>CM061235.1:58583790-61007541 GCA_030848705.1 Heracleum sosnowskyi
TCAATATCCTCGATAAATTATATACAACTCTAAACTCAATCTTCTCATCATTCTGATGACCTCTAAGGATTCTATCAGTCCTACTATAAGACCTCAAGTAAACATTCCAATCTTAAGTCTCTCAATGGTACTACCTTTGGTACTCCAATAACGGACTCTATATGAGTCCTTACGTTAATCTCTTATTTAGACATAACTCTTAACAATCTCGTCTCTGAGTACTATAACTTATTGCTCTGATACCATTTCTGTAACACCCCGGATCCGGGGTCGGAGATCCGGGTTGTCACGCTCTCAATTCCAACAATAATACCTGTACTAGCTCAACAAATCCAATAATACAACACTAAAAGACCCCCAGTCTCTTACACACACCAGTTATAGCTTTAGAAACGAGTCACATAGGTAACATTAGTTATTACAACCAAATGTACTATCCAGGATCTCATACTATTAATCACAACCTCTACCTGAAGTTATATTAACAGCTAATCATAATTTACTAAGGTGCAGCTATACAAACTATACTTGTACACAAGTCTCACTAATAGCAGCTGAACCCATGCAACTTACTTATGCATTAACCATTCTAAATTGGACTACCTCAAGGTTGAATCTTCAACTTCCCTTTCCTTGTAGTACGGAATAACTGCCTATGTTCTCCCTTTACTGAAAGTTTAATATGAAGTAAAGCAAGAATGAGCGAAAGAATGCTCAGCAAGTATCCCATAATAAAATAAATAGTTTCACAACTATAAAGTCTGAAATCCAATAACGTTTGTTGGTATAACAACCAAAACCTTTAAAATATAACATTTGAGTTAAAATATGATACAGTTCAAGATACTGTACGAGGAATAATAAGATTTCACGATATCTGAAAATAACATATAGTTCGAGATACTATATAAGAAGTCCAAACACTTCCCACCAAAATATATAATCTACAACTGATAATAATAACTTTAAACATTTCTGTAAAGTTTAGAAATCCTTTGCTAGCAACATTATAGACAAAGGTTCAAAGTATAACTTTTAAATTGAAGTTATCGGATAGTTCACTGTAAAATATCAGTTATGAACAATTCTCAAACACTGCCAACATTATCGGTAACTAAGCTCATAGGCCTTCGTTACAATGTTACAGATAGCAAAATTCCAATTGGAAGATGTGGACTCTACCGGACAACCGCGATACACGATGATCAGTCGTTGTATTGCAACATAACACTTTCTCTACTAGTAGAAGGACGACTTCCTATTTGGTTATCACCCTTGTAACACCCCCAGATCCGGGGTCACGAATCTGGGTTGTCACGCTCCATCAATTATATAATACCTGCATTACTTACAACATTCTAATAATATAACTCCAAAAGACCCCAATCACTTACGCACACACACACAAGTTATAGCCTTGGAAATGAGCAACAATAAGTAACATTTGTTATTACAAATCAAATGTACTATCCAGGATCTCATCTATCATTTACAACCTCTACCTGAAGTTAAAATAATAGACCTCACAATTCTATACAAGGTTTCATAATACAAACCTATTCGAAAACAATTCTTACTAACTCAGTCTACAGCTGTTCTGCTAAATCCGACACTATCCATCTTGCTGAACTAACTCAAGGGTGGTCTCTCCATTCCCTTGATCTCGTAACACGAGGTGAATCGGCAATGTTTTCTTCATGCTAAAAGATTTAATAAAGCAAGAATGAGCTAATAGTGCTCAGCAAGAAATCTATCCCAGTTTAAATCTTTAAACCTTTTAGGAAGATAATCCATATGGGATCCATGTTTAAAACTACTAGGGTTTATCCCCAAAATATTATATCATTCAAAATACCGTATGATTTATAATCATACTCAAATACTTTTCGTAAATCCTTTTAGGGATCCTTGGTATCAAGATGATAAACCAAGTCTCAAAACATCTCCTTTTTAAAATAGATATTAATATTGGAATCAAGGCTTAAACCCATCCATTGATTCAAAATAATATACAATTCAATATACTGTATATCTTAAATGACTTCTCAACATATATACATGCATATCTATTTAGATATCTCATACTGTTCAAAATACTGTAAAATATCAGTAATGAACACCTTTTTGAAGCTGTTGGGTTGTGATATATAAAAGAAGCAAGAATGAGCACTATAGCTCGACAATAATATATAGCAACATAATCATATATGTGGGCTGATATCATAGTTGAAAGCTTTTAAAACCTCATTCGTATATAGAATGATATATTGGATACTCTTTTCGTCAGAACATGCAATTTAGTTCAAATACTATACATGGAACATCATTGTTCAATTTCTGTCACATTATCGGTAACTCAGCACCTAGGCTTTCGTTACAATGTGCAGCACAATTCCAAGTGGAAGAAGGGGATATACTGGAATACACGATACATGGTGATCAGCCGTTATATCGCAACTTAACTTTTTTACTAGTAGAAGGACGACTTCCTATTCGGTTATCACCCTGGCCGCATTTGGGCCCTTCATGCTATACTGGCACCTATTTCATTGCCGAACATGGAGTCATACTATACTGGCACCTATTTCATTGCCGAGCATGAATTCGTACTATACTGGCACCTGTTTCATTGCCGAGCACGAGTTAATTCCAGTCCCCAGATGAAAATCATCGTCACGGGAAATGGAAGTTAATCCTGTTTTCCCCAAGTACAATTATTTGTCAAAAACTTTGTAACCGTTCAGAATTCCTTACTCCAGAGTAATTGAAAGGAGTAAGTCAAAGTGTGGGTTGACATTAGTCAACGAAACTACCGATGATTACTACGTATTTTGAAATCATGACCAGGGAGTTTATTGAAATTTCAGAGTTTAGCAAGTTTGAAATACTTTACTTGAATGGGGGAGCCATCCCCAGTTATAGTTATTCTAGAGGAACAGTGGAAGTAAAACTCTGTCCTCGACTTCTTGAACTAGATTCCCAAATTTTCGATGAGTTAGAAAACACTATTCGCATTTAATTACCTTTAAATATCTTAAGAATATAGTTGGGAATCTCTATTTTTATACCTTTTCTGAAAATCAGAAATTTATATTTTGTGTAAATAATAGAACCTTTAATCATATAATAAGGTTCTATGATTTTTAAATCATATTTGGAATATTTAATAAATACCCAAATAATAATATTAAATTATTATTCAATATAAAACCACTTAAGTGAATATTCAAAATAATATTCACTTAATTAAATAATATTCAAATAATATTTATTATAATAATATTTAAATATCTCACCTTAAATATCCCATAATATTGGAATATTTAATAAATCTTTAAAATATAACTGTCCCTAGAACCTTCCAGCTTCTGACAGTAGGATCAAAACAAAATAATACTTTAACTCCCGGTCTAAGTTTTAAAATTATCGTACAAGTACTCTATACTAAAACGTACATCAATACATAGTCCTTTTAATGATTTAAAACAGTATATATCACAACAGCATCTTATATCAGATGTAGGGTTGGAAAACTAACATGCATCTATCATATGCATATTTTTCATCTCAACAATGTTAATACCATCACATCTATATATGACGTGAGGTTTGAAAGCATGCATAATTTTGTATGCATATATTACATTTGAAAGCATGCATCTATCATATGCATATTATCAGAATATTGTACTTTAAAACATAGCATGGAATGAGAAAACTTGCCTTCCTTGGTATTAGGGGTTCGAGTCTTGTCGCAAATCTATAAACAAAGAAATACTCGATCAGTCCCCTAACGTAATCATTCGCTCATAACACTCATTTAAAGTCAACTATATGTTAAACACATCATGTAGTCACGTTATTCCTCAACAAGGTTCGTATTTTAATCGACTCGAAATACTCCTTTTATCTTAGTCGCAATGGTTGGTCAAAGTAGTACTCTAGAGTTGACTTTTCATAAAGTTACTATTAAGCGACTCGTACTCTAACACTTTTAATATATCCGAAAACTCGTATTTAAATACGAGACCACTTCTAAAATCATCTTGAGTATTTTTAATATTTATCATAAAAGTTTCGATCTCAAAACAGGGGTTTCACTTGGTGAAAAGTATTCTCAAACTTGGATGAGCTACGGAAAGTTACTATTCTCACGCCTTTCACTAAAACGCTCATATCTCCTTAACCGTTAGTCAAAATGACACACCGTTTTCGCGTGCGCGATCTAGGGAAAGTATAGAACAAAATTCTTGAACATGTGTTTCTGCCTAAGGGGGTGAAATTCCCGAGAGCAGCAGATTTTTGGCAGTGAAGTGCAGAACCACTTACTCCTCGCGCAGCTTTGGTTCCGACATTTTTATAAAATCGAAAAATTATCTTTTTAACACAAAAACTTCTAGGTTCCTTTCCTAACTGTCCATACCAATATTATTATTAATATCTCGACCCAATTCCATTTTTAAAGGGCTTGATCACAATCTCAAAGTTCAAACAATGAACTACTTAGTTATCCATAACCGCTTTTACTAAAACGGACGTTTCTCCTAAACCGTAAATCGAAACGATACGAATCTTTCGCTAAAACAAACTAGGGAACAGAGGCTACATGTTCATGGTCAGAAACCTCTATGGTTATTCATTTAAGGTATTCGTAATCTCTGTCCAAATTTCCTAAGTGAAATCCGGCATGGTAACGACGCTTAAACGTGAATCCCGTGTTTAAAACACTCCAAATAATCCAATAACATCAACCAAGCCATCAATCCATCATTATACACTCAAGGTAAGTCCATAAAATTTATGAGAACATTACCAATCATCAACTCATAACCATTAACCATCAAGGTTTAGCCATTTATAACCCAAACTCCAAGAACTAACACATGCTTAAACATAACTTAACTTAAGCTTAAAACTCAAAGTAAATCAAAAGGGTGGATGGTGTTCATACCTTTCTTGAAGTCTTAACATAATAAAAAGAGCTTGTAAGCCTTAAGTGAGCCTCGATCTATGCTTAAAATCCTCAAACTTACAAAAGAAATCAAGAACAAGTTAGTAAATTCTCGGAGTTACTATTCACCCGAACTTTGAGCAAGGATTTGAGCATGATATACTAATTGGATGACCATGAAATTTTGAACTTACCTTGACTATGCCATGAGGAAGCTTTGGTCCAAATTTGGCGATTTTAGGATGAGTATATTGGGCGTTATGAAATTTTCTTTCAACCATGGTCAAGCTGGGCAGAAATTCTGAGAAAATGGAGAAGATGATACTTTCTTGCTTTTTCTTTTCTTTTTGTTTGGTCTAATTACTCTTAATTACCCAGCCATATAATTGTGTGGTCATAAGCAAGCCTTGTCACCCATGACATGCCTCTTTTTGAACTTGTGGTGGTGGTGAAAGTGGTGACAAGGTGGTGATTCACCACTTTGTCATCACTTGGTCAACCTTATGTTATGCTTATGTCACTCCTCTGCATCATGCTTATGTCATCATTTGTATCCTCAATCCTCTTATATAATACACTTGATGATCTTATATAATACTCCTCCTTTGGTTAAGGTCTAATCCATAATTTGTTACGCTTTTGTTTCGCGATAGTTTCAAGTGGTTTTAAAAACGTTTCTCCGTACCAAAGCTAGGGGATACTTCCTTTATCTTTCCATTGTCTTGGTTTAATACATGGTTCTAGATTTCTCACCTTGGTTTAAGATATGATCATGGATTTCTCCTCCTACACACTTTCTCAAAACGATCAAATCAATTCACCCTTGATTGTCCGATGAATAGTGATCAAAATTTAAAGTTGGAATCTCCTGATTCTGATCGCGTTTACATTCTTTTATTCTTCCCGTACATCAATAATATAACCTCGAAACATTCATTCCATGTCTTTCATATAGGGTGGTCTGAAAAATTTTCCATCAGCAAATTTACTATTCATCACATTTACTATTCATCAAAAAATTTTAACTAAGTCCAAAATTTGGGGTTATTACAACCCTGGCCGCATTCGGGCCCTTTATGCTATTCGGGCACCTATTTCATTACCGAGCATAGAGTCATACTACCTGTCACCTATTTCATTGTCGAGTATGACTTCGTACTACCTGGCACCTATTTCATTGCCGAGCATGAATTAAATTCCAGTCCCCTGATGAAAATCAATGAAACTGGAAACGGAAGTTAATCCTGCTTCCCCAAGTATGTGATACTTGTCAAGTTTTTAAAACATTTCTTGGCCTCCTTACTTCCAAAATTTTGGAGGAAGTAAGTCCCCATGTGGATCGACCTTAGTCGACAGATTTTTGTTCGGATAGATTTCTCTTTAAAAGATTACGACCAAAGAGTCAAACTGTTTGGAAATCTTTAAGGGTATTCCCAGTCCGTTTGAGTGGTCAGCTAATATTTAAATCATCTTTTAAGATAGATTTAAATTAAAATAATATTTGGGAAGCCCTACTTTAATTAAAATAAATTTTATAAGGGTCAGAAATATTCTTCATAATTATTGAAGGTCAAAGAAATTTTTTAAATAATATAAATCATTTTTAAATTGATTAAAAGAATATAATAAATATTCAAATAATATCGAATAAATAATAAATGATTAAATAATAATCATAAGCTGAATAAATATTTAATAATCAACTCTAAGTGAATATTTAAAATAATATTCCCTTTAATAATAAATCAATTTAATATATTTATTCAGTAATATTTATCGAAAAAATAAACCTCAACGGTCTAAAGAAAATATATCGACTCCCGGTCTAAGTTCAAAATACGATTCACATGCTCTACTCTAAGAGCCTTTACAAAAACCGGCTTATAACTATCATAACATATATCTTATAAACCAATCACAATTCGAAAGATTCAAGTATAACAACAATACTATATTTGCAAAATATATCTGAAAACACTTTTAATCACAACAACAATAGTAAGTCATAGGTTTCGAAAACTTGCATAAACAGGAATCAAATAATTTGATAATTAGAATATAGTACGCTCTACACCGTAGAGCCTCATATACTCTGGTTTATATCTATATCGATATATAGCATATAAACAACCATTCAGCATTTGAAAGCTTATATGATAAGTAAAACAGTTAATGCATTTGTAGCAGTTATATCACAACAATGGTTTAAAATATAGCCGAATACTAGAGCTTCGGGTTTTGAGAAACTTACACGACACTTGGAACAAAGGGTATATATATATATTTGAATAAGCACGTATTATACATTTGAAAATATACCTACTCTGAACAATAGAGTAATGGTTAGTAAACTTGCCTGGAAATCCCGAAGTAGTAGTAAGTCTCGGGTTGGTCCGGTGATCTACGAATCAACACAAGGTTCAAGATTAATCACTTAAATGCTTTCACCATACTAAGTATATACTTACTCAAGTACAAAGTTCATTTTCAAGTTAACTCCTTAAGAACTTCTACTTGCGCATTCTCGCTCACGCATTTTTATAAAATTGAAATTTAATCCTTTTAACACGAAATATTTTCGAGGGTCTTCCTAAACATACCTTACATGTTATCACAAAGTTTAACATTTCATTAAGGCAATTAAGTAGTTCGATCATGGCCTCAAAGTTGGCTAAGTGGTGTAGTTTGGTTTTACGAACTCCTTACACTAAAACGCATGTTTCTCCTAAACCGTAAATCGTAATGACATGATTCTTGCGCTCACTTAAACTAGAAATAAATCTCTACACACTCATGTTCATCACTGAACCAAAAGAGGCAGTTAGGTTTTCGGATTCTAGGCAGTGTTTTTAGAGTTATCGGAAATCGGGCATTACTACGGATTAAAATTTAACATTTTCCATTTCTAAATTACTCCAAAATCAGTACCAATCAACCTCAAATTCACCATCCACCTTATACTCTCTCATCTCAGTCAAATCCTCCATTAAAATTCAAGACAAGTTCAAGATACATCCACCAAACTCAATCAACAATTCATCTAAGTACTTAAAACATCAATTCATGACATATACCAACTATACAAGTAATCATCTTTCATTTCAAAGCATAAACGTTTTTCAAAAGACTATTCATCATCATCTTAAACTCAAGAAAATATCATGCTAGAGATGGTGGATTTTGGAGATGTTACCTTTAAAAGAATGGGTTTGAAATCCTTGAGCTTTTAAGATATTGTACGCAAGAAATGGTGGAGAAACAAGCAACCAAGCATTCTGTAATAACCCCAAATTTTGGACTTAGTTAAAAAAATTTGATGAATAGTAAAATTGCCCCTGATGAATAGTAAATTTGCTGAGGGAAAAATTTGTCAAACCACACTATGTGGCAGTGGATGACATGGAATGAATGTTTCGAGGTTATATTATTGATGTATAGGAAGAATAAAAGAATGTAAACGCGATCAGAATCGGGAGATTTCAACTTTGAATTTTGATCACTATTCATCGGACAATCGAGGATTTATTGATTTGATCGTTTTGAGAAAGCGTGTAGGATGAGAAATCCATGATCATACCTTAAGTCAAGGAGAGAAATCTAGGATCATATATTAAGCCAAGGTAATGGAAGGATAAAGGAAGCACCCTAGCTTTGGTACAGAGAAACGTCCTTAAAACCACTTGAAACTATCGCGAAACAAAAGCGTAACAAATTATGGATTAAACCCTAACAAAAGGAGGAGTATTATATGAGATCATCAAGTGCAATATATAAAAGAATTGAGGATGCAAAGGATGACATAATCATGATGCAAGGGGATGACATAAGCATGACAAAGTGATGACAAGGTGATGAATCACCATCTTGTCACCACTTTCACCACAACCACACATCCAAAATGAGCCTTGTCATTGATGAAAAAACCTTGTCTTAGCCACACAAACTAATCAGCAAAGTATTAATGGTTATTAGACAAAAGAAAAAGGAAAGAAAAACAAAAGAAAACAAATCAAAAGAGAAGTGTTCTTGAAGAACACAACCATTCGAATTTTTCTTCTTCTTCCATTCCTTAAAACTTTTGCTCATACTTCCACTCCACCAAAAATCATGTTCTTGGGCTCTAAATCACCCCCTTCCAATATCCAAGGTAGATCTCTAATCTTAGCCTCATCCATGTATGATAGCTTGATCAAAAATGGATTCAAAGTTGATGATGAATAGTGATGTGAATAGTAACCTCATAGAATCTTGATTTGTTTTGATGATTTTAGGTTTGATTTACATAGTTAAGGAGCAAGGAAGGATATATCATCAATATATAGTCTTTGTTAAGCTCCAAGGAAGGTATAAAACTTCTTACTTTCTAAGATTTTGTTTTGATCTAGTAAGTTAGAAGTGTTTGATTAGAACTATGTTAAGATGAAGCATGTATGCATGATTTTAAACATGTTTAATGGTTGATTTGTGGATGAACTTGTGGAATAGAGTGTGACCTTATTTGGTCAGATAAATGGTAGTATAAACTTGAGTTTGATTGGTGGTTGGTTGATGGTTGATTGTAGTGTGGATGAGTGTTTGAAAAACACGGGAAGTACGCATAAGCGCCGTTACCATGTCGGATTTTACTTAGGTAGTTTAGACAGAAACCATGACTGCAAAACAGGGCATAAACTTGCGGTTTCTGACCATGAGCATGTAGGCTCTGTTTCCTAGATTACTTTGGCGAAAGAATCGTATCATTTTGGTTTACGGTTTAGGAATAGCGTCCGTTTTAGTAAAAGCGGTTTCGCGTAACGAGATAGTTCATTGTATGAACTTTGAGATAGGGATCAAGCCCTTTAAAATTGGAATTGGATTGAGATATTAAAATGGATACTAGTATGTATAATAAGGAAAGGAAGCCTAGAAGAGTTCGAGTTAAAAAGATAAGTTGGTGATTTTATAAAAATACGCGAACGAAGGTTGCGCGAGTGAAATACCCTTAAGGGGATGGTTTAAAACAAGGAAATGGTAAAGGATAAATACTTGGGATTTGTGAATAGGTTTTCACCCAAACTTTTGACTTAGAAGTTTACGGAATGTTATGAGGTTATAGATGACCAAGAGCGAGACAATTGATGTTTGTTAATAGAACGTTAGTGCTTAAGTTAAATGCACTTTAAATGATTAAGCCAGGGGACTGATCGGGTATTTCTTTGTTTATAGATTTCCCGGCAAGTTCTCGAACCCATAACAACCAAGGACCCAAGGCAAGTTTTCTCATCCCATGCTGTATTTTAAAATACAATATTATGATAATATGCATATGATAGATGCATGCTTTCCAAAAGTAATATATGCATACGATATTATGCATGCTTTCAAACCTCACATCGTATATAGATGTGATGGCATTAAAAATGATGAGATGTGATGTATGCATATGATAGATGCATGCAAGTCTTCAAACCCTACACCATATAATGATGATGTTGTGATATTGATACATATGCTGCTTTATGCTGTGAAATGACTTATAAACTGTTTTCTCTTTTTAATAAAAAGCGGTATAAGATATAAGGTTTATATGCTAGCTAAGTACTAGATATATACCAAGGTTAAGGATTAAAGACTCTAAGTATAGAGTACTTGTACGATGGTTTTAAAAACTTAGACGGGGAGTCAAATTATGATTTTGTTTTAAACTACTGTCAGAAACTGGAAGGTTCCAGGGACGGTTATACTTTAAGGGTATTTTAAATATTCCAATATCTATATAATTGGGTATTTAAGGTGAGATATTTAAATAATATTATAATATATATTATTTGAATATTATTTAATTAAGTGAATATTATTTTGAATATTCACTTAAGTGTTTTATATTGAATAATAATTCAATATTTATTATTTGAATATTATTTAAATAAGTGAATATTATTTCGAATATTCACTTAAGTGTTTTATATTGAATAATAATTCAATATGTATTATTTGAATATTATTTAAATAAGTGAATATTATTTTGAATATTCACTTAAGTGTTTTATATTGAATAATAATTCAATATTTATTATCTGAGGATTATTTAACTAAGTGAATATTATTTTGAATATTCACTTAGGTGGGTTTATATTGAATAATAATTTAATATTTATTATTTGGGTATTTATTAAATATTCCAAATATGATTTAAAATCATAGAACCTTATTATATGATTAAAGGTTCTATTATTTACACAAAAATATAAATTTCTGATTTTCAGAAAAGGTATTAAAATAGATATTCCCAACTATTATCTTAATATAGTTAAACGTAATTAAATGCGAATAGTATTTTTCCAACTCATCGAAAACTGGGAATCTAGTTCAAGAATTAGAGGACAGTGATTTACTTCCACTGTTCCTCTAAAGTATCTATAACTAGGGTATGGCTCCCCCATTCAAATAAGAGTTTTTCAAACTCACTGAACTCTGATATTTCAATAAACTCCCTGGTCATAATTTCAAAATACGCAGTAACCATCGGTAGTCTCGTTGACTAATGTCAACCCACACTTTGACTTACTCCTTTCAATTACTCTGGAGTAAGGTGTTCTAAACGGTTACAAAGTTTTGACAAGTATTCGTACTTGGGAAATGTGGAATTAAATTCCGAGTTCCGTTTCGTTAATGTTTTTCTTCATGGGAATTGGAAAGGCCTACACGGCAATTAAATAGGTGCCGGGGTAGTGCCAAATTATCAAGGCTTACCCGGTGATGAAATAGGCCCGAGGTAGTGATCTCTTAGCACAGTGGCCCGTATGCGGTCAGGGTGATAACCGAACAGGAAGTCGTCCTTCTACTAGTAGAAAAGAAAAGTTACGATACAACGGCTGATCACCGTGTATCGGGTGTTCCAGTACATTCCCTTCCCTCCAATTGGAGTTGTGCTGCACATTGTAAGGAAAGCCTAGGTGCTGAGTTACTAATAATGTGGCAGTGATGAGTAACGATGTTCCTCACACAGTAGTTGTACTGTATGGCATGTTTTGACGAAAAGAATAATAAAATGTCATTCTGTATACGAATGAAGTTTAAAGGTTTTCTTTCATGATATAAGCTTACATATATGATTAAGCTGCTATATCTGATTGTCGAGCTATAGTGCTCATTCTTGCTTCTTTTACAAAAGGTGTTCATTACTGATATTCTACAGTATTTTGAACAGTATGAGATATCTAAATAGATATGTGAGTATATACGTGGAAAAGATATTTAAGATATACAGTATGTTGAACCGTATAGTATTTTGAATCGATGGATAGGCTTTAAGCCGTGATTCCATCATTTGATATCTATTTTAAAAAGATATGTTTTGAATCTTGGTTCATTATATCGATACCAATGATTTCTAAATGAATTACGAAAAGTATTTGAGTATGATTATAAATCATACGGTATTTTGAACGATATACTATTTTGGGGATAAACCCTAGTATCTTTAAAAATGGATGCTATGTGGATTATCTACCTGAAAGGTTTAAGGATTTAAACTGGGATAGATTTCTTGCTGAGCGCTATTAGCTCATTCTTGCTTTATTAAATTTTTCAGCATGAAGAAAACATAGCCGATTCACCTCGTGTTACGAGAGCAAGGGAATGGAGAGACCACCCTTGAGTTAGTTCAGCAAGATGGATACTATCGGAGTTAGCAAAACAGTTGCAGACTGAATTAGTGAGAATTATTTTTGAGTAGGTTTGTATTACTAAACCTTGTATAGAATTGTGAGGTCTATTATTTTAACTTCAGGTAGAGGTTGTAAATGATAGATAAGATCCTGGATAGTACATTTGATTTGTAATAACAAATGTTACTTATTGTTGCTCATTTCCAAGGCTATAACTTGTGTGTGTGTGCATAAGTGATTGGGGTCAATTGGAGTTATATTATTAGAATGTTGTAAGTAATACAGGTATTGTACAATTGATGGAGCGTGACAACCCAGATTCCTGACCCCGGGTCTGGGGGTGTTACAGAAATGGTATCAGAGCGTTAAGTTATAAACTTGGATATGAGATTGTTAAGAGTTATAAGTGAGAGAATGACGTGAGGACTCATATATAGTTCGTTAAGTGGACTACCGGAGGTAGTGCCATTGAGGATGTTAAGACTAAAGAGTTTAGTTGGGAACTTATCGGAGGACCGATAGGACCGTTGAAGATCATCATAATGATGAGACGAATGTTTAGAATTGTACCCGGATTATCAAGGGGATTAAGAAAAGACGCGGAGCAAAGTCTCGGTCGCAGTTGAGGTAAGGTCGGAATGGCCAATACCAGTGGATAACTTGACTTAGTAAGAACCTAAGTGTTTGTAGTTCATCGTAGTTTGCCACGAGAAGGCAGCACATGTGAAGATTGAGACGTTTACAGTCCTTTACGCGATCCGAATTACTAAATTGCGTGGACTAGTTAAGGCATTACCTTGTGTATGAGGTCCAAGCCTTGAGAACAACGATTCCACCAGAGTTGGTGTCTTTTCCGTCGATGGGTATTTTGTTACCTAAGAGGAAGACTATTGCGTACATATAGTACCAGAACGTTATCGTGAGACGAACGTGCTAAATCGCATCGCGAGTATAATTCGTACGATAGGCCATGATGGCTCGACTCATAAATCAAAGACATGAAAAATGGATAGCGTGATTCTAATAAAGACACGTATGGTTGCGACGAGCAATGCGACAATCTCAGGACCTACGAGGGACGAGACCTGTGGTGGCCTGGGGTTAGATTCGTTCGATACGACTAGCGTTAAGAAATTACATATACGTTAATCGACCTTCATCTTTTGAGGATGTGTTGATGCAGCCGTAGGAGGCCCAATCTCTGAACGATTATCGTGGAATGACAAATATGTTCGAACTCCCGACCTGTCTAAGGACTTGTACGATTTTGAGGTACCGTTGGTTAGTACCCTAAGCCATGAAGGCAGAAAGATAAGATCATCCTCCTACGGGTGATGTAAGAAACTATGATGACCATTGACTTTTGGTATCTACTTGCTAGTGCACTACTCAATCTAAAACCATTCATGCACGTGTTCCCTTGAATAGTTCATGTCAGGTAACCTTTCTAATTTCCTACTTCAACTTGGGATGCAACCAACTATTGTTAAGTATTCATCTTATTTCTTCATATTTGGACTCCTTAGTCGAGTTCATAAATATCTAGCTATGTGTTTAAAACATAGATGATGTATATTTCAGAGACTACTCGTGAATTCTTTTCTTCTATTAAGGAGAGATTGGCACCTCAGACGTTGAAATCGTGGAAAGGATATCAATTGGATATTGATATTCCGAATTTAATTCTATCAAGGACTTTGACAAAGGTTATGTACGGATACACCATTGGGTGGACCGTTTCACTGATGAGAAATGTTTGGTGGAAGGTTATCGATTGTTCCGATACCAAGAACCATCTATTCAAACCTTATATTCTATTCAACGGTTATAATTACCTTGTTTGTCCCAAACTTATTTATCCTTTTTTTTTAATTCATTCTCCGAGTAGTCAAAATTTTGTTTTCTTCTTTCTTCGACTACAATGTCGAGATTTTGTACTAATAGATTGAAAATGGCTAATTGTATGTGCCATTATGAGTGACTAGTTAATTGTTCTAACTAGTTGAAATTTTAATGATATGATGAAAATCTAGCTAATCATCCTAGCTAGATGTTGCGTCCCAAACTAATCGAACTAGCAAATTTTGTTCAGCTAGTTGTTAATATTTATTGAAATGAACTAGTTATTGTATCACTAAGTTCAACTTTTGGTCAAATTTATATAAGTGAATTCACGATGCATTTGTATGCAGTGAAGTATGGTGGGAAGATTTTTAAACGATAATTTGATTGAGACCTAACTAGGTCGCCCCCTCAGCGAGAATTTTTACAAAGTTCTCTTTATATATAAAGCATTCAGTTGCTTGAAGTATTCTTGGTACCCTGCAAGTATTTTCCATAGAATTTGGAAAAAGAGAGTGTTGAAGATGAGAGCTGAAACAAATGAGTCCAATAAATTATGAGTCGAAGTTTACGGAAATTGCCAAGGTTTGTTTCGCATGATGCGAATTCAGAATAACGAAACGTTTGAAACGACTGATTTTGTTACCTTGGATAATGAAACGATTGTGATAGAAAGAAGGTAAGAATTCAGATTGTCAGACGAAGGAACGATTGATCTCGAAGGATGTGAAACTTGTTTAGCGATTGTGATGGATACGAAACGGGAAGTGCCTAGTATACAGAATATCCCCGTGGTTAACGAATCCGAGGATGTATTTCCAGAAGATCTTCTGGGGTTACCACCCGGTAGAGAAATAAAGTTTGCTATAGAATTAGCTCCAAGAACGACGCCAGTTTCGAAGGCCCCGTACCGACTAGCTCCAGTCGAGATGAAGAAATTAGTCGCTCAACTATAGAAATTGTTAGGGAAAGGAATGATAAGACCAATTACGTCACCGTGGGATGCACCCGTGTTATTGGTGAAGAAAAAGGACGGCAGCATAAGGTTGTGCATAGAGTATCGAGAGCTAAATAGGCTAATTGTTAAGAATGAATACCCCTGCCAAGGACCGGTGATTTGATCGATCGGCTGCACGATGCAGTTAAATTCTCGAAGATTGATTTGAGAACGGGATACCACCAGTTGAATATTAAACCTGAGAACGTACCCAAGACTGCGTTTCGCACCAAGTATGGACACTGCGAGTTTTTTTGTAATGTCATTTGGGCTAACGAATGCCCTTGCAGCTTTCATGGGTTTGATGAATCGAAGTTTCAAGCAGTATTTGGACAAGTGTGTCATAGTTTTATCGATGATATTTTAGTCTACTCCTAGACAGAGGAGGAACCGCAGAACGTTTGAGGATAGTGTTAGCAGCACTGAGGAGAGAAAAGTTTCCAGAAATTAAAGAAGAGACTAGTCACCGCCCTGTGCTGGTACTGCTAGACGGGAATGGAGATTTTGTGATCTATAGTGACGCATCGCATAAAGGATTAGGGTGTGTGCTTATGCAGCACGGAAAGGTAATTACGTATTCATCCAGTCAATTAAAGGGATATGAATTTAGATACCCTACGCATGACTTAGAATTGGCAGCGATAGTTTTCGCTTTAAATATTTGGAGGCACTAATTGCATGGGAAGAAGTGCGAGATTTATACAAATCATAAGAGCATTAGATACACTCTCCCAGAAAGAACTTAACATGAGAACATAAAAGATAGCTAAGGCTAATCCAGAATTATGACGGTGGGATTCTTTACCACCCAGGGAAGGCCAATGTGGTGGCCGATGCCCTTAGTCTGAGAGACTTAAGATGATAACATCATCGGATAAAGTTAATCCAAGGATTTGAGAAAATGGAAATTGAAGTTAAAATAACCGGAAATGGTACTGAGAGACTATTTGAGATTGCAATGCAACCGGATTTGCTACAGAAAATACAGTTATGTCAAGAACGAATGACAAGTGAAGGTAGGAAGTCAATGTTGGAGAAAGCATTAAAGACTGAGAAAGATAATAGAGGAATCATAAGGTATTTTTACCAAGTTGGGATTCCTAATGATCAAGAGATAAAGGATGCTAATTTTCAGAAAGACTAATAAGAGGAACTGAAAGGATGAAGTTTGAAGTTATGAGTACAACAAGGATTATTTAAAAGTCCTGATTGAGCCTGAATAAATTAAGGAATAAAGATCTGTCATAAAGAGACAGCTACACCGAGATTAAAGAAAGTTAAGGAAATGTTATAAGTGACCGGATAAATAAAAGGATTTATCGATTGGCAAACGAATATTGGATATGTCAGAAAATGAAGGCAGAACAAAGACCTAGTTCACTATCACAGTTAGTAGAGATTCCTGATTAGGAATGTAATTTTACTATAACGGATTCTGTGATAGGATCAACAAGAATCGAGTTGGACTATGACGTCAATTGAGCTATAATTGATGAATCAAATGGGTCTACTCATATTTTGTTTTAGCAAAAGATCTTAAATCGAAAAGTTGCGAAATAGATAATTGGGTGACGTGGAGTTCCAGTCACCATCGTGTCAGATAAGGACCAATGATTGAACTCTCGATTCGGGAGGAGTTTTCCAAACATGTTTGGCAACGAGTTTGAGTGCGAGCACTACGTAGGATCCGTAGACCGACGGACCAACCGGAAGAAACATTTCAGAGAACCGAAGTTATGGTTAGCGTTGTACCGTCGACTGCAAAAGTAGTCGGATGTTGATAGAAAATGGGTGTATAATAGTACAACTGGAATTGGCTTATATAGAGCGCCCGGTAGATATCCCAGACCGGAATGAGTAAGAGTCGTAATGAGACCAGAGGGTTGAAGAGTCAACCTGGAAACTGGAGATTACTATATTGAAAGAGTAACCTCGGCTATTTTCTTAGATTCCGGGACGGAATCCTTTTAAGTAGGGGAGACTGTAATAACCCCAAATTTTGGACTTAGTTAAAAAATTTTGATGAATAGTAAAATTGCCCCTGATGAATAGTAAATTTGCTGAGGGAAAAATTTGTCAGACCACACTATGTGGATGACATGGAATGAATGTTTCGAGGTTATATTATTGATGTATAGGAAGAATAAAAGAATGTAAACGCGATCAGAATCGGGAGATTCCAACTTTGAATTTTGATCACTATTCATCGGACAATCGAGGATTTATTGATTTGATCGTTTTGAGAAAGCGTGTAGGATGAGAAATCCATGATCATACCTTAAGTCAAGGAGAGAAATCTAGGATCATATATTAAGCCAAGGTAATGGAAGGATAAAGGAAGCACCCTAGCTTTGGTACAGAGAAACGTCCTTAAAACCACTTGAAACTATCGCGAAACAAAAGCGTAACAAATTATGGATTAAACCCTAACAAAAGGAGGAGTATTATATGAGATCATCAAGTGCAATATATAAAAGAATTGAGGATGCAAAGGATGACATAATCATGATGCAAGGGGATGACATAAGCATGACAAAGTGATGACAAGGTGATGAATCACCACCTTGTCACCACTTTCACCACAACCACACATCCAAAATGAGCCTTGTCATTGATGACAAAACCTTGTCTTAGCCACACAAACTAATCAGCAAAGTATTAAGGGTTATTAGACAAAAGAAAAAGGAAAGAAAAACAAAAGAAAACAAATCAAAAGAGAAGTGTTCTTGAAGAACACAACCATTCGAATTTTTCTTCTTCTTCCGTTCCTTAAAAATTTTGCTCATACTTCCACTCCACCAAAAATCATGTTCTTGGGCTCTAAATCACCCCCTTCCAATATCCAAGGTAGATCTCTAATCTTAGCCTCATCCATGTATGATAGCTTGATCAAAAATGGATTCAAAGTTGATGATGAATAGTGATGTGAATAGTAACCTCATAGAATCTTGATTTGTTTTGATGATTTTAGGTTTGATTCACATAGTTAAGGTGCAAGGAAGGATATATCATCAATATATAGTCTTTGTTAAGCTCCAAGGAAGGTATAAAACTTCTTACTTTCTAAGATTTTGTTTTGATCTAGTAAGTTAGAAGTGTTTGATTAGAACTATGTTAAGATGAAGCATGTATGCATGATTTTAAACATGTTTAATGGTTGATTTGTGGATGAACTTGTGGAATAGAGTGTGACCTTATTTGGGCAGATAAATGGTAGTATAAACTTGAGTTTGATTGGTGGTTGGTTGATGGTTGATTGTAGTGTGGATGAGTGTTTGAAAAACACGGGAAGTACGCATAAGCGCCGTTACCATGTCGGATTTTACTTAGGTAGTTTAGACAGAAACCATGACTGAAAAACAGGGCATAAACTTGCGGTTTCTGACCATGCGCATGTAGGCTCTGTTTCCTAGATTACTTTGGCGCAACAATCGTATCGTTTTGGTTTACGGTTTAGGAATAGCGTCCGTTTTAGTAAAAGCGGTTTCGCGTAACGAGATAGTTCATTGTATGAACTTTGAGATAGGGATCAAGCCCTTTAAAATTGGAATTGGATTGAGATATTAAAATGGATACTAGTATGTATAATAAGGAAAGGAAGCCTAGAAGAGTTCGAGTTAAAAAGATAAGTTGGTGATTTTATAAAAATACGTGAACGAAAGTTGCGCGAGTGAAATACCCTTAAGGGGATGGTTTAAAACAAGGAAATGGTACAGGATAAATACTTGGGATTTGTGAATAGGTTTTCACCCAAACTTTTGACTTAGAAGTTTACGGAATGTTATGAGGTTATAGATGACCAAGAGCGAGACAATTGATGTTCGTTAATAGAACGTTAGTGCTTAAGTTAAATGCACTTTAAATGATTAAGCCAGGGGACTGATCGGGTATTTCTTTGTTTATAGATTTCCCGGAAAGTTCTCGAACCCATAACAACCAAGGACCCAAGGCAAGTTTTCTCATCCCATGCTGTATTTTAAAATACAATATTCTGATAATATGCATATGATAGATGCATGCTTTCCAAAAGTAATATATGCATACGATATTATGCATGCTTTCAAACCTCACATCGTATATAGATGTGATGGCATTAAAAATGATGAGATGTGATGTATGCATATGATAGATGCATGCAAGTCTTCAAACCCTACACCATATAATGATGATGTTGTGATATTGATACATATGCTGCTTTATGCTGTGAAATGACTTATAAACTGTTTTCTCTTTTTAATAAAAAGCGGTATAAGATATAAGGTTTATATGCTAGCTAAGTACTAGATATATACCGAGGTTAAGGATTAAAGACTCTAAGTATAGAGTACTTGTACGATAGTTTTAAAAACTTAGACCGGGAGTCAAATTATGATTTTGTTTTAAACTACTGTCAGAAACTGGAAGGTTCCAGGGACGGTTATACTTTAAGGGTATTTTAAATATTCCAATATCTATATAATTGGGTATTTAAGGTGAGATATTTAAATAATATTATAATATATATTATTTGAATATTATTTAATTAAGTGAATATTATTTTGAATATTCACTTAAGTGTTTTATATTGAATAATAATTCAATATTTATTATTTGAATATTATTTAAATAAGTGAATATTATTTCGAATATTCACTTAAGTGTTTTATATTGAATAATAATTCAATATGTATTATTTGAATATTATTTAAATAAGTGAATATTATTTTGAATATTCACTTAAGTGTTTTATATTGAATAATAATTCAATATTTATTATCTGAGGATTATTTAACTAAGTGAATATTATTTTGAATATTCACTTAGGTGGGTTTATATTGAATAATAATTTAATATTTATTATTTGGGTATTTATTAAATATTCCAAATATGATTTAAAATCATAGAACCTTATTATATGATTAAAGGTTCTATTATTTACACAAAAATATAAATTTCTGATTTTCAGAAAAGGTATTAAAATAGAGATTCCCAACTATTATCTTAAGATAGTTAAAGGTAATTAAATGCGAATAGTATTTTTCCAACTCATCGAAAACTGGGAATCTAGTTCAAGAATTAGAGGACAGTGATTTACTTCCACTGTTCCTCTAAAGTATCTATAACTAGGGGATGGCTCCCCCATTCAAATAAGAGTTTTTCAAACTCACTGAACTCTGATATTTCAATAAACTCCCTGGTCATAATTTCAAAATACGCAGTAACCATCGGTAGTCTCATTGACTAATGTCAACCCACACTTTGACTTACTCCTTTCAATTACTCTGGAGTAAGGTGTTCTAAACGGTTACAAAGTTTTGAAAAGTATTCGTACTTGGGAAATGTGGAATTAAATTCCGATTTCCGTTTCGATAATGTTTTTCTTCATGGGAATTGGAAAGGCCTACACGGCAATTAAATAGGTGTCGGGGTAGTGCCAAATTATCAAGGCTTACCCGGTGATGAAATAGGCCCGAGGTAGTGATCTCTTACGTGCTAAGGCTTACCCGGTGATGAAATAGGCCCGAGGTAGTGATCTCTTAGCACAGTGGCCCGTATGCGGTCAGGGTGATAACCGAACAGGAAGTCGTCCTTCTACTAGTAGAAAAGAAAAGTTACGATACAACGGCTGATCACCGTGTATCGGGTATTCCAGTACATTCCCTTCCCTCCAATTGGAGTTGTGCTGCACATTTTAAGGAAAGCCTAGGTGCTGAGTTACTGATAATGTGGCAGTGATGAGTAACGATGTTCCTCATACAGTAGTTGTACTGTATGGCATGTTTTGACGAAAAGAATAATAAAATGTCATTCTGTATACGAATGAAGTTTAAAGGTTTTCTTTCATGATATAAGCTTACATATATGATTAAGCTGCTATATCTGATTGTCGAGCTATAGTGCTCATTCTTGCTTCTTTTACAAAAGGTGTTCATTACTGATATTCTACAGTATTTTGAACAGTATGAGATATCTAAATAGATATGTGAGTATATACGTGGAAAAGATATTTAAGATATACAGTATGTTGAACCGTATAGTATTTTGAATCGATGGATAGGCTTTAAGCCGTGATTCCATCATTTGATATCTATTTTAAAAAGATATGTTTTGAATCTTGGTTCATTATATCGATACCAATGATTTCTAAATGAATTACGAAAAGTATTTGAGTATGATTATAAATCATACGGTATTTTGAACGATATACTATTTTGGGGATAAACCCTAGTAGCTTTAAAAATGGATCCTATGTGGATTATCTACCTGAAAGGTTTAAGGATTTAAACTGGGATAGATTTCTTGCTGAGCGCTATTAGCTCATTCTTGTTTTATTAAATTTTTCAGCATGAAGGAAACATTGTCGATTCACCTCGTGTTACGAGAGCAAGGGAATGGAGAGACCACCCTTGAGTTAGTTCAGCAAGATGGATACTGTCGGAGTTAGCAAAACAGTTGCAGACTGAATTAGTGAGAATTATTTTTGAGTAGGTTTGTATTACTAAACCTTGTATAGAGTTGTGAGGTCTATTATTTTAACTTCAGGTAGAGGTTGTAAATGATAGATGAGATCCTGGATAGTACATTTGATTTGTAATAACAAATGTTACTTATTGTTGCTTATTTCCAAGGCTATAACTTGTGTGTGTGTGTGCGTAAGTGATTGGGGTCAATTGGAGTTATATTATTAGAATGTTGTAAGTAATACAGGTATTGTACAATTGATGGAGCGTGACAACCCAGATTCCTGACCCCGGGTCTAGGGGTGTTACACATTCCATCTTCTTCTTCTTCCATTCGTTTTTTTCATCAATAAATGGGGGTGGGGGCTACTCCCTTTTGTGTGTGTAATGTGTGGTGGAGGTGTGGTGATGGTATATATTTTATTTTAATAAAATGCAAGTTAGCCCCTTCTTTAATACACTTCTTCCACCAATTCATTTCTTTCCCTTTTTCTTTTAATACATATCTTCTTCTTTATTTACTAAGTGATAATACGTCCAAGGTTGCTCCTTCAAGCGGATTTTCGATTCTCGTTTTCGTTTTCGATTTCTGACTACGCGATTAGTGACCGTTTATTATTCCTGAACTTCTCCTGAAATATGGGATCGATCGGAGACTATAAAATTTTACTATTCACCTTGGAGTACTATTCATAAATGTTACTATTCATATTTGTTTTGGTCCCTCGGAAGTATCTCGAAATATTTTCTAAATTAGTGAATAAAATTCTACGCGATTCTTGCCGTAATAGTAATTATTCACTATTCGTCCTAACAATAGAATACTTAATTAAAATGGTTTGAGCGTGAATCTTGGAATATAAATGGGATTTATATACTCTCATTTGTGTCGCCTTGTTCTGTTACCGCTTTTATCTCGTTGAACGCTTGCAGGGATTTCTTAAGTGTTCTATCGAAGTAGTTTACAATAAACGTTCTTAATATCTTAATACCTTTGTTAAATCCATATCCATGGAATTGATAAAATAAAATCCTCCAATTTATTTAAATAATGATTAATCCTTCAGTATCTGGTGGAATCTTGGAGAAAACGGAAAATGTTATCCTTCCAATTCTGTCAGCTTTTGCATTCACTCATTTACATAGTAGAACGCTAATACGACTTTGAAAGTTCATTGTCCTGGTCTGTACATAGGGTGGTCTGATAAATTTCTAAAACAACAAAATCACTATTCATCAGGGTCTTATATAATAATAAAAAATCAGGGTTTTTCATAAGTACATGTTAGGCCGAATACACAGTATAATCAAATATGTATGAGAATAACAATCAAGAACACAAGTTTGTAAATCAACAAACTGAATTATATTAAATAATTCTCTCTTAGTGATGTTAATGAATCACAAAGAGCTACTAGGTTACAAGAATAATATTTTCAATAATCGCATCCCTTCTAGGGATAACCTATCTGTGTTTATATAGTACACAGTTACATACAATCCATCTCTAATTGATATTCCTATAAGTTAGCGATACAATTCATATCAATTAAGGATTGCTTCAGTCTTCTATTCCGTTTCCTTAGCTGTATCAATATATTCTGCTTCTTTCCATCTTCAGAATATATTGCTTCTAGAATCTTTATCTTTGCACCGACAGCTAAGTCAACTATCACCACGTCAGACTTTATCAAACTCTGACTAGCTTCTAGATAAATTCTTCACCCAGTTAGACTTTATCAAACTCTGACTGGCTTCTAGATAAACTCTGATATGTACCTGGTACTTAAACACTGATGAACAAACGTCAGCAATTATATCTAACAATCTCCCCCAACTTGTGCATAATAAAAATGTACAAGTTAAACAGATAATTGATGATGTCAAAACATATAACAAATGCAGTGTTTAAAATATATCAGAGTTTAACTTTATCTTAGAATAGAAAACATTAAAAACTTACAGTCAGACTTTACTGAATTTCTTGGATATCAGGCACAGTCCTGATATAATCTGACAGTAACCTTCTCTCAGCTCTTTCAAGTTCAGCTATCATAATCTCTTTCAGCTCCTTATACTCTGGATCTCCTTCACCAGTTTGATATATGGCAGCCCTCAGAGAATAGATACTGTTTTTCTTCATGTCATTTCCTAGCCAAATATAATGAGCTTTGTCTGACTCTAGGTTGAATTCTAAAACTTTTGTTCCAAGTGCTGTTGTGAATTTGGCACTATTCCTCTTCATTTCAACAATTTTTCCATAAGCATCTCTGTACTTAGGAATATAAGCACTGGAAACACTTCCTCCAAGAAGAACTTTCGATTTCATCATTCTGTCTTTTAAAACCAGAGCAGCATTATGAGTATTTCTATTTTTGATCTTCAGGAGATATAGAACATACTCTAGCTCTTCCCATAATTTCAGACGAATATCATCTTCTCCAATTCTGTAAACTCTGCCATCAGCCATAAAGTATAATAAAAACTCCTTCTTCAAGCCTCTGTGGTAAATCATCTGAACAGATTCTAGTTTATCAAGGTTTTCTTGAGTAACCCCAACACTAGGTTCTGCCAGTGATGTATGATCTAAAGGACTATTATTAACTCTTTTCTCTTTGTGGGAACCCAAACCAGATTTATCATAAGATTGTTTTCCAAGTACTGTTCTGGTTTGTAGAAAGTTCACCTGGCTAGGCTTCAGAGTTTCAGATAATGAGGATCTTTTGAAACCTTGGAGTGGTGAAGATAGCTGAGTTTGCACAACTTGAGCATAGTCAGAGGTTGGCACATTCTTAACAGTAACATCAACTTGAGCCTTGTCAGAGGTTGATTTAGCTTCAAAAACTTCAACTTGAGCTTTGTCAGAGGTTGAATAATTCTTCTTTGGTAACTGTTCTTCTTCTACCAGTATACCCTTTCCTTTATCAGCATTTGTAATCACAGGCCTCCTGATGTATTGTATACTCTGTTGAGTATTTTCTTTAATAGAAATTCCAGTTTCTTTCTTTCTAGGAGCCTTGATTTCCTTCTTTTTGTAGATTCCAGCTTCAAGATTCTTCTTGTGTTCCTCAGCAAGCATTTGCTCTTCAGCTTGGATATCTTCAATTGTAACACCTTTTCCATGTTCTGCCATAAACACCTTAGCAGCAATCTCTTCATCAGTAGTTGGATTAGCTGAAACAGCTAAACTCTTGAGTTTTGAAGAAGATTGACCACCATAGTTTATTCTCTTTCCATAATTTATCTGAGCATCAGAGTTTGATCTCCTCCCTTGCCCTTGAACATTCCTTGTCTTTGGATTTTTATCTTTTGCACCACCATCAGTAGTGTCATCTTTCCGAGTCAGAGTTTGAGAGCTCTTGCATTTGTCTTGAGATACTCTCTCCCCCTTTTTGACATCATCAGACAGCAAAACTGATGTGAGCAATTCAATGGAATTTGCAATTTCATCCAACTTAGTCGACATTGTGACTTGATTTTCTTCAACCTTGGACAACCTGGAATCAAAAACTTTCTGATCTTTACATAAGGAAATATATAATGATTTATCCTTTTGCTGTGTAAGCTCCCTTGTTGCTAGATCATTCCTTAATCCTTCAATCACCTTGTCAGAATCATCAAAACGATTGTTTAATGATTTGATTTGAAAAATTGTTGCTTTGAGATGACTGAGAAGTTTTGGACTTGTAATCTCTTTAGATGACTTTGTGACAAACTCTGCAGCTCTTTCATTTGAAAAGATAGTATCCTTGGATGACCAAGCAGAATAATACATATCTTGATAATGAGCATCTGTAGCATGTTGAGCAGCAATTCTCTCAGAATTATCAACAGAGTTTGCAAAAGAATCAGCATTAGAAGAATCAGGAACATCTTCCTCAGATTCAACTTGAGCTTCCTCACTATTAACAGAATTTGCTACAACAACAGCATCATCTTCCAAAGGAACATTTTCTGCAGCAGTCTCAGTGTTTATCTGCTCAGCTTCATGAATCTCAGAGGTTGCAACAAACTCTGCTTCAACAGGAACATTCTCTGTTGCATCCTTGTCATCAACATCAGGATGTGCAGCAACAGTTTCAGTAGCAGGAGCTTGTAAAGTCTGATCGACTTCCTCACCCTTTTCAAATTCAAAAGAAATGATTTCAGTGTGAGAAGCCATAGATTCTTCAATTTCAACAGTATCCGGATCAGCTTCCACACCTTCTGTAAAATGTTTAGAGTTTGTAGAAATGTTTGCTTCAACTTCCATATCAAATCCTTGTGGCTCAAAATTCTCAGCCTCTGCTTCAGCATTTGCCAAGTCAGGCATAGAGGCTGCTTCAACATTTTCTGTAGCCTCCTGAACAATAATTTCAGGAGCTTCAACTGCAATCTCCTGATTTCCAGCTTCAGGAGCTTCAAATGTCTCTTCAACATTTGCTCTATCCTCTGCGGACATAGTAGCTTCATTTGCAGCTTCCTGAATCACAACATTTGAGTCGTCTTGTAATTCAGCTTCATCCAAATCATCAAAAAGATAATTTGCTACGAACTTCCTCCTCTTGACAAGCACAGCTGCTTCTTCATTGTCAGCTCTGGATCGATTTGCTCTCCTCTTTTTAGATGTACCAACAGAGTTTGGCACAGAAGATTTTGAGATACCAACTTCAGTAGCTGGCTTAGCAATCCTTGCAGGTTTTGTACCAACATGCTTAGTCCTACCACCAGTCCGTGGTTGAACTGTAGAGGCTTCAGCATTTACTGGTGCTGATGGCTGTTGTGGTTGAGGTTGAGGGTTTAAGAACTGAAGCACTGTCTCAGGCAACAGCAATTCACCAACACTAACCTTCTTTAAATCCTTATTAGTAAGGTCAGAGAATACCCTTTTGTGCAATTTGAAAGAGGGAATTACGTCCTCCTCATCAATCTCAACATTTGGAACACAAGCAGAGAATAAAATTTGACAAAATCTAGAAAAATAGACTACATGCCTATTCTCTGTTAACTTCTCACCTATGTTCATCAAAACAAGTCTACCAAAATCATAATTACTGGCAAAGAGAAGTGAATACCCGATTTGCAGACTGTCGATTGGAATCGCATCCCAATTTGTACATTTCTTCCCGAACGCTCTTGTTATGCAATCGAAAAAGAAACTCCATTCTTTTCGTAAAAGCGGTCGCTTCAGTTGGCCTATCTTCTCCAAAGATCCAGTATACCCAATAGCTTGCATCATTCTCTGAAGATCAGTATCACCAACACTAATGGTGTACGCGTCAGACTCTGCAAAGCCCATTGCTTCACGAACAGTTCCTGGAGTTATGACAAACTCTGTCTCCTGGAACTCAAAAACTATGGATGGGGTACCAGAAACACCACCATCATCATAGACACCAGTCTCCCAGAAAGCTTTGATCTGAGATCCATAAAGCTTTTCAGGCTCCACCAAAGCACGCCCAATTGCTGACTGCGTAAGAAATTCCTGTATCAAATGAAACGCCTCTGGTGCATTGACAGTGTTTAATGGGGCTGCATAATTATTAGGAACGAACTCTAACCCAGAAGAAACAAAAGATGTAGTAGCCATTAGTACGAATTGAGAAGAAAAATCAAAGAAACTGATTCAAAAGCTTCAAAAGAGTTTGTGTGTAGAAAAGTGTTTGTGAATATGCTTGTGTGACAATAGATGTGTGTTGGAGTAAGATGTGAAAAGTTTAGACGAAGGTGTGTGTATTGTATAAATGTAAAATTCAAAATTAAAAACTGAACAGTTTTTAATCATTAATACACAACTGTCTTACTCCGTTAACTGTGTTAGTGGGACACGTGGCACACATGCAATGACTATGACAGCAAGAATTGACAGTTTTCAATGCACATGCGCAGTAAAAACATCAATAATTACTACCTGTTATACTTTTCTAGGAAATTAACCTCTCTCCTCTGTTTAAAACATTCTTGAACAACTGTCCAATCATACTCTTTTTGTATTTTCAAAACAAATGTCTTTTCTCAAAAATCATAATTTATCTGAAACAAGCAAAATTTATTTTAATCAACAGAGATTAAAATGAAATTACCTCGGCGTAGAGTACACAAATCATCAGTGTTTACCAATCCTCCTCCTTTATAAATAAACTCTTTTCACAAACTGTACAGGTTTGAGTATTTGTGTGTGAATTAGCAGAGTTTACCGAATATGAATATTTAGACCATCTCAAAGTGCATAAAGTCCACAGACTAAAGCAGTAAAAACTGATTGCCTAAACTCTCATGTATAACATAAAATCTGATTTTTATATCTAAACTCTGTATACTGATATCCTTTCATTTGGATATATCTTTTATTTTTCACCCCCTTTCTATATATGTTTTCATATATATTTTTAATTAATTTTTTTTTTTTTATTATTATATTTTTCCAGTAATCAGTGGTTGGCACTAGTCACCAAAAATCAAAGATTTTAGCCCTTATTTCATACAATAAGGTCCTGGATCTTCCTAGGCACAACATGATCTCAAAGGAATTTGTGCTCTGTTTGGCCTCTTTTGATTTGAGGGTGAATTATTTGCAATTTATAATCAGAGTTTAGACTTTTCATCAGTTAATACAATTAATTTATGAGAGAAAATGCAAACAGCTAATACAACTTCAGTGTATAGAATCAATAAACTAAGAGATACTATAAATATAGAGACAGTATCATGCTGTGTAAAATTTCTGTACATTTTGTAATCAGAATTTATAATACTTAGAAGAATTCATGATTACTTACTGAAAATCATGCTTCATACATTTTGCTTCATCGGTCCATGTGTTTCAGAAAAAAAATCATAATCAGAGTTTAACATCAGACTTTAATCGACAGAGTATGACTAACAGAGTTTAGCATCAGAGTTTACTTTCAGAGTTTATGACACTGGTACTCATAACAATTAATACATGCAAGGAATCATGAGCATAAAAATCAAACATGTATAGTTTTTGAGTCTAACCCGTATCTCTAGTCGAAACCAGAGATCATTCCAAGTTCATTTACCAATCTTGTAAAAGTAGCTTCACTCAAAGGTTTGGTGAAGATATCTGCAAGTTGTTGGTCTGTAGACACAAAATGAAGCTCAATGTTTGCTTCTTCCACATGTTCTCTGATAAAATGATACCTTATGCTGATGTGCTTGGTCATGGAGTGCTGTACTGGATTTCCTGTCATAGCAATAGCACTTTGGTTATCACAGAAAATAGGTATTTTAGAGTACCTCAAACCATAATCCAGCAACTGATTCTTCATCCACAGAATCTGTGCACAACATCTACCAGCAGCTATATACTCTGCTTCTATTGTGGATGTGGAAATTGATTTCTGTTTCTTGATGTACCAAGAAACCAATCTGTCACCTAAGAATTGACAGCTTCCACTTGTACTTTTTCTGTCTATCTTACAGCCTGCAAAATCTGCATCAGAGTAACCAATTAACTTAAACTCTGATTCTCTAGGATACCACAAACCCAAGGTTATGGTTCCTTTGAGATATTTGAAAATCCTTTTTACAGCTGTTAGATGAGGCTCTCTGGGATCTGCTTGAAATCTTGCACAAAGACATGTTGCATACATGATATCAGGTCTACTTGCAGTAAGATACAGTAAAGACCCTATCATTCCTCTGTAGTTTGTCATATCTACTGAGGCTCTTGTGTCTTTGTCTAGCTTTGTTGCAGTAGCCATGGGAGTTGTAGCAGATGAACTATCAAGCATACCAAATTTCTTGAGAAGATTTCTGGTATATTTTGCTTGATTGATAAAAATACCATCATCTGTTTGCTTGACCTGTAAGCCTAGAAAGTAACTAAGCTCTCCCATCATGCTCATTTGGTACCTGGATTGCATAAGCTTTGCAAACTTCTTACAAAGTTTGTCATTAGTAGATCCAAAGATAATATCATCTACATAAATTTGAACTAAAAGCAAATCATTACCAGAATTGAAATAAAACAAGGTTTTATCAATTGTACCTCTTGTGAACCCACTTTCTAAAAGAAATTGAGCAAGAGTTTCATACCATGCTCTTGGTGCTTGCTTTAGTCCATATAATGCCTTGTCAAGCCTGTAGACATAATCTGGATGCTTGGGATCTACAAATCCTGGTGGTTGTTCAACAAACACTTCTTCTTCAAGCTTCCCATTGAGAAAAGCACTTTTCACATCCATCTGAAAGACTTTAAACTTCTTGTGTGCAGCATAGGCCAGAAAAATTCTTATGGCCTCCAATCTTGTAACTGGAGCAAAGGTTTCATCATAGTCAATCCCTTCCTGTTGTGAATAACCTTTAGCCACAAGTCTAGCCTTGTTTCTTGTAATCACACCTTCACTGTCAGTCTTGTTTCTGAAAACCCACTTTGTACCTACAATTGATCTATTCTTTGGTCTAGGTACAAGTGTCCAGACTTCATTTCTTTCAAATTCATTTAACTCTTCTTGCATTGCTGTAATCCAATTAGCATCTTGATGAGCTTCCTCCACCTTCTTTGGTTCTGTTTGAGACAAGAAAGCATGATACATACACTCATTATTTGTTGCACTTCTAGTTCTCACACTAGCATCAGGATCTCCAATTATGAGATCGGGTGTGTGTGCCTGTGTCCACTTTCTTGCTGTTGGTAAGTGGTTTCTTGCATCATTATTGGATCCTCCCCCTTGATCCATGCTCTCCTGATTCATAAGTTGACTTTCTGCAGCATCTGAGGCTCCCCTGTCTTGTTGAGCTTCTTCACGCTCCCCCTCAACTGGTTCTCTATTTTGTTCAATTTGAGAATTTTCAGTTTCTCCAGTATTTACCAGTAGAGGTTCAGAGTATGCTTCGTCAGAGTTTATCAGAACCGCTTCATCAGAGTTTGTCGGTACTGCTTCATCAGAGTTTACATCATCAGAAAATAAACCTTCATTTTCAAAGCGCAGTTGATCATATTCAATTTCATCTTCAAGTCCAGTTATTTTCTTGTCATCAAATGACACATGTATGGATTCCATGATCACTTTAGTTCTCAGATTGTAAACTCTGAATGCTTTTGTTGATAATGGATAGCCAACAAAGATTCCTTCATCAGCTTTTAACTCGAACTTGGTCAACTGTTCAGGATGAGTCTTCAACACAAAGCATTTGCATCCAAATATATGAAGATATTTCAAATTTGGCTTCTTATTTTTCACCATCTCATATGGTGTTTTCCCATGCTTGTTAATCAGTGTAGCATTTTGAGTAAAACAAGCAGTTTGAACAGCTTCTGCCCAGAAATAAGTTGGTAATTTTGCTTCATCAAGCATAGTTCTGGCAGCTTCGATTAGAGTTCTGTTCTTTCTTTCAACTACACCATTCTGCTGTGGAGTTCCAGGTGCAGAAAACTCTTGTTTCACTCCTCTTTCCTTGCAGAAAGCTTCCATGATTGAGTTTCTGAATTCAGTTCCATTATCACTTCTTATAATTTTCACTTTGTGCTGTGATCCTTTGTCCAGTAGGTTTACATGATCCATCAAAGTTTGAGCAGTTTCATCCTTCTTTGATAAGAAATACACCCATGTATATCTAGTATATTCATCAACAATTACTAGAGCATATTTCTTTCTGCCCATAGACATCACATTCACTGGTCCAAAGAGATCAACATGTAGAAGATGATAAGGTTCCACTACTGAAGATTCAGATTTGCTCTTGAAAGATGACTTCCTTTGCTTGGCCTTTTGACAAGAATCACACAGACCATCTAAGCTTAGTATTGACTTTGGAAGTCCCCTTACAAGATCTTTTCGTATAAGTTCATTGATGTTGTTCAAGTTTAGATGAGAGAGCTTCTTATGCCATTTCCAACTCTCTTCATTTGACATTCTTGCAGACAGACACACTGTTTTTCCATCAGAGTTTGTTACCAAACTTGCTTCATAAATATTGTTGCGCCTGTTTCCAACTAAAACAACTTTTCCAGTAGATTTACTGATAACTTCACAGTATTCAGTATGAAAATCTACATGGTTTCCTCTGTCACAGATTTGACTCACAGATAGCAGATTATGCTTGAGTCCTGAGACTAGAGCTACATCTGTGATGATGACACTTCCAAGATTAATATTGCCATATCCCAGAGTGTGTCCTATGTTGCCATCTCCATAGGAAACCTTTGGGCCAGCCTTCTCCTCAAAGTCTGATAGCAGGGCTTTATTTCCAGTCATATGTCCTGAGCATCCACTGTCCAAGATAAGTGTGCTCTCTTTTATACCCTGCAATCACAAACAAACACTAAGTGTTAGTTTTAAGGACCCAGACTTGCTTGGATCCTTTGGCTTTCTTAACAGTGTTAGCTTTTGCAGCGGAATCACTATCAACAGAGTTTACACTAACATTGTCAGACTTTACACTTGCAGAGTTTGCTCTAACCCATTTCAAGTTGGGTTTTAGCTCATAATAGTTGTGATAAATAGCATGATAACTCTTACAAGTATAAATAGAATGCCAAGTGCTCCCACAGTGTGTGCATAAAGTCTGTGGTTTAACCCTTACATAATCATTCTTTACTCCTGATGTAGAAGGTAAAGAATTAATATGTTTGTTCTTATTGCAAAATCTAGCAAGATGATTAGAACTACCACAATTATAACATGTTTTCCTTGGAGCACCAGCAGTAGGCAAATGATTATTTCTATTATTTATGCCTATCTTTCCATTCCTATTTTTCTTGGACCCTTTTGGTTTCATGGCAGACTTTACCTCTTTTAGCTTATGATTGAACTGTTTTCCTGTCATCAAACCAACATTAACCTGTTTTTCACAAGTTTTTACTGGCTTTCTAACAGCTTCTATTTCCATAAGATTTTCTGTTATAATATTTTCCTGTCTTTCACAAGTTTTATCTGATTCCATATCAGCTTCTCTTACTACAACAGATTTTAACATAGTAGATTCTGGAACAAATTTCACAGGTTTAAGTTGTGGTTTAACCTTAACCTTGTCTTTAAACCTAAGTTCATCATTTTCACAATAGCCTAAACCTACAGAATCTGTCTGAAACACTTGATGAGTGTCTCTTCCAGAGTTTGTCCAAGTCTTGATTATTTTTCTTTCTTTTTCTAGATCAGATTCTAGTTGCTTATATCTTTTGAGCAACTCCTGTTCAACATAAACAGCATCATCTCTTTCTTTTTGAATCTGCTTCATATTTTCAAGTTCTCCTTCAAGAAACTTGTTTCTATTTTTAAGACTAAGATTCTCAGATTTAATTCTCTCATTCTCTAAAGTCTGATCCCTATAACTAACATGTACGCTTTTCAGATATACTCTTAATTCAGATATATTATCAGTATCATAAGCATAAGTAGTTAGGGGTACCTTATTTTCAGATGATTCAGTCTCATCTTTGACAGTTGCCATAAGAGCATAATTTACTCCATCATCAGAGTCTGAAGTATCTGCCCAGTCTTTGCCTTTAGAGATGAGTGCTTTCTCAGATTTGCCTTTCTTGCACTCTGGGGCATAGTGACCCATCTCCTTACACTTGTAGCACTGGATTTCAGATTTATCTTTCTTGCCAGACTTGGTCTCCCTTCCATCAGACTTTCTAAAACTTTTCCTTTCAGAGTTTGAATCTTTCCTTGAGAATCTCTTTCCTTTCTTGAAGTTCTTGAATCCCATCTTCTTGAAGGTCTTCACCATCAATGCAGCCATTTGCATCATCTGTTCTTCATCATCCTCAGAGTCAGAAGCTTCATCAGAGTTTGAGTCATCATCAGAGTTTGATGACTCACTTTCAGATTTAATGACTAAAGCCTTTCCCTTGGCTTTCTTCCTTGATGATTCCTTCTTGATGGGCTTCTCCTCAACTTTGAGAGCAACATATTTTGTCTTCTTGCTTGATCTTCTGTTTCTTTGTTCTATTTCCAATTCATGAGTTTTCAGTAACCCATAAATCTCATCAAGTTCAGTTTCAGCAAGTTCGTAATTATCTCTTATAGTTGTTGTCTTCAAATCCCATCTTTCAGGTAAAGATAAGAGAAATTTGAGATTTGATTCTTCAAGATCATATTCTTTATCAACTAGAGATAAATCATTCAGTAGTTTACAGAATCTGTCATATGTCTCAGTCAAGGTTTCATTGGCTCTTGAATTAAAGTGCTCATACTCCTGAGTGAGTATTGTTTTCCTGTTCTTCTTTATAGCAGTGGTTCCTTGACACCTGACTTCCAAAGCATCCCAGATTTCTTTTGCAGTTTTGCAACCAATTACTCTGTTAGACATAACATTATCTAAGGCACTGTGTAGAAGATGTCTAACTTTTGCATCTTTTGCAATTGATGAGATGTCCTCAGGAGTCATATCTTTCTTTTCCTTTGGAACAGTCTTTTGTTCTTAACCATCAACAACAGGAGACAATTTAGTCGGCATATGAGGACCATCATATATTCTGTCAAGGTATTCTGGATCTGTAGCCTCCAGAAACATGGTCATCTTCACCTTCCAAATTGGATACTCCACTGGCCTGAGAATTGGAACCCTGATTGTTTCATACCGACTCACAGAATTAGGTTTAACCTGTTCAACCTTGGGAGAAGTTTGATTTTCTTCAGACATGATTATTACTGTGTTTGAATCGAAAAACTGTATATATTAAACAGCCTTGGCTTTGATACCAATTGTTAGGCCGAATACACAGTATAATCAAATATGTATGAGAATAACAATCAAGAACACAAGTTTGTAAATCAACAAACTGAATTATATTAAATAATTCTCTCTTAGTGATGTTAATGAATCACAAAGATCTACTAGGTTACAAGAATAATATTTTCAATAATCGCATCCCTTCTAGGGATAACCTATCTGTGTTTATATAGTACACAGTTACATACAATCCATCTCTAATTGATATTCCTATAAGTTAGCGATACAATTCATATCAATTAAGGATTGCTTCAGTCTTCTATTCCGTTTCCTTAGCTGTATCAATATATTCTTCTTCTTTCCATCTTCAGAATATATTGCTTCTAGAATCTTTATCTTTGCACCGACAGCTAAGTCAACTATCACCACGTCAGACTTTATCAAACTCTGACTGGCTTCTAGATAAATTCTTCACCCAGTTAGACTTTATCAAACTCTGACTGGCTTCTAGATAAACTCTGATATATACCTGGTACTTAAACACTGATGAACAAACGTCAGCAATTATATCTAACAGTACAAAATTTCGGGTTATTACAAAACAGAAAATGTTATTCTTCTGATTCTGACAGCTTTTGCATTCACTCATTTACATAGTAGAACACTAATACAACTTTGAAAGTTCATTATCCCATCCCGTACATAGGGTGGTCTGATAAATTTCTAAACGACAAAAGTTACTATTCATTAGGGGTTTTTTAAATAAGTACAAAATTTGGGGTTATTACACTGCATTAGCTTAGCAAATCTCTTACAGAGATCATCATTAGTAAACCCAAATATGATGTCATCTACATAGACTTGGACTAATATCATATCATTTTTATGTTTTTTAGAAAAAAGAGTTTTCTCTATGATACCTCTAACAAAACCATTTTCAATAAGAAAACCAGAAATAGTGTCATACCATTTTCTCGGGGCTTGTTTGAGACCATAGATATCCTTGAAGAGGAAGTAAACAAAGTCCAGCAACTCCTGATTTTCAAAGCCAGGGGTTGTTGTACATACACTTCTTAATCTAGCTCACCATTCAGGAATGCACTCTTAACATCCATTTGATATACTTTGAAATTGGAGTAGGCTGCAAATGCTAAGAACATCCTGATGGCCTCAAGCCTAGCTACTGGTGCATAGGCTTCATCATAATTAATGCGTTCAGCTTGTGAATACCCTTGAGCAACCAGTCTTGCTTTATTTCTTGTCACTATGCCATCTTCATCTAATTTGTTTCTGAATACCCACCGTGTACCAACTACTTTCCTGCTCTTTGGTCTAGGTACCAGCTTCCAGACTTACTGTTGTTCAAATTGATTGATTTCATCTTGCATAGCAATCACCCAATCAGGATCACCCAGTGCTTCCTCAATCTTCTTTGGTTCCATTTCAGAAAGAAACCCTGAGTAATGACATTCATTCTGAGTAGCACTTCTAGTTTGAACTCCAACATCTGGATCACCAATAATCAACTCAAAAGGATGAGCTCTATTCCAAACATTTTCTCTTGGAAGATTTGATCTTGATGATTCGTCTTGAAATTCATTACGGTGTTGTGAATGACTAGTTGGCCCTTCATTTCCTCCCCCTGAGTTGTTGTTGTTGGGTTTTATACTGAACTATTCGTTTGAAGTATATAACATTTTTCATTTTATTGAGAATCTGGATTGCATATTATTACATTGTCTATTTATTATATATTGTGGATAATCTAGTATCAAATGGGATAACAGAAGATTAGATTATCAGTGTCTGTATAAAATATAATAAAGGTTCACAGTCTAAGTCGTATTAGACAAACCACTGGAATGACTGAAGTATTATTTGGGAATAGTTTATCTTGACTATTGAATAATACTTGTATGCTTTGTGTATATTGAACATGATCAAAATATTAGAATTGCTCTTCTATTCTGACAACAAAGAAGAACTAAGATTCTATGATATTATTATTGTTTAGGTTCTTAATCCGGATGTAGTGATTGACACTTGTATGCAATGCACATGCTTTGATTCATATGTGATGTAATTAATTATTAATTACAATATTATGCATTGAGCAATGAAATTGCATGTAGAGTGGGATATTAATTACAGAAGGAATCCATGTCCTGATAATATTCGGGTTGATGATGTCGTCTTGAAAGCTCATAAAGATAATTATGTGAAGCCCTGCAGGCAGATTAATTTCTGACATAATTATAAGGTTGAGTGGATGATTAAGGATAAATAAGATATTAATTAAATCAAATGTCAGTGATTAATTTAATTAATGGACATGCAATATCTTAAATGTGGGGAATTTAATAAGCAAATAATATAGGAGCCGAATTAAATAATAAAAGAATTGAGGTATTAGGAACGGTAGTGCAAATATTAATTCTTTAGTGGATTGAATTAATAGTTAATGACATTGGGATTTACCCGGAATGTCATTGGAAGGCCCAACCTAATTGTCCATGATCCCTACTGAAGCCTATATATATTCTCGTTCTCCTTAAAGCTGAAAAAAATTACACAACAGAAATCAAAAATGAGACCTAGGGGCAGCCGCACGAAACTAAGGTTTTGGAATTTCGAGGCTTTGAGGAGAGGAAATTTTGGGAGATCGAAGGCCACACTTCGCTCAAAGGGAATCAAGGAATTTAGTAGAAGACGTGGAATTGAATCGCTTGCACCGTAGCGATTAAGGTTAATCTTCTTTTCGAACTCTTTAATTTATATCATAAAACGCAGCACCGTGATTTATATGTTCCAACAGTTGCTAGATTGTCTTGGTGATTCTTCCTCAGTGTTAGTGGTATCTCCATTGTTACCAGTGTTTCCACCACCACCACCATGATCATTATCATCATTGTCATTGTTACCACCTGCAACAATCTTAGGTGGAGTCTCATCATCTGATTCTGAATCTGGAAAGTTATCAAACTTCAGTTTCTCAGATGGATTTTCTGTTTGGATACTTGGGAATGTCATCAAAAGTAACATTGACACTTTTTTCACCTAATGACTGTCAATTATGTACACCCTGTAAGATCTTCTTGAGTAACCAACAAAAATAGCTTCATATGCTTTGGCCTCGAACTTGCCACGTCGAACATCTCCATCTTTAAGCACAAAGCATTTAGCACCAAATACATGAAAGTATTTGAGGGTTGGTTTCTTGTCATTCATGATCTCATAAGGTGTCTTCATTATGTCCTTGTTGATTAAAGTTCGATTCTGAGTATAACAAGAAGTGTTCACAACTTCAGCCCAGAAGTACATAGGAAGTCTTGATTCACTTAGCATTATCCTTGCAGCTTCAATCAAAGTACGATTCTTCCTTTCTACCACTCCATTTTGTTGAGGAGTTCTAGGGGCTGAGTATTGTCTTGTTATTCCTTTGTCTGCGCAGAAGTCTTTAAGACTGCATTCTTGAATTCAGTTCCATTGTCTGACCTTATAGCTCTAACTGGAAACTTAGAATCCAAATCAATCAACTTCACATGATCAATCACCATCTATGGAGTTTCATCCTTGGAATGTAGGAATAAAACCCATGTGTATTTAGAATAGTCATCGACAATCACAAGAGCATATTGCTTCTTTGACATAGACATAACATTAACTGGACCAAACAAATCCATGTGCAGTAACTGATGAGGTTCAGTTATTGAAGACGTGTCAGTGCCCTTGTGAGATGCTTTCTTTGACTTTTCTTTCTGACATGCCTCACACAATCCTTCCTGTGTAAATTCCATTTGAGGCAAACCTCTCACCAATTCCCTCTTAACTAGGGAGTTCATTGTTTTGAAGTTGAGGTGAGACATCTTCTTGTGCCATAGCCAACTTTCATCTGACGAAGCTTTAGCATAGAAACAATTAACTTCATCTTTCCATCCAGAATACAAATCATCTATGAACAAGTTTCCTTTCCTTACTCCTTGAAGAGCAGGCTTTCCATTCTTCTTGTGAAGGATCTGGCACTTCTCCTTATCAAACGAAACAACATATCCGCTGTCACAAAATTGACTGATGTTGAGAAGATTGTGCTTAAGACCTTCCACAACAGATACATCCTCAATGATAACATTTCCAGCTTCCAGACTGCCATATCATTCAGTTATACCTTTGTTGTTATCTCAAAAGGTAACCACTGGGCCAGCTTTCTCAATCACATTTGATAACAGGACTCTATCTCCGGTCATATGCCTTGAACATCCACTGTCCAGAATCCACATAACTCGGTTCACTTGTTCCATACCCTGCAATATCAAACTGATTAGACCTTCCTCGGAACCCAAACTTGATTGGGCCCGGCATACTTAAAGAACTGGCCTTTGTCAGGCAAAAAAACATTCTTGATTTTAACCATTTCAACCTCCTTAACGAAAGAGCATTTCCATTTATAACCAGCCTTAACAAATTTCTGAGTAGGCTTAGGTATAAATGTGTCTCTTAGATCAGGATTCAATGATCGTCAGGATCTAGACTCAACTGATCAGGATTGCTGACATCATCAGTATTTGCTCAAGCGTCAGTATCAGGAATGTCATCAAGATCTACATCAGGAATGGGATCAGGATTGATCATCAGGACTGGAAGCTGATCAGGATTTCTACTTCGAGTTATATTTGGAGTCTAGTTAAATAAGGATGTTTATTTTGTCGGTTCCTGGTCTGTAGGAACGTAGCTATCAATTTAGGATAGGTTTCAATCTTTGTAATTGATTAGGACTTATCATATAATTGATAGAGAAGCTGTGTAGTATATAAACACAGTTTAGGTTTCGATTTTAAGTGGATCACACACACGAGTATTTTGTAACCTAGAAGCTCTCAAGAACATCAGAATTTCTTGAGAGAGTTTGTAACAGTTTTATATCAGATTTAATAAAGCTGTTATTATTCTTTCATATTTGTTATACATAATTTATTAAGTCGAGAATCTTATACAATTGTATTCAACCCCCCTTCTACAATTGTTAAGTACTGGGCAACAATTGGTATCAGAGCAAACTGATTTAAATTTGAATCAGATACGATCTAAGATGTCGACAACCAAGTATGAAAGCATGAAGATTCCCATCCTGAAGAAGTCTGAATATCCAACATGGAAGGTAAAGATGCTGATGTACCTGGAGGCTATGGATCCTGACTATTTGGACAGGATACGTGATGGACCATATATTCCTACAAGAATTGTTCCACAAACAGATAAGGTACCTGAACACTACGCGATCAAGGTGAAAACAGATTGGACTCCAGAAGAGAAAGCTCATGTTCTAAGAGATGCTAAGATTAAGAATATCCTTCACAACAGTCTTGATGTTGTTATGTCAAACAGGGTGATTGCATGCAAATCTGCAAAAGAAATTTGGGATACTTTGGAAACTCAATTCCAAGGATCTGCATCTGTCAAGAAAAACATAAGGGCTCTTTTGATTCAAGAATATGAACAATTCGATGCTAGACCTGATGAGAGCCTGACTGATTTATATGATAGATTTATGACACTCCTTAATAATCTATCTTTAGTTGGCAAGGAATATGTTTCTGAAGATTCAAATAGCAAGTTTCTGAGAGCTTTACCCGAAGAATGGGATACTCAAACCTCGATCATTAGACATCAGTATTGTAACGCCCCCAAATCCGGGGTCAATGATTTGGTCGTCACACTGCACTCTTAATCCAAACAACCTGCTCAATATAAAATCAACACAATAATAATAATAATATCTGTGACCCCAACTCTACCAAGAATCTTTAAAGGTTATAGTGCTATAAACAAGAATCCAAATTCATTACAACAACTTTCCTTCTTTACAACCATTCTCTTTACAAAATTCTAATACACTAGTATAACTTCGATAAGAAGTATACCAGGCAACTAATCTTATACAATATATTAAGCAATAGAAAACATCTATATACAAAACCTCTCACTAGCTCCACTGCTCTGGATCAAAACATCTTCACGATACTATCCTCTCCCATCTCTGACTAGCTGTACGAACAACTCTCGCCAATACACCTTCTTTCCGGCAGGCTAAAATATATATATAAATAAAACAAGTATGAGCGAATGAATTGCTCAGCAAGCGCATTATTAATATAAAATATAAAGTTCCAAAATAAGCTTTGGATTTTCAAATAACAACTTTGGTTTTTGAACATTTGTAATCTTTAAAACTTCTCAAATCAAGTTTAGTAATTTATCACAATATCTCATTTAGCTTCTCGCAGCTGAATAGTTTAAAACATAAAAAGATTTATATAGGTCGTTACGATGACCGAATCAACAATAACTACAATAGTATGTAGAAAATATGAAATAAATATAACTCGTACGTCTTCAAGACCATAGTTTGTACAAAAATACTAATTTGAAGATAACAGGTCTATTCACGACATTTTCCGAAATCAACAACTCTGGAAGGTTAGAATAATCAAGGGGCAAGAATGAGCCAACACGCTCGGTTAAGAAATAAAGAACGCACTTCAAGACTTCAACATGGTACCGACTGGATATGCGGTATGAATAAAACTCAACAAGATAGATATCTCACGACTGCCAATGGAATCAAGGAAGTGGATTTCGACTATTTGGAATCCAAATGAATTAAGAGTAAGTGATTTCAGCAAGATTGAAACCACCATTTATTAATCAACAACCAACAATTTTACGCAACGAATAAACCTGAATATCAGGTCATAACTCACAAGTACAAAACATATGGATGTAACTCATCTCAGAAATAAGAACTAATATTAGAATTGGATTTTTAACATTTATCAAATACAAAGGTTGTGCTGCTGGCCAGCCACGCATCAACCCCGGACTAGCTCATGTCATAGTCCTCTACTGGATCCTAGGCCAATCTGGGCCTTAATTACATCGACCAATAATTGGTCCATTTTTTAAAACATTCCAATTCTATATTATTTATACGTCAGGTGTCAGAACAATTGACAACCTTACTTCGACAATCAGGTGTCGGAAGAATCGACAACCTAATACAACAATTGCTGGAAAACTCACGTTCCAGGAAACAGTTCAATTATGAAGAATCCATTAAGGAATAACAATATAATCTAGTATCGACGAGATCGACACAATATGGGGAGGTGCACATGAAAAGTGACAATATAATAAGCATCGACGAGTTCGATGTAACAACTGGGATATAATGAAGAATAAACAATGACATGCTCAACAAGGTTAGGTCTGATATGAAACAGACAATATGATATCAACAGAAAAGAGTAACAAGTCGATATAGAGTAGGGTTCAAAGAACAGGCTCTAGATGGCCTCAATAGTTCAAATCATCACATTATGGAAGAATTAATAAAGGTTTACCAGTCTGGTAAATGACAAGAGAGTCAAGTTCAAGTTTAAGAAGAATTCAAGGTGAAGTTTATAAATGAAGAAAACAAGGGTTTATTAACTTCTGACAGAAATAGTTCAAGTCCTTCGAACATATACTTATGATAGATAAGCCTCGTATTGGAAGGAAGTAAACTAAATCATGCACAACATAAATGAATTCGAATCAGGGAATGGATCAGATGATCGCATTAACAAGAAAGGATAACAAGGTTTGCATAGGTGCAAGGTGAAAAACGGAATATTGGAAGGGTAAGCAACACAACTTCAGAATTTTAGAATAACTTTTCTCTCATAGGGTTCACAAGTTCCCGCTCATCTAGGGTTGGTAATATTCCAACCTAATGTTTTAAAATCATGTCTTTTAAAAGAAAGCCTTAGTATACGGCCCATAATTATCTCTTCAAACTTTTCAATATAATAAGTATATCTTTCCAATCAATATAAAAATATGAATCTAAACTCAAAAAGGTATAAAAGAGTACTCGTCAATTTACGAGGTTAAATAACATACTTGCAATTCAATGCATAGCAATCAACATTTGAAAACTCATTAATAAACATTCAACATACATACTAATAATTCAAGATAATATCCCTTAATTAATAAGCAAGGGTATAAACACTTGCCTCTGGTCCTTAGCTATTTCGTAACGCTGAAACAATACGATTTCCTCCTTATTCTGTCTTGTCGCACGATTCTCTACTTCCGTCCTTCTTTGCTTTAACGCTCTTGCGAATACCACTAGTCTGCTTTTACCATTTCGAATCCACGTGCCAGCCTCGATAGTCAAACATGAGACGGTACTTAGTCTTCAACGTATAATCCTCATATTATAAATGATCGTAACTTAACTTCGACGCACTTACCGATATCTCTGTTGCATAAACATCCACACCTCAACTGATAGGCCAATCGCAATCAACCACATAAGTAATCCACGTAACTTGCTTGACGACAATCCCCATACTATAAAAAGTCAACATCCAAGTCAACGGCCTCGTAAATCTCACTTTCTAACATAACCGACAAATTTCTATCCTATCTACCCCTCGTGATAACATTAGACACAACCAATTACTCAAACAAGTCTCCACACAATTTATTCGCATGCATGACTCACACAGATAATTCACATTGTTCACATAACACATTTAAACAAGTGACCGGTTACGTATCGGACGCCCGGTCTAATTTACGATATTTAAAACTCAGACACTAGCCCTAGTACGGGCATATACTGACTATAAAGCACATTACACAACTCATACGAATCACATAGCACTTAAAACTATTTTTAAAACATCACACAAAGCTTATTTGAATTTTAAATAAGTCACGACTAATTTTTAAATCAAAAATCGGATTTTTAAATCCAATATAAGTATTTTAAATGAAAATAAATCAATTAATAAAATTAATTGACACTCTTTAAATGCTCAAACTATTTTTAAATAAATAAACCAAGCTATAAAATAATTAAACTTAATTTTAATTAATTAAATCTAATTAATAATTAATTATTAAGAATTAACTGATTAAAAGAATTAATCAATTAATTAAATTAATTAATTATTAATCAAAAATAATTAAAATAATTAAATTTAATCAATTTTCGAATTTAAATAAATATTTATGAATTTATAAAATTTTCGGAATAATAAAATGTATTTTTAAATCAAAGATATGATTTTTAGAATATTTGAAACAATTTTGAATTATTTAAAAAGGTAAAATTCCAGAAACACTATTCATAAAACGGAATTAGGGTTTTGGAAATCAAAACCGGGTCGGGTAGGGTTTCCAAACGGGTCACCAAGAACACAAACGGGTCGCCAAGAACACCACCAGAATCCGGTGGCGGTTCCGGCGAACCCGCCGTCTCCGGCGACCAAAAACATGTCAAAACACAGGGCTTTTCACGGGGAAAGCTCGGGACTACACGATTCACTGCAAAAACCCATTCAAATCCATACGAACTGCCCAGAAAAACTTGAAATCGGACCATAACTTTTCCGGCCGACGGCTCGCAAGTTTTCCGGCAACACAAATCAGTCATGAAACTTAAATCGAAGGACATGGACATGTTCCAAATCACACGATCTATCTACTAGTGTAAGCAAAAACAACAACAACTTCCTGGAAATGAATCTCCGGCTAAAAGTATAAAAAACCGGCGAACTCAACAATTCTCCGATCTAGTCGATTTACAGCTCTAAAAATTGCACAAAAATCATCAACAAACTCCTTACAACATACACAGTCTAATTATACCACCAATTAACAAGAACAACAAAGATTAAAGATTCCCCCAAATCAAAATAATAAATTCGAAATAAATATATAAATTAAAAATCGGAAAAATCAGAAAATCATACCCACACGAATTTTGATGGTGGATTTAGGTAGAGGATGATGAGAGATTCGATTTGGTTACAAGAACATCGAAATCGGAATCCGATAACGTCTTCAAAAGTGAGTTTGATTCTCAAGAACACGAAGAACACGTTTCAGGGGTTTTTAGATTTTTAACTGTAATTAAGCTTGATTATGCGAAAACAAAGTACGATTTGCCTTTTTATATTAAACGGAAAATAATACCCCAAACGACATTTTTGGATCGATACTGATCCGATAGATCGCTTTAAATACAATTTAACAGATAAAACACTTTAAATCTTTAATAAAGCAGAATACACGTTTTACGAGACGATAATCATCCATAAAGTACAGATGACTACAAGTATCGTTTAATAATAGATATACGAACCAAAATACTTCTATTACGAATATTTTCGAATACTTTCCACTTTAACGAATGAAATATTGGTACGAACGATATACCAATTGCCCGAATAATTTGGGAACGATCCAAATTTTCTTTTCAATAATTATAATAAAATAAAATAGTATAACACCCTTTTCAAAATAGTTTCAAATTCCCCACACATATCACATAGCATCACATTGTCACATATTCAATCATTTAACGAATAACTTAACACGTTTAAACAGATAATTCATTTAATAACTCTTAATATGAAATTAAAATTTCATTTCACATCATATAATAACACGTAATTTTCCCGGATCTTACATCCTTCCCCCCTTAACAGGATTCTGTCCTCAGAATCAGCTCGCGCAAACACAGGTGGATAATTTCCAACATCTCATTATCAAATTCCTAGGTTGACTCTTCAACCTTAGGATTTCTCCTCATACTCATACTAATTTGACTCCTCTATTACTCATCACTCTCTCATACTGACTCAATATCTCAATCGGTTACTCAACATAGAACAATTTAACTAGATCTCTATAGGTTCATATTCTACGAAATACACTATGAATACACCACTCATGTAGTGGTACGCAAACTTACACGCAACTTTCCTAACACGCAGTAAACCGACATAAGGTAGCAATTCAAAATTGTCATAATAACTGTTGTCGTAAGAAAATCTAATCAACGGTAAATGGTCCTTCCAATTACCTTAAAAATTTTAGTACACAACCATAGTCTGTCTGAATTATTTAATTAAGTCGCGATCTCTGCCAAACACATTTGAACCCGTCATTCTATGCCGTACCATTATCTCTCATTAATCGGTCAATAATAACCTAAATAACACCACGATAAGCTCTAAGCCTTAGCAACTCCATACCACAGTTTATCTCAACATGTCTTCGTCTCCATTCAGGAATCTCTTTAGTTGTAATCGTCTACTATACCTCCGTTATTTTGTCTTCACTTTCCAACACCTCAAGTACTTAGATATTCACCAACACTGGTATCCCTTTTGAAACCCCTCATATATATCCTTGCATTTCCTTCTTATTCTTTATACTTTCTCGTTCCCTCCTATAATTGAATCCTTTTCTATTTCCATAACTCTTTCCTTTATGTAGCCCTTTCTCTTTAATCAATCCTGGTTAAATCCTTATGTCCGTCATTTCTTTTAATTAATCTCTTGTTATCATAACCTTAAAACTTCATCCCTTTCTAATCCTTTTACCGAAGATATTTACATCTCAATTCTCTCCTTTACTACTCATACTATCAGCCATCCACGTTCTTGGGTCAACTCTACCTATTTCCAATATATCTAACAACTGCTTTCAACAATCACATACCTTTCATGCCAATTAACTCTTCAGCTGAAAACAACCCTTCATTACCTCATCCATTGTCTTTAAATCCTTATTAACACCTCTTCATCTTCTTTTCCTATCTTCACAGTAACACTCATGACACCTTCTCCATGGCTCCTTCTTATTTCCCAAACAGCTTGATCAACTCGACATTATCTTGATTCTCATTCTATACATCCACATTGACTGGTAAAATCTACCTTAACTATCGTGAGCAAAAGACTTGCAACCATATCATACAATCCTGAAATACTCAAAGATTAACTCATTCTCCATTATTAGCCTATCATCCAATCTTAAAAGTTCTTCTCATTGAGACAAAAATCTATTATGTCCATTTTCCACAACCTGGGATAACATCAGCACAATTACACATCTTCCCCAATTTCCAATCAACTCTTGAATTATCTAACTTCACCTTTTCCACATCGTAACGTTAATCGATAGAAAGAGAACAACTGGCTCCGTTATATGTTACTAGTATTCTAATCGCATCGTAGTCCGCTTTCGTTCATGGTAATTCAATCGCAAATTCTTCGTTCATTATGGTAGGGTAAATTTCAGTTCACCCTAGCGGTATACCTCCCAGATTATTTGAAATAAGAAGTTCATGATAGTTTGAAGTGAAAAGATTCTATATCGTAGCAAATGTCCCACAATTGGGGTTACCAAATCTGTATATTCCAAAGCAACATTATTGGAAGTGAAAGGATTACTGAGAGACCAATTTGATCACATGAACTCAATGTTGTGTGTCTCTATTAAGACAGTACTAAAGGTAATTAGCCTTCTTGTATTTCACAACACACAAGTGACGGCGTCCCGTCAGACTTCTATCACATAGACAGATAGTCCTTGTGTCCCCTATAAATAGGGTTGTTTATCTCAGTTGGAGTAGAGAAATATGAAAGAAATTTAGAGTCAGAATAACAATCAGGGCCTTTCGATAAGAATTCTCAAATACACACCTTGGATTGAAATTGAATAAATTCCAAAGGTGTTATTTCAGAAAAGAAGAACAACCAGAAAGGAAGTATCAACAAATAGTGTTACATCACAATTAGAGTTATCCACTCCGGAAGAATGAAGGAGTTGGAATTTAAATAACATATTTTCAACAGGCTTCACAAATTGAAATAGATGTCACTACAACCTCTGATGCAATTGCAATCATGATTGATCAAAAGTATCAAGTACAAAGTCAAAAGGTGGAATATATTCACCAACACAAGTTTCGCTTAAAGAAATGTCAAATATTTCCTTAGGATGGGAGGGTATTACCAGGGTCTTCACACATGACTCCTCCGTCGACTCCTTCGATAGCTCGTTATTCGATTTCAGCCCTTCTTCTCCACGTTATTCGATTTCAACCCTTCTTTTCCACGTCGCAAGGTCATCAATATCGTACGTCGTCGTCGACTCGTAATAGTCCTCGAAGATTCCGCCGTAGACATCTACAATCGTATGAAATTCTATCCACCTCAGCACAATCATCTAAATTGAATACCTCTATCTTAACTCACTCAGTGGTACTATATTCAATAGTCCAACACGAACTCTAAATGAGCTCTGACGTTCCTTATATAACTATATACACTCCCACACACTCTCGTTTCTAGTTTTACTATAACCCTCGCTCTGATACCAACTGTAACGCCCCCAAATCCGGGGTCAATGATTTGGTCGTCACACTGCACTCTTAATCCAAACAACCTGCTCAATATAAAATCAACACAATAATAATAATAATATCTGTGACCCCAACTCTACCAAGAATCTTTAAAGGTTATAGTGCTATAAACAAGAATCCAAATTCATTACAACAACTTTCCTTCTTTACAACCATTCTCTTTACAAAATTCTAATACACTAGTATAACTTCGATAAGAAGTATACCAGGCAACTAATCTTATACAATATATTAAGCAATAGAAAACATCTATATACAAAACCTCTCACTAGCTCCACTGCTCTGGATCAAAACATCTTCACGATACTATCCTCTCCCATCTCTGACTAGCTGTACGAACAACTCTCGCCAATACACCTTCTTTCCGGCAGGCTAAAATATATATATAAATAAAACAAGTATGAGCGAATGAATTGCTCAGCAAGCGCATTATTAATATAAAATATAAAGTTCCAAAATAAGCTTTGGATTTTCAAATAACAACTTTGGTTTTTGAACATTTGTAATCTTTAAAACTTCTCAAATCAAGTTTAGTAATTTATCACAATATCTCATTTAGCTTCTCGCAGCTGAATAGTTTAAAACATAAAAAGATTTATATAGGTCGTTACGATGACCGAATCAACAATAACTACAATAGTATGTAGAAAATATGAAATAAATATAACTCGTACGTCTTCAAGACCATAGTTTGTACAAAAATACTAATTTGAAGATAACAGGTCTATTCACGACATTTTCCGAAATCAACAACTCTGGAAGGTTAGAATAATCAAGGGGCAAGAATGAGCCAACACGCTCGGTTAAGAAATAAAGAACGCACTTCAAGACTTCAACATGGTACCGACTGGATATGCGGTATGAATAAAACTCAACAAGATAGATATCTCACGACTGCCAATGGAATCAAGGAAGTGGATTTCGACTATTTGGAATCCAAATGAATTAAGAGTAAGTGATTTCAGCAAGATTGAAACCACCATTTATTAATCAACAACCAACAATTTTACGCAACGAATAAACCTGAATATCAGGTCATAACTCACAAGTACAAAACATATGGATGTAACTCATCTCAGAAATAAGAACTAATATTAGAATTGGATTTTTAACATTTATCAAATACAAAGGTTGTGCTGCTGGCCAGCCACGCATCAACCCCGGACTAGCTCATGTCATAGTCCTCTACTGGATCCTAGGCCAATCTGGGCCTTAATTACATCGACCAATAATTGGTCCATTTTTTAAAACATTCCAATTCTATATTATTTATACGTCAGGTGTCAGAACAATTGACAACCTTACTTCGACAATCAGGTGTCGGAAGAATCGACAACCTAATACAACAATTGCTGGAAAACTCACGTTCCAGGAAACAGTTCAATTATGAAGAATCCATTAAGGAATAACAATATAATCTAGTATCGACGAGATCGACACAATATGGGGAGGTGCACATGAAAAGTGACAATATAATAAGCATCGACGAGTTCGATGTAACAACTGGGATATAATGAAGAATAAACAATGACATGCTCAACAAGGTTAGGTCTGATATGAAACAGACAATATGATATCAACAGAAAAGAGTAACAAGTCGATATAGAGTAGGGTTCAAAGAACAGGCTCTAGATGGCCTCAATAGTTCAAATCATCACATTATGGAAGAATTAATAAAGGTTTACCAGTCTGGTAAATGACAAGAGAGTCAAGTTCAAGTTTAAGAAGAATTCAAGGTGAAGTTTATAAATGAAGAAAACAAGGGTTTATTAACTTCTGACAGAAATAGTTCAAGTCCTTCGAACATATACTTATGATAGATAAGCCTCGTATTGGAAGGAAGTAAACTAAATCATGCACAACATAAATGAATTCGAATCAGGGAATGGATCAGATGATCGCATTAACAAGAAAGGATAACAAGGTTTGCATAGGTGCAAGGTGAAAAACGGAATATTGGAAGGGTAAGCAACACAACTTCAGAATTTTAGAATAACTTTTCTCTCATAGGGTTCACAAGTTCCCGCTCATCTAGGGTTGGTAATATTCCAACCTAATGTTTTAAAATCATGTCTTTTAAAAGAAAGCCTTAGTATACGGCCCATAATTATCTCTTCAAACTTTTCAATATAATAAGTATATCTTTCCAATCAATATAAAAATATGAATCTAAACTCAAAAAGGTATAAAAGAGTACTCGTCAATTTACGAGGTTAAATAACATACTTGCAATTCAATGCATAGCAATCAACATTTGAAAACTCATTAATAAACATTCAACATACATACTAATAATTCAAGATAATATCCCTTAATTAATAAGCAAGGGTATAAACACTTGCCTCTGGTCCTTAGCTATTTCGTAACGCTGAAACAATACGATTTCCTCCTTATTCTGTCTTGTCGCACGATTCTCTACTTCCGTCCTTCTTTGCTTTAACGCTCTTGCGAATACCACTAGTCTGCTTTTACCATTTCGAATCCACGTGCCAGCCTCGATAGTCAAACATGAGACGGTACTTAGTCTTCAACGTATAATCCTCATATTATAAATGATCGTAACTTAACTTCGACGCACTTACCGATATCTCTGTTGCATAAACATCCACACCTCAACTGATAGGCCAATCGCAATCAACCACATAAGTAATCCACGTAACTTGCTTGACGACAATCCCCATACTATAAAAAGTCAACATCCAAGTCAACGGCCTCGTAAATCTCACTTTCTAACATAACCGACAAATTTCTATCCTATCTACCCCTCGTGATAACATTAGACACAACCAATTACTCAAACAAGTCTCCACACAATTTATTCGCATGCATGACTCACACAGATAATTCACATTGTTCACATAACACATTTAAACAAGTGACCGGTTACGTATCGGACGCCCGGTCTAATTTACGATATTTAAAACTCAGACACTAGCCCTAGTACGGGCATATACTGACTATAAAGCACATTACACAACTCATACGAATCACATAGCACTTAAAACTATTTTTAAAACATCACACAAAGCTTATTTGAATTTTAAATAAGTCACGACTAATTTTTAAATCAAAAATCGGATTTTTAAATCCAATATAAGTATTTTAAATGAAAATAAATCAATTAATAAAATTAATTGACACTCTTTAAATGCTCAAACTATTTTTAAATAAATAAACCAAGCTATAAAATAATTAAACTTAATTTTAATTAATTAAATCTAATTAATAATTAATTATTAAGAATTAACTGATTAAAAGAATTAATCAATTAATTAAATTAATTAATTATTAATCAAAAATAATTAAAATAATTAAATTTAATCAATTTTCGAATTTAAATAAATATTTATGAATTTATAAAATTTTCGGAATAATAAAATGTATTTTTAAATCAAAGATATGATTTTTAGAATATTTGAAACAATTTTGAATTATTTAAAAAGGTAAAATTCCAGAAACACTATTCATAAAACGGAATTAGGGTTTTGGAAATCAAAACCGGGTCGGGTAGGGTTTCCAAACGGGTCACCAAGAACACAAACGGGTCGCCAAGAACACCACCAGAATCCGGTGGCGGTTCCGGCGAACCCGCCGTCTCCGGCGACCAAAAACATGTCAAAACACAGGGCTTTTCACGGGGAAAGCTCGGGACTACACGATTCACTGCAAAAACCCATTCAAATCCATACGAACTGCCCAGAAAAACTTGAAATCGGACCATAACTTTTCCGGCCGACGGCTCGCAAGTTTTCCGGCAACACAAATCAGTCATGAAACTTAAATCGAAGGACATGGACATGTTCCAAATCACACGATCTATCTGCTAGTGTAAGCAAAAACAACAACAACTTCCTGGAAATGAATCTCCGGCTAAAAGTATAAAAAACCGGCGAACTCAACAATTCTCCGATCTAGTCGATTTACAGCTCTAAAAATTGCACAAAAATCATCAACAAACTCCTTACAACATACACAGTCTAATTATACCACCAATTAACAAGAACAACAAAGATTAAAGATTCCCCCAAATCAAAATAATAAATTCGAAATAAATATATAAATTAAAAATCGGAAAAATCAGAAAATCATACCCACACGAATTTTGATGGTGGATTTAGGTAGAGGATGATGAGAGATTCGATTTGGTTACAAGAACATCGAAATCGGAATCCGATAACGTCTTCAAAAGTGAGTTTGATTCTCAAGAACACGAAGAACACGTTTCAGGGGTTTTTAGATTTTTAACTGTAATTAAGCTTGATTATGCGAAAACAAAGTACGATTTGCCTTTTTATATTAAACGGAAAATAATACCCCAAACGACATTTTTGGATCGATACTGATCCGATAGATCGCTTTAAATACAATTTAACAGATAAAACACTTTAAATCTTTAATAAAGCAGAATACACGTTTTACGAGACGATAATCATCCATAAAGTACAGATGACTACAAGTATCGTTTAATAATAGATATACGAACCAAAATACTTCTATTACGAATATTTTCGAATACTTTCCACTTTAACGAATGAAATATTGGTACGAACGATATACCAATTGCCCGAATAATTTGGGAACGATCCAAATTTTCTTTTCAATAATTATAATAAAATAAAATAGTATAACACCCTTTTCAAAATAGTTTCAAATTCCCCACACATATCACATAGCATCACATTGTCACATATTCAATCATTTAACGAATAACTTAACACGTTTAAACAGATAATTCATTTAATAACTCTTAATATGAAATTAAAATTTCATTTCACATCATATAATAACACGTAATTTTCCCGGATCTTACAAGTATGATCTCAACACTGTGTCTCTTGATGAAGTCTATGGAATGCTCAGAACCTATGATCTTGAGGTTCAACAAAGGAAGAATAAGAGAAGCAGCAAGGCAAAGTCTATTGCCTTGAATGTAGAGGCTAAATCAAAAGGAAAAGCTGTGGAGGTCTCTAGAAGGAAATCAAGGATAGTTGAGTCAGATCCTGATGACTCATCATCAGAGACTGATGGTAATCCTGATGCCAATACTGATGATGATTCTTCTGACTCAAACATGGAAGAGATGGTTGCTATGATAGTCAGAGGTTTCAAGAAGATGAAGTTCAGGAAGGCTAGAAGACAAGGCAACTTCCAGAAAAAGACCTTCAATGCTGACAAAGACAAGGACAGCAAAAGTGGCAAATTTGACAAGTCAAAGGTTAGATGCTACAAGTGTAATGGAATGGGGCACTTTGCAACTGAGTGCAAGAAGGCTAAAGCACTCATTACTTCAAGCAAGGATTGGATGGACTCTTCCTCAGAATCTGATACTGAGGTGGTCAACTATGCCCTAATGGCCAATACTGATGATACTGTTATTCCTGATGATAAGGTACTAAGTACTATCTTTGATTTTGATACTGATAATGCTTCTGAGTTAAGATGTTTTCTAAAGTCATTGCATATTAGCTTTAGAAGTCAAACTGCTGAGAATACTAGGATCTTATCTGAGATGTCTGAACTTAGAAAAAGGAATGAGCATTTAGAAGCTGAATTTTCTCATATGCAAAAAGTATAGATAGAATGTGACAATGCGAAGCACATGTATTTAGAGATGAAACTTAAAAGTACTACTCTTGAAAAAGAACTTGAGGACGCTAAAGAGAAAATCAGAACCTGGACAGATTCTGGAAGAAAATTTCATGAAATAAATACTTCTAAGAATTGGAAAGAGTGTCTAGGTTACATGTCAGATGAGGATAAGAAATTGAAAAAGAAAGTTGTTATAGATGTGACAGTAAGTCCAATGACCTATAGACATATTATAGACAGAACCAAATCAAAGATTAAGCCAGTTAAATTTGTATTTGGTAATGATTCCAATTCTACTTTTGAAAAGGGATCTACTTCTGAAAACTCAGTTCCTTATGTGAAGTCTAAACCTGTCAAGAAAACAGAAGGAAAAAATGTAGGTTTATTGTCTCATAAACAACTTAGGGAAAGAGTTAGTGAGGTGACTGGTAAACAGAAACTACCAACTGTCAAGAGAAACAGGAATGGTAAAGTTGGGATTAACAAAGAGAATAACTATAGGTTTATCCCAAATGCACCTAGAAAATGCTGCTTTAACTGTGGAAACTCTAATCATCTTGGTATTGATTGCCAGAAGAGTAAAAAGAAGGTTACTGAAATTCCTAGGTCTGATGTTAGGAATAGATCAGTATTCTATAAACCGCAGAATTCCTATTTTCATTGTGGTAGTAAATGGCATTCTATTTATACATGTGAAGAATATCATGATTTGTACTATAACTTTTATGATCCATTACCTAAGTTTAAAAATAGTGCAAATTCTGGTAGCCTTAAGAATGTCAAAGTGAAGCATGCTTTTGTTAATATTGAAACTGACAAAGCAAATCCTGATGGAGTAAATCCTGTCAGGACTGCTGAAGTCAGAAAGTCTTCTGCTGCTAAAATTAATAAAATGCATGGAAAAGGAACCCAACAAGTGTGGGTTCCTAAACATTCTAACTAGTATTTTGGTATTCTGATTGCAGGGTAAAAAGAAAAATGTGTTAGTCATGGATAGTGGATGTTCTGTTGTTGCCCAGTAATAAACAATTGTAGAAGGGGGGTTGAATACAATTGTATAAGATTCTCGACTTAATAAGATATGAATCACAAATATGAAAGAATAATAACAGCTTTATTAAATCTGATATAAAACTGTTACAAACTCTCTCAAGAAATTCTGATGTTCTTCAGAGCTGCTAGGTTCCAAAGATACTCGTGTATGCGATTCTTTTAAAATCAAAACCTAAACTGTGTTTATATACTACACAGCTTTTCTATCGATTACATGATAAGTCCTAATCAATAACAAAGATTTAAACATATCCTAAATCGATAGCTACATTCCTACAGACCAGGAACCGACAGAATAATCTTCCTTATTTAACTAGACTCCAAATATAACTCGAAGTAGGAATCCTGATCAGCTTCCAGTCCTGATGATCAATCCTGATCCCAGTCCTGATATTCATCTTGATCCTGACGACCATGCAATCCTGATGACGTCAGCAATCCTGATCAGTTGAGTCTAGATCCTGACGATCATTGAATCCTGATCTAACAATCTCCCCCAATCTCATACTTTGTGAAATAAAGTATAGATTCCTAAGTTCAATGATGTCAAAAACATATTTACAAAATGTACAAATATCAGCAGCAACTTATCTATTTAAATTCTTTGATAGAACAAATTCATCTTCAAGAAGTTGGATAACAAATTTTCTTCTTTTTCTTCAAGAATTTGAATCAGTCTTTCCTTAGGATTTCTGAGTTCTTCATCTTCCTCATTAATCTGGTAGATAGCTGCTCTGAGATTTTGTATGGAGCTTCTCTGTAGACTGTGCTCTTCAAGCAAAAGATAAGCAATTTCCTTCCCATCAGGATTGAGAGTAATTTGAGTCATGCCAAAAGTCACTTCTTTAACAGCAGTGCCCCTTTGCATTTCCACATCTTGACCTCTTTGATTTAAGTACATGGGAGTATAATTACCATTGAAATTTCTATTTCCATCCAGTCTTCTTCTTATTGGTGACAAGATCATGTCACTCCACACTTTGCACACTTTATTCTTCCATCTTAACAGATAATGAACATATTCCAGTTCCTGTGTAGTTTTCATCAGCAGATCTTGAATGGATAAAATCTTCACACTACCATCTTTCATGAAGTACAGAAGCTTTTCTTTCTTTTCAATACCATCATGACAATCTATAACTATATCAACAGCTAATAAATTGTTGAGGTTTTCAGAAGTTAAAGTACCTCCAATTTCAGTCAAGGAGTAAGGATCAACATATAAAATTCAGATATTCAGCATCCCTGTGTCCAATACCTCCTCTTGAATTACTTGTCAATTTATTCAGATTTGAAAACATTCGTAGCCAGAGTGCTTTTGATCTAACCATATCAGACAAATCAACAACACTTGAAGCATTTGTTATAATTCCTCCATTCTGAAAATTGATAGGTGTGTTACACCTCAGTGTACTTATGTGTTTCCACTTCTTATCTTTCTCTTTTTCAAAAGCATAGCTTCTTTCTAGTAAAGATTCTCGTCTGCTTGAATTTCTCCACAATCTTTTGTTTAAGAGTTTAAGCCTTTGTTTATAGAGATTGAAATCTCTATTTGTTGTTCTTGTGATTTCTCTTCTTCTGGCTTCTTCTTCTTCATCCACTTCCTTGTTGTGAGAATCAACCACAGTAGATAAGATTAACAACTCAATCTCTTGCAGAATTTCAGATTCATCAGGATCTTGAACATTGTCAGGAACAATATCAGGATTAGAATCTTCAATTTGATTTGTATTGCAGAGAATTAATTGTCTTGGTCTTCTTCTCAATTCAGGTTCTTCTTCAACAAACTCCTTGTCTTCCTTCTCAATGATATCGTTGATAACAGGATCTATTAGATTTTGTGAAGCTTCAGGAATTTCTTCAATTAATAAACTTCTAGACCTTGTCTGTCTAGGCATTGTTTGAGTTGAAGAACCTCTTCTAGCACCTCTCATACCTTTGCCTCCTCTTCCTCTAGCAGGAGCAGGGTTATTAAAGCTTTCCATCATTTCTCTCTGTTGTCTTAAGAATTCTTCATGTGAGAGATCAGGATATTCTTCACTTGTTGTAGAGAGTGCTTTCCTTGCAAATAATTGTTGAACTCTTTTATCAGTGTGATAGAGAGTAACAATTCTGCCATCTTTTGTAGTAAACTTCTGGAATAGATTTGATGCATCTTCAGGATTATCAATAAGCACATCTTCATCACCTTCAGGAATTGTAGCAAGAGTCTGTTCATGACCAGGCATCAGGATTTGATCACTTGTCAGGATTTGTTCTTCCGTCAGGATATGAGATTGCACTAATGTCCTCACTGTCCTTACTCTAGAATCAGAAACATGAGTTGACTGCGTTGTTTGACTTTGAGAAGTTTGAATTGTTTTCATAACAGCAACATCAGAGGTTTCTCCTTGTAGAATTTTGTCACCACCATCATTTCCAGTATCATCATCATTATTCCTCAATACTAGATCAGGTGTACATTTTGTCTGACTTACCTTCTCCCCCTTTTTGACATCAATATTTGACAATATATTCAAAATTAAGGCAAGAGAGGTTTGAATGTCAGTTACCTTTGTATCAAGAGAATCAATCCTATTGTTAATTGAAGACTGTTCAGTAATGATTGACTTAACTTGGGATTCCACTACCCTGAGTTGAAGAGCAGTAGGCACCTTTTTAAAGCTCTGAGAAATATCAGTCCTCACTTTGTCAGTAGAATCTTTGACAGAATCTATTTCATGTTTCAGGCTTTTAGATAACAGAGTAGTAGCCTTCAAATGATTCTTCAAATCTTCATTCTGAATCAACTTAACAGCATTATAAGCATGATCCAAGGCATATGGATAGCTTACAGAATCATGGGACTTGTACCAGTCAATTTCCCATTGTTGAAATTTCAGCTGTTCAGCAGGATCAATCTCAGAAGGAACAGAAAAGTCTTGTCTGAAGTCTTTTCCAGTAGAAGCCTTGCCAGTCATGAAGGTGCTTGACAAACCATAGTTAGTTCCAAGACTAGATTTTAAAACTCTGGCAAGCTGTTCCTTTTCTTCGTTATTATCATCATCACTATCATCAGAATCATCATCATCAGTATCATGAGTAACGTCAGGATCAGGAATAGCTATACCTTTCAGTTTATTCTGTGAATCTGTGATAGGATGGTCCATTGGTCGTGATCTTAGTGGCTGTATAAGAATTGGCTCAACAGCAGGAGCAGCACTAGCATCAGGAGCAACACCGTCAGGATGTGATAAGCTTGCATCAGTATTTGTTACTGATGGTTCTTGTGTAGCATGAGGTTCTGAAGCTGCTTCAACACTTTGAGTCAGAGGTTCTTGTGTGCTTCCCTCATTGACAGTGTCCTCGACCAATCTTTGAACTTCATCTGCACCAGAAATCCCTTGAGCATTGTCAGGAAATTTCTCAGAAACTGTATGTTAGATATAATTGCTAATGTTTGTTTATCAGTGTTTAAGCAACAGGTATTTACAAGAGTTTATCAGAAGCCAGTCAGAGTTTAGTTAAACTCTGACAGGGTGAAGAGTTTAATTGAAGCCGGTCAGAGTTTAGTTAAAGTCTGACAAGGTGAAAGTTGAATTAGCTGTCGGTGCAGAATTGAAGATTCTAGAAGCAATATATTCTGAAGATGGAAAGAAGCAGAATATATTGATACAGCTAAGGAGATTAGACAGAAGACTGAAGCAATCCTTAATTGATAAGTTTTGTATAGCTAATTTATAGGAATATCAATTAGATAAGGATTGTATGTAGCTGTGTACTATATAAACACAGATAGGTTATCCCTAGAAGGGACGCGATCATTGAGATATTATTCTTGTAACCTAGAAGCTCTTTATGATTCATTAAACATCATAAAGAGAGAAGCTGTTAATAAGATTACAGTTTTATTGATTCATAAACAGTGTTATTAATTATTGTTATTCTCATACATACTTGATTATATTGTGTATTCGGCCTAACAATTGGTATCAGAGCCAAGGCTGTTTAATATATACAGTTTTACGATTAAAACACAGTAATAATCATGTCTGAAGAAAATCAAAATCAAGTTCCTCCTGCGGCTGAACAGGTTAAGCCAAATTCTGTGAGTCGATATGAAACTATCAGGGTTCCAATTCTCAGGCCAATAGAGTATCCGATATGGAAGGTGAAGATGACCATGTTTCTGGAGGCTACAGATCCAGAATATCTTGACAGAATCAATAATGGTCCTCATAAGCCAACTAAATTATCTCCTGCTGTTGGTGATAAAGAACAGACACTGATTCCAAAGGAAAAGAAAGATTATACTCCTGAAGACATCTCATCAATTGCAAAGGATGCAAAGGTTAGACATCTACTCCACAGTGCTTTAGATAATGTTATGTCTAACAGAGTAATTGGCTGCAAAATGGCAAAGGAAATCTGGGATGCTTTGGAAGTAAGGTGTCAAGGAACCACTGCTATAAAGAAGAACAGAAAGACAATACTCACACAGGAGTATGAGCACTTTGATTCAAGATCTAATGAAACCTTGACTGAGACTTATGACAGGTTTTGTAAATTACTGAATGATCTGTCTCTGGTTGACAAAGAATATAATCTTGAAGAGTCAAATCTCAAGTTTCTCTTATCTCTACCTGAAAAATGGGATCTGAAGACGACCTCAATCAGAGATAATTATGATCTTGATGATACAGATCTTGATGAGATCTATGGCTTGTTAAAGACTCACGAACTTGAGATAGATCAAAGAAACAGAAGATCAAGTAAGAAGACAAAATCTGTTGCTCTCAAAGTTGAGGAGAAGCCCATTGAAAAGAAGGAATCATCAAAGAAGAAAGCCAAGGGAAAGGCTTTAGTCATTAAATCTGAAAGTGAGTCATCAAACTCTGATGATGACTCAAACTCTGATGAAGCTTCTGACTCTGAGGATGATGAAGAACAGTTGATGCAAATGGCGGCATTGATGGTGAAGACCTTCAAGAAGATGGGATTCAAGAACTCCAAGAAAGGAAAGAGATTCTCAAGGAGAGATTCAAATTCTGAGAAGAAGAATTTCAGAAAGTCTGATGGAAAAGATACCAAGTCTGGAAAGAAGGACAAATCTGAGATCCAGTGCTACAAGTGCAAAGAGATGGGTCACTATGCTCCAGAGTGCAAGAAAGGAAAAACTGGAAAAGCACTCGTCTCTAAAGGCAAAGACTGGGCAGATACTTCAGATTCTGATGATGGAGAAAATTATGCTCTTATGGCAACTGTCAAAGATGAGACTGAATCATCAGAAAATAAGGTACCCCTAACTACTTATGCGTATGATACTGATAATATTTCTGAATTAAGAATTTATCTTAAGAACATACATGTTAGTTATAGGGATCAGACTTTAGAGAATGAAAGGATTAAATCTGAGAATCTTAGTCTTAAAGAAAGAAACAAGTTTCTTGAAAGAGAACTTGAGAATATGAAGCAGACTCAAAAAGAAAGAGATGATGCTGTTTATGTGGAACAGGAGTTGCTTAAAAGGTATAGGCAACTAGAATCTGATTTAGAGAAGGAAAGAAAAATAATTAAAACTTGGACTAATTCTGGCAGAGATACACATCAAGTTTTTCAAACAGATGCTGTAGGTTTAGGATACAGTGAGGAAGATGAACTTAGGTTTCAAGATAAAATTAAGTTTAGAGCTTTCACAAGTTCATATTCAACTCCTGTAACATTTGTTCCTGAATCTGGAAAGTTAAAATCTGCAGTTGTGAAAGAAACTGTTATGGAGCCAGTTGAAACTTGTGTTGAACAAGTAGATACTGAATCTAAAACAGAGAAGCCTGTTGAGATAGAAGCTGTTAAAGAACCAATAAGAGTCTGTGAGAAACAGGTAAATGTTGGTTTAATGACAGGAAAACAGTTTAAACATAAGCTCAAAGAGGTTAAGTCTGCCATGAAACCTAAAGGGTCCAAGAGAAATAGGAATGGAAAAATAGGCATAAACAATAGAAATAATCATTTGCCTAATGCTGGTGCTTTAAGGAAAACATGTTACAGTTGTGGTAGTTCTAATCATCTTGCTAGATTTTGCACTAAGAACAAGCATATTAATTCTTTACCTTCTACTTCAGAAGTAAAGAATGATTATGTTAGAGTAAAACCACAGACCTTATGCAAACATTGTGGGAGCACTTGGCATTCTATTTACACATGTAAGAGTTATCATGCAATTTATCATAATTACTATGAGCTAAAACCCAACTTGAAGTGGGTTAGAGCAAACTCTGCTAGTGTAAAATCTGACAATGTTAGTTTAAACTCTGAGAAAGTTGATTCCGCTGCAAAAGCTAACACTGTTAAGAAAGGCAAAGGATCCAAGCAAGTCTGGATCCTTAAAACTAACACTTAGTGTTTGTTTGTGATTGCAGGGTATAATAGAGAGCACACTTATCTTGGACAGTGGATGCTCAGGACATATGACTGGAAATAAAGCCCTGCTATCAGACTTTGTGGAGAAGGATGGCCCAAAAGTTTCCTATGGAGATGGCAACGTAGGACATACTCTGGGATATGGCAACATTAATCTTGGAGGTGTCATCATCACTAATGTAGCTCTAGTCTCAAGACTCAAGCACAATCTGTTATCTGTGAGTCAAATCTGTGACAGAGGAAACCATGTAGATTTTCATAGTGAATACTGTGAAGTTATCAGTAAATCTACTGGAAAAGTTGTTCTAGTTGGACACAGGCGCAACAATATTTATGAAGCAAGTTTGGTAACAAACTCTGATGGAAAAACAGTGTGTCTGACTGCAAGAATGTCAAATGAAGAGAGTTGGAATTGGCATAAAAAGCTCTCTCATCTCAATTTGAACAACATTAATGAGCTGATAAGAAAGGATCTTGTAAGAGGACTCCCAAAATCAACACTCAGTCTAAATGGCCTATGTGATTCCTGTCAAAAGGCCAAACAAAGGAAGTCATCTTTCAAGAGCAAAACTGAATCTTCAGTAGTGGAACCTTATCATCTTCTACATGTTGATCTTTTTGGACCAGTGAATATAATGTCAATGGGCAGAAAGAAATATGCTCTAGTAATTGTTGATGACTATACTAGATATACATGGGTGTATTTCTTGTCAAAGAAGGATGAAACTGCTCAAATTCTAATGGATCATGTAAATCTACTGGACAAAGGATCACAGCACAAAGTCAAAATAATAAGGAGTGATAATGGAACTGAATTCAGAAATTCATTCTTGGAAGCTTTCTGCAAGGAAAGAGGGGTGAAACAAGAATTTTCTGCACCTGGCACTCCACAGCAAAATGGTGTAGTTGAAAGAAAGAACAGAACTTTAATTGAAGCAGCCAGAACTATGCTTGAAGAAGCAAAATTACCAACTTATTTCTGGGCAGAAGCTGTTCAAACTGCTTGTTTTACTCAAAATGCTACACTGATCAACAAGCATGGGAAAACACCATATGAGATGGTGAAAAATAAGAAGCCAAATTTGAAATATTTTCATATATTTGGATGCAAATGCTTTGTGTTGAAGACTCATCCTGAACAGTTGACAAAGTTCGAGTTAAAAGCTGATGAAGGAATTTTTGTTGGCTATCCACTGTCAACAAAAGCATTCAGAGTTTACAATCTAAGAACTAAAGTGATCATGGAATCCATACATGTGTCATTTGATGACAAGAAAATAATTGGACTTGAAGACAAGGATGGATATGATCAACTACGTTTTGAAAATGAAGATCTACTCTCTGATGATATAAACTCTGATGAAGCAGGGTTGACAAACTCTGACGAAGCATACTCTGAACCTCTACTGGTAAATACTGGAGAAACTGATAATTCTCAAATTGAACAAAATAGAGAACCAGTTGAGGGGGAGCGTGAAGAAGCTCAACATGACACAGCAAGTGAGTCAGTTGAGGAAACTGATTCAAACTCTGACAATTCAAACTCTGAGTCATCAAATTCAGGGGGAGCCTCAGAGAATGTAGAAAGTCAACATATGAATCAGGAGAGCATGGATCAAGGGGGAGGATCCAACAATGATGCAAGAAACCACTTACCATCAGCAAGAAAGTGGACACAGGCACACACACCTGATCTCATAATTGGAGATCCTGATGCTGGTGTAAGAACCAGAAGTGCAACAAATAATGAGTGTCTGTATCATGCTTTCTTGTCTCAAACTGAACCAAAGAAAGTGGAGGAAGCTCTTCAAGATGCTAATTGGATTACAGCAATGCAAGAAGAGTTAAATGAATTTGAAAGAAATGAAGTCTGGACACTTGTACCTAGACCAAAGAACAGATCAATTGTAGGTACAAAGTGGGTTTTCAGAAACAAGACTGACAGTGATGGTGTGATTACAAGGAATAAGGCTAGACTTGTGGCAAAAGGTTATTCACAACAGGAAGGAATTGACTATGATGAAACCTTTGCTCCAGTTGCAAGACTGGAGGCCATAAGGATTTTTCTGGCCTATGCTGCACACAAGAAGTTTAAAGTCTTTCAGATGGATGTGAAAAGTGCTTTTCTCAATGGGAAGCTTGAAGAAGAGGTATTTGTTGAACAACCACCAGGATTTGTAGATCCCAAGCATCCAGATTATGTCTACAGGCTTGACAAGGCATTATATGGACTAAAGCAAGCACCAAGAGCATGGTATGAAACTCTTGCTCAGTTTCTTTTAGAAAGTGGGTTCACGAGAGGTACAATTGATAAAACCTTGTTTTATTTCAATTCTGGTGATGATTTGCTTTTAGTTCAAATTTATGTAGATGATATTATTTTTGGATCTACTAATGACAAACTTTGTAAGAAGTTTGCAAAGCTTATGCAATCCAGGTACCAAATGAGCATGATGGGAGAGCTTAGTTATTTTCTAGGCTTACAGGTCAAGCAAACAGATGATGGGATTTTTATCAATCAAGCAAAATATACCAGAAATCTTCTCAAGAAATTTGGTATGCTTGATAGTTCATCTGCTACAACTCCCATGGCTACAGCAACGAAGCTTGACAAAGACACAGGAGCCTCAGTAGATATGACTAACTACAGAGGAATGATAGGGTCTTTACTGTATCTTACTGCAAGTAGACCTGATATCATGTATGCAACATGTCTTTGTGCAAGATTTCAAGCAGATCCCAGAGAGCCTCATCTAACAGCTGTAAAAAGGATCTTCAAATATCTCAAAGGAACCATAACCCTGGGTTTGTGGTATCCTAGAGAATCAGAGTTTAAGTTAATTGGTTACTCTGATGCAGATTTTGCAGGCTGTAAGATAGACAGAAAAAGTACAAGTGGAAGCTGTCAATTTTTAGGTGACAGATTGGTTTCTTGGTACAGTAAGAAACAGAAATCAATTTCTACATCCACTGCAGAAGCAGAGTATATAGCAGCTGGTAGCTGTTGTGCACAGATTTTATGGATGAAGAATCAATTGCTGGATTATGGATTAAGGTACTCTAGAATACCTATCTTCTGTGATAACCAAAGTGCTATTGCTATGACAGGAAATCCAGTACAGCATTCCATGACAAAGCACATCAGCATAAGATATCATTTTATCAGAGAACATGTGGAAGAAGGAAACATTGAGCTTCATTTTGTGTCTACAGACCAACAACTTGCAGATATCTTCACCAAACCTTTGAGTGAAGCTACTTTTACAAGATTGGTAAATGAACTTGGAATGATCTCTGGTTCTGACTAGAGATACGGGTTAGACTCACTTTTTATGTTCATGATTTCTTACATATGTTAACTGTTATGTGAACCAGCATGTTAAACTCTGATGATAAACTCTGTGTAGTATTAGTCATACTCTGAAAGCAAACTCTGAAGATAAACTCTGTTGGTCATACTCTGGTAATTATAGTTTAATGCTATTCTCTGGTAATTCTGTCTGAGACATATGGACCAATGAAGAAATTTGTATGAAGCATAATTCTCAGTAAGTAATTGTGAATCCTTAAGAGTTGATAGATTCTGATCTCAAATATGTGCAGTAAGCTAACACAGCATGATACTGTCTCTATATTTATAGCATCTCTTAGTTTATTGATCCTATACACTGAGTCTGTATTAGCTGTTTGCATTTTCTCTCATAAGTTAATTATAAATACTGATGAAAAGTCTAAACTCTGATTATTAATTTCAAATAATTCACCCTCAAATCAAAAGATGCCAAACAGAGCACAAATTCCTTTGAGATCATGTTGTGCCTAGGAAGATCCAGGAACTTATTGTATGAAATAAGGGCTAAAATCTTTGATTTTTGGTGACTAGTGCCAACCACTGATTACTGGAAAAATAATAATAAAAAAAAAAAAAAAAATAAAAAAATAAAAAAATAAAAAAATAAATAAATTAAGGGGGTGAAAAATAAAAGACATATCCAAATGAAAGGATATCAGTAATACAGAGTTTAGATATAAAATCAGATTTTATGTTATACATGAGAGTTTAGGTAACCAGTTTTTACTACTTTAGATTGTGGATTTTATGCACTTTGAGATGGTCTAAATACTGTTTTCGGTAAACTCTGCTACTACACACACATATTTTCACAACTGTACAGATTGAGAAAAGAGTTTATTGACAAAGAAGGACAAATGGTAAACACTGATGTTTTGTGTGAAATACGCCGAGGTTACTTTGTTTTAATCTCTGATGGTTAAAATAATTTTCCTGTTTCAGACAGTTTATGATTTTGGGTTTAGTCATTTGTTTTTCGAAAAAGTGTGATTGAACAGAGAAAAGATAGAGTTTGTTTGATAGTCCTGATAGTGATTGACCAATGCTGCTGAGTATGTTAGTTAATTGGTTAAAGTTTTTTTTGTCTTTCCAATTACTATGCAATATTGATAATACTGAAATGTAAAGAAACAAATTTTTCATTAATTGATTCAAATTTACATTCAGACAATTTCATACTCATGTTAAGCTAATCTTTCTGGTACATACTAATCACTATGGTTACAAAAGAGAAGATCTATTTAACCAGGACAAGTATTTGAATGCTACATCGAAGCAGAAGAGCTAGAGCCAGAAGCTATTGTGCTCTACTACTTCTGATGATAGCTACCCAGTTGCTCATCTGGTCATTATACCATTTGGGATAGCTTGAAATCCTCCTAATGATGAATCATCATCATCATCTTCTCGGGATCTCTTTCTGCTTTGCAGCTTGCAGGATTCTAAGAAGAGGTTTTCTTTTGAACCCGACAAGAAACTCAGTTGAAAAAGCATCAAGCAGATCTCCATGGCATCTTCATCTGCGAGGATTGGTGCATCATATGGTCCTGGACGGAAGATGTATACATGAGGGTTGGAGAAAGGTCCTTCGGCTATTTCATCATCTACGATAAGGCCTTCTTCATTCAGGAATGAAAGAACAAGAAACTCATCGATAAGATAGTTTTCTTGTTGCTGCCAGTTCATGTTCAAAAACTCTTCCACATCCAGGAATTCGAAAGTTCCAGCCATTTTGGTGTATAGTAAGTTTAAGATATGAAGCCTGTTGTTACATTGCTTTGGTATTTAAAGCATTCAAACAGGGTATCTGAAAGGTTTTTCTTGGAGATTGAAAGGTTTTCGAAGCGCTTGGGATACTAAGGTGCGGAGTTTCGAGACAGTCATTATTATTTTGACTGTTGAGTTCTTTGTACTTTATTATTTAAATTGATAATTTTATTATTATTGATTTTTTTTCTTTTAAGCGAATATTTTGAGTGTTATATGTGATGACAGGTGTCTCCACGTTTGCACGTGTGTATTGGAAGTTGTTAGATACAGCTGTCAGCGTATTCACGTCTGACATCTGTCCCACTAACATACTTCTAATCTTTACAGTTATTATTTAATACACTACATACACACGATTCAATCTTTTACGCATTTCATCTTTTCATAATATTTTACTCACACACAAACACTCAAACACTTTCAAAGCCCAGTACTTCTTGTTTTCAAATCTTACTAATGGCAACTACAGCGTTTATTGCTTCTGAATTAGAATTTGTCCCAAATAACTACTCAGCTCCTGTAGCAAATGAGAACGCACCGGAGGCGTTTCATTTGATTCAGAGTTTCTTGTCAAACTCTGATATTGGCACTGCTCTCACCGCACCATCGAAGCTGTCTGCAACACAAATCAAATCTTTTTGGCAGACAGGTGCTTATGATAATGGAGGAGACTCTGGATCTCCATCTATCATTTTTCAATATGAGGACAATGACTATGCTGTTACTCCTACTACTGTTCGTGATGCTTTGGGTCTTGAAGATTTCAATGCGTTCACAATCTCTGTTGGCGACTCTGAGCTAGTCAGGATGATGAACGAAATAGGTTACTCAGGACCACTGACAAAGATTGGTCAATTGAAGCGACCGCTCTTGAGAAAGGAATGGAGTTTCTTTTTCGACTGCATTACAAGAGCGTTCGGGAAAAAGTGCACAAACTGGGATGCAATTCCCACTGATAGTCTACAGATCGGGTATTCTCTTCTCTATGGCAGTCAATTTGATGTTGCTAGATTAGTTTTAACTAATATTGGTGAGAAAATGCTAGAGAATAGAAATGTTGTTTACTTCTCTAGGTTTTGTCAATTGATATTCAATCATTGCTGCCCTGATGTTGAGATTTTAGATGAGGATGTAATTCTTTCATTTAAATTGCACAAACGTATATTCTCTGATCTTATCAACAAGGACAACAAGAAAGGAGAAGTTGGTCCTTTAATGTTACCTGCATCTGTGCAACAATTTCTTGACAACTTACAACAGCAAAATGTATCAACTGCTGAAGCTGGACCTTCTGTATCTCAACCACAGAGGTCAAAGAGATCTAAAGTTCGAGCAGTTAAGTCTGATTTGCAACAACCTGAAGCTGAGGTATCAAATGTTGATGCTGTGCCTCAGAGAAAGAGAATGAAGAAAAAGAGAGCCCAACGAGCAAAGACTGTTGCTGCTGATTCTGTTGCAGACTCCGATACTGAAGCTGATGAAGAAAATCTTCATCAGAGAAAGAGAAGATTAGTTGCTAATCAACTTTTTGGTGATATTATTGCCAATATGAATAAAGAACCTGAGGAAACAGCAGCTCCTACATCAAAAACTGATGATGTAGTTGAGGAAGCTGCTGCATACTCTGACAGCAGGATTGTGGATCATGACGACACTATACTAGAAGCTGATCAAGCTACTACTGAATTAGTAGAACAAATTGCTTCTCACACAGAAATCATTTCTCTTGATTTTGAGAAAGGTGAGGAAGTTGATCAGATTCGAGTTGATCCAGTTCCAGAAGCTGTTGCTGTACATGTAGATGCAACAGACAATGATCATGAAGATAGTGTCTTACTTGAAACTTTGCAACAATCAGTTGTTGAGATTGTTCAGAGAGAAGCAGAGGTTACTGTTCCAGTAAACTCTGATGTTCCTCAAACTGTAGCAGATCAAGTACCTGATGTGACTGCACAGTTAGTTGATGAAATCACTGCTGAAAATGTGCTTGAAGATATCCACAGACAGGATGACAATGCTGAAGCTAGTCCTGATCATTCAAACTCTGATAATCAAGTGGAAATTTCTGATATTCAGGCAAATTCTGCTGAAGAAAGGGAAGTTCAAAGGGCTGCTTCTGAGCATTTTCAGAATATGTACTACAATGCATGGGCTAATGCAGATTGTATTTTTCCAGCGCAAAGGGCTGCAGAATTTTTGTCTGATTCTGTCAAGAAGATTACAAATCCTGATGTCCTTACGAACTTACAGGCAACTGTTATTCAAGTCAAATCTCTCAATAATAGATTTGATGAGAATCAACAAATGCTTACTAGTCTGAGGAATGAAGTAAGCTTGAGGGATCTTACTTTAAAGGCTGACAGAACTTATTATTATACCATGTTCAAGCAGCAAGCCAGGGATTCTGAAGAAATCAAGAAGAGGCTTGAGACAGTTGAAGACAACCAGAATGCTATGTCTGCTCAACTGACTTCCATTTCTACTGCGCTTGAATTGTTGACATCAGTACTACTTTCTGATGATGTCAAAAAGGGGGAGAGTGTACCAAGTGACAAATGCAAAGACACTCAAGCTCTGAGACGGAGGGATGATGGTAATGATGGTGGAAGCAAGGGAGATGAATCTGAAAAGAGTTTAGGCCTAAGACTATCAAGATCAAGATCAAACTCTGAGAGAAGATCAAACTCTGGTAAGGAAAAAGTAATTTCTGCCAGTGGTTCAAGGCTCAAAAGTTTGATAAACACTGATAAGCCTAGTACTGATGAGGAAGTTGCTGCTAAGATGTTTATAGCAGAACATGGAAAAGGTATTACAATTGAAGATATCCAAGCTGAAGAACAGATGCTTGCTGAAGAACACAAGAAAAATCTTGAAGCTGGAATCTACAAGAAGAAGGAAATCAAGGCTCCTAGAAAGAAAGAAAAAGGAATTGTTATCAAAGAGAATGTAAACTCTGATCAGAGTTTACAGTACTCAAGGAGGCCTGTGATTAAAAATGCTGACAAAGGAAAAGGTAAACTGGTAGAAGAAGAACAGTTACCTAAGAAGATTTATTCAACCTCTGACATTGCTCAAGTTGAAACAAGATTACCAAAATCAACCTCTGACGCTGCTCAAGTTGATGATACTATTGAAGTTAAGCCAGCCTCTGACAAGGCTCAAGCTGTGCAAATTCTGCCAGCTCCTCAACTCAAAGGTTTCTTAAGACCTGTATTCTCTGAAACTCTGACACTTCAACCTGTGGATTTTTCTCAAACCAGGACTGTACTTGGAAAAGAATCTTATGATAAGTCTGGTTTAGGTTCACATAGGGAGAAGAGAATAAATAACAGATCTCAAGACAATATTTCACTGGCAGGATCTGGTATTGGAAATACACAAGAAAATCTTGACAAGTTAGAATCTGTTCAGTTGATTTTTCACAGAGTCTTGAAGAAGCAGTTTCTGTTATACTTCATGAGTGATGGAAGAGTTTATAGAGTTGGAGAATCTGATGTAAATCTCAAATCATGGGAAGAACTTGAGTATGTACTTTATCTGTTAAAGATTAAGAACAGACACACCCATAATGTTGCTCAAATCTTAAGAGAAAAGATGCTGAGATCAAAAGTAATGCTTGGAGGAGGAGAAGTCTCAAATACTTATATTCCAAAGTATAGAGATCATACTGGAAAGTTGGTGGAAATGAAGAGAAACAGTGCTAGATTTAAAATTGCACTGGGAATAAAAGTCTTAGAATTCAACTTAGAGTCAGATAAAGCTCAGTACATTCGATTAGGGAATGACATGAAGAAGAATAGTATCTATTCTCTGAGGGCTGCCATATATCAAACTGGTGAAGGAGATCCAGAGTATAAGGAGCTGAAAGAGATTATGATAACTGAGCTTGAGAATGCTGAAAGAAGACTGCTGATTGATTATCTCAGGACTGTGCCTGATATTGAAGAAGTCAAGTAAAGTCTGACTGTAAGTTTTTAATATTTTCTATTTTAAGTCAAATTTAAACTCTGTTTTTAAATTAAACTCTGTTATATGTTAAACACTGCATTTGTTAAAAGGTTTTGACATCATCAATTATATGTTTTAACTTGTACATTTTATTATGAACAAGTTGGGGGAGATTGTTAGATATAATTGCTAATGTTTGTTTATCAGTGTTTAAGCAACAGGTATTTACAAGAGTTTATCAGAAGCCAGTCAGAGTTTAGTTAAACTCTGACAGGGTGAAGAGTTTAATTGAAGCCGGTCAGAGTTTAGTTAAAGTCTGACAAGGTGAAAGTTGAATTAGCTGTCGGTGCAGAATTGAAGATTCTAGAAGCAATATATTCTGAAGATGGAAAGAAGCAGAATATATTGATACAGCTAAGGAGATTAGACAGAAGACTGAAGCAATCCTTAATTGATAAGTTTTGTATAGCTAATTTATAGGAATATCAATTAGATAAGGATTGTATGTAGCTGTGTACTATATAAACACAGATAGGTTATCCCTAGAAGGGACGCGATCATTGAGATATTATTCTTGTAACCTAGAAGCTCTTTATGATTCATTAAACATCATAAAGAGAGAAGCTGTTAATAAGATTACAGTTTTATTGATTCATAAACAGTGTTATTAATTATTGTTATTCTCATACATACTTGATTATATTGTGTATTCGGCCTAACACTGTAGCATGGCCTGCATCTTCACTTTGAGAAGATGGTTCTTGTGTGGCTGGAATAAAAATGTCTTCATTCTCCCTTTGAGAAAATGGTTATTGTGTGACCATTCCAATTGCTAAGCCTTCACCCAAACTTTGATTGAGTGGTTCTTGTGTGGCTGGATCATCAGTAAGAGCTGCTGAACCACTTTGAGGTCTAGGTTTTTGTGGGCTTGATCCCTTTAGTTTCTTCTGTCTAGAGAACACTAACTCCCCGGCTTTCCTTAGCTTTTCCATTGGATGTTTAATCCCAAGATTAGAAGCAGCAGCACCATATTTCTCCCATGAAATATCAACATGTCGTTTTGTTGGAGAGTCATGTGCTGGAGAGTCTGAAATAGTAACCTCTTGACTTGGTGCAGCATCAGGAATACTAACATCATGATTTGCTTGAGCAGCTGAATTTGATTGCTCATTAAGAATAGAAGTGTCATGTACATCAGTATCCTGCTTCTTTTTTAAAGGAATATGATACCTGCCCTTAGATAATTTCCTTTTCTTCTGTGGTGTAGATAATGGTGCCACAGCTTCCACAGCAGTATCAACAACTTCCTTATTCACATTTATTATAGAGGATATAGGTAAATCATCCTCTGAATCAGTCTCATCCCTGAGCACTAACTTTCTTTTAGCAGAAATAGCCTCAACATCCTTAGTAGCTTTCTTCACCAGGACCCCTTGTACACCCCCTTGTAACTTCTTTTTAGTGAGTGGTGTAGAAGAAAAATCCTTTGAAACTGATTGCCTTCCTGACACATCAGTTCTAGCTGATTTCTTTGATTTTACAACTAAAGTCTTTTGAGAGACAGTAGAGGTGGCTGTTAACTGTTTAGACTGTTTGGGATGAATGCTTGTGTCAGGAACAAGGTGTGATGGACCTTGTCCCATAGCATTAGAAAGTAATCCATAACAAGTAGGCATTTTCTGATGTAAGAAAAACCTGACCTCATCAGGAATAAAAGCATTTCCAATAAACCCATTTGCTTCATCAGGATTAAAAAAAAAATTGATATGAGGTGAAAATAAAATTTCATTTAAGAAAATAAAATTTATTTCAATAACCCTGAAAAATGTTTCTTATTTTTTTAAAAAAAATCATCAAATTTAATGATGTAGAACCCACTGAAACATTCTTACCAGTTAACAAGGCAAAATAGTCATCGAAAACTGAACCGTTGCCTCGAGAATAAGCAAATGACCTGTAGTCTTAACAAATAACCTTTATAAAAGAAAAGAGAGTGTTAAACAGTATAATCATTTATCATCAAAAATACACAAACACTCTCCACAGAGAAAAAGTCTTACGAAAACCTTTCATCTTCTTCTTTTCTCCATGGCTGCTAACCATCAACCAAACAACTTACCAGTTGAAGAACTTGATTTAATTTGGCAAGAGATGCAGGAGGCTCTTGATGAAATCGCAGAGTATGAAGAACCACAACCTGTTCCTAATCCTCAGGAACATGAAGCCGTTGTGAATGCAATGGCTGATGTGCTTCTTCATAACTTCCATCAGGCAAACCCTGGATGGAATCCTCTTGATAATATCATCATTGTCAATGATGAAGAGGATGAAGACGATGAGGTTGAAGATGATGATGACGCTGAGGAGCTCGAACGAGAGCTTGAGAGAAGAAAGAGGATCTGTGATGCTTGTATGTCATGCAAGTTGGAGGCACGGAAGAGTCCCGGTGGACACGGTGATGATCCGCCTTCAAGTGCATCAGCTCCTCTTCTTGTCCTCTTCAAGTGCGATTCATTAGGAGGAGCATATTGTATGCTAGAATTTAATATTGTATGCTAGAAGTTGAAATATGAAATTTGAGAAAAATAAAAAATGGCTATAAATATACTAATATTTGATTTAATATTAGAATAATGAAAAATATTAAACAATGAACCTTTTAAGTATTTATTCAAAATTTCGGTAAATGATCAAGACGAAACGGAGAATTCAAAAGAAACCTTAATTTTATATTAGAAATACTATTTTATCTAAAAAAATAATTCATAAAATATTTTTTAGAAAAAATTAGAGAAATTATTACAAAACCGCTGCGAAGCGCGGTTTAGTGAACTAGTTAATATTAAAGCTGAAACAATGAAAATTTTGGTTTTTGGTTTACGGTCATTTATTCTAATTAAAAAATATTTTAATAATATAAAAATAGTAACAAGCAAATTGCATTTTATAATTAAAACATATTTTTCTATTTTTTTCTATTAAATAAATAATAAAATAATATAAAAATAGTAAATAATAAAATAATATAAAATATAGTAACTAACCGATTATCTTTTATAATTAAAACACTTTACCTTTTAATGAAAATATATTACCTTTCCTAAACTTGCCTAAAAATAAGAATTAGTATAATATATATTTTAATCATTAATATTGACTTTTTTAATTCTATATCTTCTTAATATTATAAATATTTCAATTATTAATACATTTTAAAAAATACCAAACACTATATTTTCTTAATAAAACTAGGTTATTGAGCCGCGCTTCGCAGCGGCATTAGAGTATATTTATTAAGAAAAAAAATATTAGAATAAAAATTGTGAAATAAATATCTATAAAATTATATAAATTATCAAATAAAATATATTATGTAAAATTTGCATTTGGGTAAGTAATATTATAAATTATTTACATATTCCTTTTGTTTATAGAGTTTGATTTTTTATTTTCTTGGACCGATACAATTGCCATATATATTAAAAAAATTATATTGATAAAAATCAATTTAAACATATAATATTACTATTTTCTCAGGGATGACACATACAGTGTATCCAGATTTGTATAAATTTTACTATTTGTTGTGGTAGAAAAGCTAATTGTATCTGCATATAAGAGTAAATAATTAGTTAAAAAACTAATATAAGAATTAAATCAATAATATCAATGAAACAAATATTTGTATAATATCTAATGATATTCGTTCAATCGAGATAAGATAGATTTATATATGTGCAATTTCTAAAACTATATATTATAAAAACATTAATAAAGATAATTACTTTTAAATTTTTTAATCTGGGTAGATGTGACAATTATTATATAGGTCCACCATCCTCCTTGTATAAATTTGTATCAAAATCTCAGCCAACTTTTCCCACAAAGATATGGTACTAGTGATGGAGCTGTTTAAGAAAAAAATTAGAACAAATTAAAAAAGTAAAACAAAAAAATTGGGGTAACCAAAGAATTAATATAAAATTACAAGAACAATAAAGAACAATTAACAGTTATATTAAAATTAATATAATGCATAACTTACTAATTTGTGACAATTTTGAGATCTCTTTTTTTCCAACCGCCTTTGACAACTTCAATGCCCCCAAGTAGGTCAAGCAGCCTACAACATCTAAATCAACATAGAAAAAATAATATTACAACATGATAGTTTGAATTATAACTTATATAATAGTATTACTTATATATTACTCTAATATATTACTATATCAAAAACCTGAGAGTATGTTGGTGTCATTAATACGTGCATCAATCATATCCGGTCATATGAACTGAAATCCATGCAGTGATATGTTAACGATGCCTTCTTCCAATATCTTAAGCAACGTTATGCGTATGAAGAGCAATTTAGACTCATGTGATAGTGGTCTATATTTCCCTGTACTTGAAATAACTTTCAGATTTTTGATGTTGTACACGGAGCCTTCCTCTAAAAAGATTTTTGAACCGAGAGGCCAGAATCTTCGGGATCGTAGCATGGATCAAATTTCCCCGTCATACAACATATCTTAGAAAAGTTAATAACATCATACAATTTGACAAACTAATAAGTTATAAGTATATTGATTTATTAACCTTTTCATCGATCAAAATCATGTCAAGACTGATCAGTTCTTCAGTATTTGGATTGACAGATTCCCACATTCTACACACTCGTACTCTTATCATCCAGGTATAGTTGTTGTCGTTCAAAGCATCCAGTGTAGGCCATAGTTGTATTGATTGTAAATATGGTTGTAAAAATTTGAAGCTATGTAAAAAATTTCAGTGTAGATTTTTTGTTATGAATGACCTTTAATTTATAGGTGTTTGTAAGGTGAATAACATGGAAATCCATTATGTTTAAAAGTCAAGAAGTATTATAAAAGAAAAGTTCTATAAAGTTTGAAAATAATAAAAGAAAGTTTTATCAAGTTTGAAAATAATAAAAGAAAGTTTTATCAAGTTTGAAAATAATAAAAGAAAGTTCTATCAAGATTGAAAATAATAAAAGAGAAAATTACAATTATTAACATAATATCCTAAAAATTCGAAAATAATAAGGAAGTTGTAATTTTCTAAATCAAAGAAAGTTCTATCAAGTTTGTAAATAATAAAAGAAAGTTCTATTAAGATTGAAAATAATAAAAAAGAAAATTGCAATTATTAACATAAGAGCCTACAAATTCGAAAATAATAAGGAAGTTGTAATTTTCTAAATAAATTCTATCAAGTCCTACAAATTCGAAAATAATAAGGAAGTTGTAATTTTCTAAATCAAAGAAAGTTCTATCAAGTTTGAAAATAATTAAAGAAAGTTCTATCAAGCTTACAAATTCGAAAATAATAAGGAAGTTCTAATTTTCTAAATCAAAGAAAGTTCTATCAAGTTTGAAAATAATAAAAGAAAGTTCTATCAAGCCTACAAATTCGAAAATAATAAGGAAGTTGTAATTTTATAAATCAAAGAAAGTTCTATCAAGTCCTACAAATTCGAAAATAATAAGGAAGTTGTAATTTTCTAAATCAAAGAAAGTTCTATCAAATTTGAAAATAATAAAAGAAAGTTCTATCAAGTTTGAAAATAAGAAAAGTGTAATTTTCAATTTCCTTCCTACAAAATCGAAAATAATAAAGGAAGTTGTAATTATTAAAATTAAAAATTTTGAAAAATTGAGAAAATTAGAAAAATAGAACGGAGCAATTCTAGAGGCGCCACCTCACCGCCTCCGTCTTCTCCTTTATATAAGTATATTGATTATATAAAATTATATTACATTTATATATATGCTGCCCATGTTACTTTTAGAAAATTAGTTGTTTAAATTAGAAAATATAAAATTATATTACCTTTATATATATATGTTGCTCGTGTTACTTTTAAAAAATTAGTTGTTTAAGTTAGAAAAAAATAAAAAAAGATTATGTGTTTAGCTGAAAAGGGTAAGTGGTTATTTATTAATAATTACATATTTATTTTCCATGTGTTATGTTTAGAAGATGAGTTGTTTTAGTTAGAAAATATAGAACAAATAATGTGTTTTTGCTGAAAAAAGGTAATCGGTTATAAATATGTAATAATATTACCATTTTATATATTTGTTAGCTACTTTATTTTTAGAAGATTAGTTGTTTTCCTTAGAAAAATATATAAAATAGGTAATGTGTTTTAGCTGAAAAAATATAAAATTATATCACCTTTTTATATATATGTTGCTCGTGTTACTTTTTGAAAATTAGTTGTTTAAGTTAAAAATAAATAAAAAAAGGTTATGTGTTTAGCTGAAAAGGGTAAGTGGTTATTTATTAATAATTATATATAACAATATTACCATTACATATTTATTTTCCATGTGTTATGTTTAGAATATGAGTTGTTTTAGTTAAAAAATGTAGAACACATAATGTGTTTTTGCTGAAAAAGGTAATCACTAATAAATATGTAATAATATTACCATTATATATTACCTATTTTATTTTTAGAAGATGAGTTGTTTTGGTTAGAAAAATATATAAAACTAATTTACTAAGCCGCGCTTCGCAGCGGCTTTATAATAATATCTCTAAATTTTCTCAAAAAATATTCTACAAAATACGTTTTTAAATAAAATAATATTTCTAATATATATATATATATATATATATATATATATATATATATATTGTTCTAGATCGTTCAATCAAAAACTACAATTATACCTTCACAGCTATTAAAATTTTCACTTCCTCCAAATCTACTCCCAGTAAGAAAAAAATCAAAAAATATGAACAAACATCCTTTTTGTTGCTGGGAGAATTTTTTATTAATAATGATCTCTTTTTGTCAAAACAAATAACAACAAAAACAACAACAACCTCTTCCTTTAAAAAAAAATATTAATGACCTCTTCTCAATGTTTCTTATTCTTGTATGACTTTTGTTATAGATGCACCGATTTATTGAATTTTGTTAAAAATGCACACACTAAATAAATTCTTCAGTCTAAATAAATCTTAACATGATATTTTCGAAATTTATACACTATAAATTTCTTAATATACAATTTTTATCTTTGAATTTTCGTGTATGAATTAGAGAAAATATTTTACTAAAAAATATAATCTTTTCTCATAAAAATTAGAGCAATAACTATCTAAACGTTTAAAAACAATGATAAAATTTGTTTTCGAAGACATGATGAATTCTCCACTTTCGAGTTACCTTGTATACAGGTATATCAACTTTTAACTATAAATTCAAAACTAATAACGTACACACATAAACATATAAATCAATTCACAACTGAATGTACATGAAAATCACCTTGCTCGGCCTATTATTTTAACTGATTAACTGATGAATCCCCCTACTTATTAATCCATGTCTTAACTCAATCAACACTAATAGCAAATAACTTGTCTTGTCAAAGATTTTAATATGATCCTCCATTAGGATACAAACAAACGTAATAAGATAAATAACATAAAAGAAAAAGTCTCATACTCATGTACTCATATACACACTTTTAACATGAACAAACAAAAAAGTAAAGAAGAACATTGTTGACAACAAAAATTGCAGTAGACAATTAATAGAGTTTAGGTGTATATTTATACTATTAATTAGCTGTTTCCATGAAAGTATTAAAGATAATTAATTATTTACCAAGTAATTACTTAATTTCTTATGCAAGACCGATCTAATTTCTTAACTTTTTATTTACCAATATGTTCTTGTATTTTCTATTATATTACATTAAAAAAGAAAGTTTAGGAGAGCAGAATGTTAAGATGGTAATTTCATTTAAAAAGAAATATTATGAGAATATCTAGATAATAATAAAATGAAGTTCAAAATAATGTAAAATAATACACTTTTTTAAAAAAAAAATTAGATATTTGAAGGCAAGAATATTATAATTGAATATTTAGTTTCCTCCATTTGTAATATTTAGTTTTCTCTATTAGTAAAGATCTATTGTATATTTACTTTCTCCATTAGTAGAGATTTCAAATGTAAGAATATTATATTTACTTGAAATTGTATATTTAGTTTCCTCTATTTGTAAATATTTAAAAGGCAATTGAGATTTTTTCTAATCTTTGGTATTAATTAATTAATTTCTTATGCAAGACCGATTTAATTTCTAAACTTCTTATTTACCAAAATGTTCCTGTATTTTCTATTATATCACATAAAAAAAGGAAGTTTAGGAGAAAAGAATGTTAAGATGTTAATTTCATTTGAAAACAAATATAATGAGAATATTTAGATAATAATAGAGGAAAGTTTAAAATAATGTAAGGTAATACACTTTTTTTTATAATTTAGATATTTTGAAGAAAAAAATATTATAATCAAATATTTAGTTTCCTCCATTACTAATATTTAGTTTCCTCCATAAGTAAAAATCTATTTAGATTTAATTTCTTCATTAGTAGAGATTTTAAATGCAAGAATATTATATTCCATTAGTAGAGATTTTAAATGCAACAATATTGAAATTGTATATTTAGTTTACTCCAGTAGTAAATATAAAGACAATTGAGATTTTTTCTAGTTTTTGGTATTAATTACTTAATTTCTTATACAAGACCGATCTAATTTATTAACTTCTTATTTCCCAAAACGTTCATGTATTTTCTATTATATTACATAATAAAAAAAGTTTAGGAGAGCAGTATGTTAAGATGGTAATTTCATTAAAAACATTAAAAAAGAAAGTTTAGGAGAACAGAATGTTAAGATGGTAATTTCATTTAAAAAGAAATATTATGAAAATATCTAGATAATAATAAAATGAAGTTCAAAATAATGTAAAGTAATACACTTTTTTTTAAAAAAAAAATTAGATATTTGAAGGCAAGAATATTATAATTGAATATTTAGTTTCCTCCATTTGTAATATTTAGTTTCCTCCATTAGTAAAGATTTATTGTATATTTACTTTCTCCATTAGTAGAGATTTTAAATGTAAGAATAATATATTTACTTTCCTCCATTAGTAGAGATTTTAAATGCAAGAATATTGAAATTGTATATTTAGTTTCCTCTATTTGTAAATATTTAAAAGGCAACTGAGATTTTTTCTAATTTTTGGTATTAATTAATTAATTTCTTATGCAAGACCGATTTAATTTCTAAACTTCTTATTTACCAAAACGTTCCTGTATTTTCTATTATATCACATAAAAAAAGAAAGTTTAGGAGAAAAGAATGTTAAAATGTTAATTTCATTTGAAAACAAATATAATGAGAATATTTAGATAATAATAGAGGAAAGTTTAAAATAATGTAAGGTAATACACTTTTTTTTTTATAATTTAGATATTTTGAATACACAAATATTGTAATAAAATATTTAGTTTCCTCCATTACTGATATTTAGTTTCCTCCATAAGTAAAAATCTATTGTATATTTAATTTCTTCATTAGTAGAGATTTTAAATGCAAGAATATTATATTCCATTAGTAGAGATTTTAAATGCAACAATATTGAAATTGTATATTTAGTTTACTCCAGTAGTAAATATTTAAAAGACAATTGAGATTTTGTCTAGTTTTTGGTATTAATTACTTAATTTCTTATACAAGACCGATCTAATTTATTAACTTCTTATTTACCAAAACGTTCCTGTATTTTCTATTATATTACATAATAAAAGAAAGTTTAGGAGAGCGGAATATTAAGATGGTAATTTTATTAAAAAAAATATTATGAGAATATTTAGATAATAATAGAGGAAAGTTCAAAATAATGTAAGGTAATACACTGTTTTTCTAATTTAGATATTTTGAAGCCAATAATATTATAATTGAAATTTAATTTCTTCAATTAGTGATATTTAGTTTCCTCCATTAATAAAGATCTATTGTATTTTTACTTTTGATATTTTTTCGAATTTTTAATATTATTAATTCAAAAAATTGAGAAAATTAGAAAAATAGAACGAAGCGATCTAAGAGCGCCACCTCACCGCCCTCGTCTTTTCCTTTATATAATAGTATTGATGTCAATTATACAATACTCTATATATTTCTATTATTAATACAAAAAAAATATTTTTAATGTAAAAAAATATTATATTATATTAAAAGAAGCTCGTGCTTCGCACGGGTTATAAGCAAGTTTATTTTAAATCCTATTATAATGCTTTTAATTATTTAAAAAAACTTGCATATTTTAACATGCCAACGTATTTTTTTAAAATACAATTAATATAATTAAAATTTTCTAAAAATATCATGTGCAGTTACTTTTTTTAATTAAAACATGTTAGCCTTTCTATTTGTACTTATTATGAATATTATTTTAATAAATAATAAAATGATCATAATAATGCCCCATTTATCTTCATTAGCCACATTTGTATTCTTTATTTATTTTTTCTATGTTACAATTAATACTTAAGTTTCTCATTTCATAATTTATTATATTAATTTTTTTTATTTAATATTTTTCATTCCCATTAAATTTTTTTAATTTATCATTTTTAATCTCCTTTATGATGACTATTGCACGAATTATATAGGCAAAGGTTCCAAAGAGACCTATATATTAGTAGTACACCAGAGTACCATTCTGGACCGTTTGATTAATTTCAATCTCAACCACTCATCATTTTACTTGTCTTATTAAAATCTTTTATGATTTGTAAAATTGATAACAAATTGAAAAAATTAGAATTTTATCTAATTCTTTTTCCTCAAAATCCTATAAATATCTTAGTATTTAATTATGCTTTTATATTGTTTGGATACACCCCAACTTGGTATCAGAGCCATATTTTTATTTAAAATGAATATTTTAGATAAAGAAAATCCTGAGAAAAACTCTGAGGAAACTCAGAATAATTTTGAAATCGAATTTTCTGAAAATGAAAAAGGTTTTCAAGGTAGCTTTTTAGTAAATCAAGAAATTCTTTCTAGAATCGGGAAAACAAAACTTGATTTGAAAAAGAGAAAATATTTAATATTCTGATGTTAAATTTCTTAAAAAGAAAAAATTCTATATTTTATTTCGTTAAAACAAAAGAAATGCATATAGATATTAAAGATACTAAAGGTTCAGTGTTCCTACCCCTTATCACTAAGGATGAGATCAACAGAAACCTACAAAAAATTGACTCTAAGATTAGAGCCAATATTAACGTAGTTCATTTAGGAGCTATAATTTTTTTGTTAAAAGCAGAATTTAAAGAAGGCATAGATTCACCTATTAAGATGACCTTAATAGATAACAGGATCAATGACCGTAGTGATTGTATTTTGGGTGCAACTAGAGGAAACTTAGCTTACCAAAAATTTATGTTCACAGTCTATCCTAAATATGCATTTAGTAAAGACACTAAAAACATAGATCAAGTATTATCTTTTTTACATCAATTCGAAAGAGAGAATTTGATGAATCCAGGAGATAAAGTCTTTAGCATAACCTATTTAGTAGCTTATGCATTAACCAATAGTCATCATAGTATCGACTATAGGAAGGAAGAAAACATAGAGTTAGAAGATGTTTTCTCAGAAATAGGATCGGTTTAAGAAAAACAATTTTCTGAAATAAGACCCTTAGATAATTCTTAGGCAATTGATATTGCTAAAGATAAACTTTTACTAGTACAACAACCTAGAATGAGTTTCAGAAGAAACAGTCTAGAAATTGGTGAGACATCTAATAGGAACTTGCTAAAAAACGTCTCTAGAAAAGTTGATAATCTATGTCAGAGATTAGAACTTTTATAATAATGACTACCCCTTTTATGATGCAACCATACATCTATAAGAAAGGAAAAATCCTTAATATCAAGAAATTGAATGAAGGATCAGATAGCCAGCAAAGAAAATATATCTTTAGTGGATATATTGGAAATCAGAGTCTTACAACTCTTATTTCTTCTACTAATAATCTTAACCAAATTACAGGTAGAATTTTACTAGGATGTTATAAACTATTGAGTTATTTTGGACTCAGTAAAGATCCCAGTGAAGAATTGTCTAAAACAAAAAGTGTTTATGACAAATTCTCCACTCTTTTAGAAGGGGGAGATAACCATAAATTAGAAGACCTAAGAACTCTTTTAATTAAGAACATTGAGAAAATCGATAGAATATAAGAAAAGATTAACCATCTTGAAAAAATTCCTATCGACAGAAATGAAGTTCTAGACTTCACTTCTAAATTAAATGAAATCGAAGAATACCTTAAGAAAATCGTAGGATGAGTCTTAAAGAATTCCAAGATATTATTAAGCCACAGATAGAAGAAATTCTTAAGTTGCTTAAAGAACAGCGTGCTAACAATGTTATTGAAGCCGCAACTACAAAGATAATTACTGAATTAAAAGCAACAATTCAAGATTGTCACTGCAATAAAGAAATTCTTGAAGCCATCAAGAAACAATCGAAGGCTCCAGAGAATAAACAACTTGTTCCATCAACAGAACAAGGAAACAGAGATAAAGTAAAAACCGTTATCGATATAGTTATCCTAACCACGATGTAGGTAACGAAGAACTCGGAACTGGAAAGAATCTGAACATTATGACTTGGCCATTTAGTTCACCATCAATAAAGAAGCAATGAACTACATGCAAGACATAGAGAAATTCTTTTGGAATGTACTTGAGTTAGAAATTCAAGACGACCAACAAGAAGAATGTTAATCCCAAATGACCTAACAGAATTGTAGAAGGGGGGGGTTGAATACAATTTTGATATTTCTTTAACTTGAAAATACTTTATAAAATTAAACTGAACTGAATAAATAAAAACACAAGATATAAATAATTCAGTTGGATTGTTTGATGATCCAACTGAAGTGTTTTTATTGCGGAAATAATCTGTGATACAAATGTACACAGCTGCTCAGTTACAAGGTTGTAGAGAAGAAAAATGCTCTCAAAGATAGCTAATACAAACTCTTTGTTTTTCTTCACTCAAAATAAAGTAACTGCTACACTTGGTTATATAAACCCAAGTTTACAACCCTATTTTTGGCTACACTAATAGTACAATGAGTAACCGCCAATAGTTTGCTTTTCATCCCTTTGTCCAGTGGTCCTTGGAGATCCTTGCTTTTGTCTTCATGCTTATTATGATCACTCCCAAGAGCCCAATTGGAAACTGGAATGTTTCCTTATTCCCCATGTCCATTTTAATGGTTTCCAATGCAAAGTACACTTCCACATCTCCTTTTTGATCTGTCAGGAACCTGTCACTATCACTTTGTCAATTGTATAGAAAAGCAATAATGATTCGTTGATGGCATAGAGATGTGTTTCGTTGATAGCTTTATTCTTTGTTTCGTTGATGAGCTTCCTTGTTTCGTTGATAGAGTAATCTTCATTCCGTTGACATGTCTTCACTTAGGCAAAATTACAAGGCACTAAATATTTACAATTAACCAACCTATTTTGCCTATCTAACCATTTAGTCAACATGACTTAGAAAACCTATCTAGTACTCAACAAACTGCATATCAAACTATGAAGTAATGTACAGTGCAATTGCTACATCACTCATTTCGTTGATGAGCTTCCTGTCAACGAAACACTGCAAAGCATGCTATTTCGTTGACAGTTACAAAATAACTTAATACAAAATCTACTAAGTGTTTTTATAATTATCATCAAGAACAACATATTCCTAACAATCTCCCCCAATTTATGACTGATAGAATAACAACCATAAATCAAGAGCCTTGATGATAACAAAAACACTCAGGCATATTACACATGATAAAAGTAAAAGTTGTATTGAGCTTCATAAAGTTTTTAGAAATAATGCAAGACTTACAAAACTAATGCCCAAATGTGCTCCTCCAGACTGAGCAAATAATTCATCTTTGTCTTCTTTGGGGCATAGTCTTCTTCCCTCTCCTAGAGTTGTTCTCCTCAATCTGGACCTGTAGCCTTCTGTAAAAGATCTTCTCTTCTTCATCTTGATCACCAAGCTTGGATTGCATAAACCTTAGAGTTTGATTAGATGCCTTGTCCAGCTGGTCTTCCATCCTGAAGAACCTTCTGCAGTTGTCCTTGTCCTTGAATTCCATCATCCAGAAAGGTTGAAGATGGATCTTCTTTCCTGTTGAGGGCACTCTTAGCATCCTGGGAAGAGCCTCAGGCTTGTTCCAGCTAGCCTTTATTTGACATATTCTGGAGACCACCTCAGACTTGGCTGTTTTGGTGAAGCCAAAGTCTTTCTTCAAGCATCTAAACACTGTGAGTAGTGTTTGGTAGTCTTCTCCTAGAATTCTGTAGAGAGGCCAAATTTGTTCTCTACCACCCTTGTATGTGAAAACCAATCTTTCAGGTAGCTTCTGAGAAGCTGCAATGCCCCTTACTTCCACCAGGTTGTCTAACTCAAGATGCAAGCTGGATTCTTCCCTGATGTCAGCAATGTACATGCAGTCCTCTGGATTTGAAGGGGGTTTTTGAGGTTGTGGCTTTCTCACAAATACTGGCTTTGTCTTGACAGCCCTTTGCTTCAATTTCTTCTTTGGATCCATCTCAAAAAGGAATTTAGGAAAGTTAGCCTCATCAAACTCAATTGGCTCTTCCTTTGGCTCAATTGGCTGATCATGATAATTAACAAGATGTTTGGGATCACAGGCTAACTTTAAAGATGGATCAGGAATTGTTGGAGGTACAGAAGAGTCTGATGCAATACTCTGAGAGTCATCATTTTCAAAGGTTATGTTTCTTCTAGCCCTTGCCTTTGGTTGCCTTGTACTCTTCTTTTCACTCCTTTCCTTTTGGGCTTTTTCTTCTTGCTGTCTTTCTTCTTCATCTAGAGCTTGAGCTACTGCAAGAGCTTGCATAGCTGCTCTTTCTGATTCCTCAGCCTTGGCTTCAGCAAAGTTTGGATGACCAGCCCAAACACAGATTTGTTGTCCATTCCTGTAGACAATTGCCCTTTGCTTCCTTATCTCATGATTATTACTTTCCTTGCTTTTTGTGATGAGAAGTCCAAGTAGTTTGAGCTCATCTGGATAAGGTGCAGGATAGAAAGTCCTTGCTATGTTTTTGCCTTTTGGTTTAGCAGGAGACTTGGGAGATAAGCTTCTTTGTAATGTAGCTTCTTCCACATCCCTAATGCATGAAGTTTGTCCTTTCTCCTTTCTTGGTCCTTGAATGACTCCATGTAGAAGGGGCTCTATAGCATAAGAGCTCTTGAACTGTGGCTCCACTTGTGCAGTCACCATTGCATTTGTTGATGGCTGATCTGTCTTTGAAGATTCAGTAATTTTCTTGAACCTTGCTTCTATGTTGGACCAATGATCTTTGATCTGTGCTGCAAGTTGTATCCTCATAGAAGCTTCCTGGATCAAGTCAATGCCATCCTTATTCTTCTTTCCAAACTCCCCCATTGCTAGTGGCTCCTGTGGCAATGTGATGGTTGGGACCAGCACCTTTGTGATTTGAATGGTTAGCTCCTGAGATTTCTCCCCCTTTTTGTTATCATCAAGAGAGACAACTGGGAGTCCTTGAGCTGCCACTAGCTGGGCCAAAAGTTGAGTCTGCTTCTCCTGTTCCTTTTGCATTTGAGATAAAGTAGCTTCCACCTTGTCCACTCTAGAAGAGAGAGTCTTCAAGGAGGTAGCCACTTCAGGTTCCTTAGAGAAAAACCTGTTCATTTTGGACATAGTGAGAAGAGGGAGCTTTTCATCCATCATCCTGTAGTTAGCATCCCTGAAATTGCTAATAGAGTCCTTGATTTCTGTAGCCTCAATCCTTGTCTGCATCATTTGTAGCCTTTGAATTTCCAGAGAATCCATGATGGCCTTGTAGAATTTCTTGTCTCTTGCATTTGCAGACTCATGAGCTAAGTAGGCTTCATTGTACTGCCTGGAGATAGCAGCATCTAGAGTGGCTCTACCATGCATACCTTGAGAAAGCCAGCCTGGTGTAGGAGGCACCACAGAAGTCCCAGTCTGTGAAGTGGTGGCCACCTGTAGATTATCACCATAGCTGTCCTCAGCATCAGAAAACTCAAATTCTCCACTTGCTGCAGCTCCTGAAGGTAGATTGGTCAGGGCATCCTTTGCTCTTTGCATTGATGCAGTTGTATGAATTAGATTTAGTGACCTTTCTGCCTCCACATTGCCCTGCTGAGCCATAATTTGATAGGCTGGCACAGGATGAGTAAAGGTCTCAGGATCCAGGGAAATACTATCCAGAGTTTGTTGATAAACCTCTTGGAAAGTAGGTTCCCTTTCTCCCTCACTGACCTCCATTAACTCATTAGCAATGGCTGCTTCCATCCTTATTTCTCCTGTAGTCCCTTCTCTCTCTCCACTCTGTTCTTGCATCATGGGCTCCCCATGGCTCACACCTCTCACACCCTCACCTTCACCTTCTAAGGTGGAACTCTCAATCTCTCCTTTTGCCTGGCTGGAAGAAATAGCCAGCCTCTCACTCACATTCTCTCCTTTTGCCTGGCTGCAAGCCAGCCTCTCAGTTTCACTCCCTCTCAGTCCTAGAAGTGTCTCAACTACCACTAGATCATCTGCACTAGTTGTGGGAACAACTTGATTTTCAATTAAAGGTGCAGAGTGAACTATCAACGGAATGGTAGTTTGAACTGTCAACGGTATGGATACCGTTGATGGAGAAACACTTGTCAACGAAATAGACTGTTTCGTTGATGAAGTCAAGAAAGTACTTTGAGAATGAGAAATTACAGTAGAGTCTGTGGTGATTGATTTTAAAGAATGGTCCACAGATCCCCTTGCAACTTCAGGAAAAATTGGTTGATGGCCCAACAAATCACTTAACAAGTGATGGCCACCAGCTTCAGAGTGGGGCTTCTCCAAGATTAGAGTTGGAGAATCAGGAATAGATGTATGGATCATGTCCACATCTAAAGATTGAGTTGGTGAATTGGATGGAGATAATTCAAGATTGATGTTTAGAGAATGGGACTGTAACCCCAGAGTAATGATAGGGGTTACATCAAACTGAATTTGAGAAACTGGAAGTGTTGCTTCCAGTGTGTGTGCACCCTGTGTACCCTTGGACTTTTGCTTCACTCTCCTTTGGTATTGGGAAAATGTAGACTTTGGGCTTGAAGTGTCCCTTACCCTCTTGGACTGTGCTCTTGGTGGAGAGCTTGTTTCAATAATCACATCCTTTTGGGAGGATGCAATTAGACTTGTGTTTAAATCCATTTTACTCATTGTGCCTTGTTGGGAAGACACAATGGGGCTTGGCTGGTACACACTAACCTGTCCTTCCTTATCCTTGGGGTTTCTTTGATGTTCACCCCTTCCCTCACCTCTTACAACTCCAGACTCACTCCCCTTAGGTTGTGTGGTAGTTTTTACAACAGGTGCCTTTTGAGAAGCACCTGAGGTTGGCTTGGAGGATTTCTTTGATTTAGGTTTTGTTGCTAGGGTAGGAGCCTGTTGGGTCACAGCTACAGACTCCATAGCAACATTGGAAGGTAAAACAGTAGAGGAGTTAGCTACACTAACAGGGATAGTAGTAGTTACCTCAATGATTGGCAGATACACCACTGGAACATCACCATTGTGGTTCAGCCTGAGTATGTCTGTCAATACTCTCTTTTCTTGCACAAAGCACTCGAACCTGGCATTAGGGTTAGAGATAACTAATGGTGCTGGACTAACATGGTTAGCCAACATCATCAGAAACCTAGCATAATAGATATTTTTCTTCCTATTCGCTTTGTCACCCAACTTAGCACCAATTTCATACATAAGTTGGGTGCTAAAGTTGTGATATCTATCATTTAGAAGCATGGTTAGGAGAATTAACATAGAGTTAGTTAATGCATCAAAATTACTAATCTTTCCAGAAAAGACCTTAATGAATGCATCAGCTAAATAACTGTATTCTCTAACCAAACCTCTCCTAATTATTCTACCCAGATTATCAGTAGGCAAAGAGTAGTTTATAGAATTTAACATGGTAGTTATTTCAGTGTTAGTAGGCAAAGCATCACAGTTATTATCAGGAATATGTAAACATGCTTGCAAAACATCAGAATTAACTATGTACTCATTACCTTGAAGAGTGAATTGTAGTGTGCAGTTTGTTCCACTATACTCACATGAGGTCCAAATCTCCTCGATTATCTCATTGTAGAGTGGTGTAGAGTGAAACATTGCATAGCTCAACTTGCAATTCTTCATGAAATCCATCATTTTGAAGAACAGACTGTTCGGGTTTTCCTTGACAACAAAAGGGATGGAGTTGTTCTTCTCATAGATGAACCCTCCAGCAGACATTAGCTTGACTATGGGTGCCATTGTTGATTAAAGGAAAGCTTCGAACTGAATTGATTGATAGAGAGAAGAAGAGAGAAAAAGCCTTTGAAATTTTTGAGAACATGTAAAAAGAAATAATAAAACTAAAATTTCTTAAATACTCCCCCAAAAATTCTCAGAAAATGAATCCAATAATAAATGTAAATTACTGGATTGGCTTAAAAATATAACCGTTACTCTTAAAGTATTACCATGATTTATACTTACAGGGGTGTATGCATAGATCATGGTAAAAGACGTGTCACATTTCAACGGTTCAGATAAAAAGCGCTAAATCAACGAATCAGGATTGGGCGGTTAAAGTCCCGTCTTATTTCGTTGATAAAGCTGCGTTTCGTTGATATAAAAGAGCTATCAACGAAACACCCAGAAAACTGCTAAGACTGTCAACGAAATGGTGCATTCCGTTGGCATAGTAATTTTGACTTAGACAAAATTTTACCTTTTCCTGAGAAAATTTATTCACAGAAAAAAACATAGCAAATTTCTGGCTGCATTATGACTTGCAAATATCTCAAAAATAATTAAGAGAAATTTAGCATACCTAGCTCACTTACTAATCTTGAGAATGTTGATTCATCAAGTGGCTTGGTAAAGATGTCTGCAAGTTGTTGTTCACTTGGAACAAAATGTAACTCCACAGTACCATTCATAACATGTTCTCTAATGAAATGGTACTTGATGTCAATGTGCTTGGTTCTTGAATGCTGCACTGGATTCTCAGTAATGGCAATGGCACTAGTGTTGTCACAGAAAATAGGAATTTTCTCAACTCTTAATCCATAATCAAGTAGTTGATTTTTCATCCATAAAATCTGTGCACAACAACTTCCAGCTGCAATATACTCAGCCTCAGCTGTGGAGGTGGAAACTGAGTTTTGTTTCTTGCTGAACCATGACACAAGCTTGTTTCCTAAGAATTGACAGGTGCCTGTTGTGCTTTTCCTGTCAATTTTACATCCTGCATAATCTGCATCTGAATAACCAATTAGTTCAAAACCAGATTCTCTAGGATACCAAATGCCAAGGTTTGGTGTTCCTTTGAGATATCTGAAAATCCTTTTAATAGCAACTAAATGGGATTCCCTAGGATCAGCCTGAAATCTAGCACATAAACATGTAGCAAACATAATATCAGGTCTACTAGCTGTTAAATATAAAAGTGAGCCAACCATGCCTCTGTAACTTGAAATGTCCACAGATTTTTCCTTAGTATTCAATTCAAGTTTGGTGGCAGTAGGCATGGGTGTTTTGGCAGGAGAGCATTCCATTAAGTTAAACTTCTTCAATAAGTCAAAAATATATTTTGTTTGACTAATGAAAATGCCTTCATTAACTTGCTTTACTTGAAGACCAAGAAAGTAAGTTAATTCTCCCATCATGCTCATTTCATACTTACTTTGCATAAGCTTGGCAAACTTTTGACAAAGTTTTTCATCTGTAGACCCAAAAATTATGTCATCTACATAAATTTGAACAAGTATTGTAGAGCCATTCACAATCCTATGAAAAAGGGTATTATCTACAGTACCTCTAGTGAAGTGATTCTCAAGAAGGAACTGTGAAAGTGTGTCATACCAGGCTCTAGGTGCTTGTTTCAAACCATAGAGTGCTTTGAGGAGAAAGTACACATACTCTGGAAAATCATCATCTTCAAAACCAGGAGGTTGACTCACATACACCTCCTCTTCCAGTTCCCCATTTAGAAAAGCACTCTTAACATCCATTTGATAGACCTTGAAATTGGCATGGGCTGCATAGGCTAGGAAAATCCTTATTGCTTCTAGTCTTGCAACAGGAGCAAAGGTTTCATCATAATCGATTCCTTCTTCCTGTGAATAACCTTTTGCAACCAATCTAGCTTTATTCCTTGTGACTATGCCATTTTCATCCATCTTGTTTCTGAACACCCATTTTGTGCCTATGACACTCCTGTCCTTAGGCTTGGGCACCAGCTTCCATACATTGTTCCTTTCAAATTGGTTTAGCTCTTCTTGCATAGCCAAAACCCAATCTGGATCTAGAAGTGCATCCTCAACTTTCTTTGGCTCATCTTGAGACAGAAAGCTGCTATATAGACATTCTTCTTGAGTTGCTCTTCTAGTTTGGACTTTTGAAGAAACATCACCTATAATGAGTTCAAAGGGATGATCTTTAGTCCATTTTCTAGAGGGAGGTAGATTTGCTCTAGACGAGGTAGCTTCATGATCATGATTGCCTTGATTGGACATTTGTCCTTGAGAAACTCCCCCTGAGTTTGTTGTCCCTAAATGATCACTTCTAGAACCATTTCTATGACTGTCAACGGTATGACCATTTTGGTTGTCAACGAAACGCTCATTTTGACTGTCAACGAAATGATCATTTGGTCTACTAGCAGCTATTCTTTTCAATCTTAATGCAGCAACTTCATCTTCACTGCTGCTTTCATCTGTGCTAGATACAACAACTTTAGGCTGTTTCTCAGTAGCCTTATCATGATTCACTTGTTCTCCTTCCTCATTCTCAAAAGAGAGACTTTCATGGAAACCTTCATCACAGAGACCTTGTATTTTGAGATCATCAAAAACAACATGTACAGATTCCATAACAATGTTGATTCTGAGATTAAAGACTCTGTAAGCTTTCCCTGCTACATATCCCACAAATATTGCTTCATCTGCCTTTGCTTCAAATTTCCCCAAATGCTCAGCTTGATTTCTCAGAACAAAGCACTTGCATCCAAAGACATGAAGAAAATCTAATAGTGGCTTCTTTCTTTTGAGTAACTGATAAGGGGTCATTCCTTTGGCCTGATTAATCAAAGAAATATTCTGAGTGAAGCAAGCTGTGTTAACTGCCTCAGCCCAAAAATAAGTTGGTAACTTTGATTCATCTAGCATTGTCCTTGCAGCTTCAATAAGTGTTCTGTTTTTCCTTTCAACTACACCATTTTGCTGTGGTGTTCTTGCTGCTGAAAACTCATGCAAAATACCATTTTCTTCACAGAACACCTTCATGCTTGAATTCTTGAATTCTGTCCCATTGTCACTCCTAATCCTTCTTACTTTGAAATCAGGATGATTGCTTACCATCTTGATGTGATTGATAATGATTTCACTTGCCTCATCTTTAGAGTGCAAAAAGAAAGTCCATGTAAATCTAGAAAAATCATCAACAATCACAAGACAGTATTTCTTCTTTGAAATAGACATGACATTTACAGGGCCAAACAAATCCATATGAAGTAACTCAAGCTGATGGACAATTGATGACTCTGTCTTGCTTTTGAATGATGCCTTCTTTTGTTTCCCTTTTTGACAGGCATCACACAAACCATCCTTGGAAAACTCCACCTGTGGAATTCCTCTAGCAAGATCTTTCCTCACCAAATCATTCATAACCTTGAAATTCAGATGAGATAATTTCTTGTGCCATAGCCAACTTTCATCCTTGCTTGCTTTGCTGAAAAGACAAGTGATGGTGTCTGAACTTGTGCTACTAAAGTCAGCAATGTACACATTCCCTCTTCTGAATCCAGTCATTACCACATTGTTGTTTCCTCCTTTAGAAACAACACAGGCTTCTTTTGAAAAAGTAACTAAAAATCCTTTGTCACAGAGTTGACTGATACTAAGCAAATTGTGCTTAAGACCATCCACCAATGCAACCTCATCTATGATGACATTCTCTTTTGAAATCAAGCCATATCCCTTTGTGTAGCCTTTGCTGTCATCTCCAAAAGCAATACAAGGGCCAGCTCTTTCCTGAAACTCTGTGAGCAGGGTAGAATCACCAGTCATGTGTCTTGAACAACCACTATCCAAGTACCAAAGATTCCTTTTGTCTCCCTGCACACAATAAAACCAAATCAAGTTGATTTTGGTACCCAAGTTTCCTTGGGTCCTGTCTTGTTAGCCTTTGCATTCCCTTTTGTACCATTTTTCACTTTGGACTCAGATTGATTCAAATCAATCTTTACCCTTGGTGTTGATTTCTGAGGGTTGCTCATATTTTCATTCATAGCATGCATAGTTGGAGGAACAGTCATGTTATTCATGTTCCATGGCATTTGTGGCATGCTAAACATATTCATGTAAGGATTAGACACAAATGGCATGCTAGCATATGGATTCTGAAATTGTGCATATGGAGCAAACATGTTAGGCATAACAGGCATTGTAGGCATGGAACTGTTCATTGCAGGCTTGGGCATTTTCACATTAGCAGATTTCTTAACAGATTTGCAGTTAGTAGACAAATGACTAACACTTCCACAATTAACACATGTCTTTCTAGGAGCATATTTATCAGGTGTGTAATTGTTGTGTTTGTTAATTCCTACTTTGCCATTCCTGTTATTCTTTTTATTTCCCTTAGCCTCATTATGAACTTTCTCTACCTTGTCTTTCAATTGCTTGTTAGACAAGTGACCTACATTAGCTCTCTCAACAGGCTTCTCAACTTTCTTTGAATTACTAGACTCACCTTGAACAAAGTTCTTGGTGACAGGACCATACTTGTCATTAAGTCTAGTGAGTTTCTCTTTTCTTTTGTCTGTCAACGAAACAGCCTGATCGGTTGATGGTTCATGTGTCAACGAAACATTGCATTTCGTTGACATATCAACCTCCAACAAATGATCATTGTTGTTTGTTGACTCTGTTTCTGATTCTAAGGTTTCACCAACACACCCTAGCTTCTCTTTGTTCTTTTTCCATGATTCCTCACAGAAAGATTCCATACCTTGAACATTAATGATGTTGGTAGCAACATTCCTGGAATCTTTCCATTTTGCAATCACACCTTGTTCTATTTCAAGTTGTGTTTTAAGAATTTCTTCCCTTTGTAACACGTTCTCAAGTTCCTTCTTAGCATCCCTACTAACACATCTCATTTTCTCAAATTCAATGAGCTGTGCTTCTAACATTGCATTCCTATCACTTAAGAGCAAATTAGTCTCTTTTATTCTAGAATTCTCCTTGGTAAGTGATTTAAGAGTAACACGCAAATTATATAGTACAGTAGACATTTCATTTACTGCACTATCGCATTCCTCTTTAGAAAGCTCAGAAAGATTAGTAATTGTTACCTGGTTGCTTGAGGAACTTGCTTCCTGCTCATGATTGTCAGCCATAAGAGCCAAGTTGACATATTCAACATCATCATCAGAGTCTTCACCATTACCAGCCCAGTCATACTCCTGAGACATGAAAGCCTTTTCTTTTTCCTTGAGAAGTTCAAAGTATTTCTTTTTATAATCAACAGGCTCAAATTTCCTGTTGCCCTTCTCAACCTTGGGCTTTCTGCAGTCTCCAGCAAAGTGACCAAGCATTCCACAATTGAAACATTTTGACTTAGACTTTTCAATCCAGTTTGTTTTGCTAGGTTGAAAGTCTCTTCTTGGTGGCCTTGCTTCTGAGTTTCTTTTGAACTTGAACTTAGAGAATTTCCTAGACAGAAAAGCAATATGCTCATCAATCTCATCTAAGTCATTCAAGTTGGCTGGTTCTGATTCTTCTTCTTCTTCTGTCATCTTGTCTTTACCCTTGCTAACATCACTCCTACAACTAGGTCGACTAGTTGTGGCCTTTGCAGTTTCTTTGTTGTCATCTTCCAGTTGGTTCACAGATGCAATTAATGCAATAGATCCACCCTTCTTCTGTACCTTTTCAATTTCCTCATCTTGCTCCATTTCCAGCTCATAAGTCTTCAAGGTTCCATAAAGCCTTTCAAGAGTGTAGTCTTTGTACTCTTGAGTGTTTCTAAGAGAAACAGTCATAGGCTTCCATTCTTTTGGAAGAGCTCTGAGAAATTTAAGGTTTGAATCCTTAGTTTGATAGATCCTCCCATACAGCTTTAATCCATTCAAAAGCTTCTGAAACCTACTAAACGTGTCATTTAGGGTTTCACCAGCTTTAAAATGAAAATGCTCATATTGTTGTATAAGGAGTTGCATTTTATTTTCCCTGACTTGCTCAGTTCCTTCACAGAGAGTTCTAACAGTATCCCATACTTCCTTAGAGGTTGTACAGTTGATAACATTGTCAAACATCTCTTGCTCCAAACCATTAAACAGAATGTTCATGGTTCTTTTGTCTTTATGGACTTCTGCAACATCTTCAACAGTCCATTCTGAGACAAGTTTTGGAATCTCTACATCAGGAGCATTATCTGGCAATCCAACTCTAGAATCAAGCTTCATGGGAACGTGTGGACCTTTCTCAATGCAGTCTACATACCTCTCATCCATAGACATGAGATGTAAATGCATCTTTACTTTCCAGTGAAAGTAATTGTCCTTATCAAGAACTGGTATCTTCACACCTGCATCCTTCTTCACCATGGTTTCTGTTTTTGGTCTTGATCTTTAAACTTCTTGTATGTTAGAAGCTTGCTTTGATACCAATTGTTAATCCCAAATGACCTAACAGAATTGTAGAAGGGGGGGGTTGAATACAATTTTGATATTTCTTTAACTTGAAAATACTTTATAAAATTAAACTGAACTGAATAAATAAAAACACAAGATATAAATAATTCAGTTGGATTGTTTGATGATCCAACTGAAGTGTTTTTATTGCGGAAATAATCTGTGATACAAATGTACACAGCTGCTCAGTTACAAGGTTGTAGAGAAGAAAAATGCTCTCAAAGATAGCTAATACAAACTCTTTGTTTTTCTTCACTCAAAATAAAGTAACTGCTACACTTGGTTATATAAACCCAAGTTTACAACCCTATTTTTGGCTACACTAATAGTACAATGAGTAACCGCCAATAGTTTGCTTTTCATCCCTTTGTCCAGTGGTCCTTGGAGATCCTTGCTTTTGTCTTCATGCTTATTATGATCACTCCCAAGAGCCCAATTGGAAACTGGGATGTTTCCTTATTCCCCATGTCCATTTTAATGGTTTCCAATGCAAAGTACACTTCCACATCTCCTTTTTGATCTGTCAGGAACCTGTCACTATCACTTTGTCAATTGTATAGAAAAGCAATAATGATTCGTTGATGGCATAGAGATGTGTTTCGTTGATAGCTTTATTCTTTGTTTCGTTGATGAGCTTCCTTGTTTCGTTGATAGAGTAATCTTCATTCCGTTGACATGTCTTCACTTAGGCAAAATTACAAGGCACTAAATATTTACAATTAACCAACCTATTTTGCCTATCTAACCATTTAGTCAACATGACTTAGAAAACCTATCTAGTACTCAACAAACTGCATATCAAACTATGAAGTAATGTACAGTGCAATTGCTACATCACTCATTTCGTTGATGAGCTTCCTGTCAACGAAACACTGCAAAGCATGCTATTTCGTTGACAGTTACAAAATAACTTAATACAAAATCTACTAAGTGTTTTTATAATTATCATCAAGAACAACATATTCCTAACAAAGAACAATTTACAAAGGCATTAGACCTACTGGGATTAGAAGACAACGAGCTTGCTAATAAAAAAATAGCAGATAATTTAGAATTACAATCCTTATTTGGCTTTAATTCTACTAATTATCTAAATGTCATTGAAGAATTTAGCTCATCAGAGTCAAATTCTCAAGAAGAGGATTCATCAGAAGAAGAGTTTGTTCAACAAACATTCAGGATGAATAAACAAGAAGAAGATCAGGATGAAAACCCATTCGCAGTATCAACTTCGGGAACAAAAAGACCAGTAAACAGGAGAAAAAGTAACTTTTACCTGCCTACTACTGAGTTTAGAACGAATCAAAGTTTATTTGGTTCTAATGTACTAAATATCAATTGTGAATCAGGCAGAAAAATATTAATCGATAGTTGGGAAAAGGAAATTAGTTTAATAATTCAAACTAATCTTATATCTTATGATGATGTTAATACCGTTTTGTTATTAGTTGATCATAAAACAGCAGGAGTTGTTAACAGATTTATTAAAGATGTAAATTGGGATACCAGGGATCTCGACATGTTTGAACCAATAGAAGCCTTTAATAAAATTGTAGATGCTATCTATACCATGTTTTTAGGGGTTGATTATATCAATGCTAAAGAACAGGAAAAAGATAAGATCAAGCAGAATGCTAAGTTAGCACTTAGTAAAATGCAATTGTGTGATATATGCCTCATTGACAAATTCTTTTGTATATATGAAATGCATATGATTAACACAGGAGACCAAAATCAGTATCATGTCTATGTCGAAGATTACATTCTCAAGATACCATTGGTAGGTGAGAAAGCCATGACTAAGTTTCTGCATGAAAGAACAATCCTGACACAGCATAGTTTAGCTTTTGCTCAACGAATCGTCGAGAATGAAATCCTTAGCTATTGTGATTTTAGTAAGACGCAAAAGAAACTGAAATTTTTTAGCAAAAGTTGTTGTGCTAAACTTTCAGAAGAATCTTATAATTTTGGTTGCAATCCTAATTATGACAAAAAATATAAGAAGAAAAAGAAATACTCTAAGAAGAGTATATCTTCAAAATACAGGTTTAAAAAGAAAAATAAGCCTTTTAAACCAGGTAAATATGTTAGGAAGAAAAACTTTTCCACTAACAATAAAAAGAAATTATGTCCGAAAGGAAAGAAGAATTGCAGGTGCTGGATCTGCAACGAAGAAGGACATTATGCAAATGAATGCCCTAACCGAAAGAAATACCCTGACAAAATCAAGGTATTAGAAGAAATCTACCACATAGGATATGAACCAGTGGAAGATGAATATGACGAAGCACAGGAGGTCTTCATCATACAAGAAATTGACCCTGGACTAACATCCGAGGAATCAGAAGATGAATCATCAAGTGAAAGCAACTGAGGATTCACAGGAAGAATTAGTAATGCCAAACATTACTAATCCATCATTGATTTATATCAAAGGTACACTCAAGTTTACAGGATATAGAAAAATCGAATTACATTGTTATGTTGATACAGGTGCGAGCCTATGCATAGCAAGTAAATATGTCATTCCATCTTGGAACACATTCATAAGTTTCCGGATCAGATAGAAGACAGAAAACAGTTGCAAAGGTTTTTTAGGTATACTAACTTATGCATCTGATTATATTCCTAAACTTGCAGCTTTAAGGTCACCCTTACAGGTCAAGTTGAAGAAAGATAATCCATGGAGATGGATAGAAACTGACACTTCTTACATCCGTAAGATAAAGAAGCAGTTAGTAAGTTTTCCCAAGCTCTATCATCCAGAGCCAGAAGATGAACTTATCGTAGAGACAGACGCATCCAACGAACATTGGGGTGGAGTTCTCAAAGCAGTTAATTCTGATAAAAAAGAATTAATATGTCGATACGCATCAGGAAGCTTTAAAGACGCCGAAACCCGATATCATTCTAATGAGAAAGAGTATCTAGCGGTCAAAAGAGCTATTAGTAAATTTTCTATTTATCTTACCCCTGTAACATTTCTAGTCAGGACAGATAACAAGAATTTTACTTATTTCCATAAAATTAAAAATTGAAGGAGATAACAAACAGGGAAGACTAGTGCGCTGGCAACAGTGGTTTTCTAGGTACAATTTCAAGGTCGAACACCTTGACGGGGTTAAGAACTGTCTAGCCGACTTCTTAACTAGAGAATTCCAAAAGTAAAAGGTAAAAACTAATGACATCATTTGGTGCATCATTCGTTTGCTTTGCAGGAATTTTTAGCTATAAATACAGGAGCCTAGAATGAAGGAAATCACAACTCAAGTGATAAACACCTCAAACACTTCAAACACTCCTAGAAATATCAAAGTTCTTCACAGAACTAAAGGGTAATTTGTCCCAGAGCCTATTTGGCTTTACAGGCTGATATCTTAATATATCAGAAATGGAAGATATAGAACGACTTTTGATTAAAGAGTGCATTCTATTGAAGGAACTCGAGCTTGTCAGAACCAAGATCGAATATGTAAGGAAGTTTTAAATTCCTGAACATCAAAAGGTTATTTGTACACCTTTTCAGGAAACTGAACAAGTACAGACTAGTCCAGAGCAAACGGCTACTGGTAAAGACATATCAAATCCGTTGAAGGCTGTGAATTTGCCAAAAATTCAGACTGAGGTTCAGACCTCAACAACGTTAGTCAAAACCTCAAATTTAAATTTGAGACCTAACGGGGGAATTCAAATCCCAACTGATAAGTCTAAAGAGAAGTCTTTAGTAAAGATATTCTTAACAGGATACAAAGCAACCAAAGCTTATTATGTGTGTTTAATGGACCTAACCCAAGTATCTACACTACATGGAAAATAGCGGAACTTGCAGTCAAAGGAGTTCCCGGAATAAAGCATAAGAAGTATACTTCGTTCGAAGAAGCTCAAACAGCCGGACGAATATATACAAGTGCAGAATTCAAAGCGCCACTACAGTTGATCAGTTCGGCAGAAGCCCTACAGCCAACATATTCTGGTGCATTGAAAAAGGAAGCCAGTTCGAGCAACAAAACTCTCCTAGGAACGGTTCCTCAATACCAACAGCTTAAGTTGGAAGATACAGAAGAAGACTCTAGAGAAAGTTCTTTCGCTAGTTTTGACTATCTGTTCAAAAAAGGAAGATGTTCCACAGAGATAGAGTTCATAGAGGAACATTATTTCACTACGGATAAGAAGAACGTCAGTTATTTCAACTTCTATCCTGGAAGCCATCCAGAGTTTATTTGGGAGGCTTATCTTTATGGATTATTAGCTATGATTTACCCATCTAATAAACTGTTAGAAATATCCAATTTTCCTATACGGTTCAGAAAGGCCATCAAGAGCTACAAGCAGAACTGCCTGAAGAATTCGGAAAAAGAATTTTATCTCAAATTTCTAGGAACTATTATGTTCTGGGACACTGATGACGAACCAATTTTCCCATATTATTATGTGCAAATAGGAACAGTCAAGGAAAGAGTCTATATTCCATCACAAGCGAAAGAAGCGAAGCTAGAAAAGAGTGATTTACACTCTATTGCTGAGCAGAAACTTATGGTCCTAATAGACAGGGTTTTCAGCATCTCGAGAGACGACAAGATTAAAATCAATCTCGCCTCTTATTATTGTCTTATAACATCTTATTCACACTCAAATATGAATGATGAAGATTGGACAAAACTACAAATGTTCCAAAGACAGCTGGTCCAAAGGAGCGTATTCGGATACCACTACCCGGCCACTTGTGAAAAGATAAAACGGGAGTTACACCGAAAAGGAATCTCTTATAAGTTCGATAAGTGCAATCCCACTAAAGAGACAAAAGAAGGCCCCACCATTTCAAAAGACAAAGTAGTGTCGGATGAAGACGAACCCTCCATTTTCTCCACTGAAGAAAAATCAGCGGATGAAGAGTAAAGTAGATAAAGGAATCTACTTTAAAGCATGGCCGACAGAGAACCTTATCTCTTCACTCGGAGTGCAACAATAATGTGCAATCTACTTAAGCAATAACGTAGGATAATTTGTACAGATCCTCATGCCTTATGTTATAAAAGGATGAGTTCGGTTTTCAATAAAGGACATCAAAAAATTTGCACACTGAACACATCAGTTGTCAAATAGAGTATTAACGTCCAAGTAATGTGTGAATAATCCCCTTAGGGATTGTAAGTGTTATGAAGGGATTCATAATGAATCTATTGTAATATATTGTATGGAATAAAACAGTATAGTTTGAATTCAAAATCTGTCTCATGATTAGTGTCTGGTCTTAGACTCTGGAGTCCGCTTGGGTCACAGGAAAGTACCGCTTTAGGCAGGAGGCCGTTTTAGGGAAATCGCCGACCATGGATTGAGCGACCACAAGGCAGATTAGCATGAGAAGAAGAATTCAAACTGAAGCTTTATTCAACGTTACAATCACTGCTGCAAATGGAGTTCATTAAAAGAATACCCGGTAATATCATTTACGATCTCTACCTTAAATCATTCTGATTTATATATATATATTCATATATAATGATTGACAAGAATCATCAAAGTTCTCTGAGAACTTAATATTATGACTAATACACAGCCGTGGTTTGTTAATATAGAAGGTAATGCCATGATTTATATGGATACCCATCAATATCTAGAGCATCTATTACAGGTATCTAGGAAAGTTGTCTCTAACAAAGACAATAGAGCAATTAGAGCCCTTATCTAGGATTTAGAGGAATTTAAAACAGAACAAGTTCGGTTTTATTATAAGTTCTCTATGCAGATAGAAACAGAAATATCTTCCCTTAGAAGAATTCTCAGTTATGACCTTATTAGAAACCCTAATAGGATTAGACTTAATGATTGATACGAAAAATTCGTACTTTCTTAATCATCAGATGACTAACAGATCATCTTTGATAGAACAATATGTTTTAACCCCGGTTTTTAACCATAGGTTAATCATCATGACTGTAGAAATAATGAAGGGCCAGGATTGGTTCTCTGGTTCTCTCTTTAAAACAAGTTCTCTCCAGAACTCTACTATATATATATATATATATATATATATATATATATATAGGCCATTACTCCATGAAGAACACTCTTATATAAAGAACAACAAAGAACACCATAAAATCTTACATAAATTGCATGTTGATTCTAATTTTCTCACCAAAAAAGGTTTATTACAAATAAAAATAGAATCTAACAAAAAATTAGAATCAAATAAAACATGATTACATGTAATTTCATTGTGATAAATATATATACAAGATTCTGTACTGGATTCTATACTGGATTATATGTAATGTTTAATTTTTAAATTTAGATGAGATTCTACGTTAAATTCGATATGTTAGGCTTAATTGTTATTCAATTTTATGATTCTAATTTTAAAAAATCAATTTTTATAAAAAATAAAGTGTTTATGATGGTGTTCTTTATTGTTATTTATATAATATAAGGTGTCCTTCTTAGAGTGCAACTATATATATATATATATATATATATATATATATATATATATATATATATATATATAGGGGTTTACTCCAATACAAACCACTCTTAGACTACAAACTAAATAATTTTAGTGATTTCTGTAACAATAAATAGTGATTTCAGCATAGATCTAGCTATTTATTTTTATATACGTATAAATTTAGTGATTTTACGGTACAAAATATGTAATTTACGTATAAATCTGGAGAAAAAATCACTACATTTACGCAGAAATCACTATTTATTCTTACACGAATCACCAACATTTTAGTGATTCTCGCAAGCATAAATAGTGATTTATCGTCGGAATATATCAAATATGGTATGCAAATTGATTGTTAGGAGATGGAGAAAAATACGGTGAATACGGATTTCAAAAAAAGCTCTCCGATTGACGGGAAAAGTCAAATTAAAAACGGAGGGGAATAGGTGTGATTGTGTGTGGGAGGGTGTATTTTAGTTGTGTGTTGTGCATGTAGGGGGGCCATTCGATTATATTAATCTAATGTTGTGTTTGGTTGGGGTGATTAAAATGGAATGGAATGGAATGAGATTTAAAGTATAAAATAATTAGATTCTCACAACTTTCATTCTTTAGCTCATTTCATTCTTAGTCACCTACATTATAATTCAAACACCCCACTTTGAGATGGAATGCTTCATTCCTTAACTCATTCATTTTCTTCACAATTCTTATCATAACAATTTTGCATTATCTCATTTTTTTTTTCAAATCTTCCCTCCAACTCCCATTACTTTTCTTTAATTTCATCTATTCTATTCCATTTACCCCAACCAAACACAGCATAAGGGTTTAGATTGGTTCTTAGTTTGTATTTTAAAAAAGGTTTGTATTTGATCATTAGACTATATATATATACACACACGCCCGTGAGTTAAAATTAAACATTTATCATGTCATATAATATGAACAAAATTTTGGAAATCATTTTTGATAACCGCCGTTGCTCTAAAATCATTCCCTCTAAAAATTCAATTAAAAATTTCTAATCGGATAAATATGTGTATACATCACCTTCCTCAGCTTGTTTGCATGGTCGCCACGTGCCGTGTTGACAAAGTCACACGTGTAACCTTGGAGTAAAGAATTGTTCTCCATTTCACCCACAAAACTAGGCGGTCCGTTATATAGATTTAAGGAAATTTCAGTTGTAAAATCAAATTTCAAGCTCTCTAGCAATGGCGACTCTCAGACTTCAGCGCTCTGTACTCGTACTTGCACTGTTCTTGCTCACTGTTGCGGTCCGTTGTGGTACTCTCTCTCTCTCTCTCTCTCTCTCTCGACTTTCTTTTCGCATTCGTTTTGTAATATGGATATTGTAATATATAAATATCCATATAAGAAAGTTCCTTGTGCTGTTCATGATTTATCTTGCTCGAAGTCATGCATTTCTCATAAAATGTATTGATGTATAGCACAAAAATGGAGTGGTTATATAATTAGATTTACTTCCATTGCTAAAAGAATTTTATTACTTATGATCTAGTAGATTAGTGAAGTGGTAATTATCATATTTATAATGACAAAATTTATCGTTTTAGAACTATAGGGTAGATGCAAAAAGATTATTTCTTCTTTTAACAGAAAGCTTTTCCAGGGTTTGTGTCTCAAGTGATACACGAATTAATGAATGATGTATGTGTTTAACTATGTTGTTTTATAACAGTATGTTATAAAATATTTGATTCTATATTTATCAGGTGACATTTGATCCTATATATATATATTAAAATCAGTCACAGGGGATTATGAAATCGGGGTCAAGCTAATATGTCAACTGGTTAAATGTAATTTTTTTGGATAACAAGTACAGTTTACTTGGTGGTATCATTATAAAAAGAGTTACAAGTATGTCGAGGTGTTGATTCAATTAAATCCGAAAGTTAGACCTTCATAACTAACTAAAGAATCCAATCTGTATTTTAAGTAGGTGAACTTTGTTGCAATTCAATTTAATATGTATTATAAGGGTCATACTTGTATATGAAATTTAAAATTGATTCATTTGAACTTTTATAGTAACCCATAATTTTGTATTGTGAAGTTTGCAAGTTCATACGGTTATTTGTAGATTTAGCTAGTCGGGTGGATTTGAACTTATTGACTTTATAAAGTACACATGTACATGCCCATTTTAGTATACAATTGTGATGGAGATTTAAGTAAATATTGCAAACTTCAATGTTTGACTGCTCCGACTTATACATTATAAGTTAATAAGAACTTATGGAGGGTGTTTGTCAACCCAACTTATGACCTCAACTTATAACTTATATAACTTATATGTTGATAAATTGAATGTTAATAATGGGATACATTTTTCTGAACTTATTGACTTATTACTTGATTTCTTTGTTTTTTATTACTTTATATTTTTACCTTTGTGTTTTTAAATGTTTTTTTAATTTAAAATGCAAGTGTTGAAATCATTGTATTTAATAATTAATTTTTCAAATTTAATTTAGCAAACTCTTAACTAACTTATAAGTAAATTTATCCAAACACCCGTATAACTTCCCGTATAACTTATAAGAATTTATCAACTTATCACTTATATGACACTTACTCATTAAAATATAAATCAATTTTTTTGTGATACCCCAAACACGCACTAAGTATGTTTGGGGAGTTGTACCTAGTTGAACTCATTTTTAGTGCGTGTTTGGAGAGCTGTACCTAGTTGAACTCATTTTTCAGCTCTACATTCAAAGTTTCGTCATGGAAACAAGACAAGAAACAAATTTTAGAAGGCTATCATTACACATGTGTATGTAGGTGATAATTGTTATAGATTTGTACATTCATTGTACTATAATGGAAATCTATCAAAGCCTGGTGGATACAATTTTATATAGTATAATCCATCTAAATGTCAGAGAACAGAGCGCTTCACGCTATTTCAAACTTCTTTGCAACACCAAGCTTTGTGTAATTAGTTCAAAGCGTTTCTTGTTATAGTAATGATTTGTCAATGGGAACTTAGAGCTATGTAAGTTCTGGTATTGATTACAGTAATTCCTGACGTGAGTAAACATAGTAGTAATTAATGGTCATACCAAGACTTTGAGAATGAAACAGAAACTTCACGTTAATGCATTGTCTACTTCAAACCAATTATCTTTTTATCATTGCAACTTGATTTAATCAGGTTAATACTTGATTTGTTTGCCAGATGAAAAGGACAACCTACTCCAAGGCATTAACAGCTATAGGAAAACTAAAGGCCTACCAGAATTAACAAAAAATGACAAAGCTGGATGCCTTGCAGACCAAATTGCTGAAAAGCTAGAAGATCAGCCTTGTGCTGGTTTAACTGGCACAAATAGTACTCCACCGAGTCCACCTCAATTCTCAAACTATCCCGACGCTCTAAAGAAATGTAAAGTAGATATTGCACACACCAAGGATGGGGTTATCTTGCCGGTCTGTGTCAAGGATCGAGTTCCAACCCTTGTGCTCACGAACTACACGCAGTCTTCCTATGCGGTATATTTTAACAACTCCAAGTTTACAGGGGTGGGAGTTGGAAAAGAAGATGATTGGACAGTGGTTGTTATGAGCACAAATGCACCTACTGGGACTTTAGCAAGTGGTAGTATTTGTGCTAATGTCTGTTTCAAGTGCCACATGGGTTTTATCTTAGTATCGCTACTAGTCCTGGTATTTTAGACAAGACCACCGATCAGAGTCTGCGGTAATGTTCCATGTCCACTGATAAGGCGATAAGAGTACCAAGTGTTGTGTAATCATGATGTTCTCTCTTTTTTTATTTGTTTTCTCACCTGTGACTACTATGAGAACTTCTGGCTGTAATTTCCGCATGAACTCCTTTTGGCTTCTAGCTTAATGTCTTCATACGTAAATGCTTTTATTATGGCTCGTAGCATAGTATATATCATTCTATTTGGTCAAAATATATACTTATGGATTCTGGTAGAAATACTTTTATGGCATTGGTTTTGTTATTTTTAAAAATGAATTGTAGTAATAACAAAGGTTTTTTGGTATGATAATTCTCAAAAATTTGGACTCAGGAAATATGAATCTGTATTTCCACCAAAGTACGATTTTGGCGAGCACTTGCCATCTTTTTAACAAAATTCTCTCCATTTCGACAGAAATTCGCCAAGTAACGTAGCGATGAATGTAAAACCGTATATGATTCAATAAACAAGTCTTTCTCTTATTATTATGAAATGAAGTTAATACAATATAACATTCTTAGAAGGTTCTCTCCTTAGTCTAATTTTCCAACCCTCTCTAATGTGGGGGTTGGGGGATATTTATAGGGAGAGACTACAATTGGGTTTTCTTCTAATTGGGCCTATTACAAAGTAGGTCTAACTACACCCTATTATCTAAGCCTTCTTGGCTCATGGGCTTTGACCCAACATTTGTCCACCCTTGTTGAAAGTCATATATTTAGATTTGCTTAGGTCCTGAAATATAAAAAGGGAAAGAATAAAATATGTTATGAAATTTAATTAAATAAAATTCAGTAATTACCTCTGAAAAGTCAAGGGTGAGGTTTGGTGAAAAAAGAAAAGACGGAAAAAATAAAATAAAGAATTTAAGATGTTTTTATTTTGTAATTTTATTAATGGTACGGAACCCGGTTTCCCAAGTTGGCGTTTCGTCTTCCCAAGTCACTAAGGGGTTCTATTTTTCGTGGCAGTTGCAGGGCTATTCTTCATACTTATTTTTTCTCTTGCTCAGGTGTGCATCTTTCCTTTTCTTTTTATTTTCTAATAATTCGTGTTTCGTGATTTGTATTGGTTTGCATTGTCCTTAAGAATTGGAATCATGTCTGTTCCTTCTCGATCGTCAGAAACCACAATTAGTACAAGTTTATATCAACACCCATCGGTAAACGTTCCTCTTGACTCCCCTATTAACTTAGATCATTTAGACCTTCCCGGTATCGAGATTAGCTCCGGTTTTAGTTCCTCCGATCATGACGACGGGGCTCATGCCTCTCCTCCATTGAGTCCTGGAACAGTGGCGGGGCGTGAAAGGGAAGTTGCGGAGTCTCTTGTCGCGGGTCAATTAGAGTTCAGTGATAATGCTAGTTTTAACATGTCGAGCATCTATTCCAATCCCTCGGTTCGGGTGGATGTGAACAAAAACTGGGTAGACTTGTCTGTGGGGGGTTATCGATGTGACGTCCCTAATCCCGATGACCGGATATGGTACATGCCGGAGTACGGGATGCACGGTATTCCGCTAATTCATTTTGTCTATGGTTTGCGATTACCTCTGCATCCTTTTTTCTTGTGTATGTTTGAGGCCATTGGGTGTGGGATAGCCCAGATGACCCCCAATGCAATTGCGCAGGTAAGTGGCTTTATAGCTCGCTGTGCCAAGGTCGACCGATTACCTTCGTCGAATTTTTTTTTTCAATTTATAATATACATTATGCCCAGGGTCAAGTCTATTTTTATAAACGAGCTGGGGTTCGTCTTGTGAATGTGAAATCGTCGAACCATGGTTGGCACGGTAAGTGGTTGTTTTGGTACGGAAAAGATCTTGAGTTCGTGCCCTCATGTCGGGCCGTTCCTAAGGACACCATCGACCTGTTAAATAGTTTAAGTAAATATGACGCCGCTTTTTTAGAGACTTTCCTAGGAACTTGGTCACCGTATAACTGGTCGCAATTGAAGGATGAGTCGTTTTTGGGGGGTCACAATCGTAAGATCGTTTTTCTATTACTAGAATTTCACTAGTTGATGTATTTGGTGTTGACGCTAACCTTTTCTTGTTTATGTTTTTGTTTTCCAGTTTCAGGGAAGTCTTTGCGAAAAGTTTTAGACAGAGGACTGAAGGACGAGATGGACAAAGCTTTAATGTTAATCGCCAAAAGACCGCGTTCTCAATTTCCGCGAGGTGACGTGGAGTTAGTTTCGGGTAGTAGTGTGAATGTCGCTTCTGGGTCTGCGCCGGTCGCAGGGAATGCTGAGGATGTGGTCTTAAGCCGTGGTGAGGATGTTGGGCTGATACCTCGCGAACGTAAGAGGTCACGCGCAGAGGTGACGAATGATGATTCGGAGGGAGTCGTTGCCAAACGTGGTCAAGATATGGCAAGACCTGGGGTCATGAAGTCATTGACCATTACAGGGCTTCGAGGTGGCGACCGTCCTCCCGTTCTTCAACCCGAAACTGCCGGGGAGACAGCTCGTTTTGAAGTTCAGCCCTCTGAACGTTGGACCACGGGGCCGCATGTGCCGTTACGGGTATATTTGCTCAACCTTTTAGTGATGAGCATTGGTATTGTTTCTTGTTATTGTTTTGTTAACCCCATTGTATGCTTGCAGGTTTTTGGTGCCTTCGACCTGCCGCAAGACTTCGGTTCGTATGTCGACCGTACTCGTGGAGACGTCGTTGATCGCTGCCTTACTCGCGCCGGACGGGTAATCCTCTAATTTTGATTTCACACTCTAATGGTTTTGTTTTAAGTTTTCATTATGACTGCTTTTTCCTAATGTATGTGTTTGTATTTGACGTATTAGTTCCTGGCCGATATGACGCATATCGTCTGCGAGTATCGAGCTGATGTAGATGGTCAGTGGCGAGCGGAGTCTCTGCGAGAAATGGCTACCTTGAAGGAACAGCGTGTGGCTGCTGAACGGCGGGCTGCGGAGGCCGAGAAGCGTGTTGGAGACCTCACCATTGAGTTGGAGAAGTTGAAAGTGGATGCTGTTAGGGCCAGTCAATCTATTGATAAATTATCTGACGAGCTGGAGAAGGAAAGGAAGTTGAGCGAGTACAGGCGGCGAGAAAGTGACGAGGTGGGATTGGAGCTAGATCGTTGTCGTGGTGATAAGGACGCCCTTGCGAACGAGGTTGGCCTCCTGAAGGCCGAGGTAACTAAGGGTGTTGAAGAAATTGCCAATGGTCTCGAGGCCGGGTACGGGCATTGTTATGCTCGTGCGATTGCTGCAGGATTGGATATGGTCGGGCATACCTTTGACGATTTTTGTGCTGATTTGGCCCAGAAGGCCCAGGAAGCAGAGTCGGGAAATGTACAGAGTTGAAGGCGGGGAATGCCCCGTAACTTTGTACTTTTTCTTATTTTGACTATCCTATTTGCTCCGAAAACATTTTGGTAACCTAAGTCACGAACATATTTTTGGGTTTTAACTTTTGTGAACATTTATTGGTGATGCAAATGCGAAACTCTCGTTATTGGTTATGAGTTTGTAATAACTTTACTGTAGTTGTTTTTACACTTCCTAAGAGCTTGAAACTTAAATTCATAGGGATAATTCATGGAGTGGAAATTGATGACCACCAACTTTACAAGTGAGTTGTTCGCAGGGATTTAGATGGGCTTTCATTTAAACCATAGTCATAGCTTAAACACAATTGATGATAACAGAAGGAAATATGTCATAATGTGTAGTCTTATGTAACTAGACTTGATTGGAAGTAACTTAATAGTAGCAGACAGGTGTACAAGTTTCCACTTGTTTACTGGAAGAATTTCTTCAAGTGAATTGCGTTCCATGCATTCTTTATTGGCTCGCCGTTGAGTTGGGTGAGCTCGTAGGTTCCTGGACGTATGACTTTGGAGATTTTATACAGACCTTCCCACGACGCTTTGAACTTTCCAGTGATGGTTGGCTGAGATGAGGCCGACTCCCTCAAAACGAGATCATTGACCTGAAAGTTTTTGGTTTTTACCTTTTTTGTCAAAATACTTGGCTGTTGCCTTCTGATAACGTATCGTGGCCAAGTGGGCTTCTTCGCTGACCTCTTCCAATAGGTCGTTGTCGAGGTGCAGTCCTTCCATTGATGCCGCGGGGTCGAAGAGGTCAACTCTAGGTGACTGGAGATTTGTTTCCAGAGGGATAACGGCGTCTGTACCATATGCCAGCCTGAAGGGAGTGTCGCCCGTGGAAGTTCTTGGAGTAGTTCGGTAAGACCATAGGACATGGGGGAGCTCGTCCACCCATGAGCGAGGTTGCTCCTGGAGTCGTTTTTTGAGTCCTTGCAGAATGATCCTATTAGTGACTTCCACCTGGCCATTGGCTTGAGGGTATGCTACCGAAGCTTTGGAATGCTTGATGTTAAGGTCTCGCAGCACGGTTTCGAACTTGTCACCGATGAACTGGGTGCCATTGTCGGTAACTACCATCCTGGGGATTCCAAATCGAAATACAATAAATTCCATAAAAAATTCAATCATTTCTTTCTCTCGAATGCGCGCTAATGGCTTAGCTTCCACCCATTTCGTGGCGTAATCGATAGCGACGACCAGGAATTGGAGTTGTCCTTTGACTTTTGGGAGAGGGCCCACGATGCCGATTCCCCACTGGAAGACAAGGCAAGGGCAGAGAATCGGCGTCATCATCTGTGAAGGGGCGTGGCTGACAGCACTATAGAGTTGACATGGGACACAGCTCTTTACATAAGTCTCGCAGTCCTTCCTCATTGTGGGCCAAAATAGGCCTTGTCTAATGATTTTGAGGGCTAGGTTCTTGCCTCCCATGTGCTCTCCGCATATTCCTGTGTGAGTTTCTAAAATAGCGAGCTGAGACTCGACGGGTCCTAGACAGCGAAGTAGCGGTTCTGTTAATGCTCGACGATAAAGCTTAGAATCCAGGACGCAATAATTGCGGGCTTTAAACATTATCGAGCGAGCTTATTTCTTGTCGTCTGGGAGCTTGTTGTTGACTATGTAATCTAAAAATATAGAGCGCCAGTCTGGGGAGGTCGTGACTTCACTTATTGGGAGTTCGTGAATAGTTGGAGTCGACAGTTCCTCGACATAAACGGGGTGGGAGTTGGTCGGGATATTTGATGAGGCCAATTTGGATAACGCATCGGCCCACTGGTTTTCCAGTCGGTCGACGTTTGTAATTGTCCACGACATGAAGCTCGCCAATAAGGATTGGGTTTTTTCCAAGTAGGATGCCATTCTGTCATTGTGAGTTTTGAATTCGCCTTTGACCTGTTTGACCACAAGCTGGGAGTCGCTGAAGATATCAATGATTTTAGCTTCCAATTCACTCGCTAGCCTAAGGCCTGCTATCAGGGCCTCGTATTCTGACTCATTGTTGGTTGCTTTGAATGAGAATTTGACTACTTGTTGAACCCGAAAACCTTCAGGACTAATCAAGATGACCCCTGCCCCACTAGTTTCCATGGTGGATGAACCATCGACGTAAAGCGACCAGGGAAACGAGGAAAGGGGGTTTGCCGCCTCTGGGAGAATTGACATTCGATGACAAAGTCTGACAGTGCCTGGGCTTTCATCGTTGTCCGAGGCTTGTACTCGATATAGAATTGGCCTAGCTCGACCGTCCACGCGGCGAGGCGACCGGTCATGTCAGGTTTATGTAATATTCGCTTTAGGGGCAGATTAGTCATGACCTGAATCTCGCGACCTTGGAAGTAATGTCGCAATTTTCTACTCGCGATGACGAGAGCAAAAACCAGCTTTTCGATTTGTGGGTACCGCGTTTCCGCGTCCCTAAGTGTATGGCTGACATAGTATACCGGTGACTCCGTTCCTTCTTTGAGTTTTATCAAGACAGCGGCGATATTGACATCAGTAGCGGCGAGATAGATTCGCAAAGGCTCGCAGCCGACCGCATGGGTCAATACGGGGGGAGAAGTTAAGAACTTTTTGAGCTCGGCCAACGCCTCTTGGCACTTGTCATTCCAATCAATCTTTGACGTTTTAGCTGTCTCTTTGATTACCTGAAAGAAGGGTGCGCAGCGTTTAGATGATTGGGGAATAAATCGTCTCAGATCAGCGACACAGCCTGTTAAGACTTGAACCTCTTTCAGGGTGGATGGGCTTTTAATGTCCATGATGGCCTTGATTTGAGAGGGATCTGCCTCGATTCCTCGCTGAGTGATCAGGAAGCCGAGGAACTTGCCAGTGGTGAGACCGAACGAGCATTTTGCCGGATTGAGTCGCATACTATGGAGGCGGATTGTCTGAAAAGTTTCCCGTAAGTCATCGACGTGATCCGAGGCTTTCTGGGACTTGGTGATCATGTCATCGACGTAGACCTGCATGTTGCGGCCAATTTGCGAGGAAAATATAGAATCCATCATTTGTTGGAACGTCGCTCCCGCGTTGATGAGCCCGAAGGGCATGTTTTTGTATGCGAAAATGCCTCTATGCGTTATAAAAGCGGTTTTTTCCCAATCTTGGCTGTCCATTTTTATCTGATTATAGCCCGAAAATGCGTCCATGAATGACAAGAGCTCGTGGCCCGCAGTGGCGTCGATCAACTGGTCGATATTAGGTAGTGGGTAAAAGTCCTTAGGGCATGCTCGGTTGAGATCAGAGTAGTCGATGCACATGCGCCATTTACCGTTGCTCTTTTTCACCAGTACCGCATTGGCGAGCCAAGTGGGGAATTGTACTGGTTCAATGAATCCGGCAGCGAGCAGGCGATCAAGCTCGGCATCAATTGCCTGTTTCTTGTCCTCTGAGAAAACGCGCTTCTTTTGTTTCACAGGTCGGATTTTTGGGTCGAGGTGAAGTGAGTGGCGAGCTATGACCTCTAGGATCCCGGGCATATCGCTGGGGTCCCAAGCGAAAATGTCGGAGAATTCGCGGACGAGATCAACAATTTTTTGTCTTAGGGGGTTCTGGAGTTCTTTTCCGATTTTGACTTTTTTCTCCGAATTTCCCAGCACGAGCTCTATATCATCTGTATCCTCCATGGGTACGCAGGCTAAGGTCGTGGGGACTTCAATGGCGTCGTTTGGGTCGATTTCTATCACCTGATTAATGGAGGAGTCATCGCCAGCTTTTTGTCGTGGGATCACGGCGGATAAATAACACTGTCTAGCTGCGACCTGATCGCCTACGACCTCTCCTACACCGAAGTCTGTGGGGAACTTCATTTTGAGGTGGGGAATCGACGTGATTGCCTTGAGGGAGGCCAATGTGGTACGACCGAGGATGGCATTATAGCTTGACGTCGCATTAACAACGTGGAATTTAACCATTTGCCATGTTTGACATGGAGACACTCCAAATAAGACGGGTAAGTCGATAGTACCTACCACCTTGACTTCATTCCCTGTGAATCCATACAAAGGGATATTGACATTTTCTAGCTTGCGATCTCCAAGGTCCATTCGTGAATATGCATGGTGGTAGAGGATATCGACTGAACTGCCATTATCGATTAGAATCTTTTTCACAGTGTTCGTGCCTACTTTGGCGGTGATAACCAGGGTGTCTTGATGGGCTTCGATTAGCCCTGACGGGTAGTCGTCATCTGAAAAGGAGATAGTCGGTGTTGGGTTGTGTCTTGGCTTCTTTGGAGCCTCTGGGTTGATGGAAAACACCTCACGGGCGTATGACTTTTTGGAGTTATTAGATGTGCCCCCAGCGGAGTGTCCCCCTGCGATGACGTCAATGACTCTGTCGAGGTCATGGTTTCGCGAGGTGGGGTGACTGTTATCATCAATGAAATGGACGAGTTGTCCTCGGCGAATTTTGCCTTCAATGAACGAGCTAAGTTGGAAACATGATTCTGTTGTGTGGCCGGTATCTTCATGGTACTCGCAATATCGGGATCTTGGGGGTCGTCCTGGCTTCATTGGCCTTGGAGGACGGTAATCAGGTTCTGTTTTAAGAATTGCGAGTATAGTTGCCTTATCGGCATTGAGCTTGGTGAATTCCTTTTCACTGCGATCCTGTGGCTTCCATGATCTTTCTGTTTTGTCGCTTCTCTCCGTTTTGTCTGGAAATGGAGTTCGGTGATCGTGGGAGCGGGATTGGGATTCATATCCACGCCTTGCATTATTTTGCGGAGATCGTTGTCGTGGACTTCGACTTCTGTCCCGTTTCTGAGAAAATCGTCGGGGAGACTGAATGCTCCCCACGGCTTCTTGTAATGTCATTCTATGCTCAATGATTTGAAATGCTGACTGGAGAGTGCGAGGATTCTTCTCGAAGAATTCCTCTAACAAGAGTGCATGTCGATGCTTGTCAATGCCGGCGGCGAGATAATTGATGGCGAGCTCTTCGATTAAGTTTGGAATGTCGGCGACCTCTGCTCGGAAGCGAGCTAGGAAGTCTCGTAAAGACTCGGAGTGTCGCTGTCGTATTGTCATCAATGATGCAGTTATCTTACCCCCCTTATAGTTACTGGAGAAACGGCTTTGAAACTTGCTTTTTAAGGTGTGCCAGGAATCAATGGAGCGTGGTGGCAAATTACTATACCATCGTAGCGCTGTGCCCTTTAAGCACGTGGAGAAGAACTGACATCTGGCGACTTCGGAATGGCCAAAGAAAGCCATTCGCCCGTCGAAAGTATTTAGGAACCCGATAGGGTCACACGACCCATCAAAGTAATCTAAAGCTGGAGTTTTCAAATTTCTGTCAATCTTGGCGATTTCAATCGATCGGGACAAGGGGCTCTCCGTGGAGATGGGTAGCCCTGAGTGGTTTTTTATGTAATCTTGGCACTCGGCGAGGTCATTCTGCATTTTAGCGATGTCCTCTGGGCGAAATGACTCGCATGAATCACTTCGCCATGAGGAATCATTTGCTGACGACGTCATACGCCGCTTTGGAGGTGGTCGGGAGCATTGAGATTCGCTGGATATATCCTTATCGAGGTCATAATTTTCCTCGTAATCCTCGTCCAATTGTCGATGGGGATCCTTGTTACGACGCGAGATTGTCGTCTGCTGCAACTCTCGCTGCAGACGTCGAATCTCCCTATGTTTCTCTAGGCGAGCCTCCAATAGACATTTCTGCTCCTCCAAATATGCCAGTTCATCGTCTGACCCATCGAACTCTTCAAAACGGTGAGTCTGCACCGGTTGCTTCCTTTGTTTCCGCATCTTAAGCAAGTGCAGACGTGCGTCGCTCGTTAGCACTTTTTTGCCTGTGGGAGTCATGACCCTCAATCGTGTGTCAACGGGGGGTCCAGGGGATCCCTCATTTTGGTCATCTGTAGGGGGAAACAATTCCCGAGGCTACAACACGGGGGGCAGTTGTGTCCCTTCCCGGCGAGGTACTGTAACCACCTCGTTTGTGTCACCTATTTTAGAGATAAGTGGTTCACTCTCTTCCATATCGGTTGGAGCTATAGAAAAAAGAGCTCCTTCTAGCGCCAAATGATGAATGTAAAACCGTATATGATTCAATAAACAAGTCTTTCTCTTATTATTATGAAATGAAGTTAATACAATATAACATTCTTAGGAGGTTCTCTCCTTAGTCTAATTTTCCAACCCTCTCTAATGTGGGGGTTGGGGGATATTTATAGGGAGAGACTACAATTGGGCTTTCTTCTAATTGGGCCTATTACAAAGTGGGCCTAACTACACCCTATCATCTAATCCTTCTTGGCTCATGGGCTTTGGCCCAACACATAGGTATTTTTTTTTCAAGAAACTGAGAACTGTTCTTCTGATCATTTCCTTACTTGAAACTCTGCACTAATCATATACAACTTGCTATATTTACGAAACAAATTATATCAACTGCCAAATTAACGACACAGTATCACAAACTTGAGATTGTGCATATGGTCTTGTAAAGCCTAGCTAGTTCTTGGCATTTAATTTCTAGATTGCTACGCTTTTCTCGGGTTGGAATGCAGGTTCGTGTGGTGCAAGACCATAAATAATACTATCTACTAACCTCGTTAAATATATCTAAACCTAATAACTTATAAGTAAGTCTGGGTATTCATGAACTATCAAACTTCCGCAAACCAGGTAGAGTCGGCAATTTCGTACCCGACACGAAAACACAACACGAAAACGACACGAAAATTACGGGTTTGGTTTAACCTTTTCGGTACACGAACACGAAAATACACGAACACGAAATTACACGAGCGAATTTAGTGTCGGTTTTGGGTTTACCCTTGGGTACACGACACGAAACGAAAGTACACGAAATAATTAATTAAATAAATAAATATTTTAAAAGTATATAAATACATATCATAAATAAATATTGTATGTATTATTTTTATACAAAATTATATACTTAAAATATTGTATGTATTTTTATTTCGTTTTCGTTTTCGTTTTTGTGTCTTTTTCGTGTACTTTCGTGTAATTTTCGTGTACTTTCGTGTATTTTTTGTTTCGTTTTCGTGTACTTTCGTGTACACGACAAATTTCGTGTACTTTTCGTTTCGTTTCGTGTTTATACGAAATTTTTCGTTTCGTTTTCGTTTTGCAAAATGGGTACACGAACTTATTTCGTTTCGTTAATGGTTTAGTCTCTTAGTACACGAAACACGAAAGTACACGATACGAAAGTACACGACACGACAAGAATCGCCAGGTCTAAAACCAGGTGTGATATCTTATCTATTAGTATCTTGCTGCATGATAGCTAAAATATTCTTTTCATTTCTTCTTTTTCCATAGGTTGATTGCGAGTTAGATGAGTTCTTATTCACTACATAATTGAGTAGCGAGTACAGTATAAAGTGATGGTTGAACTTTACCCATTTTAACACTTTGTTGACCGAAGTTCTAAATTTGTAATATGATGGTTATACATTATTTTTATTCTTCGAATAGGTAGTTAAGTGCCACAATTTTTAGAAAAAATAGTAGCTTTTTGGAATAGGTAGTAAAGTGCCGGAAAATGTTATTAATTTACTCTTGAGTAGTAAATAGCATAAATGAATCTCTATACGCTTGTTATTGGTTCCTTGCGTATTTATAGTTGCATGTAGATAATAAAATCATGAACTCGAAGGGTCTGGAGATTTAGGAATATGAGTGCGGTTGTAGTTTAACTGGGAATTTGGATTATGCCTTTTAGCTAAATCTGAATCATGGTGTGATTATGACAAATATAGTCGTACTACAATCTGTTTGTTCAATTCATCTAATTTTGTAAATGTCCTATAACTTTTGAGTTAATAAAAATTTGGTGCTTTGCGTGGGCTACTTTGGTATAGTAAAACCTCGATAAATGAATAGACCAATAAAATATATTCATTTAACGAGATTATTTATTTATCGATTAATGAATATTTTATTCAATTATCGATAAATGAATATTTATTCATTTAGACAATATTTTTATTTTATTTTATTATGATAATGATGTTTTAAAATTTAATATACAAATGTCTAGAAGATAATATTTAAAAAATTAAAATTTATTATATATTATCTTCACACTCAATAATATGCATACATGAATTATACGTATAAATTAAGTATAGTTTACTTGAACTATTTTAACCTTGAGACTATTCATAAGATTGTAGGTCATTGTTATAGAGAGAGAGAATATTAGCAAATACAAACTTTATAAAAAAATTAACATTTAAAATTTGAATAAAAACATTGATTTTAAATTTGATTCTACTGTAGAATCGTTTTGGATAGATTTGATTCTGCTGTAAAATCACTTTAGAGTATTTGACTAATTTTTAATTTATTTAAAAAAAAAAGTAGTTTAATTTCGTTTTTCGATTTAATAATTGAAATTTATAATCATATCTAATAAAAAATGTGATAAAAATATGTATTATGAATATTTATACTCTGTGAGACTCTATATAAGAAGTTCTCTCTTGAATGTCATCCAATATTATTATACTTAAGAGCATCTCCAATGGTATTGGCTAAAGTAGTTAGCTAAATTAAGATAAAATACTGATTATTTAAAATTTGTTGAACTTATAAGGTATTGTGCTCCAATGGAGTTAACTATAATAATTGGTTATATTTTAAAAATAGTATGTTATTATTATTTCAGATCGTTAAAAATAAAATATGTCATTTTAATAAGGCAATAGATGATGTGGAATATTGCTACAGGTCCCTAGAGGTCCAGCAAATATAGCAAACGTAAGGAGGTTGACTAAAGTTTTTGATAAGAGAAATTGACCATTGGAGTGCATCTTTTTTTACATAATCTTTATAATTCGTAATTATGGCATGTTAATTTGAATTTTAGCTAAGGGGTTGCTCCTATTGGAGATGCTCTAAGTGTCTATTAAAATATATATGAATTTTTTGACTAGATGGCATATATCATAAAATTTATATCGCTTTAATTTTAGTGAATATTCATTTATATTTATATAGGGCCTTTAAAGATTCCAATAAAATTTATTCATTAATGCATTAGCGAGATTATTCATTTACTCCATTGTCCAAGTTGGGACTGAAAAATATTATTCATTTGACGAGATTATTCGTTTATCGAACATTGATTTACCGGTATTATAAGTTGATAAGAGCTTATGGGGGTGTTTGTGTACCCATCTTATTTGATAATTTATAACTTATAAATTGATAAGTTGAATGTTAGAAATCACCAACATTTTACTTAACTTATCAACTTATTCTTTGATTTCTTTATTTTTCTAATATTTTATATTTTTGCATTTGTGTTTTTAAATATTTTTTTAATTTAAAATACAAGTGTTGAAATCATTATATTTAAAAATTATTTTTTCAAATTTAATTTAGCAAATTCTTCACCAACTTATAAGTAAATTTATGCAAACACCCGTATAACTTATAAGAATTCATCAACTTATCACACTTACTCAGTTATAAATCAAATTTTTGGTGATAACTCAAACACGCCTATATCTGCTTTGCACAGATATATGTAGCAGGATCAGATAAGTGTATCATGAACTAAAAACACATTTTAAAGATTGTAATATAATTATATCTGATTCATATTTTTATGTCCAGTCATGAAAGAATTCTTCAGTAGGTATGAATACGCAGAGTCTATATGACAAAACTCATATCCGTTCCTAAACTTTCTAGAAAGCAGAGTATTATATGCCTATTCCTTGATAGATTGCAAACAGTTGACACATCTATCTTCCTCTCCTCACCTTCTCTATTTAAGAGTCGTAAAATATTGTGCATGTTTTCGCCTGTAAGTTCTATGTATTATCTTAAGCCAGCAGCGTGAGAAGCTATTGGCTTAATGTCAAACAAACATTAAATAAATAGCAACGCGGAATGAGATCACATAAACGTAATCACCCCGAATCTCCCTATAAATACTGGAAAGTGAGGAAGAGATTTAAAAAAAAATAAAAAAAAAACTTCATCGAGGAGTTTAATTGCAAGCTGCGGGAGGATATTGCCAAGGTAAGAAAGAACTCGTGTGTTTTATTTTACATTTTAAGTGTTCGCTTCGTATTATAAGTATTTGAATTACAAAGATGATTTGAATTCTTCCAATATATTCTTTGTTTGTATCAGATTCATATGTACCTCAATAAAGGTACTAAATTGTCACATTTTGAGTTGAATGTACGATGACATCCACTGATATTTTAACATTAGTTGTTCATATTACAGAGCCATGGTCTATGAAGCTGCAAAAACTACAGACAATTGGGTTGTTGAAACTGTTTCCCAAGGGAACATATTACCTTCCTCTGCAACGCCTGACCACTTGAGAATATTTAAGCTTTCTGTTCTTGATCAAATTGCTCTTAATGTTTATATTCCTTTGATTTTATTTTACCATAACAATAACACCAGCCATCTCAGTTCTGTCATTTCCAATAGATCAAAACTCCTAAAGCACGCATTGTCCAAAACCTTGTCCCAGTTTTACCCTTTTGCTGGAAAGGTTAAAGACAACCTCCACATTGAGTGTAATGATCAAGGAGTTCACTATATTGAGACACAAGTAAATACCCATCTCTCAGATTTTCTCGGTCAATCTCCAGGAAATGAGATGCTCAACCTATTAGTTCCCCAAAATGCCAAGGAGTCAGCCATAGGAAATTATGTGCTCATGATTCAGGTAAACGTCTTCGCCTGTGGTGGAGTTGCCATCTGTACCTGCATCAACCACAAGTTTGTTGATGGGGACACATATTCATTATTCCTAAGGCATTGGGCAACTGCAGCCAGAGGATCTGTGCATACAATAAATCCTAGTTTCACTGCACCATCATTGTTTCCACAAATTTCTTCTCTCAATTTTCATAATCCAGAGAGCATCGGAAAAGCCAAGTTTGTGTCTCAGAGATTTGTGTTTGACCGCACAAATTTAGCAGCACTGAAGTCGAAAACAAGTAGTCCTACGTCAGAAAGTGCCCCAACTCGATTTGAAGTTGTAGCAGCCTTGCTATGGAAATGTTTTGCTAAAGCTGCTAACACAGTGAACAATAACTTTCTTGAAAAGTCTTTAATTCTAGCCATGGTGATCAATCTTCGAGGAAAGAACTGTGTGCCAAAAAACGCCGTAGGAAATCTCATTTGGCATGGATTTGCAGAATGCAAGCTTTCTGCAAATCTAGAACATCATTTCTTAGCAAGTCAAATACAAAAAGGCAAGGCGCAAGTAAACGATGACTTCATCGAGGTTATAAAGGGAGAGTCTGGAGCTACCACAATTCTTAAATATGCAGAAATGATTATGAAGTCTGAAGAAGTATCTGTCCCTGTTGTGATCACTAGCATGTGCAATATGGGTATTTATGAACATGATTTTGGAGAGGGAAAACCGATATGGTTCTACTATGGTAACCTAAGTTTGGTGAATTTTATCTCTTTATGCGAGACAAGAGTAGGTGGTGGCTTGGAAGCAGTGGTGTCACTGAGGAAAGAAGAAATGGTCATCTTCGAAAATGATCCAGAATTGCTTGCCTTTGCTTCCCTCAGCCCTGCTCCTATCTGAGTTGTAATATTTGCTTTAACCTTCTTCTATACTTGTTGTATTATGCGGTCTAGGACATCGCTTTGTTTACTTGTCAATGTTGTAAGGGTATGCAGATTTTCTTCAAAATTAAATAGAACCAAGTGTTGACTTCTGGAATGAAAAAACACAGCCCTGTTTTGCAACCTTACTACTCTTATATATCAATTTTCATCTTCACTAAATGTTTTACTTCCTCTATTCTCTTGTGTATTATTCTTATCAATGTCTAAATGTGTGTCTAAATATATTACCGGAAAGTTTCAAAAAAAAAAATATGTTACTCCAGAAAAGTTCAAAGAATGAAATAAACTAGGCATTCAAATAAATCTCAAACCATTTCACTTCATTCATTTCATGTCATTTAGAGAAAAAACTGTGCACAAACGTTGAATGTAGTAAATGATCCAGTGGAAGCATTCTTCTAATATCTTGAAGTTTCGCAAGAGTCGATTTCTTAACATGGCACCCTAGCACCGAGAGTTCTCAATCAGACACTCCCATTCCAACTGTTGAAATTTACTTGTTTGGTTGTTTTCTGATTGTCGAATTGTCCCATTTCTACTTATGTGAGTGAAGGGGAGGGTTGAATATAGAGTTGATTACTTCAATCAATAACTTACAGATATCAAGAACAAACATGAAATCTTGATAAAGGTATGATTATCGCCACTAATCATTGACGTAAAGTCTAATTTACTGTGAGTATATCCATAAATTGCAGAAACCATCCTTCTATAGACTGTAACTTATGTCTGAATTTCGGAACTAACATAACATTTGTTGCTGAACAAAAAAATTTGTTGATTCTAGCTTGTTTCTCTTAAAATCCTTGAACTAGGAAAGAACTCTAAAGCATGACCTATTCTTTGCTTCTAAAGCTTATTGATGCTTCAACTCTAATATTTAAATCATTCAACATAATATGACCTACAATAACCATGAGTAAGAAGATATGGATCATTGTCATCGATTGTGGAGTTGAAAGAGCTACTAGAACTCTGTTTATTTTCCACTGTGAACAAACTTGAAAATTAAGATGTAATTTCATGAAAAAATGCAGATAAAACTAGAAGAGATGGAGTGGAGATTACCAATGTAAGCTCCCGCATCTCTCACACCATTTGAAATCGTCAAAACGGATGATATGGACGAAGAACCATCTTGTAGCTTCTTCTATATTTTTAGAGTATCTGGGGTCTACTAATGTGAACAAGGAGGATACCATAAAAGAAACCAAACACAAAATTTTTCTTACCTTGGCAGAATCCAGCCAAAGTTTTGCATTTGGTATGATACCAAGTGCAAACATATGTATTTTAAGTATTACTCTTAAAGTTGCATATATTTTTTTTAGTTCCCAGAATCGAGATGAATTGTCACTATCTTCACTAGACTATATGATCAATAAAATCGGGCAGACAGGATGATTGTTCAGATTGTATCCAAGAAAAACGTTGTACCTTCCTCTCCAAAGCCTGACCACTTGAGAATATTTAAGCTTTCGGTTCCTGATCATATTGCAATTAAATTTTACAATCAATTGGTCTTGTTCTATCTCAACAATGACACCGACAACCTGAGTTTTTCAATATATCAAAACTTCTAAAGAAGACTCTCAAACCTTATCTCAGTTTCATCCTATCGCTGGAAAGGTGAAAGATGACTTAAGCATTGATTGTAATGATGGAGTTCAGTACATTGAGACACGAATAAATAAATCTCTCTCCGATTTTCTGTGTCAGTCTCCAGGGCATGAGGTGATTAGCCAATTAATTCCACAAATGCTACAGAATCAGCCATAGGAAATTATGTCCTCATGATTCAGGTAAATGTCTTCAGTTGCAGTGGGTTTACTGCATAATACAGTACAATTTCCAGCTCATTTCTGAATTCGACTTGTCAACTTACATATGCATTTTTTCACAAGTACAAACAGGTAGGCATCATCCAAACCATCCCAAATTGTCTTCAGCTTTATGTAAAATACAGGCACAGTGAGTTGTCCTTGATGGAGATCAGCTAACTTTTGTTCCAATGAAGAAATTTGAGGCATAGAGGCAAATCCGAACCTGTCCTCAAGATCTTTCCATATTGCTCTGGCTGTTTTCAAGAACAGGACACTCCGAGCAATATTTTCATCCAAATTAAACAGAAGCCAAGAAATCACCAAGTCATTACAACGCTCCCAGGCTTTATACTCAGTAGAAATAAAATCAGGTGCACTTAGAGTGCCATTAACAAATCCACACTTGTCGTCAGCAGATATAGTAAGCATCATGCTTCTCTTCCAATTATTGAATCCCTCGCCATTAAATTTGACAGAAACGAGTTGATTAGTGCAGGGATCTGAAGGATGAATGTAATATATATACACTGGAAGAGTCTTGATAAGAAGAAGTGAATAGAGAATGAATGTAGAGTTTAGAGATACACAAGAGATCGACAAAAGAGATTGATAAAAATCAAGAAGAAATCAATGAAATCAGCACAATTTCATCACCAAACTAAACACGAAACAAATTATCGTAAAGATCAAAGTAAAATCAGCTACAAACTGATAAAAGCACATATTGTAGAGATCGAACACAATTTGTAGAGATCGAACACGAATTTTAGAGATCGAAGACCATAAACACAAATTCGCTACAATCGCAGAGATCAAATGGTGAGAAAACGATCATAAGCAAAATATGAAGCAAGAACACAAATCTTGAATGATCCATATACAATTGTCCAAAGAACTGTAACAGAGATTAGATCAAAAAGCACCTGTAACGATATGATCAACACTGTATTGAAGCTGAAAATGATTGATTCTGCTCTGATACCATATTAACCACAAATTTATCGATGGAGATACATTTTTTAGGCAGTGGAAAGCTGCAGCCAGAAAATATATCCTATTTACGACAAGCCATCTCTGTTTCCACAAATCCCTTGAAATATTCAAAAACCAGTTTCCCTTGTGAAGCCCAAGTTATTGTTCCAAAGATTTGTGTTTGATAGCATAAAATTAGCAGCACTCAAGTCAAAAACCAGGGTATCTACGTTAGGAAATGAGCCAACTTGATTTCAAGTGGTAGCACATAGCAGCCATATGTTGTGGAAATCTGTTGCTAAAGCTGCTTACACGGTAAATAATACCTCTGTGGAACAGCCTTTTAATTTAGTTATGGCAATCAACCTTGGAGGAAAAACCTGTGTGCCAAAAAAAGCTGCAGATCTTCAACATCATTATTTATTAAATCAAATAAAAAAGAGCAAGGCGCAAGTGAACGACAACTTTGTTGAGGCTATAAAGGGAGATGCTGGAGCTCCTTAAATTCCTAAATACCGAGAATTGATGATGAAGATGCTGTTGTCATCACTACAATATGTAACATGGGGTGTCTATGAACTTGATTTTGGATGGGGGGCAAACCAATATGGTTCTGTTAAGAAAATGTTTGTGCGGCGAGTTTCATCTTTTTATGTGAAACCAGACAAGGTGGAAGTATGCAAGCAGTGGTGTGAAGAAATGGCCATTTTCGAGATTGATCCAGAACTGCTAACCTTTGCTACCCTAAACCCTGCTCCTCTATGAAGTTGATTTTAAGATTTTTCTTGGACACTCTTGTTATTTTTTAGTGATCAGAGACAGCAGTTCACTTGTTTTTTTGGGTGCAATATGTGAACTCCCAACAACTTGTAGCATTTCGAAATTTCTAATTTCCTAGTTCTGTTTGTCCTCATTGTACTTGAAGCATGTAACGTGTACGAAAAATAATATTAGTGTTGCAATATTTTATGTACACCACTGATGTACTTGGCATGCATTTTATCTATTCCATGGAAAACAAAAAGCCAAAAACATTAAGATCAAAATTGACCAAAAAGCCTGATTCATCAAAATTGACCAAAAACAAATTTATAAGAAGCTTTTTGTCAAGGTCTAGAGAAATCAACTGTAAAAACATTATCATGTTCCGAGATCAACTGAAAAGTAACAATATCTCCTACTTTCACTTTGTTGTCCTTGTAAAACTGGATCAGGCCTGCACCAAACCGTGGCCTGTCACATTCATGGCCAGTACAGTTTACTACCCACCAACTGTTTGCAACCTTTAACGTACACTTTCTGTGCTTGTTTAAGAGCTTTCCGACTTCCCTCGGTATAATCTGTAATCAAGTTGTTGAGGGGCAAATAATATTAACAGGTAATTTCGATAATGTGATTCAAAACTTTACAATAGATTATTCTAGTGAAACAGTAAGTTTAACTGCACCCGTCCTGCAAAAATTTTAGGGATTCGCAAGTGGTTCAAGTAAAGGGCTACAGGATAGAAATTCAGAAGTAAGCTGTTGCCATGATATAGAGAAGTTCTAGTATTTACCACATAGCGCAAGTAAGCTGGTCGCAAAGAAATTTGGAACGTGTTGCCTGTGTGTAATTCACATCATGAGAACGTGCAATATGGGGATACACATTCTAATTTATAATTTAGATAGTACTTACAGAATTTTGTTCTTGGGTTAGCTACAGCATCTGGAAATTTTTTGCGACATCCCTTCTTGTCCCATATGCCAACATGAAACTTCGAGTTACCAATGTAAGAGAACACCAGAAAATCTCCGGAGACTAAAGCACTATCTTTGACAAATTCTGGCCAGCCACTATCAAGATATAGGAGGTTGTCGTGAACCTCTTTCAGAGTAACAGGCCATGTTTTACCACGACTCTCAAGTAGGTATTCTGAGGTGAAGACGCCCTCTAATTTCTTTTTAAATGTTGGTGGTATTTTCTATACGATAAGATACAGCAAGTGAAAAGGACTAAGAAGATAAACTACACAAGTGAAAAACCTAGATTCAATCTACCAACAAAGTTGACAATTACGCTAAAACTAAACAAGAGGAAATATAGAAAGGTATAAAAGTGTGCCAAAGACCTTAACATCAAAATTCTGCAATGACTTTGAAACTGGCAAGGTAAAAGTGTTAACGAGCAGTGAGCTTGTAAATTAAGTGTATTTTTCCAAGCTTGGTTGGAGTAACCGAGTAGCCAATTTATAAGTAGATTCACAAGCGTCGTGCTGCTAGGCAAAGTGGTACTGGATGGGATGTTACATGGCATGAGGGTATAGAAATTGATTACCCTTTACTCCAAATCTCCAATGTAGACCTCATATTTATCGATTAATAGACATATATAAATGCATGTGTAATTTAGCTTTAGTGAATGTAGCACAAGATCAGATAGTATATGAGATCACTTGTGTGCGTTTCCGCATCTGTGTGGCGTGTGCGTTCTTTATCGGATTGTAAAATCTTCCTAATCTTAAACCCTATATATATTATTCACCCAAACCATAGTTCTTGGTTCCAGGCTTTCATTTATTAAATAATAAAACTGCAGATAAATAATAATAATAGTAAAGCATGTTCTTGAATAAGACACAAAACACATATACACTAAAAGATTCTGCATGTTCTTGAATATACTAAATTACACCACACAGATAAAGCATATAAGATGGGGATACCAGACGGTCAGATGAGTGAACATCAAAAAAGATTATGCGAAACTCAGGAGATACATCATATATATTTGCTTCTGTTACACCCTTCATTTTTTCTTCTTCTACTACAACAAACTCTCAAAACTAGAATTTAGTGCCAACTTCTGCAGTCACAGCATGAGCGATAGGGACTAGAGCGAGGGCTTGAAAGAGAGCTCCGCCGGGACGACTAAAAATATTTGTGTTAAATGTTAGAGTCTTGGACGTAACAGCTTCCCAAATTTAAAATCTTAATTGTAGGAATTTACTCAGAAACCCCCAAAAGTACTATAAGCACGACAGTGTTATTTTAATTTCAGAATATTATGTAAATTTATAAAATTATCATTAAAATTTTATATAAAAAAGACTATTACCTTAGGAAATTTTCCGAGGTCAACTTCAAATTCCTTTTTCTCTATTTTGAAATTCTTTCCCGTTATAAAAACAATTTATCCTATACTACGCACAAAGTTCAACAACTCTTTTTAAAATTATACATTTACTAAAGATAATTTATTTTATATTTAATAAGTAGATTAAAAAGAAAAAAATTATTAAATTATATTTAGACAATCATATAAAACAATACTTATAATTACCGATAAAATATAAATTTCTTTATTTAAAATCAATTTCTTTTTAAAACTTTTTACATAATTTGTATGTTATTATAAAAAAAATATTATGTTGAGAAAGATTGAAACTTATTCGATAAGTCAATAATATTTATGGGGAAATTGTTAAGAAAGACCGAAACTGTATGAAAATTCAACGAATCCAGGACTAAAATAACTTAACACTAGAACATGACTCGTTTATAATACTCTTTTCATAGGAATCTATCCAATATGAAGATTTTGTATATATAAGAATCATGATTAACTGCAATGAAGAAGTTTTCAACAGAGCGCTGAGTGAAGTTCATTATTATGTTCAGACGTCAGTGGAATAAGTGATTGAAAATATTTGAAACGGTTATTTCGATTCAGGTGAAGACTAAAAGATTTCAATGAAAATGTTCTTTTATAGATGTAGACTGAATAATGGACATACAGTCAAGATAAATATCGTGAGTGAATGTTAGTCGTCAATGAACCACACTAGTTGCACTGGGCGTCAACAGTTTACAAAGAAATCAGAGTTTCAAGTATATAAAGATTGTTAAATGGACCAAGTGATTTAGTACAGGAAATGTGTATCTTACATGTACATAAGCAGTGAAAACGTTTCTAAGTCAAAAAGAGCTACACTAGAGTGCCACGATAGTATAAATCACCCTTAGAAGAAGTATGGTGAAAATTCTAAGTACAAGGGGCTATACTAGAGTGCCCTACTAGTATTGATCGCCCCTAACCTCTATGAGATGGAAAGATTAAGTAAAGTGTTGAAGGGCTATCTATGCAACCCCCCCCCCCCCCCCGGTCTAGAATCGCCCCTCATCGAGTGAGCATGAATTCCACTAAGTAATTTATGACTACTTCACTCTATGGATCGCTCATCAGCTTTGTGCGTTGAAAAATTGGCTAAGTCAAGTGATGAACGGCTAAATCATCACCCCCTCTACTCTAGAATCACCCATCAGCTTTGTGGGATGGAAAAATGACTAAGTTAAGTGATGAAGGGCTAAATCATCACCCCCTACTAGTACCCGTCGCCCCTCACCCTTAAGCATTAAATATTTCACTAAGTCCACACAAGAACATGACTATTATGTATGAGAATCACCACTCAACATTCTAGTATACTTGAAAATGCTCTAAGTGCTCACTGTATACTTGAAGGTTATATACACTGGTCTTTATAACCTTCAAGTATATAGTGAGCTCTATAGTATAGAGTATATCAAACTAAGAACGTTGTGGTTATGCTAGTGCATTGTTTTATTTGAGCACACTAGTGTTTGTTTAATGTGTTTAAATCAAACTTTTTTACAATGATGATCAATATTGTTGTAGGAACAAGTAGTTTATATTTGGACTATGAACCATGCTTGGATTTTGAAGGTGTCAAACTGGTTGATTTGTTGAGTATAATTGAAATTAGCAATAGCATTGTTTTTGAAGAAAACAAAAGTATTGACTCTAAAGATGAGGATATTAGGAGAGTTGTTGTGATTTCCTTGAATGCTCCAAATGGAGAACTAGCAAATCTTGTCTCAAGGTCTAGGGCTCCAAAGGTAGCACTGCAGCAAGATAGAAGAAAGAGGGGTTCCTCATTTGGGCAAAGCGCGAACAACTTCATAACGTTTTTTTAACTTCATAATGTTTTCTAACTTCATAGATTCTACACTAACTTCATAATGTTTAATGGATATTATCGCAGTGGTAGAATCGAATGAAAGACTGTTGATTCTTAGGCGATGTTGGTGTTGAGATTTAGTACTTTTAAGGCTTTTTTTAGTTTAATTTTTTTAGAGTAAATAGCAGTTTGCACCCCTTTACTTTGGACGTTTTTTCGATTTGGTCCTCAATAATGTTCTGTAGCAGAATGCACCCTTATGTTTAAATATCGCTTCGATTTGCACCCCTTTGACCAAATTCCGTTAATTTTGACTGTCACCGTTAATTAGAGCAGGGGTAAAATTGGAAAATATATTCCAGAAACGTGTTCTTCGTGTTCTTGAGAATCAAACTCAAATTTGAAGGCGTTATCGGAATCCGATTTCGACACTCTAGTAGTCGAATCGAATCTCTCATCATCCTCTATCCAAATCCATCATCAGAATTCACGTGGGTATGATTTCTGAGTTTTTATTATTTTTAATTATTTAATTATTTTCGAATTAATTGATTTAATTTGGGGGAATCTTTGTTTTCGATTGTTCTTCATAATTGGTGATATGAATGGATTGTGTGTGTTGTGATGAATGTTTTGATGATTTTTAATTGATTTTTGGAGCTTGGAATTAAGCAAATCGAAATTTTAGAAGCTCGCCGGAGTTCTTGAGCTTTTGGTCGGATTTTTGACTCATTCATTGGTTCTTGTTTATGTTTCCAGCATTAGATAGATCGTAGGAAGAGGAATGAATACATGTAATAATTTGTGAGTGTGGTGTTCGTTTTTGACTCGTCGGAAAATCGGCTGACCGCCGGCTTCGCGACTTGGCCGGAATCGGTGAGTGTTTTGGCTCACTTCCGAGCCGCTTTGTTGATGTTTTTGTTGGGGAAATGGTTCGTGTTACGTTCCCCGGTGAAAGCTCGTGTTTTAGACTGATTTGGGCTCGCCGGCGATGAGCTATCGACCGGATTCTGGAATTCTCCGGTTCCGGTGAGGTTGTTCGTCCGATTCCGGCGAGTTTCTTGATTAAGCCACCGTTTGATCCATTTGGTTAGTAAAGTATTTCATGAATAGTGTTTTTGGAATATATTTTCCAATTTTACCCCTGCTCTAATTAACGGTGACAGTCAAAATTAACGGAATTTGGTCAAAGGGGTGCAAATCGAAGCGATAATTAAACATAAGGGTGCATTCTGCTACAGAACATTATTGAGGACCAAATCGAAAAAACGTCCAAAGTAAAGGGGTGCAAACTGCTATTTACTCATTTTTTTATTTGTGTTCAAGAATGATTTCTATTGGTTCGTTCATTAGTAGCGTAGTCCACTAATTGGAATTTATTGTGTCGATTTAAGATGTTGAATTTTATTAGTGGCGTAGTTCCTTAATTGGTTTTTAAATGTATGTGATTTAAGATGAATTTCATTAGTGGGTTTAAGATGTTGATTCTATTTAGATTGACGCATGAGCCATTTTAATAAGTTGTTTATTTATGATAATTTACTTTTTTTTTGATTTTGTTATTTATTCTTCGTTTCCTCAAGATGAACATTAATTTAGTTACTCTTTACTAAATTTTCTTGTTTTGTTCCTTGAAATATAAATATCATTAAAAAAGCGTAATTATTGTCTACTTAATATAATATTTTAATGGTCACTCTGTCCATCATTGTTTGCTCCATTTTTCACTCCCGAAACCCAGCAAGTTCGAGTAACTCTCCCCAGTTTCGGAAACAATTGTTGGAACTATGGCTATATATATCATACATTTTTCAAACATTGATGGCTCAACCGGATTTTTTAAAACTTTAATGATCACTTTGTATTTTCGTGTATACCTGAATAGTTATTATGTTATTAACCCTTGTTTGTGATTAAAAACAAAGGATCCATTGGATAGATGGTACATCGATGTCCTATAGTAACCACTACAACTTCTTTATGATTTAGTTATTTAAAATATTTTTTAGAGTTTACAAATCAAATATTGATTGATCTTTGTTAGTCATCCTACACTTTTATATTATAAACATCCAATCATCAAGTTATTATCAACAATTAATATAATGCAAAAATTATCATTAACTTACTTATATAAATTATTGCAGTTACAAAGGGATAATATGTAAAAGTACCAGTGAGAGTTACGAGAAAGATATGTACACAATTTCATATCAATCACATTTTCAGTTTACTCCAACCTCTTATCTAATAATGAATAATGAGTAATAATGAGTAATGAATAATAGAGGGAAATGAGAGATTATTTATCAATATAAAAAATAGTGTGTCATGCTAAGAAAACAGTGCTATAATCATAAATTTATCATTCTCACAGGAGGGATGGGGTACACTATTCATTTTAATGTTATATATCTCCCTTACAATTCCAAATTTCATATAAAATATAACTTTTTTAGTTCATTAAATTTTCTATAGTAAAATAGAAAGCAGTAGAATGCAACATATGATATTATGTATTAGTATGTGTTTTTCTATTGTATATAAAATACCATTATAATTTTACGTATAATTTTATTCTATTTTTGTAGTCATATTATGTTGTCTTTAAAAGTTATATTTTTATAAAGAATTTACTATTTTGTTCACGAAAGTTTTGACTACTCGCCACTAAAATCCTAACTCCGTCATAATTCGACCAATACTATATATTTGCTTTTACATTAGAGTGTAAATGAGTCAACTATCAGTGAGTTTGTTAGACCAGAACTACTTGTAGAAAGGGGGGTTTGTATACAAGTAAACTAATATGTCTATTTTTGTGTTTTCTTATTTAATGAACAAAATAGTAAATATACATAATTTAAATAACACAAACAAAGATGTTGTAACAATGATTTATATTTAAATTTATATTTAATAATCAAAGTTACAAACTCTACCAAGGATGTACAAGTATCCTTAGCAGCTACCTTCTGTAAACTAGGTTACATCAACAAACTCTCAATATAAAAACCTAATACAATCTCAAGGCTTCGACACACACACACACACATATTACAATGTAAAATGAGAGTATTTATACAATTTTCTATCAATTAAACAACATATCAATCAATTACATAATCTATGGGATTGCATCCCATCTGTTTAGGTTGACAACTTCAAACACACCGACTTTCTGATAAGAACATATCTTCTACTGATCCTGAGAATGATTTGAGCTTATCATGTGATCTATCTTCGAAGATAAACAGAAGTTTCCATAATCAGCAGTAATGCTTTATAGACTTTTATAGACTGCGGACTTTGACCGCTTCACAGACTTCGACCATAGACTCTTGTCAGTAGACTCCGACCTTTATTCTAGTTATCATCACCTTTATTCCTAACAATCTCCCCCTATTTATGCTTTATACAATGAAGCATAAATCTTGGTTGATGATGTCAAAACCTTTATTATCTTTTTACAACTAGAATACAACAATATCAGAAAGCTTCATGACTATTACCTTCAATGATCCTCTGGAGTAAGAATTGTAAAGCATAATGTAACATAAGATGTAACAGAGATAACTACAACTCAACAAAGGAACAAGACAGAGTATAATATTAACTGAAGCACAAGAATCCAGAAGAACAGAAGAAACGATAAACTCAAAAAAATCAAAATATGGTATGTGTTCTTGAAGTCCGTAAACAGGTCACGGAAAGAAGTTCATTAATATGTTCAAGCCTCAGTGACAAATAAAGAAACAAGACTTTCAAGACTACAGAAGTATTTGAATGATAAAGAGTTAGTACTAGAGGATTTCAGTGATTTTAATGAAGCAACCAGAACAACAAAGGACTTATCAACTGTATTGTATTAAAGACGTAGAGGTGTTGATCAAGTGTTAGTCATCTGTGAACCAGACCAGTTGCACTAGTTGTCAGCACTAAGAAGATCTAGATCAAGATGTTTATCGTCTCGGAAGAAATTGATTTAAGTCAGACCTGAAACATCCTGGAAGTTAAAAGAAATTAATAAGGTATGTTTAGGTTAAATTGAAGTGCAATATGCTTGCTGCAAGAAGATAGAATCTTCAAGGATCAAACTGCAAATAAAGTCATTCGATGGTTTTCATTTATGAAAAACTATCGAGAAGAAAGAAAAGTTTGATAAAAACTGTCAAGGAAGGAAAAACCAATTCGACAGTATCTTTTTAAGAAACCATCAAAGTGGACAAAAGGTGTTAGTTTGATAGTTTTATTTATAAAACTATCAAACTACTTTCAAATAAACAAAGTAGTTCTTTCGATAGATTTTATTTGAATCTATCGAAGGAAAAGAAAACTTTGCCTTCGATAGTTTTTATTAAATGGAGCAGGTAGTATACATTCAATTTTTGTCAGAGGTTGGTGAGGAAACGGACGGCCGGGATTCTCTCTAGGCCTTCGATGGTTTTCCTAAAGTCTACAATTGAGAAGTGAAGACACTGTCTTCATAAGTTGGTTTTGCAGTTAATCATTTACGCAAGAGAATTTAAGAGATTGAGAAATTCTACAGAAGAAAGTAATAGTGCCTTAAATTCTATCTTTTGTATTGATTAATGTAACCTGAACTCATTGAAGCTAATCCTACGGATTAGAATTGTAGCACCCTTCGTGGTTTATATTTATAAAACGATATATTCCCCGACTCGTGTTTTGATTTGGTAAATTTGATTTCGGACAAGAACACATATAATTATCCGCAAACAAAATCGAATAATTTGTGAGTATCGTATTCAACCCCCCCTTCTACGATACTTTGGACCTAACAATTGGTATCAGAGCTTCTTGATTGACGTACAAATCAGATCCGGTGATTGAGACCAAAATCAAACAAGGCTTGAAAATTTGGATCGAATTTTTTAATTTTCAAAATTTTCATTTTATTGGAATTTTTTGAATCTTAAATAATTTGTAATTTTCAGAAACCATGAGTGCTCCAAAGACAACTGCTGGTATCAAAGTTCCCCCTTTATTAGAGATGATTTCGGTCTGTGGAAGATGAAGATGCTATTATTTATCAAAGCATCAAATCCTTTGTATATTGGCATCTTAGAGAATGGACCATTTGTACCAATGAAACCAGTAAGCTAATCGACAAATCCTAATGGTACTAGAGTTCCCCAAGGTTCAACCCCAAAGGAATTGACTGAGTACACAGACACAGACAAGGAACTGGTTAGATTGGATAAAGGTCTAATGCTGATATTAACTGACTCCCCAGATAAAGAAATGAGCTATCAGATTATGAACTATACAAGTGGGAAACAAATGTGGGATACCATAAATCTAATAATGGAAGGTACTGAAGACGTGCAGGAAAATAGATTTTATATCCTGACATCTCAATATGAATCATTTAGGTCACTTCCCGGTGAAAGTATAACTCAGGTCTTTGAGAAATATACTAAGCTATTAAATGAATTATCAATGAAAGGGAAGACCTATCCTCTGAGAGTGACAAACAGGAAGTTCATGATGACACTGCCCCACCATGTAGAACACAAGTCTTCATCCATAAGGGAAAGAATATGTTAGATATAATTGCTGATGTTTGTTTAATCAGTGTTTAAGTAACAGGTACTGTTCAGAGTTTAGCCTGAAGTACTTATCAGAGTTTACTGGAAGCCAGTCAGAGTTTGTTAAAGTCTGACGGGGTGAAAGTTGATTTAGCTGTCGGTGCAAATCATGAAGATTCTAGAAGCAATATATTCTGAAGATGGAAAGAAGCAGAATATATTGATACAGCTAAGGAAACTGGACAGAAGACTCAAGCAATCCTTAATTGATAATAATTGTATAGCTAATTTATAGGAGTATCAATTAGATAAGGATTGTGTAACTGTGTAATATATAAACATAGATAGGTTATCCCTAGAAGGGATGCGAAAATAGAATTATTATTCTTGTAACCTAGAAGCTCTTTGTGATTCATTAACATCATAAAGAGAGAAGCTGTTAATACAATTACAGTTTATTGATTCATAAACAGTGTTCTTGATTATTGTTATTCTCATATATATTTGATTATACTGTATTCGGCCTAACAATTGGTATCAGAGCTTAGGCTGTTTAATATATACAGTTTTACGATTCAAACACAGTAATAATCATGTCTGAAGAAAATCAAGCTCCTCCCAAGGTTGAACAGGTTAAACCTAATTCTGTGAGTCGATATGAAACAATCAGGGTTCCAATTCTCAGGCCAGTGGAGTATCCAATTTGGAAGGTGAAGATGACCATGTTTCTGGAGGCTACAGATCCAGAATATCTTGACAGAATTAATGATGGTCCTCATAATCCAACCAAACTAGCCCCTGTTGTTGCTGGCCAAGAACAAAAGACTGTTCCAAAGGAGAAGAAAGATTATACTCCTGAGGACATCTCATCTCTTGCAAAAAATGCAAAGGTTAGACATCTTCTCCACAGTGCTTTAGATAATGTTATGTCTAACAGAGTAATTGGTTGCAAAACTGCAAAAGAAATCTGGGATGCTTTGGAAGTCAGGTGTCAAGGAACCACTGCTATAAAGAAAAACAGAAAGACAATACTCACACAGGAGTATGAGCACTTTGATTCAAGACCTAATGAAACCTTGACTGAGACTTATGACAGATTTTGCAAACTATTGAATGATCTGTCTCTGGTTGATAAAGAATATGAGCTTGAAGAGTCAAATCTCAAATTTCTCTTATCCCTACCTGAAAGATGGGATTTAAAGGCGACAACAATCAGAGATAATTATGATCTTGCAGATACAAATCTTGATGAGATCTATGGATTGTTAAAGACTCATGAACTTGAGATAGAACAAAGAAACAGGAGATCCAGCAAGAAGACAAAATCTGTTGCTCTCAAAGTTGAGGAGAAGCCCATCAAGAAGGAATCATCAAGGAAGAAAGCCAAGGGAAAGGCTTTAGTCATTAAATCTGAAAGTGAGTCATCAAACTCTGATGATGACTCAAACTCTGATGAAGCTTCTGACTCTGAGGATGATGAAGAACAGATGATGCAAATGGCTGCATTGATGGTGAAGACCTTCAAGAAGATGGGATTCAAGAACTTCAAGAAAGGAAAGAGATTCTCAAGGAAAGATTCAAACTCTGAAAGGAAAAGTTTTAGAAAGTCTGATGGAAGGGAGACCAAGTCTGGCAAGAAGGATAAATCTGAAATCCAGTGCTACAAGTGTAAGGAGATGGGTCACTATGCCCCAGAGTGCAAGAAAGGAAAATCTGAGAAAGCACTCATCTCTAAAGGCAAAGACTGGGCAGATACTTCAGACTCTGATGATGGAGTAAATTATGCTCTTATGGAAACTGTCAAAGATGAGACTGAATCATCTAAAAATAAGGTACCCCTAACTACTTATGCTTATGATACTGATAATATATCTGAGTTAAGAGTATATCTGAAAAGCGTACATGTTAGTTATGAGGATCAGACTTTAGAGAATGAGAGAATTAAATCTGAGAATCTTAGCCTTAAAGATAGAAACAAGTTTCTTGAAGGAAAACTTGAAAATATGAAGCAGATTCAAAAAGAAAGAGATGATGCTGTTTATATTGAACAGGAGTTGACTAAGAGATATAAGCAGCTAGAATCTGATCTAGAAAAAGAAAGAAAAATAATCAAGACTTGGACAAACTCTGGAAGAGACACTCATCAAGTGTTTCAGACAGATTCTGTAGGTTTAGGCTATTGTGAAAATGATGAACTTAGGTTTAAAGACAAGGTTAAGGTTAAACCACAACTTAAACCTGTGAAATTTGTTCCAGAGTCCACTAAGTTAAAATCTGTTGTAGTAAGAGAAGCTGATATGGAATCAGATGAAACCTGTGAAAGACAGGAAAATATTATAACAGAAAATCTTATGGAAATAGAAGCTGTTAGAAAGCCAGTAAAAACTTGTGAAAAACAGGTTAATGTTGGCTTGATGACAGGAAAACAGTTCAATCATAAGCTCAAAGAGGTAAAGTCTGCCATGAAACCAAAAGGGTCCAAGAAGAATAGGAATGGGAAGATAGGCATAAATAAAAGAAATAATCAGTTGCCTACTGCTGCTGCTCCAAGGAAAACATGTTATAATTGTGGTAGTACTAACCATCTTGCTAGATTTTGCAATAAGAACAAAGATATTAATTCTATACCTTCTACATCAGGAGTAAAGAATGATTATGTAAGGGTTAAACCACAGACTTTATGCACACACTGTGGGAGCACTTGGCATTCTATTTATACTTGTAAGAGTTATCATGCTATTTATCACAACTACTATGAGCTAAAACCCAATCTGAAGTGGGTTAGGGCAAACTCTGCAAGTGTAAAGTCTGACAATGTTAGTTTAAACTCTGTTGATAGTGATTCCGCTGCAAAAGCTAACAATGTTAAGAAAGCCAAAGGATCCAAGCAAGTCTGGATCCTTAAAACTAACTCTTTGTAATTGGTTGTGATTGCAGGGCATAAAAGAGAGCACCCTTATCTTGGACAGTGGATGCTCAGGACACATGACTGGAAATAAAGCCCTGCTATCAGATTTTGAGGAGAAGGCTGGCCCAAAAGTATCCTATGGAGATGGCAACATAGGACGTACTCTGGGATATGGCAATATAAATCTTGGAAGTGTCATCATATCAAATGTAGCTCTAGTCTCAGGACTCAAGCATAATCTGCTATCTGTGAGTCAAATCTGTGACAGAGGAAACCATGTAGATTTTCATACTGAACACTGTGAAGTTATCAGTAAATCTACTGGAAAAGTTGTTCTAGTTGGACACAGGCGCAACAACATTTATGAAGCAAGTTTGGTAACAAACTCTGATGGAAAAACAGTGTGTCTGACTGCAAGAATGTCAAATGAAGAGAGTTGGAATTGGCATAAGAAGCTCTCTCATCTCAATTTGAACAACATCAATGAGCTAATAAGAAAGGATCTTGTAAGGGGACTTCCAAAATCAATACTCAGTCTAGATGGTCTATGTGATTCTTGTCAAAAGGCCAAGCAAAGGAAGTCATCTTTCAAGAGCAAATCTGAATCTTCAGTAGTGGAACCTTATCATCTTCTACATGTTGATCTCTTTGGTCCAGTGAATGTGATGTCTATGGGCAGAAAGAAATATGCTCTAGTAATTGTTGATGAATATACTAGATATACATGGGTGTATTTCTTATCAAAGAAGGATGAAACTGCTCAAACTCTGATGGATCATGTAAATCTACTGGACAAAGGATCACAGCACAAAGTCAAAATTATAAGGAGTGATAATGGAACTGAATTCAGAAACTCAATCATGGAAGCTTTCTGCAAGGAAAGAGGAGTGAAACAAGAATTTTCTGCACCTGGAACTCCACAGCAAAATGGTGTAGTTGAAAGAAAGAACAGAACTTTAATTGAAGCAGCCAGAACTATGCTTGACGAAGCAAAATTGCCAACTTATTTCTGGGCAGAAGCTGTTCAAACTGCTTGTTTTACTCAAAATGCTACACTGATCAACAAGCATGGGAAAACACCATATGAGATGGTGAAAAATAAGAAGCCAAATTTGAAATATTTTCATATATTTGGATGCAAATGCTTTGTGTTGAAGACTCATCCTGAACAGTTGACCAAGTTCGAGTTAAAAGCTGATGAAGGAATCTTTGTTGGCTATCCATTGTCAACAAAAGCATTCAGAGTCTACAATCTGAGAACTAAAGTGATCATGGAATCCATACATGTGTCATTTGATGACAAGAAAATAACTGGACTTGAAGATGAAAATGAATATGATCAACTACGTTTTGAAAATGAAGATTTATTCTCTGATGATGTAAACTCTGATGAAGCTGGTCTGACAAACTCTGACGAAGCATACTCTGAACCTCTACTGGTAAATACTGGAGAAACTGGAAATTCTCAAATTGAACAAAATAGAGAACCAGTTGAGGGGGAGCGTGAAGAAGCTCAACAAGACACAGCAAGTGAGTCAGTTGAGGAAACTGATTCAAACTCTGAGCCATCCAATTCAGGGGGAGCCTCAGATGCTGCAGAAAGTCAACATATGAATCAGGAGAGCATGGATCAAGGGGGAGGATCCAATAATGATGCAATAAACCACTTACCAACAGCAAGAAAGTGGACACAGGCACACTCACCTGATCTCATAATTGGAGATCATGATGCTAGTGTGAGAACTAGAAGTGCTATTGCTATGACAGGTAACCCAGTACAGCATTCCATGACCAAGCACATCAGCATAAGGTATCATTTTATCAGAGAACATGTGGAAGAAGGAAACATTGAGCTTCATTTTGTGTCTACAGACCAACAACTTGCAGATATCTTCACCAAACCTTTGAGTGAAGCTACTTTTACAAGATTGGTAAATGAACTTGGAATGATCTCTGGTTTCGACTAGAGATACGGGTTAGACTCAAAAACTATACATGTTTGATTTTATGCTCATGAGTCCTTGCATATGTAAACTGTTAAGAGTACCGGTGTCATAAACTCTGAAAGTAAACTCTGATGCTAAACTCTGTTAGTCATAAAGTGTTGGTCATACTCTGATAGTAACAGTCTAATGCTATACTCTGATTGTAGTTTTGTCTGAACCATATGGACCAATGAAGAAATTTGTATGAAGCATAATTCTCAGTAAGTAATTATGAATCCTTAAGAGTTGTATAGATTCTGATCTCAAATATGTGCAGTAAGTTAACACAGCATGATACTGTCTCTATATTTATAGCATCTCTTAGTTTATTAATCCTATACACTGAGTTTGTATTAGCTGTTTGCACTTTCTCTCATAAATTAATTGTATTAACTGATGAAAAGTCTAAACTCTGCTAATTAATAGCAAATATTTCACCCTCATATCAAAAGATGCCAAAAAGAGCACAAATTCCTTTGAGATCATGTTGTGCCTAGGAAGATCCAGGAACTTATTGTATGAAGTAAGGGCTAAAATCTTTGATTTTTGGTGACTAGTGCCAACCACTGATTACTGGAAAAATTAAAAAAAAAAAATTATTATAAAAAGGGGGTGAAAATAATAAGAATATCCAAATGAAAGGATATAAGAAGACAGAGTTTAGATAAGTATCAGATTTTATTTTATACATGAGAGTTTGGGTAATCAGTTTTTACTGTTTTAGTTTGTGGATTTTATGCACTTTGAGATGATCTAAATATTGATTTCGGTAAACTCTGCTATTGCACACACAATTATTCACACCTGTACAGTTTGAGAAAAGAGTTTATTGACAAAGAAGGACAAATGATAAACACTGATGTATTGTGTGAAATACGCCGAGATAACTTTGTTTTAATCTCTGATGGTTAAAATGATTTCTTTGTTTCAGACATTTTATAATTTTGAGATTAGACATTTTATAATTTTGAGATTAGACATTTGTTTTGAAATTCGAAAGAGTATGATAACAAACGGTTCATATTTGTATTAAACAGAGGAGAGAGAGGTTGCGTGTTATGAACAATGTGAAAAGCGGTAATTATGTCTATTTTTACTGCGCGTGTGTATTGGAAGTTGTTACATACAGCTGTCAGCGTATGCATGTTTGACATCTGTCCCACTCACACACTTTTCAAAGACACCTGCTGTGTGTAGTAATGATTAAAACGATTGGGTTTTAATTTTCACAGTTATTATTTAAACTTACTACACATAAACGGTTCATTCTTTTACACACTTCATCTTTTCATAAGTTTTTACTCACAAACACTGTCTCAAACACTTTCACTGCATACATTCTACACTTTTCTCTGTCTTATTCCTTGCTTACTTCTAAACTTTTCTCATGGGTACAACAATGTTTACTGCTTCTGGGTTAGAATTTGTCCCTAATAACTATTCAGCTCCACTGGCAAATGAGAACGCACCGGAGGCGTTTCATTTGATTCAGAATTTCTTGTCAAACTCTGATATTGGCACTGCTCTAACTGCACCATTGAAGTTGTCTGCATCTCAAATCAGAACTTTTTGGCAGACAGGAACTTATGACGATGGAGGAGAGACTGGGTCTCCGTCCATAATCTTTGAATTTCAAGAAGAAGAATTTACAGTTACTCCAACAACTGTTCGTGATGCTTTGGGCCTTGAGGATTTCAATGCTTTCACAATCTCTGTTGGTGATTCTGAGTTGATTCGTATGATGAGAGAAATTGGCTACTCTGGACCACTGACAAAGATTGGTCAATTGAAGCGACCGCTCTTGAGAAAAGAATGGAGTTTCTTTTTCGATTGCATCACTAGGGCTTTTGGAAAGAAGTGCACGAATTGGGATGCAATACCCACTGATAGTCTGCAACTCAGAGGTCAAAGAAGTCTAAGTTGAGAGCTGTTAAGTCTGCAAGAGTGAAGCCATCAGAAAATGAAGTTGGGGTATCAACCACTGATGGTATGCCTCAGGAGAAAAGGTTAAAGAAAAGAAGAGCCAACAGGGCAAAGTCTGATGATGCTGATGAGAAGAGTGAAACTGATGATGAAACTCTTCATCAAAGGAAAAGAAGACTGGTGGCTGCACATCTCTTTGGTGCATCCAATATAAATGCTGAAGCAGCACCTATGCCTGAAATGGTAAGTGCTGATATAGAAGCTCCTACATCAAAGGCTGATGATGTAGTTGAGGAAGCTGCTGATCATTCTGACAGCAGAGTTTTTGAGAATATGGATTTCTTTGTTGATGAAGATTTGGAAGCACATCCTATTATCAGTATTTGTGATACTGAGGATGTGGCAGCTGATCAAGCCACCTTAGTGATTGAAGACTCTGTGAGTTCTCACACAGAAGTTCTTTCAGTAAATAATGCACATTCTGAAAAAGGTGAGGAAGTTGATCAGAGTTTGGAAGTTGTGACAGAGAATGTTGTACAAGATGCTGTTATACTTGAAGCTCTACAACAGGCTGTTGTTGAGGTTGTTACAAGAGAAGCAGAGGTTTTTGCTCAAGCAAACTCTGATATTCCTGAAACTGTTGCAGATAAAGTAATTGATGAAACTGCACAGTTAATTGATGAAACTGCTGAAAATGTTCCTGCTGCAAATGAAGCAGATATTGATGAAGAAGCTGAAAATGATGCTGAGGGTTCTCATTCACACCATAGTATTCAAGTTTCATTGGCTGATGGTGTCAATACTGATGAAGAAAGAGAGATTAATAGAGAAACTGCTGAGTATTACCAGGATATGTACTACAATAGATGGGCTGCTGCAGATTGTATCTTTTCTGCACAGAGGGTTGCTGATTTTCTTGATGATTCTGTGAAGAAAATTTCAAACTCTGATGTTCTTACAAGTCTAAAGGCCACTGTGGTTCAAGTCAAAGCCTTAAACAATAGGTTTGATGAAACACAAACAGTGGTTACCAATCTTAGGAATGAAGTTGGTATAAGGGATCTTACCTTAAAGACTGATAGGTCTTATTATTCTGCCATGTTCAAGCAGCAAGCCAAGGATTCTGATGAAATTAAGAAGAGGCTTGGGAAAGTTGAGGAGAATCAGACTGCAATGTCTGCACAATTGAATTCTATTTCTACTGCTCTAGAATTGCTGACATCAGTACTACTTTCTGATGATGTCAAAAAGGGGGAGAGTGTACCTAATGACAAATGCAAAGACACTCAAACTCTGAGACGGAGGGATGATTCTGCTGATGGTGGAAGCAAGGAAACTGAGAGGAAGCAAATTTCTGCTCAAGGGCAAAGAAGATCAAGATTAAATTCTGATAGGTTGACAAACTCTGGTAAAGGATTCTCAAACTCTGCCAGTGGTTCAAGACTTAAGAGTTTAATTATTTCAGCCAATCCATCTACTGATGAAGAAATTGCTACAAAAATGTTTCTAGAAGAACATGGTAATGAAGCTACAGTTGAAGACATGGAAGCTGAAATGCTGAGTCTTGCTGAAGAGCATGAGAAGAAATTGAAGGATGGTACTTACAAAAAGAAAGATGTCAAGGCTCCTAGAAAGAAAGAAACTGGAATTTCTATCAAAGAGAATACTCAACAGAGTTTGCAAAACTCAAGGAAGCCTGTGATAGCAAACACTGATAAGGGCAAGGGTAAACTGGTAGAAGAAGGACAGTTACCAAGAAAGAATTATTCAACCTCTGACAATGCTCATGTTGTGCAAACTCAACTAGCACCTCAACTCCAAGGTACTTTTAGAAGACCTATACTTCCTGAAACTCTGAAGCCAGAAACTGTTAACTTCTCAGAAACCAGAACTGTATTGGGTAAAGAATCTTATGATACATCTGGATTAGGTTCACACAGGGAGAAGAGAATAAACAACAGGCCTGGAGATCAATCATCACTGGCAGTATCTGGTATTATTACTCAAGAGAGTCTTGATATGCTAGAATCTGTTCAGATGATATTTCATAAAGTGTTAAAGAAAGAGTTTTTGTTGTATTTTATGGCTGATGGAAGAGTTTACAAGGTTGCAGAGTCTGACATCAATCTCAAATCTTATGAAGAATTGGAGTATGTTCTGTATTTGTTAAAAGTCAAAAATAGAAGTACTCATGATGCTGCTTTAGTTATCAGAGAAAGGATGCTGAAATCAAAGATAATGCTTGGAGGAGGAGTCTCGAGTGCATATATTCCTAAGTACAGAGATGCTTATGGAAAGATTGTAGAAATGAAAAGAAATAGTGCAAGACTAAGGACTGATCTGGGAGTTAAAGTCTTAGAATTCAATCTAGAATCTGATAAATCATATTTTATTAGGCTAGGGAATGAGATGAGGAAAAATTCCATCTATTCTTTGAGAGCTGCAATTTATCAGACTGGAGAATCTGATTCAGAATTGAGAGAATTGAAGAAAGTTATGATTGAAGAGCTGGAAAAGGCTGAAAGAAGACTTCTCATAGATTATCTCAGAACTGTTCCTGATATTCAAGAAATCAAATAAAGTCTGACTGTAAGTTTTTAAAGTTTTCTGTTCTAAGTTAAAATTAAACTCTGTTATGATTAAACACTGCATTTGTTATATGTTTTGACATCATCAATTATCTGTTTAACTTGTACATTTTTATTATGCACAAGTTGGGGGAGATTGTTAGATATAATTGCTGATGTTTGTTTAATCAGTGTTTAAGTAACAGGTACTATTCAGAGTTTAGCCTGAAGTACTTATCAGAGTTTACTGGAAGCCAGTCAGAGTTTGTTAAAGTCTGACGGGGTGAAAGTTGATTTAGCTGTCGGTGCAAATCATGAAGATTCTAGAAGCAATATATTCTGAAGATGGAAAGAAGCAGAATATATTGATACAGCTAAGGAAACTGGACAGAAGACTGAAGCAATCCTTAATTGATAATAATTGTATAGCTAATTTATAGGAGTATCAATTAGATAAGGATTGTGTAACTGTGTACTATATAAACACAGATAGGTTATCCCTAGAAGGGATGCGAAAATAGAATTATTATTCTTGTAACCTAGAAGCTCTTTGTGATTCATTAACATCATAAAGAGAGAAGCTGTTAATACAATTACAGTTTATTGATTCATAAACAGTGTTCTTGATTATTGTTATTCTCATATATATTTGATTATACTGTATTCGGCCTAACAGAATAGATTTTACTAAGATGTCATTAAAGATGATCTATGGCAAGCTTAAGACTTATGAGATGGAACAAGAACAAAGAGTAATAATCTATGGACCAGGGACAGTGGATAACAAAAATACTGCACTCACAAGATCAGCTGCACTTGTAGTAGATGAACCAACAACTGCAAATATTCAGGTTTAAACCCCTAGAGCTGGGAAGGAAGAGATAATAGAGGCCGAGTTGGATTCTGCAAATCTAGGTGTTGATGAAAGTGATTACTACACCCTAGAAGAACTTGAGCAAATGGAAGATAAAACCATGGCGTACTTAGCTGCAAAGTTTAGTCATATTCGTTTCAAGAGAAACCCTAAGTAGAAGTTCAAGGGTTCAGCAAACAGATTTCAGAAGAACAAGTATTCTTCAGGCTCTGGCTCTAAGGGAGGATACATGACATACATCATTGACAAAAGCAAATCAAGATGCTGCAACTGCAATGAGTTAGGGCATTTTGCCACTGAATGTCGGAAGCCTCGTCAAGCAAGAGACAAGAAAGGTGTCTATGAGAAGAAGGATTCTTATGAGGATTTGAAAAGAGAAAATGCAAAGCTGAAACAGCAACTGGAAGCAATATCTGGAAAGCAGAAAGGGAGAGCTTATATTGCAGAGGGTAAAAGCTGGAATGATACTGATTCGGATGAAGAGGAAGAGTATGTGAATCTTGCCCTAATGGCTGACTCTTCAGAGGAATCACCTCAATCATCTCAGGTACCTATCCTAACTATAATTGACATGTCAAATACTGAGTACAAGAAAACTATGCAACATCTAAGTGTAGAATTGTTTAATGTACATACAAGCATGCTAGCATCTGAAATTGAAAATGCTAAACTAGTTCTTAAGATTAAAAATCTAGAATCTAAAAATGAAGAACTAGAGCTTGTAGCTGTCACCTTAGAAGATCTTAAACAGAGGAATGAGTACTTAGAGAACAAGGTCAAATGTAATGAAGAGATAGAGACTATCCTTAGGAAGCAGATTTCAGACTTAGAGTTGAAACTGAATGCATATAAGAACTCCGCCTTAATTGCTATAGGATTTGACTACAGCAAGAAGACTGGAAAGAAGCTAGTGGAGTTTCCTGTGGCACCTCCAGCTGTCAAGGCGAATATTCCACACATTCTTAAGAATGTTAGTTGTCCAATTTTTGTTAAGCCTGTTTCAGAACCTATCAATGAAGGAGACTTAATCATTAGACAAGAATTGCTTGAGGAGGATTTAAAGAAGGAAGTAGAGATAAAAACTGAGTTGCCTAGAAAATCAGTAAAAATTGAAATATCTAAAACTGATATAGGCAATAAAGTAGGAAAGGCTAAAAAGAACAGGAATGGGAAAACAGGTGTTATTAATCAGAATATTGTTTCATCCTCTCCCATTGCATCTAGGAAGTTGTGCAGTAATTGTAATTCTACTAGTCACCTTACACATGCATGAAAAAAGGTTAAAGTAGAAAATGATGTTACTTCTGAAATGCATAACATGTCTGACATGTCTGATCTTCATGAACCCCGTTCATACAATATCATGCATGCTTTATTTAAGTTAATGAATGCATCTGGTAGCACTAGCACTGAAACTGAGAAACCCACAGTCAACATGTAAGTCAAACATGTTAAGATTGAATCAAATGTTACTCCTGTTAAAGTATCTAAAACTTCAGGACCCAAACAAGTTTGGGTACCAAAATCCGCTTAATCAATCTGTGATTGCAGGGTAAGGTTAATAATGCAAAGGTCGTTTGGATTCTGGATAGTGGTTGTTCTAGACACATGACAGGAGAAGAGTCCATGCTTACAGATGTGGTTAAGAAGACCGGCCCGATAGTAACCTTTGGAGATGAAAACAAGGGATTCACTACGGGATATGGTAATCTGGAAATTGGGAATGTCATCATTGAAAATATCTCTCTTGTTGAAGGATTAAAGCACAATCTACTAAGTATCAGTCAGTTCTGTGACAAAGGATACAATGTGGATTTTAGAAAAGACAAATGCTTGATCTCAAACAGGAAAGATGAGAAGCTTGCTCTACAAGGAGTAAGAAAATGAAATTTATTTATAGCTAACTTAAGTTCTGCCAGTGATGGAGAAGTCAAATGTTTCTACAGCAAGGCTTCAACAGATCAAAGTTGGTTATGGCATAAGAAGCTCTCACACTTAAACTTCAAAACTATGAACTCTTTGGTAAAAAGAGAGTTAGTGAGAGGGTTGCCCCTGATGGAATTTCATCATGAGGGACTATGTGAAGCATGTGAAAAAAGGGAAGTCTAAAAAAGCATCACACAGAAGCAAAGAACTGACAAGCATTTCTGAACCTCTTCAGCTGATTCATATGGATTTATTTGGTCAAGTAAATGTCATGTCAATATCAAGGAAAAGATATGCATTGGTGATGGTTGACGACTACTCCAAGTACACGTGGGTGTTATTCTTACAATCAAAGGATGAAGCAACATAATTAATCATTGATCACATAAAGAAGATAGAGGTAGAAGCTAACCTACCTATGCGGACAATCAGATCAGACAATGGAACTGAATTCAAAAATGCAGTTCTAAATGACTTCTACACAGAGAAAGGAATATCAAGACAGTATTCAGCACCAAGAACTCCTCAACAAAATGGAGTAGTGGAAAGGAAGAATCGTACCTTGGTTGAAGCAGCAAGGACTATGCTAAGTGAATCAAAACTTCCCACTTACTTTTGGGCTGAAGCAGTAAATACATCTTGCTACACTCAGAATCGTACCCTGATTAAAAAAGATCATGAAATGACTCCGTATGAGTTAATGGCCAACAAGAAACCATCACTGAAGTACTTTCATGTGTTTGGTGCAAAGTGCTTTGTATTGAAAGATGGAGAACATCTATGCAAGTTTGATGCCAAAGCAGTGAAGGCATTTTTCTGGCCTATTCTCTGGAATCTAAAGCTTACAGGGTTTATGTGATTGAAGATAAGAAGGTGTTGGAAAGCCTTAATATAACGTTTGATGACACCAAAAGACCAAGCCTGCAAACACGAGAGAACTCTGAATCCTAGTTATTTGAAGATCTATCAGGAGATCTCTCTGATAATGAAGAAGAACCTATAGTTGTTCCTGGTGATAATAATAATGACAATGATAATGATTTTGTACCAATTGGTGACAGTGGTGGAGATCCTCAAACTACCACTGGATCCACTAGTCAAACAACAGGGTCAACAGAACATACCGGAAACAACTCAGGGGGAGCAGGAGAAGGATCAACTAGTCACACTCGACAAAATTATGAACAAGACAAAGGGTATGGAGTCGAGCACATCCCTTTCACTTGATCATTGGTGATCCAGACACAGGAGTGAGAACTAGAAGGACATCACAAAATGAATGTCACTATTCTGGGTTTCTTTCAGAAACAGAACCTAAGAAAGTTGAAGATGCCCTGGAAGATCCAGATTGGGTGATTGCAATGCAAGATGAACTCAATCAGTTTGAAAGGTAGAAAGTTTGGAAGCTGGTACCCAGGCCTAAAGGAAAATCTGTTATAGGAACAAAATGGGTATTCAGAAATAAATTGGATGAAGATGACATTGTAACGAGAAACAAGGCCAGGCTGGTTGCTAAAGGTTACTCTCAAGAAGAGGGTATAGATTATGATGAAACCTATGCACTAGTAGCAAGACTTAAGGCTATCAGGATGTTTCTGGCAATCGCAGCACATTCCAATTACAAGGTATATCAAATGGATGTGAAGAGTGCATTTCTGAATGGGGAGCTAGAGGAAGAAGTTTATGTGGAACAACCTCCAGGCTTTGAGGATTCAAATCTGGCGGACTTTATATATTTTTTGTTCAAAGCTCTCTATGGACTCAAGCAAGCTCCAAGGACATGGTATGACACTCTATCAGAATTTTTACTTGAAAATAACTTTACTAGAGGTGTCATAGATAAAACTCTCTTTGATAAGATGCACAAAAATGATTTGATATTAGTGAAAGTATATGTTGATGACATAATATTTTCTTCTACTAATGATGATCTATGCAAGAGATTTGCTAAGTTAATGCAGAGTCGATATGAAATGAGCATGATGGGTGAATTGTCATTCTTTCTTGGAATACAAGTGTATCAAAGGCAAGATGGAATTTTCATTTGCCAGTCCAAGTACATCAAGGATCTTCTAAAGAAGTATCAAATGGAAGACTCATCTACAACAAAGACTCCAATGCCAACGGTCACTAAGCTTGATAAGGATGAAACTGGTAAGAAGGTTGACATCACAAGCTACAGAGGTATGATAGGCTCCTTACTATATCTCACTGCATGTAAGATCCAAGAACTTTATTAATTATATAAATTGTATTATATGTGTAGAATAATTATTGTGGAGTATTTTGAGTTTGATGATAAAGGTTGTTAAGTGATTATGTGCTAAATTGGTGTGTCGGAAGCCCCCTTTTCAAATATCCTGTCTTTTGAAAATATCTTTAATTCTGAGCCCCATTTTGAAAATTCAAGGGCCCCGTTGAAACTTTGTACATCATTATTATCCCTTCGTCAATCGTGTCCGAATCATTATCGGAAGATTTGTTCTTATCATTATATCCCTAGTTATCTGATTTTGTCAATATTATCCAAAAAGGGAAAAATTATTCCAAACCCTAATTGTTTAGGGCAATTGATGTATTGTCCGTATCAATAATACTTCTGCTATAGCCCCAGTATTCTTGAGCATTAGTTATATAAATGATATGTATTGATTTGGATAATTATCAGTCCTTTTGGATAATTATCACCTCGTAAAACATGTATTTTACTTTATTAGGGTTTTAAAGCGATCCAGTGGATCTATATCGATCCAAAAATGTCGTTTGGGGTATTATTGAAATCCAAATTTCAAGTTGAAGTAGTCAAATCAAAGATCTTGAGCTCTAGTTTCAGAATCTTCCAACCATATCATCATCTGGTAATTTTTCGATTTTATATGAATTTTTCAATATTCGAATTAAAATTAGGGTTCTTGATAAAATTGGGGATTTTCATTCTGTTAATTCTCCGTTCAATTGATTGCTTCTAACATGTTCCTAGGGTTCTAATTAGTAGGAATCCATGCTTTAATTTCATGATTATGTTCAATTTTTAAGAATTCGATTTTCGGGTTTTGACCCGAATTTTCTTTTTAATAGTCCGTTCTTGTTGTTGATCTGACATGATTATGGATAGAGGGCTTTGATTGTGTGTGTTCACAGCTTTGATTTAACACCAAGAACGTAGAATTTCATGTAAGATTTAGTGAGATCGTGTTTTGGCCGTTCAAACCGAACCCGATTTGTTTGACCGGATTTTTGGAACGATTCCGGTATGTTTTGGCCGTGATTTTGTGTTAGTTTTGTTGGTTGTGAAGTGTAGAAGAGAAACCCTCAAAGAAACCAGAGTTTTAGACAAGTTTTTGGCAAGTTACGTTTTCCGGTGGCCGGACGCCGGCCGGAAACTGGAAAACCCAATTTCCGGCGAGTTGTTCTTGGCGACCCGGAAAGGTCCTTGATGACCCATTTTGAAACCCTAACCCGACCCGGGTTCAATCTTCAAAACCCTAATTTTATTTCAGAAAACTGTTTTTGAATTTTATTTTAAATTTAATTCGAAAATAGTTTAAAATTTTATAAAAATCATATTTTTATTTTAAAAATACATTTTTAAATTCAGAAAATTCTGAAAAGTTATAATTATTTATTTAAATTCGAAAACTGATTAAATATAATTATTTTAATTATTTTTAATTAATAATTAATTAATTTAATTAATTGATTAATTCTTTTAATCAGTTAATTCTTAATAATTAATTAGATTTAATTAATTTAAATTAAGTTTAATTATTTTCTAGCTTGATTTAATTATTTAAAAATAGTTTGAGTGTTTGAAAAATGTGAATTAATTTTTAATAATTGATTTAATTGTTTTTAAATACTTATATTGGGATTAAAAATCCGATTTTTGATTTAAAAATTGTTTGTGACTTATTTAAATTCAAATAAGACTCGGATATTGTTCTAAAAATATTTATAAGTGTTATATGGTTTGTATGAGTTGAATAATGTGTTTTATAGTCCGTAAATGCCCATACGAGGGCTAATGTTTGAGTTTTAATTACCGTAAATTAGATCGGGCTTCCGATAGGAACCCAATTACTTGTTTAAATTTGAAAATGGCTATGAGTGTATATCGAGGATAGAACGAGGATAGTTAGACTTACTGTAATGAGTTGTTTATTATAGAATCGAGTTCCCGGAGCAAGGGAAAGGAGAAGGTAGAGTAATCTTGGTAGAATTCTGTCAGCTATGTAGACCAGGCAAGTATCTGTGCCTTTACTTGTTGATTCAATTGTTATTGTTCTTAATGATTACATCTATGTTACCATCGGAACGATTCAGATTATTCAATCTTCACCCGTATTGAGCAACTGATGCTATTTTCTTGAATATTCTTTAATTCTTGATTAAATCCACAACCGTGTCGAATATCAGAAATCTTCATTTCAATTCACTTGTATTAACTATAATCATTGTTGACCTTCTTAAAGGTGTACTTATGTACCGTTGAAACCATTTCGAATCTATTTCTCGAACTTCATTTGATATTGAGCAGTTGAAGCTCTTTTGCAACTATTGTACTTTGTCATTGTGTACTTACGTACCGTTAAAACCATTTCGAATCTATTTCTTGAACTTTATTTGATATTGAGCAGTTGAAGCTCTTTTGCAACTATTGCACCCTGTCATTGTGTACTTATCTTGTTATGCATGTTATTGCTTATACTCTGTGATAGAATTGACATGTTTTAAAAATGAGACCAGTAATGGTCGGGCCATATTTATTGTAATAACCCGAATTTTTGGAATAATTTAAAACTTTTCTTATTATAATTAAGTGCAACAGTGAATAGTGATATTGGTGGATGAATAGTGATTTTGAGGGTTAAGAAAATTTTTCATGCCACCTATGTACGAGACGTAGTGTGGATATTTCAAAGTCATATTAGTGATCTACGGAGTAAATAAGTGAATGCAAAGACGATCGGAATTCAGAAATTCCAAATTTTATTTTGGTGAAGTATTTGACCGGGCAGTGAATTATATATTATTATATTCAAGAAATGAGATATTAAAATTGAGGATTTAATATTTTGGAATTTTATTATTTTATTAAAGTCAATTTAAGGATTCGATTGTTGGAATAAATAGTGAATAGTCACTATTCACTACGAGCATCGCGTAGAGTTTTATTCGCCCTTTGGAAAATATTTCGAATCGTTTCAAGAGGAACAAGGCGACAATTACAGGATTAAATATAGACATGGAAGTAACATGTAACAAGATTAATTCGAGGGATGCAACATTTGGATCATCCATGTGAAAAGAAACGAACCAAACACATGCATGCGCGACACGTGTCCCTGCTTGCCACCATGATACTCCATGGCTTGACACGTGTCCTGATGACAAGGACAATGTGATGACTCACCACTCCTTTAACAAAAATCAGCATTTCAAGTATTATTAACCAAAAACAAAAAGAAAGAAAAAGAGGAAGAGCTCCCCAGATTTCTGCCCAGCAGAAACATAGTCCAAAGAAAAATCCATAACTCCATTTCTATCCATCCTTAAATCACCAAATTTTAACCATAGCTTCTCCACTCCATGGGCAACATTCGTTCAAAATTTCATGGCCAACAAAGGAGTGTAGCCTAGCCAAATCCTTCCCCCAAGTTGAAGAAACCAAGCTGCCCTGTTCTTGACAGTTTCTGCCCCGATTTGCAAACGGCCATATCTCCTTCATTTATTAATGAAATCCTGTGTTCGATAGCTTGTTGGAAAGGTATTGAGAAGCTCTACAACTCTTCTTTAGGAACCTCGTCCAGAAAAGCATGGTAAGGACCTCGTTTTTGCAGTTCCTTGAACGGATGAATAGTACTTTCAAGGAACTAACTTTAATTTCTTGTTTTCTTTGGATGATCTAAGTTGTATTAAGGCTATACAAGGACTAACCAAGGTTGATCAAGGTCTTTACACACATCAAGAAAGGTATAAACCTCATGAACCCTTAGTTGACTTTGAGTTTTATGGATGTTCTTGATGATTGTTAGCTTAGTTAAGATTATGGTGTTAAGTATAAGCATGTTAGCATGATCTTGTAGTTGATTAAGCCCTATGTTGATTAAGATGTTAAAGTATGATATCCCTGGACTGATTGAGATTAGAATCATGTGTATAAGAAGTATGTATGCCGGTGTGGCTTGGTTTGATGATTATGATTTTTGGAACGTCCGATTTATAGCCGTCGTAATGCCCAAATTTTTACCTACTGATTGGTTCCCTGTTTTTCCTCTGTTAGAGCTCGACCCTTGAGTCCTACTGCCCATGATTGTGTAGTTTATGTTATAAGCTTCGTAATGATATGTGGTTCGCCTAATTTGGCCGAACGGTTTAAGAGAAAAGTGAGTTTTAGTAAACGCCGTTCGGAAGAACGACCCATCTCTGGTCAGCAATTTTGAGTCTATATTTGGACCACTTCGGAGCCATATTAAAATTTGAAACTTTGAGGAATAATACTAGAGACAGTTAGGAAGGCTCACGAAAAGGATTCGTATTAAAAAGATTATTTTTCGATTTTATAAAAATGTTTTAGTCAAGGTCGCGCAAGTGAAAACCACTGAAAACGAGACTTAGAAACCAAGGCTCCAAATGGTTAAGTATAACTTGGGTTTGAGAATGGATTTCAAACCAAACTTGTGATATAAGTATTTGACGAATAACATGGACTTAGTATGAGCCTATAACGAGCTAGTAATGCCTTGGTTGTGTTTCGCTTACGTGTTTAAGCATTAAGTTATAAGTGGTTTATCGAGGGGATTAACCGTGTGTTTTCGTTTGACTTTGTCTAGATTGTCCGGCATCGTCGCGAACCCCTATCACTTCTCGAGCATCAGGCAAGTTTCTAAAAACCATATTTTGAAGTATGCATATACTAGATGCAAGTTATGTATGCATACTCGATCGTTCAGAGTATATTTATTTTGAAATATATGAAATATGTTGAATAAGTTTCAATCCATATTTGCAAGTTTCCCAATATTGTGCTTCCTTATCAAAACCAGTATATCCTTGGTCTTGTTAATGATATTAAATCCTGCTCGTGCGATAACCAAAATCCCATGACCTTATAATACTGTTGATGGGTGGTGATGCTTTTAAGATCCTACGCCTTGAATTATATGGTATATATATTTATAAACTTTTCGTATGGTGGAAGGGGACTTTATATCATAAGGTAGGTATTTGTGTACTGGAATAAGAAAGGCTCAGAGGGTAGAGCATGTATTGAGTTTATAACTTAGCCAGTGTATCGGGGTTATTTTGTAAGGTATATTTTCGAAAACCCGGACAGAGCTTTTTAGAAAGATTTTCGCAATAATTAACCTAAAGGCAACATCACCAATAAACCAGTGTTTATTTAATTAGTAAATACTTCTGGAAGCATTTACGGATTAAATAAGCCTTATTCGTCTAATTAAATTTGTTTACTTAGATGAATATCATTTTCAAAATGTTTTCTTAAAATCGCTTTGTTCCGGAATGATAACAAAGATATCCGGTAACGGTTATTCGAGGATTAATTATCTATTTAATGAATATTACTTTTGAATATTCATTTGAGATTTATTATTTAATGAATATTACTTCTGAATATTCATTTGAGGCTTACTTATTCGAGGGTTAAGTATGTATTTAATGAATATTATTTATTTATATTCATTTGAGGATTATGGACTTTAAGAATATTATTATTATTATCCATTCGAGGATTGTTTATTATTTAATGAATATTACTTTTGAATATTCATTTAAGAGTTATTTATTTAATGAATATTACTTTTGAATATTCATTTGAGGTTTATTTATTTAATGAATATTATCTTTGAATATTCATTTCATCTATATTTACTTAATGAATAGTATTTTCGAATATTCATTTAATCAGTATTTACGTAAGGAATATTATTTCGAATATTCATTTAATCAGTATTTACGTAAGGAATATTATTTCGAATATTCATCTAATGTTTACTTATTTAATCAATATCATTGATTATTTTTAAAAATCCAAAGAGGTTCCCAAAACAATGTTTTCCATTTAAATCCGTCTCTTAAGAGGATTTAAATGTTCGCTCAACCATCAAAAATATGGGAAACCTGATTTAAGAGACTACTACTCTTTTTGAAATCTCAACTCAAAACTGTCAAGGGACTGATATTTTCTTGGAGCAATTTAATTTCTGCCAGTCTAGTGTTGTGTTACCACCTCAATGATCGAGGGGTAAATTCAAGGAACAAGTCGATATCCATTAACAAGCATAGCTTGGGAAATATTGGAGAATCTCCCTTTCCAACCTAGATATAACTACTTAGTGGAGTCGTATCAACAAGTGTTACACTTGGGGAAAGGAGGACGATCTTTACGTTTCAGAGTCATGGAATCCATCTGAACTAGGAGTGGTGTAAGTGGTCAAGTTGCGTGGGCCCATCCAACTTTTATATATTGCCCCAAATGGGCCGGGAGGTCATAGTAAGGCGGTAGACAATGTCAGGCCGTCGTGATACTTCCATCTACATGTAGAAAACTATTTGAGCGGTGCGACCTGCTACTGATCATAGTAAGGTTAGGCACAGCGGACGCGGTAGCAACTCCAGTATTGGTTCATCATCCAATTTGGATATTCCTGCAACATGTATTGGGATGAAGAACCAATCATGTTGGTAGGGGGTCGAAAAGTGTTTGGAAATGAAGTGACAATAAATTCATGCAACTTCATCTTTTATTTATGAGTTATGACTCTGTGGATACCTTACATAACATGAGTTATGGTAAGGGAGTTGTTTATACTGAATCACCTTATAACTTCATCTTTTAAGTTATATGTTGATATTCTGCATATATAGCAGATATTTTTCGGAAAGGTTATATTTGGTTTACTTTGAAACCTCATCGTTTATACAAGAACTTTGTTCATAATATAGCAAAAGAGTTGCAGAAATATTATGAAATGATATTTGAATTACAATAAAGGTACTATTTTTGGAATACCTTCCGATAAGGAAATAATTTCAGTATCGAGATATTTTGACAAACTATTGTCTTATACCCGCTTTATTCTGGGTTGAATTAAAGGCAGAAGTATGCCATACTTTCATTACCTTGCTGAGCTATCGCTCACTCTTGCTATTGTTTTATATATATTATATAGCAGCGAAGCAGGATGCCAATGGGACGGCACATACCCCGTAAGGCGTTTCCATAAACAATTTCTAGTAGTGATCCCGAGAGTAGTACGAACCAATCGAACCAGGCTGCAGCTTTTGGTATTCAACTTATGTATAGACATGAATGGTATTAGAGGATTGTGAGCATCAGAAGGCTAAGTTGGTAATGTAACAATACTTAGAAATTGTATCAGTAACAGATTCAAAAGACATTTGGGTATTGTAATAAAAATTATTTATTCCGCAGTTGTTGTATTGTGTCGTTTCTGAGACTCTAACCTGTGTGTGTGTGTGTGTGACATATATTGTGGGGTCATGAGCAGGTGAATTATGAATGGTGTGAGTAATACAGGTAAGGCAAGGAGTACATGGATCGTGACTACCCTAAATCCCTGACCCCGGATTTGGGGCTATTACAGAGATGGTATCAGAGCGTTAGGTTACAGTCCTCAGAAACGATAGGAGATCGAGTCTTACAATACCCTTAAGAATGATAAGAACATCTAGAGCCTAAATTGAGTTCGTAGTCGGGTTAGAGGACACGACCCTGACTGTTTAAGATGAAGCCCGAGAGGGGACTTCTTCTGGGAAACCGTACTTAGGACTTCATGATTAGTCACCTCGATTCGTATGAGTTATAGATTGATGGGATTCTGAGATACCAGACCCCGAGGCCTTCGAGTAGGCAATTGATGATGCGTTCCTTGAAATGGACGGAGACCTGATAAAGGAAGATCCATAGGAGGATCTAGAGGAAGACCCCATAGTGGGTCAAGGAAAGAATCTTGTGAAGGACGTGTTGATTGATAAAGATGTAGTATGTTACTTGAGGTCGTATAATAAGACCGGACGAACCTTCAGAGGTTAAATAAGTGACGAGACGAGAGTTTAAGGATCATTCATGATTCATCAAGAGATATGACAAAGAAAATGGAGTAGAGTCTCCAAAGCAGAAGAGGTAGAGGCAGTACAGCCAGTATCAGTGGATTGATTCGACTTGAACGAAACCTGTTACTCGTAGTCGGTTATAGTTGCCCATAAAGAGGCGGCATACGTAAGAACCAAGATGTTCAGATTTTCACCAACGATTAGGGGTACTTAGTTGCCTAGAATAGTGGAAGGAAGTGTTTTGGGCTATGAGGTTTCAATCCCCCACGACCAGCGATTCCACTGGAAATAGTGCCTATTACATCATTGAGGGATTTTATTATCTCAAGGAGAATTTTGGGTATATGTACCATGCAAATGTTATTGTAAGACAAGCACGTTAAGACGGAATCGAGAACGAGATTTACCACCCTCAGGAAACCGGGAAGGAATTATGAGGATAGAACAGAAAGGTCGGAAATCAGATCCGAGTATTACTAGTGGGTAAATAGATTGATCAAGTTTCCCTGGTTTTGGAAAGAAATTCAGCAAATTTTGGCAAATCTTGTCTTTCTGATTACCAGAGGATGTCACCAAAGAGAGTGGAAATTAGAGCGAACCTTGTGGATTGGATAAGATAGCCGTTATATGGGTTGGTGGACAGACCCTGATTGCTACAATTGATTGTAGAGATAAAATGATGAAGTTGAGATTGGACGGTAAAGGCGAAATATATTTAAGGACCAAGACGGACTGAGAAATTCCGGGATTGACTTAAATGAAAAGGCTATTGTGCCAAGAGTGTTAAACTTATGTAGCACGGGATTGATATGGGAGAAGGAATATTGGGTATAAGGATGATTGAAATAGAGACCGGATTTAAGCTTGTAGTTTCTAACGATCTTCCGAAGTACCGCCCAGTCGACATGTGGAGTTGTCATTTCTATGGGCAACAACGGTATCGAAGTCTTCTTATAGAACAGAACGCTTACTTGAGATGTTGCGTCTAGTCGAATAGAACTCCCTACGATTGCAAATGTTGATGGTTGAATTCTTAGCGACTATTATAAGTCGGCAATGACGTAAGTATCGAACACCTTAGGGTGCGTGGAAAAGAAAAGCTTTGGAATTGAACGATTATCCATCAGAGGAGCCGACATAAAAAGGCATCCGTAGAGACCTTGGTAGTACCCTCCCCATTTGCAAATTATGTGGGATATTTCCCCAATCTATGATCTATCTTGACCTCTTTCCAAGAAAGAATTCTGATAAAGGGTATATTCCCTCTTCGAAGTTATTTTATAACACTTGTGCTAAACCATATTCAGTTTCACTTGTACCAGAAGCTGTCACAATGCATGCTTTCAGGTTTTCGAAGCCCTGTCAAATGATGTTATTTAAGCTTTCACTTTTCTTCGAATAATGAATGACCCTATGGTGATACCTCACCACTTGTTTGTTAAAGTACCAATATCTTTTTGGTTATTCTTTTCCTTGTATTTTCTTTAGAAACCGCACCTTTGGAATCTGTTCAATTTTAATCCGAGGTGTTCCTTTGAGAAATATTGTCGAAAGACGATAATCATTAAATTGATCTCGAATTGCTTTCGTACTTTTCAACTTCCACTGAGACGAACAACCCTATACTTATAGGGGCTACAAGGACTATCTGTCTATGTGATAGAAGTCGGATGGGACGCCATCACTTGTAAGTTGTGAAATACAAGAAGGCTAATTACCTTTAGTAATGTCTCAATTGAGGCACACAACGTTGAGTTCTTATGATCATGTTGATCTCTTGGTAAATTCTCTTACCTCCAATAAGGTTACCTTAAAACTCATAACCTTATGATCACTAGTGTGTGACGTTTTCCTTGATATGGGAGCTGTCTTTTCAAGGCCCCATGATTTTTGTTATCCTCATTGAATTCTAAGGGGAGGCGAACCAGGTCAAATAAGTCAAAATTCGCTGATAGGAATTAGATTCGCAACGAAATCGCCTATGACAGGAGCGAATCCCTAAGACGAATAGACTGTTAGTGACGTATCAACGAAATTGGGTTATTCTCCCAAGGATGTTATGATAATGGAAAGCGTGTCAATCGACATGTGTGAAAGGAATAGCGATGTGTCGTGTACTCCAGTGACAACGGTGTTAGATAGATGCCCTATAATGGAATTAAGATTTTGGAGGAGTTGTTTACGAATGGACACTACCTCTGGGTTAGCAAGATAAGTACTGGCGATGGAGTCAGAGGGAGCTGGTATTGTGACTTGGGAGAAGTTGATATTATTATAAGGATGGGTTGGTTGACACCCAATGGAGTCCAGACTGATTGTAAGAGAGAGAGAGTAATAAATAAAGGATGGAGACAGATTCAGAGATTCTTGAATATAGTTTAAACTAAGAAACTATTACGCCAGAAATGCGAGGCTTAATTAGCTCTTATGGTTGCCGCCAAGAAAAGAGATACCAAGTATTAAGGGAACTACAATGGTTTTGGGAGATTGTACAAGGTTTTAAGGAGCTACCAGATATCGATTTGGATGACATGAGAATGAATACCGAGTATTCCGAGTATAGTGGGAATGAACGAGTAGTGACTCAGTTACAAGAATGGTTGGGCAAGAATATGATAAGACCCATTGTACCACCGTGGAGAGCCCGGTGTTGTTGTGAGAGAGAAGGATATTAGCACAAGATTATGCATCGAACCTCGAGAGTTGTATGAGTTCGACGTGGAGCATAGGTACCCTTGTAAATGATTGTTAGATCAGCGAAAGAACGCTGTGTATTTCCAAATTTATTTAAGAACTGGATATCACCGGTTGGAAGTTAAATCCGAGAATATACCCAAGATTGCGATTCGTATTAGGAATAGGCACTTCGAGTTTTCAGCGAGGTTGTTTTGGGGTGATTAATGCACCCACAAATTTTATGGAATGTAATGAATTGGCTTTGGGTTACCCGTGATAGTAGATAACATGAGATGGAGAAATGGCTAAAATTGACCTAGGATTATGACTGTGAGATACACTACCATCCGGAAAAGGCCAATGTGGTGGCCGATACCCTTAATTAAAATGAGACTGAGATGGATTCCGAATGATCGGGAATTAAAGGATGAGATTTTACACAAAACCCAAGCTAGTCCGACAAACTAGAAAGACAGAAGATTTCACCAACAGGCGGCTAGTAACAGCCAAGACAGACAGAGAAAGTATGCGGACTAAGCCCGCGAGTATAGAGATAGTACTGCTATTGATGAGCTAAATGGCATGTGGATGGATGACAAGCAAGTTTATGATTGGTGTATTTTCTGTGTAAACAAGATAGAGAATATGAGGTTAGAAATTCGTGATGCTAAAAGATATCCTCGTGGGAAGAATTAATGAGATTTGGAAAGAAAGGGAAGTTGAGCCCGAGATTCACTGGGCCATCTGAGATTTTAAAACGCGTCAGGAAGGTGGCCTACGAGCCAGCCTTACCCCCCCAAACTTGTAGAATGGTCACAACGGGGTTCATGTGTCGATGCTACGTCAGTATACTATAGATGCCCGGCATATGCAGAGTACGAGCAGGTAGACATACAACCTGGTCTGACTTACAAAGAGCAACCTGTGGAAATCACGGATAGAAAAGAACAAGTGCTAAGAGACGAGGTTGCCAAGCTAGTGAGAGGTTTGTGGAAAATCAAGAGGTGGAAGAATCCACCTGGGAGTTAGAAAGTGCAATGGAAGAGAAGTACCCCCAGTTACTCCTAAGTTGATTCCGGGACGGAATCCTTTTAAGGAGGGGAGAATGTAATAACCCGAATTTTTGGAATAATTTAAAACTTTTCTTATTATAATTAAGTGCAACAGTGAATAGTGATATTGGTGGATGAATAGTGATTTTGAGGGTTAAGAAAATTTTTCATGCCACCTATGTACGAGACGTAGTGTGGATATTTCAAAGTCATATTAGTGATCTACGGAGTAAATAAGTGAATGCAAAGACGATCGGAATTCAGAAATTCCAAATTTTATTTTGGTGAAGTATTTGACCGGGCAGTGAATTATATATTATTATATTCAAGAAATGAGACATTAAAATTGAGGATTTAATATTTTGGAATTTTATTATTTTATTAAAGTCAATTTAAGGATTCGATTGTTGGAATAAATAGTGAATAGTCACTATTCACTACGAGCATCGCGTAGAGTTTTATTCGCCCTTTGGAAAATATTTCGAATCGTTTCAAGAGGAACAAGGCGACAATTACAGGATTAAATATAGACATGGAAGTAACATGTAACAAGATTAATTCGAGGGATGCAACATTTGGATCATCCATGTGAAAAGAAACGAACCAAACACATGCATGCGCGACACGTGTCCCTGCTTGCCACCATGATACTCCATGGCTTGACACGTGTCCTGATGACAAGGACAATGTGATGACTCACCACTCCTTTAACAAAAATCAGCATTTCAAGTATTATTAACCAAAAACAAAAAGAAAGAAAAAGAGGAAGAGCTCCCCAGATTTCTGCCCAGCAGAAACATAGTCCAAAGAAAAATCCATAACTCCATTTCTATCCATCCTTAAATCACCAAATTTTAACCATAGCTTCTCCACTCCATGGGCAACATTCGTTCAAAATTTCATGGCCAACAAAGGAGTGTAGCCTAGCCAAATCCTTCCCCCAAGTTGAAGAAACCAAGCTGCCCTGTTCTTGACAGTTTCTGCCCCGATTTGCAAACGGCCATATCTCCTTCATTTATTAATGAAATCCTGTGTTCGATAGCTTGTTGGAAAGGTATTGAGAAGCTCTACAACTCTTCTTTAGGAACCTCGTCCAGAAAAGCATGGTAAGGACCTCGTTTTTGCAGTTCCTTGAACGGATGAATAGTACTTTCAAGGAACTAACTTTAATTTCTTGTTTTCTTTGGATGATCTAAGTTGTATTAAGGCTATACAAGGACTAACCAAGGTTGATCAAGGTCTTTACACACATCAAGAAAGGTATAAACCTCATGAACCCTTAGTTGACTTTGAGTTTTATGGATGTTCTTGATGATTGTTAGCTTAGTTAAGATTATGGTGTTAAGTATAAGCATGTTAGCATGATCTTGTAGTTGATTAAGCCCTATGTTGATTAAGATGTTAAAGTATGATATCCCTGGACTGATTGAGATTAGAATCATGTGTATAAGAAGTATGTATGCCGGTGTGGCTTGGTTTGATGATTATGATTTTTGGAACGTCCGATTTATAGCCGTCGTAATGCCCAAATTTTTACCTACTGATTGGTTCCCTGTTTTTCCTCTGTTAGAGCTCGACCCTTGAGTCCTACTGCCCATGATTGTGTAGTTTATGTTATAAGCTTCGTAATGATATGTGGTTCGCCTAATTTGGCCGAACGGTTTAAGAGAAAAGTGAGTTTTAGTAAACGCCGTTCGGAAGAACGACCCATCTCTGGTCAGCAATTTTGAGTCTATATTTGGACCACTTCGGAGCCATATTAAAATTTGAAACTCTGAGGAATAATACTAGAGACAGTTAGGAAGGCTCACGAAAAGGATTCGTATTAAAAAGATTATTTTTCGATTTTATAAAAATGTTTTAGTCAAGGTCGCGCAAGTGAAAACCACTGAAAACGAGACTTAGAAACCAAGGCTCCAAATGGTTAAGTATAACTTGGGTTTGAGAATGGATTTCAAACCAAACTTGTGATATAAGTATTTGACGAATAACATGGACTTAGTATGAGCCTATAACGAGCTAGTAATGCCTTGGTTGTGTTTTGCTTACGTGTTTAAGCATTAAGTTATAAGTGGTTTATCGAGGGGATTAACCGTGTGTTTTCGTTTGACTTTGTCTAGATTGTCCGGCATCGTCGCGAACCCCTATCACTTCTCGAGCATCAGGCAAGTTTCTAAAAACCATATTTTGAAGTATGCATATACTAGATGCAAGTTATGTATGCATACTCGATCGTTCAGAGTATATTTATTTTGAAATATATGAAATATGTTGAATAAGTTTCAATCCATATTTGCAAGTTTCCCAATATTGTGCTTCCTTATCAAAACCAGTATATCCTTGGTCTTGTTAATGATATTAAATCCTGCTCGTGCGATAACCAAAATCCCATGACCTTATAATACTGTTGATGGGTGGTGATGCTTTTAAGATCCTACGCCTTGAATTATATGGTATATATATTTATAAACTTTTCGTATGGTGGAAGGGGACTTTATATCATAAGGTAGGTATTTGTGTACTGGAATAAGAAAGGCTCAGAGGGTAGAGCATGTATTGAGTTTATAACTTAGCCAGTGTATCGGGGTTATTTTGTAAGGTATATTTTCGAAAACCCGGACAGAGCTTTTTAGAAAGATTTTCGCAATAATTAACCTAAAGGCAACATCACCAATAAACCAGTGTTTATTTAATTAGTAAATACTTCTGGAAGCATTTACGGATTAAATAAGCCTTATTCGTCTAATTAAATTTGTTTACTTAGATGAATATCATTTTCAAAATGTTTTCTTAAAATCGCTTTGTTCCGGAATGATAACAAAGATATCCGGTAACGGTTATTCGAGGATTAATTATCTATTTAATGAATATTACTTTTGAATATTCATTTGAGATTTATTATTTAATGAATATTACTTCTGAATATTCATTTGAGGCTTACTTATTCGAGGGTTAAGTATGTATTTAATGAATATTATTTATTTATATTCATTTGAGGATTATGGACTTTAAGAATATTATTATTATTATCCATTCGAGGATTGTTTATTATTTAATGAATATTACTTTTGAATATTCATTTAAGAGTTATTTATTTAATGAATATTACTTTTGAATATTCATTTGAGGTTTATTTATTTAATGAATATTATCTTTGAATATTCATTTCATCTATATTTACTTAATGAATAGTATTTTCGAATATTCATTTAATCAGTATTTACGTAAGGAATATTATTTCGAATATTCATTTAATCAGTATTTACGTAAGGAATATTATTTCGAATATTCATCTAATGTTTACTTATTTAATCAATATCATTGATTATTTTTAAAAATCCAAAGAGGTTCCCAAAACAATGTTTTCCATTTAAATCCGTCTCTTAAGAGGATTTAAATGTTCGCTCAACCATCAAAAATATGGGAAACCTGATTTAAGAGACTACTACTCTTTTTGAAATCTCAACTCAAAACTGTCAAGGGACTGATATTTTCTTGGAGCAATTTAATTGCTGCCAGTCTAGTGTTGTGTTACCACCTCAATGATCGAGGGGTAAATTCAAGGAACAAGTCGATATCCATTAACAAGCATAGCTTGGGAAATATTGGAGAACCTCCCTTTCCAACCTAGATATAACTACTTAGTGGAGTCGTATCAACAAGTGTTACACTTGGGGAAAGGAGGACGATCTTTACGTTTCAGAGTCATGGAATCCATCTGAACTAGGAGTGGTGTAAGTGGTCAAGTTGCGTGGGCCCATCCAACTTTTATATATTGCCCCAAATGGGCCGGGAGGTCATAGTAAGGCGGTAGACAATGTCAGGCCGTCGTGATACTTCCATCTACATGTAGAAAACTATTTGAGCGGTGCGACCTGCTACTGATCATAGTAAGGTTAGGCACAGCGGACGCGGTAGCAACTCCAGTATTGGTTCATCATCCAATTTGGATATTCCTGCAACATGTATTGGGATGAAGAACCAATCATGTTGGTAGGGGGTCGAAAAGTGTTTGGAAATGAAGTGACAATAAATTCATGCAACTTCATCTTTTATTTATGAGTTATGACTCTGTGGATACCTTACATAACATGAGTTATGGTAAGGGAGTTGTTTATACTGAATCACCTTATAACTTCATCTTTTAAGTTATATGTTGATATTCTGCATATATAGCAGATATTTTTCGGAAAGGTTATATTTGGTTTACTTTGAAACCTCATCGTTTATACAAGAACTTTGTTCATAATATAGCAAAAGAGTTGCAGAAATATTATGAAATGATATTTGAATTACAATAAAGGTACTATTTTTGGAATACCTTCCGATAAGGAAATAATTTCAGTATCGAGATATTTTGACAAACTATTGTCTTATACCCGCTTTATTCTGGGTTGAATTAAAGGCAGAAGTATGCCATACTTTCATTACCTTGCTGAGCTATCGCTCACTCTTGCTATTGTTTTATATATATTATATAGCAGCGAAGCAGGATGCCAATGGGACGGCACATACCCCGTAAGGCGTTTCCATAAACAATTTCTAGTAGTGATCCCGAGAGTAGTACGAACCAATCGAACCAGGCTGCAGCTTTTGGTATTCAACTTATGTATAGACATGAATGGTATTAGAGGATTGTGAGCATCAGAAGGCTAAGTTGGTAATGTAACAATACTTAGAAATTGTATCAGTAACAGATTCAAAAGACATTTGGGTATTGTAATAAAAATTATTTATTCCGCAGTTGTTGTATTGTGTCGTTTCTGAGACTCTAACCTGTGTGTGTGTGTGTGTGACATATATTGTGGGGTCATGAGCAGGTGAATTATGAATGGTGTGAGTAATACAGGTAAGGCAAGGAGTACATGGATCGTGACTACCCTAAATCCCTGACCCCGGATTTGGGGCTGTTACATTTATGGTCGTAATAACTTAAGGCCCAGATGGCCATGGATCCTAGTGTAGGACTTTGCTATAAGCTAGTCCGGGGTTGATGCGTGACTGATCAGCAGATCAACCTTTTTATTTGAAAAATGTAGAAGTCCAATTCTAATCCTTCTTTCTTCAATAAAGATTGTTAAAAGCATATGTTTGACTTGTATATTGTTGATTCAGATAACTGTGATCTTTCCTTTCATTATGGAACTGTGATTGATATATATTATGCTTGCTGAGCACTTGTGGCTCATACTTGTTTTGTTTCTAACCATATTCCAGTTAAGCGAGAGTATGAGCAGACACAACGCGAGCGATAGTTCTCCAGCAGCTAGGAGATCACCCAGAGTGGTTGTCATTGGCAGGGTATTTGTTTGTTTTGATAGTTAGACTAGATGTCTAGCTTTGACTTTAAGTTGTGTAATAACTCTGAAACTGGTTTGTAATAATAATGACTTAGAAGCTTGTTCAATGCCATAATCTGGATGCGGTCTTGGTTAAGGGGTGTTTTATGTTATTATATTATTATGCATGTGTTATATACAGGTTTATTGTGTTTCTTTGGTCGAGTGACTCCCCAAATCTGTACCCCGGGTTTGGAGGGCGTCACAGGTTGGTATCAGAGCAACAGGTTATGGCATTTGAAACAAGTTAGGACTAAGGGTCCAGGATAACGTAGAAAGTTAGAAATTCACGTAAGGATTATAGAAGGTCAATTAGGAATATTATATGTGGTAATTGAATATTGTTATATAATTGCAGCCCCCTAGCTCTAGCTCAGATTCAGACCCGTCAGAGCATACGGTAGAGGATAGACATGTACCAGGAGGGAGAGCAGGACCATCGCGACCGATACGACCCCCACCTGGACATGCAGCAGTTAGGAGGGATCATATACTTTGTCCCATTCCACTTCGACGCGTAGCCCCAGCACCAGGGTCACAGGCATCAGTTTCTGGACCAATGTATCAGATGACTCAGCCACCAGTTCCACACCATGAGTATCAGAGGTTGAGAGGGGAGAGATAGTATTTCTATAGACAGGTATTGGAGATGCGAGGGACTCGTTCGGCAGAGGCAGCCGTAGCCCAAGAGAGGGACAGACTCAGAGGTCAGATAGGAGAGATTCAGATGAGAGTTAGGGTTACGAGGACATTAGTAGAGACGAGGTTGCATGGACTAGTTTCTAGCCGAGAGGGAAAGACAGTAGCAGGGATGAAGGAGATATTGGACTATACGATGAGGGAAATGGGAGAGATTGTCGGACCAGCGTTATGGGAGGCTAGAGATGATGATCCTTGAGCAGGTTTGGGTAAAGGTTGGATGTTATGTGGGTGTATGGATTTTCAGTTAGATAGTATATAGATGCATAGTATAGTATCAACAGTGCACCGGGCTTATAGTATCGCCTTGGGTTGTTGTATTATGTTGTTGTACTGTTGACCGGCAGTTGTATCAGCTATGACGTACTTTACTTTTGAAAGCGTTCTATGATTGTATCGAATCTATGTATATATCTATGATAACCACCTTTTGTAGAATTGTTATTATTCTCTTGTTATTCATTTTCAATATTATAATTGTCATTCTACTTGTGCAACGAGTGTACTCTTACGCCGTTGAAAATCCGTAAACCTTGGTTTTACCAATTGTGTTCTCATTCTCTTCTACTTATGAATTATTTGATTAAACCAATTATTGTTTATTCATCAGCAATATGCTTCCTAGACGAAATACCCGTTCAAATGATTCTAACCAAGAAGGTCAACAGAATTCACCCCCAACAGGTCACATAGATCCAGCTGTAATACGCTTTTGAATACTCTTACTCAACAAACTACTGCCCTGGCACAACAACAACAACAGATTCAACAACAGCTGCTACAACAGCATCAGCAACAGCAACAACAACAGCAGTAGCACCAGCAGGTAGCACCAGTAGTTACGTTTAAATCATTTCAAGCAGCAAAACCTCCAGAGTTTAAGGGATCTGCAGACCCAGTTGAGGCAAAGGCATGGTTAAAGGAAATAGAGAAAGCGTTTGCCCTGATAGAGGTAACGGAAGAAAAGAAAACAGAATATGCTAGTTATTTCTTGAAGAGTTAAGCAAGTTATTGGTGGGAAACAAGTAGGGCTATGGAACCTGAGGGATTAATTACTTGGGGTAGGTTTACAGAGTTGTTTTTAGAAAGGTATTTTCCTGATTATATGCGATACCAGATGGAGTTGAAATTTCTAGAGTTGAAACAAGGTAACATGATTGTTCCTCAGTATGAGACAAAGTTTATTGAATTGTCTAGGTTTGTTCCGACGTATGTTGACACGGAGAAGAAGAAGGCCAAAAGGTTCCAACAGGGACTGAGGTCATGGATTCTTAGTAAGTTAGCCATTTTGGAGTTAGATACCTATGCCGCAGTGGTTTAGAAGGCAATGATTGCAGAAGCAGAGAGTGATTCATACATGAAAGAGAAAGAGAGAATAAGAAAAGGGAGGTAGGAACATCTGATAAGGGACAACCGCAAGGGAGTTCACAAGGTCAGTCAAATAAGAAACCGGGATTCCAGCCCGGCAGGAGTTCAAGTTTTAAGAAACCAGATACCGGGAATGCAGGCCAAGACAATCGTTTACAAATCAGTAGTCAACAGGGAGTTTCCAGACCCCCACTGCCAGAATGTAGGACATGCGGGAAAAGACATCCTGGAGTATGCCACCGATTGAGTATCACGTGTTTTAAATGCAACCAGAAGGGTCACTATGCCAGAGATTGCAAGATAGGTATTGTGTGTCACCGATACAAGAAACCAGGCCACATGGTTAAGGATTGTAAAGCACCAGCAACCGTGAACAACATGATTCGAGCTATAGAGGCACCTTCAGCTGTTGATGTTCAGCCGCTAGCCAGAACCTATAATATGTCAATGAGGGAAGCAGTGAGAGACGCCGATGTGGTGGCAGGTACACTTCTAGTAAACTCTGGTGCTAAAGTTTTGATAGATTCAGGAGCTACTAAATCATTTATTTCAGAAACATTTGCTCGTAAATTGAATTGTTTAATGGAACCCTTAAATGGAGTGTTGAGTGTAGAAATAGCTAACCAGGATCGTATACCGGTCAGTTCGTATTGTCCCCGTTGTGAAATTGAGATTTTAGGAAATCGTTTTTACGCTGATTTATTACCTTTCAAGTTGGGAGAATTTGATGTGATTTTAGGAATGGATTGGTTAACTGATTATGATGCACATATTGATTGTAAGGATAAGAGGGTTACTTTAATTAACCCAGAAAAGAAAGAAGTGATATTTAAAGGAGAGAAACAAACGAAGAAATTCTTGACAATGATTCAGACTAAGAGGTTACTAAGACAAGGATGTGAGGCTTATCTCGCATATGTGATAGATACAGAGAAGGAAGTTTCTAAGTTGGAAGATATTCCAGTCATGAGTGAGTTTCCAGATGTTTTTCTAGAAGAGTTACCAGGACTACCTCCGGATAGAGAGATTGACTTTGAAATAGACTTAACACTGGGCGCAGAACCAGTATCCAAAGCCCCATATAGAATGGCACCAGTGGAGATGAAGGAATTAGCAAAGCAACTGCAGGAATTGTTAGACAAAGGAATTATCAGACCTAGCGTTTCTCCGTGGGGAGCACCAGTGCTGTTTGTCAAGAAGAAGGATGGAAGTATGAGACTTTGTATAGATTATCGGGAGTTAAACAAGCTAACCATCAAGAACAAGTATCCATTGCCCAGAATGGATGATATGTTTGACTAGTTAAAAGGAGCGGTTCATTTTTCTAAGATTGATCTACGATCAGGATATCACCAATTGAAGGTTAAACCAGACGATATACCGAAGACAGTTTTTCGAACAAGGTATGGACATTATGAGTTTTTGGTAATGGCATTTGGATTAACGAATGCACCAGCAGCTTTTATGGATTTAATGAACAGGATTTTGCAAAGATAGTTATTCCAATGACCAAGCTGACAAGGAAAAGCGAGTGATTCATATGGAACGACAAATGTGAAGAGAGTTTCCAAGAGTTAAAGAAGAGACTAACTACGACACCAGTGTTGATGCTACCAGACGATCAATGTCATTTTGTAATTTTTAGTGATGCGTCTTACAAAGGATTGGGATGTGTGCTTATGCAACATGACAAAGTAATTGCTTATGCGTCAAGACAATTGAGACCTCACGAACAGAAATATCCTACACATGATTTGGAATTAGCAGCGATCGTATTTGCACTGAAAATATGGAGACATTACTTGTACGGAGAGAGATGTGAAATTTACACCGATCACAAAAGTCTGAAGTATATCTTTACTCAGAAGGAGCTGAACATGAGACAGAGAAGATGGTTGGAGCTAATCAAGGACTATGACGGTTCCATCAATTATCACCCCGGCAAGGCAAATGTGGTAGCGGATGCATTGAGCAGAAAAGAAAGATTGAATATGCTGACGATGACCAAAGAGCTGTACAGAGAGTTTGAAAAGTTAGAGATAGAAGTACATATTCCGAAGGACGCGATAAAGATGATTTACGCCATAACGTTTCAACCTGAATTGTTGGAAAAGATACGGAAATGCCAAGAGCAAGTCATGAACGACAATGCAAATAGTTTAATAGGCGAGGAAATATGTAGCCAACTGGACGACAAAGGAATCTTAAGGTTTGCTTCTCGAATATGGATACCTAATGTAGCGGAACTAAAGAATGAAATTTTGCACGAAGCGCATAACTCGAAGTATTCAATTCATCCTGGAAGCACGAAGATGTATCGAGATCTTAAAATGAACTTTTGGTGGCCAGATATGAAAAGACAAATTGCTGAATGGGTGAGTAAATGTTTTACGTGTCAGAGGGTCAAGGCGGAACATCAAAGACCAAGTGGATTACTACAGCTGTTAGAAATTCCTGAGTGGAAGTGGGAACACATCGCAATGGACTTTGTGGTAGGATTGCCTAGAACGAAGACTAACCATGATGCTATTTGGGTTATTGTGGATCGATTGACGAAATCTGCACATTTTCTTCCAATTAACGAGAGATTCTCGCTGGATAGGTTAGTTCATTTATATGTAAAGGAAATCGTGGTACAGCATGGAGTTCCAGTGTCAATAGTATCTGATCGAGACCCTCGATTCAACTCAAGATTTTGGAGAATTTTTCAACAGTGTTTAGGCACCGAATTAAAAATGAGTACGACTTATCACCCGTAGACGGACGGTCAAAGTGAAAGGACAATTCAAACCATCGAGGACATGCTTAGAACATGTGCACTTGATTTTAAAGGTAATTGGGACGATCATCTACCCTTAGTAGAATTCTCATATAATAATAGTTTTCACGCGAGTATTGGGATGCCACCTTACGAAGCTCTATATGGACGAAAGTGTCGATCTCCAGTATATTGGGAAGAAGTTGGTAATGAAAAGTGATAGGACCAGAGTTAGTGCAACAGACAAAGGAAATGATTGAATTAATCCAGAAAAGATTGGTAACAGCTCAGAACCGGCAGAAGAAATATGCTGACATAGCAAGAAAGGATATGGGATTCGAAGTTGGAGAACAAGTGTTACTGAAAGTTTCACCGTGGAAAGGATTAGTTAGGTTTGAAAAAAAAGGGAAATTGAGTCTGAGATATGTTGGACCATTTGAGATTTTGAAGCAGGTTGGGAAAGTAGCTTACGAGTTAGCATTACCCCCACATATGCAGCACGTTCATAATGTGTTTCACGTATCCATGTTTAAGAAGTATCGACCAGATTCGAACCATGTAATAGAGTATGAACCCATAGAGGTCCAGGCAGATTTATCTTACGTAGAACGACCAATTTAGATATTGGATCGTAAGGAAAAAGTGTTAAGGAATAAGAATGTGGTGATAGTAAAAGTTTTGTGGAAGAATCCTAAGGTGGAAGAGTCTACCTCGGAGTTAGAGAGTGATATGTTAGAGAAGTATCCCCAGTTGTTTCCTTGATCAGATTCTGAGGACAGAATCCTATTAAGGGGGGAAGGATGAAGATCCGTGAACTTTATTAATTATATAAATTGTATTATATGTGTAGAATAATTATTGTGGAGTATTTTGAGTTTAATGATAAAGGTTGTTAAGTGATTATGTGCTAAATTGGTGTGTCGGAAGCCCTCTTTTCAAATATCTTGTCTTTTGAAAATATCTTTAATTCTGAGCCCCGTTTTGAAAATTCAAGGGCCCCGTTGAAACTTTGTACATCATTATTATCCCTTCGTCAGTCGTGTCCGAATCATTATCGGAAGATTTGTTCGTATCATTATATCCCTAGTTATCTGATCTTGTCAATATTATTCGTTTTATCCCAAAAGGGAAAAATTATTCCAAACCCTAATTGTTTACGGCAATTGATATATTGTCCGTATCAATAATACTTCTGCTATAGCCCCAGTATTCTTGAGCATTAGTTATATAAATGATATGTATTGATTTGGATAATTATCAGTCCTTTTGGATAATTATCACCTCGTAAAACGTGTATTTTACTTTATTATGGTTTGAAAGCGATCCAGTGGATCTATATCGATCCAAAAATGTCGTTTGGGGTATTATTTTCCACTAAGTATAAAAAGGAGAATCGTACATTATTATATGTATAATACATATATAAATACAAAAAAATATAAAAATCCCCGAACCGTGTTCTTCGTGTTCTTCAAAATCAAAATCAATTTTGAAGGTGTTATTGAAATCCAAATCTCAAGTTCAAGTACTCAAATCAAAGATCTTGAGCTCTAGTTTCAGAATCTTCCAACTATATCATCATCTGGTAATGTTTCGATTTTATATGAATTTTTCAATATTCGAATTAAAATTAGGGTTCTTGATAAAATGGGGGATTTTCATTCCATTAATTCTCCGTTCAATTGATTGCTTCTAACATGTTCCTAGGGTTCTAATTAGTAGGAATCCATGCTTTAATTTCATGATTATGTTCAATTTTTAAGAATTCAATTTTCGGGTTTTGACCCGAATTTTCTTTTTAATAGTCCGTTCTTGTTGTTGATCTGACATGATTATGGATAGAGGGCTTTGATTGTGTGTGTTCACAGCTTTGATTTAACACCAAGAATGTAGAATTTCATGTAAGATTTAGTGAGATCGTGTTTTGGCCGGAAAAACCGAACCCGGTTTGTTTGACCGGATTTTTGGAACGATTCCGGTATGTTTTGGCCGTGATTTTGTGTTAGTTGTGTTAGTTGTGAAGTGTAGAACAGAAACCCTCAAAGAAACCAGAGTTTTAAACAAGTTTTTGGCAAGTTACGTTTTCCGGTGGCCGGACGCCGGCCGGAAACTGGAAAACCCAGTTTCCGGCGGGTTATTCTTGGCGACCCGGAAATGTTCTTTGTAATATCCGTGGATTTTTTTTTATGTATATAAACTATATTTTGTGGAGAATAATTATTGTGGGATATTTGGAATATTAATAAATTACGATTATGAGGTGATTATGTGTTATTTGGTGAGTCGAAAGCCCCTTTCAAATATTTCGTCATTTGGAATCTTATTCAGTTTTGAGCCCCGTTTTGAAAATTCAAGGGCCCCGTTGAAATTTTGTATATCATTATTATTCCTTCGTCTTTCTTATTTGAATTGTTATTGAAAGAATTATTCGTATCATTTCATCCCTATTTATTTGATCTTGTAAGTGAAATTCGTTTTGTTCAAAAAGGGAAAAATTGTTCCAAACCCTAATTGTCCAGGGTGACGGATATGTCGTTTATATCAATATTTCATCTATTATAGCCCCAGTATTCTTGAGCATTAGTTATATAATGATATGTATTGATTTGGATAATTATCAGTCCTTGTAGATAATTATCTTTTCGTAAAACGTGTTTTTAACCTAATTAGGGTTTTAAACGATCCAGTGGATCTATATCGATCCAAAAATGTAGTTTAGGGTATTATTTTTCACTAAGTATAAAAAGAAGAATCGTAGATTATACCTCATATAATCCGTATTACAAATATACAAAAATACAAAATTCCCGAACCGTATTCTTCGTGTTCTTGAATAATCAAACCAACTTTTGAAGGTGTTATTGAAATCCAAATCCAAAGTTCAAGTACTCAAATCAAAGATCTTGAGCTCTAGTTTCAGAATCTTCCAACCTCATCATCATCTGGTAATTTTTCGATTTGTTATGAATTTTTCAAATTCGAATTAAAATTAGGGTTTATACCCGAATTGGGGATTTTTGTTCTGTTGATTCTCCGTTCAATTGGTTGCTTCTAACATGTTCCTAGGGTTCTAATTAGAAAGAATCCATGATTTAATTTCATGTTTAAGTTCAATTTTGATGGGTTTAATTTTCGGGGTTTGACTCGAATTTTTCTTTTGATCCGTTCGTTCTTGTTGTTGATCTGACATTGATTCTGATAAAGGGCTTTCCTTGTATGAGTTATAAGCTTCATTTTGACATATTGAACATTGAGTTTCATGTACAGAATTAGTAGATCGTGTTTCCGGCCGGAGTTGTTGACCAGCGGTTTCTTTGACCGAATTCTGGGCTCGATTCCGGCATGGTACATGTATGATTGTGTGTTGGTTGTGTTTGTTTTGAAAAGGCGAACAAAAGCCCTCTGGTTTGGTGTGTGTTTGATCGGAAATGAGTGGTTCCGGCCACCGGACGCCGGCCAGATTCTGGAAAACCCAGATTCCGGCGGGTTGTTCTTGGTGACCCAGATTCGTTCTTCCCGACCCGGTTGTCCCGTTTTCTGACCCGGTTTCGATCTTTGAAACCCTAATTGCATTTCTAAAAACTGTTTTTGGATTTTAATTATTTATATAATTCGAAAATAGTTTAAAATCTTTAAAAATTCATATTTTTATTTTAAAAATATATTTTTAATTCAGAAAAATTCTGGAAAATTATATTTATTATTTTAAATTCGAAAATTGATTAAACTTAATTATTTTAATTATTTTTAATTAATAATTGATTTATTTAATTAATTGGTTAATTCTTTTAATCAGTTAATTCTTAAAAATTAATTATTAATTAGATTTAGTTAATTAAAAATTCAGTTTAATTATTTTCAAACCTGTTTTATTATTTGAAAATAGTTTGAGCATTCAAAGAGTGTCAATTAATTTTATTAATTGATTTATTTGCATTTAAATACTTATATTGGGTTTAAAAATCCGATTTTTGATTTAAAAATTTGTTTGCGACTTATTTAAATTCAAATAAGATTCGTGTGATGTTTTAAAAATATTTATAAGCACTATATGATTTATATAAAGTGGAATAATGTGTTTAGTGTCCGTAAATGTATTATGTGAAGAGTTGTGTCTGAGTTTGCTTATTGGAAAAATAGTTCGGGCGTTCGATAAATCTCGGAATTGGCCCGATAGGTTGTTTAGACTTATAAAATGATTACGAGTGATATGTCGAGGCTAGTATTAATGATAAGATGTACTAATATGAGATATGTATTTTAGAATCGAGTTCCCGAGGCAAGGGAAAGGAGAAGGTAGAGTAGCAACGGTAGAAGTTGACTACGTCGAACCAGGCAAGTGTCTATTTCTTTCACAAATCCTTGAGAAATTTTACTCTGAGTTATTCTATGTATGTTGTTATCCAACCAACCCCAATGATTCGATTCTTGTCCGTATCTGAACCAATAACATTGTTTCCATGAAAAATTCCTGATTCCTTTGATTATCCACAATTTTGTTGAATATTGAGAATCCTCACCTTCGATTCACTTGTGTAATATAACCTTGTTATTTCTTGAAACAGATGTGTTGCTTATTTGAAACCATCCTGAACTTGTTTCACGGACCTTACTTGATCTTGATCAGTTGAAGCTCTTTTGCAATTTATCATACTATTTCACCCTCGTTGTGATTGATTGTCAGATGAAACTCTTTTGCTATTGTCATTTCACCCTCGTTGTGATTGATTGTCAAATGAAACTCTTTTGCTATTATCATTTCACCCTCGTTGTGATTGATTGTCAGATGAAACTCTTTTGCTATTGTCATTTCACCCTCGTTGTGATTTATTGTCAGATGAAGCTCTTGATATTGTCATACTAATTTATTCTTGTTGTGGTTATTATTGAAGCTTGTATTGCTTATGTGTTATGATAGAATTGTAATTGTTTTTGAAAAATAGACCAACAATGGTCGGACCAAATTTTTGGTCGATGATAATTAAGGCCAGGATGGCCAAGGATCCAGGGAAGGGCTTTGTTATAAGCAGGTCCGGGGTTGATGCGTGGCTGGCCAGCAGCTCAACCTTTGATTTGAATGAGATAAATAAAAATCCAATTCTAATCTGTTTTCTTCAGAAGTGATTGATATAATCATGCATTGTGCATTGATTCAATTCTTGTGATTTTTGTTCATTATGAGACTGCATTGAATATATATATATATGATGTTTGCTGAGCACTTTTGGCTCACTCTTGATTGTTGTTTTATAACCCTATTCCAGTGAAGCGAGAGTATGAGTCGGCACAACATGACAGATAGTTCACCGGCAGCTAGGAGAGCTCCTCGAGTGATTGTCCTTGGCAGGGTAGTTGTTTGTATTGTTTTGATAGACTAGATGTCTAGCTCTGGACTTAAGTTGTGATGTAATAACTCTGATAAAACTGGTTTGTAATAATAAAAGATTGTAGAAGCTTGTGTTCAATGCCATAATCTGGATGAGGTCTTGGTTAAGGGGTATTTTATGTTATTATTATATTATGCTTGTGTTATATAGTGTGTTGTTGGTTGAGTAACCTCCCAAATCTGTACCCCGGATTTGGAGGGCGTTACAGGTTGGTATCAGAGCAACAGGTTATGGCATATGAAACAAGTTAGGATTTAGGGTCCAGGATAACGTAGAGGGTTAGGAATTCACCTAGCGGTCATAGAAGGTCGATTTGAGATATTATGCGTAGTAATGGAATACGATTATAATTGCAGCCACCTAGCTCTAGTTCAAACTCGGATCCGTCAGAGCACCCGATAGAGGAGAGACCAGTACCAGATATGAGAGCAGGACCGTCGCGACCGACGCGACATCAGACTGGACTTATGATGGTCAGGAGGGATTCTATACCTTGTCCCGTTCCACTTCGACGTATACCCGCAGCACCGCGATCTCAGGCTTCAGTTTCCGGACCTTTGTTCCAGATCACTGAGCCACCAGTTGCACATCACCGTTATCAGAGGATGAGAGAGGAGAGAGATTATTTCTACAGACAGATGTCAGAGATGTGTGATATGCGTTCAGTTGAGGCAGTTGTGGCCAAGGATAGAGATAGATTCAGAGATCAGATAGGTGAGACACGGATGATACTCAGGGTTGTGAGGACATTGGTAGAGACGAGGTTGCATGGACTAGCTACTAGCAGAGAGGGAGAGACTACTGCAGGGATGAGAGAGGTTTTGGACTATGCGATGAGAGAGATTGGGGAGATTGCCGGACCAGCACTATGGGAGACTAGAGACCATGATCCGTGAGTAGGATTGGGTGAGATTAGATGTTATGTGGATGGATGAACTTTCGGCTAGATAGTATATAGATGCATAGTATAGTACCAGCAGTACATCGGGCTTATAGTATCGCCGGAGATTGTTGTTGTATTTTGTTGTTGTATTTTGTTGTTGTATTTTGTTGTTGTACTGTTGATCGGCAGTTATAGTTCAGCTATAACATAGTTTACTTTTGAAAGCTTCCTTAGCTTGTATCGAATCTTATTATATATGATCACTAGTTTTGCAGAACAGACATTCTTTTCTTGTCATTTTATGTCAGAACCATGATTGCCATTCTACTTATTGCCACAATTGTTCTTTTTCATATATATTTGGAAACTTGTAATCGTCGCGGTACCATTTGACGATTTGTAACCCTTGATTCTATCAACCACATTCTTTTTCATTTATGAACTGTTTGATTAAATCAGTTATTGTTAATTCATCAGCAATATGCCACCTAGACGAAACACACGTGCGAATAGCTCCACTGACCAAGAAGGTCAGCAGAATACACCCCCGACGGGTCATTTAGATCCGGTTGTAATACAGATTTTGAACACCCTCACTCAACAAACTACTGCGTTAGCACAACAACAACAACAGATTCAACAGCAGCAACAGTATCAGCAGCAGCAGCATCAGCAACAGCAGCATCAGCAACAACAGCATCAGCATCAGCAGCAGTAGCATCAACAGCAACAGCATCAGCAGCAGCAGCACCAGCAGCAGCAGCACCAGCAGGTAGTACCTGTGGTTACGTTCAAATCGTTTCAAGCAGCGAAACCTCCAGAGTTTAGGGGATCCGCTGATCCAGTTGAGGCAAAGGCATGGTTGAAGGAAATGGAGAAAGCTTTTACGTTGATAGAGGTAACGGGAGAGAAGAAAACTGGGTATGCTAGCTATTTTCTGAAAAGTGAGGCAAGCTATTGGTGGGAAACTAGTAAGGCTTTAGAACCAGAAGGGTTAGTTACGTGGGAGAGATTTACAGAGTTGTTCTTAGAGAAGTATTTTCCTGACTATATGCAAGATCAAATGGAGCTGAAGTTTCTAGAATTAAAGCAGGGTAGTATGACTGTTTCTCAATATGAGACCAAGTTTACTGAGTTGTCTAGGTTTGTTCCGACATACGTGGAAACGGAGAAGAAGAAGGCCAGGAGGTTCCAACAGGGACTGAGGTCATGGATTCGTAGTAAGTTAGCAGTTTTGGAGTTAGATACATATGCAGCCGTAGTACAGAAGGCAATGATTGCGGAAGGAGAGAGTGATTCATACATGAGAGAGAAAGAGAATAAGAAAAGAAAAATAGGGGCATCTGATAAGGTACAGCCACAGGGAGATTTTCAGGGTCATTCAAACAAGAAACCAGGATTTCAGATGAGTAGAGGTTCAAACTTCAGGAAGACGGATACCAGGGATGCATGACTAATCAATGTTCCATCCAACAACGATCAGCAAGTAGTTTCCAGACCTCCACTGCCAGAATATAAGACATGCGGGAAAAGACACCCCGGAGTATGCCACAGATTGAGTGTTACATGTTTTAACTGTAACCAGAAGGGTCATTATTCCAGGGATTGCAAGATAGGCGTTATGTGTTATCGATGCAAGAAACCATGTCATATGATTAAGGATTGCAGGGCACCAGTAACCGTGAACAACATGATTCGAGCGATAGAGGCACCTCCAGCTGTCAATGATCAGCCGCAAGCCAGGACGTATAACCTAACGATGAGGGAAGCAGATTGTGACACTGATGTGATAGCAGGTACACTTCTAATGAATTCAGAAGCTACTAAGTCGTTTATTTCTGAGACGTTTGCACGTAATTCAAATTGCTTAATGGAACCTTTAAATGGAGTATAAAACATAGAGATAGCTAACTGAAATCGTATATCGGTCAGGTTATGTTGTCCCCGTTGTGAAAATTGAGATTCTAGGGAATTGTTTTTTATGTCAATTTGTTACCCTTAAGTTGAGAGAATTAATGTGATCTTAGGAATGGATTGGTTAACTGAGTACAATGTGCGGATTAATAAGACTGTAGCGTTAGTTAGAATATTGTGGAGAACGTCTAAGCTAGGAGAATGTATTGGGAATTAGAGAGTAAAATATGTTAGAAGAGTATCCCCAGTTGTTCCTTGACTTGATTCTGAGGACATAATCCTATTAAGGGGGGAAGGATGTAATATCCGTGGAATTTTTTTTTTATGTATATAAACTATATTTTGTGGAGAATAATTATTGTGGGATATTTGGAATATTAATAAATTACGATTATGAGGTGATTATGTGTTATTTGGTGAGTTGAAAGCCCCTTTCAAATATTTCGTCATTTGGAATCTTATTCAGTTTTGAGCCCCGTTTTGAAAATTCAAGGGCCCCGTTGAAATTTTGTATATCATTATTATTCCTTCGTCTTTCGTATTTGAATTGTTATCGAAAGAATTATTCGTATCATTTCATCCCTATTTATTTGATCTTGTCAGTGAAATTCGTTTTGTTCAAAAAGGGAAAAATTGTTCCAAACCCTAATTGTCCAGGGTGACGGATATGTCGTTTATATCAATATTTCATCTGTTATAGCCCCAGTATTCTTGATCATTAGTTATATAATGATATGTATTGATTTGAATAATTATCAGTCCTTGTAGATAATTATCTTTTCGTAAAACGTGTTTTTAACCTAATTAGGGTTTTAAACGATCCAGTGGATCTATATCGATCCAAAAATGTCGTTTAGGGTATTATTTTTCACTAAGTATAAAAAGGAGAATCGTACATTATACCTCATATAATCCGTATTACAAATATACAAAAATACAAAATTCCCGAACCGTGTTCTTCGTGTTCTTGAATAATCAAACCAACTTTTGAAGGTGTTATTGAAATCCAAATCCAAAGTTCAAGTACTCAAATCAAAGATCTTGAGCTCTAGTTTAAGAATCTTCCAACCTCATCATCATCTGGTAATGTTTCGATTTGTTATGAATTTTTCAAATTCGAATTAAAATTAGGGTTTATACCCGAATTGGGGATTTTTGTTCTGTTGATTCTCCGTTCAATTGGTTACTTCTAACATGTTCCTAGGGTTCTAATTAGCAAGAATCCATGATTTAATTTCATGTTTAAGTTCAATTTTGATGGGTTTAATTTTCGGGTTTTGACCCGAATTTTTCTTTTGCTTCGTTCGTTCTTGTTGTTGATCTGACATTGATTCTGATAAAAGGCTTTCATTGTATGAGTTATAAGCTTCATTTTGACATATTAAACGTTGAGTTTCATGTACAGAATTAGTAGATCGTGTTTCCGGGCGGAGTTGTTGACCGGCGGTTTCTTTGACCGAATTCTGGGCTCGATTCCGACATGGTACATGTATGATTGTGTGTTGGTTGTGTTTGTTTTGAAAAGGCGAACAAAAGCCCTCTGGTTTGGTGTGTGTTTGATCGGAAATGAGTGGTTCCGGCCACCGGACGCCGGCCGGATTCTGGAAAACCCAGATTCCGGCGGGTTGTTCTTGGTGACCCGGATTCGTTCTTCCCGACCCGGTTGACCCGTTTTCTGACCCGGTTTCGATCTTTGAAACCCTAATTGCATTTCTGAAAACTGTTTTTGGATTTTAATTATTTATTTAATTCGAAAATAGTTTAAAATCTTTAAAAATTCATATTTTTATTTTAAAAATATATTTTTAATTCAGAAAAATTCTGGAAAATTATATTTATTATTTTTGAAATTAGAAAATTGATTAAAATTAATTATTTTAAATATTTTTAATTAATAATTGATTTATTTAATTAATTGGTTAATTCTTTTAATCAGTTAATTCTTAAAAATTAATTATTAATTAGATTTAATTAATTAAAAATCCAGTTTAATTATTTTCAAACCTGTTTTATTATTTGAAAATAGTTTGAGCATTTAAAGAGTGTCAATTAATCTTATTAATTGATTTATTTTCATTTAAATACTTATATTGGGTTTAAAAATCCGATTTTTGATTTAAAAATTTGTTTGCGACTTATTTAAATTCAAATAAGCTTCGTGTGATGTTTTAAAAATATTTATAAGCACTATATGGTTTATATAAAGTGGAATAATGTGTTTAGTGTCCGTAAATGTATTATGTGAAGAGTTGTGTCTGAGTTTGCTTATTGGAAAAATAGTTCGGGTGTTCGATAAATCTCGGAAGTGGCCCGATAGGCTGTTTAGACTTATAAAATGATTACGAGTGATATGTCGAGGCTAGTATTAATGATAAGATGTACTAATATGAGATATGTATTTTAGAATCGAGTTCCTGAGGCAAGGGAAAGGAGAAGGTAGAGTAGCAACGGTAGAAGTTGACTACGTCGAACCAGGCAAGTGTCTATTTCTTTCACAAATCCTTGAGAAATTTTACTCTGAGTTATTCTATGTATGTTGTTATCCAACCAACCCCAATGATTCGATTCTTGTCCGTATCTGAACCAATAACATTGTTTCCATGAAAAATTCCTGATTCCTTTGATTATCCACAATTTTGTTGAATATTGAGAATCCTCACCTTCGATTCACTTGTGTAATATAACCTTGTTATTTCTTGAAACGGTTGTGTTGCTTCTTTGAAACCATCCCGAACTTGTTTCACGGACCTTACTTGATCTTGATCAGTTGAAGCTCTTTTGCAATTTATCATACTATTTCACCCTCATTGTGATTGATTGTCAGATGAAACTCTTTTGCTATTGTCATTTCACCCTCGTTGTGATTGATTGTCAGATGAAACTCTTTTGCTATTGTCATTTCACCCTCGTTGTGATTGATTGTCAGATGAAACTCTTTTGCTATTGTCATTTCACCCTCGTTGTGATTTATTGTCAGATGAAGCTCTTGTTATTGTCATACTAATTTATTCTTGTTGTGGTTATTATTGAAGCTTGTATTGCTTATGTGTTATGATAGAATTGGAATTGTTTTTGAAAAATAGACCAGCAATGGTCGGACCAAATTTTTGGTCGATGATAATTAAGGCCAGGATGGCCAAGGATCCAGGGAAGGGCTTTGCTATAAGCAGGTCCGGGGTTGCTGCGTGGCTGGCCAGCAGCTCAACCTTTGATTTGAATGAGATAGTAAAAATCCAATTCTAATCTGTTTTCTTCAGAAGTGATTGATATAATCATGCATTGTGCATTGATTCAATTCTTGTGATTTCTGTTCATTATGAGACTGCATTGAATATATATATATATATATATGATGTTTGCTGAGCACTTTTGGCTCACTCTTTCTTGTTGTTTTATAACCCTATTCCAGTGAAGCGAGAGTATGAGTCGGCACAGCATGACGGATAGTTCACCGGCAGCTAGGAGAGCTCCTCGAGTGATTGTCCTTGGCAGGGTAGTTGTTTGTTTTGTTTTGATAGACTAGATGTCTAGCTCTGGACTTAAGTTGTGATGTAATAACTCTGATAAAACTGGTTTGTAATAATAAAAGATTGTAGAAGCTTGTGTTCAATGCCATAATCTGGATGCGGTCTTGGTTAAGGGGTATTTTATGTTATTATTATATTATTATGCTTGTGTTATATAGTGTGTTGTTGGTTGAGTAACCTCCCAAATCTGTACCCCGGATTTGGAGGGCGTTACATTCTTGATGACCCGTTTTGAAACCCTAACCCGACCCGGGTTCAATCTTCAAAACCCTAATTTTATTTCAGAAAACTGTTTTTGAATTTTATTTTAAATTTAATTCGAAAATAGATTAAAATTTTATAAAAATCATATTTTTATTTTAAAAATACATTTTTAAATTCAGAAAATTCTGAAAAGTTATAATTATTTATTTAAATTCGAAAACTGATTAAATTTAATTATTTTAATTATTTTTAATTAATAATTAATTAATTTAATTAATTGATTAATTCTTTTAATCAGTTAATTCTTAATAATTAATAATTAATTAGATTTAATTAATTTAAATTAAGTTTAATTATTTTCTAGCTTGATTTAATTATTTAAAAATAGTTTGAGTGTTTGAAAAATGTCAATTAATTTTTATTAATTGATTTAATTGTTTTTAAATACTTATATTGGGATTAAAAATCCGATTTTTGATTTAAAAATTGTTTGTGACTTATTTAAATTCAAATAAGCCTCATATATTGTTCTAAAAATATTTGTAAGTGCTATATGGTTTGTGTGAGTTGAATAATGTGTTTTATAGTCTGTAAATTCCCATACGAGGGCTAATGTTTGAGTTTTAATTACCGTAAATTAGATCGGGCATCCGATAGGAACCCGATTACTTGTTTAAATTTGAAAATGGTTATGAGTGTATATCGAGGATAGAACGAGGATACTTAGACTTACTGTAATGAGTTGTTTATTATTGAATCGAGTTCCCGGAGCAAGGGAAAGGAGAAGGTAGAGTAAGCTTGGTAGAATTCCGTCAGCTACGTAGACCAGGCAAGTATTTGTGCCTTTACTTGTTGATTCAATTTTTATTGTTCTTAATGATTACATCTATGTTACCATCGGAACGATTCAGATTATTCAATCTTCACCCGTATTGAGCAACTGATGCTATTTCCTTGAATATTCTTCAATTCTTGATTAAATCCACAATCGTGTCAAATATCAGAAATCTTCATTTCAATTCACTTGTATTAAATATAATCATTGTTGACCTTCTTAAATGTGTACTTATGTACCGTTGAAACCATTTCAAATCTATTTCTCGAACTTCATTTGATATTGAGCAGTTGAAGCTCTTTTGCAACTATTGTACTTTGTCATTGTGTACTTACGTACCGTTGAAACCATTTCGAATCTATTTTTCGAACTTCATTTGATATTGAGCAGTTGAAGCTCTTTTGCAACTATTGCACCCTGTCATTGTGTACTTATCTTGTTATGCATGTTATTGCTTATACTCTGTGATAGAATTGGCATGTTTTAAAAATGAGACCAGTAATGGTCGGGCCATATTTATGGTCGTAATAACTTAAGGCCCAAATGGCCATGGATCCTAGTGGAGGACTTTTCTATAAGCTAGTCCGGGGTTGATGCGTGACTGATCAGCAGCTCAACCTTTTTATTTGAAAAATGTAGAAGTCCAATTCTAATCCCTCTTTCTTCAATAAAGATTGTTAAAATCATATGTTTGACTTGTATATTGTTGATTCAGATAACTGTGATCTTTCCTTTCATTATGGAACTGTGATTTATATATATTATGCTTGCTGAGCACTTGTGGCTCATACTTGTTTTGTTTCTAACCATATTCCAGTTAAGCGAGAGTATGAGCAGACACAGCGCGAGCGATAGTTCTCCAGCAGCTAGGAGATCACCCAGAGTGGTTGTCATTGGCAGGGTAGTTGTTTGTTTTGATAGGTAGACTAGATGTCTAGCTTTGACATTAAGTTGTGTAATAACTCTGAAACTGGTTTGTAATAATAATGACTTAGAAGCTTGTTCAATGCCATAATCTGGATGCGGTCTTGGTTAAGGGGTGTTTTATGTTATTATATTATAATGCATGTGTTATATACAGGTTTATTGTGTTTCGTTGGTCGAGTGACTCCCCAAATCTGTACCCCCGGTTTGGAGGGCGTCACAGGTTGGTATCAGAGCAACAGGTTATGGCATTTGAAACAAGTTAGGACTTAGGGTTTAGGATAACGTAGAAAGTTAGAAATTCACGTAAGGATTATAGAAGGTCAATTAGGAATATTATACGTGGTAATTGAATATGATTATATAATTGCAGCCCCTAGCTCTAGCTCAGATTCAGACCCGTCAGAGCATAGGGTAGAGGATATTTCTGAATGATATATATTCTAGCATTTAATTAGTTAATAATTCTAAAATTATTTAAGTGCTAATATTTGTTCTAAATATTATGCATTTATTTAATTCAAATTATTTTATTTTGTTCTATACATTATAAAATAATGCAGCATAATTTATTGGATTTTAATTGGTTTACATTAGTTAATGATAGTTAATCAATTTTATTCTAAGAAAATTGTGAAATTTTTGTTAACTGTGAATTTTATTAAAAGGTTTGATCTGTAGGAATTCATAGAAGATAGAAATCAAAGTTTTTGTTTTGAAACTGGCAACAGGTTTGAAATAAAACAAGAAGCAAAATCTATCGAAATAGAAGTTTTGATGGTTTTTCTAGTACTTTGACAAAATCTATCGAAGTGACTAATAATCATTTTGACAGGTTTTTGAAAGAGGAAAATAAAAACTATCGAAGGAGTTTTTCGATATATTTTGAAATAAAAATGAAATCTATCGAATAATTCAAATCTTTAATATTCAAAAATCTCGATATTTTTTCAAACAGAACAAATGTTTGTTGGTTTTTAGTTTTTTAATTTTAAACCTTCGATAGTTTTTAGATAGAAGTCGGTTTAAATTATGATTTTATCCACTTCAATAGTTTTTCCAAAACTCTTGAATTGTGATTTGACTTTTATGCCACTCAAGAAAAACTATCGATAGTTCATTATAAAAACTATCGAACGTGAAAGTACTGAAATACCCCTGACAGTTTAGTGAGTATATAACTGGGACTTAGACGTTTTTTTGGTGTTATTCTCAGATCTAAGGTTCATTTTAAAGATACTTACAAATATATACGAACAAGAACAAGAACACCTCGACAGTTTCTTGATTTTAAACTGATAATTACTTGAAAGAAGTCGTTTTTACCACAATAATTTCACTTTTAACCGTGAAAGTGCTGTGTCTTGAGAATCTTTTGAGTTTTAAGTTCGGTTTTAAAAAAAAATCTATCGATAGAGACATTTGGACCTTAAGAAGTTTGATAACAATGGACTTACTTGAGATTTTATTGATTAATCAATTGATTTCTTAAGTTTGGTGTTAATTTGAAGGTTATCAATTTACAAAATTAGGGTTCTTAACTTTGGGAATTGTTTTTAGTTCGGTTTTTTTAATTAGTAAAAAGGGATATTTTAAGTAATAAGTTAATTGGGTTTAATTTTGGTTTTAATATTAATTTTCTGGAATTTGTGAAAATTAAATGGCCAGAGAATTTGTTATCACCAAAACGAATCACCTCTCGTTTCAAAATGTGCAATCCATCACGAACTTACAGTTTCGTGCATGGGCACAATTTTTGAATACACATTCACTAGTGGCCTATGCTGTAAGTACTCCCACGGTTCTTTGTGTTGATCAACTAACTGGACTGTACACCACTACCACTGATGTTAGATATAATTGCTGATGATTGTTTATCAGTGTTTAAGTAAAAGGTACTTATCAGAGTTTACACTAGAAGCCAGTCAGAGTTTGTTAAAGTCTGACGGGGTGAGAGTTTATTTAGCTGTCGGTGCATACTTGAAGATTCTAGAAGCAATATATCTTGAAGATGGAAAGAAGCAAGATATATTGAGATAGCTAAAGAAACGGGACAGAAGACAGAAGCAATCCTAAATTGATATAAATTGTATAGCTGATTTATAGGAATATCAATTTGAGATTGATTGTGTAACTGTGTTCTATATAAACACAGATAGGTTAACCCTAAAAGGGATGCGAATACTGAATACATTATTCTTGTAACCTAGCAGATCTCTGTGATTTTTTACATCACTGAGAGAAGAGTTATTTAATATAATTCAGTTTATTGTTCATAAACAGTGTTCTTGATTGTCATTCTCATACATATATTGATTATATATTGTGTATTCGGCCTAGCAATTGGTATCAAAGCCAAGGCTGATTAATATATACAGTTTATTGATCCAAACACAAGTATAATCATGACTGAAAACTCCCAGGCAGGTTCTAATGGAGGTTCTAATGCTCAAAAGGTTCAATCTGCTTCTGTAAGTCGATATGAGTCAATCAGGGTTCCAATTCTCAAACTAGTGGAATATCCAATATGGAAGGTTAAGATGATCATCTTACTAAACTGACTCCTGTAGTTTCTGGTCAAGAACAAAAGACTGTTCCGAAGGAAAAGAAAGATATGACTCCTGAGGACATCTCATCAATTGCAAAGGATGCAAAAGTTAGACATCTTCTTCATAGTGCCTTAGATAATGTCATGTCTAACAGAGTTATTGGTTGCAAGACTGCCAAAGAAATCTGGGATGCTTTAGAAGTCAAGTGTCAAGGAACAAGTGCTATAAAGAAGAACATGAAGACTATTTTAACACAGGAGTATGAACACTTTGACTCTAGATCTGATGAAACTTTGACAGATACATATGACAGATTCTGTAAATTGTTGAATGATTTGTCTCTTGTTGATAAAGAATATGACCTTGAAGAGTCAAATCTCAAGTTTCTACTATCTTTACCTGAAAGATGGGATTTAAAGGCAACAACAATAAGAGATAATTATGATCTTGCAGAAACAGATCTTGATGAAATTTATGGGTTGCTTAAAACTCATGAACTTGAGATAGAACAAAGAAACAAAAGATCTGGAAAGAAGACAAAATCTATTGCTCTCAAAGTTGAAGAAAAACTCATGAAGAAAGAAACAAAAAAGAAGAAAGCTAAGGGAAAAGCTTTAGTCATAAATTCTGAAAGTGAGTCATCAAACTCTGATGGTGACTCAAACTCTGATGCTTCTTCTGAATCTGAGGATGATGAAGAACAAATGATGCAAATGGCTGCTTTGATGGTGAAGACCTTCAAGAAGATGGGTTTCAAGAACTTCAAGAAGGGAAAAAGATTCTCAAGAAAAGATTCAAACTCTGAAAGAAAGAATTTCAGAAAGTCTGAAAAAAGGGATATCAAACCTGGAAAGAAAGACAAGTCTGAAATCCAGTGCTACAAGTGTAAAGAGATGGGTCACTATGCTCCAGAGTGCAAGAATGGAAAATCTGAAAAAGCACTCATCACTAAAGGAAGAGACTGGGCAGATACTTCAGATTCAGATGAGGATGTAAACTATGCTCTCATGGCAACTGTCAATGATGAATCTGACTCATTTGAAAATAAGGTACCTCTAACAACTTATGCTTATGATATTGATAATATATCAGAATTGAGAATTTATCTTAAAAGCATACATGTTAGTTATAGAGATCAGACTTTAGAGAATGAAAGAATTAAATCTGAGAATCTTAAGCTTAAATATAGAAATAAATTTCTGGAAGAAGAACTTGTTAACATGTAACAAGTTCAAAAGGAAAGAGATGATGCTGTTTATGTTGAACATGAGTTGCTTAAGAAATTTAGGGAATTAGAATCTGATTTGGAAAAAGAAAGGAAGGTAATTAAAACCTGGACAAATTCTGGAAAAGACACACATCAAGTTTTTCAAACAGATACAGTTGGGTTAGGTTACTGTGAGGAAGATGATATTAGGCTTAAAGATAAAGTTAAAGTTAAAACACAACTCAAACCTATGAAATTTGTTCCTGAATCCAGTAAGCAAAACCCTGTACTTGAAAAAGAAGCTGTTAAGAAAGAATCAGTAAAAACTTGTGTTAAACAGGTGAATGTTGGTTTAATGACAGAGAAACAATTCAAGTATAAGCTCAAAGAGGGAAAGTCTGTTGAAAAACAGAAAGTGTCCAGGAAAAATAGAAATGGAAAAGTAGGCATTAACAGAAGTAATAATCATTTGCCTATTACTGATACTCCTAGAAAAACATGTCATAATTGTGGTAGTACTAACCATCTTGAAAGTTTTTGCAGGAAGAACAAAGATATTAATTCTTTACCCTCCAAGTCTGGAGTTAAGAATGAATATAGTAGGGTTAGACCACAGACTTTATGCACTCACTGTGGGAGTACTTGGCATTCTATTTATACTTGCAAGAATTATCATGCTACTTATCACAATTATTATGAGTTGAAGCCCAATTTGAAATGGGTTAAAGTTGATTCTGCAAGTGTAAATTCTGATAGTGCAAACTCTGAAACAGTTAGCTTAAACTCCGTAGATAAAAATTCCGCTGCAAAAGCTAACTATATTAAGAAAGCCAAAGGATCCAAGCAAGTCTAGATCCTTAAATCTAACTCTTTGTAATTGTTTGTGATTGCAGGGCATAAGGGAAAGTACCCTAGTCTTGGACAGTGGATGTTCAGGACACATGACTGGAAATAAAGCCCTGCTATCAGATTATGAGGAGAAAGCTGGCCCAAAAGTTTCCTATGGAGATGGCAACATAGGACGTACTATGGGATATGGCAATATCAATCTTGGAAGTGTCATCATCACCAATGTAGCTCTTGTCCCAGGACTCAAGCATGACTTGCTATCTGTGAGTCAAATCTGTGACAGAGGTTATCATGTAGATTTTCAAACTGAATACTGTGAGGTTATCAGCAAATCTACAGGGAAAGTTGTTCTAGTTGGACACAGATGAAATAATATCTATGAAGCAAGTTTGGTAACAAACTCTGAAGGAAAAGCTGTGTGTCTGTCTGCAAAAATGTCTAATGAGGAGAGTTGGAAATGGCATAAGAAGCTCTCTCACCTAAACTTGAACAACATCAATGAGCTAATTCGAAAAGATCTTGTAAGGGGACTTCCAAAGTCTATACTGTTGCCCAGTAATAATCTATTGTAGAAGGGGGGTTGAATACAATAGAGTAAGATAATCGACTTCTTAATGTATATATCACAAATATGAAAAGAAAGATAACAACTTTATTAAATCTGATATAAAACTGTTACAAACTCTCTCAAAAAATTCTGATGTTCTTGAGAGCTGCTAGTTTACAAAAACTCTCTCAAGAAATTCTGTTCTTAAGAGCTTCTCTTCGATTATGTTCTCTCTCTAATGAATACATAAATCGAAACCAAGACTGTGTTTATATAGTGCACACAGCTTCTCTATCAATAACAAGATAAGTCCTAATCAATAACAAAGATAGAAACCTATCCTTAATCGATAGCTACATTCTACAAACCATGAACAAATAGAATAAACTTCCATGTTTATCTAGACTCCAAATATAACTCGAAGTAGGAATCCTGATCAGCTTCAAGTTCTGATGATCAATCCTGATCATAGTCTGAGTAGGAATCCTGATGATCAATAAGATACTGACGCTTGATCAAATACTGATGACCATGCAATACTGATGACGTCAGCAATCCTGATCAGTTGAGTCTAGCTTCTGACGATCATTGAATTCTGATCTAACAATCTCCCCCAATCTCATACTTTGTGAAATAAAGTATAGATTCCAAATATTCAATGATGTCAAAAACATGTATCAAAATGTACGAGTATCTTCAGAAACAACTTATCTGTTTAAGCTTTGTGATAGAACATATTCATCTTCAAGAAGTTGGATAATAAACTTTCTTCTTTTTCTTCAAGAATTTGAATCAGACTTTCCTTAAGATTTCTGAGTTCTTCATCTTCCTCATTAATCTGGTAGATAGCTGCTCTTAGATTCTGTATGGAGCTTTTCTGTAGACTGTGCTCTTCAAGCAAAAGATAAGCAATTTCCTTCCCATCAGGATTGAGAGTAAGTTGGGTCATACCAAAAGTTACTTCTTTAACAGCAGTACCTCTTTGCATTTCCACATCCTGACCTCTTTGATTTAAGTACATGGGAATATAATTACCATTGAAATTATTGTTTCCATCCAGTCTTCTTCTTATAGTTGACAAAATCATGTCAGCCCATACTTTGTACACTTGGTTCTTCCATCTTAACAGATAGTGAACATATTTCAGTTCCTGTGTAGTTTTCATCAGCAGATCTTGAATAGATAGAATCTTCACACTACCATCTTTCATGAAGTACAGAAGCTTTTCTTTCTTTTCAAAACCATCATGACAATCTATAACTATATCAACAGCTAATAAATTGTTCAGATTTTCAGAAGTTAAAGTACCTCCAATTTCAGTTAAGGAGTAAGGATCAACATAAGTCATGTTTAGAAATTCAGCATCCCTGTGTCCAATACCTCCTCTTGTATAACTTGACATTTGCTTCAGATTCGAAAACATCTTTAACCAGAGTGTTTTTGATCTAGCCATATCAGACAAATCAACAACACTTGAAGCACTTGTAATAATTCCACCAGTCTGAAAATTGATAGGTGTATCACACTTCAGTGTACTTATGTGTTCCCACTTCTTGTCTTTCTCCTTTTCATGAGTGTAGCTTCTTTCAAGTAGAGATTCTTGCCTGCTTGTATTTCTCCATTGTCTTTCATTTGAAACTTTAAGCCTTTGTAGATAGAGATTGAAATCTTCATTTGTTCTCTTTGAAATATCTCTTCTTCTGGCTTCTTCTTCTTCATCTACTTCTTTGTTGTGACAATCAACAACAGTAGATAAGATTATCAAATCAACCTCTTGCAGAATTTCAGATTCGTCAGGATCTTGAATGATGTCAGAATTAGAATCTTCAATTTGATTTGTATTGCTGAGAGTTGATTTACTTGAATTTCTTCTCAATTCAGGTTCTTCTTCAACAATTCCATCATCACCAAAAGTAGATCTGTCAGGAACTACTAGAGTTTGAATAGGTTCAGGAATTTCTTCAATTCTTAACCCTCTAGACCTTGTCTGTCTAGGTACTGTTTGAGTTGAAGAACCTCTTTTACTTCTTCTAGCACCTCTCCTACCTCTGCTTCCTCTACCTCTAGCAGGAGCAGTATAGCTTTCCATTGTCTCTCTTTGTAGTCTCAAGAATTCTTCATGTGAGAGATCTGGATATTCTTCACTTGCTGTAGAGAGTGCTTTTCTTGCATATAATTGTTGAACTCTTTTATCAGTGTGATATAGAGTAACAATTCTGCCATCTTTTGTAGAAAACTTCTGGAATAAATTTGATGCATCTTCAGGATTATCAATAATTACATCTTCATCACCTTCAGGAATTGTAGCAAGAATGTGTCCATGACCAGGTGTCAGGATTTGATCTTCCGTCAGGATCTGAGATTGCACCAATGTTCTTACTGTCTTAACTCCAGAATCAGAAACATGAGTTGACTGCGTTGTTTGACTTTGAGAAGTTTGGATTGTCTTCATAACAACAGCATCAGAGGTTTCTCCTTGTATCGCTTTGTCACCACCATCATCTCCAGTATCATCATCATTATTTCTTAATACTAGATCAGGTGTACATTTTGTCTGAACAACCTTCTCCCCCTTTTTGACATCAGGATTTGACAATAATTGCAAAATTAAGGAAAGAGAGGCTTGAATTTCAGTTACCTTAGTATCCAGAGAATCAATTCTTTGATTGATTGAGGTTTGTTCTGAAACAACAGATTTCACTTGGAATTCCACTACCCTTAGTTGTAAAGTAGTAGGCACCTTTGTAAAATTATTAAAGATATCAGTCCTCACTTTTTCAGTTGAGCCCTTGATAGAATCAATCTCACTTTTCAGGCTCTTGGATAACAAAGTTGTAGCCTTCAGATGATTCTTCAAGTCTTGATTCTCTATAGACTTCACTACATTATAGGCATGTTCAATAGCAGAAGAAAAACTGATAGATTCATCAGATTGGTGCCATGAATTGTTCCATTCATTCTGTCTAAATGCCTCTGCAGGATCAAAGGAAGGAGTAGAAAAATCTTGTCTCTGATCTTTCCCAGTGAAAGCATTGCTAGCCATATATGTACTTGATGAACCAAAATTAGTTCCAAGACTAATTTTGAGTGCTGTAGCAAGCTGTTCCTTCTCTTTTCGATTCTCATTATCATCATCACTATCATCAGAAGTATCATCAACAGTACCATGAGTAATATCAGGATCAGGAATAGGAATACCTTTCAGTTTATCCTGTGGTTCTGAGATAGGATGATCCATTGGTCTTGAACGAAGTGGCTGTATCAAAATAGGTTCATTATCAGGAGCACCACTAGCGTCAGAATGAACATCGTCAGGATTTGATATGCGTGCATCAGTATTTGCTACCAATGGTTCTTGTGGAGCTTGAGGTTCAGAAGCTTCTTCAACACTTTGAGTTAAAGGTTCTTGTGTGCTTCCCTCATTGACAATGTTCTCGACCAATCTTTCAACAGAAGCTGTAGCTTTGCCTGCATCTTCACTTTGAGAAGATGGTTCTTGTGTAGCTGGAATGTTGATGTCGTCATTCTCCCTTTGAGAAAATGGTTCTTGTGTGACCATTCCACTAGCTAAGCCTTCACCCAAACTTTGATTGAGTGGTTCTTGTGTGGCAGGATCAACAGTAGCTGCTGAATTACTCTGAAATTCAGGTTCTTGTGAGCTTGATCCTTTCAGCTTCTTCTGTCTCTGATAGACTAACTCTTCTGCATTCCTCTTTTTCTTTGATGTAGGTGTAGGACCAACCAAGGAAGCAGTTGTAGAAACCTTCTCCCAAGAAATTTCTCTAATCTGAGATGGAGAGGCTGGAGAGTCTGATAGAGAGACAACTTTTGTTGTTGCATCAGGAATACTAACATCAGGATTTGCTAGAGCATCAGGAGTAGATGACTCATCAGGATTTGATGTCTGAATATCAGTATCCTTCATTTGCACTATCAAAGGAATATGATACCTGCTCTTTGATAATTTCCTTGTCTTTTGTGGTTTTGATAAAGGTACCACAGCTTTAGTAGCAGTATCAGCAACTTCCTTGTTCACATTCATCACAGAGGATATAGGTAAGTCATCCTCTGAATCACTTTCATCAATCAACCTTAACTTCCTTTTCACAGGAACATTCTTAACAACCTTATCAGCTTTCTTCACCAGGACCCCTTGTACACCCCCTTGTATCTTCTTTTTAGTGAGTGGTGTAGAGGAAAAATCCTTTGAACCTGATTGCCTTCCAGACACATCAGTTCTAGCTGATTTCTTTGATTTTACAACTAAAGTCTTTTGAGAGACAGTAGAGGTGGTTGTTAACTGTTTAGACTGTTTAGGTTGCATGCTTGTGTCAGGAACAAGGTGGGTTGGTCCTTGCCCCATAGCATTAGAAAGTAGTCCATAATGAGTAGGCATTTTCTGATGTAAGAAAAACCTAACCTCATCAGGAATAAAAGCATTTCCTGTGAAACCATTTGCCTTATCAGGATTGAGAAAAAAATATTTAATATTGTTTTCTTCCTGTACTTGCCTGCAAAATTTGTCAGTAACACTCATATTGATAGAGAAATGATAAATAATAAACTCTGATAATAATGAAATTGAAATTGATAAGTAAGACTGAAAACTTAATCAAAGACTAAGTAATAATCTAATTGTCCAGAGTTTACCAGGAGTGTTGATGACAAATTAGCATAGAACCTCTGGTTTTCATACCAGCTTCAATATCTGAGCATCAGGATTTGACCAGTTGACTTCCTGTCAGGATTGAGTCCTATCAGGATTTGATCAAAGATACATACCTTTCTGAATAACTATCAGGATTTGACAGTTATCAGGATTTCTTCTATGTAACCTTTCCTCAGAAATTCTCAAAATTCATCATTCCAAGTTCATTCACCAATTTATTGAAAATAGCTTCAGGTAGTGGCTTGGTGAATATATCAGCTAGTTGTTGATCAGTAGGAACAAAGTGAAGTTCAATTGTTCCTTCCAGAAACTGTTCTCTTATAAAGTGATATCTGATACTTATGTGTTTAGTAAGAGAATGCTGAACTGGATTTCCTGTCATTGCAATAGCACTTTGGTTATCACAATAAATAGGGATTTTTGAGTATGACAGACCATAATCTAACAACTGATTTCTCATCCACATTATCTGAGCACAACAACTTCCTGCAGCAATGTACTCAGCTTCTGCAGTTGAAGTGGAAATAGATTTCTGCTTCTTACTAAACCATGAAACTAGTCTTCCACCCAAAAACTGACAACTTCCTGAAGTACTTTTCCTGTCTATTTTGCATCCTGCAAAATCAGCATCTGAATAACCACACAACCCAAAATCTGATTCCCTTGCATACCAAAGGCCAAGTGAAGGAGTGCCTTTGAGATATCTGAAAATTCTTTTGACTGCAATCAAATGTGGTTCTCTAGGTTTTGCTTGAAATCTTGCACATAGACAGGTTGCAAACATGATATCTGGTCTACTGGCAGTGAGATACAATAAAGAGCCAATCATTCCTCTGTAGTGAGTTACATCTACCTCTTCACCTTGATCAGGATCAAGTTTGGTAGCTGTAGCTATGGGAGTTGAAGCAGGAGTACTGTCTTGCATGTTAAACCTTGTTAGTAAATTCCTTGTGTATTTAGACTGATTAATAAAAATCCCTTCATCAGTCTGTTTAACTTGAAGACCCAGAAAGTGACTCATTTCTCCCATCATGCTCATTTGATATCTTGACTGCATAAGCTTGGAAAACTTTTCACACAGCTTATTGTTTGTTGACCCAAAAATGATATCATCAACATAAATCTGAACTAACAGCAACTCCTTACCATGATTCAAATAAAATAGAGTTTTATCAATTGCACCTCTTTTGAATCCACTTTCCAGTAAGAATTGAGCTAAGGTTTCATACCATGCTCTTGGAGCTTGCTTTAGTCCATAAAGTGCCTTATCCAGTCTGTAGACATGATCTGGATATTTAGGATCAATGAAACCAGGAGGTTGTTCAACATAAACTTCTTCCTCCAGTTCACCATTTAAGAAAGCACTTTTAACATCCATCTGAAAAACCTTGAATTTCTTATGTGCTGCATAAGCAAGAAATATCCTGATGGCTTCTAGTCTTGCAACAGGAGCAAAAGTTTCATCATAGTCAATTCCCTCTTGTTGGGAATACCCCTTTGCAACTAGTCTAGCTTTATTTCTGATAATGACTCCATCAGAATCAGTCTTGTTCTTGAAAATCCACTTTGTACCAACAATTGATCTATTCTTTGGTCTTGGTACCAGTTTCCAGACTTCATTCCTTTCAAATTCATTCAGTTCTTCTTGCATTGCAGTAACCCAATCAGCATCTTTAAGTGCATCTTCAACTTTCTTAGGCTCCTCCTTGGATAGAAAGTTATTATATAAACATTCATTCTGAGTTGCACTTCTTGTTTGAACACCTGCATCAGGATCTCCAATTATCAAATCAGGAGAATGATCTTTTGTCCATTTCCTTGCTGGTGTCAAATTGTTTCTTGAAGTAGATGCTCCCCCTGGATTGGTGTTATCTTGATTGAAAGAATTTGATTGATTTGAAGCTCTCCCTGAATTATTGCTATGCCCTCCTGATGTGTTGTCAGGATCTTCACTTGAATCAGTATCTGAAGAATTCTGTCCTGATGATTGAGTTGACTCTGAACTTGTAGTTGAATGCCGTTGCTCCCCCTCAACATTAGCACTACTAGTTGTATCACTGTTGTTTGCATCATCAGTATTAGCACCATCAGTACCTGGTGAGTCATCAAGATTTGGTGACCCATCAGTATCTGATGAATTGACAGGATCTGATTCAATTTCTTCAGGTTCCTTGGAAGCTTCATTTTCAAATAACAATCTATCATGCGAGTCTTCAATGATTCCAGTTATCTTTTTATCATCAAAAGATACATGAATTGACTCCATGACAGTTCTTGTTCTCAAATTAAAAACTCTGAAGGCTCTTGATGTAGGATAACCTATGAATATTCCTTCATCAGCCTTTGTTTCAAATTTTCCTAGCTGTTCAGGATGAGTTCTGAGAACAAAACATTTACAGCCAAACACATGCAAATGCTTCAGACTTGGTTTCTTCTCCTTGAGTGACTGATAAGGAGTGACACCATGCCTGTTTATCAATGTGAGATTTTGTGTATAGCATGCTGTGTTGACTGCTTCTGCCCAGAAATATGTAGGTAATTTAGCTTCTTCCAACATAGTTCTGCCAGCTTCAATAAGAGTTCTATTCTTCCTTTCTACTACTCCATTTTGCTGAGGTGTGCCAGGAGCAGAGAATTGTTGAATGATTCCTTTGTATTTGCAGAACTCTTCCATCTTTGAATTCTTAAATTCAGTACCATTATCACTTCTCAGAATCTTGACTTTGTACTTTGTGGTTGTCTCAATCATTCTCACATGATCCAACAGAACTTCAGGAGTTTCATCTTTTCTGTGCAGAAAATACACCCAGGTGAATCTAGAATATTCATCAACAATTACAAGAGTGTACCTTTTCTTACTGATGGACATGATGTTGACTGGACCAAACAGATCAAGATGTAGCATGTGATATGGTTCTTCAATAGAGGATTCTGATTTACTCTGGAATGATGTCCTTCTTTGTTTTGCTTTTTGGCATGCATCACAGAGTCCATCAGGTGTATATAAGACATTAGGTAATCCTCTTACTAACTCTTTCTTAACCAACTCATTGATGTTGCTGAAGTTGAGATGAGAAAGCTTCTTGTGCCAATTCCAACTTTCATCTACTGAAGCTTTACTGATGAAACATGTAGGGGAGCCATCAGTATCTGAGAGAATGTTGGCTTCATATATGTTACCATGCCTGTAGCCAGTTAGTGCTATCTTCCCTGTTGCTTTACTGACTACTTCACAATGAGTGGAATAGAAATTGACATGATAACCTCTGTCAGTGATTTGACTAATACTCAACAAGTTGTGTTTTAGTCCTTTCACTAGAGCTACTTTTTCAATGATGACATTTCCAATGATTATATTGCCATATCCCAAGGTTTGTCCAATGTTGCCATCTCCATAAGACACAGTTGGGCCAGCTTTTTCCTCATATTCTGATAACAGGGCTTTGTTTCCAGTCATGTGCACAGAACATCCACTATCCATGACTAACACATTTTTCTTTTTACCCTGCATCAGAATAGAAACACACTAGTTAGAACACTTAGGAACCCATACATGTTGGGTTCCTTTCTCATGCAATTTATTAATTTTAGCAGGAGAAGACTTTCTGACTTTAGCAGTCCTGACAGGATTTACTCCATCAGGATTTGCTTTGTCAGTATCAGTATTAACAAAAGCATGCTTCACTATGACATTTTCAGTTCTATCAGACTTTGTACTACTTTCAAACTTTGGCAGTGGATCATAAAAGTTATAGTACAAATCATGATACTCTTTACATGTATAAATAGAATGCCATAGACTACCACAATGAAAACAGGACTTCTGCGGTTTATAGAGTACTGATCTATTCCTAACATTAGACTTAGAAATATCAGTAATCTTCTTCTTACTCTTCTTGCAATCAATAGCAAGATGATTAGAGTTACCACAGTTGAAACAACACTTTCTAGGTGCATTTGGGATATATTTATAACCATTCTCTTTATTGATCCCAACTTTACCATTCCTGTTTCTCTTAACAGTAGCTTCCTTTTTCTTATCTGTAACCTCATAGATTTTATCTTTAAGCTGTTTCTGAGACAATAGACCTACATTCTTAGTGACTTTGTTCATGACAGGTTTAGACTTTATAATTTTAATTCCTTGAGTAGAAGAAGATCCCTTTTCAAAAGTAGAATTGGAATCCTTACCAAAAACAAAATTAACAGGAGTAATCTTAGATTTGGTTGAGTCTATAACATGTCTATAGGTCTTTGGACTGACTGTCTCATCAATGACAATTTTCTCTGCTAATTTCTTATCTTCATCTGACTTATATCCTAGACACTCTTTCCAATTCTTAGAGGTATTAATCTCATGAAATTTCCTACCAGAGTCTGTCCAGGTTCTGATTTTCTCATTAGCATATTCAAGTTCTTTTTCAAGGGAAGTACATTTAGATATCATCTCTAAGTGCATGTGTTTAGCATTATCACATTCTTTTTGTACTTCTTGCATACGAGAAAATTCAGCTTCTAATATCTCATTCCTCTTTCTAAGGTCAGACATCTCAGATAAGATTCTAGTATTTTCAGCAGTTTGACTTCTAAAGCTAATATGTAATGACTTTAGAAAACGTCTTAACTCAGAAGCATTATCAGTATCAAAATCAAAGATAGTATTTAGTACCTTATCATCAGGAGCAGCAGTTACATCAGCATTGGCCATTAACGCATAGTTGACTACCTCAGTATCAGATTCTGAGGAAGAGTCCATCCAATCCTTGCTTGATGTGATGAGTGCCTTTGTCTTGTTGCATTCAGAAGCAAAGTGACCCATACCATTACACTTGTAGCATCTAACCTTTGATTTGTCAAATTTGCTACCCTTGCTGTCCTTTTTGATATACTTGTCTTTGTCTGCTTTGAAGGTCTTTTTCTGAAAGTTGCCTTGTCTTCTATTCTTCCTGAACTTCATCCTTCTGAAGTTTCTGACAATCATAGCAACCATCTCTTCCATGTCTGAATCAGAAGATTCATCACCAGTATTGGCATCAGAATTGCCATCAGTATCTGATGAAGAGTCGTCAGGATCTGACTCAGCTACTCTTGCTTTCCTTCTAGAGACCTCCATAGCTTTTCCTTTTGATTTAGCTTCTACATTCAAAGCAATTGACTTTGCCTTGCTGCTTTTCTTGTTCTTTCTCTGTTGAACTTCAAGATCATGAGTTCTTAGCATCCCATAGATCTCATCAAGAGACACAATGTTCAGATCATACTGGTGTCTAATGATTGAGGTCTGAGTATCCCATTCTTCAGGTAAAGCTCTAAGAAATTTGGTGTTTGAATCTTCAGTTTCATATACTTTGTCAACTAAGGATAAGCTGTTCAATAGTGTCAGAAATCTATCATATAGATCAGTCAGGCTCTCTTCAGGTCTTGCATCGAATTGTTCATATTCTTGAATCAAAAGAGCCCTTCTGTTTTTCTTAACAGATGCAGATCCCTGGCACTGAGTTTCCAAAGTATCCCAGATTTCTTTTGAAGACTTGCATGCAATCACTATGTTTGACATGACAGCATCAAGGCTATTATGCAAGATATTCTTTATCTTTGGTTCCCTGAGTACATGAGCTTTTTCTTCTGGAGTCCATTCAGCTTTAGCTTTGACCACATAATGTTCTGGTACTGTATCTGTTCGTTCTACGAACTTTGTTGGTATATATGGTCCATCACGAATCCTGTCCAAATAGTCAGGATCCATAGCCTCCAGGTACATCAACATCTTTACCCTCCATGTAGGATATTCTGATATCTTTAAGATGGGAATCTTCATGCTTTCATACTTGGTTGTCGACATCTTTAGATCGTCTCTGATTCAGAATTAAATCAGTTTGCTCTGATACCAATTGTTGCCCAGTAATAATCTATTGTAGAAGGGGGGTTGAATACAATAGAGTAAGATAATCGACTTCTTAATGTATATATCACAAATATGAAAAGAAAGATAACAGCTTTATTAAATCTGATATAAAACTGTTACAAACTCTCTCAAGAAATTCTGATGTTCTTGAGAGCTGCTAGTTTACAAAAACTCTCTCAAGAAATTCTGTTCTTAAGAGCTTCTCTTCGATTATGTTCTCTCTCTAATGAATACATAAATCGAAACCAAGACTGTGTTTATATAGTGCACACAGCTTCTCTATCAATAACAAGATAAGTCCTAATCAATAACAAAGATAGAAACCTATCCTTAATCGATAGCTACATTCTACAAACCAGGAACAAATAGAATAAACTTCCATGTTTATCTAGACTCCAAATATAACTCGAAGTAGGAATCCTGATCAGCTTCAAGTTCTGATGATCAATCCTGATCATAGTCTGAGTAGGAATCCTGATGATCAATAAGATACTGACGCTTGATCAAATACTGATGACCATGCAATACTGATGACGTCAGCAATCCTGATCAGTTGAGTCTAGCTTCTGACGATCATTGAATTCTGATCTAACATATACTCAGCATAGATGGTCTGTGTGATTCTTGTCAAAAGGCCAAGCAAAGGAAGTCATCTTTCAAGAGTAAGTCTGAATCTTCAGTTATGGATCCTTATCATCTTCTACATGTTGATCTATTTGGTCCAGTAAATGTAATGTCTCTAGGAAGAAAGAAATATGCTCTAGTCATAGTTGATGAGTATACCAGATACACTTGGGTGTACTTTCTAGCAAAGAAGGATGAAACTGCCTTAACTCTGATGGATCATGTAAAGTTACTGGATAAAGGATCATAGTATAAAGTGAAAATAATAAGGAGTGATAATGGAACTGAATTCAGAAATGTAACAATGGAAGAATTTTGCAAAGAAAGAGGAGTGAAGCAAGAATTTTCTGCACCAGGGACTCCACAGCAAAATGGTGTAGTTGAAAGAAAGAACAGAACTTTAGTCGAAGCTGCCAGAACAATGCTTGATGAAGCAAAATTGCCAACTTATTTCTGGGCAGAAGCTGTTCAAACCGCTTGTTTTACTCAAAATGCAACACTGATCAATAGGCATGGGAAAACACCATATGAGATGGTGAAGAAAAAGAAACCAAACCTGAAATATTTTCATATTTTCGGGTGCAAATGCTTTGTGTTGAAAACTCATCCTGAACAGTTGACCAAGTTCGACTTAAAAGCTGATGAAGGAATTTTTGTTGGATACCCACTGTCAACTAAAGCATTCAGAGTCTACAATCTGAGAACTAAAGTAATCATGGAATCTATACATGTGTCATTTGATGACAAGAAAATAACTGGAATAGAAGATGAAGAATATCATGATCGACTTCGCTTTGAAAATGAAGATCTAAACTCTGATCACGTAAACTCTGATGAAGCATACTCTGAACCTCTACTGGTAAACACTGAGGGAGTTTCTCTGACAGAACAAAATAGAGAACCAGTTGAGGGGGAGCTTGAAGATACTTCAGAAACATCTCAACATGATGATACACATTCTGAAAATGAGTCAGCTGAAGAATCAAATAGAAACTCTGGGTCAAACTCTGAAAGTTCAAATAATGAACAGTCCAATTCAGGGGGAGCCTCAGAGAATGCAGATGGTCAAGAAGAAAATCAGGAGAGCACGAATCAAGGGGGAGGATCTAATAATGATGAAAGAAGCCACTTTCCAACAGCAAGAAGGTGGACACAAGCTCATACACCTGATCTGATAATTGGAGATCCACATGCAAGTGTAAGAACAAGAGTTGCAACAACAAATGAATGTCTGTTTCATGCATTTCTATCCCAAACTGAGCCCAAGAAAGTGGAAGAAGCTCTTCAAGATGCTAACTGGATAACAGCTATGCAGGAAGAGTTAAATGAATTTGAAAGAAATGAAGTATGGACTCTTGTACCAAGACCCAAAAATAGATCTATTGTTGGTACAAAATGGGTTTTCAGAAACCAGACTAACAGTGAGGGAATAATTACAAGGAATAAGGCTAGACTTGTGGCAAAAGGATATTCTCAAAAGGAAGGAATTGACTATGATGAAACCTTTGCTCCAGTTGCAAGATTGGAGGCCATAAGAATTTTTCTAGCATATGCTGCTTACAAAAAGTTCAAAGTCTTTCAGATGGACGTGAAAAGTGCTTTTCTCAATGGGAAACTTGAAGAAGAAGTGTTTGTTGAACAACCACTAGGGTTTGTAGATCCCAAGCATCCAGATTATGTCTACAGACTTGACAAAGCTCTTTATGGACTAAAGCAGGCACCTAGAGCATGGTATGAAACTCTGGCTCAATTTCTTTTAGAAAGTGGGTTCACTAGAGGTACAATTGATAAAACCTTGTTTTGTTTCAATACTGGTAATGATTTGCTTTTAGTTCAAATCTATGTGGATGACATAATTTTTGGGTCTACTAATGACAAACTCTGCAAGAAATTTGCCAAGCTTATGCAATCCAGGTACCAAATGAGCATGATGGGAGAGCTTAGTTATTTTCTAGGCTTGCAGGTAAAGCAAACAGATGATGGGATTTTTATCAATCAAGCAAAATATACCAGAAATCTTCTCAAGAAATTTGGTATGCTTGATAGTTCATCTGCCACAACTCCCATGGCTACTGCAACAAAGCTAGACAAAGATACAGGGGCTTCAGTAGATATCACAAACTACAGAGGCATGATAGGGTCTCTTCTTTATCTCACTACAAGTAGACCAGATATCATGTATGCAACATGTCTTTGTGCAAGATTTCAAGCAGATCCCAGAGAGCCTCATCTAGCAGCTGTGAAGAGAATTTTCAAATATCTCAAAGGAACCATAACCCTTGGTTTGTGGTATCCTAGAGAATCAGAGTTTAAATTAATTGGTTACTCTGATGCAGATTTTGCAGGCTGTAACATAGACAAAAAAAGCACCAGTGGAAGCTGTCAATTTTTAAGTGACAGATTAGTTTCTTGGTACAGCAAGAAACATAAATCAATTTCCACATCCACTGCAGAAGCAGAGTATATTGCTGCTGGTAGCTGTTGTGCACAAATTCTGTGGATGAAGAATCAATTGCTGGATTATGGGTTAAGGTACTCTAAAATACCTATTTTCTGTGATAATCAAAGTGCTATTGCTATGACAGGTAACCCAGTACAACATTCCATGACCAAGCACATCAGTATAAGGTATCACTTTATCAGGGAACATGTGGAGGAAGGAGATATTGAGCTTCATTTTGTGTCTACAGAACAACAGCTTGCAGATATATTCACTAAGCCTTTGAGTGAAGCTAGATTTACAAGACTGGTAAATGAACTTGGAATGATCTCTGGTTTTGACTAGAGATATTGGTTAGACTCAAACTTTACATATCTGTGAAAATTTGCTCATGTTTTTCTGTATGTGTTAACTGTCATGCAAATCATATTGATAAACTCTGGTAACATACTCTGTTGGAAGCATACTCTGATGATAAACTCCGATGTTATACTCTGATTGTGTTATTGTCTGAAACATATTGACCGATGAAGAAAATTGTACGAAGCATGATTCTCAGTAAGTAATCATGAATATTTCTAAGTTATATAAAATCTGATCTCAAATGTGTGCAGAAATTTTACACAGCATGATACTGTCTCTATATTTATAGCATCTCTTAGTTTATTGATCCTATACACTGAGTCTGTATTAGCTGTTTGCATTTTCTCTCATAAATCATAAACGTTAAATGATGTAAGTCTAAACTCTGATAAATAGTTACTGTTAATTCACCCCTAAGCAAACGATGCAAAAATATGCACAAATTCCTTTGAGATTATGTTGTGCCTAGGAAGACCCATGAACTTATTGTATGAAATAAGGGCTAAAATTTTCAAATTTTTGGTGACTAGTGCCAACCACTGATTACTGGAAAAAGAACAATAATAAAAATAAAAATAAAAATTTAAGGGGGTGAAAACAAATGAATACAAATAAATACAGAGTTTAGATGACATCAGAATATGTTTTACATATGAGAGTTTGGGCAACCAGTTTTTACTGATTTATTTTGTGGATTTTATGCACTTTGAGATGCTCTCAATATTTCTATTCAGTATACTCTGCTATTCACACACAAATATTCACAACTGTGCATTTTGAGAAAAGAGATTATTAATGAAGGAGGAGAATTGATAAAAACTGATGAACTGTGTACTCTACGCCGAGATAATTTATTTTTAATCTCTGATGATTAAAATAAATAAAGTTGTTTCAGACATTTCATAATTATTGAGGAACATTATTTTTGAAAAAAAAGAGAGTATGATTGAAACGGTTTGATTGAGTTTTTGAACATGGAGAGAGGTTGAGTGTCTAGGAAAATGTAATAGGCGGTAATTATTGCTCTTTTTACTGCGCATGCACATTGGAAACTGTCAATTACTGCTGTCAGTCATTGCATGAGTGCCACGTGTCACACTCACACGTTTCACGGAGTAAGACAGTTGTGTGTATTGATTAGAAACTGTTCAGTTTTTAATTCTTTCTTTTTGTATTAATATACAATACACAAACTCGTTTGAACTTTTCACAACTTACTCCAATTCAAACCTTATTGTCACATACACATTTTCACAAACACTCTTACTGCAAACACTCTCAAATATTCTCTAAGTCATTCTCTGCTTATTTCTAAATCGTGCTAATGGGTTCTACTGTTTTTTTCTCTTCTGGGCTTGAATTCGTTCCAAATAATTATGCTGCTCCATTGGTTAATGTGAACGCACCGAAGGCGTTTCATTTGATGCAGAATTTTCTTGCCCAATCTCCAATTGGGCGTGCTCTTGTAGAACCAGAGAGGCTTTCTGCGGTTCAAATCAAAAGCTTCTGGGAGACTGGTATCTATGATGATGGTGGTGTTTCTGGAACGCCATCTATTATTTTCGAGTTTCAAGAAACAGAGTATGTCATTACACCTAGTACGGTACGTGATGCTCTGGGCTTTGGTGAACATACTGCGTACACCATTGCTGTTGGTGATGCTGAGTTGCTGAGGATGATGAGGGAGATAGGTTATGGTGGATCTTTGGCCAAGATAGGTCAGTTGAAGCGACCGTTCTTGAGGAAGGAGTGGAGTTTTTTCTTCGACTGTATCACAAGAACGTTCGAGAAGAAGTGCATGAACTGGGATGCAATACCCACTGACAGTCTACAAATAGGGTATTCTCTTCTCTATGGTACCAATTTTGATTTTGGTAGATTTGTTTTAAGTAACTTAGGAGAGAAAATGAATGAGAATAGGGGAGTAGTTTACTTTGCAAGATTCTATCAGCTTTTATTTTCTACCTGTGTTAGTGGGGTAGATATTAATGATGCAGATGTAATTCCATGTTTTAAATTACACAAACGTATAATCTCTGATCTTGTGAACAAAGATGTGAAGAAGGGTGCTGTAGGTGATCTCTTACTGCCTGCATTAGTGCAGCAGTTTTTGGATGATTCTACCCAAGCAGATTCACAACCAGAACCACTAAACACTGAAGTTCCTCCATCTACATCACAACCAATTCAGACAGGTGGTAGAATCAAACACAGGGCTTTTAAACCTGCAAAGATTGTTAAGCCAGCTACTGAGGTTGGAGTGTCAAAATCTTCTCTGCCAAAGTCTGATGGTCCCTCAAAGAAGAGAAGAGCAAAGAAACCACGTTCTGATGATGAGGAAGATACTGAAACTTTGCATCAAAGAAGAAGAAGGTTGGTAGCTGACTATCTTTTTGATGAGTTAGAAACTGAAGCTGTTCCTGAAGCTGAACAGAATGCAGCTCCTGATGGTGTTACTGAGGAGGCTGATGTTAATGTTGAAGCTACTGTGCCTACAGAGGACAGAGAAGATGCTGCACATGCTGATAATGATTACTTTGCAGATCCTTTGGACATGGATATTGAAGCACATCCTACTATCAGTGTTTGTGACACTAAGGATGTGGCAGCTGATCAAGCCACTCTAGTAGTTGATGAGTCTATGGCAACTCATACAGAGATTCTCTCTGTCACCAATCAAATTCTTGAATTGGGTGAGGAAGTTGATCAGGGAGCAAAATCTGTCCCTTCTGAGAAGATTGTTGAAGCTGCTGTTGAGAAGCTAGATGAAGCTATAGCAGAGAATCTGGAAGAAGAAGAAGAAGTTGCTGAGGCAGTTAACTCTGAGAAGCATGAAGCTGTTGCAGAGCAAGTTCATGATGAAGTTGCACAGTTAAACATTGAAGTTACTGCAGAGAATACAGCTGCAGAGCCTTTAGCAGAAAATGTTGATGGAGACAGAGTTGTCTCTGACAGTGATGATCACACTTCTGCAAATTCTGATCATGCAAACTCTGGAATCAATATTGCACTCTCAGACTCTGATGATCATGAATCAATACCTTTTCTAAGGTATCCTACTGCAGAGTCTGTCAAGGAAAATCAACGTGCCACTGAAGATCATTATAGAGAAATGTACTATTCAAATTGGTCAGGGGCAGATTGTATTTTCTCTATACAAAGAACTGCTGATTTTGTTGCTAAGTCTGCTAAAGAAATTTCAAATCCTGAGTTGTTGACACATTTGAAGGCCACAATTGTTCAAGTCAAATCTTTGCACAATCGCTTTGATGAGACTCACAAAGCTGTCATAGTCCTGAGGAATGATAGTGTTGCTAAGGAATTGGCCTTGAAGACTGATAGAGCTCAATATTCTTCTATGATCAAGGATCAAGTCGAAATCAAGCAGAGACTAAGAACAGTAGAAAGAAATCAAGATGTAAACACAGATTGATTCTATTGCTGCATCTTTAGAATTGCTGACATCTGTACTTATTCCTGATGATGTCAAAAAGGGGGAGAGAGTTCCTAAAGACAAATTCAAAAGGACTCCAACTCTGAGACGGAGGGATGATGCAACAGATGGTGGAAGCAAAGAATCAGAGAAAAGGTCAAAATCTGCTCAAGAGCAAGGGAGACTTAGGTCAAACTCTGCTAAGCTGACAAACTCTGATATAGTAAACTCTGGTGCTCAATCTTCTTCAAGACTTAAAAGTCTAGTGATTTCAGCCAATCCAATTACTGATGAACAGATTGCAGCTAAGCTATTTCTGGAAGAACATGGTGGTGAAGCCATAGTTGAAGATATGGATGCTGAAATGCAGATTCTTGCTGAAGAGCATAAGAAGAAGGTTGAAGCTGGAACTTACAAGAAAAAGGCTGTCAAGGCTCCTAGGAGAAAGGAACAAGGAATCTTTATTAAAGAGAATGTGAACTCTCAATAGAGTTTACAATATTCAAGGAGGCCTGTTGGAGCAAGCACTGATAAAGGTAAAGGTAAATTGATTGAAGAACCTGAGTTATCAAAGAAGGCTCATTCAACCTCTGACATGGCTCAAGTTGAATCAAGACCTAATCAATCAACCACTGACGTTGCTCAAGTTGATAATTCTGCTAAAGTTGTGACAACCTCTAACACTGCTCAAGTTGTACAAACTCAGTTGATATCTTCACAACTCCAAGATATTTTTGGAAAATCAACTAGAGATGAAACTCTGAAGCCAGGAAATGTGAATTTTCTTCAAACCAGATCAATGTTAGGAAAGGAAACTTATGATAAATCTGGTTTGGGATCACATAGAGAGAAAAGAATAAATAACAGTCCTTTAGATGATACATCACTGGCAGAACCTGGTGTTGGGATAACTCAAGAAAGCCTTGACAAGTTAGAGTCTGTTCAGATTATCTATCACAAAGGAATTAAAAAGGAGTTTCTGTTATACTTTATGGTTGATGGAAGAGTTTATAGAGTTGGAGAAGCTGACATTCATCTGAAGCTATGGGAAGAGCTGGAGTATGTTTTGTATCTATTGAAAGTGAAAAATCAAAGTACTCATAATGCTGCTCAAGTTTTGAAAGAGAGAATGATGAAGTCTAAAGTTTTGCTTGGAGTCAGAATTTCAAGTGCTTATATTCCTAAATATAGAGATGCTCATGGAAAGATGGTAGAGATGAAGAGGAATAGTGCAAGGTTCAGGACTGCACTGGGAATAAAAGTCTTAGAGTTCAATCTAGAGTCTGATAAGTCTTTCTTTATAAGACTTGGAAATGCGATGAATAAAAACAACATTTATTCTCTGAGGGCTGCCATATATCAGACTGGTGAAAGAGATCCAGAACTTAAGGAGATGAAAAAGATTATGACTGCTGAGCTAGAAAGAGCTGAAAGAAGACTACTTACAGATTATCTCAGAACAGTGCCTGACATTGAAGAAATTAAGTAAAGGCTGACTGTAAGTTTTTAAAGTTTTCTGTTTTAAGTAAAAGTTAAACTCTGTTATGTTATAAACACTGCATTTGTTAATGTTTTGACATCATCAATTATCTTTTAACTTGTACATTTTTGTCATGCACAAGTTGGGGGAGATTGTTAGATATAATTGCTGATGATTGTTTATCAGTGTTTAAGTAACGGGTACTTATCAGAGTTTACACTAGAAGCCAGTCAGAGTTTGTTAAAGTCTGACGGGGTGAGAGTTTATTTAGCTGTCGGTGCATACTTGAAGATTCTAGAAGCAATATATCTTGAAGATGGAAAGAAGCAAGATATATTGAGATAGCTAAAGAAACGGGACAAAAGACAGAAGCAATCCTAAATTGATATAAATTTTATAGCTGATTTATAGGAATATCAATTTGAGATTGATTGTGTAATTGTGTTCTATATAAACACAGATAGGTTAACCCTAAAAGGGATGCGAATACTGAATACATTATTCTTGTAACCTAGCAGCTCTCTGTGATTTCTTACATCACTGAGAGAAGAGTTATTTCATATAATTCAGTTTATTGTTCATAAACAGTGTTCTTGATTGTCATTCTCATACATATATTGATTATATATTGTGTATTCGGCCTAACAACTGACATATCAGATAATAATGTGTTAGCCTTTAGTTTTGTTGTGCCAGGGGCAGAACAATAAGGGTGACGGAACAAAATGTCAACAGAATTCTTCATTTCCATCAAAAAATCTTGTTCCTGATCCCACAACTGTGGAAATACATGCTTTCTTCACTCTCATAAGAAGTCAACAACCCAACTTCTTTGTGGGAGAGTTTCTGAAGCATCATTTGACTAAGCACTGAAATTTCTTCTTTCACACAATTATCCATGTGTTTACTACTAAAATTACAAATCTGCATGGTATTCCTTTATTTCTTCAGAAATTAGGGTTTGTCATTGCTAACAATAGACATATTAACATTGGTAGATGTAACACCCCCAGATCCGGGGTCGGAGATCCAGGTTGTCACGTTCCTTATTCCATACAAACACTTGATACTTGAATCATAATAAAATAAACCAACACACATGGTGACCCCACCATCAATATACTCATGCCAGTTATGTCTTAGAAACGAAATTGCAAAAGCAGTAGTCATAAGATCCATAAGTTAAAGTTATTACAACCCAAAAGTAAAATGCCTGAAACCTACTGCTAGTATGATTTCTACTTGAAACCAGAAGGGCAGCGCAAACGTTTGTTCTTGTTCATTATGTACATAAGTGATACTTATAAATAAACTGGAGCAACAAGAGTTGCACTCCGAACCAACTCAGTACTTCTACCTGAGGTGCTGCAACTGCCATCCTATGGGCGGTCTGCGCGGCCCAGACGCGCTTCCGAGCGGTATGGCGAATCCTGGCCATCTACTCTAGCTGTTGTGTTGTGATATATATAAAAGAAAACAAGAGTGAGCACTAAGCCCAACAATAATATAAGGCAGCATAATCATATATGTACGCTTATATCATAATTGAAAACTTTTAAAACTTCATTCGTATACAGAATGATATACTGAAATATTCTTTTCGTCAAACAGGCCATACAGTTCAAATACTGTATGAGGTATAGTACTTTGTTAAAATATCGTTATCAAGTATATGTAAGTGGTATTTAACCAAAGTCACCAAAACCTTTCTGAAATTCCAATCCTTGGAAAAACATGGGGAACTGTACAGGGCTACGCACTGGTATACGATGATCAGTCGTCATACCATAGATTCTCTACTAGTAGATGGATAATCCCGAAGGTCATTACCCTAGCCGCTTACGGGCTTTTAGGTTAGACCGGCGTCACTCGGCCTCTTACACATTAGTAACCACATGGCGACATCAAGGCCACACAAGTGGACCCGCTCCCTGCCAACGGATTCCACTGGACTGGCGTCACCCAGCCTCTTATTATATTTCCACCTGGCGACATCAAGGCCAGAAAAAAAATAGTTTTTATTTGCGAGACCGTGCGTTACTCGGCCACTTATGCGAAAATGTCTTTCCCCCAACCATCTATAACTGGAACAGATATTAATCCAGTTCCCCAAGCATAAGCTTGTTGATAGGTTTTGTAAAAATACCCTTACTTCCAGTTTATATCGGAAGTAAGTCACAATGTGGGTTGATCGTTGTCAACTAACCTCGATCCTCGAGTAAAACATTTTGAAATCACGACCTGGGAGTTTGGTAAAATATCTTTAGTTCTGATAATTCAGAAACCCAAAATATAATTACTTTTATTGAAAGAGGCAAGTGAAATCCTATATTCACTTCCTGGAATGGATTCCCAATTTTTATAAGTCCAAAACCTTAATCAATTTTTGAGATAAATAATTAAAAGTAGTTGGGAACCCCTACTATAATCACATTAATCTTTTTGAGATCAGAAAATATTTTAAATAAATTTTGGAACCTTACGTAATATTTAAATAAGGTTCTATGATTTTTAATTCATATTTGGAATATTTTATAAATATTCAAATAATAATTATTGAATTATTATTCAATAAAATTCCACTTAAGTGAATATCCAAAATAATATTCAATTAATTAAATAAATATTCAAATAATATTATTTAAATATCTTACATTAAATATCCAATAATATATATATTGGAATATTTAATCAACATTTTAAAATATAGCTGTCCCTGGAACCCTCCAGCTTCTGACAGTATAATCAAGACAAAATACTAATTTGACTCCCGGTCTAAGTTTTAAAACCACCATACAAGCGCTCTACTCTTAGAGCCTTTAAAACTTCGGTTTATATCTAGTATTTACTTAGCATATAAAACTTATATCTCACAAAGCTTTTTATCAAAAGCGTAATCAGTTTATAATTCTTTTCATAGTATTAAACAGAATATATCACAAGCACAACATTAAATCACAACAACATCTCTTATAAGATGTAGGGTTTGAAAACTTGCCTTGGTGTCTCAGTGAAGTGGTAGTGGGGGCTTGGGAGTGTGCTCGTCGATCTATAATAAGATACACAATACACTCAGTCCCCTAGAACCAATGAATGTGCTATTAACTTAAGCACTAAAGTTCTATTAATGAAAATCAAATGTCTCGCTCTTGGTCACCTATAACCTCATGACATTCCGTAAACTCCTAAGTCAAAAGTTTGGGTGGAAATCTATTCACAAAACCCAAGTACTTTACCATTACTAACTCATTGTTTTAACCATCCCCTTAAGTGTATTTCACTCGCGCAACTTTTGTTCCCGCATTTTTATAAAATCGAAAAATCATCTTTTTAACATGAAACCTTCTCGGTTCCTTTCCTAACTGTACATGCTAGTATCCACTTTAATATCATGACCCAATTCCATTTTTAAGGGGTTTGATCATAAGCCCAAAGTTAGTGAACTACTTAGTTATCCGAAACCGCTTTCACTAAAACGGGTGTTTCTCCTAAACCGTAAATCGAAACGATACGATTCTTTCGCCAAAACAAACTACGACACAAGACCTACATGATCATGGTCAGAAAGTCCTATGGTTATGTCTAGAAGGTAACTGTGGTCTCTGTCTAAAGTTTCTAAGGAAAATCCGACATGGTAACGACGCTTAATCGTGATTCCTGTGTTTAAAACACTCCAATCAATCCACCAATCAATACCCAAGCAATCATAACTCAAGGTTCTCATCTAAACCAACTTATTTCTGTCTAAACAAGTTCATAACATTATTCACAAGTTCAACCATCAACCAATCCACTAAACATCATATTTAACATGCAAATCACTTCTACATCACACTATCACTAATCATTACCAATTTAATCACTAACATCAAAGTATAAACACAAGTGTGAGAGGGTTTATACCTTACTTGGTACTTAATATAGACTATAAATGGCTAGTATACTCTTCCCTGCTCCTTGATTATCCTTTACAAGCCTAAAACTTCAAGATCAAAACAAGAAAATCAAGCATTACTATTCATTTCACTATTCATCATCAACGTTAGCTCATAATTTGAGCATGATAACATCCATGGATGAAGCTAGGATCAAGGATTTACCTTATTCTATGGATGAGGATGATTTAGAGTCCAAGATCATGATTTTTGGTGGAGTGGAAGTTGTAGAAAATTTTCTTAAGCTTTGTTGAAGAAAAATGGCCGAATGTTTTGAAGCTTTCTTTGATGCTTCTTCTTGATTTTTCTTTTCTTTTCTTTTTTGTCTAATAAACACTAAATACAAGCCATTTAATTGTGTGGTCTTTAATTGGTTTTGTCACTCAAGGACACATGTCAAGCCTTGGCTAATTGTGTGGTGAAAGTGGTGACAAGGTGGTGATTCATCACCTTGTCATCACTTTGTCATCGCCTATGTCATCCTCCTGTGTCATGATTATGTCATAATTTGTATCATCAATCCTCTTATATGTGGCACTTAATGATCTTATATGATACTTCTCCTTTGGTTAGGGTTTAATCCATAATTCGTTACGCTTTTGTTTTGTCTCTAAGTTTCGCGATAGGTTCAAGTGATTTTAAAAACGATTCTCTTTAGAATCGTTTTTAAAACCACTTGAAACTATCGCGAAACAAAAGCATAATAAATTATGGATTAAACCCTAACCAAAGGAGGAGTATTATATGAGATCATGAAGTGCAATATATAAAAGGATTGAGGATGCAAAAGATGACATAAGCATGATGCAAGGGAATGACATAAGTATGAAAAGTGATGACAAGGTGATGAATCACCACCTTGTCACCACTTTCACCACCACCACAAGTTAAAAAGGGCCTTGTCATTGATGACAAAATAAGTTATTAGCCACACAAATCAATTACAAAGTGTTAAGTTTAATTAGACAAAACAAAAGGAAAACAAAATCAAAGAAAACAAAAAGCAAAAGAGATGCATTCTTGAAAGAGCAACATTCAGCTATTTCTTCATCTTCAAACCCTTAAAACTTTTGCTCCTACTTCCACTCAACCATAAATATTGATCTTGGGCTCTAAATCACCCTCTTCCAATATCCAAGGTAGATATCTAATCTTAGCCTCATCCATGGATGATAGCTTGGTCAAAAATGGATTCAAAGTTGATGATGAATAGTGATGTGAATAGTAAACTCATAAGATCTTGTTTTGTTTTGATGATTTTAGGTTTGATTAGCATAGTTAAGGAGCAAGGAAGGATATACCATCCATATATAGCCTTTGTTAAGTTTCAAATAAGGTATAAAACTTCTTTCTTTTTAAGATTATGCTTTGATCTAATAGTTAGAAGTGATTGAATGAGAACTATGTAGTAATAAAGCATGTATGCATGATTTTGAGCATGTTTAATGGTTGATTTGTGGATAAACTTATGAACTAAGGTGTTACCATGTTTGGACAGAAAATGGTAGTATTAGCTTGAGTTTTGATTGGTGGTTGGTTGATGGTTGATTTGTAGTTGTATTGAGTGTTTAAAAACACGGGAAGTACGCGTAAGCGCCGTTACCATGTCGAATTTTCTTAGGTAGTTTAGACAGAAACCATGGTTACATTAAAGGGCATAAACATGAAGTTTCTGACCATGAGCATGTAGGCTCTGTTTCCTAGATTTTTTTAGCGAAAGAATCGTGTCGTTTCGATTTACGGTTTAGGAGAAACGTCCGTTTTAGTGAAAGCGGTTTCGCGTAACTAAGTAGTTCATTGCATGAACTTTGAGATAGGGATCAAGCCCTTTAAAAATGGAATTGGATTGAGATATTAAAATGGATACTAGTATGTATAGTCTAGAAAGGAACCTAGAAGGTTTCATGTTAAAACGATAAGTTTGTGATTTTAGAAAAATGTGAGAACAAAGGTGGTGCGAGTAAAATACCCTTAAGGGGATGGTTTAAAACAAGGAAATGGTAAAGGAAAAGAACTTGGGATTTGTGAATGGATTTTCACCCAAGCTTTTGACTTAGAAGTTTACGGAATGTCACGAGGTTATAGATGACCGAGAGTGAGACATTTAATTTTCATTGGTAGAACTGTAGTGCTGAGTTATAGCACATTAAATGGTTCTAGGGGACTGACTGTAATTGTATATCTTGTTATAGATCGACGCGCACACTCTCGAGCCCCCACTACCACACCACCAAGACGCCAAGGCAAGTTTTCAAACCCTACACCATATAATGATGCTGTTGTGATATATGTTGTGGTATTGCTATATATGCTGCTTTAATGCTGTGAAATGACTTATAAACTGTTTTTGCTTTTAATAAAAAGCGGTATAAGATATAAGGTTTATATGCTAGATAAATACTAGATATAAACCAAGGTTAAAGGTTAAAGACTCTAAATATAGAGTACTTGTACGATAGTTTTAAAACTGGGACCGGGAGTCAAAGTATTATTTTATTTTGATCATACTGTCAGAAGCTGGAAGGTTCCAGGGACAGTTATATTTTTAAAGATTTATTAAATATTCCAATATCTATATTATTTGATATTTAAGGTGAGATATTTAAATAATATTATAATAAATATTATTTGAATATTATTTAATTAAGTGAATATTATTTTGAAAATTCACTTAAGTGATTTATATTGAATAATAATTCAATACTTATTATTTGAATATTATTTAATTAAGTGAATATTAATTTGAATATTCACTTAAGTGTTTTATATTGAATAATAATTTAATACTTATTATTTAATTAAGTGAATATTATTTTGAATATTCATTTAAGTGTTTTATATTGAATAATAATTCAATACTCATTATTTTGAATATTATTTAATTAAGTGAATATTATTTTGAATATTCACTTAAGTGTTTTATATTGAATAATAATTCAATACTTATTATTTGAAGATTATTTAACTAAGTGAATATTATTTGGAATACTCACTTAGGTGGTTTATATTGAATAATAAATTAATATTTATTATTTGGGTATTTATTAAATATTCCAAATATGATTTAAAAATCACAGAACCTTAGTATATGATTAAAGGTTCTATTATTTACACAAAAATATAAATTTCTGTGTTGCCCAGTAATAATCTATTGTAGAAGGGGGGTTGAATACAATAGTATAAGATAATCGACTTCTTAATGTATATATCACAAATATGAAAGAAAGATAACAGCTTTATTAAATCTGATATAAAACTGTTACAAACTCTCTCAAGAAATTCTGATGTTCTTGAGAGCTGCTAGCTTAAAAAAACTCTCTCAAGAAATTCTATGCTCTTGAGAGCTGCTATTCGATTATGTTCACGTACATAAATCGAAACCAAAACTGTGTTTATATACTACACAGCTTCTCTATCAATGATAAGTCCTAATCAATTACAAAGATTGAAACCTATCCATAATTGATAGCTACATCCTACAAACCAGGAACCGACAGAATAAACTTCCATGTTTAACTAGACTCCAAATATAACTCGAAGTAGGAATCCTGATCAGCTTCCAGTCCTGATGATCAATCCTGATCCCAGTCCTGATATGTATCTTGATCCTGACGACCATGTAATCCTGATGACGTCAGCAATCCTGATCAGTTGAGTCTAGCTCCTGATGATCATTGAATTCTGATCTAACAATCTCCCCCAATCTCATACTTTGTGAAATAAAGTATAGATTCCTAAGATTCAATGATGTCAAAAACATATATACAAAATGTACAGTATCTGCAGCAACAACTTATCTGTTTAAATTCTTTGATAGAACAAATTCATCTTCAAGAAGTTGGATAACAAATTTTCTTCTTTTTCTTCAAGAATTTGAATCAGTCTTTCCTTAAGATTTCTGAGTTCTTCATCTTCCTCATTAATCTGGTAGATAGCTGCTCCGAGATTCAATATGGAGCTTTTCTAAAGACTATGCTCTTCAAGCAAAAGATAAGCAATTTCCTTCCCATCAGGATTGAGAGTAAGTTGAGTCATGCCAAAAGTTACTTCTTTAACAGCAGTACCCCTTTGCATTTCCACATCCTGACCTCTTTGATTTAAGTACATGGGAGTATAATTACCATTGAAATTACTGTTTCCATCCAGTCTTCTTCTTATTGTTGACAAAATCATGTCACTCCATTCCTTGCATATTTGATTCTTCGATCTCAAAAGATAATGAACATATTTCAGTTCATGTGTAGTTTTCATCAGCAGATCTTGAATAGATAAAATCTTCACACTACCATCTTTCATGAAGTACAGAAGCTTTTCTTTCTTGTCAAAACCATCATGACAATCTATAACTATATCAACAGCTAGTAAATTGTTCAGGTTTTCAGAAGTTAAAGTACCTCCAATTTCAGTTAAGGAGTAAGGATCAACATATGACATATTTAGATATTCAGCATCCCTGTGTCCAATACCTCCTCTTGAATTACTTGTCAATTACTTCAGATTTGAAAACATCTTTAACCAGAGTGCTTTTGATCTAACCATCCCAGATAAATCAACAACACTTGAAGCGCTTGTAATAATTCCTCCAGACTGAAAATTGATAAGTGTATCACAACTTAATGTGCTAATATGTTTCCACTTCTTATCCTTTTCCTTTTCAAAGGCATAGCTTCTTTCCGGTGAAGATTCTTGTCTGCTTGAGTTCCTCCACTTTCTTCTGTTTGAGAGTTTAAGCCTTTGTACATAGAGATTGAAATCTCTATTTGTTGATCTTGTAATTTCACTTCTTCTGGCTTCTTCTTCTTCATCTACTTCCTTGTTGTGAGAATCAACCACAGTAGATAAGATTATCAAATCAATCTCTTGCAGAATTTCAGAATCATCAGGATCTTGAATATTATCAGGAACAACATCAGGATTAGATTCTTCAATTTGATTTGTATTGCATAGAGTTGATTTTCTTGATTTTCTTCTCAATTCAGGTTCTTCTTCAATATTTCCATCATCACCAAAAGTAGATATGTCAGGAACTACTAGAGTTTGAATAGGTTCAGGAATTTCTTCAATTCTTAACCCTCGAGACCTTGTCTGTCTAGGTATTGTTTGAGTTGAAGAACCTCTTCTACTTCTTCTAGCTCCTCTCCTACCTCTGCCTCCTCTACCTCTAGCAGGAGCAGGATTATTAAAGCTTTCCATCATTTCTCTCTGTTGTCTTAAGAATTCTTCATGTGAGAGATCAGGATATTCTTCACTTGCTGTAGAGAGTGCTTTTCTTGCATATAATTGTTGAACTCTTTTATCAGTGTGATATAGAGTAACAATTCTGCCATCTTTTGTAGAAAACTTCTGGAATAAATTTGATGCATCTTCAGGATTATCAATAAAAATATCTTCATCACCTTCAGGAATTGTAGCAAGAATATGTCCATGACCAAGTGTCAGGATTTGTTCTTCCGTCAGGATCTGAGATTGCACCAACGTTCTTACTGTCTTAACTCCAGAATCAGAAACATGAGTTGACTGCGTTGTTTGACTTTGTGAAGTTTGAATTGTAGACTTCATAACAGCAGCATCAGAGGTTTCTCCTTGTATCACTTTGTCACAACCATCATCTCCAGTATCATCATCATTATTCCTTAAAACTAGATCAGGTGTGCATTTTGTCCGACTAACCTTCTCCCCCTTTTTGACATCAGGATTTGACAATAAATTCAGAATTAAGGAAAGAGAGGCTTGAATGTCAGTTACCTTGGTATCCAGAGAATCAATCCTTCTGTTGATAGAGGTTTGTTCAGAAATAACAGATTTCACTTGGGATTCTACTACCCTTAGCTGAAAAGCAGTAGGCACCTTTGTAAAATTTTGAGAAATATCATTCCTCACCAACTCAGTTGAATTCTTGATAGAATCAATCTCACTTTTTAGACTTTTGGATAACAGAGTTGTAGCCTTCAGATGATCATAGGCATGTTCCAAAGCAGAAGAATAACTTACAGATTCAGCAGATCTGTGCCATGAATTGTTCCATTCATTCTGTCTAAGTGCCTCAGCAGGATTAAAGGAAGGAATAGAAAAATCTTGTCTCTGATCTTTCCCAGTGGAAGCTTTGCCAGCCATATATGTACTTGATGAACCAAAATTAGTTCCAAGACTAATTTTGAGTGTTGTAGCAAGCTGTTCCTTCTCTTTTCGATTCTCATCATCATCACTATCATCAGAGTCATCATCATCAGTACTATGAGTATCATCAGGATCAGGAATAGCTATACCTTTCATTTTATCCTGTGAATCAGTGATAGGATGATCCATTGGTCTTGAACGAAGTGGCTGTATCAGGATAGGTTCAACATCAGGAGCACCACTAGCGTCAGGATGAACACCGTTAGGATTTGATATGCTTGCATCAGTATTTGCTACCAATGGTTCTTGTGGAGCTTGAGGTTCAGAAGCTTCTTCAACACTTTGAGTCAAAGGTTCTTGTCTGCTTCCCTCATTGACAGTGTCCTCGACCAATCTTTGAACTTCATCTGCACCAGAAATCCCTTGAGCATTGTCAGGAAATTTCTCAGAAACTGTAGCTTGGCCTGCATCTTCACTTTGAGAAGATGGTTCTTGTGTAGCTGGAATGTCGATGTCTGCATTCTCCCTTTGAGAAAATGGTTCTTGTGGGACCATTCCACTAGCTAAGCCTTCACTCAAACTTTGATTGAGTGGTTCTTGTGTGGCTGGATCATCAGAAAGAGCTGCTGAACCACTTTGAGGTTCAGGTTCTTGTGGGCTTGATCCTTTCAGTTTCTTCTGTCTCTGATAGACTAACTCTTCTGCCTTCCTTAGCTTTTCCATTGGATGTTTTATCCCAAGATTGGAAGCAGCAGCACCATACTTCTCCCATGAAATATCAATATGTCTTTTTGTTGGAGAGTCCTGTGCTGGAGAGTCTGAAATAGTAACCACTTGACTTGGTGCAGCATCAGGAATACTAACATCAGGATTTGCTTGAGCAGTTGAAACTGATTGCTCATTCAGAATAGAAGTGTCTTGTACATCAGTATCCTACTTCTTTTTTAAAGGTATATGATACCTGCTTTTGATAACTTCCTTTTCTTCTGTGGTGTAGACAATGAAACCACAGCTGCAGTAGCAGTATCAGCAACTTCCTTATTCACATTCATCACAGAGGATATAGGTAAGTCATCCTCTGAATCAGTCTCATCCCTGAGCACTAACTTTCTTTGAACAGAAACAGCCTCACCTCCCTTTGCAGCTTTCTTCACCAGGACCCCTTGTACACCCCCTTGTAACTTCTTTTTAGTGATAGGTGTAGAGGAAAAGTCCTTTGAACCTGATTGCCTTCCTGACACATCAGTTCTAGCTGACTTCTTTGCTTTTACAACTAAAGTCTTTTGAGAGACAATAGAGGTGGCAGTTGACTGTTTAGACTGTTTAGGATGAATGCTTGGGTTACGAACAAGGTGTGATTGGCCTTCCCCCATAGCATTAGAAAGTAAACCATAACGAGTAGGCATTTTCCTATGTAAGAAAAACCTAACCTCATCAGGAATAAAAGCATTTCCTATGAAACCATTTGCCTTATCAGGATTGGAATTTTTTTTTTAAATGAAGTAAAATAAAATTTTATTTAAGAAAACAAAATTTATTTTGATAATCTTGATAAGTGTTTTTTTATTAAAATGATTACAAAAACAAATAGCATAATACCCATGTAACCATTCTTACCAATTACCGAGGCAAAGTAATTATGAGAAATTGAACAGGCGCCTCGAAAAAAAAAATGACCTGCATCCTTAACACACATTCTCTATAAAATAGAACTGTTAAGCATAAACATCATATATCTATTAAAACACAAACCCTCTCCAGAGAAAAACTTACGAAAACCTTTCACCTTCTTTGTTTTTCAATGGCTGCCAATCAACAACAAAACAACATACATGATGCTGAGCTCGATATCATATGGCAAGAGATGGAAGAGGCTCTTGCTGACATTGAGCCACAACCAGTTCCTGATCCTCAGGAACATGAAGCGTTTATTAACGCAATGTTTGATGTGGTTTGGCACAACTTCCTGCAAGCCAATCCGGACTGGAATTCGCTTGATAACCTCATCTATGAAGAGGATGAGGATGATGAAGAGGATGAGGATGAAGATGATGAAGAGCTCGTTCGAGAGCTTGAGAAAAGAAAGAAGAGAATCTGTGATGCTTGTATGTCATGCAAGTTAGAGGCACGAAAGCGTCCCAGTGGTCACGGTGACGATTCGCCTTCAAGTGAATCAGCTCCTCTTCTTGTCTCTTAAGGATGGAACAAGAGAAGCCCTAGATGGATCAAAGCCTGGTTATGATCCATCAGGAGTGTTCATGCTTATTTGCAGGGCACGTGTTCCTGAGTAGAAAAGTAGACTAGGAAAAGAATATGTAATTTCCATTTTCATTTGTAAAGAATCTTCAAGATTTAATGAAAACTATCAATTTGCTCAATTGTTCTTGTCCTTCTTACTTTTCCTGCACAATTTGTTAGTAACACTGCATTTGATACATAATATAACGAATAGTAATCACTGACAAATATATAATTTGTAATTGAAAATTAAGACTTAATAACTTAATCAAAGACTAAGTAATGATCTTATTTGTCAGAGTTTACCAGGAGTGTTGTTGACAAATTGTCTTAGAACTTCTGGTTTTCATACCAGCTTCAAAATCTGAGCATCAGGATTTGACCAGTTGACCTCCTGTCAGGATTGCATCCTATCAGGATTTGATCAAAGAAAACATACCTTTCTGAATAACCATCAAGATTTGACAGTTATCAGGATTTCCTCTCTGTAGCTTTCCTCAGAAATTCTCAAAGTTCATCATTCCAAGTTCATTCACCAATTTATTGAAAGTAGCTTCAGGTAGTGGCTTGGTGAATATATCAGCTAGTTGTTGATCAGTAGGAACAAAGTGAAGTTCAATTGTTCCTTCCAGAACTTGTTCTCTTATGAAGTGATATCGAATACTGATGTGTTTAGTAAGAGAATGTTGAACTGGATTTCCTGTCATTGCAATAGCACTTTGGTTATCACAATAAATAGGAATCTTTGAGTATGACAGGCCATAATCTAACAACTGATTTCTCATCCACATTATCTGAGCACAACAACTTCCTGCAGCAATGTACTCAGCTTCTGCAGTTGAACTGGAAATGGATTTTTGCTTTTTACTGAACCATGAAACTAGTCTTCCACCCAAAAACTGACAGCTTCCTGAAGTACTTTTCCTGTCTATTTTGCATCCTGCAAAATCAGCATCTGAATAACCACACAACCCAAAATCTGATTCCCTTGCATACCAAAGGCCAAGTGAAGAAGTGCCTTTGAGATATCTGAAAATTCTTTTGACTGTAATCAGATGGGGTTCTCTAGGTTTTGCTTGAAATCTTGCACACAGACAGGTTGCAAACATGATATCTGGTCTATTTGCAGTGAGATACAATAAAGAGCCAATCATTCCTCTGTAGTGAGTTACATCTACCTCAGCACCTTGATCAGGATCAAGTTTGGTAGCTGTAGCTATGGGAGTTGTAGCAGGAGAACTATCTTGCATGTTAAACCTTGTCAATAAATTCCTTGTATATTTAGACTGATTGATAAAAATCCCTTCATCAGTCTGTTTAACTTGAAGACCAAGAAAGTAACTCATTTCTCCCATCATGCTCATTTGATATCTTGACTGCATAAGCTCGGAAAACTTTTCACAAAGCTTATTGTTTGTTAACCCAAAAATGATATCATCAACATAAATCTGAACTAACAACAAGTCCTTACCATGATTCAAATAAAATAGAGTTTTATCAATAGAACCTCTTTTGAATCCACTTTCCAGTAAGAATAGAGCTAAAGTTTCATACCATGCTCTTGGAGCTTGCTTTAGTCCATAAAGTGCATTATCCAATCTGTAGACATGACCTGGATAGTTAGGATCAATGAAACCAGGAGGTTGCTCAACATAGACTTATTCCTCCAGTTCTCCATTTAAGAAAGCACTTTTAACATCCATCTAGAAAACCTTGAATTTCTTATGTGCTGCATAAGCAAGAAATATCCTGATGGCTTCTAGTCTTGCAACAGGAGCAAAAGTTTCATCATAATCAATTCCCTCTTGTTGAGAATACCCCTTTGCAACTAGTCTTGCTTTGTTTCTGATTATTACTCCATCAGAATCATTGTTCTTGAAAATCCACTTTGTACCAACAATTGATATATTCTTTGGTCTTGGTACCAGTTTCCAAACTTCATTTCTTTCAAATTCATTCAGTTCCTCTTGCATTGCAGTAACCCAATCAGCATCTTTAAGTGCATCTTCAACTTTCTTTGGCTCCTCCTTGGATAGAAAGTTATTGTATAGACATTCATTCTGAGTTGCACTTCTTGTTTGAACACCTGCATCAGGATCCCCAATGATCAAATGAGGAGTATGACTTGCAGTCCATTTCCTTGCTGGTGTTAAATTGTTTCTTGAAGTAGATGCTCTCCCTGGATTGGTGTTATCTTGATTTGAAGAACTTGCTTGACTTGAAGCTCCCCCTGAATTATTGCTATTTCCTCCTGATAAGTTATCAGGATCATCACTTGAATCAGTATCTGAAGAATTCTGTCCTGATGATTGAGTTGACTCTGAACTTGTAGTAGAATGATGTTGCTCCCCCTCAACATTAGCACTACTAGAAGTATCACTATTGATTGCATCATCATCATTTGCACCATCAGCATCTGGTGTGACATCAGGATCTGGTGACCCATCAGGATCTGATGTATTGACAGGATCCGATTCACTTTCTTCAGGTTCCTTGGTAGCTTCATTTTCAAAAATCAATCTGTCATGAGAGTCTTCATTGATTCCTGTTATCTTCTTGTCATCAAAAGATACATGTATTGACTCCATGACAGTCCTTGTCCTCAAATTAAAAACTCTGAAGGCTCTTGATGCAGGATAGCCTATGAAAATTCCTTCATCAGCCTTTGTTTCAAATTTCCCTAGCTGTTCAGGATGAGTTCTGAGAACAAAACATTTACAGCCAACCACATGCAAATGCTTCAGACTTGGTTTCTTCTCCTTGAGTGACTGATAAGGAGTAACACCATGCTTGTTTATTAATGTGAGATTTTGAGTGTAGCATGCTGTGTTGACTGCTTCTGCCCAGAAATATGTAGGTAATTTTGCTTCTTCCAACATAGTTCCGCCAGCTTCAATAAGAGTTCTATTTTTCCTTTCAACTACTCCATTTTGCTGAGGTGTGCCAGGAGCAGAGAAATGTTGAATGATTCCTTTGTACTTGCAGAACTCTTCCATCTTTGAATTCTTAAATTCAGTACCATTATCACTTCTCAGTATCTTGACTTTGTACTTTGTGGTTGTCTCAATCATTCTCACATGATCCAACAGAACTTCAGGAGTCTCATCTTTTCTGTGCAGAAAATACACCCAGGTGAATCTAGAATATTCATCAACAATTACAAGAGTGTACCTTTTCTTACTGATGGACATGACGTTGACGGGACCAAATAGATCAAGATGTAGCATGTGATATGGTTCTTCAATAGAGGATTCTGATTTACTCTAGAATGATGTCCTTCTTTGTTTTGCTTTCTGACATGCATCACAGAGTCCATCAGGAGTATATAAAACTTTTGGTAATCCTCTCACTAAATCTTTCTTAACCAACTCATTGATATTGTTGAAGTTGAGATGAGAAAGCTTCATGTGCGAATTCCAACTTTCATCTTCTGAAGCTTTACTGATCAGACAGGTAGGGGAGTCATCAGTATTTGATTGAATGTTGGTTTCATATATGTTACCATGCCTGTAGCCAGTCAGTGCTATCTTGCTTGTTGCTTTACTGACTACTTCACAATGAGTGGAATAGAAGTTGACATGATAACCTCTGTCAGTGATTTGACTAATACTCAACAAGTTGTGTTTCAGTCCCTTCACTAGAGCTACTTTTTCAATGATGACATTTCCAATGATTATATTGCCATATCCCAAGGTTTGGCCAATGTTGCCATCTCCATAAGACACAGTTGGGCCAGCTTTTTCCTCATATTCTGATAACAGGGCTTTGTTTCCAGTCATGTGCACAGAACATCCACTATCCATGACTAACACATTTTTCTTTTTACCCTGCAATCAGAATAGAAACACACTAGTTAGAACATTTAGGAACCCATACTTGTTGGGTTCCTTTTCCATGCAATTTATTAACTTTCACAGCAGAAAACTTTCTGACCTTAGCAGTCCTGACAGGATTTACTCCATCAGGATTTACTTTGTCAGTATCAGTATTAACAAAAGCATGTTCCAACTTGACATTCTTAATGCTACCAGAGTTTGCACTATTTTTATCAACTTTAGGCAATGGATCATAAAAGTTATAGTACAACTCATGATAATCTTTACAAGTATAAATAGAATGCCATATACTACCACAATGAAAACAGGACTTCTGTGGTTTATAAACTACTGATCTATTCCTAACATCAGACTTAGAAATATCAGCAATCTTCTTCTTACTCTTCTTACAATCAATAGCAAGATGATTAGAGTTACCACAGTTAAAACAACACTTTCTAGGTGCATTTGGGATATATTTGTAACCATTCTCTTTATTGATCCCAACTTTACCATTCCTGTTTCTCTTAACAGTAGCTTCCTTTTTCTTATCTGTCACCTCACAGATTTTATCCTTAAGCTGTTTCTGAGACAATAGACCTACATTCATAATGACTTTATTCAAGACAGGTTTAGACTTTATGATTTTAATTCCTTGAGTAGAAGAAGATCCCTTTTCAAAAGTAGAATTGGAATCCTTACCAAAAACAAAATTAACAGGAGTAATCTTAGATTTGGTTGCATCTATAACATGTCTATAGGTCTTTGGACTGACTGTCTCATCAATGACAATTTTCTCTTTCAATTTCTTATCCTCATCTGACTTATATCCTAGACACTCTTTCCAATTCTTAGAGGTATTAATCTCATGAAATTTCCTACCAGAGTCTGTCCAGGTTCTGATTTTCTCATTAGCATATTCAAGTTCCTTTTCAAGAGCAGTACTTTTGGATTTCATCTCTAAATACATGTGATTAGCATTATCACATTCTTTTTGTACTTCTTGCATACAAGAAAATTCAGCTTCTAATATATCATTCCTTTTTCTAAGTTCAGACATCTCAGATAAGATCCTAGTATTTTCAGCAGTTTGACTTCTAAAGCTAATATGTAATGACTTTAGAAAACGTCTTAACTCAGAAGCATTATCAGTATCAAAATCAAAGATAGTATTTAGTACCTTATCATCAGGAGCAGCAGTTACATCAGCATTGGCCATTAGAGCATAGTTGACCACCTCAGTATCAGATTCTGAGGAAGAGTCCATCCAATCCTTGCTTGATGTGATAAGTGCCTTTGTCTTCTTGCACTCAGAAGCAAAGTGACCCATACCATTGCACTTGTAGCATCTAACCTTTGACTTGTCAAATTTACTACCCTTGCTGTCCTTTTTGATATACTTATCTTTGTTTGGATTGAAAGCCTTTTTCTGAAAGTTTCCTTGTCTTCTACTCTTCCTGAACTTCATCCTTCTGAAGTTTCTGACAATCATAGCAACCATCTCTTCCATGTCTGAGTCAGAAGAATCATCATCAGTATTGGCTTCAGGATTGCCATCAGTATCTGATGAAGAGTCATCGGGATCTGACTCAACTATTCTTGTTTTACTTCTAGAGACCTCCATAGTTTTTTCTTTTGATTTAGCCTCTGCTTTCAAAGCAATTGATTTTGCCTTGCTACTTTTCTTGTTCTTTCTCTGTTGAACTTCAAGATCATGAGTTCTTAGCATCCCATAGACTTCATCAAGAGACACAGTGTTAAGATCATACTGATGTCTAATGATCGAGGTCTGAGTGTCCCATTCTTCAGGTAAAGCTCTTAGAAACTTGGTGTTTGAATCTTCAGTTTCATATTCCTTGTCAACTAAAGATAAACTGTTCAATAGTGTCAGAAATCTATCATATAGATCAGTTAGGCTCTCATCGGGTGTAGCATCAAATTGTTCATATTCTTGAATCAAAAGAGCCCTTCTATTTTTCTTGACAGATGCAGATCCCTGGCACTGAGTTTCCAAAGTATCCCAGATTTCTTTTGAAGACTTGCATGCAATCACTCTGTTTGACATGACAACATCAAGACTACTATGTAAGATATTCTTTATCTTTGGTTCCCTGAGTACATGAGCTTTTTCTTCTGGAGTCCATTCACTTTTAGCCTTGACCACATAATGTTCAGGTACTGTATCTGTTCGTTCTACAATCCTTATAGGAATATATGGTCCATCACGAATCCTGTCCAAATAGTCCGGATCCATAGCCTCCAGGTACATCAGCATCTTTACCCTCCAAGTTGGATATTCTGATTTCTTCAAGATGGGAATCTTCATGCTTTCATACTTGGTTGTCGACATCTTTAGATCGTTTCTGATTCAAAATTAAATCAGTTTGTTCTGATACCAATTGTTGCCCAGTAATAATCTATTGTAGAAGGGGGGTTGAATACAATAGTATAAGATAATCGACTTCTTAATGTATATATCACAAATATGAAAGAAAGATAACAGCTTTATTAAATCTGATATAAAACTGTTACAAACTCTCTCAAGAAATTCTGATGTTCTTGAGAGCTGCTAGCTTACATAAACTCTCTCAAGAAATTCTATGTTATTGAGAGCTGCTATTCGATTATGTTCACGTACATAAATCGAAACCAAAACTGTGTTTATATACTACACAGCTTTTATATCAATGATAAGTCCTAATCAATTACAAAGATTGAAACCTATCCATAATTGATAGCTACATCCTACAAACCAGGAACCGACAGAATAAACTTCCATGTTTAACAAGACTCCAAATATAACTCGAAGTAGGAATCCTGATCAGCTTCCAGTCCTGATGATCAATCCTGATCCCAGTCCTGATATGTATCTTGATCCTGACGACCATGTAATCCTGATGACATCAGCAATCCTGATAAGTTGAGTCTAGCTCCTGACGATCATTGAATTCTGATCTAACATTCTGATTTCCAGAAAAGATATTAAAATAGAGATTCCCAACTATTATCTTAAGTTAGTTAAAGGCAATTAAATGCGGATAGTGTTTTCTAACTCATCGAAAATTTGGGAATCTAGTTCAAGAATTGGAGGACAGAGTTTTACTTCCACTGTTCCTCTAGAATATCTATAACTAGGGAATGGCTCCCCCATTCAAGTAGAGTATTTCAAACTCGCTGAACTCTGAAATTCCAATAAACTCCCTGGTCATGATTTCAAAATACGTAGTAATCATCGGTAGTTTCGTTGACTAATGTCAACCCACACTTTGACTTACTCCTTTCAATTACTCTGGAGTAAGGTATTCTGAACGGTTACAATGTTTTGACAAGTATTTGTACTTGGGAAAAATGGAATTAAATTCCGATTTCTGTTTCATTAATATTTTTCATCATGGGAATTGGAAAGGCCTGGGCAATGAAATAGGTGCCGGGGTAGTGCCAAATTTATCAAGGCTTGCCCGGTGACGAAATAGGCGCCGAGGTAGTGATCTCTTGAGTGCTAAGGCTTGCCCGGTGACGAAATAGGCACCGAGGTAGTGATCTCTTAGCACAATGGCCCATATGCGGTCAGGGTGATAACCGAACATGAAGTCGTCCTTCTACTAGTAGAAAAGAAAAGTTACGATACAACGGCTGATCACCGTGTATCGGGTGTTCCAGTACATTCCCTTCCCTCCAATCGGAGTTGAGCTGCACATTGTAACAAAAGCCTAAGTGCTGAGTTACTGATAATGTGACAGTAATGAGTAATGATGTTCCTCATACAGTAGTCGTACTGTATGGTATGTTTTGACAAAAAGAGAAATAAATATATCATTCTGTATACGAATGAAGTTTTAAAGGTTTTCCCTTATGATATAAGCTTACTTATATGCTTATGCTGTATTGCATTATTGCTGGGCTGAGTGCTCACTCTTGCTTTTTCTTTCTATACATATATATCACAACACAACAGCTAAAGTAGATGGCCAGGATTCGTCATACCGCTCGGAAGCGCGTCAGGGCCATACAGGCCGCCCATAGGATGACAGTTGCAGCACCTCAGGTAGAAGTACTGAGTTGGTTCGGAGTGTAACTCTTGTTGCTCCGGTTTAATTATAAGTATCAACTATGTATATTAATGAACAAGAACAAATTTTGCTCTGCCTTATGGTTTCACATAGAAATCATACTGGTAGTAGGTTGCAAGTATTTTAATTTTGGGTTGTAATAACTTTAAATTTGTGGATCATATGACTACTGTTATTGTAAGTTCGTTTCTGAGACATAACTAGCGTGAGTATATTGATGGTGGGGTCACCATGTGTGTTGATTTATTATTTTATGGTTCAAGTACTAAGTGTTTGTACGGCACAAGGGATCGTGACAACCCAGATCTCTGACCCCGGGTTTGGGGGTGTTACAGAAATGGCATCAGAGCGTATAGTTATTAATCTCAGAAACGATAGGACGTTAGGAATAATAAATGCAACTATAATAATAAGAAGAACTCCCATCGAGTTCATAGTTGGGCTACCGGATGTAGCACCGACTGTTAAAACCCTCAAGGGAACTTTGATTACACAGTATAGTAACCTAGTTTTCGCTTGTATAGGTGTTTGCGGCCGAGGAGGCTGATGACTTTGAGACCCAGCACGACGAGGCTCTGCTGGCGGCTGAGGACGGCCCCATGGACGACCCCGTGGAGGATACTGAGGACCCGGACGAGGATCCGGAAGAGGACCCCACGACTATGTTTGACTTTCCTACTTCTCCTGTTCCCTCTATTGATGGATATTCGACTGATGATGATGATTCCACTGAGGGGGATCAGATTGTGCCTGATGTAGTTGCTACGGAGGACGATGAGACTTCTGAGGACAGTGCTAGCCGAGGAGGAATCAGGATGTACCCTCTGCCTATTATGAGAGTCCTTACCCCTCATGTGCCCTCATTGAGCCCGTTACCATCAGACGATGACTATGATCTTGCCCCTGAGGGATATGAGGAGGACCAGGCTATGACTGATCCAGACACACCTCCTCCCTCACCTACTGGAGTACCTACTGTGATCCATGATTGGATGATTGGCCGGCTGACCACTGACTTGGCAGCGGCAGAGGCTAGAGCTGATGAGCGTAGGAGACAGTTGGCAGCGGAGAGAGAGACCCGTCGTTCTTATCAGGACGGGATGAAGTTTATGACTCCTATGGAGATGAGGCTTGAGATTTCCCACATTGAGTGGCGAGCTATGGTCCGCATGAGAGGCATGTCTGTTATTGCTGAGGGACTGGTACCCCGACTAGCCACATAGAGGATTTGGGCAGATGCTATGGCGCGTGTCAGGAATCTGACCCGCTCGGATGGGGAGACTTGATAGGTGATAGATAACTTACTTCTCTAAACTCAGATGGCCGTTAGTAGTGCCAGTTTTTGTGGGATGGTTCCGATGTATAATAGCATCCTTTCTGAGTTAGAGATAGGCTGATCAGACTGACGTAGCATATGTTGACTGGTTGACTGGTAGTACTTAGCTTTTGACTGTTGTACGGATGATGTATTTCAGCGATGTATTCGCTTTTGTTGGAACTTGGTTTCAGTATCTCGTGACTTTATGTCACTTATGTATATATTCGTGCATTTCAGTTTCTTTAAAGCTTTCAGTCTTAAATTTGATATCCCCTGTTATTTCAATTGTTTTACAAGTTATTAGTTTTGACATATAAACTGTGCAACCCCCATTTTGACAAAAAAAATAATAATAAATTTTTTTTATAAAAGAGTTTTGGGTGAGAAATGATGATGTCCAAGATTTTACCAAGGGACTCAATTGATCCAATCACATATTTTGAAAGGAACAAATGGTTTTAATAAAAGTTTTTGTTTAAAAACATCAGGAAAATGCCACCCCGACGTATGGGAACCCGAGCACGCCTCGCCAATCCTGCGGCTCAGGGTAGTGTTAACCAGGGAGATGAAAGGCAAGACTTTCATAATGAGGAAGAAAACCCAGACTTCCACGAGATGGAAGAACAGAACCATGAGGAAGGTGAGTATGAAGGAAGCGGAGAGGATGATGATTATAATGAGTTTGATGATCAGGACTACAAAGAGGAAGAGTATGAGAGTACTCAGAATGTGAAGGTTTCCGGTGGAAACCCGATGGACCAATTTATGCACCTACTCCGACAGAATTTGAACCAACACCCACCGCCACCACCACCAGGCCCCAATACTGCGGGGCATAGTGCTTTTAAGGCTTTTAAGTCTCTAGGACCCCCGGAATTTCAGGGATTTGCTGATCCTATTGAGGCAAGAGCTTGGTTAAAGGAAATGGAAAAATCTTTTGAAATCCTAGGTATTGAGGAAACCCAAAAGACCGTCTTTGCTACTTACCGCCTGAAAAGGGGAGGCTAACTACTGGTGGGAATCAAAGAAAAACCTAGAAACAGATACCATTGTTACCTGGGCAAGGTTTACTACCTTATTTCTAGAAAAGTATTTCCCTGTGTTCATGGAAGCACAAATGGAAAGGAAGTTTTTGGAACTGAAACAGGATAACATGACTGTGGTGGAATATGAAGCCAACTTTACTGAATTGTCTAGGTTTGTGCCAGATTTTGTCAATACTGACTTGAAGAGGTCAAGAAGGTTTCAGCAAGGGCTGAAGCAATGGATTCAGAATAGAGTAGCAGTGTTGGAAGTAACGGACTACGCGTCGCTAGTGCAAAAGGCAACCATAGTGGAAGCAGGCAGTGAGCAAAGTCAAAAAGGAAGAGAGGAGAAAAAGAGGAAGTTTGGTAGTCAAGGAGGAAGCTCGGTGAACAAGAGCTTTCCAGTAAGAACATTCGGAGGGACCCGGTCTCAACCATTAAGGAATTCAGGATTCAGGAAACCAGAGAATAAGAGTCTAATCCAGGGCGGCAGACAGACTGTAGTGTCCCGTTTTAATCAACCCCGACCCCCACTACCTGACTGCAAGACTTGTGGAAGAAAACACCTGGGAGAATGTGCCCTAAAGTCGGTAACCTGTTACACGTGCAACAAAACATGGCATTACTCCAGCACTTGCCCTCGAAACGATCAGAAGTGTTTTCAATGTGGGAAATTAGGAGACATGAAAAGAGACTTCCCTATGACGAACCCTGCCGGCTCGAGAATCAGTGGAGCCACCTCTAATAAACCCCCAACTGCTAGAACTTTCAACATGACGGTGAAAGACGCCGTAAGGGACACAAATATGATAGCAGGTACCCTTTTACTCAACACCGTCAATGCAAATGTTTTATTTGATTCGGGAGCTACCAAGTCTTTTATTTCGAGGGATTTCACGAGTCAGTTAAGACTTAGGGCGGAACAATTAAAAGAAGTATTAGAGGTAGAAATAGCAAATCGGGAAGTAATTCCAGTTGATGAAATATTTATAGACTGTAGTCTAGAGATAGAAGGTCAACAGTTTCATGTGGACTTGATTCCATTTAAATTAGGGGAATTTGATGTTATTCTGGGAATGGATTGGTTGTCGAGCAATGGTGCTCAGATAGATTGTGAAAGAAAGAAAATTTGGATTAAAACATCTGAAGGGCAGGAGGTCGTGTTCAAGGGACAACGACAAACCCGTAAGTTTTTAACCATGGCCCAAACCAAGAGGTTGTTGCGGCATGGGTGTGAGGCTTATTTAGCTTATGTGATAGATACAAATCGAAAGGTTCCTAAGTTACCAAATATTCCTATAGTTATTGAATGTCAAGACGTATTTCCAGAAGACCTTCCGGGATTACCCCCTGATAGGGAGATAGAATTCGCTATCGAATTAGCTCCAGGGACGGCGCCAGTTTCAAAGGCCCCGTACAGGTTAGCTCCGGTAGAAATGAAAGAGTTAGCTATCCAATTGCAGGAATTGCTAGATAAGGGAATGATTAGACCCAGTGTGTCACCGTGGGGTGCAACAGTGCTGTTTGTGAAAAAGAAGGATGGTAGTTTGAGATTGTGTATAGACTACCGAGAACTAAACAAGTTGACCATTAAGAACCGATATCCTTTACCAAGGATTGATGATTTCTTTGACCAGTTGAAAGATGCGGTGTACTTCTCCAAGATTAACCTGAGGACTGGATATCACCAGTTAAAGATAAAACCTGAAGATATACCCAAGACTGCATTTCGCACGAGGTATGGGCACTATGAGTTTTTAGTAATGTCGTTCGTGCTGACGAATGCCCCAGCAGCCTTCATGGACCTAATGAATAGAGTCTTTAAGCAATACTTGGACAAGTGCGTCATAGTTTTTATTGATGATATTTTAGTCTACTCCAAGACAGAGGAGGAACACACAGAACACTTGAGAATAGTGTTAGAGACTTTGAGAAAGGAAAGACTATATGCTAAGTTTTCCAAGTGTGAATTTTGGCTGAGAGAAGTACAGTTCCTAGGCCATGTAGTCAGCAGTGATGGAGTGCTAGTTGACCCTGCTAAGATAGAAGCCGTTTCAAATTGGGACAGACCGACCACCCCGACTGAGGTGAGAAGTTTTATAGGCTTAGCCGGGTATTATCGAAGATTTGTGAAAGATTTTGACAAGATAGCAGCCCCACTGACCCGACTGACCCGAAAGACTGAGAAGTTTGAGTGGACTGAGAAATGTGAAAAGAGTTTTCAGGAATTGAAAAGGAGGTTAGTTACTGCCCCTGTATTGGCACTGCCAGACGGAAAAGGAAATTTTTTGATCTACAGTGACGCATCACACAAAGGGTTAGGATGCGTGCTTATGCAACACGAAAGGGTGATTGCATATGCTTCTAGGAAGTTAAAAGAATATGAGAGTAGATACCCTACCCATGATTTGGAGCTAGCAGTCATAGTTTTTGCCTTAAAGATTTGGAGGCATTACTTATATGGAGAAAAGTGCGAGATCTACACAGACCATAAGAGTCTTAAGTATATTTTCACTCAGAAAGAGCTCAATATGAGACAGAGGAGATGGTTAGAATTAATCAAGGATTATGATTGCGAGATTCTTTACCATCCAGGGAAGGCCAATGTGGTGGCCGATGCCCTTAGTAGGAAGGAGAGACTCAAAATGATAACCTCCTCAGAGAAGTTAATCCAAGAGTTTGAAAAGATGGAGATGGAGGTTAAAATAACCGGAGATGGTACGGAAAAAATTATTTGAAATCGCACTACAATCAGATTTGTTACAAAAGATCAAATTAAGTCAAGAACGCATGATGAGCGAAGGGAAAGAGCTAATGACGGGAGAGGAATTAAGGACTGAGAGAGACGGTAAGGGAGTTATGAGGTATACTTACCGGGTTTGGATTCCTAATGATCATGAATTAAAAGAGGAGATTCTACATGAGAGTCATAGCTCAAGATATTCAATTCACCCGGGAAGTACCAAGATGTATAGGGATTTAAAGGAATATTATTGGTGGCCTAACATGAAAAAGGATGTAACAGAGTGGGTAAGCAAATGCTTGACCTGCCAAAGAGTAAAGGCAGAACACCAGAGACCCGGTGGACTTTTACGACCCCTAGAGATTCCAGAATGGAAATGGGAACAAATAGCCATGGACTTCGTAGTAGGATTGCCACGAACCAAAGCTAATCACGACGCCATCTGGGTAATAGTAGACCGGTTGACGAAGTCAGCCCACTTTCTTCCGATTAATGAAAGATACACTGTCGATAGGCTAGTGGATAATTACATGAAAGAAATTGTGGCGAGACATGGAGTTCCAGTCTCCATTGTGTCAGACAGAGACCCTAGATTTAACTCCAGATTTTGGAGAAGCTTTCAAGAATATGTAGGAACCAAGCTAAACATGAGTACCGCTTACCATCCCCAAACGGATGGGCAAAGTGAGAGGACTATCCAAACCTTAGAGGATATGTTGAGAGTTTGTGCCATAGATTTCAAAGGAAATTGGGATGATCACCTACCCCTGATTGAGTTTTCCTACAACAACAGTTTTCATGAAAGTATCGGGATGCCCCCTATGAGGCCTTGTATGGAAGAAGATGTCGATCTCTCTTGTACTGGGATGAAGTTGGAGAGCGAAAAATGCTCGGACCCGAAATGGTCCAACAGACTAAGGATGCAATAGACCTTATCAGAGGACGGCTGGTAGCAGCCCAAGACAGACAGAAGAAATATGCAGACTTGGCCCGAAAGGACAAGGAATACGAAGTGGGAGATCTTGTGCTGTTGAAAGTATCTCCGTGGAAAGGATTGATGAGATTCGGAAAGAAAGGGAAATTGAGCCCCAGATATATCGGACCGTTCGAGATCTTGAGACGTATCAGGGAAGTAGCTTACGAGCTAGCCTTGCCCCCAAACCTGCAGCAAGTTCACAACGTGTTCCATGTGTCCATGTTAAGGAAGTACAATCCAGATGCCAGACACGTGGTGGAATACGAGCAAGTAGATATACAACCAGACCTGTCATATATAGAGCAACCGGTGGAGATCATTGACCGCAAGGATCAAGTGCTAAGGAATAAAGTTATAAAGTTGGTAAGAGTTTTGTGGAGAAATCATAATGTTGAAGAATCCACTTGGGAACTAGAGAGCGCAATGCTAGAAAAGTACCCTCATCTATTTTGATCTGATTCTGGGACGGAATCCTTTTAAGTAGGGGAGACTGTAATATCCCAAATTTTTGTAATATTTAAAACCTTGATGAATAGTAAAATTTCCACTGATCAATAGTAAAATTTCTAACGAAAAGTTTTTCAGACCACCCTATGTAGATGACATGGAATGAATGTTTCGAAGTTATATTATTGATGTATAAGGAGAATAAGTGAATGCAAATGCAATCAGAATCAGAAGATTCCCATTCGAGTTTTAAATCACTATTCACTGGACAACTAAGGATGTATTGATTTGATCGTTTTAAGAAAGTACGTGGAATGAGAAATCCATGATCATATCTTAAACCAAGGTGAGAAACCTAAGATTATATATTAGGCAAAGGAAATAGAAAGATAAAGGAAGTACCCTAGCTTTGGTACAGAGAATCGGTTTTAAAACCACTTGAAACTATCGCGAAACAAAAGCGTAATAAATTATGGATTAAACCCTAACCAAAGGAGGAGTATTATATGAGATCATGAAGTGCAATATATAAAAGGATTGAGGATGCAAAAGATGACATAAGCATGATGCAAGGGAATGACAGAAGCATGACAAGTGATGACAAGGTGATGAATCACCACCTTGTCACCACTTTCACCACCACCACAAGTTAAAAAGGGCCTTGTCATTGATGACAAAACAAGTTATTAGCCACACAAATCAATTACAAAGTGTTAAGTTTAATTAGACAAAACAAAAGGAAAAGAAAATCAAAGAAAACAAAAAGCAAAAGAGATGCATTCTTGAAAGAGCAACATTCGGCTATTTCTTCATCTTCAAACCCTTAAACATTTTGCTCCTACTTCCACTCAACCATAAATCTTGATCTGGGGCTCTAAATCACCCTCTTCCAATATCCAAGGTAGATCTCTAATCTTAGCCTCATCCATGGATGATAGCTTGGTCAAAAATGGATTCAAAGTTGATGATGAATACTGATGTGAATAGTAAACTCATAAGATCTTGTTTTGTTTTGATGATTTTAGGTTTGATTAGCATAGTTAAGGAGCAAGGAAGGATATACCATCCATATATAGCCTTTGTTAAGTTTCAAATAAGGTATAAAACTTCTTTCTTTTTAAGATTATGCTTTGATCTAGTAGTTAGAAGTGATTGAATGAGAACTATGTAGTAATAAAGCATGTATGCATGATTTTGAGCATGTTTAATGGTTGATTTGTGGATAAACTTATGAACTAAGGTGTGACCATGTTTGGACAGAAAATGGTAGTATTAGCTTGAGTTTTGATTGGTGGTTGGTTGATGGTTGATTTGTAGTTGTATTGAGTGTTTAAAAACACAGGAAGTACGCGTAAGCGCCGTTACCATGTCGAATTTTCTTAGGTAGTTTAGACAGAAACCATGGTTACATTAAAGGGCATAAACATGAAGTTTCTGACCATGAGCATGTAGGCTCTGTTTCCTAGATTGTTTTAGTGAAAGAATCGTGTCGTTTCGATTTACGGTTTAGGAGAAACGTCCGTTTTAGTGAAAGCGGTTTCGCGTAACTAAGTAGTTCATTGCATGAACTTTGAGATAGGGATCAAGCCCTTTAAAAATGGAATTGGATTGAGATATTAAAATGGATACTAGTATGTATAGTCTATAAAGGAACCTAGAAGGTTTCGTGTTAAAACGATAAGTTTGTGATTTTAGAAAAATGTGAGAACAAAGGTGGTGCGAGTAAAATACCCTTAAGGGGATGGTTTAAAACAAGGAAATGGTAAAGGAAAAGAACTTGGGATTTGTGAATGGATTTTCACCCAATCTTTTGACTTAGAAGTTTACGGAATGTCACGAGGTTATAGATGACCGAGAGCGAGACATTTAATTTTCATTGGTAGAACTGTAGTGCTGAGTTATAGCACATTAAATGGTTCTAGGGGACTGACTGTAATTGTATATCTTGTTATAGATCGACGCGCACACTCTCGAGCCCCCACTACCACACCACCAAGACCCCAAGGCAAGTTTTCAAACCCTACACCATATAATGATGTTGTTGTGATATATGTTCTGGTATTGCTATATATGCTGCTTTAATGCTGTGAAATGACTTATAAACTGTTTTTGCTTTTAATAAAAAGCGGTATAAAATATAAGGTTTAATGCTAGATAAATACTAGATATAAACCAAGGTTAAAGGTTAAATACTCTAAATATAGAGTACTTGTACGATAGTTTTAAAACTGGGACCGGGAGTCAAAGTATTATTTTATTTTGATCATACTGTCAGAAGCTGGAAGGTTCCAGGGACAATTATATTTTTAAAGATTTATTAAATATTCCAATATCTATATTATTGGATATTTAAGGTGAGATATTTAAATAATATTATAATAAATATTATTTGAATATTATTTAATTAAGTGAATATTATTTTGAATATTCACTTAAGTGATTTATATTGAATAATAATTCAATACTTATTATTTGAATATTATTTAATTAAGTGAATATTATTTTGAATATTCACTTAAGTGTTTTATATTGAATAATAATTTAATACTTATTATTTAATTAAGTGAATATTATTTTGAATATTCATTTAAGTGTTTTATATTGAATAATAATTCAATACTCATTATTTTGAATATTATTTAATTAAGTGAATATTATTTTGAATATTCACTTAAGTGTTTTATATTGAATAATAATTCAATACTTATTATTTGAAGATTATTTAACTAAGTGAATATTATTTGGAATATTCACTTAGGTGGTTTATATTGAATAATAAATTAATATTTATTATTTGGGTATTTATTAAATATTCCAAATATGATTTAAAAATCATAGAATCTTAGTATATGATTAAAGGTTCTATTATTTACACAAAAATATAAATTTCTGATTTCCAGAAAAGATATTAAAATAGAGATTCCCAACTATTATCTTAAGATAGTTAAAGGCAATTAAATGCGGATAGTGTTTTCTAACTCATCGAAAATTTGGGAATCTAGTTCAAGAATTCGAGGACAGAGTTTTACTTCCAATGTTACTCTAGAATATCTATAACTAGGGAATGACTCCCCCATTCAAGTAGAGTATTTCAAACTCACTGAACTCTGAAATTCCAATAAACTCCATGGTCATGATTTCAAAATACGTAGTAATCATTGGTAGTTTCGTTGACTAATGTCAACCCACACTTTGACTTACTCCTTTCAATTACTCTGGAGTAAGGTATTCTGAACGGTTACAAAGTTTTGACAAGTATTTGTACTTGAGAAAAATGGAATTAAATTCCGATTTCCGTTTCATTAATATTTTTCATCATGGGAATTGGAAAGGCCTACACGGCAATGAAATAGGTGTCGGGGTAGTGCCAAATTTATCAAGGCTTGCCCGGTGACGAAATAGGCGCCGAGGTAGTGATCTCTTGAGTTCTAAGGCTTGCCCGGTGACGAAATAGGCACCGAGGTAGTGATCTCTTAGCACAATGGCCCATATGCGGTCAGGGTGATAATTGAACAGGAAGTCGTCCTTCTACTAGTAGAAAAGAAAAGTTACGATACAACGGCTAATCACTGTGTATCGGGTGTTCCAATACATTCCCTTCCCTCCAATCGGAGTTGAGCTACACATTGTAACAAAAGCCTAGGTGCTGAGTTACTGATAATGTGACAGTAATGAGTAATGATGTTCCTCATACAGTAGTTGTACTGTATGGTATGTTTTGACGAAAAGAGAAATAAATATATCATTCTGTATACGAATGAAGTTTTTAAGGTTTTCCCTTATGATATAAGCTTACTTATATGCTTATGATGTATTGCATTATTGCTGGGCTGAGTGCTCACTCTTGCTTTTTCTTTGTATACATATATATCACAACACAACAGCTAGAGTAGATGGCTAGGATTCGTCATACCGCTCGGAAGCGCGTCAGGGCCATACAGGCCGCCCATAGGATGGCAGTTGCAGCACCTCAGGTAGAAGTACTGAGTTGGTTCGGAGTGTAACTCTTGTTGCTCCGGTTTAATTATAAGTATCACTTATGTATATTAATGAACATGAACAAACTTTTGCGCTGCCTTATGGTTTCACATAGAAATCATACTGGTAGTAGGTTGCAAGTATTTTACTTTTGGGTTGTAATAACTTTAAATTTGTGGATCATATGACTACTGTTATTGTAAGTTCGTTTCTGAGACATAACTAGCGTGAGTATATTGATGGTGGGGTCACCATGTGTGCTGATTTATTATTTTATGGTTCAAGTATTAAGTGTTTGTACGGAACAAGGGATCGTGACAACCCAGATCTCTGACCCCGGGTCTGGGGGTGTTACATTTACTATTCATCAGGGTTTCAGATATTACAAAATTTTGGGGATATTATAGTAGACTTGTGGTTGATCAAATAATTCAGTGCATGGGACCTCTGGAAGAAAGAACAGGGCACCTTGATATGCTTTGCTTCTATCCAAGCTTTCTACAGTTAATTTTGGATGATGTGTTAACAGATGAAGAACAAGAAATTTTTGCAGATGAGGAGAAGGTGGAGTGCATGAAGATGAAGAGCAATGCCATAACAACTCTAATCAAGAAGAATCATCTTCCAGGGGTGCCTACTGTTCTCATAGATTATATGCGAACGGTACCCCTACCACTTCTACCCCCAGGGGAACAGGTAAACCAAGGTATAATTCCTAAACCTGTAGTTCCTCAACCACCTGCACCAATGGACATAGATCCAGAGCCCTCAGTGGCCATTCCTGACCAAGAGGTTGAAAACCAACAGCCTCTAACCATGGTCATAGAGCCTTTGAAAGAACCAAATGAAACAACAACAGAAACTCCTAGCCCTACTATACCACACACTCAAATAACTGAGAGTATAGAGGGAGACAATGCCAAAGCAGCACCAAATAAGGAGATACACCCTTCAACAATAGCTCTGCCTTCTGCTAAGAGAAGAAAACTTGAAACCAAGGCAACTGTTGAATCTTCCTTACATTCTTTCACCGAGCCTCTTATAGATTTTTCTAAAGCTGATTGGGCAGCGATAACCAAAGCTGTATCTGAACCCCTACCCCAACCAGAAAAAGGAAAATTGACGGAAGCAACTAGTTCTCCGACCATATTACGGTCAGGACCACTGGTTGAAGGTTCTTTAATGAACCAAGAGTCTTCACAGACGACGAGAGAAGGTTCTGGCCCAAATGCAAAATCTAAAGGGTCATTGCCTAACTCCCCAGATGGAACATATCTGGATCCTGCGGATACAGGGTTTGACGTAGGTGTAGATCGGCAACTCGGTAACAATGAATCAATTTCATTTGAGGAGTTATCTGAGGAAAAGTCTTCACAGACTATAGAGGGAGTTTCAGGATCTCTGCTGTTAAATGAGCCTGATTCTAACCCCCCAAAGATTCAAACTCTGGATCCTATTAAGGATAAATCATCGCAAGATGATCAGCAACTTGGTTTAACCAAGGACGGGGACTTGTGAAGCCCCATTTCACCACCGGTGACCTCCTTAAAGATGGCTACGGTGATTTCTGTTGCAGGTACACAAAGAGAAAAGGGAATGAGTGAAACAAAAACACTAACACCTGGCCTGAGTGGGAAAGGAAAAATGAGTGAAACACCAACAGAAACGTTGAGTGAACACCCAGTGCCAAATGCGAGGAGTGACACCCAATCCCTGGTTAACATAGATGATCTGCTACCACCAACAGAAAGAGAAATACAAGTACAATCCACTCTTAAGGAAATGACAGTTCATGACAAAGAGGGAAACCCTTTATTCAAAGTCCCTCTCAGACCTTCTTTTGCCCAAGGGATCTCCTCCTGTCAAGTCGATAGTTCTTTAACTTCAATTCAAACAAAGATTGACTTGGCTGCCGCTGATTCCAGAAGAACCTACAGAGCCTTAAGCAGTGCATCTGGCACGATAACGGGTACAAAAGAGGCCGTGGACTCACTGAAGAAGGAAGCAATGGAAGAACTCATCGAATTGAGAACAGACGTCAAGGACCTACGAGACAGATTTGTAAATGAAGTACATGTTTTACAACAAGGTCAAGAAGCTCTATCATAGGACATTATGGTAATCCGGGATGGTCAAGCTAAGGTCAAGGATGCAATGAATACTTTGTCAAGAGTGGAGTCTCGCCTCAATAAGAGATTGGACAGAATCGAGCAGACTATTAACTCAAGACTAAATGACATGGACAAAAAGCTTGCTTCAATGGAAGAGATGACCAAAGACATTGCTTTATTTATGGAGAATCAAGGTGACGGTCTGGAGTCAATCTAGATTATGATCAAAAATCAACAAGTTGGCCCGTTGACCCACTATGCTGAGGATAACTTCACGGAGGATTACTCAATTAAGGGGGAGAAGGGAGCAGTAATGGAAACAACTATTCCAGTGAGACAATATTGGATTGAAGAACTTGTAGAAGAGGAAGAAATTGGAGAGGTGTTTGAATTCATGCATGAGCCATCAATAGAAGAGCATGAACCATATTATTCGGAGCCGATTGAACATCCAATCTTTGATGCTAGTATGGAAGAAGCAAATCCTCTGATAATTGAACAAGAAGCTGCCTTGGAAAGATTAAGAGCTGAGAAAGCGGAAAGAGAAGCAAGGCAAGCTGAGATGGAAAAAACACCAAACAAATCAAAGAAGTGAAAACTGAAAAGGTTCAAGATGTATAATGAGATAAGGATGAAGAAGTTGATAGATTTGGCACAAAATCAAGGAAAGGACTGGGAGATGGCTTACAAAACATTTTGCGGAGTTGAAGACGGATTAGAAGTCAACAACAATGCTGATGTGGAAGTAATCATTCAGGACATCAGAAGTGCAAATCAGGACACTCAGACTTATTTCACTGCATTGAGACAATCTCTTATCTACCTGAAGGCTGGAGTAAAAGAAAATGGTGCCTGGAACATACTAATCAAGTTCTTTGATAGAGGTACATTTGTGATCTCCACGGAGTTTTTCGAACAGAGAACATACACTGAATTGCAGGTGATACTCATTAAGATACAGAGAACCACAAAGCTAAATGAACTGCTCTGTGAGCATGTTAAGGAGATCTTAACGAAAGTCGGTCCAGAGGTAACTGAAGATCCTCCAATGGTAAGATTCATGAAAAATGACTTGTTCAGAATCTGCTATCTGACTGAGGACAAACTGAAGGATTATCCAAATAACTATCTGATATCAGTTGAGAAGTACTTGAGATCCACTGGATTCATCACTATTGAGAAGACTAAAGTTGCAGACACTCTAAAGAGTTATCTCATGGAAATATGCCTTATTATAGGAAGAGAGTGGAATGAGGATTGGAAATGCATCCCGGACTACCCAACATGCCAAAGCATAATCAGAAAGATGTCAACATTGCATGGGTGTGGGCTGGAGTGGGTCAACAGGTTGAGTACATTGGAAGACACATCATAGGAGCAACCCTAACACCTGGAGAACCACTGCACTATCCATCCATGATTGATTATCAAGCAACAAATTCTAATCATGTATCTGAAGAAGGTGAGATCATAATGGACTGAAGATGAAGCAAAGAACAATCTGCTCAGGCTAGAGGAGCAACTTCAATGTTAAACTTTTTATTGTTCTTTGAAAATTAGAAATCTGGAAATGTAAATATTTAATCCAGAATGCATTTAATATTATCAATCTGTCTTACTTTAATTAGTTACGTGTTTCCATTGGTTAGTTGAGTTATCCTCTAGGTATTTGCTTGTCGAACTCTAACAATCAAATAGAGGGAGATTGTAAAGCATAATGTAACATAAGATGTAACAGAGATAACTACAACTCAACAAAGGAACAAGACAGACTATAATATTAACTGAAGCACAGGAATCCAGAAGAACAGAAGAAACGGTAAACTCAAAAAAAAAATCAAAATATGGTATGTATTCTTGAATTCCATAAACAGGTCACGGAAAGAAGTTCATTAATATGTTCAAGCCTCAGTGACAAATAAAGAAACAAGACTTTCAAGACTACAAAAGTATTTGAATGATAAAGAGTTAGTACCAGAGGATTTCAGTGATTTTAATGAAGCAACCAAAATGACAAAGTACTTATCAACTGTATTGTATTGAAGACGTAGAGGTATTGATCAAGTGTTAGTCATCTGTGAACCAGACCAGTTGCACTAGTTGTCAGCACCAAGAAGATCAAGATGTTTATCGTCTCGGAAGAAATTGATTTAAGTCAGACCTGAAACATCCTGGAAGTTAAAAGAAATTAATAAGGTATGTTTAGGTTAAATTGAAGTGCAATATGCTTGCTGCAAGAAGATAGAATCTTCAAGGATCAAACTGCAAATAAAGTCATTCGATGGTTTTCATTTATGAAAAACTATCGAGAGAAGAAAGAAAAGTTTGATAAAAACTGTCAAGGAAGGAAAAAGCAATTCGACAATATCTTTTTAAGAAACCATCGAAGTGGACAAAAGGTGTTAGTTTGATAGTTTTATTTATAAAACTATCGAACTACTTTCAAATAAACAAAGTAGTTCTTTTGATAGATTTTATTTAAATCTATCGAAGGAAAAGAAAACTTTGCCTTCGATAGTTTTTATTAAATGGAGCAGGTAGTATACATTCAATTTTTGTCAGAGGTTGGTGAGGAAATGAATGGCCAGGATTCTCTCTAGGCCTTCGATGGTTTTCCTAAAGTCTACAATTGAGAAGTGAAGACACTGTCTTCATAAGTTAGTTTTGTAGTTTGTGACGCCCTCCCAATCTGGGGTCCTGATCGGGGAGTCACTACAACCTCTACACAATAAACCCGTAAACAATATAAAAATAAACATGCAGACGCGACCCCAACTCTACCCTGGATCTTTAACAATTAATGGTGTGAAACAAGCATCAACTATCTAATTCATATTAATACATAACATAAGTCTCAAAAGTTATTACAACCATGTCTTAAAAGTTCTACGTTCCCTATTACAAATCACCTTCTAGATGTGGTCATCACCTACCTGAGCTGGCATCCCAAAAATAACCCTAATAGAAGACTTCCTAGTTGTCTGAAAAGTGCGTACCATCTTCTCGTTTAACTGTGGGTTAGAACAGGGAAAAAGAATGAGCCAAATGCTCAACAAGTAATAATATAACCAAATAGTTAACCACTGGGAAACAGTTTCCAATATCAATTTGTATGTCATGGGTATAGCAGAATCCATATCAAGGGATTATCAGAACAATGAAATGAATATACAATTTCAAAGGGTAAACCAATTTCCTTATAAAGATATATGATTTCAAGAAAAGCATAACGCACCGGACAATACAGGTGATCAGCCACGTAAAGTCCCCATACCGGACACACAGTCCCTCTGGTCCTTGTATTGGGTTCCATTAGGCACACAGTGGCCTTTAGACTAGTCCATCCCTAGTCCTTTTATTAAAATTAAAAAGTGCTGGACCGGCGTCACTCGGCCTCTTACGCCTCCAACTTTAGGAATCCGTGGAAACCATAAATCGGAATTTAAATGAATTTAAACTTTGAAATTTCCTTTCTTTTAAAACCTTCCTTATGAAAGAAATCCTTTTTAAATCAAAAGATAAGTATATGTATAGAGTCAAAGTGAAAGTTCATGTATCTTTAATTTTCAAGTAAGTGTGTGATTCACAGGTACAAGTTCAAATCTATGTAAAAGAATCTCAGGTCAAAAGGCATCAAAAAGTAAGTATAATCAAAGGATAAGGGTAAGATCTGAAGAAAAGTTCAAGCAAGATGTGGTTCATATAACATTGTGTTGTGTCTATAATGTTTGTATAGAAGTATCTTTTGTGAATCGGGTAAGTTCAATTTGATCAATCTGGATTTCTATCATTGGGAAATCAAGAAGTAAATGTCATAGGTATGTTTTGGATATGTACTAAAATGTGAGTTCTAGTATGTTCACTTTTGGGTGTAAAGGTTCAAAGAAAGAACTAAACATAGTATGGTGTATGAACCAACAAGGTATATGAACATAAATAAGGATTACCAAATGAACATGATATGTTTTCAGGATAAAAAGGGTATATATACAAGATGGAAAATTCATATATGTCAACATTAAATAATGGAATTTAGAAGCAAAAGCAAGTCAGAATTACTTGCCTTAAGTATCAAAAGGGTAATGAGAAAATCACTGGTTCTCCGCCTTGGTCTTTCCTTTATCTCTAAGTTCCACTTCCTTGGACTCTACAAAAGAATATATTTTATCTTAGTATGCTCTCTCTAAAATGCTAACCTTTATTCTAAACTACCCAACGCATCCTAAGCGCGTAAACACACAATAGTTATATCACATAACATTTACAACCATGTAATAGGCAACAACTCATATAGACGCACATTGCCATTTAAGTACACATAACATACTCCTTATACATATATATATAATAATCTATCTTTCAAAACATACCACACTTGGTATTCCTTTAAATCAACTTGATCCATGCTAATCATATCCTTAACACCTTTACAAACAATGTTTTCATCTCAAAAAGCAGAAAAATCTGCTGCGCATACTTTACTAAAACATTTTTCATAAATCCAAAAGTAGTCAAACAAATACCAAATTTGACAGGCTACTTCCTGATTACTAATCAAACTTAACATAAAAGTTTCAAATTCAGAAACGTTCATTTAGAGTAAAAACGAACAGGTTTAAAGTGTATACTGAAGCACAGAAAATCCTGCTGCGCAACCTTTAGTAAAACATGCATAACTCTTTACTCGTTAAATTAAATGACACAAGGTTTTCGCGTGGACAAACTAGACTCCGAGTAGAACATTTACATTCTATACCCAGTGTCCAAAACATGGAACAAGCAGTCACGAATTACCAGAGCAGAACAGGGCAGTTTCTTGACAAACCAACATGATTCTCATCATCTTTTTAATTAAAGTCCAAACACTAAGACCCCTAATACTTATCATTATTATAAAAACTGATTTCTCTGCTAAGACCAAACTAATAACCACTGAAAATTAACATGCAATTCATAAGAACTCAAAATCATTCACAATCTTCCATTTACACATCAATTCCGGTCAAAGAATTCACATGCAAACTGAAATTGTTCACATAACATAAAAAAAACTAACATGCAGAGTTAAAGACATGGATTAAAATCAAGATAGAGCTATTTAACTACAAACCCAGGCCATCGGCTCACTTCCGATCACCGTCGGTGGCGGTGGTTCACGGTGATGGCCGGAATGGGTGCACACAACCGCACACCACCCCCAATCTCAATATCCGTCCTTATTCCTCCACCAATTCACTCAAACACTACCTCTTCACCATTGCATGTCACCCTCCACCTTACACACACACCTCGATACATACATATACACACACCCACACACACATACATGTATACATGGTCATATATATATATATCAATCAATTATGTGGAGAGAAAAGAGAAGAGATTAAGATTTTTACTGAAAAGAAGAATGACCGAGAGAGAACAGCAAAGAGAGAGAGAGCAGAGGTGTCGACCAAATTAAGAAATAGGGAGAATGCTGGGCTTGGGTGTAACACCCCCAGACCCGGGGTCGGAGATCTGGGTTGTCACGATCCCTTGTTCCTTACAAACACTTAATACTTGAACCATAAAACAATAAATCAACACACATGGTGACCCCACCATCAATATACTCACGCTAGTTATGTCTCAGAAACGAACTTACAATAACAGTAGTCATATGATCCACAAATTTAAAGTTATTACAACCCAAAAGTAAAATACTTGCAACCTACTACCAGTATGATTTCTATGTGAAACCATAAGGCAGCGCAAAAGTTGTTCTTGTTCATTAATATACATAAGTGATACTTATAATTAAACCGGAGCAACAAGAGTTACACTCCGAACCAACTCAGTACTTCTACCTGAGGTGCTGCAACTGCCATCCTATGGGCGGCCTGTATAGCCCTGACGTGCTTCCGAGCGGTATGACGAATCCTGGCCATCTACTCTAGCTGTTGTGTTGTGATATATATGTATAGAAAGAAAAAGCAAGAGTGAGCACTCAGCCCAGCAATAATGCAATACAGCATAAACATATAAGTAAGCTTATATCATAAGGGAAAACCTTTAAAACTTCATTCGTATACAGAATGATATATTTATTTCTCTTTTCGTCAAAACATACCATACAGTACGACTACTGTATAAGGAACATCATTACTCATTACTGTCACATTATCAGTAACTCAGCACCTAGGCTTTTGTTACAATGTGCAGCTCAACTCCGATTGGAGGGAAGGGGATGTACTGGAACACCCGATACACGGTGATCAGCCGTTGTATCGTAACTTTTCTTTTCTACTAGTAGAAGGATGACTTCCTATTCGGTTATCACCCTGACCGCATATGGGCCATTGTGCTAAGAGATCACTACCTCGGCGCCTATTTCGTCACCGGGCAAGCGTTAGCACTCAAGAGATCACTACCTCGGCGCCTATTTCGTCACCGGGCAAGCCTTGATAAATTTGGCACTACCCCAGCACCTATTTCATTGCCGTGTAGGCCTTTCCGATTCCCATGATGAAAAATATTAATGAAACGGAAATCGGAATTTAATTCCATTTTTCCCAAGTACAAATACTTGTCAAAACTTTGTAACCGTTCAAAATACCTTACTCCAGAGTAATTGAAAGGAGTAAGTCAAAGTGTGGGTTGACATTAGTCAACGAAACTACCGATGATTACTACGTATTTTGAAATCATGACCAGGGAGTTTATTGGAATTTCAGAGTTCAGCGAGTTTGAAATACTCTACTTGAATGGGGGAGCCATCCCCAGCTATAGTTATTCTAGAGGAACAGTGGAAGTAAAACTCTGTCCTCGATTTCTTGAACTAGATTCCCAAATTTTCGATGAGTTAGAAAACACTATCTGCATTTAATTACCTTTAAATATCTTAAGATAACAGTTGGGAATATCTATTTTAATATCTTTTCTGAAAATCAGAAATTTATATTTGGTGTAAATAATAGAGCCTTTAATCATATGATAAGGTTCTATAATTTTTAAATCATATTTGGAATATTTAATAAATACCCAAATAATACATATTAAATTATTATTCAATATAAATCCACTTAAGTGAATATTCGAAATAATATTCACTTAATTAAATAATATTCAAATAATAAGAATTGAATTATTATTCCATATAAAATCATTTAAGTGAATATTCAAAATAATATTCACTTTATTAAATAATATTCAAATAATAAGTATTGAATTATTATTCAATATAAAATCACTTAAGTGAATATTCAAAATAATATTCACTTAATTAAATAATATTTATTATAATATTATTTAAATATCTCACCTTAAATATCCAATAATATATAGATATTGGAATATTTAATAAATCTTTAAAATATAACTGTCCCTGGAACCTTCCAGCTTCTGACAGTAGGATCAAAACAAAACAATACTTTGACTCCCGGTCTAAGTTTTAAAACTATCGTACAAGTACTCTATACTTAAATTCTTTAACCTTTAACCTTGGTTTATATCTAGTATTAATCTAGCATATAAACCTTATATCTTATACAACATTTTATTAAAAGCGAAAACATCTTATAAGTCATTTCACAGCATTAAAGCAACATATTTATCAATATCACAACATATATCACAACAACATCATTATATGGTGTAGGGTTTGAAAACTTGCCTTGGTGTTTTGGTGGTGTGGTAGTGGGGGCTTGAGAGTGTGAGCGTCGATCTACAACAAGATATACAATTTCAGTCAGTCCCCTAGAACCAATTAATGTGCCATAACTTAAGCACTCAAGTTCTATTAATAAAACTCAAACGTCTCGCTCTCGGTCTTCTATAACCTCATGACGTTCCGTAACTCTTAAGTCACAAGTTTAGGTGAAAATCTATTCATAATTTCCCAAGTACTTTTCCTTTACCATTTCCTTGTTTTAAACCATCCCCTTAAGGGTATTTCACTCGCGCAACCTTTGTTCTCGCATTTTTCTAAAATCACAAACATATCGTTTTAACACGAAACCTTCTAGGTTCCTTTCTAGACTATTCATACTAGTATCCATTTTAATATCTCAATCCAATTCCATTTCTAAAGGGCTTGATCCCTATCTCAAAGTTCATGCAAAGAACTATTTAGTTACGCGAAACCGCTTTCACTAAAACAGACGTTTCTCCTAAACCGTAAATCGAAACGACACGATTCTTTCGCTAAAACAGTCTAGGAAACAGGGCCTACATGTTCATGGTCAGAAACGTCATGTTTATGCCATTTAATGTAACCATGGTTTCTGTCTAAACTACCTAAGTAAAATTCGACATGGTAACGACGCTTAAACGTACTTTCCGTGTTTTTAAACACTCAATACAACCACCAATCCATAATCAACCAACCACCAATCAAACCTCAAGATAATACTACTATTTTCTGTCCAAACATGGTCATACCCTAGTTCATAAGTTTATCCACAAATCAACCATCAAACATGCTTAAAATCATGCATACATGCTTCATTACTACATAGTTCTTAAACAATCACTTATAACTACTAGATCAAGCATAATATCAAAAAGAAAGAAGTTTTATACCTTCCTTGGAACTTAACAAAGGCTATATATGGATGGTATATCCTTCCTTGCTCCTTAACTATGCTAATCAAACCTAAAATCATCAAAACAAAACAAGATCTTATGAGTTTACTATTCATATCACTATTCATCATCAACTTTGAATCCATTTTTGACCAAGCTATCCATCATGGATGAGGCTAAGATTAGAGATCTACCTTGGATATTGGAAGAGGGCGATTTAGAGCCCAAGATCAAGATTTATGGTTGAGTGGAAGTGGTAGAAAATGTTTTAAGGACTTGAAGAAATGGAAAAGGTCGAATGTTTTCTTCTTCAAGAATGCATCTATTTTGCTTTTGTTTTATTTGATTTTATTTTCCTTTGTTTTGTCTAATTAATCCTTAATACTTTTTACTTTAATTGTGTGGCTAATATCATGTTTTGTCACCAATGACAAGGCTCTTTTTGAACTTGTGGTGGTGGTGAAAGTGGTGACAAGGTGGTGATTCATCACCTTGTCATCACTTGTCATGTATGTGTCACTCCTCTGCATCATGCTTATGTCATCCTTTGTATCCTCAATCCTCTTATATATTGCACTTGGTGATCTCATATAATAATCCTCCTTTGATTAGGGTTTAATCCATAATTTTTTACGCTTTTGTTTCGCGATAGTTTCAAGTGGTTTTAAAAACGTTTCTCTGTACCAAAGCTAGGGTACTTCCTTTATCCTTCCATTACCTTTGTCTAATATATAATCTTAGGTTTCTCACCTTGGTTTAAGATATGATCATGGATTTCTCATTTCACATACTTTCTTAAAACGATCAAATCAATACATCCTTAGTTGTCCAGTGAATAATGATTTAAAACTCGAATGGGAATCTTCTGATTCTGATTGCATTTGCATTCACTTATTCTCCTTATACATCAATAATATAACTTCGAAACATTCATTCCATGTCATCCACATTGTGTGGTCTGAAAAACTTTTCATCAGCAAATTTACTATTCATCAGTGGCAAATTTACTATTCATCGGTGGCAATTTACTATTCATCAAGGTTTTAAATATTACAAAAATTTGGGATATTACAGTCTCCCCTACTTAAAAGGATTCCGTCCCGGAATCAGATCAAAATAGATTAGGGTACTTTTCTAGTATTGCGCTCTCTAGTTCCCAAGTGGATTCTTCAACATTATGATTTCTCCACAAAACTCTTACCAGCTTTATAACTTTATTCCTTAGCACTTGATCTTTGCGGTCAATGATTTCTACCGGTTGCTCTATATAGGACAGGTCTGGTTGTATATCTACTTGCTCATATTCCACTACGTGTCTGGCATCCGGATTGTACTTCCTTAACATGGACACATGGAACACGTTGTGAACTTGCTGCAGGGTTGGGGGCAAGGCTAGCTCGTAAGCTACTTCCCCGATACGTCTCAAGATTTCGAACGGTCCAATATATCTGGGGCTCAATTTCCCTTTCTTTACGAATCTCATCAATCCTTTCCACGGAGATACTTTCAACATCACAAGATCTCCCACTTCGTATTCCTTGTCCTTTCGGGCCAAGTCTGCATATTTCTTCTGTCTGTCTTGGGCTGCTACCAGCCGTCCTCTGATAAGGTCTATTGCATCCTTAGTCTGTTGGACTGTTCACACAATATCACGCAAGTATACGCGGTCACAAGTAATATAAGAATAAGTAGAGTTTGTTCCCACAGAGACTGCTTTGGTTACTATAGTTATGCACTTATGCAACAATGTACGGCTATCGTTCAATGCTAAGACAAGTATCAAGATTGTGTTTTAATTAACTAAATTATCTAAACAAATTACCAAGACTATACTAAACTAAAGATTGCTGTTGATTTACTTATGAGAATAAAACATGGGATCCTAACTTCATTAAATACTTCATCTAGAGTTTTTATGTCTTTAATCAATGCATGTGACGGTTGTGATAACTAATCGGACAACACGAAATCAGTACACGCTACCTTTCAGTATACGTATACCAAACCACTCAAACATCCACAATAAGATAGAAGTTAAGTAGACACCAATTATGCTTAGACCCTATATGTCTATAAGATTTGAAAACATAACGGTTTAACGAGCAAGTGATCCATTCAGATTACATAGGGCAGGTAAGATGGTTAAAATCACCTACGAATCATGCATGACAAACATACATAAACCTATGCTAGCATGGCAAGTTCTAAACCTCTATATCCACTTTCACAATCAATAGAGATTAACAATACAACTTAGATGTTAGCTACGCATCCAAGAAGAATAAGCACAACCAAACTAGGAAATCAATTAGCCATCACACACACATCTTTAAAACAATTAACTACTAAAATCCATAAATAAATCCTTTAGAATCCCACGACAACGATTAGTTCATAATCGAACCATTCATCATCGTGGGTTCTGATGAAAACATGATAATAATAAGTCTAGAATACTGAATAAAAGTACTAGAGTTAAGAAAGAACAAATGAGAATCCAAAGTATCCCCTAATTAGAAGAATACAAAGATAATATGAAAAGTAGATCTTCGTAATCAGCCGTCTTCTTGTTCTCCTCACCGGTGGATGGATATGTATGTATGTATCTCAATGTATATCTCAGAAATGGTCCACCAATTGATTATATAGGTCTCTAGGCTGACTGGTCTTCTGGCAACTTTCCTTTTCTGACTCAGAATTGCCTTCTACAGCATTTGAAGAGCGCGGGCGCGCTTGGATGGGCGCGGGCGCGCTTGGATGGGCGCGGGCGCGCTTGGATGGGCGCGGGCGCGCTATGAACAGTACTTTCAGGCGCGGGCGCGCTATGAACAGTGCGGGTGCGCTATGAACAGTGTTATGAACAGTGCTACTATTCATAATTCAGCAAACTATTTTCTTTCCGTTTCTTTGCGCTTCCAACTCCCTTACCGCATGGACTTCTCTTCTTGAGCACATAACCACCATATATACATGAATCCTCGCATTTCTGCATCCATCTGTAGCTCTGCACATTCTAGCTAAAAACACATTAAACACACCAAATACTTGAGTGCAATCGATCAATTTAAGCCGATATGAAGCGTTCCAAGTAGATATAAAATCCACTTATCACACCCCCAAACTTAAACCGATGCTTGTCCTCAAGCATAAACAGACTATATATATATATAATGCAATGCATGAATGCAACTAATATGCTAATGCAAACGACCCCCTCAGACTAACCAAAACCAATCAACAAGCCAACATCTCAAAGAATGCAATGTTCCAAACAGAGCTCGACTAAATTCCCGTATACTAACCATACAAAGACAGAAACGTGCGTGTGTGCGATGCTCATCAATATACTCCCAAACTAAATCAAGACCATATCCTATGAAAGACGTGTGTCCTAAATCCAATCATGGATGATGAGTTAGGAGATACTTTGTTCAATCTGATTCAAGTTTGTTTAATTTAATAAAATGGTAATATGTTTTATAACGGGCTTTATCTATTTAAAGTGTTTAAATTAGATGATCCATAGTTTAGAGTAAAGCTTTAATGGATTATGATGAGATCATTATAATGAGACCTTAAAGATGATAACTCTAAACTTAAATAGTTCCTTGTCGTAGGATAATTAATTGGTAGTTAATTAATCCGCAAAGATCGGTACATACTATGCTTGCTTCAGTATGAAGGATATCTGTTCTCATAGGCATTTGTGTGGTGACACTATAGCTAGTATGTAGGTGCTTATTAGGAATAAGTTCACTGAACATGACTCGATCAGTTGAACAACTAATGGAGTTCACTCATGTGTCAGTAGTTGTTCATATAGTGATGGTTGTACAAGTGTCCTTTGACTTGAGATCATCATAGTCATCTTGTGTACACTGAACTATACTTTGGTTTAGCTCTTAGTCTCGAGGGACAATAATTAGTGCTCTTCTGGGTATAGGAATTTGTGCACGAAGATAGTGAATGATCAATAAAGGATCTGCCCCTTCCAGTGAAGGAAGAGAATGTCCTATGTTATTCCATTTATGCTAGTTCAGGAACCTCTGGCCAGAGTGAATGAAATTAGAAAGAAGTTTCTAATTTGCATTAATCGGAACTAGACATAGTGAATAGGAAAGCATATGATTAAATTAGATAGGCTTGACACGAGATCCATGCCTTGTATTTAATCGGGATATTGTAGGGTAGAAGGAATTGATTGTACTGTAACTAATCACTGACAGGTTCTTGGTATTCTAAGCAGTGAATTCATATTATCCGGATAGTCGCGATATGTTGAGAAGCATCACTCACGATGTAGAATAAATATAATTAATCAGTTAATTATATTTAATGAATTATTAGAATTCATATAAATAATAAATAAAAGTTTATTATTATTTATTTCTACTACCGGCTTAATATTGAACCTACAGGGTCACACCATAAAAGATTAATTTATTGATGAAGGTATTTTGAGAGAGCAAGTTATTTTCTAAATAGTTTAGAAAAGGAAATAATGATTAAAATAGTTTTAATTATTATTAAAGCATTTTATAAGATAAAATGTGGGGTTAATATATATATATAAAGATATATTAAAAAACCCTAGGAGAGCCCTATAAATAGAATGAGATAGTTCATTCTAAATGACTTGAGTTTTTGTGAAAACCTAGTTGCCACCCTCTTCTTCTTCATCTCTCTCTCTCTCTCAAAAGAAGAAAAACTCCATTTTTATAAAAGCTTAGTTTTATAAAAAGCTTCATCGAAGGATTATTCTTGGTGGATACCGGTAGAGTGCTTCACACTCTGAGGAGCAACTGCTAGAATCCATTTTATAAAGCTTCGATTTTCAAGGTATGGTTACGATTCTCCTCGATCTAGATTTTATATGTTTTTCTATATGTGCGATACATGGTTTTTACGGAATAAATGTTATATCACGCTTCCGCTCATCCGTAAATTCCTTCATCCTATTCTTCACTAAAACAACCACAAGCTTATAAACAGAATGAACTCTAAACACAAGAAATCACTAAAAGACACCTCCATAATCCGCTTGAGTTAGACAGGAATTCATGATTTATTACGACACACAATACTATACACAACAAACATGCTTATTTGACCGTGCAATGGATGAGACCCCAAAAGGCTTATACAATAATACCCATGTAGCGAGCGTTAGGTTAGTGGATCCCAGACCGGAAAAATCTTAGGTCACTAGGCACAAAGTCCCCTAGAACTTAATTGCTCGAGTATTAAAGAGCTCACCCTGATCAATTCTGCATAACACAACTTTTTTTTTTTTTTTTTTTCAATTTTTTTCAATTTCGGAATGAGTGCGCTTTGCTTTTTCTCATCCCACCCTAGACTACTCATCTTTTCAATGAGCCGGCTACTAGCCATTTAACACCTAGCCTTATTGACAACTAGCATGAAATCCCTGTTTTCCCCCAAACTTAGACTTAAGTGCTTCTTTCAATTTCAAGAGAATAGAAGACATTCTGAATATAAGCAAGTGATTAAATTCTAAGATCCAAACAAACATGGTCTGATCAAATTCAAAAGCAACCATTGAGACTTATGAAATTATTTTGTTTCTGGCATGCAAGTCAATTCATAGGAACTTAGTCAACCCTCTATTCATCACTACCACACTCCCATCAACATCGACTTACCAACCAATAAATAGTCAAGTCCTAAGGGATCATGAAATATGCTATGCAAATGCAACTAAATGAACTCACATAATAGATATAAACACTAATGAAAACAGAATGTTCTATATGACAAAAACATGCAAAAAATATGAATGAACTAACTACATATGCAATATGAATCCTATGTGAACATACACTAACATTCCCTAATTACCACCCCCAAACTTACTATATTCAATGTCCTCATTGAAGGAAATAACAAGGAAAGATGCAGAGAATACCTAATCATCAGCAGGACCACCCTCCTCGGGTGGTGTATCCGGTGGTGGATAAACAGAATCAGCTCCAAAGCTAGGCCAAGCAATACCAACTCCAGTGGCTCTGAAAGTAGTACCCAAAGGACCTATCAACTTCACTCTGAATCCCAGATGGATCCCAGGGGGAAACAACACAAACTTTTTTTTTTTTGCTTCTGTGAACAGTAACCCTGCGTGGGCACGCTCATCCAGGCGCGGGCGCGCTCTGCTACTATTGATGATTTTTTTTACAAAGAATACTAATACTGCATATTCACGTGGGTTGCCTCCCACGAAGCGCTTGTTTTACGTCAATAGCTTGACGTGAATCCGTTTTCATCCAGTCGCAAGAATGGTGAACGTCGACTTACGGTTCACCGTATTACCAACGTCATAATTCAGCCACTGACCATTAACCTTGAACGCTTCATCTAGAAACTTATGGAAAATCTCTATTGTATCATGCGGGAATGCTGATTTCACTGTGATAGGCACCTACCACCTCGACTTACGCTTTCCTGGAAAAAATCTGAAGCGAGACTTGAAACGCAGAACTAGCTGACCAGGCACAAATGAATGTTTCACCTTAAACTTCTCCTTATATAGCCTGTTGGTCTCGTAGACTTTACCATACCTCAATTGATCCTGTAGTGGTTGGAGTTCAAGTGTAGGAGCTTCTTCCATAGATTGTTTAAGTCGCTCCTGATAATTGTTCAGCTCTGCTAATCCAAGAGATTCGAATGTCGCATCAATTTTTCTTTTCCACGGAGGTGCATTCAACAACTGAAGTTGCTCTGCTATTTCTTCGTCTTCAATATCAGAATCCCCTATCAAGAATCTCTTCATTGTATCTGACTTCAGCGGTTGTTCAATCTCTGTATTGACGACAGCATCGACCATCTCCAATTTAAAGCACTCGTCTTCCTCAGTTGGAAATTTCATTGCCTTGAACACATTAAAAGTGACCTTCTGATTTTTAACCCTCATTGTAAGCTCTCCTTTCTGCACATCGATCAAAGTTTGGCCTGTAGCTAAGAATGGTCTTCCCAAGATAATAGGAATTTTCTTGTCTTCCTCAAAGTCCAGAATAACAAAATCAGCAGGAAAAATGAGCTTATCCACTTTAACCAAAACATACTCCACTATACCCCTAGGATATGTGATCGACCGATCAGCCAGCTATAAGGACATGTTTGTAGGTTTAGGCTCAGGAAGTCCAAGTTGTATGAAGACAGACAACGACATCAGATTAATACTAGCTCCCAAGTCACACAAGCACTTGTTGAAAGATAGATTGCCGATGCAACACGGTATGGTGAAACTCCCTGGATCCTTGAGTTTAGGAGGTAACTTCTGCTGTAGAATAGCACTGCATTCTTCTGTCAAAGAAACGGTCTCCAACTCCTCGAGTTTCAACTTCCGAGATAGAATACCCTTCATGAACTTTGCGTAGCTTGGCATTTGTTCTAAAGCTTCCGCAAAAGGTATATTGATATGCAACTTCTTGAAAACCTCCAGAAATTTAGCGAACTGCTTGTCCAACTTCTGCTTCTGAAGACGTTTAGGGAATGGCGGAGGAGGATAGACCTCCTTGATCTCTGTATTCTGCTTCAGAACATATTTCTCAGTCGAATTGTCACGCTTTTCCGCTTCGTTTCCCCCCAAACTGGCTTTTTCCTCTTTTTCTTCATCTTCTGGCAGAACATCAGGCGCGGGCGCGCTCCCTAGGGCGCGGGCGCGCCCACCTTCTGTTGGGAATCCAGAAATTTTTCCGTTTTGCTCTTTTTCTGAGTTCTGGTCACCCGTAACCTTTCCAGATCGCAAGGTAACTGCTTTAACATGTTCCTTGACTTCTCTCTTGCCAGGATTAGCTTCCGTATCACTAGGGAGAGTTCCCTGTGGTCTATTCAGCAAGGCGTTGGCAATCTGACCTATTTGATTCTCCAGAGTCTTGATTGAAACAGCTTGGCTCTTTCACATTAGCCTCAATTCCTCCAATTCAGACTTTTCATTAGACGACTGACCAATGTTGCCTTGAGACGGTTGTTGAAAACCTGGTGGTTGATACGGTTGCCTTGGAGCATACTGTTGCTGAAAACCAGAAGAGTTAAATGGTTTAGCTCCAAATTGTTGACCTTGATACTACTGATATGGCTGCTGTGGTTGTTGTTGCTGACCACCTTGATTGTTACTCCAACTGAAATTCGGATGGTTCTTGTTATTCGGATGATAGGCATTAGGCACTGGCTGTTGTGATCTCTGGAAATTGCTCACGAACTGCGCCGATTCACTAGATATGGCACACTGATTCGTATCATGTGCACCTGCACATAGCTCACACACACTAGCCACCTGCTGAACTCCATAGTTAGTCAAAGAATCAATCTTCATAGACAAAGCCTTTAACTGAGCTGCTATTGCCTTAGCCGCATCCACTTCCAGAACTCCTGCTACCTTGCCTTGTGATAGCCTCTGAGTTGGATTCTCATATTCATTAGCAGCCATCATCTCAATAAGTTCGTAAGCTTCATCGTAGCTTTTAGCCCAAAGAGCTCCACCTGATGCTGCATCAAGCATTGGTCGAGATTGACCTCCCAGCCCATTGTAAAAATAGTTGATCACCATCCAATCAGGCATTCCATGATGAGGACACTTCCTAAGCATCTCCTTGTAACGCTCCCAAGCTTCACATAAAGTTTCTCCAGAATGCTGTGCAAACTGAGTAAGGGCATTCCTGATTGCTGATGTTTTAGCCATCAGGAAGAATTTAGTGAGAAACTTCTGAGCAAGATCCTCCCAAGTAGTAATAGAACCTGCTGGTAAAGAGTGCAACCAGCCTTTAGCCTTATCCCTCAGAGAGAATGGGAAAAGTCTCAGCTTCACAGCATCTTCTGACACTCCGTTGAACTTGAAGGTGTCACAAATCTCGATGAAATCCCTAATATGCATATTAGGATCTTCCGTTGGAGCACCCCCAAACTGAACTGAATTTTGCACCATCTGAATCGTGCCAGGCTTGATTTCGAAAGTATAAGCAGCAATGGCTGGCCTGACAATACTAGATTGAATGTCACTGATTTTCGGCTGAGAATAGTCCTTCAAAGCCTTCGTTTCTGCTGCTGGTTCTCCCATAACTAGACTTAATTCAAGTTCTTCTTTTCGAGACTGAGAACGTGTTCGCATACACGCTCACTAAAGTATCTGAAACACACCAAACAAAGTAAAATTGATGAGAATAATCTGAGTCAGTGAACTTTAACGACCACTGATGACAAGCACATAAACTATATAAATAACACCGAGTCCCCGACAGCGGCGCCAAAAACTTGTTCACACAATATCACGCAAGTATACGCGATCACAAGTAATATAAGAATAAGTAGATATAAAATCCACTTATCATGGACCATTTCGGGTCCGAGTATTTTTCGCTCTCCAACTTCGTCCCAGTACAAGGGAGATCGACATCTCCTTCCATACAAGGCCTCATACGGGGGGCTTCCCGATACTTGCATGAAAACTGTTGTTGTAGGAAAACTCAATCAGGGGTAGGTGATCATCCCAATTTCCTTTGAAATCTATGGCACAAACTCTCAACATATCCTCTAAGGTTTGGATAGTCCTCTCACTTTGCCCATCCGTCTGGGGATGGTAAGCGGTACTCATGTTTAGCTTGGTTCCTACACATTCTTGAAAGCTTCTCCAAAATCTGGAGTTAAATCTAGGGTCTCTGTCTGACATAATGGAGACTGGAACTCCATGTCTCGCCACAATTTCTTTCATGTAAATATCCACTAGCCTATCGGCAGTGTACCTTTCATTAATCGGAAGAAAGTGGGCTGACTTCGTCAACCGATCTACTATTACCCAGATGGCGTCGTGATTAGGTTTGGTTCGTGGCAATCCTACTACGAAGTCCATGGCTATTTGTTCCCATTTCCATTCTGGAATCTCTAGGGGTCTTAAGAGTCCATCGGGTCTTTGGTGTTCTGCCTTTACTCTTTGGCAGGTCAAGCATTTGCTTACCCACTCTGTTACGTCCTTTTTCATGTTAGGCCACCAATAATATTCCTTTAGATCCCTATACATCTTGGTACTTCCTGGGTGAATTGAATATCTTGAGCTATGACTCTCATGTAGAATCTCGTCTTTTAATTCCTGATCATTAGGAATCCAAATCCGGTAAGTATACCTCATAACTCCCTTACCGTCTCTCTCAGTCCTTAATTCCTCTCCCGTCATTAGCTCTTTCCCTTCGCTCATCATGTGTTCTTGACTTAATTTGATCTTTTGTAACAAATCTGATTGTAGTGCGATTTCAAACAGTTTCTCCGTGCCATCTCCGGTTATTTTAACCTCCATCTCCATCTTTTCAAACTCTTGGATTAACTTCTCTGAGGAGGTTATCATTTTGAGTCTCTCCTTCCTACTAAGGGCATCGGCCACCACATTGGCCTTCCCTGGGTGGTAAAGAATCTCGCAATCATAATCTTTGATTAATTCTAACCATCTCCTCTGTCTCATATTGAGCTCTTTCTGAGTGAAAATGTACTTAAGACTCTTATGGTCTGTGTAGATCTCGCACTTTTCTCCATATAAGTAATGCCTCCAAATCTTTAAGGCGAAAACTATTGCGGCTAGCTCTAAATCATGGGTAGGGTATCTACTCTCATATTCTTTTAACTTCCTAGAAGCATATGCAATCACCCTTTCGTGTTGCATAAGCACGCATCCTAACCCTTTGTGTGATGCGTCACTGTAGATCACAAAATTTCCTTTTCTGTCTGGCAGTGCCAGTACAGGGGCAGTAACTAGCCTCCTTTTCAATTCTTGAAAACTCTCCTCCCATTTCTCAGTCCACTCAAACCTCTCAGTCTTTCGGGTCAGTCGGGTCAATGGGGCTGCTATTTTGGCAAAATCTTTCACAAACCTCCGATAATACCCGGCTAAGCCTATAAAACTTCTCACCTCAGTCGGGGTGGTCGGTCTGTCCCAATTTGAAACGGCTTCTATCTTAGCAGGGTCAACTAGCACTCCATCGCTGCTGACTACATGGCCTAGAAACTGTACTTCTTTCAGCCAAAATTCACACTTGGAAAACTTAGCATATAGTCTTTCATTTCTCAAAGTCTCTAACACGATTCTCAAGTGTTCTGCGTGTTCCTCCTCTGTCTTGGAGTAGACTAAAATATCATCAATAAAAACTATGACGCACTTGTCCAAGTATTGCTTAAAGACTCTATTCATTAGGTCCATGAAGGCTGTTGGGGCATTCGTTAGCCCGAACGACATTACTAAAAACTCATAGTGCCCATACCTCGTGCGAAATGCAGTCTTGGGTATATCTTCAGGTTTTATGTTTAACCGGTGATATCCAGTCCTCAGGTCAATCTTGGAGAAGTACACCGCATCTTTCAACTGGTCAAACAAATCATCAATCCTTGGTAAAGGATATCGGTTCTTAATGGTCAACTTGTTTAGTTCTCGGTAGTCTATACACAATCTCAAACTACCATCCTTCTTTTTCACAAACAGCACTGGTGCACCCCACGGTGACACACTGGGTCTAATTATTCCCTTATCTAGCAATTCCTGCAATTGGATAGCTAACTCTTTCATTTTTACCGGAGCTAACCTGTACGGGGCCTTTGAAACTGGCGTCGTCCCTGGAGCTAATTCGATAGAGAATTCTATCTCCCTATCAAGGGGTAATCCCGGAAGGTCTTCTGGAAATACGTCTTGAAATTCATTAACTATAGGAATATTTGGTAACTTAAGAACCTTTCGATTTGTATCTATCACATAAGCTAAATAAGCCTCACACCCATGCCGCAACAACCTCTTGGTTTGGGCCATGGTTAAAAATTTACGGGTTTGTCGGTGTCCCTTGAACACGACCTCCCGCCCTTCGGATGTTTTAATCCAAATTTTCTTTCTTTCACAATCTATCTGAGCACCATTGCTCGACAACCAATCCATTCCCAGAATAACATCAAATTCCCCTAATTTAAATGGAATCAAGTCCACATGAAACTTTTGACCTTCTATCTCTAGACTACAGTCTATAAATATTTCATCAACTGGAATTACTTCTCGATTTGCTATTTCTACCTCTAATACTTCTTTTAATGGTTCCGCCCTAAGCCTTAACTGACTCACGAAATCCCTCGAAATAAAAGACTTGGTAGCTCCTGAATCAAATAAAACATTTGCATTGACGGTGTTGAGTAAAAGGGTACCTGCTATCACATTTGTGTCCCTTACGGCGTCTTTCACCGTCATGTTGAAAGTTCTAGCAGTTGGGGGTTTATTAGAGGCGGCTCCACTGATTCTCGAGCCGGCAGGGTTCGCCATAGGGTAGTCTCTTTTCATGTGTCCTAATTTCCCACATTGAAAACACTTCTGATCGTTTCGAGGACAAGTGCTGGAGTAATGCCCTGTTTTGTTGCACGTGTAACAGGTTACCGACTTTAGGGCACATTCTCCAAGGTGTTTTCTTCCACAAGTCTTGCAGTCAGGTAGTGGGGGTCGGGGTTGATTAAAATTGGACACTCCAGTCTGTCTGCCGCCCTGGCTTAGACTCTTATTCTCTGGTTTCCTGAATCCTGAATTCCTTAATGGCTGAGACCGGGTCCCTCCGAATGTTCTTACTGGAAAGCTCTTGTTCACCGAGCTTCCTCCTTGACTACCAAACTTCCTCTTTTTCTCCTCTCTTCCTTTCTGACTTTGCTCACTGCCTGCTTCCACTATGGTTGCCTTTTGCACTAGCGACGCGTAGTCCGTTACTTCCAACACTGCTACTCTATTCTGAATCCATTGCTTCAGCCCTTGTTGAAACCTTCTTGACCTCTTCAAGTTAGTATTGACAAAATCTGGCACAAACCTAGACAATTCAGTAAACTTGGCTTCATATTCCGCCATAGTCATGTTATCATGTTTCAGTTCCAAAAACTTCCTTTCCATTTGTGCTTCCATGAACACAGGGAAATACTTTTCTAGAAATAACGTAGTAAACCTTGCCCAGGTAACAACGGTATCTGTTTCTAGGTTTTTCTTTGATTCCCACCAGTAGTTAGCCTCCCCTTTCAGGAGGTAAGTAGCAAAGACGGTGTTTTGGGTATCCTCAATACCTATGATTTCAAAAGATTTTTCCATTTCCTTTAACCAAGCTCTTGCCTCAACAGGATCAGCAGATCCCTGAAATTCCGGGGGTCCTAGAGACTTAAAAGCCTTAAAAGCACTATGCCCCGTAGTATTGGGGCCTGGTGGTGGTGGCGGTAGGTGTTGGTTCAAATTCTGTCGGAGTAGGTACATAAATTGGTCCATCGGGTTTCCACCGGAAACCTCCACATTCTGAGTACTCTCATACTCTTCCTCTTCGTAGTCCTGATCATCAAACTCATTATAATCATCATCCTCTCCGCTTCTTTCATACTCACCTTCCTCATGGTTCTGTTCTTCCATCTCGTGGAAGTCTGGGTTTTCTTCCTCATTATGATAGTCTTGCCTTTCATCTCCCTGGTTAACACCACCCTGAGCCGCAGGATTGGCGAGGCGTTCTCGGGTTCCCATACGTCGGGGTGGCATTTTCCTGATGTTTTTAAACAAAAACTTTTATTAAAACCATTTGTTCCTTTCAAAATATGTGATTGGATCAATTGAGTCCCTTGGTAAATTCTTGGACATCATCATTTCTCACCCAAAACTCTTTTATAAAAAAAATTTATTAATTTTTTTTTTGTCAAAATGGGGGTTGCACAGTTTATATGTCAAAACTAATAACTTTTAAAACAATTGAAATAGCAGGGGATATCAAATTTAAGACTGAAAGCTTTAAAGAAACTGAAATGCACGAATATATACATAAGTGACATAAAGTCACGAGATACTGAAACCAAGTTCCAACAAAAGCGAATACATCGCTGAAATACATCATCCGTACAACAGTCAAAAGCTAAGTACTACCAGTCAACCAGTCAACATCTGCTACGTCAGTCTGATCAGCCTATCTCTAACTTAGAAAGGATACTACTATACATCGGAACCATCCCACAAAAACTGGCACTACTAACGGCCATCTGAGTTTAGAGAACTAAGCTATCTATCACCTATCAAGTCTCCCCATCCGAGCGGGTCAGATTCCTGACACGCGCCATAGCATCTGCCCAAATCATCTCTGTGGCTAGTCCCCGTACCAGTCCCTCAGCAATAACAGACATGCCTCTCATGCGGACCATAGCTCGCCACTCGATGCGGGAAATCTCAAGCCTCATCTCCATAGGAGTCATAAACCTCATCCCGTCCTGATAAGAACGACGGGTCTCTCTCTCCGCTGCCAACTGTCTCCTCAGCTCATCAGCTCTAGCCTTTTCCGCTGCCAAGTCAGTGGTCAGCCGGCCAATCATCCAATCATGGATCACAGTAGGTACTCCAGTAGGTGAGGGAGGAGGTGTGTCTGGATCAGTCATAGACTGGTCCTCCTCATATCCCTCAGGGGCAAGATCATAGTCATCGTCTGATGGTAACGGGCTCAATGGGGGCACAGGAGGGGTAAGGACTCTCATAATAGGCAGAGGGTACATCCTGATGCCTCCTCGGCTAGCACTGTCCTCAGAAGTCTCATCGTCCTCCGTAGCAACTACATCAGGCACAATCTGATCCCCCTCAGTGGAATCATCATCATCAGTCGAATATCCATCAATAGAGGGAACATGAGAAGTAGGAAAGTCAAACACAGTCGTGGGGTCCTCGTCCGGATCCTCATCCGGGTCCTCAGTATCCTCCATGGGGTCGTCCATGGGGCCGTCCTCAGCCGCCAGCAGAGCCTCGTCGTGCTGGGTCTCAAAGTCATCAGCCTCCTCGGCCGCAAACACCTATACAAGCGAAAACTAGGTTACTATACTGTGTAATCAAAGTTCCCTTGTGGGTTTTAACAGTCGGTGCTACATCCGGTAGCCCAACTATGAACTCGATGGGAGTTCTTCTTATTATTATAGTTGCATTTATTATTCCTAACGTCCTATCGTTTCTAAGATTAATAAATATACGCTCTGATACCATTTCTGTAACACCCCCAGACCCGGGGTCGGAGATCTGGGTTGTCACGATCCCTTGTTCCGTACAAACACTTAATACTTGAACCATAAAACAATAAATCAACACACATGGTGACCGCACCATCAATATACTCACGCTAGTTATGTCTCAGAAACGAACTTACAATAACAGTAGTCATATGATCCACAAATTTAAAGTTATTACAACCCAAAAGTAAAATACTTGCAACCTACTACCAGTATGATTTCTATGTGAAACCATAAGGCAGTGCAAAAGTTTGTTCTTGTTCATTAATATACATAAGGCAACAAGAGTTACACTCCGAACCAACTTAGTACTTCTACCTGAGGTGCTGCAACTGCCATCCTATGGGCGGCCTGTATGGCCCTGACGCGCTTCCGAGCGGTATGACGAATCCTGGCCATCTACTCTAGCTGTTGTGTTGTGATATATATGTATAGAAAGAAAAAGCAAGAGTGAGCACTCAGCCCAGCAATAATGCAATACAGCATAAGCATATAAGTAAGCTTATATCATAAGAGAAAACCTTTAAAACTTCATTCGTATACAGAATGATATATTTATTTCTCTTTTCGTCAAAACATACCATACAGTACGACTACTGTATGAGGAACATCATTACTCATTACTGTCACATTATCAGTAACTCACCACCTAGGCTTTTGTTACAATGTGCAGCTCAACTCCGATTGGAGGGAAGGGAATGTACTGGAACACCCGATACACGGTGATCAGCCGTTGTATCGTAACTTTTCTTTTCTACTAGTAGAAGGACGACTTCATGTTCGGTTATCACCCTGACCGCATATGGGCCATTGTGCTAAGAGATCACTACCTCGGCGCCTATTTCGTCACCGGGCAAGCCTTAGCACTCAAGAGATCACTACCTCGACGCCTATTTCATCACCGGGCAAGCCTTGATAAATTTGGCACTACCCCGGCACCTATTTCATTGTCGTGTAGGCCTTTCCAATTCCCATGATGAAAAATATTAATGAAACGGAAATCGGAATTTAATTCCATTTTTCCCAAGTACAAATACTTGTCAAAACTTTGTAACCGTTCAGAATACCTTACTCCAGAGTAATTGAAATGATTAAGTCAAACTGTGGGTTGACATTAGTCAACGAAACTACCGATGATTACTACGTATTTTGAAATCATGATCAGGGAGTTTATTGGAATTTCAGAGTTCAGCGAGTTTGAAATACTCTACTTGAATGGGGGAGCCATCCCCAGCTATAGTTATTCTAGAGGAACAGTGGAAGTAAAACTTTGTCCTCGACTTCTTGAACTAGATTCCCAAATTTTTGATGAGTTAGAAAACACTATCCGCATTTAATTACCTTTAAATATCTTAAGATAATAAATGGGAATCTCTATTTTAATATTTAATAAATACCCAAATAATAAATATTAAATTATTATTCAATATAAATCCACTTAAGTGAATATTCGAAATAATATTCACTTAATTAAATAATATTCAAATAATAAGAATTGAATTATTATTCCATATAAAATCATTTAAGTGAATATTCAAAATAATATTCACTTAATTAAATAATATTCAAATAATAAGTATTGAATTATTATTCAATATAAAATCACTTAAGTGAATATTCAAAATAATATTCACTTAATTAAATAATATTCAAATAATATTTATTATAATATTATGTAAATATCTCACCTTAAATATCCAATAATATATAGATATTGGAATATTTAATAAATCTTTAAAATATAACTGTCCCTGGAACCTTCCAGCTTCTGATAGTAGGATCAAAACAAAACAATACTTTGACTCCCGGTCTAAGTTTTAAAACTATCGTACAAGTACTCTATACTGAAAGTCTTTAACCTTTAACCTTGGTTTATATCTAGTATTAATCTAGCATATAAACCTTATATCTTATACAACATTTTATTAAAAGCGAAAACATCTTATAAGTCATTTCACGGCATTAAAGCAGCATATTTATCAATATCACAACATATATCACAACAACATCATTATATGGTGTAGGGTTTGAAAACTTGCCTTGGTGTCTTGGTGGTGTGGTAGTGGGGGCTTGAGAGTGTGAGCGTCGATCTATAACAAGATATACAATTTCAGTCAGTCCCCTAGAACCAATTAATGTGCCATAACTTAAGCACTCAAGTTCTATTAATAAAACTCAAACGTCTCGCTCTCGGTCTTCTATAACCTCATGATGTTCCGTAACTCTTAAGTCACAAGTTTGGGTGAAAATCTATTCATAATTTCCCAAGTACTTTTCCTTTACCATTTCCTTGTTTTAAACCATCCCCTTAAGGGTATTTCACTCGCGCAACCTTTGTTCTCGCATTTTTCTAAAATCACAAACTTATTGTTTTAACACGAAACCTTCTAGGTTACTTTCTAGACCATTCATAATAGTATCCATTTTAATATCTCAATCCAATTCCATTTTTAAAGGGCTTGATCCCTATCTCAAAGTTCATGCAATGAACTATTTAGTTACGCGAAACCGCTTTCACTAAAACGGACGTTTCTCCTAAACCGTAAATCGAAACGACACGATTCTTTCGCTAAAACAATCTAGGAAACAGGGCCTACATGTTCATGGTCAGAAACTTCATGTTTATGCCCTTTAATGTAACCATGGTTTCTGTCTAAACTACCTAAGTAAAATTCGACATGGTAACGGCGCTTAAACGTACTTTCCGTGTTTTTAAACACTCAATACAACCACCAATCCATAATCAACCAACCACCAATCAAACCTCAAGCTAATACTACTATTTTCTGTCCAAACATGGTCATACCCTAGTTCATAATTTTATCCACAAATCAACCATCAAACATGCTTAAAATCATGCATACATGCTTCATTACTACATAGTTCTTAAACAATCACTTATAACTACTAGATCAAGCATAATCTCAAAAAGAAAGAGGTTTTATACCTTCCTTGGAACTTTAAAAAGGCTATATATGGATGGTATATCCTTCCTTGCTCCTTAACTATGCTAATCAAACCTAAAATCATCAAAACAAAACAAGATCTTATGAGTTTACTATTCACATCACTATTCATCATCAACTTTGAATCCATTTTTGACCAAGCTATCCATCATGGATGAGGCTAAGATTAGAGATCTACCTTGGATATTGGAAGAGGGTGATTTAGAGCCCAAGATCAAGATTTATGGTTGAGTGGAAGTGGTAGAAAAATATTTAAGGACTTGAAGAAATGGAAAAGGCCGAATGTTTTCTTCTTCAAGAATGCATCTATTTTGCTTTTGTTTTCTTTGATTTTATTTTCCTTTGTTTTGTCTAATTAATCTTTAATACTTTTTACTTTAATTGTGTGGCTAATATCATGTTTTGTCACCAATGACAAGGCTCTTTTTGAACTTGTGATTCATCACCTTGTCATCACTTGTCATGCATGTATCACTCCTCTGCATCATGCTTATGTCATCCTTTGTATCCTCAATTCTCTTATATATTGCACTTGGTGATCTCATATAATACTCATCCTTTGATTAGGGTTTAATCCATAATTTGTTACGCTTTTGTTTCGCGATAGTTTCAAGTGGTTTTAAAAACGTTTCTCTGTACCAAAGCTAGGGTACTTCCTTTATCCTTCCATTACCTTTGTCTAATATATAATCTTAGGTTTCTCACCTCGGTTTAAGATATGATCATGGATTTCTCATTCCACATACTTTCTTAAAACGATCAAATCAATACATCCTTAGTTGTCCAGTGAATAGTGATTTAAAACTCGAATGAGAATCTTCTGATTCTGATTGCATTTGCATTCACTTATTCTCCTTATACATCAATAATATAACTTCGAAACATTCATTCCATGTCATCCACATAGTGTGGTCTGAAAAACTTTTCATCAGCAAATTTACTATTCATCAGTGGCAAATTTACTATTCATCAGTGGCAATTTACTATTCATCAAGGTTTTAAATATTTCAAAATTTTGGGATATTACATTGGGGGTTTTATAAGCCCCAAGGGCAAAATAGTAAGTTCACAATTCTAAAATCTGATTTTTAATAGAAGAAAACCAATATAATGCCTTTCTAAAATCCGAAATAAAATGAAAATAATATCTAAAATCAAAATTTTATTTTTAAAACAGAGAATACAAATTTACAAGATCACACATATTTTAAAAATATTTTTATGATCAAAATTGAATTAAATATGAATTTTCAAAGTTTAGATCACATAATGACATTTAACTCATAAAATCGTTTTTAAATCCTTAATGCCAAAAATAAATTCCTCCACTAATTTTAGAAAATAATAGAATATAAAAAAAGGTTGTAAAAAAGATTTCACAATAAAAAGAATCCCTCATGATTTTATAAAATTCCCGGAAGGTCAAAAAGAACTAATTTTTAATAAGAAATTCATATAAATTACAATTAAAAGCATACACATATATTTAATCCATACCATTCACCAAGTAAACATCTAATTATCACATTTTCAAATATCCACCTTTCACACAATATTCACATATCATAGATCTCAAATATTATTAAATATTAATACTGTACAAGCGTTTTTCTGAGTTGTTATATAGTTGATCATTTACGCAGGAGAATTTAAGAGCTTGAGGAATTCTACAGAAGAAATTAATAGTGCCTTAAATTCTATCTTTTGTATTGATTATTGTAACCTGAACTCATTGAAGCTAATCCTACGGATTAGAATTGTAGCACCCTTCGTGGTTTATATTTATAAAACGATATATTCCCCAACTCGTGTTTTGATTTGGTAAATTTGATTTCAGACAAGAACACATATAATTATCTGCAAACGAAATCGAATAATTTGTGAGTATCGTATTTAACCCCCCCCCCCCTTCTACGATACTTTGGACCTAACAAGAATTTTGTTGAAAGAAGGATTTCTGGAAATCAATTCTTCTAACCGTGTATCCTCTGTCTTTGCCAGTACTTTTCCTATTTCTTCCTTGAGCATAATCATGTCAAAGTTGACACACAATATTTGATGATGAAGTGTTCTCAACTGGTCTGGCCTGTATTTGAACTCATGCAAATGACTTAGACTCATAAAAGAATGTTCTCCTTCCATAGCTTGATAGCTTACAAATTTCCCAAACTGATCTTGTTCAATCTGAAGAATTTTGTACTCCATTTCTTTATCAGAACCATCCGGAGCTACATAAATAAGCTTGAAAGAAGGAACATCGGTATGATAAATTCCCTTGTAGATTTTCATGAGTTGTCCGTCAATTCTATTCAGCCAGTTTCTCAACACTAAATTCCATCCTTGAGACACTTCTGCTCTTTTCTCTAACAGATATTTAACATAGGCAAGCTCATTTTCCTTTTTATGATAAATCAAGGTATCTTGATCCATCCATCTAATCAATCCAGAAGACATGAAGTATACAATAAATTCTTTTAAAATCTCATGATCCATAACTCCTTCCCTTGGCACATGCTTCTTGATTTTCACAATCTTAAACACAAGTTGAGCAGACATCAATCTGTTAAGATGTTTCTATGTTACTGTCTCACCAACATAATCTTCAATGGATGAGGATCAACAACATGTTTAACTGTACTAGAGGTTTTCCCTCTCGTTTGAGTATGACCAAGTCCAATGAGCCTGATTGCTTTGACTCATTATCCAGTAGGTTGGTTCAACATCTTTCTTTGTAGACCCTGACTCAACAGTAGTCCCTGCCTTGAAAAGAGGAACAACTTCCTGTAGATAGCTAGATTTCTGAACAAATTCCTCTTGTGGCTCAAACAGATATTGTTGACCAGCAGTATATGGAATAGTGGAACATGGAGTTTCATTCTTTTTAGGAATTTGAGAAGTAGTACATTTTTTAATTTGTGACTCTGTCACTTCCTTCTCAAAACCTATTTTCTGCAAATCAATATTGTCACATGAACTCAGATCAGTGACTAACTCATTCCTCAGCCCCAAATATTGCATCTCAATAGACACATTCCTATGCTTTTTTGGATATTGTATAGACTCTGTGTTCCTAGACTCCAGTGTCTTCCTTTTTGACTTTTGAGACTGCAACTGAGTTTACTGACAATTTTGCCTTTCTGAGTGTGACCATCATCACCATCTTTTCTTTTGGAAAGATTAGATTCTTTAGCATCATTTTTACAAGAACTTCCTCCAACGGGAGGAAGATAGGGAGGTATTTGAAGTACATTTGTCATATGACCAAACATGTCCAGAATCAAAGCTTGATCACCAAGAATAGTAGCCTGTTGTGCTTCCAGACAACTCAACCTGGTATTCAAGACCTTTTGATTAGAAGTAAGAGCACCCAGAGCAGATGTAGTAGAATCATGAAGAGTAGCTGTACCAACTGCCATTGAGTGTACAATATAGAAACATCTATGCTAGTAACTACAGAATGAAGAGTACTTAGAGATGCATGAATATTATCCAAAGTAGGAGGCTCAACCAAATGAGTAAACTTAGCATGCAATTCATCTTGTTGTCTTGAGATTGAGAGAGAAATGGGATCAAAAATATCATGAGCAGATATTTCAAAAGTATCAAAGAAAACCCTGCTATCTCAAGATTGGTGTTCAATGGAAACTCTGCCTTCATCCGCCTTAGACACTAGTGGTTGATCACCATCTGAGTCAGAATCAAAACTAGTAAAACACTTTCAAGAGTGGCCTGGTGATAGAGGATGATTTCTAAGACTGAGTTTCAAAGTTGGATCTTATTCAAAGTAGAAGACCTATCCATTCTCTGAATCTAAGATATAATAGAGAAGTTTTCAGCAGGAATATCCATTTGGAAGGCTTCCAACTGAGAATAGGGCCATTGTTGTTGAAAATACATAGCATCTGCATCCACAGTCTTAGTTGCCTTAGAGGACTTTGTACCTTGTACAACTGCATCTAAAGTATCATTAGCAGAGTCTAAAGGAAAATCAAGTAATAACACACCTGGTGTAGACTCTGAATGTAAAAGAACATCCTCCAATGCAGAAACATATGGAGAGGGACTCATAGGAGTAGCTGGAATTTCAACAGAAACTGACTCCTCTATAGAGTGATCAAGGTCTGAAGAATCAGGAACCACGACACTTAGAGGAAGTGCATCAATTGGAATACTTGGATCCTTGGCTAGCTGGTCTTGAGGTTGAGAAGCCAAAGCTTCTAATCTCCGCTCTCTCCTTCTATTAATTGAAACAACCAACTTTTGAGCATTAGCATTAGCCTTGACCTCAGATTTTAAATTGTAAGCATCCAAATCATGTCTTTCATACATTTTGATGATTTGATAAGTGGCACTTTCAATACCAGTCTCTACTTCAAGATTTGAATTCCATGAACTGGGGAAAAATTTATCCCAGAAGCCAAAATTTGGTTGTTTTCCTAATATCCTAGCCTCACCATGGGGTTGGGCACCCATGCTCTCTTTCTCACTAAGGTTTTCTAAAACCTTTGCATTCTCTACCTCTCCTTTTTCCTGGTCAGGAGCTAGCCTCTCATTGTGTGGCAATATGGCCATCTTTTGAATATTTTCACTTATTTTGGGAACTGTACTCTCAGAACCTACAGAAAAATAAGGGGCGGAGAAGAATTGTGTACCTGAAGCACTTTGGTGGTGGGAATCCCCTGAAGTGATCTAAAGGCTAGGGGTTTCCACTAAAGGCTGAGCATCACTAGACTCTCAACCCTTGCACACTTTTGTGCTTTCAGTGTCTAGTGGCTCCAGTACTCCACCTTCAGAATCCTGTATAGTTGCAGACACCATTAGTAGAACCTCATGAGGTGTCAGAATGTTTACATAATCATCATGAGGTATTATTTAATGAGACTATTTCTCAAAGGGAATAGACTTTGATAGAATTTGGCTTTGTATGTCTTCATTTACATCTATCATAGTCTAATCCACAATATCATTGGAATTCTCAATATTTTCATTAGTCAACAGAGAAGGCCTATCAGCATGAACAATGACTCCACTATCAACCAACCTCTGACTAGGTGGTTCTTGTGTTTGTGAGTCTATATGTTCACCTTTACCACTGTCCACTACTGGTGCAACAGTGCCCTCCCTTGACTGCAAACCACCTCCTAAATCCTCCAAAGATGTAATCCTTGTAGATTCAATCCCTAAACTATCAGGATAAAGAAATTTTCACCTATACATTCTCCAGAAAATAGCTTGGAGAGCCTGATCAAAACAGTAGTTAAACTTGGAATGTATCTCTTTCATAACACCTTTATAAAAAGCATTCTTCAGCTGATTCATCCACAACTCAAAAGTGTTGTAGTTAAAAGTGTAAGTAGGAGGTCTAATTCTATCTTTCAGAAAATCAAGAACTTCCTGTAAATGAGAGATTGTCATTGCCATAGCTCCAAGTGCTTGCTTATAGGTAATATTATCATCCCATATTGCATCATAGGCCAAAACTAGTTGGTGTTCCTTCTCCTCAGTTTTAACCTGAGCAACAGACCCTGACTTTGTCTTCTTTTGTTTATTCAAAGGCTTTGAAGGTTGTGATTGAGGGTCTGGTTAAGCAACCATTGGGACTTGAGCAATTCTTTCATTGAGAACATCCTCAGCAACAGAGACAAGAGATGAAGTAAAAAGATAACTATAAACAAACTGAACAGCTAACTGTTGAGAGATTTTGAGATTTGTCATCAACTGTTGCCACACTTTTTTCTGAAAACCTAGAAGCTGCAGGACCTTAGAGACTGAATTATAAACATTTTTATCATGCACAGGATGCACTTTTGGATAGAAAATAGTTAGTGCATCATCAGAAGGTATAACTGTGTGCTGAACTAAGTCTCTTGCAGTCTTCCTAGTTAGTCCCTCCCAAAATACTTCATCACCAGAGTTTGAGGATGAGTGAGACCCTGGTTTAGTATTAGACTCCGGAACAATGGTAGGAAGTGATCACCAGAGTCTGGTTTCAGTGAAACCATTGGTTCAACCCGTGTTTCATGCACAAATGACTCAATATTAGTGTGTGAAGGTGTGAAATGAACTTTCTTCTTCCCTTTATGTTTATATTGAAAAAAAGATTTAGCAGGGGTACACTGACGTGCAGATTCAGGTTTGTTAGTCCCTGGGATTGGACTTTTTGCCAAAGTTGTAGTCATTTGAGAGACTATAGCCAGTTTCTAAGGTGAGCCCTTTTCAGAAACTACAGACTTTTGAGAGTCTACAGTTGAAGGCTTATCAGAGGAAAATACAGCCAAAGAATCCTGCATTAAAGAGAGACCCTCAGCCACTTCATGCTCTGTGGGACTGGTATCATCATCACTCTCAAACTGCATTCTCAACCTTTTTCTTGTTACAACTAGAGCCTTTTGAGAGACTATAGAGGTTGGCTTAGAAATAGAGGTTGGCTTAGAAATAGAGGTAGGCCTTTTTATAGAATTAGATTTGGTCTTCTTAGGCCTTTTGGTTGATGGTTGAGCACTGTTTGGGTTAGGCACAGGTGGGTTTCCTATTACTTGTTCATGTGCCACAACACTTCCAAAGAGTGGAGCATATAATTCAGAATTAAAAGTGATAAGTTGTTGTTTCATTAACTCAGGGTAAACCATATCAGGAAATGGTTTACCCTCACCTTGAAGCCTCTACTGAAATTTGGTGTTCTCTCTGGTAAGATCCTTGAACAACCTAAGGTGTTGAACATAGCAGTCATCTGGCTCCTTATTTTCCAGTTGACCAACTAAGTTAGGCACAAGGTGATGAAGGATCATCATAAAAAATATATGATAATAGACTATTGTATTCTCCTTAACCCTTACTTTGCTACCAATCTGCACAAGCAATAACTTTGAAATATCTATAGTTCTATTGGTTAGCAAACTATAGCCTATCTGACTTGTAATGGATGTAATCACATCAAAACCACTACATATACCAGTAAAGGCCTTAGTTATTTGATCAAAGAAGAAACTCCATTCTTTTCTCAAACAGTTACTTTTGACTACACTTAAGTCATTTAAATCACCAACATAATTTAAAGACTTTTACAACCCAATCAACTCAACATCACTAGCATAATCATCAAATTCATCCTTAACAGGTAATTCCAAATCTTCATTCAGAACTGCATGAGTAATTTCATAAGTATGAGTTCCAAATTTAAAAGTAATCTTACCTTTCACATAGGAAGCTAATTCCCATGCCTTACAAACTGCTTCAGGAAGAAACTCAGGAGTGCACGTGAGTGCAAAATTACGAGGTCCCTGAGTTAAGAAATCCATGACTGGGCGAAATTCATCATCAGCCTTGTTCTTTGCATGTATTGCAGCAGCATGATTGGTAGTCATAAAATCAAAGTCTCCAAAGAAGAAAGAAATTGATTTTGGACCTCTCATCACAGTGGAAACAGCCGACATTGTTGTGAAAGTTGAAAAATTAGGGTTCAAAAATATAGATCTCTGTAAGTATATATAATGTACACTTTGAAAATTTTGTATGAATCAAAGATATGATTTGCACAATATATGTAATAAGAAACTTGCTTGATAATGGTGCTATAAACAAGCAACTACCTGTAATAGTGGATTAACAAAATAAAATAACCGAGAAATCGGGTAACATTACCAATCGTGCAAATTCAGAGTCTATAAAGTAATGAATTCGAACCGTTCCTGTCTATGATGCTTGATTAATCAGAGTCTATTAATCAATTACACATGCGTGTAAAAAGTAATGATAGACTTCAAAATAAAACAAGAAAAATTAGGAATTAAAACAAGTAATAATCCCCTTTTAATTTTCTTGTCTCTTCTCAATGCAAATAATGATGGATGTGACGCCCCCAAATCCGGGGTCAGGATTTGGTGCCACTAAACAATTGTAAGAAAATATAACTCTATATGAAATATAATTATACAAACGACCCCTCAATTAAGGATCGATCACAGGTTATGGTATGAAACAATAATCTAAAATATTAAAGTTTATTACAACATCTAATTCAGTTTTATTACAAACCATTTGCCACTATCTAACCATTGGTGAGATCTAAAATGAATTATATCTGCCCGGCAACCTGGAACCTAAAATCTTGAATCAGGCCTTCTCATGGTCCTCTTAGCGGTTACTCGAAGACTACTAACTCCGTTCTTAACTAAAAGGTTAGGGAATAATAATACAAGAGTGAGCCAAAAATTGCTCAGAAAGTGTAATCAATATAAACAGTTTTCATTTGATAATCCATCAATTTGATAATCAATCGAGTAATTCAGTTTCAAGATATAAGTTTCTTTTTCAAAGAAAAGGGTAAACAAGTAAATTGGAACTTACGATAAGACGGTACGAGCTATACGGGTGATCAGTCACGTAAAGCTCCAGACCACGTTTGCACATGGTCCTAAAATTTAAGGATCCATAGACAACATTGGCCGTAAAATAAATAAGTAACCATGACCGACGCCTCAGTCGATATTATTGTTCCATTTATAGGGAATCAACAAAAGAATTAAGCAAGATAAAAGTTCTATCATAACCAACATTTTTAATTCAGGGTATAAGTAATTTCAAGATTTTATTGCAAGGTTCAATAGATAAGTGATTGTAAACAAGGTAAGTAAGTGAATAAGGAAGTCACTAGTTTCAGGTATTTTAAAAGTAATTAAGCAGGGATCAACAGGGTTTCAATCAAGAAAAAGGGATTATATGGTGATGTAAAAGTAAGGGAACATTTATGATTTTAAAAGAAAAGAGCAAGGTAAAGGGTGTAAATATTGCATGGTACGAAATCAACTGCGTAATATAAAGTAAAGAACAAGTAAGGATTGTACATATACTTGCAATATAATTGAAAGGTAACATTCGCATCATAATTTAAGAAAACTACCACTTGAACAATAAGTGGAGAGTATAGACACTTGCCTCAAAAGATGATAAACTAACTCAATAACTTGTATCTCACAACTCCGATTTTATGTACACGGGCTCCTTTCCTGGCCTCCTACTTGTACCTATATAAAGGTATAATACCCTCTTAGTACCTGAGCTTGTTTACGTAAATTGACCAAGTAGTACTTCTTCCCCAACGATATAAATAAATAGATACATACTTATAAGTTAAACCAAATTACAATTCAAGGGGTGCACATCGTACCTTAAAGGTTTACGACTTAACTAGCAATATACCTTTAGTCACTTAACACGTATCACATGACGTCACATAGCATTCCTTAATCTTATGACGGAAAGGCCTCAAGATAAAGTGTCTAACTATCTTTATCAAGTTCTTTCGACAACACTAACATTTAATCACATAAGCCACTTATACGCACAACATGCTTCGTAAACTTAACATGCATCCACTTATGACCACTATTAATCGACTAACAAAGTCCAACTTTAACTACATTGATTCTACATAAAAGTCATCACATTGGTTCACACTTATACACTTATCCAATCTACGACCGACTATAATTGGTTAACCAAAACTCAATCCCAATTACTAAAGTAACATCAATTCTAATTAAAGACAACCATATAAAAAGCACTTAATCAATTAAGCATACAACCAAATATTATGGCACATCATCGTCCTTCACCCAAATTGTCCACTCTCTTCCCTCTTTCCCTCTTTCTTTCTTCTTTTCCTTTCTCACTTTTCTTTTTCTCTCTTTCTCCTCTCGGCCCTCTCTTTATTTTCTTTCATTTCTTCTCTCTTTCTTTCGGCTCTCGGCACACTCTCTCTTTCTCTATCTCTTTCTCTCTCGGCCTCTCGGCCTAAACCAACACCAACACACACATATTCACATACGCACACACATCACATAAGAGCATATTTTTGAAAAGAAACACACGCGTTCAAAAACATATTTTTGAAAAGAACACACATACACATAAGGACACATTTTAGAAAAGAACACCCACGAGAACATATTTTTAAACAACACACACTCACACACATACTTACATTCCTATACTTGAACTAACACACCCTATTTACCCACATTCACATTTTTCCCCAAATTAATCACACACACACCCAACAACACAAATTCAAAAGTACACTCCCACCCATCCATATAACCTTGAAACCCAAACTCTCACTCTTTTCCCTTCTCCCTCAATCTCTCACTCCCGGCTCTCCCTATCTCCCTCATCTCTCCCTCTCGGCTTCTCTTCAACACCACCAATCCACCTTAATCACCCACATGCAAAGCCAAAATCAATATACAACACTAACTCATACCATTGTACATCTAATCAATAACAAAATTACAAAATAAAAACTACCCATGGTATAAAGATCCAATCTTTCTAATAAAACCCAACATGCAAGTCTATTTAACCACTAGACCTCAATTACAAGTTACTTACAACACTAATTCACAAAAATAATCAAAACCCTCATCTTATAAAATCAAAACTCAAGAGAAAATCAACATGCATTCATATATAACCAAAATTCCTTACTAATCCATCACAAACATCCCTTAATCTCGAAATTAAACATGACCCATTAAGTATTTACTACTTAAAAATCTCAAAATTCACAAAATCATGACATGCAACCACTAAAACTCACAATTACTAACTACCCATCATCAAACATAACTCATATACTAAAAATAACAAGAACACATTAATAAACCACTAATAAAATCACTAAAAATCACCAAAATAGTGACATGCAACTAATAATAATGCTCATAATAGCAAAATACACTTGATTAATACTTGTATGCACATAATCAAGACCATCGGCTCACATGGATCATTGCCGATGGTCGAATTCTTCTCGGATGGGCGCAAATATCATGGGTCTCATCGAGAATGAACCCCCACATCACTATAAAGCTATTGCATGTAAGTAAAAACTCCATAATTCATGAAATCCGAAAATACCTAAATTAAAAATTGAAAAGGAACTCAAAATTACACACAAAGGGTTATAGAGGATTGAAAGAGGGTTAATTTGGTTACTCACACTTAAGGTTAGGTGAAGAGAATCATTAAAATTAGTGGGTTTGATTTTTTTTGTAAGAAAGATGAACAAGAGATAGTGTTTTTGGGGGAGGGGGGTGCGGGAGCAGGGGAGAGAGACATGGGTCGAGAGAGATTTGGGGGTGGGGTGGGTTTTTCTGAGAAAAGTAAAATAAAAGTGTTTACTTTTTAATTGTTTTGGGGATTAATTATGAAAGGTCAAAAATAACCCTCCTAATGCTAAACTAAAATAAAAATAATACATGGTCTAGTAGAAATAATATTTTACAAGTAAGTTTTGTTATTTAAATAAATAAAATTGCAATTGCAAATAAATAAATAAATAAAAGGCATACTTATTACAAAAATAATTATAAATTGACATTTTGCAAGTCACTTGAGAAATAAATAAAGTGCACAATGTAAATAATTAGAAAGGTGTAACATGTCTCAATTTAAATAATTAAAATAAATAAATATAAAGTTTAAATCCTAACTTTGAAATTTGTAATTAAAATAAAATAAAACAATGATAGGAAATATTTTTACTGTACTAATTAAATAATTAAAGCATACTCAAAATTTAATATAAATATTTTATGATCAAAATAAATTTACAAGGTACCTAAATAAAATTTTAAAAAAATAATTCCACCAATTTAAACTAATTATCCGCAAGTCAAATTAAATCACATTTAAGCACATAATAAATCATGGCACATAATTAAACATCTAAAATTGCCAAATAAAATGCACTTATCATTAAAATATATATGTCAAAATTTAGAATTGTTACAATGGATAACTGAAAAGACTCCTCGAGACTTTTCAAAACCCTGCATTGTTCCATGTATCCCTTATAAAACTGAGAGACTTCATCAGTCTCTTCATCACTTTTACTGTTTCTCCTATAGAAAAAAAACATAATGCACAAATACTTTCTCTATGGCTTCAAATAACCTCCTCAACATGCCTAATAAAGAGTTCAATTCTCTTAATCATGAAGAGCAAGTGGAACTCTTATTTCAAGAGCTTAACCAAGCTCTTGAGGAAGAGCAAGAGGAAGAGGAAGAGATACCAGAGGGGATACTAAATGCTCTCTGAGGTGAAATAGTGGATCATCTGAAACAACATCCTGGTGAAGCAGAGCTTGATGAGGATGAGTTGTTTGATCAACTCCTTCAAGAGGAAGAGGAAGAGTTGGAGAAGGAGAGAAAGAGGGTCGTTGATGCTTGTGTAACTTGCAAAGTGCAGGCAGGTAAGAGGAAAAGACAATATGATGAAGATCCACCATCTGTAGGATGTCAGTTATGTTAGATCAGGATTCAATGATCGTCAGGATCTAGACTCAACTGATTAGGATTGCTGACGTCATCAGTATTTGCTCAAGCGTCAGTATCAGGATTGTCATGAGGATTCCTATCAGGACTGTGATCAGGATTGATCATCAGGACTGGAAGCTGATCAGGATTCCTACTTTGAGTTATATTTGGAGTCTAGTTAAAGAAGGAAGTTTATTTTGTCGGTTCCTAGTTTGTAGGAATGAAGCTGTCAATTAAGGATATGTTTCAATCTAGTTTGTAATTGATTAGGACTTATCTTGTAATTGATAGAGAAGCTGTGTAGTATATAAACACAGTTTAGGTTTTGATTTTAAACCAATTGAATACACGAGTATATTGTAACCTTGAAGCTCTCAAGAACATCAGAATTTCTTGAGAGAGTTTGTAACAGTTTTATATCAGATTTAATAAAGCTGTTATTATTCTTTCATATTTGTGATCAATATTTTATTAAGTCGAGAATCGTATACAATTGTATTGAACCCCCCCCCCCCCCCTTCTACAATTGTTATTTACTAGGCAACAATTGGTATCAAAGCAAACTGATTTAAATTTGAATCAGATACGATCTAAGATGTCGACAAAGTATGAAAGCATGAAAATTCCCATCCTGAAGAAATCTGAATATCCAACATGGAAGGTAAAGATGCTGATGTACCTGGAGGCTATGGATCCTGACTATTTGGACATGATTCGTGATGGACCATATATCCTTACGAGACTAATTCCACAAACAGATATTGTACCTGAACACGACGTTGTCAAGGTAAAAACAGACTGGACTCCAGAAGAGAAAGCTGACGTTCTCAGATATGCTAAGATAAAGAATATCCTTCACAACAGTCTTGATGTTGTCATGTCAAACAGGGTGATTGCATGCAAGTCTGCAAAAGAAATTTGGGACACTTTGGAAACTCAATGCCAAGGATATGCATCTGTCAAGAAGAACAGAAGGGCTTTACTTATTCAAGAGTATGAACAATTTGATGCTAGACCAGATGAGAGCCTTACTGACCTGTATGATAGATTCCTGACACTCCTGAACAATCTATCTCTAGTTGGCAAAGAGTATGTATCAGAAGATTCTAATACCAAATTTCTGAGAGCTTTACCTGAAGAATGGGATACACAAACATCAATCATTAGGCACCAGTATGATCTAAACAATGTGTCTCTTGATGAAGTATATGGGATGCTCAGAACCCATGATCTTGAGGTTCAACAAAGGAAGAATAAGAGAAGCAGCAAGGCAAAGTCTATTGCCTTGAATGTTGAGGCTAAATCAAAAGGAAAAGGTGTGGAGGTCTCTAGAAGGAAAACAAGAATAGTTGAGTCAGATCCTGATGACTCATCGTCAGATACTGATGGTAATCCTGATGCCAATTCTGATGATGATTCTTCTGACTCAGACATGGAAGAGATGGTTGCTATGATAGTCAGAGGCTTTAAGAAGATGAAGTTCAGGAAGACTAGAAGACAGGGCAACTTCCAGAAAAAGACCTTCAATACTGACAAAGACAAGTACAACAAAAAGGACAGCAAAAGTGGCAAATTTGACAAGTCAAAGGTGAGATGCTACAAGTGTAATGGAATGGGGCATTTTGCAACTGAGTGCAAAAAGGCTAAAGCACTCATCACTTCAAACAAGGATTGGATGGACTCTTCCTCAGAATCTGACACTGAGGTGGTCAACTATGCCCTAATGGCCAATACTGATGAAACTGTTGTTCCTGATGATAAGGTATTAAATACTGTCTTTGATTTTGATACTGATAATGCTTCTGATTTAAGACGTTTTCTAAAGTCATTGCATATTAGCTTTAGAAGTCAAACTTCTGAGAATACTAGGATCTTATCTGAGATGTCTGAACTTAGGAAAAGGAATGAGCATTTAGAAGCTAAATTTTCTCATATGCAAAAAGTACAGATAGAATGTGACAATGCTAAACACATGTATTTAGAGATGAAACTTAAATGTACTGCACTTGAAAAAGAACTTGGTGATGCTAAAGAGAAAATCAGAACCTGGACAGATTCTGGAAGGAAATTTCATGAAATCAATACTTCTAAGAATTGGAAAGAGTGTCTAGGTTATAAGTTAGATAAAGATAAGAAATTGAAGGAGAAAGTTGTAATAAATGAGACAGTAAATCCAATGACCTATAGGCATGTTATAGACAAGACCAAATCAAAGATTAAGCCTGTTAAATTTGTTTTTGGTAATGATCCCAATTCTACTTTTGAAAAGGGATCTACTTCTGATAACTCAATCTCTTATGTGAAGTCTAAAACTGTCAAGAAATTTGAAAAGAAAAAATATAGGTTTATTGTCTCAGAAACAACTTAGAGATAAAGTTTGTGATGTAACTGGTTTACAAAAGACACCTACTGTCAAGAGAAACAGGAATGGTAAAGTTGGGATTAATAAAGAGAATAATTATCAGTTTATCCCAAATGCACCTAGAAAATGTTGTTATAACTGTGGTAACTCTAATCATCTTGCTATTGATTGCAGAAAGAGTAAAAAGAAGGTCACTGAAATTCCTAAGTCTGATATTAGGAGTAGATCAGTATTTTATAAACCACAGAAGTCTTGTTTTCATTGTGGCAGTAAATGGCATTCTATTTATACTTGTGAAGAATACCATAGTTTGCACTAAAACTTTTATGATCCTTTACCCAAGTTTAATAAAAGTACAAATTTTGGTATCATTAAGAATAAGAAGCATGCATTTGTTAATACTGATACTGACAAAGCAAATCCTGATGGAGTTAATCCTGTCAGGACTGCTAAAGTCAAAAAGTCTTCTGCTGCTAAAGTTAATAAAATGCATGGAAAAGGAACCCAACAAGTGTGGGTTCCTAAACATTCTAACTAGTGTTTTGTTATTCTGATTGCAGGGTAAAAAGAAAATTTTGTTGGTCATGGATAGTGGATGTTCTGTGCACATGACTGGAAACAAAGCCCTGTTATCATAATATGAAGAAAAATCTGGCCCAAATGTGTCTTATGGAGATGGCAACATTGGACAAACTTTGGGATATGACAATATAATCATTGGTAATGTCATCATTGAAGAAGTAGCTCTAGTGAAAGGACTAAAACACAACTTATTGAGTGTTAGTCAAATCACTGACAGAGGTTATCATGTCCACTTCTATTCCACTCATTGTGAAGTAGTCAACAAAGAATTAGGAAAGACAGTATTGACTGGCTACATGCATGGTAACATTTATGAAGCCAACATTCAATCAAATACTGATGGCTCTCCTACTTGTCTCATCAGTAAAGCATCAGTAGATGAAAGTTGGAATTGGCACAAGAAGCTTTCTCATCTCAACTTCAGCAATATCAATGAGTTGGTTAAGAAAGATTTAGTTAGAGGATTGCCTAAAGTTTTGTATACTCCTGATGGACTCTATGATGCATGTCAAAAGGCTAAACAGAGAAGGACATCATTCAAGAGTAAATCTGAATCCTCTATTGAAGAACCATATCACATGCTGCATCTTGACCTATTTGGACCAGTCAACATAATGTCCATCAGTAAGAAAAGGTACACTCTTGTAATTGTTGATGAATATTCTAGATTCACCTGGGTGTATTTTATGCACAGAAAAGAAGAGACTCCTGAAATACTGTTGGATTATGTGAGAATGATTGAAACAAGCACAAAGTACAAAGTCAAGATTCTGAGAAGTGATAATGGTACTGAATTCAAGAATTCAAAGATGGAAGAGTTCTGCAAATACAAATGAATTATTCAACAATTCTCTGCTCCTGGCACACCCCAGCAAAATGGAGTAGTAAAAAGGAAAAATAGAACTCTTATTGAAGCTGGCAGAACTATGTTGGAAGAAGCAAAATTACCTACATATTTCTGGGCAAAAATAGTCAATACAGCATGCTATACTCTAAATATCACATTGATAAACAGACATGGTGTAACTCCCTATCAAATGCTCAAGGAAAAGAAACTAAGTTTGAAGCATCTGCATGTGTTTGGCTGTAAATGTTTTGTTCTCAGAACTCATCCTGAACAGCTAGGGAAATTTGAAACAAAGGCTGGTGAGGGAATTTTCATCGGCTACCCTGCATCAAGAGCCTTTAGAGTTTTTAATTTAAAAACAAGAACTGTCATGGAGTCAATACATGTATCTTTTGATGATAAAAAGATAACAGGAATCAATGAAGACTCTCATGATAGACTGATTTTTGAAAATGAAGCTACCAAGGATCCTGAAGAACAAGAATCAGATACTGACAATTCATCAGATACTGATGGGTCACCAAATCCTGATAACTCATCAAATCCTGATGAAGCACCAAATCCTGATGGTGCTAATACTGATGATACAAATAATGGTGATACATCTAGTAGTGCAAATGTTGAGGGGGAGAAACAGCAAACTGCTACAAATTCTGAGTCTACTCAATCATCAGAACAAAATTCTTCAGATACTGATTCCAGTGACAATCCTGATAATCCATCAGGAGGTGATAGCAATAATTCAGGGGGAGCTTCTACTGAAGCAAATTCTTCTAATAAAGATAGCACCAATCTAGGGGGAGCATCTACTTCAAGAAATGATTTACCACCAGATAGGAAATGGACAAGAAGTCACACTCCTGATTTGATAATTGGAGATCCTGATGCAGGTGTTAAAACAAGAAGTGCAACACAAAATGAATGTCTATATCATAACTTTCTATCCAAGGAGGAGCCTAAGAAAGTTGAAGATGCACTCAAAGATGCTGATTGGGTTATTGCAATGCAAGAAGAATTGAATGAATTTGAAAGAAATGAAGTCTGGAAACTGGTACCAAGACCAAAGAACAGATCTATTGTGGGCACACAATGGATTTTTAAGAATAAGACTGATTCAGATGGTGTAATTATCAGAAACAAAGCAATACTAGTTGCAAATGGGTATTCTCAACAAGAAGGAATTGATTATGATGAAACTTTTGCTCCTGTTGCAAGACTAGAAGCCATCAGGATCTTTCTGGCATATGCTGCTCACAAGAAGTTCAAGGTTTTCCCGATGGATGTAAAAAGTGCTTTCTTAAATGGTGAACTGGAGGAAGAAGTTTATGTTGAACAACCTCCTGGTTTCATTGATCCAAAGTATCCAAATCATGTCTACAGATTGGATAAGGCACTTTTTGGACTAAAGCAAGCTCCAAGAGCATGGTATGAAACCTTAGCTCAATTCTTACTGGAAAGTGGATTCAAAAGAGGTACTATTGATAAAACTTTATTCTATTTGAATCATGGTAAGGATTTGCTATTAGTTCATATATATGTTGATGATATCATTTTTGGGTCAACAAACAATAAGATGTGTGAAAAGTTTTCTAAGCTTATGCAGTCAAGATATCAAATGAGCATGATGGGAGAAATGAGTTACTTTCTTGGTTTTCAAGTTAAACAGACTGAAGATGGTTGTTAATCCCAAATGACCTAACATAATTGTAGAAGGGGGGTTGAATACAATTCTAGATATTTTTAAACTTAAAACAACTTTTAAATAACTTGACAGAGAAAATAAAATCACACAAGCAAATAAAAAATTTCAGTTGGATGTTTTGAGGATCCAACTGAGATGTTTTTATTTCGGGAATAATCTGTGTTACAAATGTAGCACAGCTACTCAGTTCCTAATGCAGAGTGAGAGTGCTCTTGAGAGAAAGCTAATACAAAACTATTCTATCTCACTTCTTACACTAAAATGAACTGCTACACTTGGTTATATATCCCAAGTTTACAATGCTATTTTTGGCCAGTAGCTTGCTTTTCATTCCTTTTATCCAATGGTCCTTGGAGATCTTGTCTTTTGTCTTCATGCTTATTATGATCACACTCCAGAACATAATTGGAAATTGGAATGTTTCCTTATTCCCAGTGACCATTTTGATGGCTCCCAATGCAAAGTACACTTCTACATCACCTTTTGATCTGTCAGAAAACTGTCACTATCACTTTGTCAACTGTTCAGAAAAGTGATAGTGATTCGTTGATAGTAGTGAGATGTATTTCGTTGATAGCTTTATTCTTCATTCCGTTGATGGTACATTCTTCATTCCGTTGATAGTGTAATCTTCATTCCGTTGACATGTCTTCACTTAGGCAAAATTACAAGGCACAATATATTTACAATTAACCAACCTATTTTGCCTATCTAGTACTTAGTCAACATGACTTAGAAAACCTATCTAATACCTACAAAAAATGCATATCAACCAGTGAAGTATTGTAGAGTGCAATTGCTACATTACTCATTTCGTTGATGAGACTCATTTCGTTGATGAGCTACCTGTCAACGAAATGTGCAAAGCATACCGTTTCGTTGACAGCTACAAAATTGACTTAACACAAAATCTACTAAGTGTTTTTATAATTATCATCAAGAACAACATATTCTTAACAATCTCCCCCAATTTATGACTGATAGAATAACAACCATAAATCAAGAGCCTTGATGATAACAAAAACACTTAAACAAATTACAAATTACAAAAGTAGAAATTGTATTCAGCTTCATGATACTTTAAAATTTATTGAAAGCAAAGTAGAAATTCTTACAACACAAGTGCACAGAGTTGCTCCTCTAGCCTGAGCAGATTTACCATCTTTGTCTCTGTGGCCTTGTTTTCTTCCCCTTTCTTAGCATTATTCTCCTCAATTTGAGCTTGGAGCCTCCTGTAGAAAATCTTCTCTTCTTCATCTTGATCACCCAACTTGGATTGCATAAATCTTAGAGTTTCATTAGATGCTTTTTCCAATTCGTCTTCTATTCTGAAGAATCTCCTGCAGGTGTCCTTGTCTCTGAATTCCATCATCCAAAAGGGTTGGAGATGAATTTTCTTTCCTGTTTGAGGGACCTTTAAAATTCTGGGAAGTGCATCAGGCTTGTTCCAACTAGCTTTTACTTGACAAATCTTGGAGACAACCTCAGACTTAGCAGTTTTGGTGAACCCAAAATCTTTTCTTTAAGCACTTGAACACCACTAGCAATGTCTGGTAGTCCTCTCCTAGAATTCTGTGTAGAGGCCAAATCTGTTCCCTTTCACCCTTGTAGACAAACACTAATCTCTCTGGTAGTTTATGAGTAGCTCCTATTCCTCTCACTTCCACCAAGTCATCAAGATATAGGTTTAAGTCAGACTCCTCCCTTATATCTGCAATGTAGATAAAGTCTTCTGGGTTTGTAGGTGGTTTCTCAACTTGTGGCCTTCTCACAAAAATTGGTTTAGCCTTAGTAGCCCTCTGCTTTGATTTCTTCTTTGATTCCATCTCAACCAGAAATTTGGGAAAATTAGCTTCATCAAACTCAAATGGCTCCTCATCTTTGAAAATTAGCTGGGTCCACATCTCTAATACATGAAGTTTGTCACTTTTCTTTCCTTGGACCAGGAATCACTCCATGTAGAAGAGGCTTTAGATCATATGAGAATTTAGTTTGTGGCTCCAATTCCGTTAACACTAAGACCATGGCATTCGTTGATGTAGAAGTAGCTTGATTCGTTGATGAATGTTTATTTCTTGCACTTTCAGCTATCTTCTTAACCCGTGCATCTATATTAGACCATTTCTCTTTTATCTGTTCTGCAATTTGTAGTCTCAGAGATGCACGTTGAATCAGGTCAATTCCATCCAATTTATCCTTGATAGACTCCCCCATAGCTAGTGGCTCCTGTGGTAAAGAAATGGATGGGACCATAACTTTTGTGACTTGAATATTAAGCTCCTTTGATTTCTCCCCCTTTTTGTTATCATCAAGAGTGATGAGAGGGAGACCTTGAGCTGCCACTAACTGGGTCAAAATCTGAGTTTGCTTCTCCTGTCTCTGCTGCATATGAGTTAATGTGGCTTCCACTTTGTCCACCATATCAGTAAGGGTTTTCAAAGTGGTTGCCACCTCATGATCCCTTCTGAAGAATTTGTCCATTTTGGTCATAGTAAGAAGTGGAAGTCTTTCATCAAACCTCCTATCATTGGAGTCCTTGAATCTTGCAATTGTGTCCTTGATTTCCCTGGCCTCAATCCTTTTCTGTAGCATTTGGAGCCTCTGGATTTCTAGAGAGTCCAAAATGGCCTTGTAGAATTTCTTCTCATTCTGAGGTGCAGACTCATGAGCCAAGTAAGCTTCATTATACTGCCTTGTAATTGCAGCATCCAAACCTTGATATCCAAGTGAATCTTGATACAGCCATCTTGGCTTAGGAGGCATCACAGATGTCCCAGTCTGTGTAGAAGTAGCCACCCCTTGGAAATCAGCATCAAGACTCTCATCATCACTTGAAAAATCAGCAAACTGATTACTTCCACCAGCTCCTGGAGACAGATTGGCAAGTGCATCCTTAGCCCTCATCATGGATGCAGTTGTATGAATTAGATTTAATGTCCTTTTTGCCTCCACATTGCCCTATTGAGCCATGATTTGATATGCTGGCACAGGGTGAGTAAAGGTTTCAGGATCCAGAGAAATGTTATCCAGAGTTTGTTGATAATGCTCTTGGAAAGTCAATTCTCTTTCTCCCTCACTAACCTCCATTAACTCACTTGCAATGGCTGGTTCATTCCTTAGAGTTTCTGTAGTCCCTTCTCTCTCTCCACTATTTTCTTGCATCATGGGCTCCCCATGGGTCACACCTCTCACACTCTCACCTTCACCTACTAAGGTGGTACTCTCAATCTCTCCTTTTGCCTGGCTGGAAGAAATAGCCAACCTCTCACTCTCATTCTCTCCTTTTGCCTGGCTGCAAGCCAGCCTCTCAGAATCACTCCCTTTCAATTCTAAAAGTGTTTCAACTACCACTAGGTCATCTGCACTAGTTGTGTGAATAACTTGATTTTCAATAATTGGTGCAGAATGAGCTATCAACAGAATGGTAGTTTGAACTGTCAACGGAATGGATACCGTTGATGAAGAAACACTTGTCAACGAAAGAGATAGTTTCGTTGATGAAGTCAATAAAGGAGTTTGAGAAATTGAAATTACAGTAGAATCTGTGGTGATTTATTTTAAAGATGGTTCCACAGATCCTCTTGTAGTTTCAGAAAAGGATGATTGGCGGCCCAACAAATCACTTAAAAAGTGATGACCACCAATTTCAGAGTGTGGCTCCTCCAAGAATAGAGATGGAGAATCAGGAATAGATGAATGGATCATATCCACATCTAATGATTGTGTAGGAGAATTTTTTGGAGGTGTCTCAATATTAATATTGAGGGAGTGGGACTGTAACCCCAGAGTAATAATTGGGGCTACATCAAACTGAATTTGAGAAACTGGAATTGTTGCTTCCAGTGTGTGTGCACCCTGTGTGACCTGGGATTTTTGTTTCACCCTTCTTTGGTAGTGGGAATTAGATGTTTGGGGGCTAGATGTGTCCCTTACCCTTTTGGAGTGTGCTCTTGGAGGAGATCTTGTTTCAATAACTACATCCTTTTGAGAGGATGCACTTAGACTTGAGCTAATATCCATGTTACTCATTGTGCCTTGTTGGGAAGACACAATGGGGCTAGTTTGGGAAACACTCAACTCTCCCACCTTATCCTTGGGGTTTCTTTGATTTTTACCCCTTCCCTCACCACTCACCACACATTCTTCACTCCCCTTAGGCTGTGTAGTGGATTTTACAACAGGTGCCTTTTGAGAAGCACCTGAGGTTGGCTTGGTAAATTTAGACTTTTTAGATTTAGGTCTAGTTGCAGGGGCAGGAGCCTGTTGGGTCACAGCTACAGACTCCATTGCAACAACAGTAGTAGCAGAAGCAGAAACTGAAGTAACATTTAAATTTACAGGTTGAGAAAGTGTTACCTCAATGACTGGCAAGTACACCATTGGGACATCATCATTGTGATTGAGCCTCAAGATGTCTGTTAGCACCCTCTTCTCTTGAACAAAACAGTCAAACTTGGCATTGGGGTTAGAGATAACTAATGGTGTTGGACTAACATGGTTGGCCAACATCATTAGAAATCTAGCATAATAAATGTTCTTTTTCCTAGATTTCTTATCACCCAATTTAGCACCAAGTTCATACATTAATTGGGTGCTAAAGTTATAGTATTTATCAGTGGAAGCATGGTAAGCAGAATTAGAATGGAGTTAGTTAAAGCATCAAAATTACTAAGTTTTCCAGAAAACACTTTAATGAAAGCATCTGCTAAGTAACTCCACTCCCTTACCAAGCCTCTCCTAATAATCTTACCCAAATTCACAGCTGTCAAAGAGTAATTAATAGAATTAAGCATGTTAACAATTTCAGCATTTATGGGTAAAGCTAAGCAATTATTCTCAGAAATATGAAGGCATGCTTGCAAAACATCTGAATTAACAATATACTCTTTACCTTGAATTGTGAATTTCAAAGTGCAATTAGTCCCACTGTACTCACAGGAGGTCCAAATCTCCTCTATGATTTCATTATAAAGCGGAGTGGAGTGGAACATAGCATAATTGAGCTTGCAGTTCACCAAAAAATCCATCATCTTGTGAAAGATTGTGTTCGGGCTTTCCTTGACAACAAATGGTATGTAGTTGTTCTTCTCATAAATGAACCCTCCAGCAGACATAAGTTTAACTATGGGTGCCATTGTTGAGTAAAGTAGAGTTTGAACTGTGTTTTTCTTTGAGAGAGAAGAAGTGAGAAAGCCTTTAGAAATTTGGAGAGTAAGATAAAAAGTGAATTAAAGAAAGCAAAAATGCTTAAATACTCCCCCAAAATTTCTCAAAAATCAAGTCCAATAATAATTGTAAATTACTGGATTGGCTTAAAATTTTACCGTTATAATTAAAACATGACCATGATTTATACTTACAGGGGTGTATGTATAGATCGTGGTAAAAAGGCGTGTAAATTTCAACGGTTAGATTAACATAGTAATTTTGACTTAGACAAAATTTCATTTTTTCCTGAGAAAATTAATCCACATAAAATCATAGCAAATTTCTGGCTGCAAATTTAACTTGCAAAAATCTCATAAATAATTAAGAGAAATTTAGCATACCTAGCTCACTTACTAATCTTGAGAATGTTGATTCATCAAGTGGCTTGGTAAAGATGTTTGCAAGTTGTTGTTCACTTGGAACAAAATGTAACTCCACAGTACCATTCATAACATGTTCTCTAATGAAATGGTACTTGATGTCAATGTGCTTGGTCCTTGAATGCTGCACTGGATTCTCAGTAATGGCAATGGAACTAGTGTTGTCACAGAAAATAGGAATTTTCTCAACTCTTAATCCATAATCAAGTAGTTGATTTTTCATCCATAAAATCTGTGCACAACAACTTCCAGCTGCAATACTCAGCCTCAGCTGTGGAGGTAGAAACTGAGTTTTGTTTCTTGCTAAACCATGACAGAAGCTTATTTCCTAGGAATTGACAGGTGCCAGTTGTGCTTTTCCTGTCAATTTTACATCCTGCATAATCTGCATCTGAATAACCAATTAGTTCAAAGCCAGATTCTCTAGAATACCAAATGCCAAGGTTTGGTGTTCCTTTGAGATATCTGAAAATTCTTTTAATAGCAACTAAATGGGATTCCCTAGGATCAGCTTAAAATCTAGCACATAGACATGTAGCAAACATAATATCAGGTTTACTAACTGTTAAATATAGAAGTGAGCCTACCATGCCTCTGTAACTTGAAATGTCCACAGATTTTTCCTTAGTATTCAATTCAAGTTTGGTAGCAGTAGGCACGGGAGTTTTGGCAGGAGAGCATTCCATTAAGTTAAATTTCTTTAACAAATCATGAATGTACTTTGTTTGACTAATGAAAATGTCTTCATTAACTTGTTTCACTTGGAGACCAAGGAAATAAGTTAATTCTCCCATCATGCTCATTTCATATTTACTTTGCATAAGCTTGGCAAACTTTTGACAAAGTTTTTCATCTGTAGACCCAAAAATCATGTCATCTACATAAATTTGAACAAGTATAGTAGAGCCATTCACAATCCTATGAAAAAAAGTTTTATCTACGGTACCTCTAGTGAAGTGATTCTCAAGGAGGAACTGTGAAAGTGTGTCATACCAGGCTCTAGGTGCTTGTTTCAAACCATAGAGTGCTTTGAGGAGAAAGTACACATACTCTGGAAAATCATCATCTTCAAAACCAGGAGGTTGACTCACATACACCTCCTCTTCCAATTCCCCATTTAGAAAAGCACTCTTCACATCCATTTGATAAATCTTAAAATTGGCATGGGCTGCATAGGCTAGGAAAATTCTTATTGCTTCTAGTCTTGCAACAGGAGCAAAGGTTTCATCAAAATCAATTCCCTCTTCCTGTGAGTAGCCTTTAGCAACCAATCTAGCTCTGTTCCTTGTGACTATGCCATTTTCGTCCATCTTGTTTCTGAACATCCATTTTGTACCTATAACACTCTTGTTTTTAGGCCTGGGTAGCAGCTTCCAAACTTTGTTTCTCTCAAATTGGTTTAGCTCCTCTTGCATAGCTAAAACCCAATCTGGATCTAGAAGTGCATCCTCAACTTTCTTTGGGTCATCTTGAGACAAAAAGCTACTATATAGACATTCCTCTTGAGTTGCTCTTCTAGTTTGGACTTTTGAAGAAACATCACATATGATGAGTTCAAAGGGATGATCTTTAGTCCATTTCCTTGAGGGAGGTAGATTAGCTCTAGAAGATGTAGCTTCATGATCATGATTGCCTTGATTTGATGTTTGTCCTTGAGAAACTCCCCCTGAGTTTGTTGTCCCTAAATGATCATTCCTAGAAGCATTTCTATGACTGTCAACGGAATGCCCATTTTGACTGTCAACGAAATGCTCATTTTGACTGTCAACGAATCTTCCACCATGATTGTCAACGGAATGACCAATTTGACTACTAGCAGCTATTCTTTTCAATCTTAATGCAACAATTTCATCTTCACTACTGCTTTCATCTGTGCTAGACCCAACAACTTTAGGCTGTTTCTCAATAGCCTTAACATGATTCACTTGATCTCCTTCCTCATTCTCAAACGAAAGACTTTCATGGAAACCTTCATCACAGAGACCTTGAATTTTGAGATCATCAAAAACAACATGTACAGATTCCATAACAATGTTGGCTCTGAGATTATAGACTCTGTAAGCTTTCCCTGCTGCATATCCCACAAATATTGCTTCATCTGCCTTTGCTTCAAATTTCCCCAAATGCTCAGTTTGATTTCTCAGAAAAAAGCACTTGCATCCAAAGACATGAAGAAAATCCAATAGTGGCTTCTTTCTTTTGAGTAGTTGATAAGGGGTCATTCCCTTGGCTTGATTAATCAAAGAAATATTTTGAGTGAAGCAAGCTGTGTTAACTGCCTCGGCCCAAAAATAAGTTGGTAACTTTGATTCATCTAGCATTGTCCTTGCAGCGTCAATGAGTGTTTTGTTTTTCCTTTCAACTACACCATTTTGCTGTGGTGTCCTTGCTGCTGAAAATTCATGCAAAATACCATTTTCTTCACAGAACATCTTCATAGTTGAATTCTTGAACTCTGTCCCATTGTCACTCCTAATCCTTCTTACTTTGAAATTAGGATGATTGTTTACTATCTTGATGTGATTGATAATGATTTCACTTGCCTTATCTTTTGAGTGCAAAAAGAAAGTCCATGTAAATCTAGAAAAATCATCAACAATCACAAGACAATATTTCTTCTTTGAAATGGACATGACATTGACAGGGCCAAATAGATCCATATGAAGCAACTCAAGATGTTGAACAATTGATGACTCTGTCTTGCTTTTGAATGATGCCTTCTTTTGTTTCCCTTTTTGACAGGCATCACACAAACCATCCTTGGAGAATTCCACCTGTGGAATTCCTCTAGCAAGATCTTTCCTCACCAAGTCATTCATAACCTTGAAATTCAAATGAGACAATTTCTTGTGCCATAGCCAACTTTCATCCTTGCTTGCCTTGCTGAAAAGACAAGTGATGGTGTCTGGACTTGTGCTACTAAAGTCAGCAATGTACACATTCCCTCTTCTGAATCCAGTCATTACCACATTGTTGTCTCCACCTTTAGAAACAACACAGGCTTCTCTTGAAAAAGTAACTAAAAATCATTTGTCACAAAGTTGGCTGATACTAAGCAAATTGTGCTTTAGACCATCCACCAATGCAACCTCATCAATGATGACATTTTCTCTTGAAATCAAGCCATATCCCTTAGTGTAGCCTTTGCTGTCATCTCCAAAAGCAATACAACGGTCAGCTCTTTCCTGGAACTCTGTGAGCAGGGTAGAATCACCAGTCATGTGTCTTGAACAACCACTATCCAAGTACCAAAGATTCCTCTTGTCTCCCTGCACACAATAAAACCAAATCAAGTTGATTTTGGTACCCAAGTTTCCTTGGGTCCTGTTTTGTTAGCCTTTGATTTACTCTTCACATCATTTTTCACCTTGGACTCAGATTGAGTTAAATCAACCTTTACCTTTGGTGTTGATTTCTGAGGGTTGCTCACATTTTCATTCATAGCATGCATATTTGGAGGAACAAACATGTTATTCACATTCCATGGCATTTGTGGCACATTAAACATATTCATGTATGGATTAGGCACAAATGGCATGCTAGCATATGGATTTTGAAATTGTGCATATGGAGCAAACATATTAGGCATAACAGGCATTGCAGGCATAGAGGCATTCATTGCAGACTTAGGCATTTTCACATTAGTAGGCTTCTTAACAGATTTGCAATTAGCAGATAAATGACTAACACTACCACAATTAACACATGTTTTTCTAGGAGCATACTTATCAGGTGTGTAATTGTTATGTTTGTTAATCCCTACTTTGCCATTTCTGTTATTCTTTTTATTGCCCTTAACCTCAACTTGAATTTTCTCTAATTTGTCTTTCAATTGCTTGTTAGACAAGTGACCTACATTAGCTCTTTCAACAGGCTTCCCAACTTTCTTTGATTTACTAGACTCACCTTGAACAATGTTCTTGGTGACAGGACCATACTTGTTATTAAGTCTAGTGAGTTCTTCTTTCTTTTCCTTTGTCAACGAAACATCATGATCGGTTGATGGTTCATCTGTCAACGAAAGCTTGCATTCCGTTGACGTATCAACCTTCAACAAATGATCATTGTTGTTTGTTGACTCTGATTATGATTCTAAGGTTTCAACAACATACCCTAGCTTCTCTTTGTTCTTTTTCCATGATTGCTCACAGAAAGATTCCCTACCTTGAACATTAATGATGTTGCTAGCAACATTCCTGGAATCTTTCCATTTTGCAATCAATCTCTGTTCTATTTCTAGTTTTGTTTTAAGAATCTCTTCCCTTTTTAACACTTTCTCAAGTTCCAGCTTAGCATCCCTACTAACACACCTCATTTTCTCAAACTCAATGAGATGTGCTTCTAACATGGCATTTCCATCACTTAAGAGCAAATTAGTCTCTTTAATTCTTGAGTTCTCTTTGGTAAGTGATTTAAGAGTAACACGCAAATTATACAGTACAGTAGACATTTCATTAACTGTACTATCACATTACTCTTTAGAAAGCTCAGAAAGATTAGTAATTGTTACATGGTTGCTAGAGGAACTTGCTTCCTGCTCATGATTGTTAGCCATTAGAGCCAAGTTGACATACTCAACATAATCATCTGAATCTTCACCATTACCAACCCAATCATACTCATGAGACATGAAAGCCTTTTCTTTTTGCTTGAGAAGTTCAAAGTATTTCTTTTTATAATCAACATGCTCAATTTTCCTGTTGCCCTTCTCAGCTTTGGGCTTTCTGCAATCTCCAGCAAAGTGACCAATCATTCCACAGTTGAAACATTTAGACTTAGACTTTTCAACCCAATTATTTTTTCTAGGTTGAAAGTCTCTCCTTGGTGGCCTTGCTTCTGAGTTTCTCTTGAATTTGAACTTAGAGAATTTTCTTGAAAGAAAAGCAATGTGCTCATCAATCTCATCTAAGTCATCCAAGTTGGCTGGTTCTTCTTCTTCTTCTATCATCTTGCCTTTACCCTTGCTAACATCACTCCTACAACTAGCTCGACTAGTTGTGGCTTTTGCAGCTTCTTCATTGTCATCTTCCAGTTGGTTCACAGATGCAATCAATGCAATTGATCCACCTTTCTTTTGTACCTTCTCAATTTCTTCATCTTGCTCCATTTCCAGCTCATATGTCTTTAAGGTTCCATAAAGCCTTTCAAGAGTATAGTCTTTGTACTCTTGAGTGTTTCTCATAGAAACAGTCATAGGCTTCCACTCTTTTGGAAGAGCTCTAAGAAATTTGAGGTTTGAATCCTTGGTTTGGTAGACCCTCCCATACAACTTTAATCCATTCAAAAGCTTTTGAAACCTACTAAATGTATCATTTAGGGTTTCACCGGCTTTAAAATGAAAGTGTTCGTATTGTTGTATGAGGAGTTGCATTTTGTTCTCCCTTGCTTGCTCAGTTCCTTCACAGAGTGTTCTAATAGTGTCCCATACTTCTTTAGCAGTTGTACAATTTATAACATTGTCAAACATCTCTTGCTCCAAACCATTAAACAGAATGTTCATGGTTCTTTTATCTTTATGGACTTCTGCAACATCTTCAACAGTCCATTCTGAGACAGGCTTTGGAATTTCCACATCTTCAGCATCATTTGGCAGTCCAACTCTAGATGCAAACTTCATGGGAACGTGTGGACCTTTCTCAATGCAGTCTATATATCTCTCATCCATAGACATGAGATGTAGATGCATTTTTACTTTCCAGTGAAAGTAATTGTCCTTATCTAGAACTGGTATCTTTACACTTGCATCCTTCTTCACCATGGTTTCTGTTTTGGCCTTGATATTTAAACTTCTTGTATGTTAGAAGCTTGCTCTGATACCAATTGTTAATCCCAAATGACCTAACAGAATTGTAGAGGGGGGGGGGGGGGTTGAATACAATTCTAGATATTTTTAAACTTAAAACAACTTTTAAATAACTTGACAGAGAAAATAAAATCACACAAGCAAATAAAAAATTTCAGTTGGATGTTTTGAGGATCCAACTGAGATGTTTTTATTTCGGGAATAATCTGTGTTACAAATATAGCACAGCTGCTCAGTTCCTAATGCAGAGTGAGAGTGCTCTTGAGAGAAAGCTAATACAAAATTATTCTATCTCAATTCTTACACTAAAATGAACTGCTACACTTGGTTATATATCCCAAGTTTACAATGCTATTTTTTGCTACTCTAAAATGTACTAAAGGTAACCGCCAGTAGCTTGCTTTTCATTCCTTTTATCCAATGGTCCTTGGAGATCTTGTCTTTTGTCTTCATGCTTATTATGATCACACTCAAGAACCTAATTGGAAATTGGAATGTTTCCTCATTCCCAGTGACCATTTTGATGGCTCCCAAAGCAAAGTACACTTCTACATCACCTTTTGATATGTCAGAAAACTGTCACTATCACTTTGTCAATTGTTCAGAAAAGTGATAGTAATTCGTTGATAGTAGTGAGATGTATTTCGTTGATAGCTTTATTCTTCATTCCGTTGATGGTACATTCTTCATTCCGTTGATAGTGTAATCTTCATTCCGTTGACATGTCTTCACTTAGGCAAAATTACAAGGCACGATATATTTACAATTAACCAACCTATTTTGCCTATCTAGTATTTAGTCAACATGACTTAGAAAACCTATCTAATACCTACAACAAATGCATATCAACCAGTGAAGTATTGCACAGTGCAATTACTACATTACTCATTTCATTGATGAGACTCATTTCGTTGATGAGACTCATTTCGTTGATGAGCTACCTGTCAACGAAAGGTGCAAAGCATACCGTTTCGTTGACAGCTACAAAATTGACTTAACACAAAATCTACTAAGTGTTTTTATAATTATCATCAAGAACAACATATTCCTAACAATGGTATCTTTATCAATCAGTCAAAATATACAAAGAATTTATTGAAGAGGTTTAACATGCAAGATTGTGCTACTGCAACAACTCCTATTGCTACAGCTACCAAACTTGATCCTGATCAAGGTGATGAGGTAGATGTAACTTACTACAGAGGGATGATTGGCTCTTTATTGTATCTCACTGCAAGTAGACCAGATATCATGTTTGCTACCTGTCTGTGTGCAAGATTTCAAGCAAAACCTAGGGAACCCCATCTGATTGCAGTCAAAAGAATTTTCAGATATCTCAAAGGCACTCCTTCACTTGGCCTTTGGTATGCAAGGGAATCAGATTTTGGGTTATGTGGTTATTCAGATGCTGATTTTGCAGGATGTAACATAGACAAGAAAAGTATTTCAGGAAGCTGTCAGTTTTTGGGTGGTAGACTAGTTTCTTGGTTCAGTAAAAAGCAAAATTCTATCTCTACTTCAACAACAGAAGCTGAGTACATTTCTGCAGGAAGTTGGTGTGCTCAGATAATGTGGATGAGAAATCAGTTGTTAGATTATGGCCTATCATACTCAAAAATCCCTATTTATTGTGATAACCAAAGTGATATTGCAATGACAGGAAATCCAGTTTAGCATTCTCTTACTAAACATATCAGTATTAGATATCACTTCATAAGAGAACAAGTTCTGGAAGGAACAATAGAACTTCACTTTGTTCCTACTGATCAACAACTAGCTAATATATTCACCAAACCACTGCTTGAAGTTACTTTCAATAAGTTGGTGAATGAACTTGGAATGATGAACTTTGAGAATTTCTGAGAAAAGCTACAGAGAAGAAATCCTGGTGACTGTCAAATCCTGATGGTCGTTCTACAAGGTATGTAATTTTGATCAAATCCTGATAGGACACAATCCTGACAGGAACTCAACTGGTCAATCCTGGTAGATAGGTCAGTATTTCATTTCTTAATTTGTGCCTGATTTTTCGTCAGTTACTGATGAGAAACGTTTGAGTTTTAGATGGACAACTGTATGCGCGCGTGTGTTGCACTGTTAGATATATACATATAGATACACATAAAAAGCGGTGCAGTTTTGCTTAATTACACACGTAATTTGGTCCACTAATTATTATTGCACAAATCACAGCTTGCCACCTGTCATTGAGAGTAATATTTTGTTTTAACAAAATACATTTGATTTTCTAAATTCCTGATTACTCTCTCATCATCAGTTTTTCATCTACTTTCTCTCTCTGTGCTCAAGAACCCTAATTTCTAAATCTCAATTCTCAAGTTTTCGTTACTGTTTTAATGGCATCTTCATCATTCATGAATAAACAGACTGTGATTAGTGGTATTACTTTCGCCGCTAATAATTTTGTAGTTGTTCTATCTCATCAGGATTTGCCTACTGAGTTTCATATAATCCAAGATCTTCTTACTTCAAGCCCATTGAAGTATGCTCTAACAGAACCTGCGAGTGTTTCTCTTAAGTCTGTGATGCAGGTATGGAACACAGATGTTTTTGGCAAAGGGGCATCTGGAAATGTATTAATGCAGTTTGAATACAATAGTGTTACTCATCATGTCACTCATGCTGTTATAGAAGAGGCACTGCATTTGCCAATTCTGGGTGACAAAGTTCCTGATAATGTTACAGATTCTGCAATTTTTGAGTTTGTCATGAAATTGGGATACAACAGTGAAGTCAAGAGGTATGGAAGCCTCTTTAGGACAAAGCTTAAAAGAGAGTGGAATTTATTCTTTGACACAATCAGCAGATGCTTCCTGAATAAGACATCGAATTTTGATGCTCTGCCATCAGTGTGACGCCCTCCAAACCCGGGGTACAGATTTGGGGAGTCACTCGACCAACGAAACACAATAACCCTGTATATAACACATGCATAATAATATAATAACATAAAATACCCCTTAACAAAGACCGCATCCAGATTATGGCATTGAACAAGCTTCTAAGTCATTATTATTACAAACCGGTTTCAGAGTTATTACACAACTTAAAGTCAAAGCTAGACATCTAGTCTAACTATCAAAACAAACAACTACCCTGCCAATGACAACCACTCTTGGTGATCTCCTAGCTTCTGGAGAACTATCGCTCGCGTTGTGTCTGCTCATACTCTCGCTTAACTGGAATATGGTTAGAAACAAAGCAAGAATGAGCTACAAGTGCTCAGCAACATAATATATATCAATCACAATTCCATAATGAAAGGAAGAGATCACAATTATCTGAATCAACAATATACAAGTCAAACATATGCTTTTAACAATCTTTATTGAAGAAGGAAGGATGAGAATTGGGCTTCTATATTTTTCAAATAAAAAGGTTGAGCTGCTGAACAGTCACGCATCAACCCCGGACTAGCTTATAGAAAAGTCCTCCACTAGGATCCATGGCCATCTGGGCCTTAAGTTATCACGACCATAAATATGGCCCGACCATTACTGGTCTCATTTTAAAATATGTCAATTCTATCACAAAGTATAAGCAATAACATGCACAACAGGATAAATACACAATGTCAGGGTGCAATAGTTGCAAAAGAGCTTCAACTGCTCGATCTCAAATGAAGTTCGGGAACTAGATTCGAAATGGATTCGATGGTATATAAGTACACAAAGACAAGGTACAATAATTGCAAAAGAGCTTCAACGACTCAATATCAAATGAATTTCGAGAACTAGATTCGAAATGATTTCAACGGTACATAAGTACACATTTAAGAAGGTCAACAATGATTATAGTCAATACAAGTGAATTGAAATGAAGATTTCTGATATTCGACACGATTGTGAATTTAATCAAGAATTTAGGAATATTCAAGGAAATAGCATAACTTTCTCAATACAGGTGAAGATTGAATAATCTGAATCGTTCTGATGGTAATATACATGTAATCATTAAGAACAATAATAATTGAATCAACAAGAAAGGCACAGATACTTGCCTGGTCTACGTAGCTGACGGAATTCTATCAAGCTTACTCTACCCTCTCCTTTCCCTTGCTCCGGAAACTCGATTCTATAATAAACAACTCATTACAGTAAGTCTAACTATCCTCGTTCTATCCTCGATACACTCATAACCATTTTCATATTTAAACAAGTAATCGGGTTCATATCGGATGCCCGATCTAATTTACGGTAATTAAAACTCAGACACTAGCCCTTGTACGGGCATTTACGGACTATAAAACACATTATTCAACTGATATAAACCATATAGCACTTATAAATATTTTTAGAACAATATTCGAGGTTTATTTGAATTTAAATAAGTCGCAATTAATTTTTAAATCAAAAATCGGATTTTTTTTAATCCCAATATAAGTATTTAAAAGCAATTAAATCAATTAATAAAAATTAATTGACACTTTTTAAACACTCCAACTATTTTTAAATAATTAAATCAAGCTAGAAAATAATTAAACCTAATTTAAAATAATTAAACCTAATTTAAATTAATTAAATCTAATTAATTATTAAGAATTAAGAATTAACTGATTAAAAGAATTAATCAATTAATTAAATTAATTAATTTTTAATTAAAAATAATTAAAAAAATTAAATTTAATCAGTTTTCGAATTTAAATAAATAATTACAATTTTTCAGAATTTTCTGAATTTAAAAATGTATTTTTAAAATAAAAATATGATTTTAAAAAGATTTTAAACTATTTTCGAATTAAATTTAAAAATAAAATTCAAAAACAGGTTTCTGGGTCAGAAAATCGGGTCAGAAAATTGGGTTTTGAAGATTAAAATCGGGTCAGAAAATTCAAAAAATATGATTTAAAATTAGGTTTTTGAAGATTAAAATCGGGTCAGAAAACGGGTCAACGGGTCGGGTTACGGGTCACCAAGAACAAACCGGGTCGCCAAGAACATACCGGAAATTTTCCAGTTTCCGGCGACCGGCCCAGAATCCGGCGAGCCAAAAACACGACCAAATTTAGGGCTTTTGATATCAAAATACTCCTGATAACTATACCAATACATTCCGATCAAAAACAAACCAAAAACATCACCGGAACCAAAACCCGACCAAATTCCGGTGACCTTAAACAAATTTTCCGATCTACCAAAATCGTACATGAAACTCTACGTTCTTGGTGTTAAAATGAAGCTTAAAACACATACAACAAAAGCCCTCTATCAAAAACAATGTCAGATCACTCATATGAACGGACTGTTAAAAAGAAAAATCGGGCAAAACCCTAGAAATTGAATTTCTCAAAATCGAACATAAACATGAAATTAAAACATGGATTCCTACTAATTAGAACCCTAGGAACATGTTAGAAGCAATCAATTGAACGGAGAATCAACATAATGAAAATCCCCAATTTGAACATAAACCCTAATTTTAATTCGAATTTGAAAAATTCATATTAAATCGAAAAATTGCCAGATGATGATATGGTTTGAAGATTCTGAATCTAGAGATCAAGAGCTTTGATTTGAGTACTTGAACTTGTGATTTGGATTTCAATAACACTCCCAAAAATTGGTTCGATCTTCAAGAACACGAAGAACACGGTTCGGGGAGTTTTATATTTTTTTGTATTTATATATGTATTATACATACAATAATGTACGATTCTCCTTTTTATACTTAGTGGAAAATAATACCCCAAACGACATTTTTGGATCGATATAGATCCACTGGATCGTTTTAAAACCCTAATAAAGTAAAATACACTTTTTACGAGGTGATAATTATCCAAATCAATACATATCATTATATAACTAATGCTCAAGAATACTGGGGCTATAACATATGTATTATTGATACGGACGATATATCAATTGCCCTAAACAATTAGGGTTTGGAATAATTTTTCCTTTTTCGGATAAAACAAATAATATTGTCAATATCAAAGAACTAGGGATATAATGATACGAATAAATCTTCCGATAATGATTCGGACACGAATGACGAAGGGATAATAATGATGTACAAAGTTTCAACGGGGCCCTTGAATTTTCAAAACGGGGCTCAAAATTGATGATATTTTCAAATGACAAGATATTTGAAAGGGGCTTCCGACACACCAATTAGCACATAATCACTTAGCAACCTTAATCAATAACACTTCAAATACTCCACAATAATTATTCTACACATATAATACAATTTATGTAATTAATAAAGTTCACGGATCTTACATCTTTCCCCCCTTAATAGGATTCTGTCCTCAGAATCTGATCAAGGAAACAACTGGGGATACTTCTCTTACATATCACTTTCTAATTCCCAGGTAGACTCTTCTACCTTAGGATTCCTCCACAAAACTCTTACTATTACTACAGTCTTATTCCTTAACACTTTTTCCTTACGATCCAATATCTGAATTGGTCGTTCTACATAAGATAAATCTGACTGGACCTCTATGGGTTTACACTCTATTACATGGTTCGAATCTGGTCGATACTTCTTAAGCATTGATACGTGAAACACATTATGAACGTGCTGCATATGCGGGGGTAACGCTAACTCGTAAGCTACTTTCCCAACCTGCTTCAAAATCTCAAATGGTCCAACGTATCTCAGACTTAATTTCCCTTTTTTTTCAAACCTAACTAATCCTTTCCATGGTGAAACTTTCAGTAACACTTGTTCTCCGACTTCAAATCCCATATCCTTTCTTGCTAGGTCAGCATATTTCTTCTGCCGGTTCTGAGCTATTATCAACCTTTTCTGAATCAATTCAATCACTTCCTTTGTTTGCTGTACTAATTCAGGCCCTATCACTTTCCGTTCACCAACTTCCTCCCAATATACTGGAGATCGACACTTCCGTCCATATAGAGCTTCGTAAGGTGGCATCCCAATACTCGCGTGAAAACTATTATTATATGAGAATTCTACTAAGGGTAGATGATCGTCCCAATTACCTTTAAAATCAAGTGCACATGTTCTAAGCATGTCCTCGATGGTTTGAATCGTCCTTTCACTTTGACCGTCTGTCTGCGGGTGATAAGCCGTACTCATTCTTAATTCGGTGCCTAAACACTCTTGAAAACTTCTCCAAAATCTTGAGTTGAATCGAGGGTCTCGATCAGATACTATTGACACTGGAACTCCATGTCGTACCACGATTTCATTTACATATAAATGAACTAACTTATCCAGCGAGAATCTCTCGTTAATCGGAAGAAAATGTGCATATTTGGTCAATCGATCCACAATAACCCAAATAGCATCATGGTTGGTCTTCGTTCTAGGCAACCCTACCACAAAGTCCATTGCGATGTGTTCCCACTTCCACACAGGAATTTTTAACGGCTGCAGTAATCCACTTGGTCTTTGATGTTCCGCCTTGACCCTCTGACACGTAAAACATTTACTCACCCACTCAGCAATTTCTCTTTTCATATCTGGCCACCAAAAGTTCATTTTAAGATCTCGGTACATCTTCGTGCTTCCAGGATGAATTGAATACTTTGAGTTATGCGCTTCGTGCAAAATTTCATTCTTTAGTTCCGCTACATTAGGTACCCATATTCGAGAAGCAAACCTTAAGATTCCTTTATCATCCAGTTGGCTACATATTTCCTCGCCCGTTAAACTATTTGCATTGTCGTTCATGACTTGCTCTTGGCATTTCCGTATCTTTTCCAACAATTCAGGTTGAAACGTTATGGCGTAAATAATCTCTGTCGCGTCCTTCGGAACATGCACTTCTATCTCTAACTTTTCAAACTCTCTGTACAACTCTTTGGTCATCGTCAGCATATTCAGTCTTTCTTTTCTGCTCAATGCATCTGCTACCACGTTTGCCTTGCAGGGGTGATAATTGATAGAAACGTCATAGTCCTTGATTAGCTCCAACCATCTTCTCTGTCTCATGTTCAGCTCTTTCTGAGTAAAGATATACTTCAGACTTTTGTGATCGGTGTAAATTTCACATCTCTCTCCGTACAGGTAATGTCTCCATATCTTCAGTGAAAATACGATCGCTGCTAATTCCAAGTCATGTGTAGGATATTTCTGTTCGTGAGGTCTCAATTGTCTTGACGCATAAGCAATTACTTTATCATGTTGCATAAGCACACATCCCAATCCTTTGTAAGACGCATCACTATAGATTACAAAATGACCTTGATCGTCTGGTAGTATCAACACTGGTGCCGTAGTTAGTCTCTTCTTTAACTCTTGGAAACTCTCTTGACATTTGTCGTTCCATATGAATTGCTTGCTTTTCCTTGTCAGCTTGGTCATTGGAGTAGATATCTTTGCAAAATCCTGTACAAATCTCCGATAATACCCGGCTAATCCCAAGAAACTTCTAACTTCAGTTGGTGTCCTTGGTCTTTCCCAATCCTTCACTGCTTCAATCTTTGCTGGGTCTACTTTGATACCTTCACTACTTACCACGTGCCCTAAGAAATGAACTTCTCTTAACCAGAATTCACACTTTGAAAATTTTGCGTATAATCCTTCTTGTCTTAAAATCTCCAACACAATCCACAAATGGTTCACATGTTCTTCTTCTGTCTTGGAATATATCAAAATATCATCGATGAATACCTGTAACGCCCTCCAAATTCGGGGTACAGATTTGGGAGGTTACTCAACCAACAACACACTATATAACACAAGCATAATATAATAATAACATAAAATACCCCTTAACCAAGACCGCATCCAGATTATGGCATTGAACACAAGCTTCTACAATCTTTTATTACTACAAACCAGTTTTATCAGAGTTATTACATCACAACTTAAGTCCAGAGCTAGACATCTAGTCTATCAAAACAAAACAAACAACTACCCTGCCAAGGACAATCACTCGAGGAGCTCTCCTAGCTGCCGGTGAACTATCCATCATGTTGTTCCGACTCATACTCTCGCTTCACGGGAATAGGGTTATAAAACAACAAGCAAGAGTGAGCCAAAAGTGCTCAGCAAACATCATATATATATATATTCAATGCAGTCTCATAATGAACAGAAATCACAAGAATTGAATCAATGCACAATGCATGATTATATCAATCACTTCTGAAGAAACAGATTAGAATTGGATTTTTATTTATCTCATTCAAATCAAAGGTTGAGCTGCTGGCCAGCCACGCATCAACCCCAGACCTGCTTATAGCAAAGCCCTTCCCTGGATCCTTGGCCATCCTGGCCTTAATTATCATCGACCAAAAATTTGGTCCGACCATTGCTGGTCTATTTTTCAAAAACAATTCCAATTCTATCATAACACATAAGCAATATAAGCTTCAATAATGATCACAACAAGAATAAAATACTATAACAATATCAAGAGCTTCATCTGACAATAAATCGCAACAAGGGTGAAATGACAATAGCAAAAGAGTTTCATCTAACAATCAATCACAACGAGGGTGAAATGACAATAACAAAAGAGTTTCATCTGACAATCAATCACAACGAGGGTGAAATGACAATAACAAAAGAGTTTCATCTGACAATCAATCACAACGAGGGTAAAATAGTATGATAAATTGCAAAAGAGCTTCAACTGATCAAGATCAAGTAAGGTCCGTGAAACAAGTTCGGGATGGTTTCAAAGAAACAACATATCCTTTTCAAGAAATAACAACGTTATATTACACAAGTGAATCAAAGGTAAGTATTCTCAATATTCAACAAAATTGCGGATAATCAAAGGAATCAGGAATTTTTCATAGAAACAATGTTATTGGTTCAGATACGGATAAGAATCGAATCATTGGGGTTGGTTGGATAACAACATACATAGAATAACTCAGAGTAAAATTTCTCAAGGATTTGTGAAAGAAATAGACACTTGCCTGGTTCGACGTAGTCAACTTCTACCGTTGCTACTCTGCCTTCTCCTTTCCCTTGCCTCGGGAACTCGATTCTAAAATACATATCTCATATTATTACATCTTATCATTAATACTAGCCTCGACATATCACTCGTAATCATTTTATAAGTCTAACCAGCCTATCGGGCCACTTCCGAGATTTATCGAACGCCAGAACTATTTTTCCAATAAGCAAACTCAGACACAACTATTCACATAATACATTTACGGACACTAAACACATTATTCCACTTTATATAAACCATATAGTGCTTATAAATATTTTTAAAACATCACATGAAGCTTATTTGAATTTAAATAAGTCGCAAACAAATTTTTAAATCAAAAATCGGATTTTTAAACCCAATATAAGTATTTAAATGCAAATAAATCAATTGATAAAAATAATTGACACTCTTTAAATGCTCAAATTATTTTCAAATAATAAAATAGGTTTGAAAAAAATTAAACTGAATTTTTAATTAATTAAATCTAATTAATAATTAATTTTTAAGAATTAACTGATTAAAAGAATTAACCAACTAATTAAATAAATCAATTATTAATTAAAAATAATTAAAAAATTAAGTTTAATCAATTTTCGAATTTAAAATAATAAATATAATTTTCCAGAATTTTTCTGAATTAAAAATATATTTTTAAAGATTTTAAACTATTTTCGAATTAAATAAATAATTAAAATCCATAAACAGTTTTCAGAAATGCAATTAGGGTTTCAAAGATCGAAACCGGGTCAGAAAACGGGTCAACCGGGTCGGGAAGAACGAATCCGGGTCACCAAGAACAACCCGCCGGAATCTGGGTTTTCCAGAATCCGGCCGGCGTCCGGTGGCCGGAACCACTCATTTCCGATCAAACACACACCAAACCAGAGGGCTTTTGTTCGCCTTTTCAAAACAAACACAACCAACACACAATCATACATGTACCATGCCGGAATCGAGCCCAGAATTCGGTCAAAGAAACCGCCGGTCAACAACTCCAGCCGGAAACACCATCTACTAATTCTGTACGTGAAACTCAACGTTTAATATGTCAAAATGAAGCTTATAACTCATACAATGAAAGCCCTTTATCAGAATCAATGTTAGATCAACAACAAGAACGAACGAAGCAAAATAAAAATTCGGGTCAAAACCCGAAAATTAAACCCATCAAAATTGAACTTAAACATGAAATTAAATCATGGATTCTTGCTAATTAGAACCCTAGGAACATGTTAGAAGTAACCAATTGAACGGAGAATCAACAGAACAAAAATCCCCAATTCGGGTATAAACCCTAATTTTAATTCGAATTTGAAAAATTCAAAACAAATCGAAAAATTACCAGATGATGATGAGGTTGGAAGATTCTGAAACTAGAGCTCAAGATCTTTGATTTGAGTACTTGAACTTTGGATTTGGATTTCAATAACACCTTCAAAAGTTGGTTTGATTATTCAAGAACACGAAGAACACGGTTCAGGAATTTTGTATTTTTGTATATTTGTAATACGGATTATATGAGGTATAATGTACGATTCTCCTTTTTATACTTAGTGAAAAATAATACCCTAAACGACATTTTTGGATCGATATAGATCCACTGGATCGTTTAAAACCCTAATTAGGTTAAAAACACGTTTTACGAAAAGATAATTATCTACAAGGACTGATAATTATTCAAATCAATACATATCATTATATAACTAATGCTCAAGAATACTGGGGCTATAACGGATGAAATATTGATATAAACGACATATCCGTCACCCTGGACAATTAGGGTTTGGAACAATTTTTCCCTTTTTGAACAAAACGAATTTCACTGACAAGATCAAATAAATAGGGAGGAAATGATACGAATAATTCTTTCGATAACAATTCAAATACGAAAGACGAAGGAATAATAATGATATACAAAATTTCAACGGGGCCCTTGAATTTTCAAAACGGGGCTCAAAACTGAATAAGATTCCAAATGACGAAATATTTGAAAGGGGCTTTTGACTCACCAAATAACACATAATCACCTCATAATCGTAACTTATTAATATTCCAAATATCCCACAATAATTATTCTCCACAAAATATAGTTTATATACATAAAAAAAAATCCACGGATATTACATCCTTCCCCCTTAATAGGATTCTGTCCTCAGAATAAAGTCAAGGAACAACTGGGGATACTCTTCTAACATATTTTACTCTCTAATTCCCAATACATTCTCCTAGCTTAGACCTTCTCCACAATATTCTAACTAACGCTACAGTCTTATTAATGCGCACATCGTACTCAGTTAACCAATCCATTCCTAAGATCACATCAATTCTCTCAACTTAAGGGTAACAAATCGACATAAAAACAATTCCCTAGAATCTCAATTTTCACAACGGGGACAACATAACCTGACCGATATACAATTTCGGTTAGCTATATCTATGCTTTATACTCCATTTAAAGGTTCCATTAAGCAATTTGAATTACGTGCAAACGTCTCAGAAATAAACGACTTAGTAGCTTCTGAATTCATTAGAAGTGTACCTGCTATCACATCAGTGTCACAATCTGCTTCCCTCATCGTGAGGTTATACGTCCTGGCTTGCGGCTGATCATTGACAGCTGGAGGTGCCTCTATCGCTCGAATCATGTTGTTCACGGTTACTGGTGCCCTGCAATCCTTAATCATATGACCTGGTTTCTTGCATCAATAACACATAACGCCTGTCTTGCAATCCCTGGAATAATGACCCTTCTGATTACAATTAAAACATGTAACTCAATCTGTGGCATACTCCGGGGTGTCTCTTCCCGCATGTCTTACATTCTGGCAGTGGAGGTCTGGAAACTACTTGCTGATCGTTGTTGGATGGAACATTGATTAGTCCTGCATCCCAGGTATCCGTCAGCCTGAAGTTTGAACCTCTACTCATCTGAAATCCTGGTTTCTTGTTTGAATGACCCTAAAAATCTCCCTGTGGCTGTACCTTATCAGATGCCCCTATTTTTCTTTTCTTATTCTCTTTCTCTCTCATGTATGAATCACTCTCTCCTTCCGCAATCATTGCTTTCTGTACTACGGCTGCATATGTATCTAACTCCAAAACTGCTAATTTACTACGAATCCATGACCTCAGTCCCTGTTGGAACCTCCTGGCCTTCTTCCTCTCCGTTTCCACGTATGTCGGAACAAACCTAGACAACTCAGTAAACTTGGTCTCATATTGAGAAATAGTCATACTACCCTGCTTTAGTTCTAGAAACTTCAACTCCATTTGATCTTGTATATAGTCAGGAAAATACTTCTCTAAGAACAACTCTGTAAATCTCTCCCACGTAACTAACCCTTCTGGTTCTAAAGCCTTACTAGTTTCCCACCAATAGCTTGCCTCACTTTTCAGAAAATAGCTAGCATACTCAGTTTTCTTCTCTCCCGTAACCTCTATCAACGTAAAAGCTTTCTCCATTTCCTTCAACCATGCCTTTGCCTCAACTGGATCAGCGGATCCCCTAAACTCTGGAGGTTTCGCTGCTTGAAACGATTTGAACGTAACCACGGGTGCTACCTGCTGGTGCTGCTGCTGTTGATGCTGTTGTTGTTGATGCTGCTGCTGCTGATGTTGTTGCTGCTGATGCTGTTGTTGCTGATGCTGCTGATGCTGCTGCTGCTGATACTGTTGCTGCTGTAGCAACTGCTGTTGAATGTGTTGTTGTTGTTGTGCTAACGCAGTAGTTTGTTGAGTGAGGGTGTTCAAAATCTGTATTACAACCGGATCTAAATGACCCGTCGGGGGTGTATTCTGCTGACCTACTTGGTCAGTGGAGCTATTCGCATGTGTGTTTCGTCTAGGTGGCATATTGCTGATGAATAAACAATAACTGATTTAATCAAACAGTTCATAAATGAAAAAGAATGTGGTTGATAGAATCAAGGGTTACAAATCGTCAAATGGTACCGTGACGATTACAAGTTTCCAAATATGTATGAAAAAGAACAATTGTGGCAATAAGTAGAATGGCAATCATGGTGCTGACATAAAATGACAAGAAAAGAATGACTGTTCTGCAAAAGTAGTGATCATATATAATAAGATTTGATACAAGCGTAGGACGCTTTCAAAAGTAAACTATATTATAGCTGAATTATAACTGCCGATCAACAGTACAACAACAAAATACAACAACAATCTCCGGCGATACTATAAGCCCGATGTACTGCTGGTACTATAATATGCATCTATATACTATCTAGCTGAAAGTTCATCCATCCACATAACATCTAATCTCACCCAATCCTACTCACGGATCATCGTCTCTAGTCTCCCATAGTGCTGGTCCGGCAATCTCCCCAATCTCTCTCATCGCATAGTCCAAAACCTCTCTCATCCCTGCAGTAGTCTCTCCCTCTCTGCTAGTAGCTAGTCCATGCAACCTCGTCTCTACCAATGTCCTCACAACCCTGAGTCTCATCCGTGTCTCACCTATCTGATCTCTGAATCTATCTCTATCCTTGGCCACAACTGCCTCAGCTGAACGCATACCACGCATCTCTGACATCTGTCTATAGAAATAATCTCTCTCCTCTCTCATCCTCTGATAACGGTGATGTGGAAATGGTGGCTCAGTGATCTGGAACAAAGGTCCGGAAACTGAAGCCTGAGATCGTGGTGTTGCGGATATACGTCGAAGTGGAACGGGACAAGGTATAGAATCCCTCCTGACCATCATAGGTCCAGTCTGATGTCGCGTCGGTCGCGACGGTCCTGCTCTCATATCTGGTACTGGTCTCTCCTCTATCGGGTGCTCTGATGGATCCGAGTCTGAACTAGAGCTAGGTGGCTGCAATTATAATCGTATTCCATTACTACGCATAATATCTCAAATCGACCTTCTATGACCGCTAGGTGAATTCCTAACCCTCTACGTTATCCTGGACCCTAAATCCTAACTTGTTTCATATGCCATAACCTGTTGCTCTGATACCAACCTGTAACGCCCTCCAAATCCGGGGTACAGATTTGGGAGGTTACTTAACCAACAACACACTATATAACACAAGCATAATATAATAATAACATAAAATACCCCTTAACCAAGACCGCATCCAGATTATGGCATTGAACACAAGCTTCTACAATCTTTTATTATTACAAACCAGTTTTATCAGAGTTATTACATCACAACTTAAGTCCAGAGCTAGACATCTAGTCTTTCAAAACAAAACAAACAACTACCCTGCCAAGGACAATCACTCGAGGAGCTCTCCTAGCTGCCGGTGAACTATCTGTCATGTTGTGCCAACTCATACTCTCGCTTCACTGGAATAGGGTTATAAAACAACAAGCAAGAGTGAGCCAAAAGTGCTCAGCAAACATCATATATATATATTCAATGCAGTCTGATAATGAACAGAAATCACAAGAATTGAATCAATGCACAATGCATGATTATATCAATCACTTCTGAAGAAACAGATTAGAATTGGATTTTTATTTATCTCATTCAAATCAAAGGTTGAGCTGCTGGCCAGCCACGCATCAACCCCGGACCTGCTTATAGCAAAGCCCTTCCCTGGATCCTTGGCCATCCTGGCCTTAATTATCATCGACCAAAAATTTGGTCCGACCATTGCTGGCCTATTTTTCAAAAACAATTCCAGTTCTATCATAACACATAAGCAATACAAGCTTCAATAATGATCACAACAAGAATAAAATAGTATAACAATATCAAGAGCTTCATCTGACAATAAATCGCAACGAGGGTGAAATGACAATAGCAAAAGAGTTTCATCTGACAATCAATCACAACGAGGGTGAAATGACAATAACAAAAGAGTTTCATCTGAAAATCAATCACAACGAGGGTGAAATGACAATAACAAAAGAGTTTCATCTGACAATCAATCACAACGAGGGTAAAATAGTATGATAAATTGCAAAAGAGCTTCAACTGATCAAGATCAAGTAAGGTCCGTGAAACAAGTTCGGGATGGTTTCAAAGAAATAACACATCTGTTTCAAGAAATAACAAGGTTATATTACACAAGTGAATCGAAGGTAAGTGTAAAGCATAATGTAACATAAGATGTAAAAGAGATAACTACAACTCAACAAAGGACAAGACAGACAATAACATTAACAGAAGCACATGAATCCAGAATCAAAGAAGAAAAGGTAAACTCAAAAAATCAAAATACGTTATGTATTCTTGAAGTCCGTAAACAGGTCACGGAAAGAAGTTCATGAAAATGTTCAAGCCTCAGTGACAGCAAAAGAAACAAGACTTTCAAGACGACAGAAGTATGTGAATGATTTAGGGTTAAGTACCACGAGATTCCAGTGATTTAATTGAAGCAACCAGAACGACAAAGGACTTATCAGCAGCATTGAATTGAAGACATAAAAGAAGAATTGATCAAGTGTTATTCATCTGTGAACCAGACCAGTTGCACTAGGTGACGGCACTAAAAAGATCAAGTTGTTTTATCGTCTCAGAAGAAATTGATACAGTCCAAAAATTTAACACCCAGGAGCTCAGAATCTTTTCTTTAAAAGTCAAAGGCAAGAAAAGAGTTCGATGGTTTTTCTTTTAAGAAAACCATCGAACATGATACAAGAAGTTAAAAGAAAACCAAATGGAAAGTAATTTTGTTTTCGATAGTTTTTATTTAAAAACTATCGAATGGTAAAATTCTTTATTTCATTCAATGGTTTTTAAATGTGGGAGCAGGTGGAAAGTTTGTTTGTTGGACAGGTTGATGAAGATCCAACGGCCATGATTAATTCAACTAATTTGGTTCGATGGGTTTTCAAACCAAAGTCTGCAGTTAATACTGAAGGAATTTACGGATGAGCGGAAGCGTGATATAACATTTATTCCGTAAAAACCATGTATCGCACATATAGAAAACTGTAAAATGATATGGAATCAAAATCTTACCTTGAAAAATCGAAGCTTTGAATCGAGATGATCGTTAGCAGTAGCTTCTCAGAGTGTCAAGCTCTCTACCGGTATCCACCAAGAATAATTCTTCGATGAAGCTTTTTATAAAGCTTGAAGCTTTATAAAAATGGAGGTTTTCCTTTTTCTTTTGAGAGAGAGAGAGAGATGAAGAAGAAGGAGAGGCAACTAGGTTTTTCACAAAAACAAAAGTGTGTCTAACTCATCTCATCTCATCCTTTATATAGGGCTCAAGTAGGGTTAGTATATTTAATATATCTGTTAGGCCGAATACACAATATAATCAAGTATGTATGAGAATAACAATAATTAAGAACACTGTTTATGAATCAATAAACTGTATTTATATTAACAGCTTCTCTCTTTATGATGTTAATGAATCACAAAGAGCTTCTAGGTTACAAGAATAATATATCAAATATTCGCGTCCCTTCTAGGGAAAACCTATCTGTGTTTATATAGTACACAGCTACATACAATCCTTATCTAATTGATATTCCTACAAGTTAGCTATACAAAACTTATCAATTAAGGATTGCTTCTTATCTTCTATTCCGTCTCCTTAGCTGTATCAATATATTCTGCTTCTTTCCATCTTCAGAATATATTGCTTCTAGAATCTTCAATTCAGCACCGACAGCTAATTCAACTTTCACCTTGTCAGACTTTAAATAAACTCTGACCGGCTACATTTAAACTCTTCACCCTGTCAGAGTTTAACTAAACTCTGACTAGCTTCTGATAAACTCTTGTCAGTACCTGTTGCTTAAACACTGATAAACAAACATTAGCAATTATATCTAACAATCTCCCCCAACTTGTTCATAATAAAATGTACAAGTTAAACATATAATTGATGATGTCAAAACCATTTAACAAATGCAGTGTTTAACATATAACAGAGTTTGATTTAAAACAGAGTTTAAATTTGACTTAGAATAGAAAATATTAAAAACTTACAGTCAGACTTTACTTGACTTCTTCAATATCAGGTACAGTCCTGAGATAATCAATCAGCAGTCTTCTCTCAGCATTCTCAAGTTCAGCTATCATAATCTCTTTCAGCTCCTTATACTCTGGATCTCCTTCACCAGTTTGATATATGGCAGCCCTCAGAGAATAAATACTGTTCTTCTTCATGTCATTTCCTAACCGAATATACTGAGCTTTATCTGACTCTAAGTTGAATTCTAAGACTTTTATTCCAAGTGCAGTTTTAAATCTAGCACTGTTTTTCTTCATCTCCACCAACTTTCCAGTATGATCTCTATACTTTGGAATATAAGTATTTGAGACTTCTCCTCCTCCAAGCATTACTTTTGATCTCAGCATCTTTTCTCTTAAGATCTGAGCAACATTATGGGTATGTCTGTTCTTAACTTTCAACAGATAAAGTACATATTCAAGTTCTTCCCATGATTTGAGATTTACATCAGATTCTCCAACTCTATAAACACTTCCATCACTCATGAAGTATAACAGAAACTGCTTCTTCAAGACTCTGTGAAAAATCAACTGAACAGATTCTAACTTATCAAGATTTTCTTGTGTATTCCTAATACCAGATCCTGCCAGTGAAATATTGTCTTGAGATCTGTTATTTATTCTCTTCTCCCTATGTGAACCTAAACAGACTTATCATAAGATTCTTTTCCAAGTACAGTCCTGGTTTGAGAAAAATCCACAGGTTGAAGTGTCAGAGTTTCAGAGAGTACAGGTCTTAAGAAACCTTTGAGTTGAGGAGCTAGCTGAGTTTGCACAGCTTGAGCCTTGTCAGAGACTGGCTTAACTTCAATAGTATCATCAACTTGAACAGTGTCAGAGGTTGAGTTTGCTAATCTTGTTTCAACTTGAGCAATGTCAGAGGTTGAATAAATCTTCTTAGGTAACTGTTCTTCTTCTACCAGTTTACCTTTTCCTTTGTCAGCATTTTTAATCACAGGCCTCCTTGAGTACTGTAAACTCTGATCAGAGTTTACATTCTCTTTGATAACAATTCCTTTTTCTTTCTTTCTAGGAGCCTTGATTTCCTTCTTCTTGTAGATTCCAGCTTTAAGATTCTTCTCGTGTTCTTCAGCAAGCATTTGCTCTTCAGCTTGGATATCTTCAATTGTAACATCTTTTCCATGCTCTTTAATAAAGATCCTAGCAGCAATCTCTTCATCAGTAGATGGGTTAGCTGAAACAACTAAACTCTTATTGAGTTTTGAAGTAGATTGACCACCAGAGTTTATTACACGTTTTTGCCTTTGAGCAGAAATCCTTCTTTCATTTCCTCTGCTTCCCCCATCAGTAGAATCATCCTTCCGTCTCAGAGTTTGAGTATCTTTGCATTTGTCTTTAGGTATACTCTCCCCCTTTTTGACATCATCAGAAAGTAGAACTGATGTCAGCAATTCAAGCGCAGTAGAAATGGAAGTCAGTTGAGCATACATAGCATTCTGGTTGTCCTCAACTGTTCCAAGCCTCTTCTTGATTTCTTCAGAATCCCTGGCTTGCTGCTTGAACATGGCATAGTAAGAAGTTCTGTCAGTCTTTAAAGTAAGATCCCTCAGACTTACTTCATTTCTCAATTTTGTAAGCATCTGTTGATTCTCATCAAATCTATTATTGAGAGATTTGACTTGAATAACAGTGGCCTGTAAGCTCGTAAGGACATCAGGATTTGTAATCTTCTTAACAGAATCAGATAGAAAATCTGCAGCCCGTTGTGCTGGAAAAATACAATCTGCATTAGCCCATGCATTGTAGTACATATTCTGAAAATGCTCAGAAGCAGCCCTTTGAACTTCCCTCTCTTCAGTAGAATTTGCTTGAATATCAGAAACTTCCACTTGGATATCAGAGTTTGAATGAGCAGGACTAGCTTCAGCATTGTCATCCTCTCTGTGAATATCTTCAAGCACATTTTCAGCAGTAATTTCATCAATTAACTGAGCAGTGGCATCAGGTATTTGATCTGCTACAGGTTGAGGAACATCAGAGTTTGCTGGAGCAGTAACCTCTGCTTCTCTCTGAACAATCTCGACAACTGATTGTTGCAAAGCTTCAAGTAAAACAATATCCTCATGAACATTATCTGTTGCATCAGCATGTACAGCAACAGCTTCTGGAACTGGATCAACTCTAATCTGATCAACTTCCTCACCTTTCTCAAAATCAAGAGAAATGATTTCTGTGTGAGAAGCAATAGGTTCTACTAATTCAGTAGTAGCTTGATCAGCTTCCATTACAGTATCTTCATGATCCACAATCCTGCTGTCAGAGTATGCAGCAGCTTCCTCAACTACATCATCAGCTTTTGATGTAGGAGCTTCTGGTTCAAAATCCATCAGAATAGTTTCAGGATTTGCAGCATCTGCAACAGTTAGAATATCCTCCTCAACAACAATTGCAGGAGAACTTGAAGGTACAGTTGTAATCACAATCTCCTCATTCTCTGATGTAGGAGCTTCAGTGTCTTCATGTTCTTTGTCCAAATTGGCAATGATATCACCAAAAAGTTGATCAGCAACAAGTCTTCTCTTTCTCTGATGAAGAGTCTCTTCATCAGCTTCAGTGTCTGAGTCTACATTAGAATCAGCAGCAACAGACTTTGCCCTTTGGGCTCGCCTTTTCTTCATTCTTTTTCTCTGAGGCACAGCATCAACATTTGATACCTCAGCTTCAGTTTGTTGCAAACCAGACTTAACTGGTCGAACTTTGGATCTCTTTGACCTCTGTGGTTGAGACACAGAAGGTCCAGCTTCAGCAGGTGATACTTGTTGTTGTTGTAAGTTGTCAAGAAATTGTTGCACTGATGCAGGCAACAGTAAAGGACCAACGTCTCCTTTCTTGTTGTCCTTGTTGATAAGGTCAGAAAATATACGTTTGTGCAGTTTAAACGAAAGTATAACATCATCCTCTACTATCTCAACATTTGGACAGCAAAAACTGAATATCAATTGACAAAACCCAGAGAAATAAACAACATTTCTATTCTCTAGCATTTTCTCACCAATATTAGTTAAAAATAATCTAGCAACATCAAATTGACTGCCATAGAGAAGAGAATACCCGATCTGTAGACTATCCGTGGGAATCGCATCCCAATTGGTGCACTTCTTTCCAAAAGCCCGAGTAATGCAATCGAAAAAGAAGCTCCATTCCTTGCACAAAAATGGCCTTTTCAGTTGACCTATCTTTGTCAAAGGTCCAGTGTAGCCTATCTCGTTCATCATTCTGACGAGCTCAGAGTCTCCAACAGAGATTGTGAATGCATTGAAATCTTCAAGACCCAAGGCATCACGAACAGTAGTAGGAGTAACAACAAAATCATCTCCTTGAAACCCAAAAATTATAGATGGCGATCCAGACTCTCCTCCATTATCATAAATACCTGTCTGCCAAAAAGTTCGAATTTGAGTCGCAGACAGCTTCAATGGTGCGGTTAGAGCAGTACCGATATCAGAGTGTAACAAGAACCTCTGAATCAAATGAAACGCCTCCGGTGCGTTCTCATTTGCTACAGGTGCAGAATAATTGTTGGGAACAAATTCTAATTCAGAAGCAATAAACGCTGTAGTTGCCATTTGTAAGATTTGAGAATAAGAAGAACTGGGCTTTGAAAGTGTTTGAGTGTTTGTGTGTGTGTAAAATCTTATGAAAAGATGAGGTGCGTAAAAGATTGAATCGTGTGTATGTAGTGTATTAAATAATAACTGTAAAGATTAGAAGAATGTTAGTGGGACAGATGTCAGACGTGGATACGCTGACAGCTGTATAGAACAACCTCCAATACACACGTGCAGACGTGAAAACACCTTATTATCACATATAACACTCAAAATATCCGCTTAAAAGAAAAAAAATTAATAATAATAAAATTATCAATTTTAATAATAAAGTACAAAGAAGCTCAATAGTCAGAATAATAATGACTATCTTGAAACTCCGCACCTTATTATCCCAAGCGCTTCGATTCAAGTAAAAACCTTTCAGTGACCCTGTTTAATGCTTTAAAAACCGAAGCATTGTAACAACAGGCTTCATATCTTAAACTTACCAAACACCAAATGGCAGGAACCTTTGAATTCATGGATGTAGAATCATTCATGAACATGAACTGGCAGCAACAAGAAAACTATATCATCGATGAGTTTTTTGTTCTGTCTTTTCTGAATGATGAAGGTCTTATAGCAGATGGACCAATCTCTAATCCTTATGTGCACATCATCCGTCCCGGTCCATATGATGTGCCCATTCTGGCAGACGATCATACTATGGAGATTTGTATGATACTCTTCCAGCAGAGCTTCCTGATGGGTACTGAGGAGACAATCTTCTTGGAATCCTGCAAGTTGCAAAGCAGAAAGAGAATCCAGGAAGATGATGATGATGATGATGATGATTCATCTTCAGGATGTTGTCAAGCAATTTCAGATGGTATAATGATCAGTTGAACAACTGGGTAGCGATCATCAGAAGTAGTAGAGCACAATAACTTCTGGCTCTAGCTCTTCTGCTTCAGATGTAGCATTCAGATACTTATCCTGGTTAAATAGATCTTTTCTTTTGTAACCATAGTGATTAGTATGTATCAGAAAGTTTAGCTAAACATGAGTATGAAATGGTCTGAATGTAAATTTGAATCAATTAATGAAAAAAAATTTGTTTCTTTACATATCAGTATTATCAATTTTGCATAGTAATTGTAAAGTGAAAGAAATGATATCACTTTAAACAATAAACTAACATACTCAGCAGCAGTACAAATCACTATCAGGACTTATCAAATCCGAAAAACAATCAGCTAATCTCAAAATTATAAACTGTCTGAAACAAAGAGATTATTTTAACCATTAGAGATTAAAACAAAGTAACCTCGGCATATTTCACACAATACATCAGTGTTTACCATTTGTCCTTCTTTGTCACTAAACTCTTTTCTCAATCTGTACAGTTGTGAAAATATGTGTGTGTAGTAGCAGAGTTTACTGAAATCAGTATTTAGATCATCTCAAAGTGCATAAAATCCACAAACTAAAGTAGTAAAAACTGGTTGCCTAAACTCTCATGTATAACATAGACACTGATTTTTCTATCTAAACTCTGTATTACTGATATCCTTTCATTTGGATATGTCTTTTATTTTTCACCCCCTTTATTATATATATATTTTTTTATTTTATTTTTTATTTATTTTTCCAGTAATCAGTGGTTGGCACTAGTCACCAAAAATCAAAGATTTTAGCCCTTATTTCATACAATAAGTTCCTGGATCTTCCTAGGCACAACATGATCTCAAAGGAATTTGTGCTCTGTTTGGCATCTTTTGATTTGAGGGTGAATTATTTGCATTAAATAATCAGAGTTTAGACTTTTCATCAGTAATTATAATTAACTTATGAGAGAAAATGCAAACAGCTAATACAGACTCAGTGTATAGGATCAAATAAACTAAGAGATGCTATAAATATAGAGACATTATCATGCTGTGTTAGCTTACTGCACTTATTTGAGATCAGAATCTATCAACTCTTAAGGATTCACAATTACTTACTGAGAATTATGCTTCATACAAATTTCTTCATTGGTCCAAATGTTTCAGACAAAATTACAATCAGAGTATAACATTAAACTGTAACTATCAGAGTATGACCAACAGAGTTTACCATCAGAGTTTAACATGCTGGTTCACATAACAGTTAACATGTGCAAGGAATCATGAGCATTTAATCAAGCATGGATAGTTTTTGAGTCTAACCCGTATCTCTAGTCTGAACCAGAGATCATTCCAAGTTCATTTACCAATCTTGTAAACGTAGCTTCACTCAAAGGTTTGGTGAAGATATCTGCAAGTTGTTGGTCTGTAGACACAAAATGAAGCTCAATGTTCCCTTCTTCCACATGTTCTCTGATAAAATGATATCTTATGCTGATGTGCTTGGTCATGGAGTGCTGTACTGGATTACCTGTCATAGCAATAGCTATCACAGAAAATAGGTATTTTAGAGTATCTTAACCCATAATCCAGCAGTTGATTCTTCATCCATAAAATCTGTGCACAACAGCTACCAGCTGCTATATACTCTGCTTCAGCAGTGGATGTGGAGATTGACTTCTGTTTCTTGCTGTACCAAGAAACTAATCTGTCACCTAAAAATTGACAGCTTCCACTTGTACTTTTTCTGTCTATCTTACAGCCTGCAAAATCTGCATCAGAGTAACCAATTAACTTAAACTCTGATTCTCTAGGATACCACAAACCCAGGGTTATGGTTCCTTTGAGATATTTGAAGATCCTTTTCACAGCTGTTAGATGAGGCTCTCTGGGATCTGCTTGAAATCTTGCACAAAGACATGTTGCATACATGATATCAGGTCTACTTGCAGTAAGATACAGTAGAGACCCTATCATTCCTCTGTAGTTAGTCATATCTACTGAGGCTCCTGTGTCTTTGTCAAGCTTCGTTGCTGTAGCCATGGGAGTTGTAGCAGATGAACTATCAAGCATACCAAATTTCTTTAGAAGATTTCTGGTATACTTTGCTTGATTGATAAAAATCCCATCATCTGTTTGCTTGACCTGTAAGCCTAGAAAATAACTAAGCTCTCCCATCATGCTCATTTGATACCTGGATTGCATAAGCTTTGCAAACTTCTTACAAAGTTTGTCATTAGTAGAACCAAAAATAATATCGTCTACATAAATTTGAACTAAAAGCAAATCATCACCAGAATTGAAATAAAACAGGGTTTTATCAATTGTACCTCTTGTGAACCCACTTTCTAAAAGAAATTGAGCAAGAGTTTCATACCATGCTCTTGGTGCTTGCTTTAGTCCATATAATGCCTTGTCAAGCCTGTAGACATAATCTGGATGCTTGGAATCTACAAATCCTGGTGGTTGTTCAACAAACACTTCTTCTTCAAGCTTCCCATTGAGAAAAGCACTCTTTACATCCATCTGAAAAACTTTAAACTTCTTGTGTGCAGCATAGGCTAGAAAAATTCTTATGGCCTCCAATCTTGCAACTGGAGCAAAAGTTTCATCATAGTCAATTCCTTCCTGTTGTGAATAACCTTTAGCCACAAGTCTAGCCTTGTTTCTTGTAATCACACCTTCACTGTCAGTCTTGTTTCTGAAAACCCACTTTGTACCTACAATTGATCTATTCTTTGGTCTAGGTACAAGTGTCCAGACTTCATTTCTTTCAAATTCATTTAACTCTTCTTGCATTGCTGTAATCCAATTAGCATCTTGAAGAGCTTCCTCCACTTTCTTTGGTTCTGTTTGAGACAAGAAAGCATGATACAGACACTCATTATTTGTTGCACTTCTAGTTCTTACACTAGCATCAGGATCTCCAATTATAAGATCAGGTGTATGTGCCTGTGTCCACTTTCTTGCTGTTGGTAAGTGGCTTCTTGTATCATTATTGGATCCTCTCCTGATTCATGTGTTGACTTTCTGCAGCTTCTGAGGCTCCCCCTGAGTTGGATGGCTCAGTGTTTGAGCTGTCAGAGTTTGAATCAGTTTCCTCAACTGACTCATTTGCTGTGTCTTGTTGAGCTTCTTCACGCTCCCCCTCAACTGGTTCTCTATTTTGTTCAATTTGAGAATTTCCAGTTTCTCCAGTATTTACCAGTAGAGGTTCAGAGTATGCTTCGTCAGAGTTTGTCAACCCTGCTTCATCAGAGTTTATATCATCAGAGAATAGATCTTCATTTTCAAAACGTAGTTGATCATATCCATCCTTGTCTTCAAGTCCAATTATTTTCTTGTCATCAAACGACACATGTATGGATTCCATGATCACCTTTGTTCTCAGATTGTAGACTCTGAATGCTTTTGTTGACAATGGATAGCCAACAAAGATTCCTTCATCAGCTTTTAACTCGAACTTGGTCAACTGTTCAGGATGAGTCTTCAACACAAAGCATTTGCATCCAAATATGTGAAAATATTTCAAATTTGGCTTCTTGTTTTTCACTATCTCATATGGTGTTTTTCCATGCTTGTTGATCAGAGTTGCATTTTGAGTAAAACAAGCAGTTTGAACAGCTTCTGCCCAGAAATAAGTTGGCAATTTTGCTTCATCAAGCATAGTTCTGGCAGCTTCAATTAAGGTTCTGTTCTTTCTTTCAACTACACCATTTTGCTGTGGAGTTCCAGGTGCAGAAAATTCTTGTTTGACTCCTCTTTCCTTGCAGAAAGCTTCTAAGATTGAGTTTCTGAATTCAGTTCCATTATCACTCCTTATAATTTTGACTTTGTGCTGTGATCCTTTGTCCAGTAGATTTACATGTTCCATCAACGTTTGAGCAGTTTCATCCTTCTTTGACAAGAAATACACCCATGTATATCTGGTATATTCATCAACAATTACTAAAGCATATTTCTTTCTGCCCATGGACATCACATTCACTGGTCCAAAGAGATCAACATGTAGAAGATGATAAGGTTCCACTACTGAAGATTCAGATTTGCTTTTGAAAGATGACTTCCTTTGCTTGGCCTTTTGACAAGAATCACATAGACCATCTAGATTTAGTATAGATTTTGGAAGTCCTCTTACAAGATCCTTTCTAATAAGCTCATTGATGTTGTTCAAATTGAGATGAGAGAGCTTCTTGTGCCAATTCCAACTCTCTTCATTTGACATTCTTGCAGTCAAACACACTGTTTTTCCATCAGAGTTTGTTACCAAACTTGCTTCATAAATATTGTTGCGCCTGTGTCCAACTAGAACAACTTTCCCAGTAGATTTACTGATAACTTCACAGTATTCACTATGAAAATCTACTTGGTTTCCTCTGTCACAGATTTGACTCACAGATAACAGATTATGCTTGAGTCCTGAGACTAGAGCTACTTTTGTGATGATGACACTTCCAAGATTAATATTGCCATATCCCAGAGTGTGTCCTATGTTGCCATCTCCATAGGAAACTTTTGGGCCAGCCTTCTCCTCAAAGTCTGATAGCAGGGCTTTATTTCCAGTCATGTGTCCTGAGCATCCACTGTCTAAGATAAGTGTGCTCTCTATTATACCCTGCAATCACAAACAAACACTAAGTGTTAGTTTTGAGGATCCAGACTTGCTTGGATCCTTTGTCTTTCTTAACAGTGTTAGTTTTTGCAGCGGAATTAGCATTATCAGAGTTTAAACTAACATTGTCAGATTTTACACTAGCAGAGTTTGCTCTAACCCATTTCAAGTTGGGTTTAAGCTCATAATAATTATGATAAATTGCATGATAACTCTTACATGTGTAAATAGAATGCCAAGTGCTCCCACAATGTTTGCATAAAGTCTGTGGTCTTACTCTAACATAATCATTCTTTACTTCTGAAGTAGAAGGTAAAGAATTAATATGTTTGTTCTTAGTGCAAAATCTAGCAAGATGATTAGAACTACCACAATTAAAACATGTTTTTCTTGAGGCACTAGCATTAGGCGTATGATTATTTCTATTGTTTATGCCTACTTTTCCATTCCTATTTCTCTTGGACCCTTTAGGTTTCATGGCAGACTTAACCTCTTTGAGCTTATGTTTAAACTGTTTTCCTGTCATTAAACCAACATTAACCTGCTTCTCACAGATTCTAATTGGTTCTTTAACAGCTTCTAGCTCAACAAGCTTCTCTGTTTTAGATTCAATATCTACTTGTTTAACACAAGCTTCAACTGACTCCATAACAGCTTCTTTCACAACTACAGATTTTAGCTTGGTGGATTCTGGAACAAATATCACAGGTTTAAGTTGTGGTTTAACCTTAACTTTGTCTTTAAACCTAAGTTCATCGTTTTCACAATAACCTAAACCTACAGAATCAGTCTGAAACACTTGATGAGTGTCTCTTCCAGAATCTGTCCAAGTCTTGATTATTTTTCTTTCTTTTTCTAAATCAGATTCTAGTTGCTTATACCTTTTAAGCAACTCCTGTTCAACATAAACAGCATCATCTCTTTCTTTTTGAATCTGCTTCATATTCTCAAGTTCTCTTTCAAGAAACTTGTTTCTTTCTTTAAGACTAAGATTCTCAGATTTAATCCTCTCATTCTCTAAAGTCTGATCCCTATAACTAACATGAACACTTTTCAGATATACTCTTAACTCAGATATATTATCAGTATCATAAGCATAAGTAGTTAGAGGTACCTTATTTTCAGAAGATTCAGTCTCATCTCTGACAGTTGCCATAAGAGCATAGTTTTCTCCATCATCAGAGTCTGAAGTATCTGCCCAGTCTCTGCCTTTAGAGATGAGTGATTTCTCAGATTTGCCTTTCTTGCACTCTGGAGCATAATGACCCATCTCCTTACACTTGTAGCACTGGATTTGAGACTTATCCTTCTTGCCAGACTTGGTCTCCTTCCCATCAGACTTTCTGAAACTTCTTCTTTCAGAGTTTGAATCTTTCCTCGAGAATCTCTTTCCTTTCTTGAAGTTCTTGAATCCCATCTTCTTAAAGGTCTTCACCATTAATGCAACCATTTGCATCAACTCCTCTTCATCATCCTCAGAGTCAGAAGCTTCATCAGAGTTTGATGACTCACTCTCAGATTTAATAACTAAAGCCTTTCCCTTGGCTTTATTCCTTGATGATTCCTTCTTGATGGGCTTCTCCTCGACTTTGAGAGCAACAGATTTTGTTTTCTTGCTGGACCTCCTGTTTCTTTGTTCTATCTCAAGTTCATGAGTCTTTAACAATCCATAGATTTCATCAAGATCTGTATCAGCAAGATCATAATTATCTCTGATTGTTGTTGCCTTTAAATCCCACTTTTCAGGTAGAGATAACAGAAACTTGAGATTGGACTCTTCAAGTTCATATTCCTTATCTACCAGAGACAGATCGTTCAACAGTTTGCAAAATCTGTCATAAGTCTCAGTCAAGGTTTCATTAGTTCTTGAATCAAAGTGCTCATACTCCTGTGTGAGTATTGTTTTTCTGTTCTTCTTAATAGCACCTGTTCCCTGGCATCTGACTTCTAAAGCATCCCATATCTCTTTGGCAGTTTTGCAGCCAATTACTCTGTTAGACATTACATTATCTAAAGCACTGTGGAGAAGATGTCTAACCTTTGCATCCTTTGCAATTGATGAGATATCCTCAGGAGTCATATCTTTCTTTTCCTTTGGAACAGTCTTTTGTGCTTGACCATCAACAACAGGGGACAATTTAGTTGGCATATGAGGACCATCATTAATTCTGTCAAGGTATTCTGGATCTGTAGCCTCCAGAAACATGGTCATCTTAACCTTCCAAATCGGATACTCTACTGACCTGAGAATTGGAACCCTGATTGTTTCATATCGACTCACAGAATTGGGCTTAACCTGTTCAGCCTTAGGAGCAGTTTGATTTTCTTCAGACATGATTAATACTGTGTTTGAATCGTAAAACTGTATATATTAAACAGCCTTGGCTCTGATACCAATTGTTAGGCCGAATACACAATATAATCAAGTATGTATGAGAATAACAATAATTAAGAACACTGTTTATGAATCAATAAACTGTATTTATATTAACAGCTTCTCTCTTTATGATGTTAATGAATCACAAAGAGCTTCTAGGTTACAAGAATAATATATCAAATATTCGCGTCCCTTCTAGGGAAAACCTATCTGTGTTTATATAGTACACAGCTACATACAATCCTTATCTAATTGATATTCCTACAAGTTAGCTATACAAAACTTATCCATTAAGGATTGCTTCTTATCTTCTATTCCGTCTCCTTAGCTGTATCAATATATTCTGCTTCTTTCCATCTTCAGAATATATTGCTTCTAGAATCTTCAATTCAGCACCGACAGCTAATTCAACTTTCACCTTGTCAGACTTTAAATAAACTCTGACCGGCTACATTTAAACTCTTCACCCTGTCAGAGTTTAACTAAACTCTGACTAGCTTCTGATAAACTCTTGTCAGTACCTGTTGCTTAAACACTGATAAACAAACATTAGCAATTATATCTAACAATATCAATATATATTAATATATAAATCCCTCACTTTCTCTTATAAAATGTTTAAATAATAATTAAAACTATTTTAATCATTATTATTATTCTCTCTCAAAATACCTTCATCAATAAATTAATCTTTTTATGGTGTGACCCTGTAGGTTCAATATTAAGCCGGTAGTAGAAATAAATAATAATAAACTTTTTATTTATTATTTATATGAATTCTAAAATTCATTAAATATAATTAACTGATTAATTATATTTATTCTACATCGTGAGTGATGCTTCTCAACATATCGCGACTATCCGGATAATATGAATTCACTGCTTAGAATACCAAGAACCTGTCAGTGACTAGTTACAGTACAATCAATTCCTTCTACCCTACAATATCCCGATTAAATACAAGGCACGGAACTCGTGTCAAGCCTATCAGATTTAATCATATGATTTCTTATTCATAATGCAAAGTTCATATTAATGCAAATTGGAAACTCCTTTCTAATTTCATTCACTCTGGCCAGAGATTCCAGAACTCGCATACTAAGAATAACATAGGATATTCACTTCCTATACTGGAAGGGGTAGATCCTCTATTGACGTTAACTATCTCCATACACAAATCTCTATGCCCAGAATAGACCTAATGGATGTCCTTGAGACTAAGGACTAAACCAAAGCACAGTTCATTATATACAAGATAACTTTAACGATCTCAAGTCTAAGGACACTTGTACAACTATCACTCAGTGAACAACTATCGACACGTGAGTAATCTCCATTAGTTGTCCAACTACTCGAGTCATGTTCAGTGAACTTATTCCCTAATAAGCACCTACATACTAGCTATAGTGTCACCACACAAATGCCTATGAGAACAGACATCCTCCTGAAGGGAGCAAGCATAGTATGTACCAATCTTTGCGGATTCACTAACTTCCGATTAGTTATCCTATGATCAGGAACTGTTTAAGTCTAGAGTTATCATCTTCTAGATCTCACTATTACAATCTCATTATAATTCTAGAAGCTTTACTCTAAACTATGGAACATCTTATTTAAAAACACTTTAAATAGATAAAGCCCGTAATAAAAACAAAACAAGTCTTTTATTAATATAAACGAAATCAAATAAGAATACAAGAAAGTTCTTCCTAACTCATCATACATGATTGGATTTAGGACAAAACACTTTCAATCTCCCACTTGCACTAAAGCCAATCACCCTGGTATCTAATACCCATCTTCTCTTTATGACGATCAAAGTGAATCTGAGACAATGACTTTGTGAGTGGGTCTGCTACGTTGTTATGTGTGTCAACTCTCTCAATCTTGACATCTCCTCTTTCAATGATTTCCCTAATCAAATGAAAGCGCCGCAAAACATGTTTGGAATTTTTATGAGACCTAGGTTCCTTGGCTTGTGCTATTGCTGCGTTGTTATCACAATACAACACAATAGGCTCCTCAATGCTAGGAACAACTCCCAACTCAGAAACAAATTTCCTCATCCAAACGGCTTCTTTTGCAGCCTCACTTGCAGCTATATACTCTGCTTCCGCTGTGGAGTCAGCCGTTGTAGACTGTTTGGAACTCTTCCAACTAATCGCTCCACCATTCAGAGTAAACACGTACCCTGACATGGATGTGCTATCATCACTTTCTGATTGAAAACTAGAGTCAGTATAACCCTCTATTTTCAACTCAGATCCACCAAAAACAAGAAAAATATCCTTAGTCCTTCGCAAATACTTAAGGATGTTCTTCACTGCTTTCCAGTGGTCTTCACCTGGATTGGACTGATATCTGCTCGTCACACTAATTGAATGAGCAACATCAGGCCTAGTACATAACATCGCGTACATGATAGATCCTATTGCCGAAGCATAAGGAATCTTACTCATACGCTCCCTTTCTTCAGGTGTCTCAGGAGACATCTTCTTGGAAAGGGATACTCCATGGCTCATTGGTATGAGACCTCTCTTGGAGTTTTCCATGCTGAACCTTTTAAGCACTTTCTCGATGTATGTACCCTGGGTAAGACCTATCATTCTTCTAGATCTATCTCTATAGATCTTCATACCGAGAATGTAGGATGCTTCTCCCATGTCCTTCATAGTGAAGTTCTTTGATAGCCACACTTTGACTGATTGTAGCATCGGTATATCATTTCCTATCAGAAGTATGTCATCCACATACAACACAAGAAATGTTACCACACTCCCTCTAACCTTCTTGTAGACACATGGTTCATCTATGTTTTTGATAAAATCAAACTCTTTGATTGTCTCATCAAAACGGATGTTCCATCTACGAGAAGCTTGCCTTAATCCATATATGGTCCGTAGCAGCTTACACACTAGGTGTTCATTCCCTTTGGAAACAAAACCCTCTGGCTGTGTCATATACACTTCCTCTTCAAGTTTCCCATTGAGGAAGGCTGTTTTCACGTCCATTTGCCAGATCTCATAGTCGTAGTAAGCAGCAATGGCAAGCAAAATCCGAATCGATTTTAACAGGGCTACAGGCGAAAAAGTTTCATCAAAGTCAATCCCTTGCCTTTGTCTGAATCCTTTTGCCACGAGCCTGGCCTTATAGGTCTCCACCTCGCCATCTGCTCCAATCTTTCTCTTGTATACCCATTTGCACCCAATAGGCTTCACATCCTTGGGTGCTTCAACCAAAGTCCATACTTGGTTGGTATACATAGAATCCATTTCGGATTTCATGGCACTCTGCCATTTCTCTGAGTCATCACTACTCATAGCCTCATTATAGGTTATAGGGTCGTCATCATCAATGATTGACAACTCATTCTCATTCTCAATGACAAGGCCATAATACCTCTCAGGTTGGCGAGACACTCTCTCTGACCTACGAATGGGCTGTTCCACAGAAGGTTGTTCAGTCTGAACAGGTGTTTCCTCTTGAACCGTGGTAGTTTGTGCTTCTTGAACTTCATTAAGTTCTATTTTGCTCCCACTGTTCCCTTCAAGGATAAACTGTTTTTCCAAGAAGGTAGCATGTCTGGAGACAAATACCCTATGATCGGTGTAAAAGTAATACCCTAAAGTCTCTTTAGGATATCCCACAAACTTACATTTAACGGATCGAGATTCCAGCTTATCAGGGTCAACTTTCTTGACATAAGCTGGACATCCCCAAATCTTAACGTGTTTAAGACTCGGTTTCCTTTCTTTCCATATCTCATATGGTGTTTGAGGAACAGATTTGGAAGGCACCTTATTCAGTAAATATGCTGAGGTTTCCAATGCATAACCCCAAAGGAATACTGGAAGATCTGCATAGCTCATCATGGATCGAACCATGTCTAACAAAGTTCGATTTCTCCTTTCAGATACCCCATTCAACTGTGGAGTATATGGAGGAGTCCACTGAGAGACTATACCATTTTCTTTGAGATAATCTAGAAATTCACCATTCAAGTATTCACCACCTCGATCTGATCGAAGGGTTTTAATACTGTGTTTGGTTTGTTTCTCCACTTCATTCTTATATTCTTTGAATTTTTCAAAGGCTTCAGACTTGTGTTTCATCAAATACACATATCCGAATCTAGATCGATCATCTGTGAAAGTAATGAAGTATGAAAATCCACCCATGGCTTGCGTAGACATCGGTCCACATACATCTGTGTGTACCAATCCTAGCAAATCTGCAGCCCCCTCTCCATGTCCACTAAATGGAGATTTGGTCATTTTACCCAATAGACAAGACTCGCATGTAGGATATGATTCAAAATCAAAGGGTTCAAGTAACCCTTCCTTATGCAATGTACGAAGTCTATTTTCACTAATATGACCAAGTCTGCAGTGCCACAAATAGGTGAGATTTTCATCATCCCTTTTCCTTTTATTAGTACGTTCAATTTGTAGTAAATTATGCTCTACGTCACATACATACAGACCATTATTTAAAATACCACTACCATAAAGAACATTATCTCTAAGAATTGAACATTCATTATTCTGAATAACAAACGAAAATCCAGCCAAGTCTAACATGGGAATAGAAATAATATTCCTCACAATCGAGGGAACAAAATAACAATTATTTAAAACAATAGTCTTGCCCGTAGGCATATGTAAATCAAATGATCCTACAGCTTCAGCAGCAACTCTTGCTCCATTTCCCATCCGTAGAATCACCTCCTCTTCCTCAAGAGTCCTACTTCTCCTTAGTCCCTGCAACGAATTGCAAATGTGAGAACCACAGGCGGTATCTAATACCCAAGTAGAAATTTGATTTAATGACATATTCACTTCAATCATGAACATACCTGAATCAGAAGCGGCAGTCTCACTACCCTTCTTCTTCTTCAATTCTGCAAGGTAAACCTTGCAGTTCCTCTTCCAGTGCCCCACCTTGTTACAGTGGAAGCAAACAGCTTTGCTTTTGGGGTCTTCAGCTTTTGGTGGAACAGGCCTTTTCTCACCTACTTTCTTCTTCTTGGGAGGGCTCTTCTTCCTTTTCTTAGGATTGGAACCTTCGCCAATTAGAAGAACAGAACTCTTCTTAGAGGGAAAATTCGATTCCGCAGTCTTCAACATGTTGTGGAGTTCAGCCAGGCTGGCGTCCAACTTATTCATATGAAAGTTCACAACAAACTGCGAAAACGAACCCGGAAGTGATTGCAAGACCAAGTCTTGACTCAGCTCCCCATCCATGTTGAAACCAAGTTGTCCAAGACGTTCAATCAAATTGATCATCTTAAGTACATGGTCATTCACAGACGATCCCTCAGACATCCTACAACGGAACAGCTCCTTCGATATATCATATCGAGCTGTCCTCCCTGCCACATCATACAACTCTTGTAGATGCGTTAGGATAGTGTGAGCATCCATATGCTCATGCTGCTTCTGTAGCTCAATGTTCATGGAAGCTAGCATGATACATTGAGCAACATTTGCATCATCTATCCACTTACGATACACAACATGTTCATCATTATGTGCATCGTCAGCAGGTTCAGCAGGCTTAAGTGAGTTAAGCACATATTCCAGCTTCTCAACCCTGAGAACAATTTTCAGGTTTCGAAGCCAGTCAGCAAAATTAGGACCAGTCAATTTGTGAGCATCCAGTATGCTCCGGAGTGATAGTGCAGAAGACATAATGTATATAGTAAATCTGTAAATGATAAACACATAACAACACTTAGCAAATATTCAATTTCATTTTAAAACACTATATGAGTCGGGTCTTTATTCATAAGTGGCTCCCACTAGTTTACCTAATTTATACAACCCCTAAGTGAAAAATTAAGCATTCATAATTCTAGTGGGAATAGGGATCCTACATTCCATCACACAACCTCGGCTGTGGCACGAAACGCCATGTGATGTTCAGTAGGCAGACAACTCTTGTCAATTACATCTCATGTTATTCCCTAATAAAACTTTAGCCTCTTGAATAATTGAGTCACGGCTGTAGCACGACAAACTCAATATTCTAAGTCAAGTCTAACCCAACATTTCATACAATTGAATCAGTCTCCAACAGCCCACGGCTGTAGCACGTAACGACCATTAGATTCTAATTCATTGTACACATCTCTATGTAATAGACAAGTATTTCTTATTTCGAAATCAAAGCCCTCGGCTGTAGCACGAAACGACAATGATTCAAAAATAAGAACTACTTTCTACCATGTTGGAAGGCTATGACCGACACAAGCCCGTTGTGTCATTGGCCAATTACTACTTGCTATTATTTAATTTTAGAGGGATTATATTATGTTACAACCATAATCATATTACTAGGAGATTCTCTTTTTCTTGAACAAAATACAATTATGATATTTAAATGAAAAATTCCCAGTGTGTTGGAGGGGTCACATCGGTCCCGCTTAAAACCCAACGGCCTAGACAGAAATTTTCATTTTCAACATCAAAAGAGTATTTCACTCTATGTTTCATAAACATAAGAATCTCATGGTTGTACTCATAATATTATTGTTAAGGCAAGAAATGATTCCTATTCTAGATTTTCTAGAGCACGCCTTATGTTGATTTAAGTTCACCTAAATCTATCATCGCATGGTAAACATAGGCATATATCTCATATATAAAAATAAATAAACAAGTAAGCATGCAAGCAATATCATGTCACACAATGATATATTGATGTATGGATTTATTATAGCATTTAAAAGCAATTAAATCAATTAATACATGCTTTAAAACACTTCCGGGAATATAAACAGTTCAAAACTTTTATATAAAAAATATTTGACCACTTCATTAGATCCGTGTAGAAAAAACGAATCCAACGATATATCGCACGCCCAAAACGGAGTTACGAAACTCCCAGAAAATCAAATTTAATGTGGACAGAAGACTGTAACGCATTTCATAAATGCGCCACAACCTGTAACGCATTTCATAAATGCGCCACACGTCGTAACGCATTTCATAAATGCGTTACACTCTAGAACGCATTCCAGGAATGCGCGACCCCCATTTCCCGGTTGTACTGCACGCGCGCGGGACAGCAACTACAACAGTTTTTTTTTTTTTTTTTTTTTTCTTGTTTCTGTCAGCCGACCGTTGCGTGTGCAGCTTTTTGTAACTGTTCCGTTTCCTTTTCTACTTCATTTACTAATAATAACTATTATTATTAATATCCTAATTTTAATATTAATAAATTAATTAACAATTAATTAATTAATTAATAAAAAATTACAGGAATATGATTTCTCAAATCAGGCAGTAGCAAAAAATTACCAGGTGATTATGGGGTCCTTGTGCAATTTTTAATTCATATTTATACACATGCTTGATTATTTTATGAATTTTAATTAAAACAATTTTTAAAAATTCATAACAAATAATCTACACATCACAAAAATATGAAAAAAATACCTAGATGATCTACAACACTTGTAGAACCCAGATCAATGGTCAAAATCTCATGCAAAAATTATTTCGAATTAATTCATAATTAAATCTAAATAATCTTGCAAAAATCATAATAAATCCATCCATTCATCAAAAAATCTAAAATTTTTACATGATTCTCTATATGCAACAACCTAGCTCTGATACCAATTGATATGGATAGAAAAGTAATTATAGAAATATAATTGACTGGTCAAATAAAAGGCCGATATTTAAAGCCCAATACCCTAATTATTCATTAATTTCGTAATTAATGAATAGGGAAAATATACAGCTCATAAAAAGAGTCCAAATTATGGCAAATTGGTCAAAGAAGGATCCAGAATCCCAATTAAAGGCAATTAATGAGTCATAGCCTTTATCAACAAGGAAAAGACTTCTCCGGCAAGAAATACGATGTTTATCCAATATCAAAAAGGAGACTTATTCGCTAAGACTCCTAAACATACCATAAATACTAGGCTCCAGACGCCTATATAAGGTCCCTGATCCTACAATCAGAACTACGTCTTGGCTTGATTCTCAATAACAATTTGAGATACGTAGGCATCTTGTGAGGACCAATTTAGTCCGGATACACGAGTGCAGCCATTAAAGCTCGAAGCTCATTAAACCTTAGCATTAATTACACAAGTACGTTTTTTATTCCACAACATTTGGCGCCGTCTGTGGGAAAACAACATCAACCATGGCAAACACGCGAAGAACAAACAGAGATTCTGACACTTCTGAAGGCCTCCCTATCACCTCCGGGGCTGATACTCATGGGAGCCAACCACCGCCAACTACTGGCACTCAGGGAACGAATATCCCCACCAACACTCAAGGACAAGAAGTCCCAATTACTGCTGAAGGGACGAATCCCCTACAAATGGTCATTCATGGATCTAATCCACAAGAGACCGTTCACCAGCAACCAATTACAACCTCTGCGTTGCTTGTGAACGCACCTCGCAGTCTTCAACTCCACACTACTGATCTCCCTCAATACGCAAATCAGACTTTGGGGATGCCCGGCTATGGCATGCCCCCTCGCCCCACAGCGGGTGGTAGCGGAACTAATCCAATCTACCATGAGGCTTATGTGCCCCCTTACGTACCAGGTTTGGGACCCCAAAACCGTGAAACCCAAACTCGTCAGATGTTTCGAGACGATTTTTCTGGGCCCTACACCGAGGATGAGGGTTATACAACCGGGGACGATGTCGCTCCTAGAAGGAAACGATCTTCGCAAGCTAACCAAGATCAACCCCAAACTACTAAGGACAAGCTTGCGGCCCATGAGGCAGAAGTCGCAAGGCTTAAGAAAGTATTGGCAGAACAAGAGGCTGCTAGAGCAAAAACGACTGAAGGAATCCCGATAATCAACTTGGATCCACCAAGAAGGACCAAGAGGGCTGAAGCCCCAAGGGGTGATCCTAGTAATCTGTTGCCCCTAGGAGATCCCGATGATCCTACACCACCGTTTACTCAAGACATCATGAAAACGGCTATATCCAGAAAGTTCAAGATGCCTTCGATTAAAGCGTATGATGGAACGGGAGATCCCGCTAATCATGTGAGAACCTTCTCCAATGCACTGCTGTTGCAGCCCACCAATGATGCAGTCAAGTGTAGGGCGTTTCCCCAAACTCTTGCAGGTATGGCTCAACGTTGGTATAGCCGTCTACCTCCCAACTCCATTGGATCCTTCAAAGAATTGAGTAAAGCCTTCATCAATCAATTCATAAGTGGAAGGGTGCATGAGAAAAGCTCTGCCTCACTCATGGCAATCCGGCAAGGACAGAATGAAGCCCTGAGGGACTACATCAATCGATTCACTCGAGAGGCTTTAAAAGTCCCAGATTTGGAAGACAGAGTGGCTATGATAGCCCTACAACAAGGAACCACTGATGACCACTTCAAACGGTCGTTAGCTAAACATCCACCCGAGAGCATGCTGAAGCTCCAAGATAGGGCTGGGAAATATATCAAGGCTGAAGAAAGCATGAGAAAGTATGAGCCCCCTGCTGGTGGTAGTGGAAACTCGAAGAAAAGAAAAGAAACTCAGGAGTACGACGTCAAGGAAAAGTTTCCCCGAACATCAAAGAATTCTGACTCTCCACCCAAGAGAAATAACTTTGGGCCAAAGTTCACGGAGTATGCAAGATTGAATACTCCCAGGAGTCAAATTCTGATGGAGATAGCCAAGGAAGAAGATATCAAATGGCCAAAGCCAATGAGGGCTGATTTGTCCAAACGGAACCAAAATCAGTTTTGTCGGTTCCACAAAGAAGTCGGTCATGACACCGATGATTGTAGACAACTGAAAGATGAGATTGAGTTTCTGATACGAAGAGGAAAACTCAGCAAGTTCACTAAGGATGGGAGCCAAGGGAGCCAAAGGGGGAACTATGAAAGAAAGGATTATGATAGAAGGGACAACGATCAAGATCGAAATCCCAAGCCCCGAGGGCCTGTGATCAACATGATATTTGGAGGACCAACTGCTGCTGGGTCCTCCCGAAACTCAAGAAAAGCTTATGCCCGAGAGGTACTGACTATTGTTGGAGAAGCACCGAAGCGTGCACGAACAGAAGTATCAATAAGTTTTGATGATTCTGATTTGGAAGGGGTGAAGTTCCCCCACGATGATCCTCTTGTCATAGTACCTGTGATAGGCAACTCTGAAACAAAGAGAGTCTTAGTCGACAATGGAGCCTCTGTGGATATCTTGTTCCACGATGCCTTTATCAAGATGGGTTACACTGATTCTCAGTTGACACCCTCTAATATGCCCATATATGGGTTCAATGGAGTGGAATCAAAGGTGGAAGGCACTATCCAACTCCCAATGACCATGGGACAAGGAACGAATACATCCACTCAGATGCTGAACTTCATAGTTATAAAGGCAACCTCAACCTACAATGTGATCCTTGGGAGGACGGGTCTTCATGCGTTTAAGGCTGTTGCCTCATCATACCACCTGAAACTCAAATTCCCCACTCGGAATGGGATTGGTGAAGAACGGGGAGACCAAAAGATGGCTAGAAGCTGTTATGTAGCCGCGTTAAGGCCTGATGGAGTTGGGGGGCAGGTTCTCCCCATTGAAGATATGGACACTAGTGACAATGAGGACCGAAGAGGGAAACCAGCTGAGGATTTAATCCCAATTCCCTTAGTCCCGGATGAACCAGAGAAGGTGACTTATGTTGGGGCACTACTGCCCGAACCATTGAAAGGCAAACTTGCATCTTTTCTTCAAGAAAACAATGACGTTTTTGCTTGGACAGCGGCTGACATGCCAGGGATTGATCCCCAACTAATATCTCACAAATTGAATGTGGATCCAGAAAGGAAGGCAGTGAAACAAAAGAAAAGAAGTTTTGCTCCAGAGAGGCTTGAAGCCATTAAGCAAGAAGTGAATAAGCTTTTAGAAGCTGGGTTCATTGAGGAAATCCAATTCCCAGAATGGTTAGCTAACCCCGTGATGGTCAAAAAAGCTAACGGGAAGTGGAGAATGTGCGTCGACTTCACCGACTTGAATGATGCATGTCCTAAGGATTGTTTCCCCTTACCAAGGATTGATGCTCTGATAGATGCCACTGCTGGGCACGAGATGCTAAGTTTCATGGATGGCTTCAGCGGATATAATCAAATCAAGATGCACAAAGATGACATCGCCAAGGTGTCGTTCATCACTGACTTTGGTGTCTTCTGTTTCTTGGTCATGGCTTTTGGACTTAAGAATGCTGGAGCAACCTATCAAAGGTTGGTTAACAAAATCTTTGAGCACTTGATTGGAAAATCCATGGAGGTCTACGTAGATGACATGTTAGTCAAAAGCCTTGATAAGGCCGATCATATTGAGCACCTCCGAGAGGCTTTTGAAGTGCTAAGGCACCACAAGATGATGTTGAATCCAGCCAAATGTGCCTTTGGTGTAGGCTCGGGAAAGTTTTTAGGCCTGATGGTTTCCAAGAGAGGGATCGAGGCTAATCCCGACAAAATCAAAGCGATTCTAGACATGGAACCACCAAAGACTGTCAAGGATGTCCAGAAACTGACGGGAAGAGTGGCTGCTTTGGGGAGATTCATCTCCAAGTCTGGAGAGAAGTGCTTACCCTTCTTCAAAGCACTCAAAAAAGTGAAAAATTTTGAATGGACAACTGAAAGTCAAGAGGCCTTTGAGGCCCTGAAGAAATATATGGCTGAAGCACCACTGTTGGCAAAACCCAAGCCAGGAGAAATTCTCTATTTATACTTGGCGGTTTCCAACACAGCCCTTGGAGCTGTTTTGGTAAAGGAAGAAGTAAAGGTTCAGAAACCCATCTACTATGTGAGCAAGATTCTACATGGGGCAGAAATAAACTACTCAATGGTTGAGAAGTTTGCCTTAGCCTTGATAATGGCCTCAAGAAAGCTACGCCCCTACTTCCAAGCTCACAAGATAGAGGTCTTGACTGATCAACCTCTAAGAAACATCTTGCATAGCCCTCAAGTTAGTGGAAGATTGATCAAATGGGCCATTGAATTGGGCGAATTCGACATCAAGTATAAGCCTCGAACGGCCATAAAAGCTCAAGCACTTGCTGACTTCATGGTTGAATGCACCATTGACAACCAAGAAGTCGGGGGGCAGGAAGTGACTATGGAAGATAAGAAAGATGAGGAAATGACCTTCAAAGAATGTTGGGTGCTCTATTTTGATGGAGCATCAAAAACAAAATCAAGTGGAGCTGGTTTAGTGCTACAAAGTCCTGATGGATTCCTAATAGAGTATGCACTAAAACTTGACTTCCCGATGACAAACAATGAGGCTGAGTATGAAGCTCTGATAGCTGGCTTAGGGCTGGCTGGAGCCTTGAGAGTCAAAACTCTGAAAGTATGTGGAGACTCGAGGCTAGTGGTTTCCCAAGTAAATGGGGAGTTTGAGGCCAGAGATGAAGTCATGGCCAAGTACTTAAAACTTGTCAAGGCCATTATGACTCAGTTCGATGAATGCTATGTGGAACACATTCCAAGGGAAGAAAATATGAAGGCTGATGCCTTGTCTAAATTTGCCTCTTCTGAAATTGAAAACTATGCCGGGAGTGTATACTTCCAAGTCTTGAAGACCCCAAGCATCAATGGAAAGTTGGTAGCCCCCATTGGTATCACCAGTTGTTGGATTGATCCCATCAAAGCTCATCTGGAAACTGGGTGGCTGCCCAACGACACTTCAGAAGCACGAAAGCTATACGTCAGAGCACTAAGGTATGCCCTAATTGAGGGAATCCTATACAAGAAATCTTTTGTTATTCCGTACTTAAAGTGCTTGAGACCTCAAGAGGCAGAATTGGCCCTAAAGGAAGTGCATGAAGGGATTTGTGGGCAACACTTGGGGGGCAGAGCCCTGGCTCATAAAGTCACTCGTCTAGGTTTCTATTGGCCAAGCATACTTGCTGATGCTAAGAACTACGTCAAGAAATGTGAACGGTGCCAGAAACATGCACCAGTGGTTAGGCAACCACCAGAGATGATGACATCCATTAACTCACCTATCCCCTTTGCTATGTGGGGAATGGATATACTCGGGCCATTTCCTATGGCAAGTGCTCAAAGAAAGTTCTTGATAGTAGCAATTGATTATTTCACCAAGTGGATTGAGGCTAAGCCATTAGCCAAGATAACCACCAAGCAAGTGATGCAATTCTTCTGGGAAAATGTGATATGCAGATATGGAATTCCACGAGTCCTGGTCACGGACAATGGAACCCAGTTTAACAACGATGAGTTCAAGAAGTATTATGATGAAAACGATATCAAGTTGCGCTTCACTTCTGTCGCCCATCCTCAAGCAAATGGGCAAGCTGAGGTTGCAAATCGAATCATCCTTGATGGACTAAAGAAAAGAGTTGAACGCTCCAGAAACACTTGGGTAGACGAATTACTCCCTATACTTTGGGCATATCGTACTACTTGCAAAGTCACCACCGGGGCAACTCCATTCCTATTGGCTTATGGAGCAGAGGCAGTGGTCCCAGTGGAAATTACTCACACCTCCCCAAGAGTTGAGGCTTATGAACCAGAAACAAATGAAGAAGGCTTGAGGCTAGCTTTGGATCTAATTGATGAAGTTAGAGATGAAGCAAACGCCAAGATAGTTGAGCATCAAAAGAAAGCCTCTTTCTACTACAACCTAAGGGTTAAAGAAAGGTTCTTTCGTCAAGGAGACTTGGTTCTCAGAAAGATTGAAGCATCCGGAGTTGGACAAAAAGGGAAGTTGGCCCCAAATTGGGAAGGACCATATCGCGTCAAAAACGTATTTGGTCGAGGCTCCTACAAGCTAGAAACCCTTGAAGGGCATGAGGTGCCAAGAACTTGGCATGCCTCCAACTTGAAAGTTTATTATGTTTAAGGTGTTTCCTAAGTGGATTCACTACTAGAAATAAGGTTTGATAAAACCAAACCAAGTTTTTAAAAAACTTGAGTATTATGTAAGGGTTGAGCCCATTCTTCAAAGTTATGAATTATATACTCCTATTCATCATGTTTTGAATGCATTACATACTGATAGATATGTACAAAATGCTAACTAAACATGCAAAAGGCAAGAAAACAACACAAGCCATGAATGGCCACAAAATGTAAATAAAACTAAACTTACAAAAGTTTAAGTTAAGCCCGAAGGCTGGAAATACATAGAAAGAAAATACAAAGCCATGAACGGCCATAAGTAAACTACAAACTACGGCTGCGCTTCACCATCCTTGACTCCTGCATCTGTCTCCTCCCCTGAGCTAGAATTGGAAGAATGCTCACCAGCATCCTCAGCATCATCAGCAGAAGCGTCACTGAGGGGTGATGAATGCTCTGGATCTAAAATCCTAGCATCTTCCTCCATATCGTCAACTCCAGCCAAAATACGCTCCAAGGGAGTAGGAGGGTGAGGAGCAGGAAAGTCAGCAGCATCAAAGACTCCAGGATGCTTGGCCAAGATAGCCTGAACAGCATCCTCCCATCCTGAAGTATGCTGGACTGGGAAAAGGATCTCGTCATGCTTTTCGATCAAGTCCTTGTACTCCTGAGAGTCAAGGTACTCATCGATGCAATCATCCTTGCCTTTTCTCAGCTCAACAATATCAGCCTGAGCGTCAGCAAGCTCCTTCTCCCTCCTGGCAAGAGTCTCCTTAAGAGACTTCACCTCCTCCTCGGACCTCTCCAGCTTGACTCTGTTGGCCTCAGAGGAGGTACGCCAAGCCTTAGCTTGGAACAATACCCCCTGAAAGTTGGCATTTGCCTGCCAAAAGATAAAAGTTAGGAAAATATAAGCAGAAACTTCAAAGAAATAGCTAAGGTAAAGAAAATTACCGCAGCAATAGCTTGAGCCCCAAGATGCTCAGCACCCTCAAGGGTGGAATCTGCAACGAAATCCTTGTAATCACAAGGGGTAAGAGAGTGGTACGACCAGTCCACAGCATGTTTGGACACCCCAGTAATGGTGTCCTTCTTCCTGATACCCCAGTTGGGGCGCCACACTGAGGACTTGGCAGACACAGGAATGTCCACCTCATCCACAGAAGGGATCAAGAAGCTGGGAGCATTGGCTTTCCCCCTTGGATCATCCCCAATCCTAGCCCTTTTCATCCTGGATGTCTCAACATCCTTGGGCTCATTGGTCTTGTTGATAAAGGCCGCAGCTACAAGAAAAGCCAGAAAATGGTTAACAGAAGATCACCAAGAAAGAAAAATAGACATAATGAAAAGGGATAAGCAAAAATACCCTTATCATGAACAGTAGAAAGCCCAACGGACTTGAGGACAAACTCATCCAGTAACTCCCAAGCCACGGTAGTCCCATTATCCTTAATAAGCTCTGAGTAGGCATGAAGTTCCTCCTCATTCAAGACAATGTTACCGGGACTACCATCAGAGACTCTCCCAAAAGATGTACGGAACAGGGTTCCCCAGTCCCCTCCTTCCCATATAAGATACATGAACTCATTTTTCCATTTGGGGTTATTATCTGGGATTGACTTGGGGTGAAAAATGAAAGGGAAGCCTACCCTATGGCTTATATACACCCAACCCAAGTTGTTGGCTGAGCTATTCTTAAACTGAAAGATCTTTCTAAACAAAGGTACAGAAAGAGGGAAGTTTTTACGAAGGCATAAAACCATGAAACAATTAATTATCCTCCAGGCATTTGGAGGTAATTGACAAGGATTAATTTGAACATCTGCCAAGAGTCTAGGAATGAACTCATGGAATGGGAACCTAAGGCCGGCAACAATGGCATCTTTGTAAATACACAAAGCATTTGGCCTCCAGTGACATGAACGGTCACCGGCACCGGCGGGAACTAGCCTTAAAGGGGCCTTTACCCTATACATCTTATTATAACTTTTAATTAGATCTACTTCGTGAAACTTATTACTACAATCATACGAATCTAAAGCAGACACTGACGGGTATTCGTCCCCACGTTCATTAATCATATCATGCAAAGACATGTATTTTGAACGAATAGGAATGGGGGTACCTCTTTTTGAAGCAGAATTCATCTTTTGGAGGCGTTGGGAAGCTCGATCGGCCATTTTTAACCCAGAAAATCTTTAAATCTTCAAGAAATTTGCCCAAAAAATCTTCAAAAGAGCCCAGAAATCTTCAACAAAAAACCCAGAATCTTCAAAGAATCCCAGAATCTTCAAAGAAATCTTCAAATATTCAAGCAAAAACCCAGAAAAATGATGAGGTTAACCGGAAAAGCTTGCCGGGAATCGCTTTGTGGTGGAACCCTAGCAGAGCAAATTGTAAGAAATTTTGAAGAGAATTCAGCAGAGTAACGTTGAGAAAATGAAATGTGAAGAATGAGTATAAGCAAATGAAAACTCACCCTTATATAGGGATGACAGCCGGTCACTGGGCCGGTTGAACGAAGGGAAACCGGCATTAGCCGGTACGGCCCATAAAAGGCTAAAGGCCCAAATCACTGAGTTTGAACAGTGAAAATCCTTGGGCCTAGTTAAGCCCATTACAAAAACAAACCACATTTTCGATCAAAGTTCTGACCAAAATAAATTCGAATAAAGCCCAAAATGGCTCCTGTATTCGACCAAAAATCTCGTCGAAAGGCTAAAAGCCCAATTATTAAAAAAGGCTAAAAGCCCAATAAAAAGATGAAAGCCCAATTGCTAAAATAAATCCTTGGGCCCAAATGAAGCCCAATATATGTGGGCTCTAAAAGTCTGTAACGAACCAAGTATTCGACCAGAATCCTGGTCGAATGAGTTCGAATAGACACCAAAATTGAAGTCTCGATCGACCATGTTCCTGGTCGAAACCATTCGACCAGGCACCAAAAATTGAAGTCTCGATCGACCATGTTCCTGGTCGAAACCACTCGACCAGGAGGCAAAATGGAAGTTAACTTCGACCACAATCCTGGTCGAAATCATTCGACCAGGAGGCAAAATGGAAGTTAGCTTCGACCACAATCCTGGTCGAAATCATTCGACCAGGAGGCAAAATGGAAGTTAGCTTCGACCAGAATCCTGGTCGAAACCATTCGACCAGGAGGCAAAATGCAAGCAAATTTCGACCAGAATCCTGGTCGAAGGAGTTCGACCAGGAGCTAAAATCGAGGTCAAATTCGACCAGGATCCTGGTCGAAAATGACTTGAAAAATTCAAAAATCAATTTATCTTCCAGGAAATTGATGAAAAATCCCGATTCCTATTTTGGGAAATTATAAAATTGGTTTAGAACCATGTGTTCGTCAAACCAAGCTACAATACGGAAGAAAATTTCGTAACTCTCGAATGAAATAACTTCTACGATAATCCAAGAGAGATTTTCCTAGAAGTTGGGGGGCAAATGATATGGATAGAAAAGTAATTATAGAAATATAATTGACTGGTCAAATAAAAGGCCGATATTTAAAGCCCAATACCCTAATTATTCATTAATTTCGTAATTAATGAATAGGGAAAATATACAGCTCATAAAAAGAGTCCAAATTATGGCAAATTGGTCAAAGAAGGATCCAGAATCCCAATTAAAGGCAATTAATGAGTCATAGCCTTTATCAACAAGGAAAAGACTTCTCCGGCAAGAAATACGATGTTTATCCAATATCAAAAAGGAGACTTATTCGCTAAGACTCCTAAACATACCATAAATACTAGGCTCCAGACGCCTATATAAGGTCCCTGATCCTACAATCAGAACTACGTCTTGGCTTGATTCTCAATAACAATTTGAGATACGTAGGCATCTTGTGAGGACCAATTTAGTCCGGATACACGAGTGCAGCCATTAAAGCTCGAAGCTCATTAAACCTTAGCATTAATTACACAAGTACGTTTTTTATTCCACAACACCAATGAAGGAATTTACGGATGAGCGGAAGCATGATATAACATTTATTCCGTAAAAACCATGTATCGCACATATAGAAAACTGTAAAATGATATGGAATCAAAATCTTACCTTGAAAAATCGAAGCTTTGAATCGAGATGATCGTTAGCAGTAGCTTCTCAGAGTGTGAAGCTCTCTACCGGTATCCACCAAGAATAATTCTTCGATGAAGCTTTTTATAAAGCTTGAAGCTTTATAAAAATGGAGGTTTTCCTTTTTCTTTTGAGAGAGAGAGAGAGATGAAGAAGAAGGAGAGGCAACTAGGTTTTTCACAAAAACAAAAGTGTGTCTAACTCATCTCATCTCATCCTTTATATAGGGCTCAAGTAGGGTTAGTATATTTAATATATCAATATATATTAATATATAAATCCCTCACTTTCTCTTATAAAATGTTTAAATAATAATTAAAACTATTTTAATCATTATTATTATTCTCTCTCAAAATACCTTCATCAATAAATTAATCTTTTTATGGTGTGACCCTGTAGGTTCAATATTAAGCCGGTAGTAGAAATAAATAATAATAAACTTTTTATTTATTATTTATATGAATTCTAAAATTCATTAAATATAATTAACTGATTAATTATATTTATTCTACATCGTGAGTGATGCTTCTCAACATATCGCGACTATCCGGATAATATGAATTCACTGCTTAGAATACCAAGAACCTGTCAGTGACTAGTTACAGTACAATCAATTCCTTCTACCCTACAATATCCCGATTAAATACAAGGCACGGAACTCGTGTCAAGCCTATCAGATTTAATCATATGATTTCTTATTCATAATGCAAAGTTCATATTAATGCAAATTAGAAACTCATTTCTAATTTCATTCACTCTGGCCAGAGATTCCAGAACTCGCATACTAAGAATAACATAGGATATTCACTTCCTATACTGGAAGGGGTAGATCCTCTATTGACGTTAACTATCTCCATACACAAATCCCTATGCCCAGAATAGACCTAATGGATGTCCTTGAGACTAAGGACTAAACCAAAGCACAGTTCATTATATACAAGATAACTTTAACGATCTCAAGTCTAAGGACACTTGTACAACTATCACTCAGTGAACAACTATCGACACGTGAGTAATCTCCATTAGTTGTCCAACTACTCGAGTCATGTTCAGTGAACTTATTCCCTAATAAGCACCTACATACTAGCTATAGTGTCACCACACAAATGCCTATGAGAACAGACATCCTCCTGAAGGGAGCAAGCATAGTATGTACCAATCTTTGCGGATTCACTAACTTTCGATTAGTTATCCTATGATCAGGAACTGTTTAAGTCTAGAGTTATCATCTTCTAGATCTCACTATTACAATCTCATTATAATTCTAGAAGCTTTACTCTAAACTATGGAACATCTTATTTAAAAACACTTTAAATAGATAAAGCCCGTAATAAAAACAAAACAAGTCTTTTATTAATATAAACGAAATCAAATAAGAATACAAGAAAGTTCTTCCTAACTCATCATACATGATTGGATTTAGGACAAAACACTTTCAAATACAGAGATGAAGAAGTGTCTTCTTTAGTTAAGGCAAAACACACAGAGACATTACTGAGAGAGAGAATTGAGCCGGAGAAATTCAGAGAAATTAATAGTGCTCAGAACTTGATCATTGTATTGAATTTGTGTAACCTTAAACTCATTGAAGCTAATCTACGGATTACAAATTGTAGCACCCTTCGAGGTTTATATTTATAAAAAGATATATTCCCCGAAACTTGGTTTGGTTTGGTGTGTTTGATTTCGTTATAGAACTGAATGAATTATCCGCGAACGAAATTAAATTATTTGTGAGTATCGTATTCAACCCCCCCCCCCTTCTACGATACTTTGGACCTAACAGTAAGTATTCTCAATATTCAACAAAATTGCGGATAATTAAAGGAATCAGGAATTTTTCATGGAAAAAATGTTATTGGTTCAGATACGGATAAGAATCGAAACATTGGGGTTGGTTGGATAACAACATACATAGAATAACTCAGAGTAAAATTTCTCAAGGATTTGTGAAAGAAATAGACATTTGCCTGGTTCGACGTAGTCAACTTCTACCGTTGCTACTCAACCTTCTCCTTTCCCTTGCCTCGGGAACTCGATTCTAAAATACATATCTCATATTAGTACATCTTATCATTAATACTAGCCTCGACATATCACTCGTAATCATTTTATAAGTCTAAACAGCATATCGGGCCACTTCCGAGATTTATCGAACGCCCGAACTATTTTTCTAATAAGCAAACTCAGACACAACTCTTCACATAATACATTTACGGACACTAAACACATTATTCCACTTTATATAAACCATATAGTGCTTATAAATATTTTTAAAACATCACACGAAGCTTATTTGAATTTAAATAAGTCGCAAACAAATTTTTAAATCAAAAATCGGATTTTGAAACCCAATATAAGTATTTAAATGCAAATAAATAAATTAATAAAATTAATTGACACTCTTTAAATGCTCAAACTATTTTCAAATAATAAAACAGGTTTGAAAATAATTAAACTGAATTTTTAATTAATTAAATCTAATTAATTTTTAATTTTTAAGAATTAACTGATTAAAAGAATTAACCAATTAATTAAACAAATCAATTATTAATTAAAAATAATTAAAATAATTAAGTTTAATCAATTTTCGAATTTAAAATAATAAATATAATTTCCCAGAATTTTTCTGAATTAAAAATATATTTTTAAAATAAAAATATGAATTTTTAAAGATTTTAAACTATTTTCGAATTAAATAAATAATTAAAATCCAAAAACAGTTTTCAGAAATGCAATTAGGGTTTCAAAGATCGAAACCGGGTCAGAAAACGGGTCAACCGGGTCGGGAAGAACGAATCCGGGTCACCAAGAACAACCCGCCGGAATCTGGGTTTTCCAGAATCCGGCCGGCGTCCGGTGGCCGGAACCACTCATTTCCGATCAAACACACACCAAACCAGAGGGCTTTTGTTCGCCTTTTCAAAACAAACACAACCAACACACAATCATACATGTACCATGCCGGAATCGAGCCCAGAATTCGGTCAAAGAAAACGCCGGTCAACAACTCCGGCCGGAAACACCATCTACTAATTCTGTACATGAAACTCAACGTTTAATATGTCAAAATGAAGCTTATAACTCATACAATGAAAACCTTTTATCAGAATCAATGTCAGATCAACAACAAGAACGAACGAAGCAAAATAAAAATTCGGGTCAAAACCCGAAAATTAGACCCATCAAAATTGAACTTAAACATGAAATTAAATCATGGATTCTTGCAAATTAGAACCCTAGGAACATGTTAGAAGCAACCAATTGAACGGAGAATCAACAGAACAAAAATCCCCAATTCGGGTATAAACCCTAATTTTAATTCGAATTTGAAAAATTCATAACAAATCGAAAAATTACCAGATGATGATGAGGTTGGAAGATTCTGAAACTAGAGCTCAAGATCTTTGATTTGAGTACTTGAACTTTGGATTTGGATTTCAATAACACCTTCAAAAGTTGGTTTGATTATTCAAGAACACGAAGAGCACGGTTCGGGAATTTTGTATTTTTGTATATTTGTAATACGGATTATATGAGGTATAATGTACGATTCTCCTTTTTATACTTAGTGAGAAATAATACCCTAAACGACATTTTTGGATCGATATAGATCCACTGGATCGTTTAAAACCCTAATTAGGTTAAAAACACGTTTACGAAAAGATAATTATCTACAAGGACTGATAATTATCCAAATCAATACATATCATTATATAACTAATGCTCAAGAATACTGGGGCTATAACAGATGAAATATTGATATAAACGACATATCCGTCACCCTGGACAATTAGGGTTTGGAACAATTTTTCCCTTTTTGAACAAAACGAATTTCACTGACAAGATCAAATAAATAGGGATGAAATGATACGAATAATTCTTTCGATAACAATATAAATACGAAAGACGAAGGAATAATAATGATATACAAAATTTCAACGAGGCCCTTGAATTTTCAAAACGGGGCTCAAAACTGAATAAGATTCCAAATGACGAAATATTTGAAAGGGGCTTTCGACTCACCAAATAACACATAATCACCTCATAATCGTAACTTATTAATATTCCAAATATCCCACAATAATTATTCTCCACAAAATATAGTTTATATACATAAAAAAAAAATTCCACGGATATTACAATACCACTACAAACTCATCCAAATACTTCTTGAAAATCATGTTCATTAAATCCATAAAAGCTGCTGGTGCATTCGTCAATCCAAACGCCATTACCAAAAACTGATAATGTCCGTACCTTGTTCGAAAAGCTGTCTTCGGTATATCGTCTGGTTTAACCTTCAATTGGTGATATCCTGATCGTAGATCAATCTTAGAAAAATAAACCGCTCCTTTTAGCTGGTCAAACAGATCATCTATCTTGGGCAATGGATACTTATTCTTGACGGTTAGCTTATTTAACTCCCGATAATCTATACAAAGTCTCATACTTCCATCCTTCTTCTTGACAAACAACATTGGTGCTCCCCACGGAGAAACGCTAGGTCTGATAATTCCTTTGTCTAACAATTCATGCAGTTGCTTAGCTAATTCATTCATCTCCACTGGTGCCATTCTATATGGGGCTTTGGATACTAGTTCTACGCCTGGTGTTAAGTCTATTGCAAACTCAATCTCTCTATCCGGAGGTAATCCTGGTAACTCTTCTGGAAAAACATCTGGAAACTCACTCACGACGGGAATATCTTCTAACTTAGAAACTTCATCTATCACATATGCGAGATAAGCCTCACATCCTTGTCTTAGTAACCTCTTAGTCTGAATCATTGTCAAAAATTTCTTCGTTTGTTTCTCTCCTTTAAATATCACTTCTTTCTTTTCTGGGGTAACTAAAGTAACCCTCTTATCCTTAAAATCAATACACGCATCATAATCAGTTAACCAATCCATTCCTAAAATCACATCGAATTCTCCCAACTTGAAAGGTAATAAATCAGCATAAAAACGATTCCCTAAAATCTCAATTTCACAACGGGGGCAATATGAACTGACCGGTATACGATCCTGGTTAGCTATTTCTACACTCAACACTCCACTTAAGGGTTCCATTAAACAATTCAATTTACGAGCAAATGTTTCTGAAATAAATGATTTAGTAGCTCCTGAATCTATCAACACTTTAGCACTAATAGAGTTTACTAGAAGTGTACCTGCCACCACATCGGTGTCTCTCACTGCTTCCCTCATTGACATATTATAGGTTCTGGCAAGAGGCAGAACATCAACAGCTGGAGGTGCCTCTATAGCTCGAATCATGTTGTTCACGGTTGCTGGTGCTTTACAATCCTTAATCATGTGGCCTGGTTTCTTGCATCGGTGACACACAATCCCTATCTTGCAATCTTTGGCATAGTGACCCTTCTGGTTGCATTTAAAACACGTGATACTCAATCGATGGCATACTCCGGGATGTCTTTTCCCGCATGTCCTACATTCTGGCAGTGGGGGTCTGGAAACTCCTTGTTGACTATTGATTTGCAAACGATTGTCTTGCCATGTATTCCCGGTATCTGATTTCTTAAAGCTTAAACTCCTGCCGGACTGGAATCCCGGTTTCTTATTTGACTGACCTTGTGAACTCCCTTGCGGCTGTCCCTTATCAGGTGTCTCTACCTTCCTTTTCTTATTCTCTCTCTCCTTCATGTATGAATCACTCTCTGCTTCTGCAATCATTGCCTTCTGAACCACTGCGGCATAGGTATCTAATTCCAAAATGGCTAACTTGCTACGAATCCATGACCTCAGTCCCTGTTGGAACCTTTTGGCCTTCTTCTTCTCCGTGTCAACATACGTCGGAACAAACCTAGACAATTCAGTAAACTTTGTCTCATACTGAGGAACGGTCATGCTACCTTGTTTCAACTCTAGAAATTTCAACTCCATCTGGTCTCACATATAATCAGGAAAATACCTTTCTAAAAACAACTCTGTAAACCTACCCCACGTAATTAATCCCTCAGGTTCCATAGCCCTACTTGTTTCCCACCAATAACTTGCTTCACTCTTCAAGAAATAACTAGCATATTCTGTTTTCTTTTCTTCCGTTACCTCTATCAAGGCAAACGCTTTCTCTATTTCCTTTAACCATGCCTTCGCCTCAACTGGGTCTGCAGATCCCTTAAACTCTGGAGGTTTTGCTGCTTGAAAGGATTTAAACGTAACTACTGGTGCTGCATGCTGGTGCTGATGCTACTGCTGTTGTAGCAGCTGTTGTTGAATCTGTTGTTGTTGTTGTGCCAGGGCAGTAGTTTGTTGAGTAAGAGTATTCAAAAGATGTATTACAGCTGGATCTAGGTGACCTGTTGGAGGTGGATTCTGTTGACCTTCTTGGTCAGAATCATTTGAACGGGTATTTCGTCTAGGAGGCATATTTCTGATGAATAAACAATAATTGTTTCAATCAAATAATTCATATGTAGAAGAGAATGAGAGCACAATTGGTAAAACCAAGGTTTACGGATTTTCAACGGCGTAAGAGTACACTCGTTGCACAAATAGAATGACAGTTATAACATTGAAAATGAATAACAAGAAAATAATAACAATTCTACAAAAGGTGGTTATCATAGATATATACATAGATTCGATACAAGCGTAGAACGCTTTCAAAGTAAAGTATGTCATAGCTGAACTACAACTGCCGGTCAACAGTACAACAACCCAAGGCGATACTATAAGCCCGGTGCACTGTCGATACTATACTATGCATCTATATACTATCTAACTAGAAATCCATACATCCACATAACATCCATTCTTACCCAAACCTGCTCAAGGATCATCATCTCTAGCCTTCCATAGCGTTGGTCCGGCAACCTCTCCAATTTCCCTCAACGCATAGTCCAATATCTCTCTCATCCCTGCCAATGTCTCTCCCTCTCTGCTAGAAACTAGTCCATGCAACCTCGTCTCTACCAATGTCCTCGTAACCCTAAGTCTCATCTGAATCTCTCCTGCCTGACCTCTGAGTGTGTCCCTCTCTTGGGCTATGGCTGCCTCTGCTGAACGAGTCTCTCGCATCTCCAATACCTGTCTATAGAAATACTCTCTCTCCCCTCTCAACCTCTGATACTCATGGTGTGGAACTGGTGGCTGAGTCATCTGATACAATGGTCCAAAAACTGATGCTTGTGACCCTGGTGATGGGGCTACGTGACGAAGTGGAACGGGACAAAGTATATGATCCCTCCTGACTGCTGCATGTGCAGGTGGGGGCCGTATCGGTCGCGATGGTCCTGCTCTCCCTGTAAGATCCGGGAAAATTACGTGTTATTATATGATGTGAAATGAAATTTTAATTTCATATTAAGAGTTATTAAATGATTTATCTGTTTAAACGTGTTAAGTTATTCGTTAAATGATTGAATATGTGACAATGTGATGCTATGTGATATGTGTGGGGAATTTGAAACTATTTTGAAAAGGATGTTATACTATTTTATTTTATTATAATTATTGGAAAGAAAATTTGGATCGTTCCCAAATTATTCGGGCAATTGGTATATCGTTCGTACCAATATTTCATTCGTTAAAGTGGAAAGTATTCGAAAATATTCGTAATAGAAGTATTTTGGTTCGTATATCTATTATTAAACGATACTTGTAGTCATCTGTACTTTATGGATGATTATCGTCTCGTAAAACGTGTATTCTGCTTTATTAAAGATTTAAAGTGTTTTATCTGTTAAATTGTATTTAAAGCGATCTATCGGATCAGTATCGATCCAAAAATGTCGTTTGGGGTATTATTTTCCGTTTAATATAAAAAGGCAAATCGTACTTTGTTTTCGCATAATCAAGCTTAATTACAGTTAAAAATCTAAAAACCCCTGAAACGTGTTCTTCGTGTTCTTGAGAATCAAACTCAACTTTGAAGGCGTTATCGGATTCCGATTTCGATGTTCTTGTAACCAAATCGAATCTCTCATCATCCTCTACCTAAATCCACCATCAAAATTCGTGTGGGTATGATTTTCTGATTTTTCCGATTTTTAATTTATATATTTATTTCGAATTTATTATTTTGATTTGGGGGAATCTTTAATCTTTGTTGTTCTTGTTAATTGGTGGTATAATTAGACTGTGTATGTTGTAAGGAGTTTGTTGATGATTTTTGTGCAATTTTTAGAGCTGTAAATCGACTAGATCGGAGAATTGTTGAGTTCGCCGGTTTTTTTATACTTTTAGCCGGAGATTCATTTCCAGGAAGTTGTTGTTGTTTTTGCTTACACTAGTAGATAGATCGTGTGATTTGGAACATGTCCATGTCCTTCGATTTAAGTTTCATGACTGATTTGTGTTGCCGGAAAACTTGCGAGCCGTCGGCCGGAAAAGTTATGGTCCGATTTCAAGTTTTTCTGGGCAGTTCGTATGGATTTGAATGGGTTTTTGCAGTGAATCGTGTAGTCCCGAGCTTTCCCCGTGAAAAGCCCTGTGTTTTGACATGTTTTTGGTCGCCGGAGACGGCGGGTTCGCCGGAACCGCCACCGGATTCTGGTGGTGTTCTTGGCGACCCGTTTGTGTTCTTGGTGACCCGTTTCGTAACCCTAACCCGACCCGGTTTGATCTTACAAAACCTAATCTATTTTCAGAAAAGTGTTTCTGTGATTTATTTTTATAAAATAAATCAAAAATAGTTTTATAATTCTAAAAATCATATCTTTGATTTAAAAATATATTTTATTATTCCGAAAATTTTATAAATTCATAAATATTTATTTAAATTCGAAAATTGATTAAATTTAATTATTTTAATTATTTTTAATTAATAATTAATTTAATTAATTAATTGATTAATTCTTTTAATCAGTTAATTCTTAAAAATTAATTATTAATTAGATTTAATTAATTAAAAATTCAGTTTAATTATTTTCAAACCTGTTTTATTATTTAAAAATAGTTTGAGCATTTAAAGAGTGTCAATTAATTTTATTAATTGATTTATTTGCATTTAAAATACTTATATTGGATTTAAAAAATCCGATTATTGATTTAAAAAATTAGTCGTGACTTATTTAAAATTCAACTAAGCTTTGTGGGATGTTTTAAAAATAGTTTTAAGTGCTATGTGATTCGTATGAGTTGTGTAATGTGCTTTATAGTCAGTATATGCCCGTACTAGGGCTAGTGTCTGAGTTTTAAATATCGTAAATTAGACCGGGCGTCCGATACGTAACCGGTCACTTGTTTAAATGTGTTATGTGAACAATGTGAATTATCTGTGTGAGTCATGCATGCGAATAAATTGTGTGGAGACTTGTTTGAGTAATTGGTTGTGTCTAATGTTATCACGAGGGGTAGATAGGATAGAAATTTGTCGGTTATGTTAGAAAGTAAGATTTACGAGGCCGTTGACTTGGATGTTGACTTTTTATAGTATGGGGATTGTCGTCAAGCGAGTTACGTGGATTACTTATGTGGTTGATTGCGATTGGTCTATCAATTGAGATGTGGATGTTTATGCAACAGAGATATCGGTAAGATCGGTAAGTGCGTCGAAGTTAAGTTACAATCATTTATGGAATATGAGAATTATACGTTGAGGACTAAGTACCGTCTCATGTTTGACTATCGAGGCTGGCACGTGGATTCGAAATGGTAGAAGCAGACTAGTGGTGTTCGCAAGAGCGTTAAAGCAAAGAAGGACGGAAGTAGAGAATCGTGCGACAAGACAGAATAAGGAGGAAATCGTATTGTTTCAGCGTTACGAAATAGCTAAGGACCAGAGGCAAGTGTTTATACCCTTGCTTATTAATTAAGGGATATTATCTTGAATTATTAGTATGCATGTTGAATGCTTATTACTGAATTTTCAAATGTTGATTTCTTTTGCATTGAATTGCAAGTATGTTATTTAATCTCGTAAATTGACGAGTACTCTTTTATACCTTTTGAGTTTAGATTCATATTTTCATATTGATTGGAAAGATATACTTATTATATTGAAAAGTTTGAAGAGATAATTATGGGCCGTATACTAAGGCTTTCTTTTAAAAGACATGATTTTAAAATATTAGGTTGGAATATTGCCAACCCTAGATGAGTGGGAACTTACGAACCCTATGTTGAAAACGTTATTTTAAATTCCGAAGTTGTGGTACTTGTTCTACAAGTATTCCATTTTTCCATCCTGCACCCTTGCAACTATTATTATCATTTCTTGTTAATGCGATCATCTGATCCATTCCCTGATTCGAATTCATTTATGCTGTGCATGATTTAGTTTACTTCCTTCAAATACGAGGCTTATCTATTATAAGTATATGTTCGAAGGACTTGAACTATTTCTGCCAGAAGTTAATAAACCTTTGTTTTCTTCATTTATAAACTTCACCCTGAATTTTTCTTAAACTTGAACTTGACTTTCTTGTCACTTACCAGATTGTTGAATCTTAACTAATTCTTCCATAATGTGATGAATTGAACTGTTAAGGCCATCTAGAGCCTGTTCTTTGAACCCTATTCCATATTGAGTTATTGCAAATTCTGTTGATATCATAATGCCTGTTTCATATCAGATTCAATCTTGTTAAGCATGTTATTGTTTATTCTTTGAACCCTACTCTATATTGACTTGTTACACTTTTCTGTTGATATCATATTGTCTGTTTCATATCAGACTTAACCTTGTTGAGCGTGTCATTGTTTATTCTTCATTATATCCCAGTTGCTACATCGAACTCGTCGATGCTTATTATATTGTCACTTTTCATGTGCACCTCCCCATATTGTGTCGATCTCGTCGATACTAGATTATATTGTTATTCCTTAATGGATTCTTCATAATTGAACTGTTTCCTGGAACGTGAGTTTTCCAGCAATTGTTGTATTAAGGTCGTCGATTCTTCCGACACCTGATTGTCGAAGTAAGGTTGTCAATTGTACTGACACCTGACGTATAAATAATATAGAATTGGAATGTTTTTAAAAATGGACCAATTATTGGTCGATGTAATTAAGGCCCAGATTGGCCTAGGATCCAGTAGAGGACTATGACATGAGCTAGTCCGGGGTTGATGCGTGGCTGGCCAGCAGCACAACCTTTGTATTTGATAATTGTTAAAAATCCAATTCTAATATGAATTTTCATTTCTAGGATGAGTTACATCCATATACTTTGTACTTGTGAGATATGACCTGATTCTCAGGTTTATTCGTTGCGTGAAGTTGTTGGTTTGTTGATTATTAATAGTGGTTTCAATCTTGCTGAAATCGCTTACTCTTAATACATTCGGATTCCAAATAGTTGAAATCCACTTCCTTGATTCCATTGGCAGTCGTGAGATATCTATCTTGTTGAGTTTTATTCATACCGCATATCCAGTCGGTACCATGTTGAAGTCTTGAAGTGCGTTCTTTATTTCTTAACTGAGCGTGTTGGCTCATTCTTGCCCCTTGATTATTCTAACCTTCCAGAGTTGTTGATTTCGGAAAATGTCGTGAATAGACCTGTTATCTTCAAATTAGTATTTTTGTACAAACTATGGTCTTGAAGACGTACGAGTTATATTTATTTCATATTTTCTACATACTATTGTAGTTATTGTTGATTCGGTCATCGTAACGACCTATATAAATCTTTTGTGTTTTAAAACTATTCGGTTGCGAGAAGCTAAATGAGATATTGTGATAAATTACCAAACTTACTTTGAAAATATTAGAGATTACAAATGTTTAAGCCATAGGCTTGTTTATTTGAAAATCCAAAGTTTATTTTGGAAACCTTTCGTATCATATTTAATAATACGCTTGCTGAGCAATTCATTCGCTCATACTTGTTTTATTTATATATATTTTAGCCTGCCGGAAAGAAGGTGTATTGGCGAGAGTTGTCCGCGTAGCTGATCAGAGATGGGGAAAGATATTAGCGTAAAGACGTTTTGATCCAGAGCAGTGGAGCTAGTGAGAGGTTTTGTATATAGATGTTTTCTATTACTTAATATATTGTATAAGATTAGTTGCCTGGTATACTTCTTATCGAAGTTATACTGGTGTATTAGAATTTTGTAAAGAGAATGGTTGTAAAGAAGAAAGATTGTTGTAATGAATTTTTGGATTCTTGTTCCTAGCACTATAACCTTTAAAGATTCTTGGTAGAGTTGGGGTCACAGATATTATTATTATTGTGTTGATTTTATATTGAACAGGTTGTTTGGATTAAGAGTGCAGTGTGACGACCAAATCATTGACCCCGGATTTGGGGGCGTTACAGTTGGTATCAGAGCAAGGGTTATAGTAAAACTAGAAACGAGAGTGTGTGGGAGTGTATATAGTTATATAAGGAACGTCAGAGCTCATTTAGAGTTCGTGTTGGACTATTGGATATAGTACCACTGAGTGAGTTAAGATAGAGGTACTCGATTAAGATGATTGTGCTGAGGTGGATAGAATTTCATACGATTGTAGATGTCTACGGCGGAATCTTCGAGGACTATTACGAGTCGACGACGACGTACGATATTGATAACCTTGCGACGTGGAAAAGAAGGGCTGAAATCGAATAACGTGGAGAAGAAGGGCTGAAATCGAATAACGAGCTATCGAAGGAGTCGACGGAGGAGTCATATGTGAAGACCTTGGTAATACCTTCCCATCCTAAGGAAATATTTGACATTTCTTTAAGCGAAGCTGTGTTGGTGAATATATTCCACCTTTTGACTCTGTACTTGATACTTTTGATCAATCATGATTGCAATTGCATCAGAGGTTGTTGTGACATCTATTTCAATTTGTGAAGCCTGTTGAAAATATGTTATTTAAATTCCAACTCCTTCATTCTTCCGGAGTGGATAACTCTAATTGTGATGTAACACTATTTGTTGATACTTCCTTTCTGGTTGTTCTTCTTTTCTGAAACAACACCTTTGGAATCTATTCAATTTCAATCCAAGATGTGTATTTGGGAATTCTTATCGAAAGGCCCTGATTGTTATTCTGACTCTAAATTTCTTTCATATTTCTCTACTCCAACTGAGATAAACAACCCTATTTATAGGGGACACAAGGACTATCTGTCTATGTGATAGAAGTCTGACGGGACGCCGTCACTTGTGTGTTGTGAAATACAAGAAGGCTAATTACCTTTAGTACTGTCTTAATAGAGACACACAACATTGAGTTCATGTGATCAAATTGGTCTCTCAGTAATCCTTTCACTTCCAATAATGTTGCTTTGGAATATACAGATTTGGTAACCCCAATTGTGGGACATTTGCTACGATATAGAATCTTTTCACTTCAAACTATCATGAACTTCTTACTTCAAATAATCTGGGAGGTATGCCATTAGGGTGAACTGGAATTTACCCTACCTTACCGAACGAAGAATTTGCGATTGAATTACCATGAACGAAAGCGGACTACGATGCGATTAGAATACTAGTAACATATAACGGGGCCAGTTGTTCTCTTTCTATCGATTAACGTTACGATGTGGAAAAGGTAAAGTTAGATAATTCAAGAGTTGATTGGAAATTGGGGAAAAAGGTGTAATTGTGCTGATGTTATCCTAGGTTGTGGAAGATGGACATAATAGATTTCTGTCTCAATGAGAAGAACTTTTAAGATTGGATGATAGGCTAATAATGGAGAATGAGTTAATCCTTGAGTATTTCAGGATTGTATGATATGGTTGCAAGTCTTTTGCTCACGATAGTTAAGGTAGATTTTACCAGTCAATGTGGATGTATAGAATGAGAATCAAGATAATGTCGGGTTGATCAAGCTGTTTGGGAAATGAGATGGAACCATGGAAAAGGTGTCATGAGTGTTACTGTGAAGATAGGAAAAGAAGATGAAGAGGTGTTAATAAGGATTTAAAGACAATGGATGAGGTAATGAAGGGTTGTTTTCAGCTGAAGAGTTAATTGGCATGAAAGGTATGTGATTGTTGAAAGCAGTTGTTAGATATATTGGAAATAGGTAGAGTTGACCCAAGAACGTGGATGGCTGATAGTATGAGTAGTAAAAGAGAGAATTGAGATGTAAATATCTTCGGTACAAGGATTATAAAGGATGGAGTTTTAAGGTTATGATGACAAGAGATCAACTAGAAGGAATGACGGAATTAAGGATTCAACCAGGATTGATTAAAGGGAAAGGGCTACATAAAGGAAAGAGTTATGGAAAGAGAAATGGAATTCAGTTACAGGAGGGAACGAGAAAGAATAAGGGATAAGAAGGAAATGTAAGGATATATAAGAGGTTTAAAAAGGATAGTAATGTTGGTGAGTATTTAAGTGCTTGGGATGCTAGAAGATGAAGACAGAGTAACAGAGGTATAGTAGACGATTACAACTAAAGAGATTCCTGAATGGAGACGAAGACATGTTGAGATAAACTGTGGTATGGAGTTGCTAAGGCTTAGAGCTTATCGTGGTGTTATTTAGGTTATTATTGACCGATTAATGAGAGATAATGGTACGGCATGGAATGACGAGTTCAATTGTATTTGACAGAGATCCGCGACGTAATTGAAGAATTCAGACAGCCTATGATTGTGTACTAAATTTTGAAGGTAATTGGGAGGATCGTTTACAGATGATTAGATTTCCTTACGACAACAGTTACTATGACGATTTTGAAATGCTACCTTACGACGATTTATTGAGTGTTGGGAAAGTGCGTATAAGTTTGCTTGCCACCCCGTGAGTGGTATATTCATAGTGTATTTCGTAGAATATGAACCTATAGAGATCTAGTTAAATTGTTCTATGTTGAGTAACCGATTGAGATATGGAGTCAGTATGAGAGAGTGATAAGTAATAGAGGAGTCGAATTAGTATGAGTATGAGGAGAAATCCTAAGGTTGAAAAGTCAACCTAGGAATTTGAGAATGAGATGTTGGAAAATATCCACCTATGTTGCGCGAGCTGATTCTGAGGACAGAATCCTGTTAAGGGGGGAAGGATGTAAGATCCGGGAAAATTACGTGTTATTATATGATGTGAAATGAAATTTTAATTTCATATTAAGAGTTATTAAATGATTTATCTGTTTAAACGTGTTAAGTTATTCGTTAAATGATTGAATATGTGACAATGTGATGCTATGTGATATGTGTGGGGAATTTGAAACTATTTTGAAAAGGATGTTATACTATTTTATTTTATTATAATTATTGGAAAGAAAATTTGGATCGTTCCCAAATTATTCGGGCAATTGGTATATCGTTCGTACCAATATTTCATTCGTTAAAGTGGAAAGTATTCGAAAATATTCGTAATAGAAGTATTTTGGTTCGTATATCTATTATTAAACGATACTTGTAGTCATCTGTACTTTATGGATGATTATCGTCTCGTAAAACGTGTATTCTGCTTTATTAAAGATTTAAAGTGTTTTATCTGTTAAATTGTATTTAAAGCGATCTATCGGATCAGTATCGATCCAAAAATGTCGTTTGGGGTATTATTTTCCGTTTAATATAAAAAGGCAAATCGTACTTTGTTTTCGCATAATCAAGCTTAATTACAGTTAAAAATCTAAAAACCCCTGAAACGTGTTCTTCGTGTTCTTGAGAATCAAACTCAACTTTGAAGGCGTTATCGGATTCCGATTTCGATGTTCTTGTAACCAAATCGAATCTCTCATCATCCTCTACCTAAATCCACCATCAAAATTCGTGTGGGTATGATTTTCTGATTTTTCCGATTTTTAATTTATATATTTATTTCGAATTTATTATTTTGATTTGGGGGAATCTTTAATCTTTGTTGTTCTTGTTAATTGGTGGTATAATTAGACTGTGTATGTTGTAAGGAGTTTGTTGATGATTTTTGTGCAATTTTTAGAGCTGTAAATCGACTAGATCGGAGAATTGTTGAGTTCGCCGGTTTTTTTATACTTTTAGCCGGAGATTCATTTCCAGGAAGTTGTTGTTGTTTTTGCTTACACTAGTAGATAGATCGTGTGATTTGGAACATGTCCATGTCCTTCGATTTAAGTTTCATGACTGATTTGTGTTGCCGGAAAACTTGCGAGCCGTCGGCCGGAAAAGTTATGGTCCGATTTCAAGTTTTTCTGGGCAGTTCGTATGGATTTGAATGGGTTTTTGCAGTGAATCGTGTAGTCCCGAGCTTTCCCCGTGAAAAGCCCTGTGTTTTGACATGTTTTTGGTCGCCGGAGACGGCGGGTTCGCCGGAACCGCCACCGGATTCTGGTGGTGTTCTTGGCGACCCGTTTGTGTTCTTGGTGACCCGTTTCGTAACCCTAACCCGACCCGGTTTGATCTTACAAAACCTAATCTATTTTCAGAAAAGTGTTTCTGTGATTTATTTTTATAAAATAAATCAAAAATAGTTTTATAATTCTAAAAATCATATCTTTGATTTAAAAATATATTTTATTATTCCGAAAATTTTATAAATTCATAAATATTTATTTAAATTCGAAAATTGATTAAATTTAATTATTTTAATTATTTTTAATTAATAATTAATTTAATTAATTAATTGATTAATTCTTTTAATCAGTTAATTCTTAAAAATTAATTATTAATTAGATTTAATTAATTAAAAATTCAGTTTAATTATTTTCAAACCTGTTTTATTATTTAAAAATAGTTTGAGCATTTAAAGAGTGTCAATTAATTTTATTAATTGATTTATTTGCATTTAAAATACTTATATTGGATTTAAAAAATCCGATTATTGATTTAAAAAATTAGTCGTGACTTATTTAAAATTCAACTAAGCTTTGTGGGATGTTTTAAAAATAGTTTTAAGTGCTATGTGATTCGTATGAGTTGTGTAATGTGCTTTATAGTCAGTATATGCCCGTACTAGGGCTAGTGTCTGAGTTTTAAATATCGTAAATTAGACCGGGCGTCCGATACGTAACCGGTCACTTGTTTAAATGTGTTATGTGAACAATGTGAATTATCTGTGTGAGTCATGCATGCGAATAAATTGTGTGGAGACTTGTTTGAGTAATTGGTTGTGTCTAATGTTATCACGAGGGGTAGATAGGATAGAAATTTGTCGGTTATGTTAGAAAGTAAGATTTACGAGGCCGTTGACTTGGATGTTGACTTTTTATAGTATGGGGATTGTCGTCAAGCGAGTTACGTGGATTACTTATGTGGTTGATTGCGATTGGTCTATCAATTGAGATGTGGATGTTTATGCAACAGAGATATCGGTAAGATCGGTAAGTGCGTCGAAGTTAAGTTACAATCATTTATGGAATATGAGAATTATACGTTGAGGACTAAGTACCGTCTCATGTTTGACTATCGAGGCTGGCACGTGGATTCGAAATGGTAGAAGCAGACTAGTGGTGTTCGCAAGAGCGTTAAAGCAAAGAAGGACGGAAGTAGAGAATCGTGCGACAAGACAGAATAAGGAGGAAATCGTATTGTTTCAGCGTTACGAAATAGCTAAGGACCAGAGGCAAGTGTTTATACCCTTGCTTATTAATTAAGGGATATTATCTTGAATTATTAGTATGCATGTTGAATGCTTATTACTGAATTTTCAAATGTTGATTTCTTTTGCATTGAATTGCAAGTATGTTATTTAATCTCGTAAATTGACGAGTACTCTTTTATACCTTTTGAGTTTAGATTCATATTTTCATATTGATTGGAAAGATATACTTATTATATTGAAAAGTTTGAAGAGATAATTATGGGCCGTATACTAAGGCTTTCTTTTAAAAGACATGATTTTAAAATATTAGGTTGGAATATTGCCAACCCTAGATGAGTGGGAACTTACGAACCCTATGTTGAAAACGTTATTTTAAATTCCGAAGTTGTGGTACTTGTTCTACAAGTATTCCATTTTTCCATCCTGCACCCTTGCAACTATTATTATCATTTCTTGTTAATGCGATCATCTGATCCATTCCCTGATTCGAATTCATTTATGCTGTGCATGATTTAGTTTACTTCCTTCAAATACGAGGCTTATCTATTATAAGTATATGTTCGAAGGACTTGAACTATTTCTGCCAGAAGTTAATAAACCTTTGTTTTCTTCATTTATAAACTTCACCCTGAATTTTTCTTAAACTTGAACTTGACTTTCTTGTCACTTACCAGATTGTTGAATCTTAACTAATTCTTCCATAATGTGATGAATTGAACTGTTAAGGCCATCTAGAGCCTGTTCTTTGAACCCTATTCCATATTGAGTTATTGCAAATTCTGTTGATATCATAATGCCTGTTTCATATCAGATTCAATCTTGTTAAGCATGTTATTGTTTATTCTTTGAACCCTACTCTATATTGACTTGTTACACTTTTCTGTTGATATCATATTGTCTGTTTCATATCAGACTTAACCTTGTTGAGCGTGTCATTGTTTATTCTTCATTATATCCCAGTTGCTACATCGAACTCGTCGATGCTTATTATATTGTCACTTTTCATGTGCACCTCCCCATATTGTGTCGATCTCGTCGATACTAGATTATATTGTTATTCCTTAATGGATTCTTCATAATTGAACTGTTTCCTGGAACGTGAGTTTTCCAGCAATTGTTGTATTAAGGTCGTCGATTCTTCCGACACCTGATTGTCGAAGTAAGGTTGTCAATTGTACTGACACCTGACGTATAAATAATATAGAATTGGAATGTTTTTAAAAATGGACCAATTATTGGTCGATGTAATTAAGGCCCAGATTGGCCTAGGATCCAGTAGAGGACTATGACATGAGCTAGTCCGGGGTTGATGCGTGGCTGGCCAGCAGCACAACCTTTGTATTTGATAATTGTTAAAAATCCAATTCTAATATGAATTTTCATTTCTAGGATGAGTTACATCCATATACTTTGTACTTGTGAGATATGACCTGATTCTCAGGTTTATTCGTTGCGTGAAGTTGTTGGTTTGTTGATTATTAATAGTGGTTTCAATCTTGCTGAAATCGCTTACTCTTAATACATTCGGATTCCAAATAGTTGAAATCCACTTCCTTGATTCCATTGGCAGTCGTGAGATATCTATCTTGTTGAGTTTTATTCATACCGCATATCCAGTCGGTACCATGTTGAAGTCTTGAAGTGCGTTCTTTATTTCTTAACTGAGCGTGTTGGCTCATTCTTGCCCCTTGATTATTCTAACCTTCCAGAGTTGTTGATTTCGGAAAATGTCGTGAATAGACCTGTTATCTTCAAATTAGTATTTTTGTACAAACTATGGTCTTGAAGACGTACGAGTTATATTTATTTCATATTTTCTACATACTATTGTAGTTATTGTTGATTCGGTCATCGTAACGACCTATATAAATCTTTTGTGTTTTAAAACTATTCGGTTGCGAGAAGCTAAATGAGATATTGTGATAAATTACCAAACTTACTTTGAAAATATTAGAGATTACAAATGTTTAAGCCATAGGCTTGTTTATTTGAAAATCCAAAGTTTATTTTGGAAACCTTTCGTATCATATTTAATAATACGCTTGCTGAGCAATTCATTCGCTCATACTTGTTTTATTTATATATATTTTAGCCTGCCGGAAAGAAGGTGTATTGGCGAGAGTTGTCCGCGTAGCTGATCAGAGATGGGGAAAGATATTAGCGTAAAGACGTTTTGATCCAGAGCAGTGGAGCTAGTGAGAGGTTTTGTATATAGATGTTTTCTATTACTTAATATATTGTATAAGATTAGTTGCCTGGTATACTTCTTATCGAAGTTATACTGGTGTATTAGAATTTTGTAAAGAGAATGGTTGTAAAGAAGAAAGATTGTTGTAATGAATTTTTGGATTCTTGTTCCTAGCACTATAACCTTTAAAGATTCTTGGTAGAGTTGGGGTCACAGATATTATTATTATTGTGTTGATTTTATATTGAACAGGTTGTTTGGATTAAGAGTGCAGTGTGACGACCAAATCATTGACCCCGGATTTGGGGGCGTTACACTCCCTCCCGGTACATATCTATCCTCTATCGTATGCTTTGACGGGTCTGAATCTGAGCTAGAGCTAGGGGCTACAATTATATAACCATATTCAATTACCACACATAATATTCCTAATTGACCTTCTATAATCCTTACGTGAATTTCTAACTCTCTACGTTATCCTGGACCCTAAGTCCTAACTTGTTTTAAATGCCATAACATGTTGCTCTGATACCAACTTGTGACGCCCTCCAAACCCGGGGTACAGATTTGGGGAGTCACTCGACCAACGAAACACAATAACCCTGTATATAACACATGCATAATAATATAATAACATAAAATACCCCTTAACCAAGACCGCGTCCAGATTATGGCATTGAACAAGCTTCTAAGTCATTATTATTACAAACCGGTTTCAGAGTTATTACACAACTTAAAGTCAAAGCTAGACATCTAGTCTAACTATCAAAACAAACAACTACCCTGCCAATGACAACCACTCTTGATGATCTCCTAGCTACTGGAGAACTATCGCTCGCGCTGTGTCTGCTCATACTCTCGCTTAACTGGAATATGGTTAGAAACAAAGAAAGAATGAGCTACAAGTGCTCAGCAACATAATATATATCAATCACAATTCCATAATAAAAGGAAGAGATCACAATTATCTGAATCAACAATATACAAGTCAAACATATGCTTTTAACAATCTTTATTGAAGAAGGAAGGATGAGAATTGGGCTTCTACATTTTTCAAATAAAAAGGTTGAGCTGCTGATCAGTCACGCATCAACCCCGGACTAGCTTATAGCAAAGTCCTCCACTAGGATCCATGGCCATCTGGGCCTTAAGTTATCACGACCATAAATATGGCCCGACCATTACTGGTCTCATTTTAAAACATGCCAATTCTATCACAAAGTATAAGCAATAACATGCACAACAGGATAAATACACAATGTCAGGGTGCAATAGTTGCAAAAGAGCTTCAACTGCTCGATATCAAATGAAGTTCGGGAACTAGATTCGAAATGGATTCGACGGTATATAAGTACACAAAGACAAGGTACAATAATTGCAAAAGAGCTTCAACGACTCAATATCAAATGAAGTTCGAGAACTAGATTCAAAATGATTTCAACGGTACATAAGTACACATTTAAGAAGGTCAACAATGATTATTGTCAATACAAGTGAATTGAAATGAAGATTTCTGATATTCGACACGATTGTGAATTTAATCAAGAATTTAGGAATATTCAAGGAAATAGCATCAGTTGCTCAATACAGGTGAAGATGGAATAATCTGAATCTTTTTGATGGTAATATATATGTAATCATTAAGAACAATAATAATTGAATCAACAAGAAAGGCACAGATACTTGCCTGGTCTACGTAGCTGACAGAATTCTATCAAGCTTACTCTACCTTCTCATTTCCCTTGCTCCGGGAACTCGATTCTATAATAAACAACTCATTACAGTAAGTCTAACTATCCTCGTTCTATCCTCGATACACTCATAACCATTTTCACATTTAAACAAGTAATCGGGTTCCTATCGGATGCCCGATCTAATTTACGGTAATTAAAACTCAGACATTAGCCCTTGTACGGGCATTTACGGACTATAAAACACATTATTCAACTGATATAAACCATATAGCACGTATAAATATTTTTAGAACAATATTCGAGGCTTATTTGAATTTAAATAAGTCGCAATTAATTTTTAAATCAAAAATCGGATTTTTTTAATCCCAATATAAGTATTTAAAAGCAATTAAATCAATTCATAAAAATTAATTGACAATTTTTAAACACTCCAACTATTTTTAAATAACTAAATCAAGCTAGAAAATAATTAAACCTAATTTAAATTAATTAAATCTAATTAATAATTAATTATTAAGAATTAACTGATTAAAAGAATTAATCAATTAATTAAATTAATTAATTATTAATTAAAAATAATTAAAATAATTAAATTTAATCATTTTTCGAATTTAAATAAATAATTACAATTTTTCAGAATTTTCTAAATTTAAAAATGAATTTATAAAATAAAAATATGATTTTTAAAAGATTTTAAACTTTTTTCGAATTAAATTTAAAAATAAAATTCAAAAACAGTTTTCTGAAAATGAATTAGGGTTTTGAAGATTAAAACCGGGTCAGAAAACGGGTCAACGGGTCGGGTTACGGGTCACCAAGAACAAACCGGGTCGCCAAGAACATACCGGAAATTTTCCAGTTTCCGGCGACCGGCCCAGAATCCGGCGAGCCAAAAACACGACTAAATTTAGGGCTTTTGATATCAAAATACTCCTGATAACTATAACAATACATTCCGATCAAAAACAAACCAAAAACATCACCGGAATCCAAAACCCGACCAAATTCCGGTGACCTTAAACAAATTTTCCGATCTACCAAAATCGTACATGAAACTCTACGTTCTTGGTGTTAAAATGAAGCTTAGAACACATACAACAAAAGCCCTCTATCAAAAACAATGTCAGATCACTCATATGAACAGACTGTTAAAAAGAAAAATCGGGCAAAACCCTAGAAATCGAATTTCTCAAAATCGAACATAAACATGAAATTAAAACATGGATTCCTACTAATTAGAACCCTAGGAACATGTTAGAAGCAATCAATCGAACGGAGAATCAACATAATGAAAATCCCCAATTTGAACATAAACCCTAATTTTAATTCGAATTTGAAAAATTCATATTAAATCGAAAAATTACCATATGATGATATGGTTTGAAGATTTTGAATCTAGAGATCAAGAGCTTTGATTTGAGTACTTGAACTTGTGATTTGGATTTCAATAACACTCCCAAAAATTGGTTCGATCTTCAAGAACACGAAGAACACGGTTCGGTGATTTTTATATTTTTTTGTATTTATATATGTATTATACATACAATAATGTATGATTCTCCTTTTTCTACTTAGTGGAAAATAATACCCCAAACAACATTTTTGGATCGATATAGATCTACTGGATCGTTTTAAAACCCTAATAAAGTAAAATACACGTTTTACGAGGTGATAATTATCCAAATCAATACATATCATTATATAACTAATGCTCAAGAATACTGGGGCTATAACAGATGTTTTATTGATATGGACGATATATCAATTGCCCTAAAAAATTAGGGTTTGGAATAATTTTTCCTTTTTCGGATAAAACGAATAATATTGTCAATATCAAATAACTAGGGATATAAAGATACGAATAAATCTTCCGATGATGATTCGGACACGAATGACGAAGGGATAATAATGATGTACAAAGTTTCAATGGGGCCCTTGAATTTTCAAAACGAGGCTCAAAATTGAAGATATTTTCAAATGACAAGATATTTGAAAGGGGCTTCCGACATACCAATTAGCACATAATCACTTAACAACCTTAATCAATAACACTTCAAATACTCCACAATAATTATTCTACACATATAATACAATTTATATAATTAATAAAGTTCACGGATCTTACAATCAGGATCACTAAAGATTGGGTATTCTCTTATTTACTCTCAAGTTTTTGATTATGGCTCATTTGTTTTAAAAGCTTTAAGTGATAGAAAAGCAGATAAATTAGGTTATGTCTGTTTTATTAGATTTTTCCAATTGATATTCTGTCACTTATGTCCTAATGTTATATTTGAAGATGATGTGATTCTACCAATTTGTAGAATTACAGAAAATAATTTGAAGTCCTTAGTCAACAGTGATAAGGCAAATGGTTTTTCAGGCAATGTCTTTATTCCTGATGAGGTCAGGCTTTTCTTGAAAGAGAAAATGCCTACTCAATATGGATCAGTTTCTGATGTTATGGGGCAAGGCCAATCACACCTTGTTCCTGACCCAAACATTCAACCCAAACAGTCAAAACATTCAACAGCCACCTCTATTGTCCCCCAAAAGACTTTAGTTGTAAAAACTAAGAAATCAACTAGAACTGATGTGTCTGGAAGGAAATCAGGTCCAAAGGATTTTTCTTCTACACCACTCACTCAAAAGAAGAAACAAGGAGGTATACAAGGGGTCCTGGTAAAGAAGGCTGTCAAGGATGTTGAGGTTGTTTCTATGAAAAGAAAGTTGGTTCTGAGGGATGAGACTGATTCTGAGGATGATTTGCCAATATCCTCTAAGATAAAGATGTTTAAGGAAGTTGCTGATACTGCTAATGAAGCTGTGGTACCATCACCTAAGCCACAGAAGAAAAGGAAATTATCAAAGAGCAGGTATCATATTCCTTTAGAAAAGAAGTAGGATACTAATGGACAAGATACTTCTATTCCTGATGAGCAGTCAAATCCTGATGCTCAAGCAAATCCTGACGTTGGCATTCCTGATGCTGCACCAAGTCCAGTGATAGCTATTTCAGACTCTCCAGCAAAATCCTCTCCAACTTCAAGAATTCTGGAAATACCATGGGAGAAGGTTGCTGAGACTGCTTCCAAACTTGGATTTACACATCCTTTGGATAATAAAAGGAAGGCAGAAGAGATTGTTTTCACTAGACAGAAGAAGCTGAGAGGATCAAGCCCACAAGAACCTGGACCTCAAAGTGGTTCAGCAGCTAATACTGATGATCCTGTCCCACAAGAACCACTCAATCAAAGTTTGGGTGAAGGCATAGCAATTGGAATGGTCACACAAGAACCATTTTCTCAAAGGGAAAATGTAGACATTTTTATTCCAGCCACACAAGAACCATCTTCTCAATGTGAAGATGCAGGCAAAGCTACAGTTTCTGAGGAATTTCCTGACATTGCTCAAGGGGTTTCTGGTGCAGATGAAGTTGAAAGATTGGTCGAGGACACTGTCATTGAGGGAAGTACACAAGAACCTTTAACTCAAAGTGTTAAAGCAGCTTCTGAACCTCAGGCTCCATAAGAACCATCAGTAACAAACCCTAATGCAAGCCATTCAAATCCTGACAGTGTTGCTCCCGACGCTAGTGGTGCTCCTATGCTGAGCCAATCCTGATACAACCACTTAGCTCAAGACCAATGACAGATTCTATCACAGCATCACAGGATAAACTTAAAGGTATTGCTTTTTCTGATCCTGATGTTACTCATGATTCTAATGCTGATGATAGTGATGATAGTGATGATGATAATAATGAAGAGAAGGATCAGCTTGCCAAAGCTCTTAAATCTAGTCTTGGAACCAACTTTGATTCTTCAAGCAATTTCATGACTGGCAAGGCTACTACTGGAAAGGACTTAAGACAAGACTTTTCTGTTCCTTCTGAGATGGATCCTGCTGAGGCACTTAGACAATATGAATGGAACAATTCATGGTATAGATCTGATGAATCTGTTAGTTATCCATATGCTTTGGATCATGCCTATGATGCAGTGAAATGAATAGAGAATGAAGATTTGAAGAATCATTTGAAGGCTACTACTCTCTTATCCAAAGGCCTCAAACATGAAATTGATTCTGTCAAGGCTGCAACAGATTTGGTTAGGACTGATATTTCTAATAACTTCACCAAGGCCTACTGCTCTTCAACTAAGAATAGTGGAATCCAGGGTTAATTCAGTAGTTGCTAAACAGTCATCAATCAACAGCAGAATTGATTCTCTTGATACAAAGGTAACTTACATTCAAACCCCTCTTGCCTTGATTTTGAATATATTATCAAATACTGATGTCAAAAAGGGGGAGAAGGTAAGTCAGACAAAATGTACACCTGATCTAGTATTGAGGAATAATGATGATGATGATCATACTGGAAATGATGGTGGTGACAAAGTTCTACAAGGAGAAACCTCTGATGCTGCTGTTATGAAGTCTACAATTCAAACTTCTCAAAGTCAAACAACGCAGTCAACTCATGTTTCTGATTCTGGAATAAGGACAGTGAGGACATTGGTGCAATCTCAGATCCTGACGGAAGAACAAATCCTGACAGGTGATCAAATCCTGATGACTGATCAAATCCTGACGCCTGGTCATGGACACACTCTTGCTACAATTCTTGAAGGTGATGAAGATGTGCTCATTGATAATCCTGAAGATGCATCAAATCTATTCCAAAAGTTCAAAACAAAAGATGGAAATGTTGTTACTCTTTATTAGACCTGGCAAATCGGATAATCGGTTCGGTTTCGGATCGGATTAATGTTCGGTTATGATATATTTTTGTTATAGTTCGGATCGGATTGGATTTGTTTCGGTTCGGGTCTAATTCGGATTAAAATCGGATGAAATTTGGATTAAAATCGAATGAATATGGTTCGGATCAAATTCGGTTCGGATCTTTTCGGATCATTATTCATTCATTTTTTTTTAATTTGTAATACTTTAAAAATATCTTATTATTAAATATATAATTTTTTATATATAAAATAAATTACTTTTTCAAAAGTATTGATTAAATATCTATGATATTTTTGACATGAAATTATTCTAATTAAGAGTTTTGCTTATAAATAGATTAATTTATTGAATTAAAAGTGGCCTTACATATGTGGATTATGATCTGTAAATATCATAACTCAACTAAAATTGAATTCACCATTTTTTTAGTTTGGATTTAAATCGGATCTCGTATTTCGAATCATATTCGGTTCAGATAATTTATTATTCGGTTATGATCGGTTCGGATCATAATCGGATCGGATAATTTTCGGTTCGGATAATTTTCGGATCGGTTCAAATCGGTTTTTGGATAATTATCGGTTTAACTAATTCGGATACAAAATCGGATTCGGTTCTATGAATTTCGGTTCGGTTCTTCGGATCCGGACCCATTTTGCCAGGTCTACTCTTTATCATACTGATAAGAGGGTTCAACAATTGTTTTCAAGGAAAGCACTCTCAACAGCAAGTGAAGAATATCCTGATCTCTCACATGAAGAATTCTTAAATCAACAGAGGGAAATGATGGAAAGTTTTAATAACCCTGCTTCTACTAGAGGAAGATGAGGCAGAGGTAGGAGAGGTGCTAGAAGAGGTAGAAGAAGCTCAAAAAATCAGACAATGCCTAGACAGACAAGGTCTAGAAGTTTAAGAATTGAAGAAATTCTTGAACCTACTCAAATTTCACAAGTTCCTTTTGGTGATGATGGATTTATTGAAGAAGAACCTGAATTAAGAAGAAGACCAAGACAATCAACTCTCAGCAATTCAACTCAAATCCTGACATTGCTCAAGGTCCTGATGATTCTGAAATAATGCAAGAGGTTGATTTCTTAATCTTATCTACTGTGGTTGATTCTCACAATAAGGAAGTGGATGAAGAAGAAGAAGTCAGAAGAAGAAAAATAACAAGGTCAACAAATAGAGATTTTCAGCTCTATAAGCAAAGACTCAAAATTTCAAATAAAGGGTTGTGGAGAAATACAAGAAGACTACAACCTCATCTACAGAAGAGTTATGTTTATGAGAAAGAAAAAGACAAGAAGTGGAAACACATAGACACACTTAGGTGTGATAGACCTATCAATTTTCAGTCTAGTGGAATTATAACAAGTGCTTCCAGTGTTGCTGATTTTTCTGATTCATTTAGATCAAAAGCATTCTGGCTACAAATGTTTTCAAATCTAAGGCAAATGGCAAACAATTCAAGAGGAGGTATTGGACACAGGGATGCTGAATATCTGAATACACCTCATGTTGATCCTCATGCCTTGACTGAAATTGGAGGTATTTTAAGTTCTGAACACCTGAACAATTTATTAGCTGTTGATATAGTTATAGATTGTCATGATGGTACTGAAAAGAAAGAGAAGCTTCTGTACTTTATGAAAGATGGTAGTGTGAAGATTCTACCCATTCAAGATTTGTTGGTGAAAACTACAAAGGAACTGAAATATGTTCATTATCTGCTTAAATGGAAGAACAAAGTGTGCAAGGAATGGTCAGATATGATTCTGTCAACTATAAGGAGAAGATTTGATGAAGGAAAGAATTACACTGGTATTTATATTCCCATGTATTTAAATCTAAAAAATCAGGATGTGGAAATGCAAAGAGGCACTGCTGTTAAAGAAATGTCTTTTGGCATGAAGCAACTGATTCTTAATCCTGATGGGAAGGAAATTGTTTATCTCCTGGTTGAAGATCATAATCTATCAAGAAGTTCAATTCAAAATCTCAGAGCAGCTATCTATCAGATTAATGACGAAGATGAAGAACTCAGAAATCTTAAGGAAAGACTGATTCAAATTCTTGAAGAAAAAGAAGAAAATTTGTTATCCAACTTCTTGAAAATGAATCTGTTCTATCAAAGAATTTAAACAGATAAGTTGCTGTTGTAAATACTTGTACATTTTGTAAATATGTTTTTGACATCATTGAATCTAGGAATCTATACTTCATTTTACAAAGTATGAGATTGGGGGAGATTGTTAGATCAGGATTCAATGATCGTCAGGATCTAGACTCAACTGATCAGGATTGCTGACGTCATCAGTATTTGCTCAAGCGTCAGTATCAGGATTGTCATCAGGATTCCTATCAAGACTGTGATCAGGATTGATCATCAGGACTGGAAGCTGATCAGGATTCCTACTTCGAGTTATATTTGGAGTCTAGTTAAAGAAGGAAGTTTATTTTGTCGATTCCTAGTTTGTAGGAATGAAGCTGTCAATTAAGGATATGTTTCAATCTAGTTTGTAATTGATTAGGACTTATCTTGTAATTGATAGAGAAGCTGTGTAGTATATAAACACAGTTTAGGTTTTGATTTTAAACCAATTGAATACACGAGTATATTGTAACCTTGAAGCTCTCAAGAACATCAGAATTTCTTGAGAGAGTTTGTAACAGTTTTATATCAGATTTAATAAAGCTGTTATTATTCTTTCATATTTGTGATCAATATTTTATTAAGTCGAGAATCTTATACAATTGTATCCAACCCCCCCCCCCCCTTCTACAATTGTTATTTACTGGGCAACAAGTTACTTGATATTCCTGCTCCTCTTCTCGCTTGCTGAATGAATGGCCAAAAGATGTCAAGAGAATCCATTCCGCAAATCCTTTACCTCCTTGAGAATGTGACATGCCTGATGGACTGTGAAGTTGCTCAGTGGAGTTCAAGAGCAGATGGTTGTTCTCTCTGACATTCAAGCTCCAACTCAACCACGACATGAGCATTCATGCTTATTTGCAGGGCTTCCTTTCCTTTGTATTGAATAGAGAATAACATAGAAAAGTTATGTAATTTCCTTTCCTTTGTATTGAATTTTCAAGTATCAATGAAATTGAACTTTTCATATTTTGCCTTCTCTGTATTTCTTTCGGTTTCCTGCAAATTGGTTAGCACTTGAACTACAAAGAATAGATTTAATATTGTATAGACTCTATACAATTAAAATTTTGAATGTACAATAAAAACCCAACTACTTAATCAGAGACTAAGTAAAATCAGAGTCTAAATTGTTACAGAGTATAAAAGCAGTTCATGATTTTTACTCAAGGTAAAACTAAATCCAGTTGAGAATAATTCATTATCACATAGATCAAAAATCTATAACCAGAATTCAATACCTTTAACAGACTTTTAAAATTTTAACATTCCTAACTCACTAACCAATTTGACAAAGGTAGCTTCATCAAGTGGTTTAGTAAGTATGTCTGTAAATCATTCTCTATATATTCTCTGATGAAGTGATACCTGACCTCAATGTGCTTAGTCTTGGAATATTGGACTAGATTTTCTGCAATTTTAATGGCACTTATATTATCACAAAACAAAGGAATTTTGGATAATGTCATACCATAGACTAACAACTGATTTCTCATCCATAGTAACTGAGCACAACAACTTCATGCTGCTATATACTCAGCGGTTGCAGTAGATGTAGAGACAGACTGTTGTTTCCTGCTGAACCAGGAAATTAGTTTGTTGCCTATAAATTGACAGGTTCCTATAGTACTTTTCCTGTCTACTTTACATCCTGCATAATCAGAGTCTGAGTAGCCAATTAGTGAAAAATCAGAGTCTCTAGGATACCATAATCCAAGGTTAGGTGCTCCCTTGAGATATCTGAAAATTCTATTTACAACAATTAAATGAGATTCCTTAGGATTAGCTTGGAATCTGGCACACAAACATGTAGAAAACATTATATCTGGCCTGCTAGCAGTCAAATACAATAATGAGCCAATCATGCCCCTATAACTAGACACATCCACTAATTTTTCCATTTGGATCAGAGTCTAACTTAGTTGCCATGGGCATGGAAGTTTTGGCAATTGAGCAATCTTGCAAGTCAAACTTTTTCAAAAGATCTTTAACATATTTTGATTGATAAAAATACCATTATCTCTGTGTTAGGTCCTGATAGGTTTGTAGAAGGGGGGGGGGTGAATACAAACAGTACCACTTTATCGAATTTGTTTGGCTTATGATTTTACAATCCAACACCAAATTATTGAGGATTTAAATGACACAAAATTCAAGTTAAATATAACTTATATTAAACTTGAAAGGTGTTACAAATACAGTATAGATTAAAATGATTGAATCTCAAACTAATTAAAACAAATTTAGAAGAAATTCGACATGAACTTATTTATTTTTGTAATAAAAAGATAGAACGCTAAAATATAATTCGAGATAAATTCTAGGGATAAAGATCCGCTAGATAGTCAAAGCAGTACAAGTAATTGATTTCTAGTGGTTTGGATATAACAATCAATACAAGAAATTAATTCACTTGATCAAGAAATGATTCCGGCAGTTGAGTTCTTTTAAGACAGTAGTTTGAAGATGTAATGTTATGTGTATCTGATATCTTTTTGTCTTTGATTTGCTTTTGTATTGATAACAAAAGTAACTACATGGCCGCCTTTCCATTAATAGAAATTGATTTGTATGACTTGCCAAATTTACACTTGCATGATTTGAACAAGCCTTATATGACTGTCTTCCAACAGTAATACAAGCCTTGTATGACTGTCGGTATGACAGTTATACAAGCTTGTATGACTGTCGGTATGACAGTCATTTAAGCTTGTATGACTGTCCTCCAACAGTCATGCAAGTGTAATTATTAAGTCATATATATATATATATATATATATATATATATATATTAATTTTAAAATACTTAATGTTAATCCCAAATGACCTAACAGAATTGTAGAAGGGGGGGTTGAATACAATTCTAGATATTTTTAAACTTAAAACAACTTTTAAATAAATTAACACAGAAAATAAAAACACAAGCAAATATAAAATTTCAGTTGGATGTTTTGAGGATCCAACTGAGATGTTTTTATTGCGGGAATAATCTGTGTTACAAACGTAGCACGGCTGCTCAGTTCCTAATTTGGAGTGAGAGTGCTCTTGAAAGAAGCTAATACAAAATGTTTTTATCTCACTCACTTGCTTTAAAATGAACTGCTACACTTGGTTATATATCCCAAGTTTTCAATGCTATTTTTGGCTACTCTAAAATAAACTAAAGGTAACCGTCAGTAGCTTGCTTTTCATCCCTTTTGTCCAATGGTCCTTGGAGATCTTGTATTTTGTCTTCATGCTTATTATGATCACACTCAAGAACCTAATTGGAAATTGGAATGTTTCCTCATTCCCATTGTCCATTTTGATGGCTTCAAATGCAAAGTACACTTCTACATCACCTTTTGATCTGTCAGAAAACTGTCACTATCACTTTGTCAACTATTCAGAAAAGTGATAATGATTCGTTGATAGCAGTGAGATGTGTTTCGTTGATAGCTTTATTCTTCATTCCGTTGATGGTATATTCTTCATTCCGTTGATAGAGTAATCTTCATTCCGTTGACATGTCTTCACTTAGGCAAAATTACAAGGCACAATATATTTACACTTAACCAACCTATTTTGCCTATCTAGTACTTAGTCAACATGACTTAGAAAACATATCTAATACCTACAACAAATGTATATCAACCAGTGAAGTATTGTACAGTGCAATTGCTACATTACTCATTTCGTTGATGAGACTCATTTCGTTGATGAGCTACCTGTCAACGAAAGCTGCAAAGCATACCATTCCGTTGACAGTTAAAAAAGTGACTTAACACAAAATCTACTAAGTGTTTTTGTAATTATCATCAAGAACAGCATATTCCTAAAAATCTCCCCCAATTTATGACTGATAGAATAACAGCCATAAATCAAGAGCCTTGATGATAACAAAAACACTTAAACAAATTACAAATTACAAAAGTAGAAATTGCATTGAGCTTCATGATACTTTAAAATTTATTGAAATCAAAGTATAAAATCTTACAGCACAAGTGCACAGAGTTGCTCCTCTAGCCTGAGCAGATTTACCATCTTTGTCTATGTGGCCTTGTTTTATTCCCCTTCTTGGCATTGTTCTCCTCAATTTGAGCTTGGAGCCTCCTGTAGAAAATCTTCTCTTCTTCATCTTGATCACCCAACTTGGATTGCATAAATCTAAGAGTTTCATTAGATGCCTTTTCTAATTGGTCCTCTATTCTGAAGAATCTCCTACAGTTGTCCTTGTCTCTGAATTCCATAAAAAAATACAGATTAAGGTCGTCATTAATCATTTGATAGAGTATTTCAGTACGTATACGTATGTATATACGTATATCCTTCATCTTTTCGGAAGTTTCAATGGAAAGATTCCTCTACCAAAGCAACACAGTCAATTCCATTTGTTAGAACAGCTTCCATTGAGTCTCTACACCTATCCTTTTTTCACCATCATCCAAAAGGGTTGGAGATGAATTTTCTTTCCTGTATGAGGGACCTTTAGAGTTCTGGGAAGTGCATTAGGCTTGTTCCAGCTAGCTTTTACTTGACATATCTTGGAGACAACCTCAGACTTAGCAGTTTTGTTGAACCCAAAATCTTTCTTTAAGCACTTGAACACCACTAGCAAAGTCTGATAACCCTCTCCTAGAATTCTGTGTAAAGGCCAAATATGTTCCCTTCCACCCTTGTAGACAAACACTAATCTCTCTGGTAGTTTGTGAGTAGCTCCAATTCCTCTCACTTCCACCAAGTCATCAAGATATAGGTTTAAGTCAGACTCATCCCTTATATCTGCAATGTAGATAAAATCTTCTGGGTTGGTAAGTGGTTTCTCAATTTGTGGCCTTCTCACAAAAGCTGGTTTAGCCTTAGAAGCCCTCTGCTTTGATTTCTTCCTTGATTCCATCTCAACCAGAAATTTAGGAAAATTAGCTTCATCAAACTCAATTGGCTCCTCCTTTGGCTCAATTGGTTGATCATGAAAATTAACTGGATGTTCAGGATCACAAGCTAATTTTGCTCCATAATCTTGATCAGAAAAGGTTGAAGGCATTGCTGTTACAGGTGCATCTGTGACAGTGTCTTGAGAATCATCCTTATCAAAAGCCAAATTTCTTTTAGCTCTTGTTTTGGGTTGCCTTATACTTTTCCTTTTTCCTTGCTCAGCTTCAGCTCTAGCTCTTTCTTCTTGCTGTCTTTCCTCTTCATCTAGAGCCTGGGCAACTACAAGAGCTTGCATGTCTGCCCTAGCTGATTCCTCAGCTCTAGCTTCAGCAAAATTTGGGTGACCAGCCCAAACACAGATTTCTTGTCCATTCTTGTAGACTATTGCTCTTTGATTCCTGATCTCAGGCACATTGCTTCCCTTGCATTTTATAATTAGTTCACTCAGAACCTTGAGCTCATCTGGAAATGGAGGAGGATAGAATTTCCTAGCAATGTTCTTGCCCTTTGGTTTATCTGGGGATTTTGGAGATACGTATCTTTGAAGAGTAGCTGGGTCCACATCTCTAATACATGAAGTTTGTCCCTTTTCTTTTCTTGGACCAGTAATCACTCCATGTAGAAAAGGCTTTATATCATAAGAGAATTTAGTCTGTGGCTCCAATTCCGTTGACACTAAGACCATGGCATTCGTTGATGGTGCTGTAGAAGTAGCTTGATCCATTGATGGATGTTTGTTCCTTGCAGTTTCGGCTATCTTCTTAACCCTTGCATCTATGCTAGACCATTGTTCTTTAATCTGTGCTGCAAGTTATAGTCTCATAGATGTTTGTTGAATCAGGTCAATGCCATCCATTTTCTCCTTGAGTGACTCCCCCATAGCTAATGGCTCCTGTGGTAAAGAAATGGCTGGGACCATAACTTTTGTGACTTGAATATTTAGCTCCTGTGATTTCTCCCCCTTTTTGTTATCATCAAGAAAGATGAGAGGGAGACCCTGAGCTGCCACTAGCTGAGTTAGTAGCTGTGTCTGCTTCTCCTGTGCCTGATGCATATGAACTAATGTGGCTTCCACTTTGTCCACCCTAGAAGTAAGAGTTTTCAAAGTAGTTGCCACCTCATTATCCTTGTCGAAGAAAGTGGTCATCCTGGCAACAGTGAGAAGTGGGAGTTTTTCATCAAGCCTCCTTGCAGTGGAATCCTTTAGATTGTCAATGGAGTCCTTGATTTCCCTGGCTTCAATCCTTGTCTGAAGCATCTGGAGTCTCTGAATTTCTAGAGAATCCATGATTGCCTTGTAGAATTTCTTTTCAGTGTCAGATGCAGACTCATGAGCCAAATATGCTTCATTATACTGCCTTGTGATGGCAGCATCTAAACCCTGATGTCCAAGCAAGTCTTGAGAAAGCCATCTTGGCTTAGGAGGCACCACAGAAGTCCCAGTCTGTGTAGTAGTAGCCACCTGTAGAATAGCATCAAGACTATCCTCATCACTTGAAGAACCATCTTATTCAAAAATTCCACCAGCTCCTGGAGACAAATTGGCAAGTGCATCCTTAGCCCTCATCATGGATGCAGTTGTATGAATAAGATTGAGTGACCTTTCTGCCTCCAGATTGACCTGTTGAGCCATGATTTGATAGGCTGGCACAAGATGAGTAAAGGTTTCAGGATCCAAAGAAATGCTATCCAGAGTCTGTTGATAATGCTCTTGGAAAGTCAATTCTCTTTCTCCCTCATTAACCTCCATTAACTCACTTGCAATGGCTGGTTCCTTCCTTTGAGTATCTGTAGTCCCTTCTCTCTCTCCACTCTTTTCTTGCATCATGGGCTCCCAATGGTTCACACCTCTCACACTCTCACCTTCACCTACTAAGGTGGAACTCTCAATCTCTCCTTTTGCCTGGCTGGAAGAAATAGCCATCCTCTCACTCTCATCCTCTCCATTTGCCTGGCTGCAAGCCAGCCTCTCAGATTCACTCCCTTTCAATCCTAAGAGTGTTTCAACTACCACTAGATCATCTGCACTAGTTGTGTGAACAACTCAATTTCAAGAATAGGTGCAGAATGAGCTATCAACGGAATGGTAGTTTAAACTGTCAACGGTATGGATACCGTTGATGGAGAAACACTTGTCAACGAAAGAGACTGTTTCGTTGATGAAGTCAAGAAAGGAGTTTGAGAAAGTGAAATTATAGTAGAATCTGTGGTGATTGATTTTAGAGATGGTTCCACAGATCCTCTTGTAGCTTCAGAAAAAAATGATTGGTGGCCCAACAAATCACTTAACAAGTGATGACCACCAATTTCAGAGTGGGGCTTCTCCAAGAATAGAGTTGGAGAATCAGGAATAGATGAATGGATCATATCCACATCTAATGACTGTGTTGGAGAATTTTGTGGAGGTGTCTCAATATTAATATTGAGAGAGTGGGACTGTAACCCCAGAGTAAAAATTGGGGATACATCAAACTGAATTTGAGAAACTGGAATTGTTGCTTCCAGTGTGTGTGCACCCTGTGTGACCTGGGATTTTTGTCTTACCCTTCTTTGGTATTGGGAGATAGATGTTTGGGGGCTTGATGTGTCCCTTACCCTTTTGAAGTGTGCTCTTGGAGTAGAGCTTGTTTCAATAACTGCATCCTTTTGAGAGGATGCAATTAGACTTGTGCTAATATCCATATTACTCATTGTGCCTTGTTGGGAAGACTCAATGGGGCTAGTCTGGGCAACACTCACCTCTCCCACCTTATCCTTGGGGTTTCTTTGATTTTCACCCCTTCCCTCACCACTCACCACACCTGTTTCACTCCCCTTAGGTTGTGTAGTGGATTTTACAACAGATGCCTTTTGAGAAGCACCTGAGGTTGGCTTGGTAGATTTAGACTTTGTGGATTTAGGTCTAGTTGCAGGGGCAGGAGCTTGTTGGGTCACAGCTACAGACTCCATTGCAACAATAGTGGTAACAGAAGCAGAAATTGAAGTAACATTTAAATTAGCAAGTTGAGAAAGTGTTACCTCAATAACTGGCAGATACACCATTGGGACATCACCATTGTGATTGAGCCTCAGGATGTCTGTTAGCACCCTCTTCTCTTGGACAAAACAATCAAACCTGGAATTTGGGTTAGAGATAACTAATGGTGTTGGACTAACATGGTTGGCCAACATCATTAGAAATCTAGCATAATAAATATTCTTTTTCCTAGATTTCTTATCTCTTAACTTAGCACCTAGTTCATACATCAATTGAGTGATAAAGTTATAGTACTTATGAGTGAGAAGCATGGTAAGCAAAATAAGAATGGAGTTAGTTAAAGCATCAAAATTACTAATTTTACCAGAAAACACTTTAATGAAAGCATCTGCTAAATAACTCCACTCCCTTACCAAGCCTCTCCTAATAATTTTACCTAAATTCTCAGTTGGCAAAGAGTAATTTATTGAATTAAGCATGTTAACAATTTCAGCATTTGTTGGTAAAGCTAAGCAATTATTCTCAGGAATGTGAAGACATGCTTGCAATACATCTGAATTGACAACGTACTCTTTACCTTGAATGGTGAATTTCAAAGTGCAATTAGTACCACTGTACTCGCAGGAGTTCCAAATCTCCTCTACGATTTCATTGTAAAGCGGAGTGGAGTAAAACATCGCATAACTGAGCTTGTAGTTCACCAAGAAATCCATCATCTTGTGAAAGATTTTGTTCGGGCTTTCCTTGACAACAAACGGGATGGAGTTGTTCTTCTCATTAATGAACCCTCCAGCAGACATGAGTTTAACTATGGGTGCCATTGTTGAGTAAAGAAAAGCTCGAACTATGTTTTGCTTTGAGAGAGAAGAAGTAAGAAAGCCTTTGGAAATTTTGAGAGTAAGGGAGAAAAGAATTAAAGAAAACAAAATTTCTTAAATACTCCCCCAAAATTTCTCAAAAAATTAAGTCCAATAATAATTATAATTACTGGATTGGCTTAAAAATCTAACCGTTACAATTAAAATATTACCATGATTTATACTTACAGGGGTGTATGCATAGATCATGGTAAAAAGACGTGCAAATTTCAACGGTTCAGATTAACAGCGCTATATCAACGAATCAGAATTGGGCGTTTAAGGTCCCGTCTATTTCGTTGATAAAGCTGCGTTTCGTTGACATAAAAGAGCTGTCAACGAAACACCCAGAAAAATGCTAAGACTGTCAACAGAATGAGGCATTCGTTGACATAGTATTTTTGACTTTGACAAAATTTCACTTTTTCCTGAGAAAATTAATTCACAGAAAATCATAGCAAATTTCTGGCTGCAACTATCTTGCAAAAATCTCAAAAATAATTAAGAGAAATTTAGCATACCTAGCTCACTTACTAGTCTTGAGAATGTTGATTCATCAAGTGGCTTGGTAAAGATGTCTGCAAGTTGTTGTTCACTTGGAACAAAATGTAACTCCACAGTACCATTCATAACATGTTCTCTAATGAAATGATACTTGATGTCAATGTGCTTGGTCCTTGAATGCTGCACTGGATTCTCAGTAATGGCAATGGCACTAGTGTTGTCACAGAAGATAGGAATTTTCTCAACTCTTAATCCATAATCAAGTAGTTGATTTTTCATTCATAAAATCTGTGCACAACAACTTCCAGCTGCAATGTACTCAACCTCAGTTGTGGAGGTAGAAACTGAGTTTTGTTTCTTGCTGAACCATGACACAAGCTTGTTTCCTACGAATTGACAGGTGCCAGTTGTGCTTTTCCTGTCAATTTTACATCATGCATAATTTGCATCTGAATAACCAATTAGTTCAAAGCCAGATTCTCTAGGATACCAAATGCCAAGGTTTGGTGTTCCTTTGAGATATCTGAAAATTCTTTTAATAGCAACTAAATGGGATTCCCTAGGATCAGCCTGAAATCTAGCACATAGACATGTAGCAAACATAATATCAGGTCTACTAGCTGTTAAATATAAAAGTGAGCCAACCATGCCTCTGTAACTTGAAATGTCCACAGATTTTTCCTTAGTATTCAATTCAAGTTTGGTGGCAGTAGGCATGGGAGTTTTGGCAGGAGAGCATTCCATTAAGTTAAATTTCTTTAACAAATCATGAATATATTTTGTTTGACTAATGAAAATGCCTTCATTAACTTGCTTCACTTGGAGACCAAGGAAATAAGTTAATTCTCCCATCATGCTCATTTCATATTTACTTTGCATAAGCTTGGCAAACTTTTGACAAAGTTTTTCATCTGTAGACCCAAAAATTATGTCATCTACATAAATTTGAACAAGTATAGTAGAGCCATTCATAATCCTATGAAAAAGAGTTTTATCTACAGTACCTCTAGTGAAGTGATTCTCAAGAAGGAACTGTGAAAGTGTGTCATACCAGGCTCTAGGTGCTTGTTTCAAACCATAGAGTGCTTTGAGGAGGAAGTACACATATTCTGGAAAATAATCATCTTCAAAACCAGGAGGTTGACTCACATATACCTCCTCTTCCAATTCCCCATTCAGAAAAGCACTCTTCACATCCATTTGATAGACCTTGAAATTGGCATGGGCTGCATAGGCTAGGAAAATCCTTATTGCTTCTAGTCTTGCAACATGAGCAAAGGTTTCATCAAAATCAATTCCCTCTTCCTGTGAGTAGCCTTTAGCAACCAATCTAGCTTTGTTCCTTGTGACTATGCCATTTTTATCCATCTTGTTTCTGAACACCCATTTTGTGCCTATAACACTCCTATCCTTAGGCTTGGGCACCAGCTTCCAAACTTTGTTTCTCTCAAATTGGTTTAGCTCCTCTTGCATAGCTAAAACCCAATCTGGATCTAGAAGTGCATCCTCAACTTTTTTTGGCTCATCTTGAGACAGAAAGCTACTATATAGACATTCCTCTTGAGTTGCTCTTCTAGTTTGGACTTTTGAGGAAACATCGCCTATAATGAGTTCAAAGGGATGATCTTTAGTCCATTTCCTTGAGGGAGGTAGATTAGCTCTAGAAGATGTAGCTTCGTGATCATGATTACCTTGATTAGATATTTGTCCTTGAGAATCTCCCCATGAGTTTGTTGTCCCTAAGTGATCATTCCTAGAAGCATTTCCATGACTGTCAACGGAATGCCCATTTTGACTGTCAACGAAATTCTCATTTTGTATGTCAACGAATCTTCCACCATGACTGTCAACGGAATGACCATTTGGTCTGCTAGCAGCTATTCTTTTCAATCTTAGTGCAACAATTTCATCTTCACTACTGCTTTCATCCGTGCTAGACACAACAACTTTAGGCTGTTTCTCAATAGTCTTAACATGATTCACTTGATCTCCTTCCTCATTCTCAAAAGAAAGACTTTCATGGAAACCTTCATCACAGAGACCTTGAATTCTGAGATCATCAAAAACAACATGTACAGATTCCATAACAATGTTAGTTCTGAGATTATAGACTCTATAAGCTTTCCCTGCTGCATATCCCACAAATATTGCTTCATCTGCCTTTGCTTCAAATTTCCCCAAATGCTCAGCTTGATTTCTCAGAACAAAGCACTTGCATCCAAAGACATGAAGAAAATCCAATAGAGGCTTCTTTCTTTTGAGTAGTTGATAAGGGTTCATTCCCTTGGCTTGATTAATCAAAGAAATATTTTGAGTGAAGAAAGCTGTGTTAACTGCCTCAGCCCAAAAATAAGTTGGTAACTTTGATTCATCTAGCATTGTCCTTGCAGCTTCAATAAGTGTTCTATTTTTCCTTTCAACTACACCATTTTGCTGTGGTGTCCTTGCAGCTGAAAATTCATGCAAAATACCATTTTCCTCACAGAACATCTTCATAGTTGAATTCTTGAACTCTGTCCCATTGTCACTCCTAATCCTTCTTACTTTGAAATCAGGATGATTGTTTACCATCTTGATGTGATTGATAATGATTTCACTTGCCTTATCTTTGGAGTGCAAAAAGAAAGTCCATGTAAATCTAGAAAAATCATCAATAATCACAAGACAGTATTTCTTCTTTGAAATGGACATGACATTTACAGGGCCAAATAGATCCATATGAAGCAACTCAAGCTATTGGACAATTGATGACTCTGTCTTGCTTTTGAATGATGTCTTCTTTTGTTTCCCTTTTTGGCAGGCATCACACAAACCATCCTTGGAGAATTCCAGCTGTGGAATTCCTCTAGCAAGATCTTTCCTCACCAAGTCATTCATAACCTTAAAATTCAAATGAGACAATTTCTTGTGCCATTGCCAACTTTCATCCTTGCTTGCCTTGCTGAAAAGACAAGTGATGGTGTCTGGACTTGTGCTACTAAAGTCAGCAATGTACACATTCCCTCTTCTGAATCCAGTCATTACCACATTGTTGTTTCCACCTTTAGAAACAACACAGGCTTCTTTTGAAAAAGTAACTAAAAATCCTTTTTCACAAACTTGGCTGATACTCAGCAAATTGTGCTTTAGACCATCCACCAATGCAACCTCATCTATGATGACATTCTCTTTTGAAATCAAGACATATCCCTTAGTGTAGCCTTTGCTGTCATCTCCAAAAGCAATACAAGGGCCAGCTCTTTCCTGGAACTCTGTGAGCAGGGTAGGATCACCAGTCATGTGTCTTGAACAACCACTATCCAAGTACCAAAGATTCCTTTTGTCTCCCTGCACACAATAAAACCAAATCAAGTTGATTTTGGTACCCAAGTTTCCTTGGGTCCTGTTTTGTTAGCCTTTGATTTATTCTTCACATCATTTTTCACCTTGGGCTCAGATTGAGTTAAATCAACCTTTACCTTTGGTGTTGATTTCTGAGGGTTGCTCACATTTTCATTCATAGCATTTATATTTGGAGGAACAAACATGTTATTCACATTCCATGGCATTTGTGGCACATTAAACATATTCATGTATGGATTAGGCACAAATGGCATGCTAGCATATGGGTTTTGAAATTGTGCATATGAAGCAAACATATTAGGCATAACAGGCATAGAGGTATTCATTGTAGTCTTAGGCATTTTCACATTAGTAGGCTTCTTAACAGATTTGCAATTAGCAGATAAATGACTAACACTTCGACAATTAACACATGTTTTTCTAGGAGCATACTTATCAGGTGTGTAATTGTTATGTTTGTTAATTCCTACTTTGCCATTTATGTTATTCTTTTTATTGCCCTTAACCTTAACTTGAATTTTCTCTAACTTGTCTTTCGATTGCTTGTTAGACAAGTGACCTACATTATCTCTCTCAACAGGCTTCTCAACTTTCTTTGATTTACTAGACTCACCTTGAACAAAGTTCTTGGTGACAGGACCATACTTGTTATTAAGTCTAACGAGTTCTTCTTTCTTTTTCTCTGTCAACGAAACAGCCTGATCGGTTGATGGTTCATCTGTCAACGAAACCTTGCATTCCGTTGACGTATCAACCTTCAACGAATGCTCATTGTTGTTTGTTGACTCTGATTCTGATTCTAAGGTTTCAACAGCATACCCTAGCTTCTCTTTGTTCTTTTTCCATGATTGCTCATAGAAAGATTTCATACCTTGAACATTAATGATGTTGGTAGCAACATTCCTGGAATCTTTCCATTTTGCAATCAAACTATGTTCTATTTCTAGTTGTGTTTTAAGAATCTCTTCCCTTTTTAACACTTTCTCAAGTTCCAACTTAGCATCCCTACTAACACACCTCATTTTCTCAAACTCAATGAGTTGTGCTTCTAACATGGCATTTCTATCACTTAAGAGCAAATTGGTCTCTTTAATTCTTGAGTTCTCTTTGGTAAGTGATTTAAGAGTAACACGCAAATTATACAGTACAGTAGACATTTCATTAACTGCACTATCGCATTCCTCTTTAGAAATCTTAGAAAGATTAGTGATTGTTACCTGGTTTCTAGAGGAACTTGCTTCATGCTCATGATTGTTAGCCATTAGAGCCAAGTTGACATACTCAACATCATCATCTGAATCTTCACCATTACCAGCCCAATCATACTCCAGAGACATGAAAGCCTTTTCTTTTTGCTTGAGAAGTTCAAAGTATTTCTTTTTATAATCAACAGGCTCAAATTTCCTGTTGCCCTTCTCAACTTTGGGCTTTCTGCAATCTCCAGCAAAGTGACCAATCATTCCATAGTTGAAACATTTAGACTTAAACTTTTCAACCCAATTATTTTTGCTAGGTTGGAAGTCTCTCCTTGGTGGCCTTGCTTCTGAGTTTCTCTTGAATTTGAACTTAGAAAATTTTCTTGAAAGAAAAGCAATGTGTTCATCAATCTCATCTAAGTCATCCAAGTTGGCTGGTTCTTCTTCTTCTTCTGTCATCTTCCCTTTACCCTTGCTAACATCACTCCTACAACTAGCTCAACTAGTTGTGGCTTTTACAGCTTCTTCATTGTCATCTTCCAGTTGGTTCACAGATGCAATCAATGCAATAGATCCACCTTTCTTTTGTACCTTCTCAATTTCTTCATCTTACTCCATTTCCAGCTCATATGTCTTTAAGGTTCCATAAAGCCTTTCAAGAGTATAGTCTTTGTACTCTTGAGTGTTTCTCAGAGAAACAGTCATAGGCTTCCACTCTGTTGGAAGAGCTCTAAGAAATTTGAGGTTTGAATCCTTGGTTTGGTAGACCCTCCCATACAACTTTAATCCATTCAAAAGCTTTTGAAACCTACTAAACGTGTCATTTAGGGTCACCAGCTTTAAAATAAAAGTGTTCATATTGTTGTATGAGGAGTTGCATTTTATTCTCCCTAACTTGCTCAGTTCCTTCACAGAGTTTTCTAACAGTGTCCCATACTTCTTTAGAAGTTGTACAGTTTATAACATTGTCAAACATCTCTTGCTCCAAACCATTAAACAGAATGTTCATGGTTCTTTTATCTTTATGGACTTCTGCAACATCTTCAATAGTCCATTCTGAGACAGGTTTTGGAATTTCCACATCTTCAGCATCATCTGGCAGTCCAACTCTAGATGCAAACTTCATGGGAACGTGTGGACCTTTCTCAATGCAATCTACATATCTCTCATCCATAGACATGAGCTGTAGATGCATTTTTACTTTCCAGTGAAAGTAATTGTCCTTATCTAGAACTGGTATCTTTACACCTGCATCCTTCTTCACCATGGTTTATGTTTTGGCCTTGATCTTTAAACTCCTTGTAAGTTAGAAGCTTGCTCTGATACCAATTGTTAATCCCAAATGACCTAACAGAATTGTAGAAGGGGGGGTTGAATACAATTCTAGATATTTTTAAACTTAAAACAACTTTTAAATAAATTAACACAGAAAATAAAAACACAAGCAAATATAAAATTTCAGTTGGATGTTTTGAGAATCCAGCTGAGATGTTTTTATTTCGGGAATAATCTGTGTTACAAACGTAGCACAGCTGCTCAGTTCCTAATTTGGAGTGAGAGTGCTCTTGAAAGAAGCTAATACAAAATGTTTTTATCTCACTCACTTGCTTTAAAATTAATTTCTACACTTGGTTATATATCCCAAGTTTTCAATGCTATTTTTGGCTACTCTAAAATAAACTAAAGGTAACTGTCAATAGCTTGCTTTTCATCCCTTTTGTCCAATGGTCCTTGGAGATCTTGTCTTTTGTCTTCATGCTTATTTTGATCACACTCAAGAACCTAATTGGAAATTGGAATGTTTCCTCATTCCCAGTGTCCATTTTGATGGCTTCCAATGCAAAGTACACTTCTACATCACCTTTTGATCTGTCAGAAAACTGTCACTATCACTTTATCAACTATTCAGAAAAGTGATAATGATTCGTTGATAGCAATGAGATGTGTTTCGTTGATAGCTTTATTCTTCATTCCGTTGATGGTATATTCTTCATTCCGTTGATAGAGTAATCTTCATTCCGTTGACATGTCTTCACTTAGGCAAAATTACAAGGCACGATATATTTACATTTAACCAACCTATTTTGCCTATCTAGTACTTAGTCAACATGACTTAGAAAACCTATCTAATACCTACAACAAATGTATATCAACCAGTGCAATTGCTACATTACTCATTTCGTTGATGAGACTCATTTCGTTGATGAGCTACCTGTCAACGAAAGCTGCAAAGCATACCATTCCGTTGACAGTTACAAAAGTGACTTAACACAAAATCTACTAAGTGTTTTTGTAATTATCATCAAGAAAAACACATATTCCTAACACTTAATTAATCTCATAATTAATTTAAAGAATTAATTAATTCTTGAAGAATTAATAACTGGATAAATTAATTAACTGATATAATTAATTAAGAGAATTAATATTATTTCTTTATATCAGAATCAATCCTAGAACCACTGAAAATAATGATGAACTTTCACTCAATGATGTTGACACTCGATGTACTATCTGGTTCATGAGTGACTAACTGCAATGGATGTTCTTCATCTTTTGACTATAAGCGGTGGTCCTTTTTCTTTTGACTTTAACAAACACTGTAACATGTACATTTGTTGTCACGTTGTAGAAATCTCTATCAATTTAATAAATCCACTTTCTTGAATACTTCACCGAGGCTTGATCAAATAGTTGAACTTCTTTCAATGTAAAATTACTTCAAGTCTGTAGGTTGACTTTAATCTTCATTCTTTTAACTGATATAACCTTCTGAGATTCCTATGACAATTGAATTATTATTTACTTATTACATTCTTGTTTAAGTTGAGTCGTATCCTCGATGTTTACAAATAGGCCTATACATATGCCTTTCAATCTCCCCTTATTTGTTTGTTAGAGAATAACAACCAAATACCTAGAGGATAACTCAACTAATTAAACAAGTAAAAAATAAGACTTTAAGAGCCAAGTAAATAATAAAAGAATGTTCTGGTTTATATATAACATTTCCAGATTCCAACATTAAAGATAAATACAAGATGGATGCTCCTCTAGACTGAACATATGAATACATTGATCCTATCTTGATTTACCTAAGCTCTAAACATATTATAATACAAATTGAGCTTGTGATCACTTTTCTTGATCACTCATTTCACCTTCTTCCAAAGCATCTAACAAATCTTTGTCCAGGACACGATCACTTTAAGATGTGAGATTTTCTGGTCTGACTGGTTGAGTTGTGACTTTCTTCAATCTATTCTTCAACTGATGATAACTTTTTATGTTGGCTATGCAATAGTCTTGAATAATGTCAGCAACTTCAGTCTTTTCTTCTGAAGCAAATCCAGTTGTCCTTAGCATGTTCTCTAGCTTTATCAGATGCATTGCAGGGTAGGTCTTCAAAGAAACAGGATCCACTCCGCATGATTGTAGTGCTCTACCTGCAGGAAAAATCACCCTAGCCCCTTCAAGAGAGGTCAGTGGTGGTGCAATGGGAGTTCGCGAATCCCAATCCCTAGTGAAGCAGTATAAACTGTGAGTGGAAAATCCCTTAAGGGAGCCAGAGATGTTCCCTCTGGGAGGGGAGAAAATGATTCTTTTAGAGTTGGCGAAGAATCAGATTTTCCCTCAGATGCCAGTGAAGGCTACCGTAACAATGGTAGGCACTGTATCAGATCCTATGTGCTCTCCTGACAAGGTGTCCCGAGTTTCGTCTAATTGGATATCTTCTCCCATTGTGAGTAGTGGGAGTGTGCTTGACTCATTACAAATTGCCAGGGCCCGATGGCGAATTTCAATAGATTCATCTTGTTGAGAGGATGACTCTAGAGACTGTTCAATGGCCATTTCCAAATCCATATTCTATTGGGAGGATACAGACTGTAATAACCCCAAATTTTGGAATTAGTTAAAAAAAAATTATTATTATTGATGAATAGTAAAATCCTGATGAATAGTAAATTTCTGAACCGAAAAAGATTTTCAGACCACCCTATGTACGAGTCGGGATAATGAACTTTCGAAGTCGTATTAGTGATCTACTATGTAAATGAATGAATGCAGAAGTTGTCAGAATCAGAAAAAGAGCATTTTCTGTTTTCTCCGAAATTCCACCTATTACTGATGGATTAATCATTATATAAAAATATTGGAGGATTTTATATTATCAATTCCATGGATATGGATTTATCAAAGTTATTAAGATATCAAGAATGTTTACGGTAAACTACTTCGAGAGAACACTTAAGAAATCCTTGCAAGCGTTCAACGAGATTAAGCGATTAAGCAAACGAATCATGGATTAAGGATTGAAATTATGACAAGATTAAATATCCTACATGATCATCAAGAGAATTATATCAAGTGGATTCAAGGATTTAAACAAAAAGGAAGCTAACCAAGAGTTAAGGAACTCTATAAAAAGAGATTGAGAATATTCGAAGAAACGCGAGAACATTTTCTAAGAACAAGGAATAAATAGGGAACAGATAAGGGATTGTGCCACAGTGGAGTAATAAAATGCAATATATAAGCTGTAACGTATTGATTTTATTAAAAGGACACAAAGACGATCCAATTGGTGGAAGAAGAAAAACCAAAGTATCATGCTTGAAAGTCAACTATAACAAGGATGACCCTTTTGCATTTAACCAAAAAGTGGGAAGTGTTATGTAAAGCCAACACTTGGACCAATGAAGTGTTGACAACACAAAAGGTAGAAGATGCATCCACAAAAATTAATACATATATACATGTATTAATTCATTTCACAACAACCAAACAAAACAAACAAATTCTGCCCAGCAGAAACCAAGCTCAAAGAAAAATTCATATCCCCACTTCTATCCATCCTTAAATCACCAAATTTTAACCATAGCTTCTCCACTCCATGGATAACATTCTTTCAAAATTTCATGGTCAACAAAGGAGTGTAGCCTAGCCAAATCTCTTCCCCAAGTTGAAGAACCCAATCTGTCCAGTTTCTGTCCAGCGGAAAGATGGGGCTCAAGACCCTAGCTAGGAAGCTTCAAATTTGATGATCTATAACTCAAAAGAAATATTATCAAGAGCACAAGGTCTGGTAAACGTTTTAGCACCAAACTCTTATTTTTCGATTTGTTATGGATTTTACAAGATGAGGATGAATAGTAACTTCAAGTGGTTTCTTGTTTTGATCTTGAAGTTTAAGGCTTGTAAAGGATAATCAAGGAGCAAGGAAGGGTATACTAGTCATCTATAGTCTATATTAAGTACCAAGGAAGGTATAAACCCTCTCACACTTTTACTTATGATTTGATATTAGTATATAAATGGATGATTGTTAGTGATAGTATGATTTAGAGATGATTTACATGATATGTATGAGGTTTAATGGATTGATTGGTGGTTGAACTAGTGATTAGTGTTATGAGTATGTTTAGACAGAAATAAAGTGATTTGGAGGAGATCATTGGGTTGTGATTGTTGGTTGTGGATTGATGAATTGATTAGAGTGTTTTAAACACGGGAATCGCGTTTAAGCGTCGTTACCATGTCAAATTTTACTTAGGAAGTTTGGACAGAAATCCCGAATACTTTAAAGGGAATAAACATAAGGTTTCTGACAATGATCATGTAGGCCCTGTTTCCTAGTTTGTTTTAGCGAAAGAATCGTATCGTTTCGATTTACGGTTTAGGAGAAACGTCCGTTTTAGTGAAAGCTGTTTCGCGTAACTAAGTGGTTTATTGCATGAACTTTGAGATAGTGATCAAACCCCTTAAGCGACTTATTGGAATGTGAAACTTTGCTTTAACATGCTAGGTACGTTTAGGAAGACCCTCGAAAAGATTTCGTGTTAAAAGGATTATATTTCAATTTTATAAAAATGCGTGAGCGAGCATGCTCGAGTAGGAGTTCTTAAGGAGTTAACTTGAAAATGGACTTGTACTTTCGTTAGTATATACCTAGTATGGTGAAAGCGTTTAAGTTATTAATCTTGAACCTTGTGTTGATTCTGGATTACTGGACCAACCTGAGACTTATTGCTACTTCGGGATTTCCAGGCAAGTTTTCTCATTCCATGCTGTATTTTAAAGTACCATATTCTGATGTATGCATATAATAGATGCAAGTTTCTAAATCTATACTTTGAAGTATTGGCTATATAATACTGCTTTTTCCATGTATAAAATTGGACAGTTTTGCGATATATCTTATTTCTTGTTGAAATGGATTTGACCTTTGGATTATATAAAATCTTTTGAGTTAAGTAGTTATGAACCGGTTTACCTGGTAGCTCTAAATATAAGAGCATATTCATTGTTTTCGACTCTAAATCGGGAGTCGGTATTTTGAGATATGTAGATAGCCGTGGAAACCCGGAGGGATTCCATCGGCAGAATACTATGTACTTTGAGGATTGTTATTTGAGTATGATATCATTCGAGGAATGATATTTGCTTACTATATCTTTCAAGGAATGTTATTTGAGTATTATCTCAGTCGAGAAATACTATTTGAATACTATTTCCGTTATATATGCTAATGGAAGGCATAACTGTTTTCGAAAGTATATTGTGATACTTGCTTTGTGATTTAATTATGGGCTTCTAAGCTAAATATGGGATATTAGTTAGAAGCCAGGTTTTTATAAATGCCCTAGGTTAAGGGCGTATGATTTTTCTTTAGATCAGAAGTAATTATATTTTCTATATATGTTAAAGATTATTTTTCCGATAAAGATATCGGGTAACTGTTATTCGATGATTATTTATTTAATGAATATTATTTTTGAATATTCATTTAAGGTTTATTTATTTAATGAATATTATTTTTGAATATTCATTTAAGGTTTATTTATTTAATGAATATTATTTTTGAATATTCATTTAATCATTATTTACTTAATGAATATTATTTTTGAATATTCATTTAATCATTATTTACTTAATGAATATTATTTTCGAATATTCGTTTAAGGTTTACTATTTAATAAATATTATTCGATTATTTATTAAATACTTTGAACACGTTTTAAAATGAGTATTATTATTTAAAGTTTATCCTCGACCTTCAATAATTACGAAGGATATTCTAAGCTGTATTATTAATTATTTTAAATCAAAAAGAGGTTCCCAAAACACTGTTTTCCCATTTAAATCTGTCTTTTAAGAGAATTTAAATGCTCGCTCAACTATCAAAAATATGGGAAACCTGATTTAAGTGACTTCTACTCATTTTAAACTCTCAACTCAAAACTGTCAGGGGACAGATATTTTCTCGGAGCAATTTAATTGCTGCAAGTCAAATGTTGTGTTACCACCTCAACGATCGAGGGGTAAATTGATGGAACAAGTCGATATCCATTAACAAACATCGCTTGGGAAATATTGGAGAATCTTCCTTTCCAACCTAGATATAACTACTTAGTGGAGTCGTATCAACAAGTATTACACTTGGGGAAAGGAGGACGATCTTTACGTTTCAGAGTCATGGATTTCATCCAAACTAGGAATGGTGTAAGTGGTCCAGTTGCGCCGACCCATCCATTTTATTGCCCAAAATGGACCGGGAGATCCGGGAAGGCAGTAGACCATATCAGGATGTCGTGATTCTTCCATCTAAATGTAGAGAACATATTTTTGTTGTATGACCTGCTACTGATAATAGTAAGGTTGGTATGACGGGCGCGGTAGCAACTCCGGTATTAGTTCATCATCCATTTTGGATAATTCTGCAACATGTATTGAAAGGGACTACGGATGACATCCTTGGTACAGGTTTACCGATCATGTTGGCAGGGAATTTCTGCAACATGTATTGAAAGGGACTAAGGATGACACCCGTGGTACAGGTTTACCGATCATGTTGGCAGGGGGTTGAAAAGTGTTCAAAAATGAAGTTACAATAAATCCTTGCAATTTCATCTTTTATTTTATGAGTTATGACTCTGATAAAACCTTACTCAGATTATATATGCATTAGTGGATTTTGGGTTACGGAAACTTTATATTGAATTTCCTTGTAACTTCATCTTTTATGTTATACTAGTATCTTATCCGTTTAAGGCATAGCCTGTGGTTACAAAGATATTTTCGAACTGTGTATATGTTGAGAAGGTATTTATGATATACATTATATTGAACTGTATAGTATTTTGAATCAATGGATAGGCTTTAAGCCTTGATTCCAATATTAATATCTATTTTAAAAAGATATGTTTGAGACTTGGTTTATCATATTAATACCCAGGATTCCTAAAGGATTTACGAAGAGTATGATTATAAGTCATACGGTATTTTAAACGGTATACTATTTTGGGGTTAGACCCTAGTAGTGATAAAAGCTTTGATCCCATATGGATTCTCTCCCTAAAAGGTTTAAAGATTTAAACTTGGATAGATTTCTTGCTGAGCACTATTAGCTCATTCTTGCTTTATTAAATATTTCAGCATGAGGAAAACATTGCTGAATCCACCACGTGTTACGAGAGCAAGGGAATGGAGAGGCCACCCTGGAGTTAGTTGATGCAGGATGGATACTGTCGGTGTGAGCAGAATAGTTGCAGCTTGAATTAGTGAGAATTATTTTGAGTGGGTTTGTATTACTAAACCTTGTATAGAATTGTGAGGTCTATTATTGTAACTTCAGGTAAAGGTTGTAAATAGTAGATGAGGTACTGGATAGTACATTTGGGTTGTAATAACAAATGTTGATTATTGTTGCTCATTTCCAAGGCTATAACTTGTGTGTGTGCGCGTAAGTGATTGGGGTCTTTGGAGTTGTATTATGATAATGTTGTAAGTAATGCAGGTATTGTATCATTGATGGAGCGTGACAAGCCAGATTCCTGACCCCGGATCTGGGGGTGTTACAGAAATGGTATCAGAGCGTTAAGTTATAAACTTGGATATGAGAGTGTTAAGAGTTATATCGAAGTAAGAGAATGATGAGAGGACTCATATAGAGTTCGTTAAGTGGACTACCGGAAGTAGTGCCACTGAGGATGTTAAGATTAAAGAGTTTAGTTGGGGACTTATCGGAGGACCGATAGGACCGTTGAAGATCATCATAATGATGAGAAGGACGTTTAGAATTGTACACGGATTATCAAAACATTAAGATAAGACGCAAAGCAGAGTCTCGGTTGCAGTTGAGGTAAGGTCGGAATGGCCAATACCAATGGATAACTTGACTTAGTAAGAACCTAAGTGTTTGTAGTTCATCGTAGTTTGCCACGAGAAGGCAGCACATGTGAAGATTGAGACGTTTACAGTCCTTTACGCGATTCGAATTACTAAATTGTGTGGACTAGTTAGGGCATTATCTTGTGTATGAGGTCCAAGCCTTGAGAACAACGATTCCACAAGAGTTGGTGTATTTTCCGTCGATGGGTATTTTGTTACCTAAAAAGGAGATTGTTGCGTACGTATAGTACCAGAACGTTATCGTGAGACGAACATGCTAAATCGCATCACAAGTACATTTCGTACGATAGGCCATGATGGCTCAACTCAGAAATCAAATATATGAAGAATGAATAGCGTGATTCTGATAAAGACACGTATGGTTGCAGCGAGTAATGCGACAATCTCAGGACCTACGAGGAACGAGACCTATGGTGACCTGGGGTTGGATTCATTCGATACGACTAGTGTTAAGAAATTACATATACGTTAATCGACCTTCATCTTTTGAGGATGTGTTGATTCGGCCGTAGGAGGCCCAATCTCCGAACAATTATCGGGGAATGGCGAATATGTTTCGAACTCCCGACCTATTTAAGGACTTGTACGATTTTGAGGCACCGTTGGTTAGTACCATAAGCCATAAAGGCAGAAAGATAAGATCATCCTCGTACGGGTGATGTTAGAAATTATGATGACCATTGACTTTTTGGTATCTACTTGCTGGTACACTCCTCAATCTAAAACTGTCCTGCCTATGTTACCTTGAATAATTCATGTCAGGTAACCCTTCTAGTTTCCTACTTCAACTTGGGATGCAACCAACAACTGTTATATTCAGTTTATTCATTTTCTTTCCTCCACTCATTACCTTAAGGGTTAAATACGCAGAATTAAGTTACCATTACTCACCGGAGCGTTTTGTTCATGTTCCAGGACGACCTGAAGAGGGAACCATTATTCATCTATCCTTCCAGGTCTATAATTTATTTCGTATTCTTTCAATTATCTAAGGAATGTTCAATTAATATTTCCTTTATTATTTGATGAGTATTCTTTAACGATTATCTTGAAAAGCGATTTCTCCGTTCATACTTGGACCCCTCGAGTTCATAAATATCAAACTGTTTATTTAAAACATGGATGATATATATTTCAGAGATTACTCGGGAATTCTTTTCTCCTATTAAGGAGAGATTTGCACATCAGACGTTGAAATCGTAGAAAGGATATTGAAAGGCATATGTTTTGGCCTATTAATATTCCGAGGAAACAACTTAACTTAAACAAGTATGTAATAAGTAAATAATAAGTTAATATGTCACAGGAATCTCAGATAGTTTTATCTGTCAAGAGAATGGAGAATTAAAGTCATCCTACAGATTTGAAGATATACTACATTGAAAGAAGTTCAATTATTTGTTCAAGCCTCAGTGAAGTCTTCAAAGAAGTGGATTTATTAAAGTGACAGAGGTTTCAGATTTGTGATAGCAAATGTACAGGTTACAAAGGTTGATCAACAGTCAAAAGCAGACAATGAACCACAACTTAAAGTCAAGATGAAGAACAGACATTGAAGTTAGTCATTTATGAACCAGACAGTGCATCAAATGACAACATCAGACAATGGATATTCTTCAGCAGATCAAGTGGTTCAAGCATTGGTTTTACTATTCTATAAGGATTTAAGTTCTATTCTAAATTAGTTATTAATTTAGTTATTAAATTAATTCATCAGAATTAATTTAGTAAATAAATTAAGTAATTAATTTATTGGATAAATTAATTCTTCAGAATTAATTTGTGAAGTAAATTAATTATTAGAATTAATTTAGAATTAGAATTTGAATTAAATTAGAATTATGTAATTAAAATCAACTGGAATGACTACCCAGGATAGTCATACCGGTAGTCATACCGGTAGTCATCCCGATAGTCATCCCGGTTTATTTTAAGTAATTCTAATATAATTCACATAAATTCAGATAGTCATGCTAAGCCTTTTGATAGTCATTCCAGTACAAATTGGATAGTCATTCCAAAGGTAAAAAGCAACAGAACGTGCAGAAGTGTACTGATCCACTTGATTAGTACAAAAGCAAAAAGGGAATCAGAAAGGAAAGATATCAAGAACATTACATCAAAAATACTTTCCTGTCAAGAACTCTGCCGTGCTAATTTCTTCTGCAAATTAATTCTAGAATCTTTATGTTAAATCTAAACCACTAGAATTCATTTACTTGTACTGCTTTGACTATCTAGCGGATTTTTATCCCTAGAACGTATCTCAAATTATCAAATATTGTTATATCTTTTTATTACAAAAATAGATAAATTCATGTCGAATTTATTCTAGATTTGTTTTAATTAGTTTGAGATCCAATCTTGTAATCAGTATCATATTTGTAACACCCTTCAAGTTTAATAGAGTTTTATTTAACTTGAATCTTGTTTCATTTTATTCCGCATCAATTTGTTCCTAAACAGTTAAATCATTTAAAGAACAAATTCGATAAAACGGTATAGTTTGTATTCAACCCCCCTTCTACAAACTTATCAGGACCTAACAATTGGCATCAGAGCCTTTTGATTGATATACAAATCAAAGATCCAATTGTTTTGAGATTTTTCTTTTAAACTCTGATTTTTTATTTGAATTCTAAAAATCTCAAAAGATGTCTACTACACAGAAAGTGGGGACAGTTAAAATCCCAATATTCAGCAAGGAGCATTATCCAATGTGGAAGAAGAAAATGCTCCTATTTCTTAAGGTTGCAAATCCTAAATACTTGGATGTGCTGAAGAGTGGTCCCAAACTCCCTATGATTATTGATCCTGAAGTTGTTGAGGATAATGTTGTGACTAGGGCTGCTAGAATGTACCCTAAAGATCCCAAGGAATACACTCCTGATGAGAAAGAGGATGTTACCTTGGATTCCTGTCTTCAGTTGATCCTTATTGAGAGTCTTGATCCTATCATGCATAATCATGTCCTAAATTGTGAAACTGCCAAACATATTTGGGGAACCATAGAGATAATCAATGAGGGGACTGAAGAAGTTAGGGAGAATATGCTGGAAATTCTCACCTCACAATATGAGCATTTCAGATCAAACCCTGGTGAAGGTATCTCTCAGGTTTTTGAGAGATACAATAAATTAATCAATGATCTGAATCTCAATGGGAAGCACTACACCAACAAGGAGATTAACAAGAAGTTCCTTCTTACACTTCCACCTCATTTGGAGCACAAAATATCTGCCATTAGAGAAGCAAGAGATATGAATGAGATTGCTTTGGAGAGATTGTATGGTGTTCTCAAGACCTATGAGCTGGAGCAGATTCAACAGAAAGAGCTGTATGGAACTGGAAGGATTGTTGGTACCTCCACTGCATTGGCTGCTGAAGTCCCACAGAAACTGGAAGTGAAGGCTGTTCAACCTTCCAGTTCTCACATGAATGTTATTGATGCTGAATATGGATTAACATCCATTGATCAATCTGGTGGTGACTTCTATTCTTTGGAAGAACTTGATCAGCTGGAGGATGGTGATTTGGCTTTGATAGTCAGAAAGTTTGGGAAGTTTAGATTCAAGAGGAATCCCAATCTTAAGTTCAGACCCAGATTTCAGAGAGGTGGATCTTCATCTTCAAGTGGCACAAGGGGTGGCTACAAAACTGGAACTGTGGAAAGGAGTATAATCAGATGCTACAATTGCAATGAGTTGGGTCACTTTGCTACTGAGTGCAGAAAGCCAAAGCAAGTGACTAGAAACACATTTGATTCTAGCAAGAAGAACAAGATTGGGAAGGCCTATGTTGCTGAGGGAAAGAGTTGGGATGACACTGACAGTGATGAAGAAGCAGGTGAGATTGGGAACCTTGCTTTAATGGCTAAAGAGGAAAGCACTTCATCCAGATACATGTCAGAGGTAACCTTTACTGATGCTGAAATGATTTATCATCTTGGTGGCACCATAAGTTGTGCACGCACTGAAAATGATAGAATAAATCTTTTAAACACAAATCTTGAAAAGGAATTAAAAGATTTGAAACTTGTGCATGTTAATCAGGATGAACTTAATGAGAAAATTGCTTTTCTGGAGAATAGGGTTAAATGTTATATTCAACTGGAAACCATTCTCAAAGAGCAGATTAGTGAGCTCAAAACCAAAGCTAATGCCTATTACAACTCTTGTAAAACGGCTAAAGAAATTTTCAATAAACAAGCTATTGGTAATCATGTCAGTATAGGTTATGATTATAATGAGGCTATAGGATTACTTGGTATTAATACACCTTGTAGAGTCAGAGAAGAAGGAAAGGCTGTTCCTTATATTCTTAAGGGTATTAAAACACCCTTCTGTAAGGAGTCTGAGGCAGAGCCTCTGAATGAATCTTCTATCATTATTGCTGAGGAGATTCATGAAGAAGATGTTGCCTTAGAAGCTGAGAAATCCAAAAAGTGTGTATCTGATATTCCAGTCAAAGTTGCTACAACTAAAAAGACTAAATCAGATATCCATAAGTTGGATCAAAACAACTGTAGAACTAACATGCCTACTATTAATTCTTCTCATAAAGCATGTGGTGTGAGTAATTGCATGTCTTGTGCTTTTAATGTTATGTATGCTTTCTTTAATAAAAAGCATGTATCTAGTGATAAGACTGCTCCACGTCAACATGTTAATAATAAGAAGCATGTTAAAACAAAGACTACTAGTCCTCCTCAGACTAGAGTGGATTCATTTATCCCTAAGCCTACTCAGAAATGTGTTAAGGCTGGTTATAAATGGAAACGCTCTTATGTGAAAGAGGATGAAGTAGTTTTAGTTAGAAATGTTGTTTTGCCTGACAAAGGCCAGTTCTTTAAGTATGCCGGACCCAATCAATTTTGGGCTCCGAAGAAGGACTAATCAATCTGATATTGCAGGGAGTTAAACAGGTAAACCGAGTTATGTGGATTCTGGACAGTGGCTGTTCAAGGCATATGACCGGAGATAGAGCCCTGCTATCAGATGTGATTGTGAAAGCTGGCCCAGTAGTTACCTTTGGAGATAACAGCAAGGGTATTACGAAAGGATATGGCTGTTTGAAGTACGGAAATGTTATCATTGAAGATGTTTCATTTGTGGAAGGTCTGACGTTCAATCTTCTCAGCATCAGTCAGTTCTGTGACAGAGGATATGCTGTTTCCTTTGAAAGAGAGAAGTGTCAGATCACTCACAAGAAGAATGGAAAGCCTGCTCTTCAAGGAGTAAGGAAAGGTGACTTGTTCATAGCTGATCTGAACTCGGGATTCAAAGATGAAGTGAATTGTTTTTATGCTAAAGCTTCATCAGATGATAGTTGGCTATGGCACAAGAAGATGTCTCACCTTAACTTCAAAACTATGAACTCTTTAGTCAAGAGGGAATTAGTTAGAGGTTTGCCTCAGATGGAATTTACACAGGAAGGACTGTGTGAGGCATGTCAGAAGGGAAAGTCAAAGAAAGCTTCTCACAAGGGCACTGACACATCTTCAATAACTGAACCTCTTCAGCTACTGCACATGGATTTGTTTGGTCCAGTTAATGTGATGTCCATGTCAAAGAAACAATATGCACTTGTGATTGTTGATGACTATTCAAAATATACATGGGTTTTATTCCTACATTCCAAGGATGAGACCCCATTCCTGGTGATTAGCCATGTAAAGTTGATTGAGCTGGATTCTAGATTCCCTGTTAGAGCCATAAGGTCAGATAATGGTACGGAATTCAAGAATGCCATTCTAACTGATTTTTGTGCTGATAAAGGAATAACAAGACAGTATTCTGCCCCTAGAACTCCTCAACAAAATGGAGTAGTGGAAAGAAAGAATCGTACATTGATTGAAGCTGCTAGGACTATGTTAAGTGAGTCCAAACTTCCAATGTACTTTTGGGCTGAAGCAGCGAATACAGCTTGTTATACTCAGAATCGAACTTTAATCAACAAAGACCTAATGAAGACTCCGTATGAGATCATGAACAACAAGAAACCAACTGTCAAGTACTTTCATGTATTTGGAGCAAAATGCTTTGTGCTTTTAGATGAAAATGTTAAACGTGGCAAGTTTGAGGCCAAGGCACAAGAAGCTATTTTTGTTGGTTATTCCAGAAGATCTTACAGGGTTTATGTGGTTGGCAGTCACACAGTAAAGGAAAGTGTCAATGTTACTTTTGATGACACTAAGTTCCCCAATATCCAAAAAGAAGATTCATCTGAAGAGCTGAAGTTTGATAACTTGCCAGACTCAGAATCAGATGATGAAGCCCCACCTGAAGTTATTGCTGGTGATGATAATAACAATGATGATAATGATCCTGGTGATGGTGGTGGAAACACTGGTAACAATGGAGATACCACCAGCACTGGAGAACGATCATCAAGGCAAACAGGCAACAACTCAGGGGGAGCAAATGAAGGATCAGCTAGTCACTCACAACATCAAAGTGAATTTCAAGGTGAATCATCAAGATCAAATCTTCCAAGACAGACTGTATGGAATAGAGCTCATCCTTTTGAGTTGATCATTGGTGATCCAGATGTTGGAGTTAAAACTAGAAGAGCTTCTCAGAATGAATGTCTTTTCTCAGCATTTCTATCTAAAATGGAGCCAAAGAAAACTGAGGAAGCACTAACTGATCCAGATTGGGTGATTGCTATGCAAGATGAACTCAATCAGTTTGAACAACAACAAGTCTGGAAGCTGGTACCCAGGCCAAAGAACAAGAAAGTAGTTGGTACTAGATGGGTATACAGGAACAAGCTAGATGAGGATGGCATTGTTACTAGGAACAAGGCAAGACTGGTTGCACAAGGGTATTCTCAAGCTGAAGGCATTGATTATGATGAAACCTATGCACCAGTGGCTAGACTTGAGGCCATCAGGATGTTCTTAGCATTTGCTGCTTACTCCAATTTTAAAGTCTATCAAATGGATGTTAAGAGTGCATTCCTGAATGGTGAACTTGATGAAGAAGTGTATGTGGAACAGCCCCCTGGCTTTGAAAATCAGGAGCTGCTGGACTTTGTGTACTTTCTCTTCAAGGCTATCTATGGTCTCAAACAAGCCCCAAGAAAATGGTATGACACTCTCTCTGGTTTTCTTTTAGAAAATGGTTTTGTTAGAGGTATCATAGACAAAACTCTTTTTTCAAAGAAACACAAAAGTGATATGATATTAGTCCAAGTCTATGTGGATGACATCATATTTGGGTCTACTAATGATAATCTCTGTAAGAGATTTGCTGAGCTAATGCAGAGTAAGTTTGAAATGAGTATGATGGGTGAGCTGAAGTTCTTTCTTGGATTGCAAGTAAGTCAAAGGTCAAATGGTATATTTATTTGTCAATCCAAGTATCTCAAAGAACTCCTCAAGAAGTATCACATGGAGGATTCAGCATCAGCAAGGACTCCATCTTCAACAGCCATCAAACTTGGAGCTTCTGACAAATCTATCAAGGTAGATGTTACAAGCTACAGAGGTATGATTGGCTCCTTACTCTATCTTACTGCTAGTAGACCAGATATTATGTATGCTACATGCTTGTGTGCAAGGTTCCAAGCGGACCCTAGAGATGTTCATCTCGTTGCTGTGAAAAGAATCTTGAGATATCTTAAGGGTACACCTAATCTAGGTATCTGGTACCCTAAAGATTCTGGTTTTAATCTTGTTGGATATACAGATTCTGATTATGCAGGTAGTGTTGTGGATAGAAAGAGTACCTCTGGGAGTTGTCAATTCCTAGGAGGTAGGTTGATTTCCTGGTATAGCAAGAAACAGCAAACAGTTTCCAATTCAACAGCAGAAGCTGAATATATTGCTGCTGGAAGCTGTTGTGCTCAGATCTTATGGATACGGAATCAATTAAAGGACTATGGCTTTACATTAGACAAAATTCCCATATTTTGTGATAATACAAGTGCCATAGCAATCTCCAACAACCCTGTGCAGCACTCGAGAACGAAGCACATTGACATCAGGTATCATTTTATCAGAGAGCATGTCATGAATGGAACTGTGGAGTTGCACTTTGTACCCACAGAAGAACAGACTGCAGATATATTCACTAAATCTGTTGATGAGTCCACATTTATCAAGTTAGTTGGTAAATTGGGTATGTTAAACAGTCTTAGTGATTAACAATGTATCTGTCATGTTTGTTCTTTCAATAAATTCATTTTCTCTTGTCATTTAATTGATATTTTCTGCCAATTCTCATTTAATAATTGCATGCTTGTTGATTTAAATGGTTCTGAATATTTTATTTTCTTTAAAAAATATTTTTCTCATATTTTTTAAGTGGAGAAATGTATTTTTATTGAAAATATATTTATTTAGAATTATTTAGGTGTTTTTCAGTTTGTATATATTGTTGTTTAAACTTTTCTGCAGGTTTATATTATTTTATGCAATTTTATATTATTCTGCATATTTTTCTAGGATTTATGGAATTTTCTGTGAATTTTTCTAGATTTTTATAAATATTTCATGCATTGTTATTACTTTTATGCATTTTTCTGTAATTATTTTAATTAATTCTGCTAGTTTTTGTTAACAGGTTTGTTTTTGTACTAGCATGACTATCGGAATGACTATCTTTCATAGTCATTCCAGTAGTCATTGTAGTTTAGTTTTATTTTAATTAATTGTTTCTGCCTTTTACCTTCAGTACTTATATTTTTGTACTGGAATGACTATCGGTATGACTATCCCATAGTCATCCCGATAGTCATTCTAGTTATATGCACTGTATTGTATTTTTTGTTTATTTTTTCTCTGGATTTTCTGTTACTATTTATAGTTATTCTTAGTTTTATACTGGAATGACTATCGGTATGACTACCCGGTAGTCATCCCGATAGTCATTCCAGGCTATTCGGGTTTTGCCTATAAATACTAAGCAGGTTGTCTTTTGTCCTTCATTCCTTCACAAGTTCTTGTTTTTACAAAACTTACTTCTCTTGTTTGGTTCTTTATTCTCTTAAGTAAAGAACTGCTGTCAAATTTTTTTTGGATCGGCATAAATTGATTTAATTAATTTCTGATATAATTCTTATTTCTTGGAATTTATTCCCTAAATTAGAATTAATCTAAAATTAACTCTATTAATTTGTGTTAAAATGGCCCAGCAATTTGAGATTGTTCTTACTAATTACCATGGCTATTTTGATCCCCTGAAATGTTCATTTGAACGTTTTAGGCCTTGGATTTCCTTTCTTAATCAACATTCTTGTGTTAATTATGCTATATGTTCTAATGTTGATTTGAAAGTTGATCCTTTATATTTACTTTGCTCAACTGCTGTTGTCTCTGATGATTTCTCAACTATATCTTTCAATATTCAGGACACACAGTACATTATCACTGAGGAAACATTTTGTAATGTCTTGCAGTTTCCTCAGGATAATTTTGACAGACTCCCCACTGAAGAAGAATTAACTAGGTTTTTCCTCAGTATTCACTATCAAGGTCCCCTAAATTTGTCTAAGTTAATTAAAGGGAATCTTGTATGTGAATGGGACTTATTCTTTGATACCTTGGCTAAGGTCTTTAGCAATTGCACGAAAAATAACTTTCAGAATATTCCTTATCTTTTACAAGTTATTGGTTATGCAATTGTTTTTAACAAAAGACTCAATGTTGGCCACCTTCTTTGGGAAATTGTTGTTAGGAGGGTGTTTAATGCTAGAAAGGAATTTGACAATGGTAGAAAGATTAAATGTTTTTATCCTCGTTTTCTATCACTTGTTCTTAATTCTATACTTTCTAATGAGCATCAAGAATTGTTCAAGAATGGTCGTTTTTTCATTTCTCCGACCACTAACAAAAAGTTCTTTCAAAGATTGGAAACATCCTTCAAATATGGCAGTGTCCCAGTTCTCATTTCCAACTACATGACAAACTTCATTAACTTACCATCATTTGAACCACCAATTCCAGAGCAAAGGATAGTTACATCAGCTGGAACTGAAGAAGTCATACAACCACAGGTAAGGACTTCTATCCCTGGTTCTTCTGGTACTGTTTCTGAAACCCAAGAGGTTGATAGGGCTGACCAAGAGTTTGTAGAACCACAAACTCTATCCCCGGTCATAGAGCCAAACACTGAGTCAAATCCAAATCAACCTGAACCTTATATCAATACCAGAAACATAAATAGTAGTGATGAAGAAACAATGAGTGATCCCGCAGCTCTATCTCCACCTCCTAAGAAAAGAAAAACATATAGGGAGATATCTGTAAGCCCATCTGTATCCTTTCAACAGGATATGGATTTTGAAATGGCCAATACACAGTCTCTGGAGACATCCTCTCAACAGGATGAATCTATTGAAGTTCGCCATAGGGCCATGGCATTTTGTACTAAGTCAAGCACACTCCCGTTACTCACAATGGGAGAAAACATAACTTTAGATGCAACTCAGGACACTTTGCTAGGAGGGCACTTAGGACATGAGACAGTGCCTACCATTGTCACGGTAGAAGAGCCTTCACAGGCTTCAGAGGGAAAATCTGATTCTTTGCCACCTATAATAGAATCATTTTCTCCCCTCCCAGAGGGAACATCTCTGGCTCCCCTAAGGGATTCTTCACTCGCAGTTTCAACTGGAGAAAGTGAAGGGCAACATGGTAAGTCTACATCTGAAGCAATTCAGTTTTCAATTTCTGATGAATTTTTGGACTTTACCATGGATTGGGATTCGCGAACTCCCATTGCACCACCAGTGACCTCTCAAGAAGGGGCTATGGTGATTTTTTCTGCAGGTACTTCAACTCCAACAATGGATAAACAGCTAGTGGTTAGTTCTGAGAGACAAACACAGAGCGATACACAAGCACGTGAGGTGAGTGAAACACCATCGAGAGAAATTGAGATGAGTGCACACAATGACACATACACTGCTTCATTATTGGCTCAAATAGCTGGTTTACAGAAACAACTGCAACAGACCCAGGCTGAAAAGGAAATTCTCAAAGCACAAGTGGATGAACGTTCTTCTTCTTCCACCTCTGTAAATAATCAGCTGGGTCATCTTAGAGATGAGATACAGGGAGTGAAGGTCACATTGGTCCCCAAGATGAATGCTGTTCAAGAATCACAGGTGTTAGTGGCCTCGGATATGTCAGAGCTTTTGGTTTCTAATGCTGAGATCAGGGAGGCTATCAAACAGATTCCTATTATTTCAACCAAAGTAGACTCCTGTCAAGATACTATTGATGAAAATCAGTACTTCAATGATGAGAGGTTTACCAAGATTGAAGGAGGGATGCAACATCTGAACGAGGGCATGAAACATCTATATGCTATGATCAAGGTCTCACATCAACCCAATGCTGAACAGAAGAAATTCTTTGAGGGTGATGATGATGAAGGGGGCAATGGTGACAGGGATGGTGAAGGAGAAAGAGAAGGTAAAAAGGAGGATCCTAAGGCTGATAAAGTCAAATCTGTAGAGGATGCCTCAACTAAGGGGGAGAATAAGGAGAAGGAGATACAAGGAGGAGAAGAAGTGAGAGATCAAGGAGGAGAAACTGCAGGTTCTGGTTCTGGAAAGGACAAAGGGAAGCAGAAGTTAACCTTTTCTGATGCTGACTACTATCAAGGTGAACGGGGAGATTTTGATGATATTGAATCTGGAGAAACCCCTGAAGATATCTTTGGTGAAGTGGAGGTTGAAGGAGAGGCTGATTTTGCTGACTGGGAAGATGAACCTGAAGTGGATCCTGCCTTTGAAGCTGAGCTGTTAAGACAGAAAGCTGATCTAAAGAGAAGAGAAGATGAGAATGCTAAGGTGTCTGACATAATCACAAAGCATCTAGTTATCCAAAAAGCTGAACATCAAGAAAAGCAAAGGCTTCATGATTTAAAAGTCAAAGACAGAAAGTTATATGTGAGGCTGAAGCTTGGAGAAGAATGGGATAGAGCTAGAGAAATGTTCTCACATCCAACAGGGTCAGACAATGATGGAAGGTTCTTTAGCATGTTGGAAAGGTACAGACAGGTCAATCCAGACAACACAATATATATGAAAGCTCTTCATGCGGAGATTTCAAGAATTTCTACTGGATTTGACAGAGTCAGAGAGGAGTTGAAGATCTACATCTACACTCATAATGAGGGAACTTTCATAGTTTCTCTTAATCTTCTGGAAGGTAGAACTCTCTCTGAGCTTTGGGTATTCATGTGCAAAGTAAAAAGAACTTCTCCATTAGCTGAGCTGCTGCATGATCAGTTAAGAGACTTTGCAATGAAAGCGAGTCCTCAAGTTGTGGATGTGCCATATGAAGTTAAATTTTATAAAGGAAGGGCACTTCAAACTTGTGGTATGGATCCAATCTCTCTGAAAGATTATCCTGCCAGGCATCTTGTCTATATGGAGAATATGTTAAGGACAACAGGGTTTGCTACACAAGAGAAGACAGAAGTTGCTGATTTGATTCAAGACTATTGCATTGCCAATATAAAGAGATATCATCAAATGAAGAATAGGCTGAAGAAAGTCACAGCTCAACCTGTCAGACCTAGTGGCATTACTTCTGAATCTGATCGTATTTTGGACAAGGATTTGCTTGAGGCACTTGAAGAAGGAGAGATGATGGAATCTGAAATTTGAAGAAGCTCTAGTCTGTAAATGTTATATGTATAGAGCTTAGGTATTTCAAGATAGGATCAATGTAAACACATGTTCAGTCTAGAGGAACATCTATCTTGTAGTTATCTTTAATGTTTGAATCTGGAAAATGTTAAATGAAATCCAGAACTTTTCTTGTTATTTACTTGGCTCTTAAAAGTCATTTCTATTTCTTGTTTAAGTTAGTTGAGTTATCCTCTAGGTATTTGATTGTTATTCTCTAACAAACAAATAGGGGGAGATTGAAAGGCATATGTTTTGGCCTATTAATATTCCGAGGAAACAACTTAACTTAAACAAGTATGTAATAAGTAAATAATAAGTTAATATGTCACAGGAATCTCAGATAGTTTTATCTGTCAAGAGAATGGAGAATTAAAGTCATCCTACAGATTTGAAGATATACTACATTGAAAGAAGTTCAATTATTTGTTCAAGCCTCAGTGAAGTCTTCAAAGAAGTGGATTTATTAAAGTGACAGAGGTTTCAGATTTGTGATAGCAAATGTACAGGTTACAAAGGTTGATCAACAGTCAAAAGCAGACAATGAACCACAACTTAAAGTCAAGATGAAGAACAGACATTGAAGTTAGTCATTTATGAACCAGACAGTGCATCAAATGACAACATCAGACAATGGATATTCTTCAGCAGATCAAGTGGTTCAAGCATTGGTTTTACTATTCTATAAGGATTTAAGTTCTATTCTAAATTAGTTATTAATTTAGTTATTAAATTAATTCATCAGAATTAATTTAGTAAATAAATTAAGTAATTAATTTATTGGATAAATTAATTCTTCAGAATTAATTTGTGAAGTAAATTAATTATTAGAATTAATTTAGAATTTGAATTTGAATTAAATTAGAATTATGTAATTAAAATCAACTGGAATGACTACCCAGGATAGTCATACCGGTAGTCATACCGGTAGTCATCCCGATAGTCATCCCGGTTTATTTTAAGTAATTCTAATATAATTCACATAAATTCAGATAGTCATGCTAAGCCTTTTGATAGTCATTCCAGTACAAATTGGATAGTCATTCCAAAGGTAAAAAGCAACAGAACGTGCAGAAGTGTACTGATCCACTTGATTAGTACAAAAGCAAAAAGGGAATCAGAAAGGAAAGATATCAAGAACATTACATCAAAAATACTTTCCTGTCAAGAACTCTGCCGTGCTAATTTCTTCTGCAAATTAATTCTAGAATCTTTATGTTAAATCTAAACCACTAGAATTCATTTACTTGTACTGCTTTGACTATCTAGCGGATTTTTATCCCTAGAACGTATCTCAAATTATCAAATATTGTTATATCTTTTTATTACAAAAATAGATAAATTCATGTCGAATTTATTCTAGATTTGTTTTAATTAGTTTGAGATCCAATCTTGTAATCAGTATCATATTTGTAACACCCTTCAAGTTTAATAGAGTTTTATTTAACTTGAATCTTGTTTCATTTTATTCCGCATCAATTTGTTCCTAAACAGTTAAATCATTTAAAGAACAAATTCGATAAAACGGTATAGTTTGTATTCAACCCCCCTTCTACAAACTTATCAGGACCTAACAGATATCAATTTGATATTGATATTCCGAATTCAATTCTATTGGAAAATTTGATAAAGTTTATGTACGGAGACACCTTTGGGTGGACCGTTTCACTGATGAGAAATGTTTGGTGGGAGGTTATCGATTGTTCCGATACCAAGAATTTCCTATTCATATCATATATTATATTCAAGGGCTAAAATTACCTTGTTCATCCTAAACTTATTTACTCTTCTTTTCAATTCATTATCCGAGTAGTCAAAATGTTGTTTTCTTTCTTTCTTTGGCTACAATGTCGAGATTTTGTACTAGTAGATTGAAACTGGATAATTATATGTGCCATGATGAGTGACTAGTTAATTGTTCTAACTAGTTGAAATTTTAATGATATGATGAAAATCTAGCTAATCGTCCTAGCTAGATGTTGCGTCCCAAACTAATCGAACTAGCAAATTTTGTTCAGCTAGTTGTTAATGTTTATTGAAATGAACTAGTTATTGTATCACTAAGTTCAACCTTTGGTCAAATTTATATAAGTGAATTCACGATGCATTTGTATGCAGTGAAGTATGGTGGGAAGATTTTCAAACGATAATTTGATTGAGACCTAATCAGGTAGCCCCCTCAGCGAGAATTTTGCAAAGTTTTTTTTTTTTTATATATATAAAGCATTTTGTTGCTTGAAGTATTCTTGGTACCATGCAAGTATTTTCCTTAGTATTTGAAAAAAAGAAGAGTGTTGAAGCTAAGAGCCAAGATAAATGAGTACGACAACTATGAATCGAAGTTTACGGAAATTGCCAAGGTTTGTTTCGTATGATGCGAATTCAAAATAACGAAGTGTTCGAAATGACTGATTATGTTACCTTGGTTAATGAAACGACTATGATAGAAATGGAAGCAAAGTGGACGAGAAAGAAATGGGCATAAAGAAAATAGAATATAAAACGCGAATAGATTGAGAAAGAAAGGAAGTAAGAATTCAGATTGTCGGACGAGGAAACGTTTGACCTCCAAGAACATGAAACTTGTTTAGCGACTGTGATGGATACGAAACGGGAAATACCTAGTGTACAGAATATCCCCGTGGTTAACGAATTCGAGGATGTATTTCCAGAAGATCTTCCGGGGTTACCACCCGATAGAGAAATAAAGTCTGGTATAGAGTTAGCTCCAAGAACGGCACCAGTTTCGAAGGCCCCGTACCAATTAGCACCAGTCGAGATGAAGAAATTAGTCGCTCAATTGTAGAAATTGTTAGGGGAAGGAATGATAAGACCAAGTGCGTCACCATGGGATGCACCTGTGCTATTGGTGAAGAAAAAGGACGACAGCATGAGGCTGTGCATAGAGTATCGAGAGCTAAATAGGCTAATTGTCAAGAATGAATACCCCTGCCAAGGATCAGTGATTTGATCGATCGGCTGCATGATGTAGTTAAATTCTCGAATATTGATTGAGAACTGGATACCACCAATTGAATATTAAGCCTGAGAACGTACCCAAGACTGCGTTTCGCACCAAGTATGGACACTACGAGTTTTTAGTAATGTCGTTTGGGCTGACGAATGCCCTTGCAGCTTTCATGGACGTGCTGAATCGACTTTTCAAGAAGTATTTGGATAAGTATGTCATAGTGACATCGGCAATATTTAGGTTTACCTCAAAGACCGAGGAAGAACATGCAGAACATTTGAGGATCGTGTTGGAAGCACTGAGGAGAGAAAAGTTATATGCCAAGTTCTCAAGGTGCGAGTTTTGGCTAAAGGAAGTACAATTTTAGGACATGTGGTCAACAGTAAAGGAGTACTGGTTGACCCTGCAAAGATAGGAGACGTTTCAAACTAGGAAAGTTAAGGAAATGTTATAAGTGGTCGGATAAATAAAAGGATTTATCGATTGGTAAACAAATATTGGATATGTCAGAAAATGAAGGCAGAACAAAGACCTGGTTGACTATCATAGTTAATAGAGATTCCTGATTAGGAATGTAATTTTACTATAATGGATTCTGTGATAGGATCAACAAGAATCAAGTCGGACTATGACGTCAATTGAGCTATAATTGATGGATCAAATGAGTCTACTCATATTTTGTTATCAGCAAGAGATCGTTAACCGAAGAGTTACGAAAGAGATAGTTGGGTGACGTGGAGTTCCAGTCACCATCGTGTCAGATAAGAACCAATTATTGAACTCCCGATTCGGGAGGAGTTTTCCAAACATGTTTGGCAACGAGATTGAGTGCGAGTACTACGTAGGATCCGTAGACCGACGGACCGACCAAAAGAAACATTTCAGACAACCGAAGTTACGGTAAGTGTTGTACCGCCGATTGCAAGAATAATCGAATGTTAATAGAAAATGGGTGTATATGAACATAGCCAGAAATTGGCTTATATAAAGCGCCTGGTAGATATCACAGACCGGAATGAGTAAGAGTTGTAATCAGACCAGAGGGTTGAAGAGTCAACCTGGAAACTGGAGATTTCTATATTGAAAGAGTAACCTCAGCTATTTTCTTAGATTCCGGGACGGAATCCTTTTAAGGAGGGGAGACTGTAATAACCCCAAATTTTGGATTTAGTTTTAAAAAAAAAATTATTATTTTTGATGAATAGTAAAATCCTGATGATTAGTAAATTTCTGAACCGAAAAAGATTTTCAGACCACCCTATGTACGAGTCGGGATAATGAACTTTCGAAGTCGTATTAGTGATCTACTATGTAAATGAGTGAATGCAGAAGCTGTCAGAATCAGAAAAAGAGCATTTTCTGTTTTCTCCGAAATTCCACCTATTACTGATGGATTAATCATTATATAAAAATATTGGCGGATTTTATATTATCAATTCCATGGATATGGATTTAGCAAAGTTATTAAGATATCAAGAACGTTTACGGTAAACTACTTCGAGAGAACACTTAAGAAATCCTTGCGAGCGTTCAACGAGATTAAGCGATTAAGCAAACGAATCATGGATTAAGGATTGAAATTATGACAAGATTAAATATCCTACATGATCATCAAGAGAATTATATCAAGTGGATTCAAGGATTTAAACAAAAAGGAAGCTAACCAAGAGTTAAGGAACTCTATAAAAAGAGATTGAGAATATTCGAAGAAACGCGAGAACATTTTCTAAGAACAAGGAATAAATAGGGAACAGATAAGGGATTGTGCCACAGTGGAGTAATAAAATGCAACATATAAGATGTAACGTATTGATTTTATTAAAAGGACACAAAGACGATCCAATTGGTGGAAGAAGAAAAACCAAAGTATCATGCTTGAAAGTCAACTATAACAAGGATGACCCTTTTGCATTTAACCAAAAAGTGGGAAGTGTTATGTAAAGCCAACACTTGGACAAATGAAGTGTTGACAACACAAAAGGTAGAAGATGCATCCACAAAAATTAATACATATATACATGTATTAATTCATTTCACAACAACCAAACAAAACAAACAAATTCTGCCCAGCAGAAACCAAGCTCAAAGACAAATTCATATCCCCACTTCTATCCATCCTTAAATCACCATATTTTAACCATAGCTTCTCCACTCCATGGGTAACATTCTTTCAAAATTTCATGGTCATCAAAGGAGTGTAGCCTAGCCAAATCTCTTCCCCAAGTTGAAGAACCCAATCTGTCCAGTTTCTGTCCAGCGGAAAGATGGGGCTCAAGACCCTAGCTAGGAAGCTTCAAATTTGATGATCTATAACTCAAAAGAAATCTTATCAAGAGCACAAGGTCTGGTAAAAGTTTTAGCACCAAACTGTTATTTTTCGATTTGTTATGGATTTTACAAGATGAGGATGAATAGTAAATTCAAGTGGTTTCTTGTTTTGATCTTGAAGTTTAAGGCTTGTAAAGGATAATCAAGGAGCAAGGAAGGGTATACTAGCCATCTATAGTCTATATTAAGTACCAAGTAAGTTATAAACCCTCTCACACTTTTACTTATGATTTGATATTAGTGTATAAATGGATGATTGATTAGTGATAGTATGATTTAGAGATGATTTACATGATATGTATGAGGTTTAATGGATTGATTGGTGGTTGAACTAGTGATTAGTGTTATGAGTATGTTTAGACAGAAATAAAGTGATTTGGAGGAGATCCTTGGGTTGTGATTGTTGGTTGTGGATTGATGAATTGATTAGAGTGTTTTAAACACGGGAATCGCGTCTAAGCGTCGTTACCATGTCAAATTTTACTTAGGAAGTTTGGACAGAAATCACGAATACTTTAAAGGGCATAAACATAAGGTTTCTGACCATGATCATGTAGGCCCTGTTTCCTAGTTTGTTTTAGCGAAAGAATCGTATCGTTTCGATTTACGGTTTAGGAGAAACGTCCGTTTTAGTGAAAGCTGTTTCGCGTAACTAAGTGGTTTATTGCATGAACTTTGAGATAGTGATCAAACCCCTTAAGCGACTTATTGGAATGTGAAACTTTGCTTTAACATGCTAGGTACGTTTAGGAAGACCCTCGAAAAGATTTCGTGTTAAAAGGATTATATTTCAATTTTATAAAAATGCGTGAGCGAGCATGCTCGAGTAGGAGTTCTTAAGGAGTTAACTTGAAAATGGACTTGTACTTGAGTTAGTATATACCTAGTATGGTGAAAGCGTTTAAGTTATTAATCTTGAACCTTGTGTTGATTCTGGATTACTGGACCAACCTAAGACTTATTGCTACTTCAGGATTTCCAGGCAAGTTTTCTCATTCCATGCTGTATTTTAAAGTACCATATTCTGATGTATGCATATAATAGATGCAAGTTTCTAAATCTATACTTTGAAGTATTGGCTATATAATACTGCTTTTTCCATGTATAAAATTGGACAGTTTTGCGATATATCTTATTTCTTGTTGAAATGGATTTGACCTTTGGATTATATAAAATCTTTTGAGTTAAGTAGTTATGAACCGGTTTACCTGGTAGCTCTAAATATAAGAGCATATTCATTGTTTTCGACTCTAAATCGGGAGTCGGTATTTTGAGATATGTAGATAGCCGTGGAAACCCGGAGGGATTCCATCGGCAGAATACTATGTACTTTGAGGATTGTTATTTGAGTATGATATCATTCGAGGAATGATATTTGCTTACTATATCTTTCAAGGAATGTTATTTGAGTATTATCTCAGTCGAGAAATACTATTTGAATACTATTTCCGTTATATATGCTAATGGAAGGCATAACTGTTTTCGAAAGTATATTGTGATACTTGTTTTGTGATTTAATTATGGGCTTCTAAGCTAAATATGAGATATTAGTTAGAAGCCAGGTTTTTATAAATGCCCTAGGTTAAGGGCGTATTATTTTTCTTTAGATCAGAAGTAATTATATTTTCTGTATATGTTAAAGATTATTTTTCCGATAAAGATATCAGGTAACTGTTATTCGATGATTATTTATTTAATTAATATTATTTTTGAATATTCATTTAAGGTTTATTTATTTAATGAATATTATTTTTGAATATTCATTTAAGGTTTATTTATTTAATTAATATTATTTTTGAATATTCATTTAATCATTATTTACTTAATGAATATTATTTTCGAATATTCGTTTAAGGTTTACTTATTTAATAAATATTATTCGATTATTTATTAAATACTTTTAACACGTTTTAAAATGAGTATTATTATTTAAAGTTTATCCTCGACCTTCAATAATTACGAAGGATAATCTAAGCTGTATTATTAATTATTTTAAATCAAAAAGAGGTTCCCAAAACACCGTTTTTCCATTTAAATCTGTCTTTTAAGAGGATTTAAATGCTCGCTCAACTATCAAAAATATGGGAAACCTGATTTAAGTGACTGCTACTCATTTTAAACTCTCAACTCAAAACTGTCAGGGGACAGATATTTTCTCGGAGCAATTTAATTGCTGAAAGTCAAATGTTGTGTTACCACCTCAACGATCGAGGGGTAAATTGATGGAACAAGTCGATATCCATTAACAAGCATCGCTTGGGAAATATTGGAGAATCTTTCTTTCCAACCTAGATATAACTACTTAGTGGAGTCGTATCAACAAGTATTACACTTGGGGAAAGGAGGACGATCTTTACGTTTGAGAGTCATGGATTTCATCCGAACTAGGAGTGGTGTAAGTGGTCCAGTTGCGCCGACCCATCCATTTTATTGCCCCAAATGGGCCGGGAGATCCGGGAAGGCAGTAGACCATGTCAGGCTGTCGTGATTCTTCCATCTACATGTAGAGAACATATTTTTGTTGTACGACCTGCTACTGATCATAGTAAGGTTGGTATGACGGGCGCGGTAGCAACTCCGGTATTAGTTCATCATCCATTTTGGATAATTCTGCAACATGTATTGAAAGGGACTACGGATGACATCCTTGGTACAGGTTTACCGATCATGTTGGCAGGGAATTTCTGCAACATGTATTGAAAGGGACTAAGGATGACACCCGTGGTATAGGTTTACCGATCATGTTGGCAGGGGGTTGAAAAGTGTTCAAAAATGAAGTTACAATAAATCCTTGCAATTTCATCTTTTATTTTATGAGTTATGACTCTGATAAAACCTTACTCAGATTATATATGCATAAGTGGATTTTGGGTTATGGAAACTTTATATTGAATTTCCTTGTAACTTCATCTTTTATGTTATACTAGTATCTTATCCGTTTAAGGCATAGCCTGTGGTTACAAAGATATTTTCGAACTGTGTATATGTTGAGAAGGTATTTATGATATACAGTATATTGAACTGTGTAGTATTTTGAATCAATGGATAGGCTTTAAGCCTTGATTCCAATATTAATATCTATTTTAAAAAGATATGTTTGAGACTTGGTTTATCATATTCATACCCAGGATTCCTAAAGGATTTACGAAGAGTATGATTATAAGTCATACGGTATTTTAAACGGTATACTATTTTGGGGTTAGACCCTAGTAGTGATAAAAGCTTTGATCCCATATGGATTATCTCCCTAAAAGGTTTAAAGATTTAAACTGGGATAGATTTCTTGCTGAGCACTATTAGCTCATTCTTGCTTTATTAAATATTTCAGCATGAGGAAAACATTGCCGAATCCACCACGTGTTACGAGAGCAAGGGAATGGAGAGGCCACCCTGGAGTTAGTTGATGCAGGATGGATACTGTCGGTGTGAGCAGAATAGAAAAGTTAAGTAAGGACTTGAACTTGATATGACTGTGGAGAGCAAAGGAAAAAATATATATATAGACAGTCTTGTATGACTGTTGCACAGTCATGCCGACAGTCATACAAGTATAAAACCTTTTATGACTCAAAAAAAAATAATAAACATAATAATAAAAAAATATATATATAATATATATATAACTTGTATGACTATCGGTATGACTGTCTGAGAGTCATACCTTCATACAAGAACAAATCTAATATGACTGGAAAAGAAAAGAAAGAAAATACAATTTATAATATGACTGATACCATCAGTCATATCAGTATTAAAAACTATTATGACTAAAATAAAACAAGAAAATAATAAAAACATGCATATTAATTAAATAAAAAATCTAAAAAAACTGGTATGACTTAGGATAAGTCATACCGGCAGTCATATCAGTATTAAAAACTGATATGACTTGAATAAACATGAATTATTTGACAAGAAATTAAAATAAGCAGAAATTAACAGAAAATTCACAAAATCAAAGAAAATTGCAATAAATTTAAAGAAAAACTGTACAAAATTAAAATGCATAAAATTAAGAACAACTGAAGCGGTTTAAAATACAGAATTAATAAAATGCAATAGTGTAAATAAAATGCAGAATATAAAAAATGCAACTAATTTATAGAAAATTTCAGAATATTAGAAAAATGCAGTTAAATATATAAACTTGCAGAAAAATAAAAAAACAACAATTTACAACATCTGGATAAATAATCTGAATAATTCCAAATCAGTAAATTTTCAATAAAAATAGATTTCTCTACAATTTTATCATAAAAATCTGAGAAAAAATATTTTTAGAGAAAATAAATTATTCAAAAATACTTAAATTAGAAAGCTAATAAATCAAACGAGGAATGTCAATAATAAATAGTAAATATAGGCAAGAGAAAATGTTTTAAATTAGAACAAACACCAAATGACTACCGTATTTGCGTAATTACGAAATATTTATATTTGGCAAATTGACTTATGAGATGGGGAAAAGTCGATGTTTATGTGTTATGCTGTTTTTTTGTAAGAGTTGATCACTTTCTCTCTTTCTCTACTTTTGGTTTTTTACTAACAAAAATACATAACATACTTATTCATGCACTAATGCATGCTCCAAATAGAAGCATATATTTTTTCAACTTAATAAACACTCAAGTTAATATATTTGTTCATGTGTTGAATACATATTATGGGACAATTTTTTTTTTTTTTGCCAAATAGTTGTAAAAAACACCTATCTATATTCTCCAAAATCATTTATGTATTTTGATAGTCAACTTTTTAAATAGATACTTAATAAGCTCAAGTTATTTAAACTAAGGGAGTAAAGCTCCAGAGTGCTTACTTCCTCCAAATCTATTCAGTTTTAGCCTTTTCTTATATTTGATGGATCTATATAATATTTGATGAATCTAAATGTAAATGAATTTCATGCCAGAGTTAATGATTGTCACTTCCAACCCGAAATTATAAGGTGATTTTTTTTTTAATTTTTTAAAAAATAAATTTTCCACTTTGCTTTATTGGCAGGTTATTAGAACATAAGTAAAGAAAGATATCTCATTAATGAGATATGTACTCTCTATAAAGTACTTCATAGTTTAGCTACAAACTTTTATTTTTCTATTAATAATTATGTTTTAATTATTTTATGTCCGATCTTCAAGATAGAACTATATTGAATTGGACTTTCCGTAAAAGTAACATCCTTAAGTTGTTTGGGAGAAAACAAAAAATAAGAAAATAATTTACCTTTAAACACTTATATATGTTTTTGTAATTAGTTTAGATTGTTTGAAGTGTTGTCCTAGAATTTAAAACTTGATATTTTTTGATTATTTAACATTTTTCTTAATAAAATTTGGCTAGATTTGCAAAAACATTCCAGGTCATAAGTTTTTATTCATTTGAATCTGATTAAGTAGTATAAGTTATTTTTAGAAAAAATACATTTTACAATATATAAAATCAAATATTGAAAACTATTATGCTGTGTTTGGTTGAGGTGAATGGAATGGAATGAAATTGAATTAGTGAAATTAAAGGAAAATAATGGGAGTTCAAGGAAAGATTTGAAAAAAATTGAGATAGTGCAAAATTGTTATGATAAAAATTGTGAAGAAAATGAATGAGTTAAATAATAAAGCATTTCATCACGTGGTTGTAGGTGGTTAAGAGTAGAATGAGCTATCTAACTATTTTATACTTTAAATCTCGTTCCATTTCATTTTATTTCATTTCGATCACCCCAACCAAACATAACATTAATTTATTTGAATATACTAGCTTATATCCCGTGCGATGCACGGTCTTCTTTAATATTTTCTTATTTTTTATTTAGATTTTAGTTATTATATATAATTTGATAAAATTTTAATATATATATATATATATTGGATTTATAAATCTAAAAATATAATATTTAAATTTAATATATTATTGACGTAATCAATAGTAGTATTTTAGATATTAAAATATAAAATATTTTAAAATAACATATCTAATGATTCGTATTTTTTTACTCTTAAAAATCTAAAAAGGGACTCAAGTGCAAATATCAAAATATGTGCTTGTTCAATATACCGAGTTTATTTGAATATACTGTTACTTTTATTTTCATTAATTATCTCGTTTAAATTGAATGTTAAAAAAATTATAATAAACATGAATTTCATAAGTTTAATATAACAATATTACCAATATATCTATCTTTTGCCCGTGTTATTTTTAATTTGAACATTAGTTGTTTCAGTTAAAAAATATAAACAGGTAATATCCTTAAAAATACAATTAGTTACTTATTAAAAATTATATAAAATTATATTAATTTTTTTATATATACGCCTGCATTACATTTAGAAAATTAGTTGTTTAAGTTAGAAAATATAAAAGAGGTAATTTGTTTTAGCTGAAAAGAATAACTTGTTATTTATTAATATTTATATAAAACAATATTACCATTGTATATTTATTTTGCATGTATTATATTTAGAAGATAAGTTGTTTTAGTTAGAAAATATAAAACACATAATGTGTTTTAGCTGTCGGTTATAAATATATAATAATATTACCATTTTATATATATACTGCCTGTCTTATTTTTAGAATATGATTTGTTTTAGTTAAATAGATATATGAAATAGGTAATATGTTTTAGCTGAAAAAGGTAATTGGTTATCAATAACTTGGTTTCCATATATGTGTCCTATTTATAAGATGAGTTGTTTTAGGTAAAAAATATAAAAATAATGTGTTTTAGCTGAAAAAGGTAATCGGTTATAATATTATCATATTATATATATGTTGTCCGTTTTATTTTTAGAAGATGAGTTGTTTGGTTTTAAAAAAAATATAAAATAGGTAATGTAGTGAAAAAAGGTAATTGGTTATTAATAAATTGATTATAGATAGGCCCGTGAATCGGCCCAAATACCGACCGACCGACCAAAACTTTTAATGTTTCGTCTTTAATAATATAGTATAGATATCTAAACTTGTTTCAGTTTTAGTTTTTATCTAAATCCGACAAGAGAGCTTTATAGCTTGTAAAACAGGAAACTAACTGCTTTCCTAAACCCCACCCAAACACATCCCTTACTATTTTACCTTCTTTCCCAAGCTTTCTACACTATATAATTCACTTATACACACACACACAACGTGAATCACAGATTGCTGTCGTTTTCTTCCATTCTATTGTCGTTTTAATATCTTTTTATTTACTACACTAAATTTAAATTTTGTGAATTATTAATGGCCGGAGCCGGGGATTCGAAATTAAATTCGCGCGGCCTTCGTATTGTCGTCGCCGGCGACAAAGGCACCGGAAAATCCAGCTTGATTGTCACCGTCGACAATGTTTTTCCGGCCAATGTTCCTCCGGTGTTGCCGGCGACGAAGCTGCGCAAAGATTTTTTCCCGGAGAGAGTTCCAGTTACGATCGTGGATACTTCTTCCAGGTCTCATTCTCGTGTTGTCCTCTCTTTTTTGTGGTTCGTAGATTGAATTTATGTTAGTGACGTGTCGGATACTCGAATTAGCAGAATTGCGGATTAAATTATTAGTTTTGGTGCCATGCTTGCAATTAGTGTTTAGTAAATATTTACACAAAAACAAAGGACTACATATGTTTTATTAGCAAATAAAAAAGTGTTTCTTCTAAATATAATAACTTACAAGCTCATCTAAAACTTGTATATGATAGGATAAAAAATTCTTTAAATTTTCCTATCCCATGTTTGTTTTGTTGGTGTAGGAGATAAAATTATAATCTCCTTTGATACTTGGTTGGAGGTGGTATTATTTAATCTCCTCTAACAAGTCATTTTTTTAAAAGATTATAATCCCCTCACTATAATCCTATGCAAAACAAACACGGGATTGAAAAATTTAAAGGATAATAGTCCAATCCTATGATTATCCCTCAAAACAAACAAATGATTAAATTTTAAAGGATTATATTCAAATCCTAAACTTAAAACATCAAAACAAACATGAAATGTCATAATTTAAAGGATTATAATCCCTAGCACTTTAATTGATGGGATTATTTATCCCGGTTAATAATCCCTCCAAACAAACATGGCCTAAGGTGTTAGGGAAGCGGACTTGGATCATATAATATTTTCAACAATTATATTCAATTTTTGCTTTTCTTAATATGTTTAATAATACATAACATCGGAGTAACAATTTAACTTAATTCAATTTAATGCAGTTAATAGGGCTAAACAAAGTAATAAATTATCTAACAAACATTTTCTTAAGATGCGTAATTTTTCCAAGGAGACGTGAAATGTGGACGGATGGAGACATGGAGTATTGTAGTTATAGATATGTTGAATTCCACGCACCTGAATTCCCATTTTATCATGCTTGTTAAATCTGTTTATCCCGTACTTCGCACCAGCGTTCTTGCTTCTTAGATATACACAAAGTGCAAACTGACCTAAGATAAGAACTAAGAACTAATCACCGTGAGTGGTTAATTGTATTTAAATTATGTTTTGTTGATTCTTTTTTATTAAAATTGCCAATTTTAACGATAACGTTATTAGTAAAAAAGGAAATGGCTAATAGAGTGATTGGCATATGTCCATTCTTGAACTGCTTTTCAAAGTGTTTCCATGCTATTGTGCATCAAGTTACTGTTCAAACTTTCTGAATTGTGATCTTTATGCCAATACTCAGTTTAGAAAATAAAGATAAAGTAGAGGAGGAATTGAGGCAGGCTGATGTAGTGGTGCTAACTTATGCATGTGACAAACCTTCCACTCTTGATCGCTTGAGTACATATTGGCTTCCTGAATTACGACGATTAGAGGTTTGTGAAGGACAGTAATGTTGATCATGTTAAATATGTATTTCTTTCTTTTCAAATAAAAATTGTTGTAATGAATGCCTCAAAAAGCTCAAAAACAGTTTTAAATTTTCTCACTTTAGAGTCATTAAATTTATTCTCTAGTATGTTTTTATAGAGTTAGACTACGTATGTGAACAGGTAAATGTGCCGGTTGTAGTGGTGGGTTGTAAGCTTGATTTGAGGGATCAAGAGCAAATAGCTGATTTGGAGCAGGCAATGTCACCTATTATGCAACAGTTTGGGGAGATTGAGACTTGCATTGAATGTTCTGCATTGAGAAATATCCAGGTATGTTCTATAATTACCTTGTTTCCTCGGGATATAACATCTGATGGATTTTTGTGCCACTTTCTTGCATCGATTGTTGCACCAATAAATTATGAAATCGTTGATCACTGTGTATATTAAAGGTTCAGTTTATTGTGAAGATGCCTTTACCTTGGACTATTAATATATTGCATCACTTTTAAAATGAAATCTTCTAGAAATTATATGTTTTCTTGCAGTTTCATGACAACTGTAAGGTAACAAATGCAATTTCAATTTTGCAGGTCCACGAGGTTTTCTACTATTCTCAGAAAGCAGTAGTTCATCCTACAGCTCCATTGTTTGATCAGGAATTACAAACACTGAAGCCACGATGCACCAGGGCTTTAAAAAGAATATTCATTTTATGCGACTATGACAGGGATGGCGCGCTTAATGATGCAGAGTTGAATGATTTTCAGGTATTCTTCTGTAATGTGCTTTTGCTGAAATTCTTATCAGCACTTATTGTCAAACTTGTAACTTACAAGGTTTTTAAGGTGAAAGAGATTTTAGATGATATAATAATGAATTTTACAGGTCAGATGTTTCAATGCTCCTTTGCAACCTTCTGAAATAGACAATGTCAAGAATGTTGTTAAAGAACAAGTGCCGGAAGGTGTCAATTATCACGGTCTTACATTGGCAGGATTCCTCTTTCTCAATGCATTATTTGTAGAGAGAGGCAAAGTAGAGACTGCGTGGACTGTATTAAGGAAATTTGGTTACAATAATGAAGTTAGACTCGATGTGGACCGACTTCCAACTCCAATTAAGAAGACTCCTGATCAGGTAATCTTTGCTGGTGTACATAGACTATCTGTATTCCTATTGTTTTATCTCATGTAAAGCTATCTCCAGTTTCTCATCTCTCTCTCTATTGGTAATCCCCTTCTGTGAACCTCTTTATTCTTTACCTGTTTACCATCTCCTCCTAATACTTCTTAGACTTCCCTTGGCTCGTTTAAAAAATTAAATTAAAGGGACTTGCCTTCGCATACTCAAGGTTCTTAATAGTTGGTCTCAGAGCTTGGGTTTAGCCACCTTTTCAGGTTGTGTGTGTCAAAATCATCCATTGTTGATCACCAACATGGCTGTATAAGCTAAAATTATCATACAAGTGCAATCTAATTTTTTGGCATGTAATCAAACAATCACTTGTCGGTTTTATCTGTTACCTTAGTAGTAGCTTTCTATGTTTGTCCAATATTTAAGAGGTTAATAGTTATATATTACAAGAAGCTTACTAATGAGGTCAATTGTTTCTGAACTTCACAAATATGAATGACTTGGTTGGTTATATGAATTAGTCACTTAAGAAACCCGAATAACTAATCAGTAATATTCACATGTGGCGCTTGCAAGCTCGGATCCCGCATGTGGTTTTAAGTTTAAAAAAAAATCGTTGCAAAGGTTGGAGGCTTGGAGCCGATTAAGCCCTGAAGTAGGAACAAGTATGATCTCTCAAAAAAGATTTAGTCTTCACCTATAATTTTGCAATAATAGATTTGATTCTCATAGTACAACTTCAGTATTTAATCTGGTCACATTAGGTATAACAAATGGCATGTACTTTAGTGCTTGAGGGGTTTCTACATGGAACCAGTGTACATTTATGTACTATATTTACTGTCTAACTAGTTGGTTTCACTTGTATCATCTTCAATATATCTGGCTGGTGTAATCTCTTATCTGAGTACTAATCCTTGTTTATTGTTTGTATAGAGCGTGGAGCTGACAAATGAAGCTGTTGAGTTTCTCAAAGAGGTTTTCTCCACATTTGATATCGATGGTGTAAGTACTTATTGATAGGTTTAACCATCTTAGAGTTCATGCATTTGCTATGTCTACTACCTTTCATTAAGCTTGTGGCCTGTGGGCATTAACATGTCCACAGATTTGGTATAGGTATGAGGCTATGAACACTGACCATCTTTTGCAATTGATTCATTTTCTATGTCTACCACCTTCTATTAAGCTTGTCTCTGTTAAGATGTTAATAGATTCGATATGGGTTTGAAGCTATGAGCACTGAGCACCTATTGCAACTTGTTATTCTATAAAGCCATTTACTCTTTATTGTATCGATTGATAAGGTTTGTCCTTTGGAAGGGAAAATGAAGGTTGAGCATTTGGTAATTAGTATTTTCTGGACTACATGGATTATATATAAGAAAATTGAGGTTTTCCCTCATTTGAGTTCTCCTATGTGATAATAGAAATTAAAGTAGTGATTTCAAGTACAAGGTCACTTGTCAGTATTGTAAGAATGTTTCTGCTACATTGACCGGGTGGAAGTTGAGTAATTTTTTACTCATGTGTTGTTTATACACTTGTAGTGGGCATTATGGGATCTTATCCTCTTACAAATTATATAGCAGAACGGTGGCGAGAAACTTAACTTCTGTAATATAGCTTTGGTGCTGTAAAATCTTTTCAACGAGTCTCATAATTTCCATGGATGATTCCTTTAGATATATTAAATACACTCATATATTATAGTTTTTTTAATCATATTTAATAAATTAGCAAGAAAAATAAAAATATCGGGAAGGTTCCGACGCTGCTTCCTTCCATGGGACCTTATCTCCACCACCTGTTTTCATTGTCATGCCGAGATAGGGGACTTTTGTTTTATCTCACTCTCTCGCTCCCCCTTTATTCTTAGGAATTTTTCTTTAAAACTTTGGTCCCGAGTTTTATTTTAGAGAGAAGAGAAAAGAAAAGAAAGAAGAGGAACTGTACTAGTCTTATTTTTTTCATGTGTGAAGAATGGGAAAGAAACTTAAAGATAATATGAATCAATTTCTATCCAAAACTTTTCAGCCAAAAGTTGAAAGATTTGGAGAGAAAGAGTACTTACAAGCACAAAATCATCAATTGTTTCATTATGATTTCACTTACCTTTCTTTCCTTACAAAACCTTATGAACATGTGAAAGAAAATTCTTTGTTCAATTTCTCTTTTATAAATTTCAACTATTTTCTTTTTCGTTCTTCACATGAAAAACTCGTGAACATAGCGTAGTAGTCAACTACTTAAGAAACAAGAAAGTGATAGGCTTCTAGAAATTGGCAGGAGTTTGAACTGTACATAACTAAGGTTGTAATAATGTGAGGGTAAAGTTTGGTTCATTGTACTGCATGGAAGTTTTAAATTTCAACTTTTAATTTGTCGTTGGGATAAAAGCTACAATAGAATGGGTTTTTATATCTTTTAAGAAATTATGTTTCCTTTGATATTATGCATTTTCATGAGTTCTTTATTGCAATGAATTGGTTTACTATTATTCTGAAAATGTTGCTTGACTTTATATCAGGATGGAGTACTTCGAATGGCTGAGCTTCAGGATCTTTTTTCTACAGCGCCTGAAAGGTAGCCTAGTTTTTAGTTTGACTAGATAATTGGACCTCTACATTATAAACAAAGAAGTTTGAATTGTTTGCATTTACATTGAAAATCTTTGTCGGGCAGAATTTATAAGTTTGCTGTCTTGCTTATCTTCTAAAATAGACTTGATAGCATTAGACATAAAAATGATAAAGTCCTATGTTGTATTTTATTGTATGTTTGTGGTTTATTTTAGATTTATTGATGTTTGTTGTAATATTGTGAGGAATCTTTATGATGGAGTTCATATCGAAAACTTTAACTTGATGCCCAGGCATGTTTGTGAGTCGAAGAGCAATAATGTCATTGTATTGCCTGTTTTCACTAGAGATACTGGTTATATATATATATTACATTTTCTGGATTGCTAAATATAGGGTCTTAATCTGAAAAATTTCTCGAGTTGGCAAGCCACTTTAATTCCGAATATGCCACCGTGAAAGTCCACTTACTATTAGATATTGCTCAACAACCCTGAGATAAAGACACATATAATCCCAGTAATTCAGACTTCAAAATTCTCACACTAAATTTAGAAGAGCTATTGGATATTACTTCCATAGGTAATATGCGTACAGCACTAATTTACTAGCATTGTTCAAGATATTGACTTCCTTTGAAAATGATTATCTAATTATTTCATAAGCAAATTACTATTATTATGCACCTTCCATAATTGTATTCATGTTTTGTTCATAATGTACCTCAACAGTGCCATCTGACATGCTTTCCCTGTTGACTTTGTGAATCTACAGTCCTTGGAGTGAAGCACCGTATGAAAATGCTGCTGAGAGAACTTTATTAAGGGGGCTTTCACTTGATGGGTTTTTATCTGAGGTATGGTGGAAAAAATATTCTTTTGTTAGTGGCGATTGTTGATATATTTTGTGACTCTTGGAACCCACCTTCCTTTTCGTAATATATGTTTTTCCCAAACTAAAAGTCAACATCACTGTTTTTATCTTTAATCTCTGAGACCCATGTTTAAAATTGTTTCTCTTTCAACCAGTCTTTCCAACAAAATCACCAAAAGAAAAAATTAGTAATTCTGAAATACTAATTGTACTACTATCTTTGATAAACGTCTGGCAGGATGTAGTATTAGGTTCTTTCCCTTAATCTAGTAAAAATGCTTATCAACCGATTTTCTTTGCACAAATTTTTACGTCTTCATTTAACTAGTGTAAATTAGGAACATGAGTTATTCCCTTGATTGGTAGGAACACGACAACATGTTTTACAAGATGAAGGTGGTAGTAAACTTGCTCCTTTTATATAGCCTCAAAACTGAACAAATTTTGTTTACAATTTAACTCATCTGTAAACGAAAAGGAGTTGCACAGAAATATATCCACTTTCCTATATATACACATACAGGGTCACGATATTAGATAGAACCATGAAAATATTGTTCTGCACTTTCATGATTTGTAGGACAATGTGTACAAGAAGTTCAGAACAATGGTTCTCACGCTAAAATAGTTCTCATTGGAGTTTTAGCCTAAACATGCACATGAAACTTCTTAATCACTAACGTTCGTTAAATTTATGTTTTACTGTTTACTGGCCCAAGTGATGAGTATTGTAAGTTTTGACAAGTATGTAATGGTGGTGTAGTGGGCCCTGATGACCATGCAGGACCCAATGTATTGTGTTGAGTACCTGATATATATTGGTTATGCTGGGGATCCTTCTTCTGCCATCCGAGTCACACGAAGAAGAGGCATAGATCGCAAAAAGAAACAGTCTGATAGAAATGTTTTTCAATGTTTCGTGTTTGGTCCAGAAGGGGCAGGAAAGTCTGCAATACTGAAGTCTTTTATTGGAAGGTAACATATAAATCTGTATATGAGCGTGTATCCATTGAGCATATATTTTGCAACTTGTAATATTCAAATGGTAACCAGATCTAATGTATCTCCAAAATGATAATAATTCCGACTTGTAACTTTACATGATTTTGATAACTTTTGTGTAAACCATTCGAAATTGCAGGCAGTTCTCTGATGATTATGGTTCAGACAAGGAGGATCTTTTTGCGGTTAACACAGTAGATCAACTTCAGGTACATTTCTTTACATTATTACATTATGAAAGGTGGGGAAGATAGTATTGGTAGTTGTTTCATATATATGTTATAGTTGGTGTTACATGGTTGACATGATTCGAATAAGTGGTTTCTTTAGTTTCATGAATTCAGGTCTTTAGTTTTAATATGTTCTGAATATCTTTGTTAAGGGAACTAGGGAAGATAATTAAGTTAGCTATGTAAGAAACAGAGCTGTACTTATTTATGCTCAATGCTTGACATCGCCTGATTAAATACTGTTAGTTTCTATATAAAATTGTGGTCAGATGCCGAGTGTGTGCAGATGAGTTTTTTTACCAAACAAAGAAATAGGATGAGATAAACTTAATTGTGATGCAAAATACAGCAGGTATTAAAGTCGCAGTAACCTTTCAAATTCAAGTTTTCAAAAAGCTTCAGTGTATCTCATCATTTATATATTTAGTGTTATGGCATTTACAAAGATATTCCACCAAAAAACAAAATGCTAAGGCTTTCCCTTCATGAAGTATTTGGAAATTGACGTACAGTCAGGTTGGTCATCTCATTGTTTGATCAAGCATTCTACAGAATGCAATAAATAATTAATGAAATTAAAAAAAAAATTCAAACTTTAAGTTTTCCCGTGTAATGGTGGTTTCCCCAGAATATATGAGAAATTTTGCTACAATGTACAATGTGGTTTAAAGAAAAATAAGCATGATGTACTTGTAAACAATGTTGGTGGAACATTATTTCTCCTGATATTCTCAAGGTCCCATCAAGCGTCAGTTAGTTCATAAAAATCTTAACTGAAGCATATTTAAATTTAATGGGAAAATTGATCAACCCAGTCCTATTGATCACTATCGGAAGTTTAAAAGTACATATTTGCTCAGTTACGTTTCATCAACCTAATCCTTTTGATCTCTTTCGGAAGTTTAAAAGTACATATTTGATCAAGTACTTATTCAAATTTTGCTAATTATTCAATAAGTTACTTTACCACATATGCAAGGCTAAAGTAGTGATGTGGTGGCTTTCGTATAATATATAAGTATGCTGGAGTTTTCACAAATCTTGCTCTAAATGACTTGTTTCTATAGCAGGGGTCGAAAACTCTTATTTTGAGGGAGATTCCAGAAGACGGAGTTGGACAGTTACTATGCAATAAAGATGCCTTAGCAGCTTGTGATGTTGCTGTTTTTGTTTATGATAGGTAAATATTACCTTCTTATCATTTCAGTATTGCAGTAAATAGAAATATTACTATATTATTAGTTGAACATCGTGGGAATAGAATATGCCTTAGCTAGATTCAGTCAAGATGTTTGGCTTCAGCCTCCTTCCTTGAGATATAGCTGACGTGAATGGTTTGGGGGAAGAATAAGTACTTGATTGGCAGAAGATAACAGTTGCCTAAATGTTGAGTCGGGTTTTTGTTATTATGGAATCAAAAGAATAAATTATTGGCCCCCCTCTGATTTTCCTAAATAGATATAAAAAACCGTATGTTTATAAATTTTGTGCATTCTTAGTTTATTACAAACTTATATTTCTTTGTCGCAGTGGGTTGTTTTTTGAGATATATGAAAGTGAAAATAAATAATAATTATTCTGATAAATATCAATACAGACCATGCTTATCAATAGAAGTGAGAAATGATCAGTCCTTTTTAATAGTTGTTAATGAATGACAAAATATAGTAGTTGCAGTGTCGCACAAAACGTAAAAGTCAGAATCGCTAATGTTCTCCATTTAAGAGAAAGAAATCTTAATGCGTTAAAACTCGGGAAAGGCAGACTATGAACCATATGCTCACTGCACTACAAGATGCCCTAATAAAATTTCATAATAAGAAAACTACCGAAGGTAGTTTATAAAAAAATATGATGCAAACCACAGTGTAAAGGCTGAAAACAATGTGAAAAGATTAAATCTAATTCTTATGCAATTGTCACATCTTAAAGGAGCTTAAGGTTGCAAATACATACTCCATATGCTATCGGTGTGCGCCTACTTAAAGATATTTGTCAATATAATTAACTAGTAGGTTGTTAACCATGCATGGTTTTTTTTTTGGTATGTGAAGAAAGGCTGTAGTTACTTCAGATCTTGCCCATGTCCTTAAACATGTTTGGACCTTATCTCTTTCAGTTCTTATGAGCCATCGTGGAAGAAAACAACTGATTTGCTGCTAAAAGTAGCCAGTCGGGGGGAAGCTACTGGTTATCAAGTCCCATGTCTGATTGTTGCTGCTAAAGATGATTTGGATCCACATATGGCAGCACTACAAGATTCTACTAGGGTATTCTTCTTTATGTTATAAGATGCAGTAGATCACAGTGGCTCATCTCTACGGTCTCAAAACTAAATGAACTACACTGCCATAAAAGCTCACTTCTCACTAAAACTTTGGTTGAATATGTTGTGACATTTGATAATTAATGTGTTCACTTGAAATTATTTTTTAAAAGAATATAACTATATGCATTTCCAGTTAAAACAAATAAAAGAAGACTCTTTATTGTACCAGAAAAGGGAGGCCTTGTATTGTTTCAATTTCAGTAGTGATGGACAGCCATGGGCCCTTTGCGAACCCCATAACTAGAATTTCTGCAATAAATGTTTACCCTGAGAAAGTAGTAGAGTATATTATAGAACACGAAATTGACAATACATAGTGAAAGGGTAGACAGGTTAGACCTTCCGAGCAAGGAGGTATTACAATTTACAAATTGATTTGTTAGTAAACTTATAGATCTGTCGCAGTTATAAGTAGTAGGTTGTTAGTGACGTGCATACTAGTATGAAAGATACACATATTGGTCTTTCCATCTCAAACAGATAATATTTCCAAGCGTGTATGACCTTTTATGTTCCGCTTACTGAAATCAGGTAGGGTCACTTTTTTAGAGTAAAAGAGAAAGCCATTCTTGAGCTCCGTCCCCAAAAGAGGGACCCTCTGACTTTGTATTTTAAGGTGCACGGAAGAGATACTTGTACATGATATTATTTTAATAATTTTTCTTTTGTATAAAAAATTGAAGTTGAAGAAAAATTGTAAAAATATTATTATGTACAAGTACCTCTTCTGCGTGCCTTGAGTTACGTGCAAAAGCAAATGGCTCAAACAAAATAGGGACGGAGTTGGTATGAGATAGAGAGAGTATTATGTGTGTAGATTTGTTAATTTTCATTTTCAAGTTGAAGCTGTTGGTCAGACTTGACTGCACTAACGTATTTCCGATTTTCCTTATAGGTCAGTCAGAATATGGGGATAGATGCTCCTATTCCGATCAGTACAAAGTTGGGAGATCTGAATAATGTATTCAGGAGAATCATTAATGCTGCAGAGCACCCTCATCTGAGCATTCCTGAAACCGAAGCTATGAAAAGCCGCAAGCAGTACAACCAGCTTATTAATCGCTCGCTAATGATTGTATCAGGTATGTGTTTATGACTAGTAGCATATTTCATCTGTAATTCTGCATGCAGTATTGCATACACTTGTTCTGTATTAGATGTCCTGATGTCCACAAGTAGTCAATATTGCTGAAATATTCGGTTCACATTAGCAATTTTGCTGTGTTATTTCAAAAGCAGTATACATTTAGTTTTCATAATGCTTTAACCAATTCTAGTCTCGTACTTAGCTTATTGTCTTTATCTTCTAGTATTTGATTATTGTTGTACCCTATAACAGTTGGAGCTGCAGTGACGCTTGTTGGGCTGGCTGCTTACCGTGTATATGCTGCAGCAAGGAAAAATTCCTCAAGTTGAAGAACTCAATTTTTTGTGCCTACGCCATTTAGTAAATAGATTAAGCTGTACATTCTTGTAGCTTTATCCAACAGAATCAATTTTATTAAAATACGAATTTGGGTGGAAGAGTTTCTCATACATTGAGCCTTGTATTTCTTGTAGTTACAGGGTTTACAGGTAAAAAAAAATACCTGGGGATTGTTTGAATTCCTAATTATTAAATTTTGATGTGCTGAGTTTTGTGTGCAATGGATTAGGCGGTAAACAAAATTTTCATTGGTTGCTTTTGAAATGTGTGGGGTTATTAACAATTTAACCCCTTAAAACAGGTTCTCAAAGTAAAAATTATACTTCCACGTCCTTGAGAATTTAACAGTTGTATATCCCGATCTTTGACTTTATATTTTAGAATTTATTTTTTTATTTTGCCCCTAAAAATTGTTGTGTATGATTAAGATCTGATTAAATTTTATTCCTCTTCTTTATTTGTGTTAGTAATTACACATTAGTGTTTATGATCCCTTCCTTGTTAGTGTACATATTTCTAAGTGGTTATAAGTGTGTAACGAATTTTAAAAATATTTTCATTAAATTTTTGGCACTTTGTATTTGTTACAGTTTGCATTTTTCCGTCAAATCTCATTAACACCGTTTGTCAATTTGGGGGCAAAAAAGACTTTTAATATGTAATGTGTCGCTTGTGAAGTTGTGCTGTACATGTATCACATGACATACAAGTACTCATAAGTTATAATTCTCTTCTTATCCATTTTTTGCTTGATATTTTGAATTCTTGATGGATGTGAAAACACCATTGTTGTTGAATGAAGATCCTTTGTGCAATAAAAAGCATAATGATATATTAGTTAATAGTTTGAGATGCAATTTCTTTTCTAAATTACCGCAAAAGGTTAAGTAGGGTATTGATCCTGAAGCACCTTTCGAAATCGATCTTTCGAAGACCAAAGGTTTGATTGAAGGTAAACTAGATTGATCATGAAAATGGTTGTGTGTGTTTGTTTTCTTATGTGTGTGTAGATATTGAAAGAATTAGTTTTATGTTGCAGGGGAGAAAGAGTAGTATGAGAAACAAGTGGCCACCTTGATTCTTTAGTTTCTCCTCGTGGTAGTGATGAGTTAGACAGGCAAGAATGATTAATTTGTTGATGTGTAGGTGGACAAGTGTTTAGCTAGACTACAAGAGCTTCAGTACACGGCTAATGGAGGCTCAAAACTCATCTCTGCTGTAAATGTAAATCTTAGTCCTCCAAGTACAAGAAACTATTTCAGGACTAGTCTTAGGTGTAAACAAGAATCTGCCAGGTACCTCTTTTTTTTTTCTTTGGAAAATTCAAGTTTTTTGGTAACAGCAATGCTTCTACAAGAGACAATGGAAGAAATTATAGTAACAGCTCAGTTTGCAAGAGACACTGTTGCTGCTATTGCTTTAACAAATGGGACAACAGCCCATGACTTGAAAACACCATTATCTATTAAGCAAAACCATTGGCCAAAACTCGAAAACTCTGAACTCAAGGCAAGAAGAAACAGGGAAAAGCAAACCACATTACAGTCAGTTAGATTAAACACCAATAACTCGCGCCTCCAACCCGCTAAATCCCACATTAATTTCAAGGCATCTTCGCCTCTGAAGAGAACAACCAAAGAAAATTGCCAGCATTTTGTAGCCAACAGAGTGTCTCCCAAAAATAAGCTGTGGGCTAAAAAGGCAGTAGTTTTTCCAAACCCGATGTTCCAGTCATCATCAACGATACCAAATCAGCAGAAATTCTACACAAAATCTCCTGATATCACAAAGAACCGACAACAAACTCCACATAAATTCTTGGTCAAGCCACCAGGTGGTGCATCAGCCTCTAAGTTTCAAGTTAAGATCAAGAGCCTACCAATTTCCCTGTCACCCCCAAGAAATTTAAGTTTGAACGGAAGATCTCCAAAGGTGTTTGTCCACAGCAGCAAAGTTGCGAAGATCATTCTCGCCATCAAGGTTGGAAAACAGATTGGTATCTCCACTGAAGAGTAGAAAATCATTTATAGAGAAAAGTGATGGAATGAAAATAATGATGAGTGGACTCAAGCAAAGACCATCATGTTCAACATCAATGTCGTTCCTAGCTCAGAGATATTGAGGAAGCTATTTACGATGTCGAAATTAATTTATGTTCTAGGCTCAGAGAAATGGTATAGGCAGGTTGAACTTTTCAAAAATGGTACAGGCACCTCCTGAAGTTGCGATTCCGGGAAAATTCAGACCCCCTTATTTTAACCATACTTTTACTAAGTGAACCACACGGGAAGAAAAAAGGAAAAACGAAAAAAAAAAAAAAAAAGGGGTCGCCCGCCACATGTTGTGGAGAATTTTGGCAGGGTCGCCACCTCATGTGCGACCTGTACCATTTTTTGAACATCGGAACACAAACACAGGTGTACCATTTATGCACAACTGATACATAAGTGTGCCAGAAATGTGAAGGAGCCTATGTTCTATTCTATACTTTTTATTGTTTCTTTGTAGATATTTACTCAATGTCTCTATTGTCCATCAGTGATTTGTTAAGAAAATAAATAAATTATTTAGTTCGAGTAGAATTACTGGGTCAGATTCTTAAGCCTAAACATTTGTGGAGTAGAATTTATTTTACTACGTTCTCAAGTTGAACGAAGAGAAATATTGGAACTAAAAGTACTAGAGTTCCCAGAAATTATAAGTGAAAGACATATTCTAATAAATAATACGAAATTGATGCAGATAATCACGTTAACAAATATACATAGCAGATAACAATAGCACATACAACAACTTTTCCAACAAGAGATTTATTTATTTTTTTGATAAGTAGACTCTTCCATTTTCCAACAAGAGAATTGATATTCATAATTGAAACAGAGGAATACTGAGATATAGCTGCCAAGTATAAAGGGTGGAATAGGAAACGCAAGTCTAGTAAGTTTTACCAAACGCAAGTCTAGTACTACGGTAAACTTTTACCAATATATCTGCAACTCTGCTCTTCCAAAGTAATGTCATCTACAAAAGGTTCAGCATACAGAAAACCGAAGATCAAAAGTAATCTCAGGTAGTAAAATCTTAGTCCTCAAGGAAGCTTAGGATACAGTTACAATCTCTGCCAGCTAATTTCAAATAATCCCTACGAGCCTGCAACAAATCCCCATTCTTAGCAGCATAAATCAGTGGTCACATCATTAGAAATCACCCTCAATCAGCCTAAGTGATACAAATCACCGGTATGTAGTCTGCACTCCAATGATAATCAATTCGATTCGGTTTAGATCTTTGGTGGAGAAAGTTTGGTCAAGTTGAAATTAAAAGTAGTTATGCCCAGTTAACAAGTCCCCTCCATCAGCAGGGTAGATCGTGGAAGTTCTTGATTTACACGTTCTTACCTTTACTTTGTGTGAAGAGAAAACTAGGTAGGTGCTTGACCTCACACCAAACACGACATATAATATATAAATATATACACATGTAAACAACTCATTTCTCATCCCGACACGATTGAATGTCAATGTGAAACACTGAAACTGAAAGACTAGTGAATTTGAAACAGCAGACATGCACAAAGTTATAACCATTTGCAAATAAACAAAAACTTATTACATATAAGATAGTGGAAAAGGGGTTCATACGTGTTGGGCTGCACCAAACAAGATTATTGTCCAAATTAAGACAAATTTATGCACACAACGCTAGAAGAGCTCAACTACACCCCTCTTCCTGGTCACACCATATGAAAATCAGCGGGAAAAAAAATGAGAGATACATAGTTTTTATGATATGCTACTATTATCGCACACAATTACATACAAAAGTTTGCTATTCTAAAGGACATGACTGGACATGTCGACTTGCAGGAAACTGAATTGAGCCATCTCTAGGCTGTGAAACTGCTAGATTCATCTTATAACTAGCTTGACTGCACGTCAATTACTTCAACCGGGTTAAGGAACACAGCAGATGCATGTCAATGAGGAACGTCTAACATTCTTCAAAGAATCAGCAGAATTCCATTGCTCAAGTATCAGCATGATAGACCCACTCACATGCATACAGTTACTTGCCTGGTGACGCAAACCTAGACCTATCTCTTTTTCGGTTTAAACCTCGTTCTATTGGAGATATATTTTTCCCTCCACCTGTTTGGCGCATCATCTCTGCCCCAGTAGAAAGCACAGTATTAATAAACAGATATAGTTGATGCAAATGAGAGTTCCGAAGCCCGGTAAAATTGGTAAAACGCAATGCAACATAGGATACCACTAGATGCCACAAGTTAGATGGCATGTTTTATATATATGAATATATTCATAATATATTGATAAGAATGGTTTAGACAATTAGTTTCTATATAATCTACACTTGCACGAATCTAAAAACTTAAAGATTTAAGCTTAGCCTAGCGGATATCCCTCGTCCTTGGTCACCAAAAGTCAAGGGTTCATCGGTGGAGGCAAATGTGTGCGTGGGAATTTAAATTTCTTTATATTTCTTGAATGTTGAAACTGACCTTACCCCAAAAAAAAGGAAGTATTTAAAATTTGTTGATATTGGGATATGTTGAACCTATCAAGAATCCTAGAGTTGAATAGTAAAAATTAAAACTGGCATATGATCAACTAACATGTGGATGACTCTTTTCTTTCTCTTTAAAGAAGCGCGGACAGATCAGCATAGCATATTCATTCTTCTATCAGGATCCTCACGAAGCACCTTAAGCACTCCATCCATATTATTCAGACACAACTTAGACTGCTGCTTCGCGGTTTACTCTTCTCTGCAACTAATTTGCTTACGACCTCTAGATACACGAGAGTATATAAATCTTATTGCAGTTGCATTGTTTTTAGTCAAACACTCAAACTAGACACATATGTACAGTTAAAAATAATTAATCTATATATATTCTACAACAGAACGAATATTTCGCACTTTCTTTCATTCAACATCATTATAGCTACCATAACTTTTAGATCTCTTATTGCTCATTATATACAGCTTTCAAATTCATTTTCTAATCCAATATTGAGATTACCAGTATCTGCACATCAAAGGTTCCTTAAAAGTGAAAAGGCTTTCTAAGCAGTACAAATAGATTAAGCCAATTGCACTCTCTGGCATGGTCTACTATGCATAGCATGAAATTTCACGTTTTGATCAACATTATGTACATTCCATCAGCTAGGTAGACCTAATTTTATCATATAGTATTCAGCCCAGTGACGGAGGCAGGGGGGGGTCAAGAGGGGTCCCTGCCCCCCCCCCCCTGAGTTTGCGAATATAAACACAGTAGTATGCATTTCATTTATATTGTTTACACAGTAAAGCTGGCATCTGGTAGTGTCTTCTTCCCTGAATACCAGGGTTCAAATCCTTGGTTATTTTTTCTTCTTTTTTTGTTTCTTTTTAGTTTTAGTTACTTTTACCTTTGATTTCCAATTTTACCATTATGTATTTGTGACATAGTGAATTCAAAACGAAAAAATTATAAACACTTACAACCATTATTCTAATAAAATCTTTCTATTAATAATAGCCCAACATGGGTCAGTTAATTGGTGGTACATTTTATTCAATCTAAATTGGCAAGACATTTTAATGCATTTGAAATGTCCAAATTGCCCTTATGTTTACTATATTTTAAAAAAATTGTTGTTGAGTAGATTCGAACTTGGGTCTATACAATAATTTGCACCTCCTCCTACCACCACACCACTCAATTATATGTGTTGTCAATTACACATCATATGTGTGTGTGTCGCGTGAGTAGAAAAATATTTGGTATTATTATTATTATATATCAATTTTATTATAGCCCAATAAAAGCAATGATTCATGAGACATTTAATCTAATCTAAATTGGTGAGATATTTTATTAAATTTAAAATATCTAAATTTCCCTTGTGTTTACTCTTTTTTCTAAAAAAAATTGTTAATGAATGAAATCGAACTTGGGTTTATGCACTAATTTACTCATCTTCCTACCATAACACTACTCAATAATACGTGTTCTCTATCAAACACATTATATGTATATGTGTGTTTCGCGTGACTAGAGGAGTATTTGGTATCTATTTTTATATCGATTAACATAATCTTATAATTGGTGAGATAATTTAACTATTGAAAAAATATAAAAGGTACTCTATATAATATTTTTAGTTATAAAAAATATAAAAGGTACTCTATATAATATTTTTAGGATTTTATCTAACGGTTCTAATTGAATTCTATTTTGTCCTTATTTGTAAAACTTATATGAAAAAAATTAGTTGAAAAAATATAAAAGGTACTTTATATAATATTTTTAGTTATAAACAATATAAAAGGTACTCTATATAATATTTTTAGTATTTTATCTAACGGTTCTCATTGATTTGATTGGAAATATCTAACGGCTGTGGAATGAGTAAACAAACCATGGGGAACCAGACTACCAACCAAACTTTTATTGTTCCGTCTATTATATAATAGTATAGATAGATAATGTTGTTAGAAAAGAGAAATTTTAGTTATAAAAAATATTAAAGGTACTCTATATAAAATTTGTAGTATTTTATTTAACGGTTCTCATTGATTTGATTGGAAAGATCTAACGACTGTGGATCTAACGGTTCTCATTGATTTGATTGGAAAGGTACTTAATTCACGTGAACATACTAGAAAATTCATTATATATTAAATTTTAATATTATGCATGTACACATTCTACAATGCAAATTACATTTCACAAACAAGAAAATGTTTCATTGTACACATTCTACAATGCAAATTACATTTCACAAATAAGAAAATGTATCATTCGCTCAATGAGCTAAATTAGTAAAATCGTGTAGGTTAATGTCTTGTATGTAAGATAATCATATTTTGACATAGATATTACACATAACAAATATCATAAGTATCGAATTTACTCATTTCTTAACTCAAAAACACCTCAACCAAGGATACTTTTCAACGCTAACTATCTCACTACAGAGATCAAGTCCAGCTTTTGTACCCACAATGAGACGTCTGTCAAATGATCTATAAATTATCATAAACACCGAACTACTTAGAAGTTAAAACAATTATGCTAGATAGTGACCCGTGTCTTGCACGGGTTTTCATGCTAGTTAATTGTTAATAACACAAAATATAAATTTTCTTGTTTTTAAATTTATTTAACAAATAAAATTTTAAATTATTTTTATTTTTGAAAATTATATTGTAAAATCGGCCCCCCTACAAAAATGTTCTGGCTCTGTCACTGTGCCTCTCTAAGTCCTTGCAGGGAACAGGATACCTTTTAACATTATAAACATACAAGTAAAAAACTAAGACACATACCTCTCTTTCTCTCTAACTCTTGATCAAGTTCCTCTTTCCATTTTCTTTGTACTTCAGAGAAGCTCATACTGCCAGTGTAACATGTATCTCGGATAAATATTATATATAGAAAATAATGCTGAATTGCTGATAAAGAATATAAAATTTATCAACTCATTTACTAACCCTGGGCTAATCGAATTATGTTGCACATCAACCTGAATCCCATTTTGATCATGAACCTGAGGTGATAGATGTTCCCTAGGACTCTGATTACTCGTGCCACTAATATTTGATATGTGTGTTCCACCACTTCCAGGACTTGAATAAATTGCAGACTCAACTGCAGTAGGAGTAATAGGAACGCGACTAGGTGACCGACTTTTAGGTGGTAATTTCAAGAAATTCAAGGCACTTCCATCACATGTACTTTCAGAAAAAATTGAAGAGCTAGTAGCATTAACACCATTGTAGAACTCTTCGTAAAGGGGTGTTTGCATTTTTTTGAGTTCTACCGCCTGTGATTCAAAAAGATAAAAACTCAATATTGCATTGGTCCATTAGATATTGAAACAGAAGAGAAAAAGAAAAGGAAGAAAAGAATAACCTTTTCATCCAAAAAGGCTCTAATCTTAGACTCGGTAAGTTCATCATCGTCCTCAGAAAGTGATTGTCCACAATGAAATGCGAAATCGTTGTTAAGTTTTTCAGTTGAACAGCAGCCAACTTTACTATCTGGTTGGTTTTCTTCCAAAGTTGTTAGCCCTTCCAATTCATGGGTCCCGTCAGATTTGCAACTCCAATCATCAGGCTCACACATGGGATTGAAGCTCTAACACCAGTATTACCAATTTAATAAGCAAATCAAAAGATAATAAACTAAAGAAAAAAATTTGGAAAAGGCAGGCTCTGAAACTTTAAACAGTTACATACCTTATTAATGTCATCACTCAATAGAGGGCTCAGTTTAGCTTGTGCACCCACTGGAAAACCATCTTTATTATCTATCATACACATATCATCACTATTATTTGCTTGCCAGTCATGTCCACTTTCTGCTACATTGACCAAGTTCACAGTTGAAAAGTTCAGAGTACCCAAATTACAGACATCACTTGAGGTGGGGCTGGTATCACGTAAAAATAATGATAGTTATTTCCGTGTCCACATAACAAACCTTTACATTCACAATTATGTTAACAGGAGGAAAGACACTACACCAAATACTTACGAAATATCCATATCTTTGTCGTCTGAAGGGATAGGAACTCTCATGTTCTCCTGAGCAGAAAAAAGAACATTATGAACTATATATAAAATCTACACAACTGTATAAGCCTACTTGTGTTAAACTAACCACAGAGGACGGATAAGCAACAGGAAGAGATTGCCAGGATTCCTTGGTAACAAAAGGATGCTGCATGTGACTAGCAAAGAATAAGTATGTATTCACACTTATTTGGAATCAGAAAAAGATAAAAAGCTTAGAAAGCTGCTAGATTTTTTAATTTAGAAAATAATCACCTGCAGCAAGTCACAAGCAGTTGGCCTCAACTCTGGTTCCCTACAGAACATAAATATGGTATTAACAGGATAGAATTACAAAGGAAAAAAGGTAAAAAAAACAGTAATATTTAAGAAAAACATATTCACGTGAGAAGGAAGCCTTTGGAAAAACATACCATGAAAACAAAAGGTGCCAGGTAATGAAAATTTTATAGGCCAAGTTGGTAAGGGACCATAATCACACACCGAATTATATCAAACAAATTTTGAAGATGCATTTTTTATTGACTAATAACTAGAGCTGTATATAATAAGTTCTTTTTTTGAAGGAAAACTGAGTTTTTAGTAATTAAACTTCCTGCAAATAGCATATGCTGACGACAATCAAATAAATTCTAACCCGGGGTATTAAGTACATACTTTTGTAAACATTGAAGCAGAAAATCTTTTGCTTCAGCAGACAGATGATCAGGGATTGGTGGATGTGACTTTGTACTACCAATATGGAAGAGAGCTGCGACCTGGAAGGACCTATAGGTTAGTATATTGCATGAGGAAATACTCGTATCTTGGAAATATTATTCAAATTCAAGTAACTGTTGATTGAAAATTTAAACAATTTAAAGAGACCTCTTGGTATTGTTCGCTCCAGGGAGGCTTTCCTGTAGCCATCTCAATTATCGTACATCCAACACTCCATATATCCGCAGAGCTGGGAGATTATTCAGTATAAAATGTAAGAATCAGTCAATAATAAGGACCATTATTCAATTGCAAGATGATGTGAAGCTAATGCAGTAGTGACCATTGAAATAGTCCTGCAGATTTAAGGGGTCGAAATATTCATGCAGAGAAATAACAATGTCAAAGATTCACTCTGCTGTACCAACAAAAAAACAGCACGCATACTCTGCTACAAACATAAATTCTACAATTACATACACACTCTGCTACCAAAAAGAAGTTTTCAACTTCTAGCTTTGCCCTTCGTAAGAATAGAGACATACTTTTCCATTTTTCCCCCTAAATATGGCTAATCAGTATAAATGTGCCAACAACTTGGCATGCAAATCAAATATATATAGAGCTTGGAAGAATTACGTAATTTAACAAGTATTGATAAAAGATGACTCAGTTTCTGCAAGATAATTTTTCTAAAAAATGATTACTTTCTGCGTTTCTGGACAATAAGGGTAGCAAGTCAATATGTGACTACTCAATATGTAAATGCAATTTCACATAAGAAGTACCCACTACTAGGCTACCTTAAATTGAAATTATCAGTTGGTGTTTTAATTACTAGGTAAGTTTTGAAACAAATTCTTTACCGCAAATCATTTTGGGAAAAGTTTTTTCCCTCCAGAAAGGATCATTTTTATAGAACATCAAAATTTTAGTAACTAATTCTGGGACAAAAGTGAATGCCAGTATATATGAGAAAAACCCAACAGTAGGAGTTAGGACATTAATAAATCCAAAATTCAGTCAGCCACTGTATAAAACTATCTAAAGAATAAAGGTTATATCAAAAAAAATTGCAACTTACATACTTATTGCAACAAGTACTACATACTGTCTTTAGCATAGATAAAGAAATTTTAATTGTCCTTACAAACTATGACCGGTTTGCAGAATTACTTCGGGAGCCATCCAGTATGGTGTACCCTTCATGGACTTGGCACCTGTTACAGTAGCCTACAGTAATATCATTCCAGTTAGGTAGGTCACAACTTATAAGACAGTATATACATATATACATATATATATATATATATATATATATATATATATATATATATATAGTGTAAAGAAACATGTACCTATGGCTTACCAGCTCAACAACTTGCTTGGATGCACCAAAATCTGCGAGTTTAATACATCCTCTATTATCAACAAGGATGTTCGCCCCCTGAATGTATATCAGAAACAAACTTTACTATAGGACATGTTTGACAAAATAATAAAATATACAAATGCACGCACACACAGACACACACATACAAATATATATATATATATATATATATATATATATATATATATATAGAGAGAGAGAGAGAGAGAGAGAGAACCTTAATGTCCCTATGCATGATTCCATTCTTGTGAAGGTAATCAAGTCCCAACAGCAATTGTTTTGTGTACATTCTTATAACCTAATAAAAAAGCAGCATATAGATTACACAATTCAGAAAGAACACAGCTGAAAAGCTCAGAACTATATGATCACTTACAGCCTCAGGGAATGACCCGAACTTCCCTAGTAGGGAAGAGATTGAACCTCCAGAAACAAACTCTAACAGGATATTTAGAGCTTCTTCCTCTTTCACAGTTCCTAAATATCTCTAAATAAAATTACCAAAACAAAAAAAATAAGGATATATCTCCGAATAAGCAACAAATGTATAAAAAGAGTAAAAATCCTTTCTAAAAGACAAAGTACTAGAAAGAATATAGAGTTTATACTTACAACAATGTTTGGATGAGAAAGATTCTTTAGAAGTTTTACTTCTTCCTCAAGCTCCTTTATATGTGCCTACTTGTACCAATTAACAGGCGCAGAAACAGTCACGGAAAAGAATAATTCGGTATGTATGGTCAAGCAATAAATGGAAATAACCAAAGACTATGATAAATAATCAAAATGGATATGAGTTATTAAGTTCAGCACAGGAGAAAAACAAAAAAAAAACATAAAACGAAAGTTCGGTGGACATTTGATAGTTAAATTTTGGCATTCTAATTGCAACCAGTGAGTTTCAGCTATTTCCTTACGGGAAGGTAAGTCACATGGTACTTTGGGTTAACCAAGTGGTATGACCAAACAAGAAGAGCATATTTATCTACTGCAAATAGTTCAAAAAATGCTATGTTACTCGGACTCTTCATTTTACCTTCAAGTACCCGTCGGACACTCGACACTCGGACATGGACACTCGTACTTGGACACTTATTTTAGGCCAAAACCATGCATATTTTTGAAAATCTTGCCGAGTCCGGTACTTGGACACGTATCCATGTCCGACACTTCTAGCCGAGTCCGAGTAACATAGGAAAAATGTACTGGTGATACACGTCTATGTTACCCACACTCTTCATTTCTCTAACTTCCAGTACCCATGCCAGACACTGTAAGTAACAGCTTACTTACAGTACCTTCATTTCTCGAAAACAGCTTGAAGTTTGACTTTCAGATACAATTTGAAGATAGTAACTATAATCCTTTTCACAACAACAATTCTTCAGGAAACAAACATTTGATGACGTACACAACAGACACCATACAACTGGATAAGATTGAACACGAAATACAATAACCAAGGTAAACGTGCTGTTATGAACTTGTGTTCATGGAACCAATAGTACTAAGTTTTTACCACTTGAAAACAGAACTATGATGTCATATGAGTCACCTTCTGCAATCAGGGACAACATAAATATTAAAATGAACATATTATCGCTCGATAAGATACACTATTACACTCTGAATGCTATACAATGTAGATGCTACCAAACATTATACATATCTTTTGTAACATTGAGAGAAGGAAGAAAACAGAATTTTTAAAACCAAGCATGTCATAGGTTAGGGGTTCAGCTTAGTGGTAGTCAATTCTTCCCTCCCCCTCCCCAGTACTTGAAAATTAGGAAAAAGAAAGGAAGGGGATAACTTAAATATAAAACCGAGTTGACCTGGACCTATAACTCATGAAAGACTCAGGTTAAAGTGTTAACCCAAGATTCATAATCCAATAACGATTAACCAGTCAAGTCTTTACTAGTTACACCGGATACTGATCCACCAACCTCTGATACAGTACAGACAAGTGAAACTAGCAAAACTAATAATTTCCAATTGAATTATCAAAATTTACAATACATAACCCACCATCATAAAGCAACCAACTACTTGAACCTAACAATTGACCGACGTCTTAATAATAATAAGGCTTAATAAATTTACCCATCACAGAGATGCACAGAGGAAGAGAACGAATTGCAATTCATAACTCTTATTTCAAAACAATCATATCGGAAAACAAAAATTTTAAAAAAAAACAAAAAAAGTAGAAATTTGCCACAATCAAAGCAGCAATTATCAAAAAACAACAATCCTAACCTGAGCTTTCTCCTTGGAAGCATTATTTGCAACAATCAAAACCTGAAAACAAAAACATCCAATCACCAAACATTTAGTGCATTCTCGATAAATTAACACCTTTGCGATCCTAACATAATAGTAATATTTTCAACCTCCACAAATTAGCAAACTTTCCTACTCCCAAGACTATTAATTTAAAGACTATTAATCAAGAATCTCAAAAAAAATTAACAAAATTCTCCAATCGCAAGAATATTAATAAAATTACGGGACAACGAAATGACCTGTTTAACAGCAAGTAACTCTCCGGAATCGAGATTCATTCCCATATAAACCTGACCAAACGCACCGCAACCAATCATCTCCCCTTTTCGCCACCTAATTGTCGGTGCTGTCGCTGAATTAACGGATTGAGGCGGCGGCGAAAGTTTCGAGAACATTCTGGACTTGCGAATACACTTGATTTTGTCGACTAGGGTTCCGACGGCGGTGGAGTCGTCGTCCGGTGATCGGAGGACTAGGGATCGGCGAACCGATCCGAAGATGTCTTGCATTGCTGATGAAATTGAATTGAATTAGAGATGAAAGCTAGGGTTTATAAGTAGAGTAGATGTAAATGGTATGTGTGTGTGAAGAGAGGGGGGGAAAGGTTTGGTTTTGTATATTTGAAAATAATAGAGAGCAACGTCTATGTAAACAACAGGATTATTTGTTTACGCAACACTATGAGAATTGGGGTAAAATCATGTTCCATTCCCCAAATTCGATGTGGGGAATATAATTGAATACGAGTTTGTTCACGAACGTTTCGAATCGAGCCTAGTCGAACACAAACCGAACTCGAGTTTAGTCGAGTCGAGTTGTTCACTTATAGTTCATACTTTTATATTCAACCAAATCCAATTTTTAAAATTATTTACTCGATTTACGGTCTCACGCCTAAAATCATATCCTAAGAATACACGATTATGTTTGAATTTCAATACTAAAAGTTAATTTATTTTCTTCTAATAATCATATTAGGTTAATATTTATATTTATGAGTAATCAAACCTTACTCACTTCACCTAATAACAATAGTTAAAATAAAACAATATTATCACTAACTTAGAGCCTCTTTATCTTGGCTCTTAACTTGAAATTTGAGGAGGTTTGCAACTTTTTTCTCTCTAAGATACTCTTATTAACCTTAAATTCACTAAAAGTCTCGTATTTCTCCTCAATTTTAAGAGGTACGAGCCACTTTTAAATAATATTATATAATAAATTAATAAGACAAACTCCATTTCTCTATTCACTTTCTTTTGTAATTTTATGAATGTAACTTATAAATTTTAATAATGAAAAACTAATTTGGATTGGATATAAAGAGTTTAACTTTTGGTAGTACATTGATGTTATACCTTTTAGATATAATAAATATAATTCCCTATTCAACCACAAAATAACTAAAATAGATCGCAATTTAGTTTTATTTAACATATTCAAATTGTTAAGGATATTATGAAATTCACAAATTTATAATTAGTTAAACGAATCGATCCGAGTTTAACGAGTTCGAGCCGAACTCGAGCCGATCCCGAGCAAAACGAGCCGAGTTCGAGTCGAACAGGTGTAAAGCTCGACTCAAGCTCATTTACTAACCGAACACATTTTTATGTTCAAGCTCGTGTTCATTTAGTAAATGAACCGAGCCGAGTCCATCTAAAATGAGTCGAGCTCGAGTTTTGTTCACGAACGGCTCTGTTCGCTTACAGCCCTACGCAACACTATGAGAATTGGGGTAAAATCATGTTCCATTCCCCAAATTCGAGGTGGGGAATATAATTGAAATGTAAGTACATGAAATCAGGAGAGAAAAAATTGAAACTTTGGATAAAAAATTTGAATATGGAGGAGGTCTGTCGTAAAAATTCGAAAAATTCGATATTCGTTTGAAATATATGTATTCCTATCATGAATAAAACGAATATTATTCGTATTCAAAATAAAACGGATATTATCCGTATCTGAATCCGATAATTGCGGATACAAATATGGATATAGACACATCCGTATCCGATAATATCCGAATCCGAAATTATATAAATAAAATAAATAAATAATATACATATAATATAGAGAATATAGGGTGATAGTCCAAAATACCTATTTTCCAGAAAAACATACCCAAAATATCAATATTCAGTAAATATTGCCCTAAAGGAGTATTAGGGATATACTCCACTGAAGTATTAGGATGATACGCCACTCTCAAAGGAGTATCAGGGATATACTCTGTTAGGTCCAAAGTATCGTAGAAGGGGGGGTTGAATACGATACTCACAAATAATTCAATTTCGTTCGCGGATTAATCTTTCAGTTCTATAACGAAATCAAACACACCAAACCAAATCAAGTTTCGGGGAATATATCTTTTTATAAATATAAACCTCGAGGGGTGCTACAATTTCTAATCCGTAGATTAGCTTCAATGAGTTCTAAGTTATACACAATCAAAACTTTGATAGATTTCAAGCAGAATTAATTTCTCTGTATTTTCTCTCTGGCTCAAGCTCTCTCTCAGTTATTGCTTCTGTGTAAATAACTTCGACTGAAGAAGACACTATCTTCTCTCTGTATTAATTATAGTCTTCAATTGAAAAACCATCGAACCAAAGTTGAACAAACAATCTTGGTCGTTGGATCTTTATCAACCGGTTAAACAAATAAAACTTTTCACCCACTTTATGAATTGAAAACTATCGAATAATAAAGTAATAATTACATTCGATGGTTTTTAAATCAAAAACTATCGAATGGAACTTTTACTTTATTAAAGTTTTCATTCACTTTAAGCTTTTCATTCGATGGTTTTCTAATTTAGAAAACTATCGAATCCTTTTCTATTAATAGCCTTTTAGAAAAGTTTCAGGGTGTTTAAGTTTTAGACTGTATCAATTTCTTCTGAGACGATAAAACAACTTGATTTTCTTAGTGCCGTCACCTAGTGCAACTGGTCTGGTTCACAGATGAATAACACTTGATCAATTCTTCTTTTATGTCTTCAATTCAATGCTACTGATAAGTCCTTTGTCGTTCTGGTTGCTTCATTTAAATCACTGGAATCCCGTGGTACTTAACCCTAAATCATTCACATACTTCTGTCGTCTTGAAAGTATTGTTTCTTTTGCTGTCACTGAGGCTTGAACATTTTCATGAACTTTTTTCCGTGACCTGTTTACGGACTTCAAGAATACATAACGTATTTTAATTTTTTGAGTTTACCTTTTCTTCTTTGATTCTGGATTCCTGTGCTTCTGCTAATATTATTGTCTGTCTTGTCCTTTGTTGAGTTGTAGTTATCTCTTTTACATCTTATGTTACATTATGCTTTACAACCTCCCCCTATTTGATTGGATAGAGTTCGACAAGCAAATACTTCGAGGATAACTCAACTAACTAAGGAAACATGAAACTACTTAAAGTAAGACAGCGTAATAATATTACATGCATTCTGGATCAGATATATATACATTTCCAGATTTCATAAATCAAAAAACAATAAAACTTTTCACATTGAAGTTGCTCCTCTTGTCTGAGCTGATAGTTCTGTTGTTCTTTGCTTCTGTTCTTCAGTCCAATTCGATCTCACCTTCTTCAATCATTGGATCGGAGTTAGCAGCTTGATAATCAATCACTGATAGATAGTGCAGTGGTTCTCCAGGTTTAAGGATTGCTCCTTGGATGTGTCTTCCAATATATTCAACCTCTTGACCCACTCCAGCCCATAACCATGCAATGTTAACATCTTTCTTGTTTAGCTTTGGCATGTTTGGCAGTCTGGTATGCACTTCCAATCCTCTTTCCACTCTTTTCCTATAGTAAGGAACATTCTCCATTAGAAATCTTCTAAGAGTGTCTGCTGCTTTGTCCTTCTCCGTTGATGAGAATCCAGTGGATCTAAGATACTTCTCAACTGATATTAGATAGTTGCTTGGATAGTCTCTCAGTTTGTCCTCAGCCAAATAGAAGATTCTGAACAAGTCATTCGTCATGAATCTAACCATTGGAGGATCTTCAGTAATCTCTGGACCGACTTTCATCAAGATCTCCTTAACATGCTCACGGAGCAGTTCATTTAATCTTGTAGTTCTTTGAATCTTGATGAGTATCACCTGCTTGGTGTCTTTCTCTCTCAGCTTGCCTGGGCTTTCACCATCTCCAAGGCAGCTTCTTCTTCCAGTGATAGAGAATTTGCTTCTTCTTCCATATCATCATCCAAGATAGGATGTTCTATTGGCTCTGGATAATATGGCTCATGCTCCTCCTGTAGTGGTTGCTCTTGCATGATCTCAAATTCCTCCTCACTTTTTCCTTCTTGCACAATGTCTTCAATCCAGTACTGTCTAACTGGAATAGCTTCATTGGTTTCCCAAACTCCCATCCAGTTGTTTGCCAACCTTCATTAGTCACTTCATTTGTTTCCCCTTCTCCAACTTTCTCCCCCTTAGTTGAGGAATCCTCGATGAAGTTATCCTCATTGTAAAAGGTAGTAGAAGGATCAGGTTGTTGCTGTGAAGGTCCGGGTTGTTGGTTCCTCAACATATTCCATAATCTCCTTGAGGGTGGATTGAACATGTACCTCTAGGTAATAGCAAATCATCAATATTTGGAAGGGTTAGGGTGTCACTCCTCACGTTTGGCTCTGGGTGTACACTCAACGTTTCTGTCGGTGTTTCACTCATTTTACCTTTCCCACTCAGGCCAGGTGTAAGTGTTTGTGTTTCACTCAATCCCTTTGTGCTAGTTGTACCTGTAGAAGAAAACACTGTAACCGTCCTTAAGGAGGTCACCGGTGGTGCAATGGGGCTTCGCAAGTCCCCGTCCTTGGATAAACCAAGTTGCTGATCATCAGTAGATGATATATCCTTTGAAGGATCTAGAGTTTGAATCTCTAGGGGGTTAGAAACAGGCTCTATTAACAGCAGAGATCCCGAATCTTCCCCGATAGTCTGTGAAGACTTTACCTCAGTTGACTCCTCAATAGTAATTGATTCATTGTCAACGAGTTGCCGATCTGCACCTACGTTAGACCCTTTACCCGCAGGATCCAGATATGTTCCATCTGGGGAGGTAGAAAATGACCTTTTAGATTGTGCATTTAGGTCAAAGCCTTCTCTCGACGTTTGTGAAGACCCTTGGTTCTTAGAACCTTCAACCAGTGAACCTGACCGTAATATGGTCGGAACACCAGTTGCTTCCGTCAATTCTTCCTTACTTGATTGAGCTATTGGTTCAGATATAGCTTTCGTTAGCGTAGCCCAATCAGCATCAGAGAAATCAATAAAGGGCGCTTTGGAAGTTTGAAATAAAGTATCAACAGTTGCCTCGGTTTCTGTTCGTCTCCTTTTAGAGGAAGGCAGAGCTGCTGTTGAAGGGTGTATCTCCTTATGTGGTGCTGCTAAGGCACTATCTCCCTCTACACTCACGGATGTCTGAATATTGGGTATAGGAGGCGAAGGAGGTTCATTTATTGTTTCATTTGGCTCTTTCAAAGGCTCTTCGACCGTGGTTAGAGGTTGTGGGTTTGCAACCTCCTGGTCTTGAATGGCCACTGAGGGCTCTGGATCAACATCCATAGGTTCAGGACCAATTTCAGGTTCAGGTTGAGGAATGTTACCTTCATTTACTTGTTCCCCTGGGGGTAGAAGTGGTAGGGGCACCGTTCTTAGATAGTCTGTGAGAACAGTGGGTACCCCTGGAAGATAGTTGTTCTTCCTTATCAGAGCGGTTATGGAATTGCTCTTCATCTTCATACACTCCATGGTCTCCTCTTCGGCGAATGTCTTGCGCTCATCATCTGTTAAGATATCATTGAGAATTAGCTGTAGGAACCTAGGATAGAAACAAAGCACATCTTCATCTATGCCCGTTCTTTCATCCAGTGGTCCCATGCATATGATTACTTGATCAATCAGTAACCGTCCAATGTTAATATGCCTATTGTTGGCAATGGCAAACCCTATCTTTTGAAGGAATAAGGGAATACCATGCAGATTTGTTAGCTTGGCAGTAAAAACATGGATTAGGGTATGAAAGAAAAAGTTCCATGCCTTTGGAAAGTAATGCTTCAGAAACTCTTCCACAAAGAAGTTAGGTTGTTGACTTCTAATGAGAGTGAAGAAAGCATGTATCTCCTGAGTTGTGGGATCCGGAACAAGGTTTTCTGTAGGAAAATGTAAGATTCGATTAAAATCATGTTCCGTCACCCTTATTGTTCTGCCCCCTGGCACAACAAAACTGAAGGACCTTACGTTATTCTCACTTGTATCCGTGGCGGTTGTGTACAACGCAGTCAATTGATCGATGCAAAGGACCACGGGAGTACTCACAGCATATGCCACTAATGAACGTGTGTTCAAAAACTCTGCCCATGCACGAAACTGAAGGTTCGTTATGGATTGCAAGTTTTGAAACGAGACATGATTAGTTTTGGTAACAATAAATTCTCCAACCATTTTAAAATTTCCAGAAAATTTAAATAAACCAAAACTATTTTCCTTTTAAATTTAATTAATTAATAGTAATTAATTAAACTCTTGACAAAAACACCCTTTTTATCAGTTAACAATTTCGAACAATTTAAAAACTCCCAAATCAAAAACCCTAACTTTCTAAATCAAGGATAGCAATTTTAATTGAAAAAGATCAATCAAAAAGTACTATTCAAGAACAATTCTAACAGTTAAAGTTCGAGAAAAGGATTTCGATAGTATTCTTTAACCACAACCACGAATTAAGTCCACATAATTCACAAAGTACAGAGATTTCACTGTTTAAAAACGAGATCACTATAAAAACTGAAGTTACTGTGTGTAATTCTTGATTAAAACTGAAAAACTATCGAGTTTTTGATGTTCTTAATCGAGAATATATGTAAGTATATATGTATCACTCTTAGATCTGTAAAAATGACAAAAGAAAAACTTCTAAGGGCCACTTAAATACTTACTGATCTGTCAGGGGTATTTTCGTCCTTTCTTGTTCGATAGATTTAAAATGTACTGTCGATGGTTTTATTTAAGGGGTAAAAAGGTCAATTTTTCTTCGATAGTTTTTTGAAAAACTATCGAAGTATTTAAAATTAGAATGCAAACGGACCTTTTCAAAAACTGTTAGGCCGAATACAGTATAATCAAATATATATGAGAATAACAATAATCAAGAACACTGTTTATAAATCAATAAACTGTAATTATATTAACAGCTTCTCTCTTTATGATGTTAATGAATCACAAAGAGCTACTAGGTTACAAGAATAATAATTCTATGTTCGCATCCCTTCTAGGGATAACCTATCTGTGTTTATATAGTACACAGTTACAATCAATCTCTAATTGATACTCCTACAAATTAGCTATACAATTTGTAATCAATTAGAATTGCTTCAGTCCTCTGTCCAGTCTCCTTAGCTGTATCAATATATTCTGCTTCTTTCCATCTTCAGAATATATTGCTTCTAGAATCTTCATGATATGCACCGACAGCTAAATCAACTTTCACCCTGTCAGACTTTAACAAACTCTGACCGGCTTCCATGTAAACTCTGATAAGTACTTCAGACTAAACTCTGAACAGTACCTGTTACTTAAACACTGATTAAACAAACATCAGCAATTATATCTAACAATCTCCCCCAACTTGTGCATAATAAAAATGTACAAGTTAAACAGATAATTGATGATGTCAAAACATATAACAAATGCAGTGTTTAATCATAACAGAGTTTAATTTTAACTTAGAACAGAAAACTTTAAAAACTTACAGTCAGACTTTATTTGATTTCTTGAATATCAGGAACAGTTCTGAGATAATCCATGAGTAGTCTTCTTTCAGCCCTTTCCAGCTCTTCAATCATAACTTTCTTCAACTCTCTCAACTCTGGATCAGATTCTCCAGTCTGATAAATTGCAGCTCTCAAAGAATAGACGGAATTTTTCCTCATCTCATTCCCTAGCCTAATAAAATATGGTTTATCAGAGTCTAGATTGAATTCTAAGACTTTAACTCCCAGATCAGTCCTTAGTCTTGCACTGTTTCTTTTCATTTCTACAATCTTTCCACGAGCATCTTTGTACTTAGGGATGTAAGCACTTGTAATTTTAGCACCACTAAGAACCTTTGCTCTCATCATCCTTACTCTCAAAACTTCAGCAGCATTTTGAGTCCTTTGATTTCTGACTTTGAGTAGATATAAGACATATTCTAACTCTTCAGCCATTTTCAAATGTATATCATTTTCACCTATTCTGTATACTCTGCCATCAGCCATGAAGTATAACAGAAAATCCTTCCTAAGTCCCTTATGATGAATTAACTGAACAGACTCTAGCTTGTCAAGATTCTCTTGAGTAACCCCAACACCAGGTTCTGCCAGTGATGTTTGATCCATTGGACTGTTATTTATCCTCTTCTCTCTGTGTGAACCTAAACCAGACTTGTCATAAGATTGTTTTCCATGTACTGTCCTGGTTTGAGAAAAATCCACAGGTTCTAATGTCAGAGTTTCAGAAAGTACAGGTCTTAAGAAACCTTTGAGTTGAGTTTGTACAACTTGAGCTTTGTCAGAGGTTGTCACAATTTTAGTAGCAATATCAACATGAGCAACGTCAGAGGTTGATTTATTTAACCTTGATTCAACTTGAGCAATGTCAGAGGTTGAATAAATCTTCTTTGGTAACTGTTCTTCTTCTACCAGTTTACCCTTTCCCTTATCAGTGTTTGATATCATAGGCTTCCTTGAGTCTTGTATACTCTGTTGAGAGATTTCTTTGATGAAAATACCCTTTTCTTTCCTTCTAGGAACCTTGACAGCTTTCTTTTTGTAAGTACCATCCTTCAATTTCTTCTCATGCTCTTCAGCAAGACTCAGCATTTCAGCTTCCATGTCTTCAACTGTAGCTTCATTACCATGTTCTTCTAAAAACATCTTCGTAGCAATTTCTTCATCAGTAGATGGATTGGCTGAAATAATTAAACTCTTGAGTCTTGAACCACTGGCAGAGTTTGAGATTCCTTTACCAGAGTTTCTCAACCTATCAGAATTTAATCTTGATCTTCTTTGCCCTTGCTCAGAAATTTGCTTCCTCTCACTTTCCTTGCTTCCACCATCAGCAGAATCATCCCTCCGTCTCAGAGATTGAGTGTCTTTGCATTTGTCATTTGGTACACTCTCCCCCTTTTTGACATCATCAGAAAGTAGTACTGATGTCAGCAATTCGATAGCAGTAGAAATAGAATTCAATTGAGTAGACATTGCAGTCTGATTCTCTTCAACTTTTCCAAGCCTCTTCTTAATTTCATCAGAATCCTTGGCTTGCTGCTTGAACATGGCAGAATAATAAGACCTATCAGTCTTTAAGGTAAGATCTCGTATACCAACTTCATTCCTCAGATTGGTAACCGCTGTTTGTGTTTCATCAAACCTATTGTTTAAGGCTTTGACTTGAACCACAATGGCTTTTAAACTTGTAAGAACATCAGAGTTTGAAATCTGCTTCACAGAATCATTAAGAAAATCAGCAGCCCTCTGTGCAGAAAAGATACAATCTGCAGCTGCCCATCTTTTGTAGTACATATCCTGAAAATGCTCAGCAGTGACTCGATTGACCTCTCTTTCCTCATCAGAGTTTACTCGAATATCAGATAACTCCTCTTGTGAATGAGCAGGAGTATCATCATCATTAGCATTCTCTGCTGTATTCTCTGTAGGAACATTCTCAGCAGTAGTTTCAAAATTTCTCTGTGCAGCTTCATCAATAACTTTCTCTGCAACAGGTTCTGGAATCTCAGAGTTTGCAGTTTGCATTAACTCTGTTACAACCTCAACAACAGATTGTTGTAGAGCTTCATATCCTCAGAGATTAGCTTATCAGCAGCCTCTTGTACATTCTCTGCTACAGCTTCATCAACAATTTGCTCTGTAGCAACTGCTATCCTCTGATCAACCTCCTCACCTTGGTCAGAATGTAAATTGTGAACAGAAAGATTCTCTGTGTGAGAAGCAACAGAATCTTCAATGACCAAGGTGGCTTGATCAGCTGCCACATCCTCAGTATCACAAACACTGATACTAGGATGTGCTTCAATATCAAAATCCAATGCAGAATCTTCAAAGAAATTTTCCTTAGCAGGCATAACATCCTCTGCATCAGCATTTGCTATGTCCTCAGTAGTCACATTAGCTTTATTCATAATCTCCTGATTAGCAGTATCAGGAGCTACAACTTCCATAGACACTCTGTCCACATTGACAGCTTCATCCTCTTGAGACTCAACTTCAGGAGCTTCAACAACCTTTGAAGGAACATTCTCAGCACCAAATAAATGTGCTGCTACCAATCTTCTTTTTCTCTGATGAAGAGTTTCATCATCAGTTTCACTCTCCTCATCAACAGCATCAGACTTTGCCCTGTTGGCCCTTCTTTTCTTTAACTTTTTCTTCTGAGGCATATCAGCAGTGTTTGATACCCCAGCTTCAGCATTTGATGGATTAACTCTAGCAGACTTAACAGCTCTTAACTTAGTCTTCTTTGACCTCTGTGATTGAGACACAGAAGGTCCAGCTTCAGTATTGGCAAGTAGTTGTTGTTGTTGTAAATTGACCAGAAATTGTTGCACAGACTCAGGCAACATTAAAACACCAACATCTCCTTTCTTGTTATCTTTATTAGTGAGATCAGAGAATATGCGTTTATGCAATTTAAACGAGAGAATGACATCATCCTCTAAGATCTCAACATCAGAACAACAAAAGTTGAATAACAATTGACAAAATCTAGAGAAATAAACAACATTCCTATTCTCTAGCATTTTCTCACCAATATTAGTTAAAACTAGCCTAGCAACATCAAAATTACTTCCATAAAGAAGAGAATACCCGATTTGCAGACTATCAGTGGGAATCGCATCCCAATTCGTGCACTTCTTTCCAAAAGCCCTGGTGATGCAATCGAAAAAGAAACTCCATTCCTTGCGCAAAAACGGCCTTTTCAGTTGACCAATCTTTGTCAATGGTCCAGAATAGCCTATGTCTCTCATCATACGAACCAACTCAGAATCGCCAACAGAGATTGTAAAAGCATTGAAATCCTCAAGTCCCAAAGCATCACGAACAGTAGTTGGAGTAACTGTAAATTCGTCGCCTTGAAATTCAAAGATTATGGACGGAGACCCAGACTCTCCTCCATTATCATAAGCGCCTGTCTGCCAAAGAGTCCTAATTTGAGATGCAGACAGCTTCAAAGGTGCGGTGAGAGCAGTGCCAATATCAGAGTTTGACAAGAAATCCTGAATCAAATGAAACGCCTCCGGTGCGTTCTCATTTGCCAAAGGAGCAGCATAGTTGTTTCGGACAAATTCTAATCCAGAAGCAGTAAACATTGTTGTAGCCATTAGAAACGTTTAGAAGAAAGCAAGAAATAAGACAGAGAAACGTGTAGAATGTATGCAGTGAAAGTGTTTGAGACAGTGTTTGTGAGTAAAAACTTATGAAAAGATGAAGTGTGTAAAAGAATGAACCGTTTATGTGTAGTAAGTTTAAATATTAACTGTGAAAATTAAAACCCAATCGTTTTAATCATTACTACACACAGCAGGCGTCTTTGAAAAATGTGTGAGTGGGACAGATGTCAAACATGCATACGCTGACAGCTGTATGTAACAACTTCCAATACACACGCGCAGTAAAAATAGCCATAATTACCGCTTTTCACATTGTTCAAAACACTCAACCTTTCTCTCCTCTGTTTAATACAAATATGAACCGTTTGTAATCATACTCTTTCAAATTTCTAAACAAATGTCTAATCTCAAAATTATAAAATGTCTGAAACAAAGAAATCATTTTAACCTTCAGAGATTAAAACAAAGTTACCTCGGCGTATTTCACACAATACATCAGTGTTTACCATTTGTCCTTCTTTGTCAATAAACTCTTTTCGCAAACTGTACATGTGTGAATAATTGTGTGTGCAATAGCAGAGTTTACCGAAATCAATATTTAGATCATCTCAAAGTGCATAAAATCCACAAACTAAAGCAGTAAAAACTGATTACCCAAACTCTCATGTATAAAATAAAATCTGATACGTATCTAAACTCTGTCTTCTTATATCCTTTCATTTGGATATTTTATTAATTTCACCCCCTTAAATTTTTTTTTTTTTTTAATTTTTCCAGTAATCAGTGGTTGGCACTAGTCACCAAAAATCAAAGATTTTAGCCCTTATTTCATACAATAAGTTCCTGGATCTTCCTAGGCACAACATGATCTCAAAGGAATTTGTGCTCTTTTTGGCATCTTTTGATATGAGGATGAAATATTTGCTATTAATTAGCAGAGTTTAGACTTTTCATCAGTTAATACAATTAATTTATGAGAGAAAGTGCAAACAGCTAATACAGACTCAGTGTATAGGATTAATAAACTAAGAGATGCTATAAATATAGAGACAGTATCATGTTGTGTTAACTTACTGCACAAATTTGAGATCAGAATCTATACAACTCTTAAGGATTCATAATTACTTACCGAGAATTATGCTTCATACAAATTTCTTCATTGGTCCATATGTTTCAGACAAAATTACAATCAGAGTATGGCATTAGACTGTAACTATCAGAGTATGACCAAAACTTTATGACTAACAGAGTTTAGCATCAGAGTTTACTTTCAGAGTTTATGACACTGGTACTGATAACAGTTAATACATGCAAGGAATCATGAGCATAAAAATCAAACATGTATAGTTTTTGAGTCTAACCCGTATCTCTAGTCAAAACCAGAGATCATTCCAAGTTCATTTACCAATCTTGTAAAAGTAGCTTCACTCAAAGGTTTGGTGAAGATATCTGCAAGTTGTTGGTCTGTAGACACAAAATGAAGCTCAATGTTTCCTTCCTCCACATGTTCCCTGATAAAATGATACCTTATGCTGATGTGCTTGGTCATGGAATGATGTACTGGGTTACCTGTCATAGCAATAGCACTTTGGTTATCACAGTAAATAGGTATTTTAGAGTACCTTAACCCATAATCCAGCAACTGATTCTTCATCCATAAAATCTGTGCACAGCAGCTACCAGCAGCTATATACTCTGCTTCTGCAGTGGATGTGGAAATTGACTTCTGTTTCTTGCTATACCAAGAAACCAATCTGTCACCTAAGAATTGACAGCTTCCACTTGTACTTTTTCTGTCTATCTTACAGCCTGCAAAATCTGCATCAGAGTAACCAATTAGCTTAAACTCTGATTCTCTAGGATACCACAAACCCAAGGTTATGGTTCCTTTAAGATATTTGAAAATCCTTTTTACAGCTGTTAGATGAGGCTCTCTGGGATCTGCTTGAAATCTTGCACAAAGACATGTGGCATACATGATATCAGGTCTACTTGCTGTGAGATACAGAAGAGACCCTATCATGCCTCTATAGGTTGTCATATCCACTGTAGCACCTGTGTCTTTGTCTAGCTTTGTTGCAGTAGCCATGGGAGTTGGAGCAGATGAACTATCAAGCATACCAAATTTCTTTAGAAGATTTCTGGTATATTTTGCTTGATTGATAAAAATCCCATCATCTGTTTGCTTGACCTGTAAGCCTAGAAAATAACTAAGCTCTCCCATCATGCTCATTTGGTACCTGGACTGCATAAGCTTTGCAAACTTCTTACAAAGTTTGTCATTAGTAGATCCAAAAATAATATCATCTACATAAATTTGAACTAAAAGCAAATCATCACCAGAATTGAAATAAAACAAGGTTTTATCAATTGTACCTCTTGTGAACCCACTTTCTAAAAGAAATTGAGCAAGAGTTTCATACCATGCTCTTGGTGCTTGCTTTAGTCCATATAATGCCTTGTCAAGCCTGTAGACATAATCTGGATGCTTGGGATCTACAAATCCTGGTGGTTGTTCAACAAACACTTCTTCTTCAAGCTTCCCATTGAGAAAAGCACTTTTCACATCCATCTGAAAGACTTTAAACTTCTTGTGTGCAGCATAGGCCAGAAAAATTCTTATGGCCTCCAATCTTGCAACTGGAGCAAAGGTTTCATCATAGTCAATTCCTTCCTGTTGTGAATAACCTTTAGCCACAAGTCTAGCCTTGTTTCTTGTAATCACACCTTCACTGTCAGTCTTGTTTCTGAAAACCCACTTTGTACCTACTATTGATCTATTCTTTGGTCTAGGTACAAGTGTCCAGACTTCATTCCTCTCAAATTCATTTAACTCTTCTTGCATTGCTGTAATCCAATTTGCATCTTGAAGAGCTTCCTCCACTTTCTTTGGTTCTGTTTGAGATAAGAAAGCATGATACAGACACTCATTATTTGTTGCACTTCTAGTTCTCACACTAGCATCAGGATCTCCAATTATGAGATCAGGTGTGTGTGCCTTTGTCCACTTTCTTGCTGTTGGTAAGTGGTTTCTTGCATCATTATTGAATCCTCCCCCTTGATCCATGCTCTCCTGATTCATATGTTGACTTTCTGCAGCATTTGAGGCTCCCCCTGAATTTGACTGCTCAGTGTTTGAGCTTTCAGAGTTAGAATCAGCTTCCTCAACAGACTCACTTTGAGTGTTTGAGTCATCATGTTGAGCTGCCTCATTCTCCCCCTCAACTGGTTCTCTGTTTTGAGAATTTTCAGTTTCTCCATTATTTACCAGTAAAGGTTCAGAGTATGCTTCGTCAGAGTTTATCAGAACCGCTTCATCAGAGTTTACATCATCAGAGAATAAATCTTCATTTTCAAAGCGCAGTCGATCATATTCATCTAAGTCATCAAGTCCAGTTATTTTCTTGTCATCAAATGACACATGTATAGACTCCATGATCACCTTTGTTCTCAGATTGTATACTCTGAACTCTTTTGTTGACAATGGATAGCCAACAAAAATTCCTTCATCAGCTTTTAACTCGAACTTGGTCAACTGTTCAGGATGAGTCTTCAACACAAAGCATTTGCATCCAAATATATGAAAATATTTCAAATTTGGCTTCTTATTTTTCACCATCTCATATGGTGTTTTCCCATGCCTGTTGATCAGTGTAGCATTTTGAGTAAAACAAGCAGTTTGAACAGCTTCTGCCCAGAAATAAGTTGGCAATTTCGCTTCGTCAAGCATAGTTCTGGCTGCTTCAATTAAAGTTCTGTTCTTTCTTTCAACTACACCATTTTGCTGTGGAGTTCCAGGTGCAGAAAATTCTTGTTTCACTCCTCTTTCCTTGCAGAAAGCTTCCATGATTGAGTTTCTGAATTCAGTTCCATTATCACTCCTTATAATTTTGACTTTGTGCTGTGATCCTTTGTCCAGTAGATTTACATGATCCATCAGAGTTTGAGCAGTTTCATCCTTCTTTGATAAGAAATACACCCATGTATATCTAGTATATTCATCAACAATTACTAGAGCATATTTCTTTCTGCCCATAGACATCACATTCACTGGTCCAAAGAGATCAACATGTAGAAGATGATAAGGTTCCACTACTGAAGATTCAGATTTGCTCTTGAAAGATGACTTCCTTTGCTTGGCCTTTTGACAAGAATCACACAGGCCATCTAGACTGAGTATTGATTTTGGAAGTCCCCTTACAAGATCCTTTCTTATTAGTTCATTGATGTTGTTCAAATTGAGATGAGAGAGCTTCTTATGCCAATTCCAACTCTCTTCATTTGACATTCTTGCAGTCAGACACACTGTTTTTCCATCAGAGTTTGTTACCAAACTTGCTTCATAAATGTTGTTGCGCCTGTGTCCAACTAGAACAACTTTCCCTGTAGATTTACTGATAACTTCACAGTGTTCAGTATGAAAATCTACATGGTTTCCTCTGTCACAGATTTGACTCACAGATAGCAGATTATGCTTGAGTCCTGAGACTAGAGCTACATTCGTGATGACAACACTTCCAAGATTGATATTGCCATATCCCATAGTACGTCCTATGTTGCCATCTCCATAGGAAACCTTTGGGCCAGCCTTCTCCTCAAAGTCTGATAGCAGGGCTTTACTTCCAGTCATGTGTCCTGAGCATCCACTATCCAAGATAAGGGTGCTCTCTTTTATGCCCTGCAATCACAAACAAACACTAAGTGTTAGTTTTAAGGACCCAGACTTGCTTGGATCCTTTGTCTTTCTTAACAGTGTTAGCTTTTGCAGCGGAATCACTATCAACAGAGTTTAAACTAACATTGTCAGACTTTACACTTGCAGAGTTTGCCCTAACCCATTTCAAGTTGGGTTTTGGCTCATAATAATTGTGATAAATAGCATGATAACTCTTGCAAGTAAAAATGGAATGCCAAGTGCTCCCACAGTGTGTGCATAAAGTCTGTGGCCTAACCCTAACATAATCATTCTTTACCCCAGACTTGGAGGGTAAAGAATTAATATCTTTGTTTTTCCTGCAAAAACTGGCAATATGGTTAGCACTACCACAGTTATAACATGTTTTTCTTGGAGCTACTGATGTAGGCAGTTGATTATTCCTCTTATTTATGCCTACTTTTCCATTCCTATTCTTCTTGGACCCTTTTGGTTTCATGGCAGACTTTACCTCTTTGAGCTTATGATTGAACTGTTTTCCTGTCATCAAACCAACATTAACCTGTTTTCACAAGTTTTTACTGGCTTTCTAACAGCTTCTAATTCCATAAGATTTTCTGTTATAATATTTTCCTGTCTTTCACAGGTTTCATCCGATTCCTTATCAGCTTCTCTTACTACAACAGATTTTAACTTAGTGGACTCTGGAACAAATTTCACAGGTTTAAGTTGTGATTTAACCTTAACCTTGTCTTTAAACCTAAGTTCATCATTTTCACAATAGCCTAAACCTACAGAATTTGTCTGAAACACTTGATGAGTGTCTCTTCCAGAGTTTGTCCAAGTCTTGATTATTTTTCTTTCTTTTTCTAGATCAGATTCTAGCTGCTTATATCTCTTAGTCAACTCCTGTTCAATATAAACAGCATCATCTCTTTCTTTTTGAATCTGCTTCATATTTTCAAGTTCTCCTTCAAGAAACTTGTTTCTATCTTTAAGACTAAGATTCTCAGATTTAATTCTCTCATTCTCTAAAGTCTGATCCCTATAACTAACATGTACGCTTTTCAGATATACTCTTAACTCAGATATATTATCAGTATCATAAGCATAAGTAGTTAGGGGTACCTTATTTTCAGATGATTCAGTCTCATTTTTGACAGTTGCCATAAGAGCATAATTTACTCCATCATCAGAGTCTGAAGTATCTGCCCAGTCTTTGCCTTTAGAGATGAGTGCTTTCTCAGATTTGCCTTTCTTGCACTCTGGGGCATAGTGACCCATCTCCTTACACTTGTAGCACTGGATTTCAGATTTATCCTTCTTGCCAGACTTGGTCTCCCTTCCATCAGACTTTCTAAAACCTTTCCTTTCAGAATTTGAATCTTTCCTTGAGAATCTCTTTCCTTTCTTAAAGTTCTTGAATCCCATCTTCTTGAAGGTCTTCACCATCAGTGCAGCCATTTGCATCATCTGTTCTTCATCATCCTCAGAGTCAGAAGCTTCATCAGAGTTTGAGTCATCATCAGAGTTTGATGACTCACTTTCAGATTTAATGACTAAAGCCTTTCCCTTGGCTTTCTTCCTTGATGATTCCTTCTTAATGGGCTTCTCTTCAACTTTGAGAGCAACAGATTTTGTCTTTTTACTTAATCTTCTATTCCTTTGTTCTATCTCCAGTTCATGAGTTTTCAACAACCCATAGATTTCATCAAGATCTGTATCAGCAAGCTCATAATTATCTCTTATTGTGGTTGTCTTTAAATCCCACTTTTCAGGTAGAGATAACAGAAACTTGAGATTAGACTCTTCAAGCTCATATTCTTTATCAACCAGAGACAGATCATTCAATAGTTTGAAAAATCTGTCATAAGTCTCAGTCAAGGTTTCATTAGGTCTTGAATCAAAGTGCTCATACTCCTGTGTGAGTATTGTCTTTCTGTTCTTCTTAATAGCACCTATTCCCTGGCATCTGACTTCTAAAGCATCCCATATCTCTTTGGCAGTTTTGCAGCCAATTACTCTGTTAGACATAACATTATCTAAAGCACTGTGGAGAAGATGTCTAACCTTTGCATCTTTTGCAATTGATGAGATGTCCTCAGGAGTCATATCTTTCTTTTCCTTTGGAACAGTCTTTTGTTCTTGACCATCAACAACAGGGGCTAGTTTGGTTGGATTATGAGGACCATCATAAATTCTGTCAAGGTATTCTGGATCTGTAGCCTCCAGAAACATGGTCATCTTCACCTTCTAAATTGGATACTCTACTGGTCTGAGAATTGGAACCCTGATTGTTTCATATCGACTCACAGAATTAGGCTTAACCTGTTCAGCCTTGGGAGCAGTTTGATTTTCTTCAGACATGATTATTACTGTGTTTGAATCGTAAAACTGTATATATTAAACAGCCTTGGCTCTGATACCAATTGTTAGGCCGAATACACAATATAATCAAGTATGTATATGAGAATAACAATCAAGAACACTTTTTATAAATCAACAAACTGTAATTATATTAACAGTTTCTCTCTTAGTGATGTTAATGAATCACAAAGAGCTACTAGGTTACAAGAATAATATATTCAATGCTCGCATCCCTTCTAGGGATAACCTATCTGTGTTTATATAGTACACAGCTACTTACAATCCATCTCTAATTGATTATTTCTATTATTTATGCCTATCTTTCCATTCCTATTCTTCTTGAACCCTTTTGGTTTCATGGCAGACTTTACCTCTTTCAGCTTATGATTGAACTGTTTTCCTGTCATCAAGCCAACATTAACCTGTTTTTCACAAGTTTTTACTGGTTTTCTAACAGCTTCTATTTCCATAAGTTTTTCTGTTATAATATCTTCCTGTTTTTCACAGGTTTCATCTGATTCCATATCAGCTTCTCTTATTACAACAGATTTTAACTTATTGGTTTCTGGAACAAATTTCACAGGTTTAAGTTGTGGTTTAACCTTAACCTTGTCTTTAAACCTAAGTTCATCATTTTCACAATAGCCTAAACCTACAGAATCTGTCTGAAACACTTGATGAGTGTCTCTTCCAGAGTCTGTCCAAGTCTTGATTATTTTTCTTTCTTTTTCTAGATCAGATTCTAATTGCTTATATCTTTTGAGCAACTCCTGTTCAACATAAACAGCATCATCTCTTTCTTTTTGAATCTGCTTCATATTTTCAAGTTTTCCTTCAAGAAACTTGTTTCTATCTTTAAGACTAAGGTTCTCAGATTTAATTCTCTCATTCTCTAAAGTCTGATCCCTATAACTAACATGTACGCTTTTCAGATATACTCTTAATTCAGATATATTATCAGTATCATAAGCATAAGTAGTTAGGGGTACCTTATTTTCAGATGATTCAGTCTCATCTTTGACAGTTGCCATAAGAGCATAATTTACTCCATCATCAGAGTCTGAAGTATCTGCCCAGTCTTTGCCTTTAGAGATGAGTGCTTTCTCAGATTTGCCTTTCTTGCACTCTGGGGCATAGTGACCCATCTCCTTACACTTGTAGCACTGGATTTCAGATTTATCCTTCTTGCCAGACTTGGTCTCCCTTCCATCAGACTTTCTAAAACCTTTCCTTTCAGAATTTGAATCTTTCCTTGAGAATCTCTTTCCTTTCTTAAAGTTCTTGAATCCCATCTTCTTGAAGGTCTTCACCATCAGTGCAGCCATTTGCATCATCTGTTCTTCATCATCCTCAGAGTCAGAAGCTTCATCAGAGTTTGAGTCATCATCAGAGTTTGATGACTCACTTTCAGATTTAATGACTAAAGCCTTTCCTTTGGCTTTCTTCTTTGATGATTCCTTCTTGATAGGCTTCTCCTCAACTTTGAGAGCAACAGATTTTGTCTTCTTGCTTGATCTTCTGTTTCTTTGTTCTATTTCCAATTCATGAGTTTTCAGTAACCCATAAATCTCATCAAGTTCAGTTTCAGCAAGTTCGTAATTATCTCTTATAGTTGTTGACTTCAAATCCCATCTTTCAGGTAAAGATAAGAGAAATTTGAGATTTGATTCTTCAAGATCATATTCTTTATCAACTAGAGATAAATCATTCAGCAGTTTACAGAATCTGTCATATGTCTCAGTCAAGGTTTCATTGGCTCTTGAATCAAAGTGCTCATACTCCTGAGTGAGTATAGTTTTCCTGTTTTTCTTTATAGCAGTGGTTCCTTGACACCTGACTTCCAAAGCATCCCAGATTTCTTTTGCAGTTTTGCAACCAATTACTCTGTTAGACATAACATTATCTAAAGCACTGTGGAGAAGATGTCTAACCTTTGCATCTTTTGCAATTGATGAGATGTCCTCAGGAGTCATATCTTTCTTTTCCTTTGGAACAGTCTTTTGTTCTTGACCATCAACAACAGGAGACAATTTAGTCGGCATATGAGGACCATCATAGATTCTGTCAAGATATTCTGGATCTGTAGCCTCCAGAAACATGGTCATCTTCACCTTCCAAATTGGATACTCCACTGGCCTTAGAATTGGAACCCTGATTGTTTCATATCGACTCACAGAATTAGGTTTAACCTGTTCAACCTTGGGAGGAGCTTGATTTTCTTCAGACATGATTATTACTGTGTTTGAATCGTAAAACTGTATATATTAAACAGCCTAGGCTCTGATACCAATTGTTAGGCCGAATATAGTATAATCAAATATATATGAGAATAACAATAATCAAGAACACTGTTTATAAATCAATAAACTGTAATTATATTAACAGATTCTCTCTTTATGATGTTAATGAATCACAAAGAGCTACTAGGTTACAAGAATAATAATTCTATGTTCGCATCCCTTCTAGGGATAACCTATCTGTGTTTATATAGTACACAGTTACAATCAATCTCTAATTGATACTCCTACAAATTAGCTATACAATTTGTAATCAATTAGAATTGCTTCAGTCCTCTGTCCAGTCTCCTTAGCTGTATCAATATATTCTGCTTCTTTCCATCTTCAGAATATATTGCTTCTAGAATCTTCATGATATGCACCGACAGCTAAATCAACTTTCACCCTGTCAGACTTTAACAAACTCTGACCGGCTTCCATATAAACTCTGATAAGTACTTCAGACTAAACTCTGAACAGTACATGTTACTTAAACACTGATTAAACAAACATCAGCAATTATATCTAACAAAAACCATCGAGAGTTTTCTTTTCTTTTAAAAATAAAAACTATCAGAATTGCTGTCTTTCTGAAAAACTATCGAGAATATAAAATATTAAAGAATTTAAGTCTTTCGATAGATTTCATTTTATTCTCAAAAACTATCGAGATATGTTTTCGATAGATTTTCTTTTCCTTTTCAAAAACTATCGAATATTAAATTGATAGATTTATCTATGTACTTGAAAAACTATCGAATTTCTTAAATTCGATATTTTTTGCTTCTGTCTTCATTTTAAAACCTGTTCATGTTTTAAAAATCAGAATTTTTATTTCCTGCCTAGTTTTAATTCTAATAAATCTTTTCAAATTTACCGAAATCAATTCTTAACAGAAAACTCACAATTTTCTTAGAATAAAATCAACTAAATATCATCAAATGATATTAATCAATTAAAATCCAATAAATTATGTTGCATTAATCTACAATGTTAAAAACAAAGTAAATTAATTCAAATTAAATAAATGCTTGAATATTTAGAACAAATATTAGCACTTAAATAATTTTAGAATTAATAACCAATTAAATGCCAGAAGATATATCATCCATAATTATGACATAAAATTAGTACAAAAATCCTAACTACGAGAATTGCTCCAGAAAATAAATTCACGAGTCCTAAGGATATAGCAATTCTTAAACTCATGCATTCACCAGGACTCTCTGCAGTTACTGACTTCTAATCAAAATCAATTAGAAAGATTTAACATCCCAAGTTCACCAACCAGCTTATTGAAAGTGGATTCATCAAGCGGTTTAGTAAAGATGTCTGCAATTTGATCCTCTGTGGGTACAAAATGTAACTCCACAGTTCCATTCATGACATGCTCTCGGATAAAATGATACCTGATGTCGATGTGCTTCGTCCTCGAGTGTTGCACTGGGTTGTTTGAGATTGCTATGGCACTTGTGTTGTCGCAAAATATTGGAATCTTTGTCAACAAAAGTCCATAGTCACGGAGTTGGTTTCTCATCCACAAGATCTGAGCACAACAGCTACCAGCAGCAATGTATTCAGCCTCAGCTGTTGATGTGGAAACTGAATGCTGCTTCTTGCTATACCAGGAAACTAACCTTCTTCCAAGAAACTGACAGCTTCCTGAAGTACTCTTCCGATCAATCTTACAACCTGCAAAATCAGAGTCTGTGTATCCAATAAGATCAAATCCTGTATCTTTAGGGTACCAAATTCCAAGATTTGGGGTTCCCTTAAGATATCTAAATATTCGCTTAACAGCTATTAGATGAGATTCTTTAGGATCAGACTGAAATCTAGCACACAAGCATGTTGCAAACATTATATCTGGTCTACTTGCAGTGAGATAAAGTAATGAGCCTATCATACCTCTGTAGCCTGTGATGTCAACCTTCTTACCAGTTTCATCCTTATCAAGCTTAGTGGCAGTTGGCATAGGAGTCTTTGCTGTAGATGAGTCTTCCATTTGATACTTCTTCAGAAGATCTTTGATGTACTTGGACTGACAAATGAATATACCATCTTGTTTTTGGTATACTTGCAGTCCAAGAAAGAATGACAATTCACCCATCATGCTTATTTCATAACGACTCTGCATTAACTTAGCAAATCTCTTGCATAGATCATCATTAGTAGAACCAAATATTATGTCATCAACATATACTTGCACCAATATCAAATCATTTTTATGCTTTTTGACAAAGAGAGTTTTGTCTACAACACCTCTTGTAAAATCATTTTCAAGTAAGAATTCAGAGAGAGTGTCATACCATGTCCTTGGAGCTTGTTTGAGTCCGTAGAGAGCTTTGAATAGAAAGTACACAAAGTCTGCCAGTTTTGAATCCTCAAAACCTGGAGGTTGTTCCACATACACTTCTTCTTCTAACTCCCCGTTCAGAAAAGCACTCTTCACATCCATTTGATATACCTTGTAATTGGAATGTGCAGCAAATGCCAGAAACATTCTGATGGCCTCAAGTCTTGCTACTGGTGCATAGGTTTCATCATAATCTATACCCTCTTCTTGAGAGTAACCTTTAGCAACCAGTCTGGCTTTGTTTCTCGTTACAATGCCATCTTCGTCTAACTTATTTCTGAATACCCATCGTGTTCCAATAACAGATTTTCCCTTAGGCCTGGGTACCAGCTTCCAAACTTTCTGCCTTTCAAACTGATTGAGTTCCTCTTGCATAGCAATCACCCAATCTGGATCATCTAGAGCATCTTCAACTTACTTAGGTTCTGTTTCTGAAAGAAACCCAGAATAGTGACATTCATTTTGTGATGTTCTCCTAGTTCTCACTCCTGTGTCCGGATCACCAATGATCAAGTGAAAGGGATGATCTCTATTCCATACCCTTTGTCTTGGCAGATGCGATCTTGATGATTCTCCTTGTTCTAGATGTTGTGGAGTGTGACTAGTTGATCCTTCTCCTGCTCCCCCTGAGTTGTTGACGGTTTGATCTGTTGATTCTGTAGACTGACTAGTGGATCCTGTATGTTGAGGATCTCCACTTTGGTCACCACTTTGTCCAGAATCATTATCATTATGATTATTATTAATGACTGTAACAACTTCAGGTACTTCTTCATTGTCAGAGAGATCTCCTGATAGATTTTCAAATACCAAGGATTCAGAGTTCTCTCCAGTTTGTAGGCCTGGTCTTTTGGTGTCGTCAAATGTTACATTAAAGCTTTCCAACACCTTCTTATCTTCAATCACATATACCCTGAAAGCCTTAGATTCCATAGAATAGCCCAGAAAAATGCCTTCATCTGCTTTGGCATCAAACTTGCCAAGATCTTCTCCATCTTTAAGTACAAAGCACTTTGCACCAAACACATGAAAGTAATTCAGTGTTGGTTTCTTGTTGGCCATTAACTCATACAGAGTCTTTTCATGATCTTTGTTGATCAGGGTTCGATTCTGAGTGTAGCAAGCTGTATTCACTGCTTCAGCCCAAAAGTAAGTGGGAAGTTTTGATTCACTCAACATGGTCCTTGCTGCTTCAACCAAGGTCCTGTTCTTCCTTTCCACTACTCCATTCTGTTGATGAGTTCTTGGTGCTGAAAACTGTCTTGATATTCCTTTCTCTGAGCAGAAATCATTAAGAACTGCATTCTTGAATTCAGTTCCATTGTCTGATCTGATTGTCCGCACAGGTAGCTTAGCTTCCACTTCTATCTTCTTGATGTGATCAATGATTAGTTGTGTTGCTTCATCCTTTGATTGTATGAACAACACCCACGTGTACTTGGAGTAGTCGTCCACCATCACCAATGCATATCTATTCCTTGAAAGTGACATAACATTAACTGGACCAAATAAATCCATCTGAATCAGCTGTAATGGTTCAGTAATGCTTGTCATTTCTTTGCTTCCATGTGATGCTTTCTTCGACTTCCCTTTTTCACATGCTTCACATAGTCCCTCCTGATTGAATTCCATCAGGGGCAACCCTCTCACTAACTCTCTCTTTACCAAAGAGTTCATAGTTTTGAAGTTCAGATGTGAGAGCTTCTTGTGCCATAGCCAACTTTGTTCTGAAGATGCCTTTGCATAAAAACATGTAACTTCTCCTTCACTGGTAGAACTTAAGTCAGCTATAAACAAATTTCCTTTTCTCACTCCCAGTAGAGTAAGCTTCTCATCCTTCCTGTTGGTGATCAAGCACTTGTCCTTTCTGAAATCTACATTGTAGCCTTTATCACAGAATTGACTGATACTTAGAAGATTGTGCTTTAATCCTTCAACAAGAGAGATGTTTTCAATGATGACATTTCCAGCTTTCAATTTACCATATCCCGTAGTGTATCCTTTGATGTCATCTCCAAAGGTTACAATCGGGCCGGTCTTCTTAACCACCTCTGTAAGCAGGGACTCTTCACCTGTCATGTGTCTAGAACAGCCACTATCCAGAATCCACACAACCTTACGGACGATATATCAATTGCCCTAAACAATTAGGGTTTGGAATAATTTTTCTTTATTTGAATAAAACAAATACTATTGATAGTATCGGATAAGAAGGGATATAATTATACGAATAAATCCTCCGATAATGATTCGGACACGAATGACGAAGGAATAATAATGATGTAAAAAATTTCAACGGAGTCCTTGAATTTTGAAAACGGGGCTCAAAATTGAAGATATTTTCAAATGACAAGATATTTGAACGGGGCTTCCGACACACCAATTTAACACATAATCACTCAACAACCTTTATCATTAAAACTCAAAATACTTCATAATAATTATTCTACACATATAATACAAATTATATAATTAATAAAGTTCACGGATCTTACATCCTTCCCCCCTTAATAGGATTCTGTCCTCAGAATCAGATCAAGGAAACAACTGGGGATACTTCTCTAACATATCACTCTCTAACTCCCAGGTAGACTCTTCCACCTTAGGATTCCTCCACAAAACTCTTACTATCACTACAGTCTTATTTCTTAACACTTTTTCCTTACGATCCAATATCTGAATTGGTTGTTCTACATAAGATAAATCTGACTGGACCTCTATGGGTTCATACTCTATTACATGGTTCGAATCTGGTCGATACTTCTTAAGCATGGATACGTGAAACACATTATGAACGTGCTGCATATGCGGGGGTAATGCTATCTCGTAAGCTACTTTCCCAACCTGCTTCAAAATCTCAAATGGTCCAATGTATCTCGGACTCAATTCCCCTTTCTTTCCAAATTTAACTAATCCTTTCCATGGTGAAACTTTCAGTAACACTTGTTCTCCGACTTCGAATCCCATATTCTTTCTTGCTAGGTCAGCATATTTCTTTTGCCGGTTCTGAGCTGTTATCAACCTTTTCTGAATCAATTCAATCATTTCCTTTGTCTGTGGCACTAATTCTGGCCCTATAACTTTTCGTTCACCAACTTCTTCCCAATATACTGGAGATCGACACTTTCGTCCATATAAAGCTTCGTAAGGTGGCATCCCGATACTCGCGTGAAAACTATTATTACATGAGAATTCTACTAAGGGTAGATGATCATCCCAGTTACCTTTAAAATCAAGTGCACACGTTCTCAGCATGTCTTCGATGGTTTGAATTGTCCTTTCACTTTGATCGTCTGTCTGCGGGTGATAAGCCGTACTCATTTTCAATTCGGTGCCTAAACACTCTTGAAAACTTCTCCAGAATCTTGAGTTGAATCGAGGGTCTCGATCAGATACTATTGATATTATTGGATAATAAGGGATATAATGATACGAATAAATCCTCCGATAATGATTCGGACATGAATGACGAAGGAATAATAATGATGTACAAAATTTCAACGGGGTCCTTGAATTTTCAAAACGGGGCTCAAAATTGAAGATATTTTCAAATGACAAGATATTTGAACGGGGCTTCCGACACACCAATTTAACACATAATCACTCAACAACCTTTATCATTAAAACTCAAAATACTTCATAATTATTATTCTGCACATATAATACAAATTATATAATTAATAAAGTTCACGGATCTTACATACTCCACTAGTGGTGGAGTATCAAGTCGGATACTCCACTATTGCGTCGGATACTCCACCGATAGTGGAGTATCACTCCCGACGCTCCATTGAGTGAGGAGTAGATACTTCATTGCTTGACGTGGGTATTTTAGTTAGTATTTCAGAAAATAGTTATTTTGGGTATATATTCATCAAAAATGAAGTATTTGGTCATTTTCTCTATTATAATTATATATATAATTGCACATAATTTATAATTTATTTTATTAGGTTTGTAGAATATATATATATATATATATATATATATATATATATATATCTTTAATCATTAAACAATATATTTATATAAGTTGTAGGTAATTGTAAATATATTATATACATAAATATGAAAATACTAGACAAATTTAATATTTTAAAGTAAACAAAATTATACTAAAAAAATTAAATTTTTGAAAAAAAAATAGACTTAAATAAATTTAAATTTTAGTTCAGTTTGCTTTTTTGCTTTTTATTCTTTTTTTTCAATTTTTTGAATTAATATTTAATATAAAAACTAAAAAATTCTAACTGAAAATCAAATTCGAATATTATCCGTATTCGGATAGTATCCGTCGGATTCAGATTCGTATATTTTTTTTAAAATATTTTCGGATACGAATTCAAATTTTCGAATTCGGATCTGTATCTGAATTATCCGTTTGACTGCCTAATATGGAGGTGTTTTATGATATGGTTTTGATTTCACAGTCCAACTAATAAAAAAAAAATATTAAACTAAATTATCTATTGTTTTACATGTTTTACAATTAAAATTATGGAAAAAACTAAATTAAGTGCAATATTAAATTTTATATATACGCTATTAATATGCGAAAATGTAGAAATATTAAAAATGGATATTTGATCCCAAAATATTAATATACGAATTTAATATTTTTAGATATTTTCAAATACGAATTTAATAGGAGCGTATTAACATCTTTAAAACTCATTAGACTTATATTTATCGTTAATGTTAACTTTTTCAAGGATAGCCTTAAAATATAGTTTTGAACGGTAAAAATGTTGTTTATATAGTATTGATGTTGGTGGTGTATGTTATCGATAAATGGTCATAATTATTCTCTTCTTCACTCTATTTTATCTTTTCCTTCTAAAAAATTACGATGAAAAAGGGGTTTTTATCTACAATCTAACTGGATGGTTGAAAAAACTGCCTGAATCAATACAAATGTTGATCATCGATTCATCAATTGTAATGAATAATGATTACATCTATAGCTTTTCCAAGTGGGTGAAAGTAATCATGCTAAATCCACAATATTAGACTTGTCTAGATAAATTAATGCTTATGAAGTCATGAATATAGAGTTGTTGCAACAAGCGAAACTATTGCAGGAGCACAATTTTGAATTATATTTTCAATTGTGGACATGTGCAGGTATTATACTTTTGTACTGTAATTCTTCAGAAATGATATTTTTAAATTGCGATGAAATGATGATATTTTGTTGAAATGATAGTTCTTTTTAAAGTTTAGAGTTACTTGTAAAGATGTTATACACCATATATAGGGCTGCATAAGGGGTTAAAACCGGACCGACCGGTTAAGATCGGACCGGACTGAAGACCGGATTTTATCAAATTCAAGGACCGAGAACCGGACATGTTATATTCGGTCTTGGGACCGAACTGGACCTGAAAAACCCGGATCGGGACCGGACCTGTATGAACCGGTTTGATTAAAAAATATATAAAATATTAATTTTAATAATTTATTTTTAATTTTTCCATAAAATTTAAAGACATAAAATATAGAAATTACTTTGTATGATAATAAAATTTTTAAAAAAAGTACATAGTTTGTTATTTGCAAGGTAATAATAATTTGTGAACGCATGAGTATCAATATTTCATCAAATGAATGAAGTACAAAATTTAATCATTTACTTTGTAGTTTTTATCTCGATTATTTTATTAATTTAATGCTTATTAATTTGACTCATTAAAATGTGATATGTGTTAATATTTGATTTATATACATGATAATTTAATACGTAAAGTAAGTAAATATAACTCTATATATGCATTCCGGTCATGTCCGGGTTTTTTCAGGGTTTGGACCGGACCGAAGACCAGATTTTTTTCGATTTTACGGACCCCAGCCAAGTCTAGTTTACTGGTCCAGACTAGAATGTTGTGCATCCCTAACCATATGTTTATATTGTCAAATGATAACTCGGAGATGCTGAACAAAAAATATAATTTGAGATTATGCAATGTAATGAATGAACTATTTGTTAGGAATTATGAGTGATTACAATAGAACAACTTAACTAAGTAAGCAAATTTAGTCTCGAAAAGAATAAGTGAAATACACTGTCATAGTCAGGGTATACTTCTTGTAATCGTCAAAATAACTGTCAAATAAACAGTTAAATTAAAGGGTATGACTTGAAAAAAGTTCATTTACATGATCACATCTCAAGAGAAAAGATCCCTAATGACAATACAAAATAAAGACATTGTCAAGTTACACTCCTAACACCATGATTACAAGAATGGTGTTGGTCCTTGTGTATTGCAGAAGGGGGGGGGGGGGGTGAATGCAATACTGATAAAATTTAATCTCAGTTTCAACAACTAAAACTAAGATTTAATGCTATCAATAATATGTATGCATTCACAAACAGTAAAATAGAGAAGACAGAATTCACAAAATAAATGTTTTATTTATTTTGCAAAGTGTTGCTACAACCTCAAGAGAGAATTCTTGAGCTTCGATTTTCTTCAAGGCACTTGCTAGTCTTCGTTACTTCTCTAGAATGAATTAACAGTAGGTATAAGACTAATCCTATCACTATCAGTCACGGGTTTGTGAAGCTGCTGTCATTGTCAAGTGGCAGCTTCTTACAGATTGTCTTACCCATGTGACTTTCCTAAATTGCTAGTATGTCAGATATACATCATAACAAAAGCAACCTAGATTCATTCTATTTCCAGCTTAAGAAATTCAGCAAATAAGGACTTGACCTTGCTCTTGAATTGATTCGCTTTTGTTTTGCAGTGCTTGAAGCTTCTGTCGTAGTCTTGCAGACTTGGTGCAGCTTAGGGATACTGCAACACGCCTGTTTCTTGAACATTGAAACTGTCACGGGATTTGACTGAGAAAGATACTTAGAACAAGGGTCTTTCTCGAGACAGTTACTTTTGCCACAAAGCTTGCTGTCACAGGAATGTGCTTTTGGTGACAGTACGAGTTCCCCGCATAGTGTGCTGTCGAGGTTCCCAAACTTGCTGTCGAGGGCTAAAGTTGCTGTCGCGTAGTCTTCCGCCAATGTTGTTGTCAGAGTGAATATGCTGTCTTGACTTGCAACATTCTGTCTTCTTGTAATCTTACTGTCAATGCTTATGACAGTAACCTTTATTCATGCTGTCATCTAATATGCGTTCTTTGAGGCTTGAACACAGAAAGTGAACTTCTTCCAAATTACACAATTAAAATAACATTGCATACTGAGTACAAGAACATACTTTGGCTGTGACAGTATGTTCTACTTAATTAAAAATTAAGTACAATCAAAGTTAAGTTGTTTCTATGTTATCACCCATAAATCCCAACAAATGGCAACAAGTTCTTCTAGATAGCACACTCACTGACAGAATCCTTATGGTCTTGAGAACAACATTGTCGAAAACTTGAGACAAAATCATTGCATTGTATTGACTGTTGGAAAATATAAATCACGGTGCTGCGTTTTACGATATAAATATAAAAGTTCGAACAGAATATTTACTTTAATCGCTACGGCGTAAGCGATTCAATTCCACGTCTTCTAATGAATTCCTTGATTCCCTTTGAGCGAAGTGTGGCCTTCGATCTCCCAAATTTTCCTCTCCTCAAAGCCTCGAAATTCCAAAACCCTAGCTGCGTGCGGCTACCCCTAGGTCTCAATTTCGATTTCTGTTATATGTCACCAGATTTAAGGAGAACGAGAATAGATATGGCTCCAGTAGGGATCATGGACAATTAGGTCGGGCCTCCCAATGACATTCCGAGTCAAGCCTAATGTCATTAAATATTAATTCAATCCACTAAAGAATTAATATTTGCACTATCGTTCCTAATACTGCAATTCTTTTATTATTTAATTCGGCTCATATATTATTTTCTTATTAAATTCCCCACGTTTATGATATCGCATGTCCATTAATTAAATTAATCATTGACAATTAATTTAATTAATATCTTATTTATCCTTGATCATCCACTCAACCTTATAATTATGTTAGAAATAAATCTGCTTGCAGGGTTTTACATAATTATTTTTATGAGTTTTCAAGAGGACATCACCAACAGGACATGGATTCCTTCTATAATTAATATCTCACTCTGCATGCAATGTCATTGCTCAATACATAATATTGTAATTAATAATTAATTACATCACATATGAATCAAAGCATGTGCATTGCATACAAGTGTCAATCATTACATCCGGATTAAGAACCTAAGAAATAATAATATCATAAAATCTTAGTTCTTCTTTATTGTCAGAATAGAAGAGCAATTCTAATATTTTGATCATGTTCAATATACACAAATTATACAAGTATTATTCAATAGTCAAGATAAATTATTCCCAAATAATACCTCAGTCATTCCAGTGGTTTGTCTAGTACCACTTAGACTGTGAACTTTTATTATATTATATATAGACACTGATAATCTAATCTTCTGTTATCCCATTTGATACTAGATTATCCATAATATATAATAAACAGACAATGTAATAATATGCAATCAAGATTCTCAATAAAATGGTCAATGTTTATATACTTCAAACGAATAGTTCAGTATAAAACCCAACAATCTCCCACTTATACTCAAGCTATTCTTTGAGTATATCAGTGTTTATTACAAGCAATCCACTACCAGTTTAAATAACTACTATGTGACCGGACATCTGACTCATATCGCCTCCACTTGTTCCTCAAAAGCCTTAGCTAGTAAGCACTTCATGAAATGATCTGCCCGGTTGCCCTTTGATGCTTTATCGGTCACAACGATATCTCATCGCTTATCGAACTGTCGTATGAGGTGATACTTACGCTCGATGTGTTTTGCTACCTTATGTTCTCGTGGTTCCTTTGTATTTGCAACAACACCAGTGTTGTCATAATAAATTGTGATATGCCGTGGCAAATCAGGAACTACATCCAAATCCAACAGGAAATTTCGGAACAATACTGCCTTTTTGGCTGCCTTAGAAGCTGCCACATATTCGGCTTCCATGGTTGAGTCTGCGATGCATTTCTGCTTCACACTCCTCCATATTACGGCTCCACCTTCTAAAGTAAAAACACACCCCGAGGTTGACTTCCTCTTATCCCTATCTGTCTGGAAATCTGAATTGGTATATCCCACAGGCAACAAGTCCGAGGCCTTGTAAATTAACATATACTTCTTAGTCCTCCGTAGGTACTTAAGTATTGTTTTTACTGCACTCCAATGTTCCTGACCTGGATTAGACTTATATCTACTGACCATGCCCACGACAAAGCAAATATCAGGCCTCGTACATAACATAGCATAGATTAAGCTTCCACATGCTGAAGCATAAGGAACTGCTTTCATGTTCTCTATCTCTTTAGGTGTCGTAAGACACTGCTCCTTCGATAGAGAAACTCCATGTCTGAAAGGTAAATTACCCTTCTTAGAGTCCTGCATGTTAAAACGAGTCAATACCTCATCAATGTAAGGTTCTTGAGATAAAACCAACATCCTTTTCTTTCGATCTCTTATTACTTTGATCCCAAGGATGTATGCGGCTTCACCTAAGTCCTTCATTTCAAATTGTTTGAACAACCATGCCTTAATTGATGACAACATCTCTACATTGTTTCCAATGAGTAAAATGTCATCTACATATAGCATTAGAAAAACCACTACATTTCTCTCACTCTTCCTATACACACACGCTTCGCTTGGACTCTGATCATATCCATATGACTGGACTGCCTGATCAAAATGAATATTCCAATACCTGGAAGCTTGTTTCAGTCCATAAATAGACTTCTTAAGCTTACACAATAGATGCTCTTGGCCTTCCTTAATGAATCTCTCTGGTTGCTGTATATAGATGGTTTTTCAAGACTTCCATTAAGAAAAGCTGTCTTGACATCCATTTGCCAAATCTCATAATCGAGATGAGCTGCTATAGATAAAAGAATCTGGATTGACTTAAGAATAACTACCAGCAAAAAGGTTTCCTCATAATTGATCCCTTCTTTCTAAGTATACCCTTTCACAAAAAATCTTGCCTTCCAGGCTTTCACCTTTTTGTCAGATCCTCTTTTTCTCTTGTTGATCCACTTACATCCAACGGGTTTTACACCTTTGGGTAGTTCCACGAGCTCCCAGACTTGATTGGAATACATAGATTCCATCTCAGATTGCATAGCCTTATGCCATAGATCTGCATCCTTATCTTGTAGTGCTTCTTCGTATGTCCTGGGATCATCATCATTTTCACTAGAGACTAAGTCCGAAGACTCTCCCAAAAACATGAATCTCTCATGTTGTTGAACAACCCTCCCACTACGACGAAGCACTGGTGCGGTAATAGTGATAGGATGTGCATTTACTTGTGGTTGTTCTACTTGTACTATCGGCACATTTGGATTATTAGTTCCTCTCACTAATTCCTCTAAAACAACAGTACTCATGGGTTTCTGGTTCATTATATAGTCTTCCTCTAAGAATCTAGCATTGGTGCTAACAATGACATCCCGATCCTTAGGACTATAAAACAAATAGCCTTTCGTTCCCATGAGATAGCCCACAAACAGCCTCACTTCTGTACAAGAATCTAACTTAGTCGTGTTCTTGTTCAGCACATGTGCTGGACAACCCCAAATTCGAATGTGTCTTAGACTTGGCTTGTCACCAGTCCACAATTCGATCGGAGTCTTAGGAACAGACTTAAAAGAGAATAGGTTCAGAAGGTAAGCCGTTGTTTTTAAAGCATGTCCCCAGAACGACTTGGGTAAATCCGAATAACTCATCATCGATCTAACACTCTCCAACAGAGTCCGGTTCCTTCTCTCTACTACACCGTTCTGCAGGGGTGTGCCAGGTGTAGACAACTAGGATGTGATCCCATGTTCTGATAAATATTCCCTAAATTCTCCTAGCATGTATTCTCCACCATGATCTGATCGTACTGACTTGATACTTTTACCAAGTCATTTCTCTATTTTAGCTTTGTACTCCTTGAATTTATCAAAGCACTCAGACTTACGGCGCAACAAGTAAATGTACCCATATCTGGAATAATCGTCAATGAAAGTGACAAAATACTCACAACCACCTCTTTCTTGGATATTCATAGGTCCACATAAATCAGTATGAACCAACTCCAACACTTCTTTAGCTCTATTCCCCTTTGCCTTAAAAGGCCTATTAGTCATCTTACCTTCCAAGCAGGATTCACAAATTGGAAATGGCTCCACTGTCAACGAGCTTAAAGGCCCATCTACTACCAGTCTTTGAATCCTCCTCAAGTTAATATGACCTAATCTTAAGTGCCAAAGAAGTGTTTGGTTCAAACTAGAAGGTTCCTTTCTTTTATTAGTGATAAAAGATGTGTTATTTAATACCCTATGTTGTAGTTGTTGTGCAGGTTGACCAGGATTAATAATGTACAAATTGTCTTGCAATGTACCAGAGCATATAACTCGTTTATTCATCATAATAGAAACATTACGATCCAAACAAACATTATAACCATCCAATGCGAGTTTAGAAACCAAAATCAAATTCCTTCTAAAAGAAGGTACATAAAGACAATTGTTCAAAACCAAAATCCTATCACTACTAAAAGATAAAGTTACGACTCCCACTACAATCACCACTACTTTCGTAGCATCACCCATGAACACATATATCTCACCATCGTTAAGCATTATGGATTGCTTGAACCCCTGCATATAATTACAAACATGGTCAGTGGCTCCTGTATCTACACACCAAGTTCTCATAGATATAGCCGCTATATATGTTTCTGTAACTAGAAAAAGAGACATGCCAGTTTTGTTCTTCTTAATTAGAAAGAGGACAATCATGTTTCCAGTGACCCGACTGCTTGCACCTAAAGCACTTGCCCTTAGGCTTTTTCACGGAATTTCGAACTCCCAATGGTTTCTCATCTTTCTGTGTCTGGACCTTTTTCTTCTTCTTCTTCTTCTTGCCTTTCGGTTTAGAAGAAGAACCTTTCTCATCCACATTCACTTGAACATTCTGCTGAAACAATCCTTCAGCTGCCTGCAGCTCTGTCAGAAGTTCCGCAAGACTATACGACATCTTGTTCATGTTGTAATTCAAGCGGAACTGCTCAAAGCCTTTGAGAAAACTCATAAGGATGATATCGATTTGCGTTTCCGCATCAATCTCAGCACCAAGGACCTCTAGTTCATTTATATGAGATATCATTAAAAGAACATGGTCCCTTACATGTGTTCCTTCAGCCATTTGATTGTTCATTAGAGATTTCATTGCTACTTGCCTAGCAACCCTATTCTGATCTCCGAAAAGTTCCTTGAAATTAAAAAACATATCCCCAGCAGTGGCCATAGCCTTATGCTGATGCTGCAAAACACCCGACATTGCTGCCAGAATGTAACATCGCGACATCTCATCTGCCTTAATCCACTTCTTATAATACTCCTTATCCTCATCCGGAGCATCGGCAACAGACTAATCCGGTTTGGGTTCAATAGTACAAAATTTGTATTCCTCAGCAATCAACACTATGTCCAAATTGCGTTTCCATTCAATATAGTTAGGTCCGGTAAGTTTGTTATCCTTAAGTATGGTGAAAAGTGGATAAGAGCCCATTATATCCTGAGAATCAATCATATAACATATAATCAAAAAAAGGTGGCACAAATCTTAAAACCCATTGGTTCCTCTAAGAATTAATTAAAATTAATGCACTAACACTTAAACACCATAAGTATCTGGTACGCCACGATGGGTGACATATGTACCACTTAAATTTGTTGAAATGTTACTTCGGTCCTATAACTAAATAATATGCCACGTTAGGGTGGACTATATATTATTTTTCATAGCTAAGTGTATACCATTTATCAAATCTTAAATTAATTCCATTAGATGCCACCATTTGATATATGAATGATTAATACCTGGTTTGTCAGAGGGGTCACAACGGTCCCGCTTAAAACCAAACACCTCGACAACTTTCACCATTCATTATCAAAAAAGATATCCAATTAATTGACCGAATTCTATGAAACTTAGTACGCCACGTTAGGTGACATATATACTTTTCAATATTTGTTATTAATTTAAGAAGTTTGTTCTAGTAATATCCTTAACACTACTAGACACCATAAATCATACGTCACGATGGGTGACATATATACAATTTATATTCGTCTTAGTGTTAAATTACATACAAACAATAATGGATGACCATGGGACTGTTGGGTTTTATACTGAACTATTCGTTTAAAGAATATAAAATTTTCCATTTTATTGAGAATCTTGATTGCATATTATTACATTGTCGTTTTATTATATATTATGGATAATCTAGTATTGTAACACCCCCAGATCTGGGGTCAGGAATCTGGGTTGTCACGCTCCATCAATTATACAATACCTGCATTACTTACAACATTCTAATAATACAACTCCAAAGACCCCAATCACTTACGCACACACACACAAGTTATAGCCTTGGAAATGAGCAACAATAAGTAACACTTGTTATTACAAACCAAATGTACTATCCAGGATCTCATCTATTATTTACAACCTCTACCTGAAGTTAAAATAATAGACCTCACAATTCTATACAAGGTTCCATAAGGAAAACCTACTTGAAAACAATTCTCCCTAATTCAATCTGCAACTGTTCTGCTAACTCCGACAGTATCCATCCTGCTGAACTAACTCAAGGGTGGTCTCTCTAATCCCTTGCTCTCATGATACGGGGTGAATCAGCAATGTTTTCTTCATGCTGAAAGTTTTTAATAAAGCAAGAATGAGCTAATAGCGCTCAGCAAGAAATCTATCCCAGTTTAAATCTTTAAATCTCTAAGGTAGATAATCCATATAGGATCAAAGTTTTAACACTACTAGGGTTTGTCCCCAAAATAGTATCCCGTTCAAAATAATGTATGACTTATAATCATACTCAAATACTTTTCGTAAATCATTTAGAAATCCTTGGTATCGATATAATGAACTAAGATTCAAAACATATCTTTTAAAATAGATATCAAATAATGGAATCAAGGCTTAAAGCCTATCCATCGATTCAAAATACTATACAGTTCAACATACTGTATATCTTAAATATCTTCTCAATATATATACACGCATATCTATTTAGATATCTCATACTGTTCAAAATACTGTAAAATATCAGTAATGAACACCTTTTTGACTCTGTTGTGTTGTGATATATAAAAACAAGAATGAGCACTAAAGCTCAACAATAATATATAGCAGCACAATCATATATGTAGCTGATATCATAATTGAAATCTTTTAAAACTTCATTCGTATATATAATGATATATTTAAATCTTCTTTTCGTCAAATCATACCATACAGTTCAAATATTGTACACAGAACATCATTGTTCAATTATTGTCACATTATCAGTAACTCAAAACCTAGGCTTTCGTTACAATGTGCAGCACAATTCCAAGTGGAAGAAGGGGACATTCTGGAACACCCGATACACGGTGATCAGCCGCTGTATCGTAACATAACTTCTATACTAGTAGAAGGAAGATTTCTTGTTCGGTTATCACCCTGGTCGCATTCGGGCCCATTGTGCTATAAGGTCACTACATCGGCACCTGTTTCATTACCGTGTAAGCCTTTGCACGCAAGGTCACTACCTCGGCGTCTGTTTCATCACCGGGTAAGCCTTGATAATCATGGTCACTACCCCAGCACCTGTTTCATTGCCGTGTAAGCCTTTGCACGCAAGGTCACTACCTCGGCGCCTGTTTCATCACCGGGTAAGCCTTTCCAATCCCATGATGAATCCTATCCTTTAAACTGGAACCGAACTTAATCGTTGTTCCCCGAGCGTAAACTAGCTCGTTGATAGGTATGAACTTATTACCATACTTACTTCCGGAAATGTTGAGGAAGTAATTATACAATGTGGGTTGACTATTGTCAACTGACCTCGATCCTCGAGTTAATCATTTCGCAATCACGACCCGGGAGTTTGGTAAAACATCTTTTTAAGATCAGAAAATATTTTAAATAACTATTGGAACCTTACATAATATTTGAATAAGGTCCTATGATTTTTAAATCATTTTTGGAATATTTAATAAATATTCAACTAATAAATATTGAATTATTATTCAATGTAATACCACTTAAGTGAATATCCAAAATAATATTCACTTACTTAAATATATTCAAATAATATTTTTAATAATATTATTTAATATTTAACATTAAATATCCAATAATACATATATATTGGAATATTTAATCAACATATTTAAAACATAGTTGTCCCTGGACCCTCAAGTTTCTGACAATATAATCAAGACAAAATAGTAATTTAACTCCCGGTCTAATATTTTAAAATCATCGTACGAGCGCTCTAACCTTAGAGCCTCTATAACACCTCGGTTTATATCTAATATTTACATAGCATATAAACCCTTATATCTTATAAAGCTTTTTATCAAAAGCATAATCAGTTTTAATCCTCTTTGCAGCATTATAGGATTATATATCACAATCACAACATAAAGAAAATACAACCGCATCTATATACGATGTACGGTTTGAAAGTATACATGATATCTTATCATATGCATCATCAGTATAGGTAATTGAACATAGCATGGAATGAGAAAACTTGCCTTGAGTCCTTGGTTGTTAGGGGTTCGAGAAGTTGCCGGGAAATCTATAAACAAAGAAATACTCGATCAGTTCCCTAACGTAATCATTCGCCCATAATAATTCACTCTAAGTCAACCATAAGTCAAACACATCATGTGTTAGGAATATGTTGTTCTTGATGATAATTATAAAACACTTAGTAGATTTTGTATTAAGTCTATTTTGTAACTGTCAACGGAATGGTATGCTTTGCAGCTTCCGTTGACAGGTAGCTCATCAACGAAATGAGTAATGTAGCAATTACACTGTACAATACTTCACAGGTTGATATGCATTTTGTTGTAGGTATTAGATAGGTTCTCTAAGTCATGTTGACTGAGTATTAGATAGGCAAAATAGGTTGGTTAAGTGTAAATATATTGTGCCTTGTAATTTTGCCTAAGTGAAGACATGTCAACGGAATGAAGATTACTCTATCAACGGAATGAAGATTACTCATCAACGGAATGAAGATTACTCATCAACGAAATGAAGAATAAAGCTATCAATGAAACACATCTTCCTGCTATCAACGAATCATTATCACTTTTCTGAATAGTTGACAAAGTGATAGTGACAGTTTTCTGACAGATCAAAAGGAGATGTAGAAGTGTACTTTGCATTGGAAGCCATCAAAATGGTCACTGGAAACAAGGAAACAGTCCAATTTCCAATTAGGTTCTTGAGTGTGATCATAATAAGCATAAAGACAAAAGCCAAGATCTTCAAGGACCATTGGACAAAAGGGATGAAAAGCAAGCTACTGGAGGTTACCTTTAGATTAATTTAGAGTAGCCAAAAATAGCATTATAAACTTGGGTTATATAACCAAGTGTAGCAGTTCATTTTAAGATAAGCGAGTGAGATAAAAATAGTTTGTATTAGCTTCTTTAAAAGAGCACTCTCACTCCAAATCAGGAACTGAGCAGCTGTGATACTTTTTGTAACACAGATTATTTCCGAAATAAAATCATCTCAGTTGGATCCTCAAAACATCCAACTGAAATTTTATATTTGCTTGAGTTTTTATTTTTAGTATTGTTTTAGTTCAAAGTTGTTTTAAGTTTAGAAAATATCTAAAATTGTATTCAACCCCCCCCCCTTCTACAATTCTGTTAGGTCATTTGGGATTAACAATTGGTATCAGAGCAAGCTTCTAACATACAAGAAGTTTAAAGATCAAGGCCAAAACAGTAACCATGGTGAAGAAGGATGCATGTGTAAAGATACCAGTTCTAGATAAGGACAATTACTTTCACTGGAAAGTAAAAATGCATCTACATCTCATGTCTATGGATGAGAGATATGTAGACTGCATTGAGAAAGGTCCACACGTTCCCATGAAGTTTGCATCTAGAGTTGGACTGCCAGATGATGCTGAAGATGTAGAAATTCCAAAACTTGTCTCAGAATGGACTGTTGAAGATGTTGCAGAAGTCCATAAAGATAAGAGAACCATGAACATTCTGTTTAATGGTTTGGAGCAAGAGATGTTTGATAATGTCATAAACTGTACAACTTCTAAAGAAGTATGGGACACTGTTAGAACACTCTGTGAAGGAACTGAGCAGGTTAGGGAGAACAAAATGCAACTCCTCATATAACAATATGAGCACTTTCATTTCAAAGCTGGTGAAACCCTAAATGACACGTTTAGCAGGTTTCAAAAGCTTTTGAATGGATTAAAGTTGTATGGGAGGGTCTATCAAACCAAGGATTCAAACCTCAAATTTCTAAGAGCTCTTCCAAAAGAGTGGAAGCCTATGACTGTTTCTCTGAGAAACACTCAAGAGTACAAAGACTACACTCTTGAAAGGCTTTATGGAACCTTAAAGACATATGAGCTGGAAATGGAGCAAGATGAAGAAATTGAGAAGGTACAAAAGAAAGGTGGATCTATTGCATTGATTGCATCTGTGAACCAACTGGAAGATGACAATGAAGAAACTGCAAAAGCCACAACTAGTCGAGCTAGTTGTAGGAGTGATGTTAGCAAGGGTAAAGGCAAGATGACAGAAGAAGAACAAGAACCAGCCAACTTGGATGACTTAGATGAGATTGATGAACACATTGCTTTTCTTTCAAGGAAATTCTCTAAGTTCAAATTCAAGAGAAACTCAGAAGCAAGGCCACCAAGGAGAGACTTTCAACCTAGCAAAAATAATTGGATTGAAAAGTCTAAGTCTAAATGTTTCAATTATGGAATGATTGGTCACTTTGCTGGAGATTGCAGAAAGCCCAAAGTTGAGAAGGGCAACAGGAAATTTGAGCATGTTGATTATAAAAAGAAATACTTTGAACTTCTCAAGCAGAAAGAAAAGGCTTTCATGTCTCAGGAGTATGATTGGGCTGGTAATGGTGAAGATTCAGATGATGATGTTGAGTATGTCAACTTGGCTCTAATGGCTAACAATCATGAGCAGGAAGCAAGTTCCTCTAGCAACCAGGTAACAATTACTAATCTTTCTGGGCTTTCTAAAGAGGAATGCGATAGTGCAGTGAATGAAATGTCTACTGTACTGTATAATTTACGTGTTACTCTTAAATCACTTACCAAAGAGAACTCAAGAATTAAAGAGAACAATTTGCTCTTAAGTGATAGAAATGCCATGTTAGAAGCACATCTCATTGAGTTTGAGAAAATGAGGTGTGTTAGTAGGGATGCCAAGCAGGAACTTGAGAAAGTGTTAAAAAGGGAAGAAATTCTTAAAACACAACTAGAAATAGAACAGAAAGTGATTGCCAAATGGAAAGATTCTAGGAATGTTGCTAGCAACATCATTAATGTTCAAGGTATGGAATCTTTCTGTGAGCAGTCATGGAAAAAGAACAAAGAGAAGCTAGGGTATGCTGGTGAAACCTTAGAATCAGAAACAGAATCAACAAACAACAATGATCATATGTTGAAGGTTGATACGTCAACGGAATGCAAGGTTTCGTTGACAGATGAACCATCAACCGATCAGGCTGTTTCGTTGACAGAGAAAAAGAAAGAAGAACTCACTAGACTTAATAACAAGTATGGTCCTGTCACCAAGAACTTTGTTCAAGGTGAGTCTAGTAAATCAAAGAAAGTTGAGAAGCCTGTTGAAAGAGCGAATATAGGTCACTTGTCCAACAACCAATTGAAAGACAAGTTAGAGAAAATTCAAGTTGAGGTTAAAGGCAATAAAAAGAATAACAGAAATGGGAAAGTAGGGATTAACAAACATAACAATTACACACATGATAAGTATGCTCCTAGAAAGACATGTGTTAATTGTGGTAGTGTTAGTCATTTGTCTGCTAATTGCAAATCTGTTAAGAAGACTGCTAATGTGAAAATGCCTAAGCCTGCAATGAATGTTTCTATGCCTACAATGTCTGTTATGCCTAACATGTTTGCTCCATATGCACAATTTCAAAATCCATATGTCAGCATGTCATTTGTGCCTAATCAATACATGAACATGATTAATATGCCACAAATGCCATGGAATGTGAATAACATGTTTGTTCCTCCAACTATGCATGCTGTGAATGAAAATGTGAGCAACCCTCAGAAATCAACACCAAAGGTAAAGGTTGATTTAAATCAATCTGAGCCCAAGGTGAAAAATGATATAAAAGGAAAATTAAAGGCTAACAAAACAGGACCCAAGGTAACTTGGGTACCAAAATCAACTTGATTTGGTTTTATTGTGTGCAGGGAGACAAAAGGAATCTTTGGTACTTGGATAGTGGTCGTTCAAGACACATGACTGGTGATTCTACCCTGCTCACAGAGTTTCAGGAAAGAGCTGGCCCTTGTATTGCTTTTGGAGATGACAACAAAGGCTACACTAAGGGATATGGCTTGATTTCAAAAGAGAATGTCATCATAGATGAGGTTACATTGGTGGATGGTCTTAAGCACAATTTGCTTAGTATCAGCCAACTTTGTGACAAAGGATTTTTAGTTACTTTTTCGAAAGAAGCCTGTGTTGTTTCTAAAGGAGGAGACAACAATGTGGTAATGACTGGATTCAGAAGAGGGAATGTGTACATTGATGACTTTAGTAGCACAAGTCCAGACACCATCACTTGTCTTTTCAGCAAGGCAAGCAAGGATGAAAGTTGGCTATGGCACAAGAAATTGTCTCATTTGAATATTAAGGTTATGAATGATTTGGTGAGGAAAGATCTTGCTAGAGGAATTCCACAGGTGGAATTCTCCAAGGATGGTTTGTGTGATGCCTGTCAGAAAGGGAAACAAAAGAAGGCATCATTCAAAAGCAAGATCTTTAAAACAATTAACTACTAGGATATCAATTAGCCATCACACACACATCTTTAAAACAATTAACTACTAAAATCCATAAATAAATCCGTTAGAATCCCACGATGACGATTCGTTCATAATCGAACCGTTCATCATCGTGGGTTCTGATGAAAACATGATAATAATAAGTCTAGAATACTGAATAAAAGTGCTAGGGTTTAAGAAAGAACAAACGAAAACCAACGAGAATCCAAAGTATCGCCTAATTAGAAGAATACAAAGATAAGTTGAAACTAGGTTTTCGTAAATCAGCCGTCTTGTTGTTCTCCTTACCGGTGGATGGATTAGTATGTAGGTATATGATTGTTTTTCTCAGAATTCGTCCACCAATGGTTTATAAAAGCCATAAGGTTGACTGGTCAGCTGCTGTTTCCTTTTCTGAGTTGAAGTTGCCTTTTTTCCATAATGTTTCAGGGGTGGGCGCGCCTGAAGGGCGCGGGCACGCTTGGAAAGGCTTCACATAGAGCGCGGGCGCGCCTATAAGGGCGCGGGGGCGCTTGATCCCTGTCCATAATTCCTTTATCTTCGCGTGGACTGTTAAATCGTCCAATTCTGACTTCTAGATCTCAAGATATGGCCCAAACAGTGAATTATGCGCAGGTAGCCCAACAAATCCAAATTTCCTTGCGCTCTCTCGTTCCGCAACCACTTGACCTTCACAAACATGCTCAAAACACTTCTGCAAACCACAAGAACTCCACATCTCTGCTGAAAACTCAACTATGCAATTACTAACACCAAACATATCACAAACACTACAAACTTGAGAACAAAACAGCCAGTTTAAGCCAATTTAGGACGATCCAAGTGGATATGAAATCCACTTATCAGACACCACTTGGCATTACTTTGTTGAGTGGTGATCTTCTTCAATCTGTTCTTCATCTGAGCATACCTTGGAACTTTCTCCGTGCAGTAGTCTGAAATCATATCAGCAACTTCAGACTTCTCTACAGTAGTAAACCCAGAAGTTCTCAGAAGATTCTCCAACTTCACCAGTTGCATTGCAGTCTGTAGCTTCAAAGAATCAGGATCCAGCCTCACAGTCTCTAAAGTTGTACCTCTGTACATTTTAACTTCATAAGGAAAGTGCACAACTTGAGGGCTGACCTTTATAGCAGAATCTCTCAGCCGGTCATATAGAAGCTCGTTCAATCAAGAAGATCTCTTTACCTTACTCATTAGAATCCACAATTCAGAGAGAGATCTTCTTTGGAGTAGTTCAAGAGAGACGGTGAATGACCCTTCAAGAGCACTTGAGACAGAAATGTACAGTTCTTGCCTCACTTGATCAAATGCAGACGTAATCCTTAGAATATCTTCCTTCAATGCCTTCATGTATAATGAATTTTCTGGATTAACAGTTCTGATCTTCTCAAGCAACTTCAGAAATGTAGCATCATTGTTTGTGCTTCTCTGAGGGATATCAAACATCTCCCTTGCCTTATCCCATTTGCTTCCTTGCTTCATCCTTACATCCAATCTCCTTTCATTGACATGAATACTATGAAGACGTTGTTTGTCTTCATGTTCAGCCTTTTGAATCTTCAGCTTTTGAGATATGATGTCGGAGACCTTAGCATTCTCATCCTCCTTTCTCCTGAGGTCTGCTTGTTGCTTCTTCAGCTCCTTTTGAAATAAAGGGCCAGGAGTGTATAAGTCAGCTTCATCTTCCCAATCATCAAAGTTAGCTGCCTCTTCAACCTCCTCCTCACCAAAAGCTTCTTCAGGAATGGTCTTCTCCAGATCACCAGATGTGTCAAATTGGAAGTCATCCTGTTCACCGTGGTAGTAGTAGGCATCATCAAAGACAGTATCCTCCAGTGATTGTTTCCCTTTCCCCTTATCTTTCCCAGAAGCTCCTCCAGCTTCTCTGTTTCCTCCTCTATTCTCCTTCTCCCCCTTAGTTGAGGAATCCTCTACAGTTTGAGCTTTGGAAGCCCTAGGATTCGCCTCAGATGTTCTCCTTATCTCTCCTTCTTCTCTTCTATCTCCTCCTTCATCAGCATCATCATCATCATCATCTCCCTCAAAGAATGTTCTTTGCTCTTCAGTAGGTTGATGTGATTTCTTGATCATATTTTACAAGTGCTTCATAGCTTCATTAAGATGCTCCATCCCTCCTTCTATCCTCGACATCCTTTCTTTATTAAACGTTTGATTTTCATCAGCTGTTTGCAGAATAAAGTCCACCTTGGTAGAAATAGAAGCAATCTCCTTGACACTTTCCGATATCTGAGCATTTGACGTTGTAAGATCAGAGATGTCTGAAGCCACCAGTACTTGAGATTGTTGGATTGAATTCAGCCTCGGGAGTAGATTATTCTTCAATCCTTGCAAGTCATCTTTAACAGTACCCAGCTGATTAGATACAGAGGTGGAAGATTGTGCAACCACTTGTGCTTTCAGAAGATTGTTCTCAGCCTGGGTTTCTTGTAACTTTCTCTGTAGATCAGCTAGCTGGTTCAACAACAAAGCAGTGTTTGTGTCAGTGTGTGCACTCACTTCAATTGCTCTCAGTGGTGTTTCACTCAACTCACGTGCTTGTGTATCACTCTGTGTTTGACTCATGTCTCTCACAACTAACTGTCTGTCTAAGTTCTCAGTAGATGCACCTGCATGAAAAATCACCCTAGCCCCTTCAAGAGAGGTCAGTGGTGGTGCAATGGGAGTTCACAATTCCCGATCCCTGATTGAGTCTGTCAAAATATTTGACATTGTATACTGAATTGCTTCAGGGACAGACTCATCAGGTTGCCTTTCACTTTCTCCAGTAAAAACTACGAGTGAAAAATCCCTTAGGGGAGCCAGAGATGTTCCCTCTGGGAGGGGAGAAAATGATTCTATTATTGGTGGCGAAGAATCAGATTTTCCCTCTGATGCCTGTGAAGGCACTTCTACCGTAACAATGGTAGGCACTGTTTCAAATTCAAAATTAAAGTGCTCTCCTTGCATGGTGTCCTGAGTTTCTTCTAGATGGATATCTTCTCCCATTGTGAGTAATGGGAGTGTGCTTGACTCAGTACAAGATGCCATGGCCCTATGGCGAATTTCAATAGATCCACCCTGTTGAGAGGATGTCTCCAGAGACTGTTCAATGGCCATATCTATGTCCATATCCTGTTGAGAGGATACAGATGGGCTTACAGATGCCTCCCTATAGGTTTTTCTTTTCTTTAAGGGTGGAGACAGAGCTATGGGAGCACTCTTTGTAGCTACTGATAAGTGGATTTCATATCCACTAGGATCGTCCTAAATTGGCTTAAATTGGTTGTTTTGTTCTCAAGTTTGTGGTGTTTGTGATATGTTTGGTGTTAGTAATTGTAGAGTTGAGTTGTCAGCAGAGATGTGGAGTTCCTGTGGATTGCAATGGTGTTTTGAGCATGTTTGAGAAGGTCAAGTGGTTGCGGAGCGAGAGAGCGCAAGGAAAAGACAAGAAAAGCAAAATGTCAGATTATGAACAGTAACCAAGCGCCCCCGTGCCCTAAACATGCTGAAGAAGGCAATTTCAAGTCAGAAAAGGAAAGTTGCCAGAAGACCAGTCAGCCCTGCAACCTATATAAACTATTGGTGGACGAATTCTGAGATATATATTGAGTTACATACATACATATTCATCCACCATCAAGGAGAACAAAAAGACGGCTGATTACGAAGATCTACTTTTCATCTTTTCTTTGTATTCTTCTAATTAGGCGATACTTTGGATTCTCGTTGGTTTTTGTTTGTTCTTTCTTAAACCCTAGCACTTTTATTCAGTATTCTAGACTTATTATTATCATGTTTTCATCAGAACCCACGATGATGAAAGGTTCGATTATGAACTAATCGTCGTCGTGGGATTCTAACGGATTTATCTATGGATTTTAGTAGTTAATTGTTTTAAAGATGTGTGTGTGATGGCTAATTGATATCCTAGTTTGGTTGTACTTATTCTTATTGGATGCGTAGCTAACATCTAAGTTGTTTGTTAATCTCTATTGATTGCGAAAGTGGATATAGAGGTTTAGAACTTGCCATGCCAGCATAGGTTTATGTATGTTTGTCATGCATGATTCGTAGGTAATTTTAACCATCTTACCTGCCCTATGTAATCTGAATGGATAACTTGCTCGTTAAACCGTTATGTTTTCAAATCTTATAGACATATAGGGTCTAAGCATAATTGGTGTCTGCTTAACTCTTATCTCTTTTGTGGATGTTTGAGTGGTTTGGTATACGTATACTGAAAGGTAGCGTGTACTGATTTCGTGTTATCCGATTAGTTATCACAACCGTCACATGCATTGATTAAAGACAAAAGACTCTAGATGAAGTATTTAATGAAGTTAGGATCCCATGTTTTATTCTCATAAGTAATTCAACAGCAATCTTTAGTTTAATATTGTCTTGGTATTTTGTTTAGCTAATTTAGTTAATCAAACACAACTTTGATACTTGTCTTAGCATTGAACGATAGCCATACATTGTTGCATAAGTGCATAACTATAATAACCAAAACAGTCTCTGTGGGAATGAAATCTACTTATTCTTATATTACTTGTGACCGCGTATACTTGCGTGATATTGTGTGAACAAGTTTTTGGCGCCGCTGCCGGGGACTCAGTGTTATTTATATAGTTTATGTGCTTGTCATCAGTGGTCGTTAAAGTTCACTGACTCGGATTATTCTTTCATCAATTTTACTTTGTTTGGTGAGTTTCAGGTACTTTAGTAAGCGTGTAAGCGAACACGTTCTCAATCTCGGAAAGAACTTGAATTAAGTCTAGTTATGGGAGAACCAGCAGCAGCAGGATCGAAGGCTTTGAAGGACTATTCTCAGCCAAAGATCAATGACATTCAGTCTAGCATTGTCAGGCCAGCCATTGCAGCTAATACTTTTGAAATCAAGCCTGGCACGATTCAGATGGTGCAGAATTCAGTTCAGTTTGGGGGTGCTCCAACGGAAGATCCTAATATGCATATTAGGGATTTCATCGAGATATGCGACACCTTCAAATTCAACGGAGTGTCAGAAGATACTGTGAAGCTGAGACTTTTCCCATTCTCTCTGAGGGATAAGGCTAAAGGCTGGTTGCACTCTCTACCAGCAGGTTCTATTACTACATGGGAGAATTTGGCTCAAAAGTTTCTCACTAAATTCTTCCCTATGGCTAAAACAGCTGCAATCAGGAATGCTCTTACTCAGTTTGCACAACATTCTGGAGAAACTTTATGTGAAGCTTGGGAGCTCTACAAGGAGATGCTTAGGAAGTGTCCTCATCATGGAATGCCTGATTGGATGGTGATCAATTGTTTCTATAATGGACTGGGAGGTCAATCTCGACCAATGCTTGATGCGGCATCAGGTGGAGCTTTGTGGGCTAAAAGCTACGATGAGGCTTATGAGCTAATTGAGATGATGGCTGCTAATGAATATCAGAATCCAACTCAGAGATTATCACAAGGTAAGGTAGCAGGGGTTCTGGAAGTGGATGCAGCTACGGCAATAGTAGCTCAGTTAAAGGCTCTGTCTATGAAGATTGATTCTTTGACTAACTATGGAGTTCAGCAGGTGGATTTCTTGTCTAACTATAGAGTTCTGCAGGTGGCTAGTGCGTGTGAGCTATGTGCAGGTGCACATGATACGAATCAGTGTGCCATATCTAGTGAATCGACGCAGTTCGTGAGCAATTTCCAGAGATCACAACAGCCAGTGCCTAATGTCTATCATCCGAATAACAGGAACCATCCTAATTTCAGCTGGAGTAACAATCAGGGTGGTCAGAATCAACCACAACAACCGTATCAGCAGTATCAAGGTCAACAATTTGGAGCTAAGCCATTCAACTCTTCTGGTTTTCAGCAGCAGTATGCTCCAAGGCAACCGTATCAACCACCAGGGTTTCAACATCCATCTCATGGCAATGCTGGTCAGTCATCTAATGAAAAGATTGAATTGGAAGAATTGAGGCTAGTGTGCAAGAGCCAAGCTGTTTCTATCAAGACTTTGGAGAATCAAATCGGTCAGATTGCCAACGCCTTGCTGAATAGACCACGGGGAACTCTCCCTTGTGATACGGAAGCTAATCCTGGCAAAAGAGAGGTCAAGGAACATGTTAAAGTAGTTACCTTGCGATTTGGAAAAGTTATAGGGGACCAAAACTCAGAAAATTTCTGGATTCCCAACAGAAGGTGGGTGCGCCCGCGCCCTAGGGAGCGCGCCCGCCACTGAGGTTCTGCCAGAAAGTGAAGAAAAAGTGGAAAAATCCAGTTTGGGGGGAAATGAAGCGGAAAAGCGTGACAATTCGACTGAGAAATCTGTTCTGAAGCAGAATACAGAGATCAAGGAGGTCTATCCTCCTCCGCCATTCCCTAAACGTCTTCAGAAGCAGAAGTTGGATAAGCAGTTCGCTAAGTTTCTGGAGGTTTTCAAGAAGGTGCATATCAATATACCTTTTGCGGAAGCTCTTGAACAGATGCCGAGCTACGCAAAGTTCAAGAAGGGTATTCTATCTCGGAAGTTGAAACTCGAAGACTTGGAGACCGTGGCTTTAACTGAAGAGTGCAGTGCTATTCTACAGCAGAAGTTACCTCCAAAACTCAAGGATCCAGGAAGTTTCACCATACCATGCACAATCGGCAATCTATCTTTCAACAAGTGTTTGTGTGACTTGGGAGCTAGCATTAATCTGATGTCGTTGTCTGTTTTCATGCAACTTGGATTGCCAGAGCCTAAACCTACAAACATGTCTTTACAGCTGGCTGATCGATCGATCACATATCCAAGGGGCATAGTGGAGGATGTTTTGGTTAGAGTGGATAAGCTTATCTTTCCTGCTGATTTTGTGATCCTGGACTTTGAGGAAGACAAGAAGATTCCTATTATCTTGGGAAGGCCATTCTTAGCTACAGGCCGTACTTTGATCGATGTGCAGAAAGGGGAACTTACAATGAGGGTGCATGACCAGAATGTCACCTTTAGTGTGTTCAATGCAATGAAGTTCCCTACAGAGGAAGAAGAATGTTTTTCAGTGGACTTGGTTGAGTCTACGGTGTACACGGAGATTGAGCAATTGCTTAAGTCAGATACATTGGAAAAGGTATTGATAGGGGATTCTGAGACGGAAGACAAAGAAAGAGAAGATCAACTTCAGTACTTGAATGCTTCTCCGTGGAAAAGGAAGATTGACATGCCATTTGATTCTCTTGGCATAGCTGAGTTGAAAAATGCTCAGGAGCGTCTCAAGCCGTCTATTGAAGAAGCTCCTACTCTTGAACTTAAACCACTACCGGAGCACTTGAGGTATGCTTTCTTAGGTGATGCATCTACTTTACCTGTGATTATTGCATCTAACTTGTCAGGTAGTGAAGAAGAAAAACTTTTGAGAATTCTGAGAGAGTTCAAGACAACCATTGGTTGGACCATAGCGGATATCAAGGGAATCAGTCCTTTGTATTGCATGCATAAGATTCCGCTTGAACCAGGAAGTAAACCAACAGTGGATCCTCAAAGAAGGCTCAATCCTATCATGAAAGAGGTAGTGAAGAAAGAAATTCTCAAGTGGCTGGATGCAGGCATTATCTATCCTATTTCAGACAGCTCATGGGTGAGTCCAGTGCAATGTGTGCCTAAGAAAGGTGGCATGACAGTAGTTGCTAACGAGAAGAATGAGCTCATCCCTACTCGAACAGTTACAGGGTGGAGAATTTGCATGGACTACCGAAAGCTGAATAAAGCCACCAGAAAAGATCACTTCCCTCTTCCGTTCATTGATCAGATGCTTTACAGGTTGGCTGGTCATGAGTTCTATTGCCTTCTGGATGGTTATTCAGGTTACAATCAGATTTGCATTGCTCCAGAGGATTAGGAGAAGACCACATTCACATGTCCGTTTGGCACTTTTGCGTTCCGTCGCGTTTCTTTCGGACTCTGTGGTGCACCAACAACTTTTTAGAGGTGTATGATGGCCATTTTTTCAGATATGATTGGCATTAATGTGGAGGTGTTCATGGATGACTTCTCCGTATTTGGAACTTCTTATGATCAGTGCCTACAGAATCTTGGCATGGTGCTGAAAAGGTGTGTTGAGACCAATTTGGTGCTCAATTGGGAAAAATGTCACTTCATGGTGCAAGAAGGAATCATTCTTGGGCATAAGGTTTCTAGTAAGGGGCTTGAAGTGGACAAGGCCAAAGTGGAGACAATTGAAAATCTTCCTCCACCAATTTCAGTTAAGGGAATTCGCAGTTTTCTTGGTCATGCGGGTTTCTATCGGCGATTCATTCAAGACTTTGCCAAAATCTCCAAACCTTTATGTAATTTGTTGGAGAAGGATGTTCCTTTCAAGTTTGATGAAGATTGCTTGGCAACTTTCGAGCTTTTGAAGAAGAAGTTGACTACTACCCCCATTATCACTGCACCTGATTGGGGTGAACCTTTTGAGTTGATGTGTGATGCTAGTGACTATGCAGTGGGAGCTGTTCTTGGGCAAAGAAAGAACAAGGTGTTTCATGTGATTTACTATGCTAGCAAAACCATCAACGATGCGCAGCTGAATTACACTACTACAGAGAAGGAACTCTTATCCATTGTCTATAGTTTTGAGAAATTCAGGTCATATTTGCTTGGAACTAAGGTAGTAGTCTATACTGATCATGCAGCCATTCGTTATTTGATTTCAAAGAAAGATTCAAAGCCTCGGTTGATTCGTTGGGTTCTTTTGCTGCAAGAGTTTGATTTGGAGATCAAAGATAAGAAAGGTACAGAAAACCAGGTAGCTGACCATTTATCTCGGTTGGAGGACCACGGTAAGAATGCATGTGATAAGACTCTTATCAATGAATTTTTTCCTGATGAGCAACTTTTTGGGGTGCAAGATGAAGAGCCATGGTTTGCAGACATTGTGAACTATCTTGTGAGTAATGTCATCCCTGCTGAATTCTCTTATGCTCAAAGGAAGAAGTTTCTACATGATGTGAAGTGTTACCGTTGGGATGAGCCTTTCTTATTCAGACAGGGAGCTGATCAAGTGATAAGGAGATGCATTCCTTATAGTGAAACTGAGGGTGTTTTGTGAGATTACCATTCCACCACCTATGGAGTCATTATGGTGGAGAGAAGACAGCTACTCGTGTTCTTCAGGCAGGTTTCTATTGGCCAACTCTATTTAAAGACGCTCATCAGTTTGTGTTGAGATGTGATCGATGTCAAAGGGTTGGTAATATCTCTAGGAGGAACGAGATGCCTCTTAATATGCTGCTTGAAGTGGAGATTTTCGACGTGTGTGGAATCGATTTCATGGGACCGTTTGTTTCGTCCTGCAATAATCAGTACATACTGTTAGCTGTGGATTACGTGTCTAAATGGGTCGAGGTAAAGGCTTTACCGACCAATGACGCTAAAGTGGTGCTGAGTTTTCTTCATAAATAAATCTTCACGCGTTTTGGAACTCCAAGGGTAATCATCAGCGATGAGGGTACGCATTTTTGCAACCGTAAGTTTACAGCCTTGATGACTAGATATAATATCAATCATCGTGTTGCTACTGCCTATCATCCTCAGACAAATGGCCAAGCTGAAGTTTCTAACAGGGAGATCAAGCGTATTCTTGAAAAAGTTGTAAATCCTTCAAGGAAGGATTGGTCGTTGAAGCTTGATGAAGCTGTTTGGGCTTATAGAACAGCTTACAAGACTCCTTTGGGTACGTCACCGTTTCAGCTGGTGTATGGTAAGGCTTGTCATTTGCCTGCCGAGCTAGAGCACATGGCGTATTGGGCGTTGAAGAAGTTGAACTTTGATTTGTCAGCTGCTGGTGAGAAAAGAATGCTTCAAATTAATGAGTTGGATGAGTTTCGACTACAAGTGTATGAAAATCACAAGTTATACAAGGAGAAGGTTAAGAGATGGCATGATAAGAAGTTGGTGCACAAGTCCTTTGTTCCTGGCCAACTTGTTTTGCTTTTCAACTCTCGTCTCAATCTTTTTCCAGGAAAACTTAAGTCAAGGTGGTCAGGGCCGTTCACGGTCAAAACAGTGTTTCCACATGGTGCAGTGGAAGTTTTCGACAAGTCACCGGATGAAGCATTCAAGGTCAATGGATAGAGATTGAAACCGTATTTTGGTGAACAGGTGAATCGCGAGGCGGAAACCGCGATTCTTGTTTCAGCTGTTTAAGGAGTCAGGAATCACGTCAAGCTATTGACGTAAAACGAGCGCTTCGTGGGAGGCAACCCATGCTATGTTGTAAGTGTTTTTCATTTGTTTGTTTTGTTTTTTTTTTAAAAATCAAAAAATCAAAAAAATTAAAAAAAATCAAAAAAAAAAATCAAAAAAATCAAAAAAATCAAAAAATCAGAAAATTCTGGCAAGGGCCACGCGCGCCCGCGCCCTTACACGCGCGCCCGCGCCCAATCCCTGTCCAGGAAAAACATAAAAAGGGAAAAAAAAGAAAAAAAATCCCCCAATTCAGTTTTTATTTAGCTTTTCCCTATTTAAACACTTTCCTACCCTTCCCCAATCCTCTATATCAATACCCTAGCCCCCAATTCCTTTTTTTTCATTCTCTCTCTCACATCTATACATACACATATCTTTACACATCTCTTCATCAATTTCAATGGTTCCACCAAAGAGGGGTAGATTTGCGGGTAGTAGTAGCACTCGTCGTTCTTCTTCTGAGGAGGAGTCGAGTGTTGGTATTGGGGGAGAGAAATTCACATCACCAGAGGCTCACGCTGAATTCGCTTGATTTTTGTCGAAGGCTGTGGCTAAAGAGCGGGGATTTTTGCCCCAACCTACTGATGGGCAATTGTTTACCATGATTACGAAGAGGGGTTGGGAATCCTTTTGTGAAGCACCGGAGCCGGTCCCGTTGTCTATTGTGCGGGAGTTCTATGCTAATGCTAAAGCCGACAAGAACGGTTATAGTATGGTTCGGGGATTTACTGTTGATTATACGGCTAGGGCAATTCATCGGGTTTTGAATTTGCCTAGGAGGAAGAGGGGTGAGGAAGACTGGGCTTTGAAGACTCGGGAAGATCTTGATCTCGAGTACATTCTTGGGGAGATGACTGTTCCAGGTACGACTTGGAAGTATAGAGCTGGCACCACCAAGCCGATTACTTTTCCGGCTTCTGCCATGATCAGGTATGCGAGGGCTTGGAATTTGTTTATTTGTGCTAATATTGTGCCTTCTTCGCATCAGCATGAGGTTACGGTTGGAAGGGCTATTGTTCTTTTTGGTATTCTGAATGAAGAGTACATTGATCTTGGAGAGTTCCTTCATAGGAGTATTGTGAAGTTTTTGAAGGGCGGTACAACGGGGGCGATTCCTCATGCCTCCATTGTTACTAAGTTGTGTGCTGCAGTTGGTGTTCGTTGGTCTGAGGAGGAGTAGGTTCAGTTACCGAGTGCTCCTATCGATCATTCGACGATTGATAGAATGGAGGATTGGGATGGTGGTGCCCCGGATTACTATGGTTTGGGTTATACTCATCTTGAGGATGCTGAGGAAGCAGAGGCTCCACCTCGTGAGCCTGCAGCTAGGAGGGTACGTGCATCTCGGATTCAGCGAGAGGTTGATAGGTCTGGTTTAGGGGATGTGCAGTATAGGCGTTTGACGCGGCGCATTGATGCGATTCATGACAGTCAGAGCCGCTTTGCTCGGGATTTTACACAGGCTTTGAGTGCTGCATTCAGAGCCACTGGAGTTGATATCGCTTGGCCTACCTTTGGGGCTGATTATGTTTATCCACCTCCTGATACACCACCTGAGGAGGGTGGTACTGTTGATGATTAGGTATTCTCTGCATCTTTCCTTTTTATTACCTTCAATGAGGACATTGAATATTGTAAGTTTGGGGGGTGGTAATTAGGGAATGTTAGTGTGTGTTCATATAGGATTCATATTGCATTTGTAGTTAGTTCATTCATATCTTAGCATGTTTATGTCATATAGAGCATTCTGTTTGCATTTGTGTTTATATCTATCATGTGAGTCCATTTAGTTGCATTTGCATAGCATGCATATTTCATGATCCCGTAGGACTTGACTATTTCTTGGTTGATGAGTCGATGTTGATGGGAGTGTGGTAGTGATGAATAGAGGGTTGATTAAGTTCCTAGGAATTGACTTGCATGCCAGAAACAAATTAATTTCATAAGTCTCATTGGTTGCTTTTAGATTTGATCAGACCATGTTTGTTTGGATGTTAGAATTTAACCACTTGCTTATATTTTGAATGTATTCTATTCTCTTGAAATTGAAGAAGCACTTAAGTCTAAGTTTGAGGGAAACCAGGGATTTCATGCTAGTTGTCAATAAAGGCTAGGCGTCAAATGGCTAGTAGCTGCTCATTGAAAAGATGAGTAGTCTAGGGTGGGATGAGAAAAAGTAAAGCGCACTCATTCCGAAATTGTTAAAAAAAAAAGGGGAAAAAAAAGAGTTGTTGTTATACAGAATTGATCAGGGTGAGCTCTTTAATACTCGAGCAATTAAGTTCTAGGGGACTTTGTGCCTAGTGACCTAAGACTTTTCCGGTCTGGGATCCACTAACCTAACGCTCGCTACATGGGTATTATTGTATAATCCTTTTGGGGTCTCATCCATTGCACGGTCAAATAAGCATGTTTGTTGTGTATAGTATTGTGTGTCGTAATAAAGCATGAATTCCTGTCTAGCTCAAGAGGATTTTGAGGTGTCTTTAAGTGGTTTCTCGTGTCTAGAGTTCATTATGTTCATAAGCTTGTGGTTGTTTTGGTGAAGAATAGGATATGGTCTTGATTTAGTCTGAGAGTATATTGATGAGCATTGCACACACGCACGTTTCTGTGTTTGTATGGTTAGTATAAGGGGATTTGGTCGAACACTGTTTGAAAGATTGCATTCCTTGAGATATTGGCTTGTTGATTGGTTATGGTTAGTTTGAGGGGATCGTTTGCATTTTCATATTAGTTGCATTCATGCATTGCATTTAGTTAGTAGAGTCTATTTATGCTTGAGGACAAGCATCGGTTTAAGTTTGGGGGTGTGATAAGTGGATTTCATATCCACTAGGATCGTCCTAAATTGGCTTAAATTGGTTGTTTTGTTCTCAAATTTGTGGTGTTTGTGATATGTTTGGTGTTAGTAATTGTAGAGTTGAGTTGTCAGCAGAGATGTGGAGTTCCTATGGATTGCAATGGTGTTTTGAGCATGTTTGAGAAGGTCAAGTGGTTGCGGAGCGAGAGAGCGCAAGGAAAAGACAAGAAAAGCAAAATGTCAGATTGTGAACAGTAACCAAGCGCCCCCGCGCCCTTATAGGCGCGCCCGCGCCCTAAACATGCTGAAGAAGGCAATTTCAAGTCAAAAAAGGAAAGTTGCCAGAAGACCAGTCAGCCCTGCAGCCTATATAAACTATTGGTGGACGAATTCTGAGATATATATTGAGTTACATATATACATATTCATCCACCATCAAGGAGAACAAGAAGACGGCTGATTATGAAGATATACTTTTCATCTTTTCTTTGTATTCTTCTAATTAGGCGATACTTTGGATTCTCGTTGGTTTTCGTTTGTTCTTTCTTAAACCCTAGCACTTTTATTCAGTATTCTAGACTTATTATTATCATGTTTTCATCAGAACTCACGATGATGAAAGGTTCAATTATGAACTAATCGTCGTCGTGGGATTCTAACGGATTTATCTATGGATTTTAGTAGTTAATTGTTTTAAAGATGTGTGTGTGATGGCTAATTGATATCCTAGTTTGGTTGTGCTTATTCTTCTTGGATGCGTAGCTAACATCTAAGTTGTTTGTTAATCTCTATTGATTGCGAAAGTGGATATAGAGGTTTAGAACTCGCCATGCTAGCATAGGTTTATGTATGTTTGTCATGCATGATTCGTAGGTAATTTTAACCATCTTACCTGCCCTATGTAATCTGAATGGATAACTTGCTCGTTAAACCATTATGTTTTCAAATCTTATAGACATATAGGGTCTAAGCATAATTGGTGTCTGCTTAACTTCTATCTCTTTTGTGGATGTTTGAGTGGTTTGGTATACGTATACTGAAAGGTAGCGTGTACTGATTTCGTGTTATCCGATTAGTTATCACAACCGTCACATGCATTAATTAAAGACAAAAGACTCTAGATGAAGTATTTAATGAAGTTAGGATCCCATGTTTTATTCTCATAAGTAATTCAACAGCAATCTTTAGTTTAATATTGTCTTGGTATTTTGTTTAGCTAATTTAGTTAATCAAACACAACTTTAATACTTGTCTTAGCATTGAACGATAGCCATACATTGTTGCATAAGTGCATAACTATAATAACCAAAACAGTCTCTGTGGGAACGAACTCTACTTATTCTTATATTACTTGTGACTGCGTATACTTGCGTGATATTTTGTGAACAAGTTTTTGGCGCCGCTTCCGGGGACTCAGTATTATTTATATAGTTTATGTGCTTGTCATCAGTGGTCGTTAAAGTTCACTGACTCGGATTATTCTTTCATCAATTTTACTTTGTTTGGTGAGTTTCAGGTACTTTAGTAAGCGTGTATGCGAACACGTTCTCAATCTCGGAAAGAACTTGAATTAAGTCTAGTTATGGGAGAACCAGCAGCAGCAGAAACGAAGGCTTTGAAGGACTATTCTCAGCCAAAGATCAATGACATTCAGTCTAGCATTGTCAGGCCAGCCATTGCAGCTAATACTTTTGAAATCAAGCCTGGCACGATTCAGATGGTGCAGAATTCAGTTCAGTTTGGGGGTGCTCCAACGGAAGATCCTAATACGCATATTAGGGATTTCATCGAGATATGTGACACCTTCAAATTCAACGGAGTGTCAGAAGATGCTGTGAAGCTGAGACTTTTCCCATTTTCTCTGAGGGATAAGGCTAAAGGCTGGTTGCACTCTCTACCAGCAGGTTCTATTACTACATGGGAGAATTTGGCTCAAAAGTTTCTCACTAAATTCTTCCCTATGGCTAAAACAGCTGCAATCAGGAATGCTCTTACTCAGTTTGCACAACATTCTGGAGAAACTTTATGTGAAGCTTGGGAGCTCTACAAGGAGATGCTTAGGAAGTGTCCTCATCATGGAATGCCTGATTGGATGGTGATCAATTGTTTCTATAATGGACTGGGAGGTCAATCTCGACCAATGCTTGATGCGGCATCAGGTGGAGCTTTGTGGGCTAAAAGCTACGATGAGGCTTATGAGCTAATTGAGATGATGGCTGCTAATGAATATCAGAATCCAACTCAGAGATTATCACAAGGTAAGGTAGCAGGGGTTCTGGAAGTGGATGCAGCTATGGCAATAGTAGCTCAGTTAAAGGCTCTGTCTATGAAGATTGATTCTTTGACTAACTATGGAGTTCAGCAGGTGGATTTCTTGTCTAACTATAGAGTTCAGCAGGTGGCTAGTGTGTGTGAGCTATGTGCAGGTGCACATGATACGAATCGGTGTGCCATATCCAGTGTGCCAGAGATCACAACAGCCAGTGTCTAATGCCTATCATCCGAATAACAGGAACCATCCTAATTTCAGCTGGAGTAACAATCAGGGTGGTCAGAATCAACCACAGCAACCGTATCAGCAATATCAAGGTCAACAATTTGGAGCTAAGCCATTCAACTCTTCTGGTTTTCAGCAGCAGTATGCTCCAAGGCAACCGTATCAACCACCAGGGTTTCAACAACCATCTCATGGCAATGCTGGTCAGTCATCTAATGAAAAGTCTGAATTGGAAGAATTGAGGCTAATGTGCAAGAGCCAATCTGTTTCTATCAAGGCTTTGGAGAATCAAATCGGTCAGATTGCCAACGCCTTGCTGAATAGACCACGGGGAACTCCCCCTAGTGATACATAAGCTAATTGTAACACCCCCAGACCCGGGGTCGGAGATCTGGGTTGTCACGATCCCTTGTTCCGTACAATCACTTAATACTTGAACTATAAAACTATAAATCATCACACATAGTGACCCCACCATCAATATACTCACACCAGTTATGTCTCAGAAACGAACTTACAATACAGTAGTCATATGATCCACAAATTAAAGTTATTACAACTCAAAATGTAAAATACTGCAACCTACTACCAGTATGATTTCTATGTGAAACCATAAGGTAGCGCAAAAGTTTGTTCTTGTTCACTAATATACATAAGTGATACTTATAATTAAACCGGAGCAACAAAAGTTACACTCCGAACCAACTCAGGACTTCTACCTGATCCTCTGTAACAACCATGTTACGGGCGGCCTGTATAGCTCTGACGCGCTTCTGAGCGGTACGACGAATCCTGGCCATCTACTCTAGCTGTTGTGTTGTGATATATATGTATAGAAAGAAAAGCAAGAGTGAGCACTCGGCCCAGCAATAATACAATACAGTATAAGCATATAAGTAAGCTTATATCATAAAGGAAAACCTTTAAAACTTCATTCGTATACAGAATGATATATTTATTTCTCTTTTCGTCAAAAACATACTATACAATACGACTACTGTATGAGGAACATCATTATTCATTACGGTCACATTATCAGTAACTCAGCGCATAGGCTTTTGTTACAATGTGCAGCTCAACTCCAATTGGAGGGAAGGGAATGTACTGGAACACCCGATACACGGTGATCAGCCGTTGTATCGTAACTTTTCTTTTCTACAAGTAGAAGGACGACTTCCTGTTCGGTTATCACCCTGACCGCATACGGGCCATTGTGCTAAGAGATCACTTCCCCGGGCCTATTTCATCACCGGGTAAGCCTTAGCACGCAAGAGATCACTACCTCGGGCCTATTTCATCACCGGGTAAGCCTTGATAGTTTTGGCACTACCCCGGCACCTATTTCATTGCCGTGTAGACCTTTCCAATTTCCAATTTCCAAAGGTGCGGTTTTCCAAAGAAAATACAAAGAAAAGAATACCCAAAAAGATACTGGTACTTAACAAACAAGTGGTGATGTATCACCATAGGGTCATTCATTATTTGAAGAAAAGTGAAAGCTTAAATAACCTCATTTGACAGGGCTTCGAAAGCCTGAAAGTAGGCATTGTGACAGCCTCTGGCACAAGTGAAACTGAATATGGTTTAGCACAAGTGTTATAAAATAACTTCGAAATGGGAATATACCCTTTATCAGAATTCTTTCCTGGAGAGCGGTCAAGATAGATCATAGATTGGGGAAATATACCACATAATTTGCAAATGGGGAGGGTACTACCAAGGTCTCTACGGATGCCTTTTATGTCGGCTCCTCTAATGGATAATCGTTCCATTCCAAAGCTTTTCTTCCCCATGCACACCCTAAGGTGCTCGATACTTACGTTATTGTCGACTCATAATAGTCGCTAAGGATTCAACCATCAACATTTGCAATCGCAGGGAATTCTATTCGACTAGGCGCAAACATCTCAAGTAAGCGTTCTGTTCTATAAGAAGACTTCGATACCGTTGTCGCCCATAGCAATGACAATTCCACATGTCGACTGGGCGGTACTCCGGATGATCGTTAGAATCTATAGGCTTAAATCCGGTCTCTATTTCAATCATCCTTATACCCAATATTCCTTCTCCCATATCAATCCCGTGTGCTACATAAGCTTAACACTTTTGGCACAATAGCCTTTTCATTTAAGTCAACCCCGGAACTTCTCAGTCCGTCTTGGTTCTTAAATATATTTCGCCTTTACCGTCCAATCTCAACTTCATCATTTTATCTCTACAATCAATTATAGCAATCAGGGTCTGTCCACCAGCCCATATAACGGCTATCTTACCCAATCCACAGGGTTCACTCCAATTTCCACTCTCTTTGGTGACATCCCCTGGTAATCAGAAAGACAAGGTTTGCCAAAATCTGCTGAATTTCTTTCCAAAATCAGGGAAACTTGATCAATCTATTTACCTACTAGTAATGCTCGGATCTGATTTCCGACCTTTCTGTTCTATCCTCATAAGTCCTTCCTGGTTTCCTGAGGGTGGCAAATCTCGTTCTCGATTCCGTCTTAGCGTGCTTGTCTTACAATAACATTTGCATGGTACATATACCCAAAATTTTCCTTGGGATAATAAAATCCCTCAATGATGTAATAGACACTCTTTCCAGTGGAATCGCTGGTCGTGGGGGATTGAAACCTCATAGCCCAAGCAATTCCTTACACTATACTAGGCAACTAAGTACCCTTGATCTTTCGTGAAAATCTGAACATCTTGGTTCTTACGTATGCCGCCTCCTTATGGGAAACTATAACTGACTACGAGTAACAGGTTTCGTTCAAGTCGAATCAATCCACTGATACTGGCTATACTGCCTCTACCTCTTCTGCCTTGGAGACTCTACTCCATTTTCTTTGTCATACCTCTTGATGAATCATGAACGATCCTTAACCTCTCGTCTCGTCCCTTATTTATCCCTTGAAGGTTCGTCCGGTCTTATTATTAGACCTCAAGTAACACACCACATCTTTATACTATGAACAAAGTTCTAGTATAGTATAAAAGATGAAATAATAAGATAACTCAGTATATCCTTTCTGTAAAATATCTGCTATATAAAATATAAGCAGAATATCAACATATACTTGAAAGATGAAGTTATAAGGAAAATTCAATATCATCTTTCATATCAAACATTTACCTCATATCATAATTTGGAAATAAATACAATGTAAAATATTTCCAATTCATTTTCTAAACTCATCTGATCACGTATATCCTGTAGATAAAATCATATATACTTTTCGTAAATTCATACTCTTTCTTATAAACTCATATACTGGAATATACTGGATTACTCTTGAGTAACCTTTCTGAAAACTTTCCTGAAACTGAATAGCTGGAACAACTTTCTTTTTCTGAAATCTTGCATGAAACATGCTCTTTCATGGATGCTGAACTGTAAATGGAGATTCTGGGCGCCAAGGATACCCCTACGATGATCAGTCGCAAGCTGTATCCCCCTGATCTTTTTATACGTAGAAGGGAAGAATAGACAGTATCTGACTGACCTACCTCCCCGCCAATCGGTTGTAGGCATGAAGTACAGACCCGTTTCACCAGTCCGTCGGCCTGTGACTCTCCTATGAGGAAGAACAGACCCGTTTCACCAGTCCGTCGGCCTGTTGCTCTCCTCTTTCCTACGGTCGGGCAATTTCTGATAAACTAAGGGAAGAACAGACCCGTTCACCAGTCCGTTGGTCATATTGTAATTCCCTTAGGGGACCGGCGCTACTCAGTCCCTTACATACTCTCCAAGTTCGAGTAAATCCATAACACTGAAACATGAAGTTCCTTTCCCTTTTTCCCCAAGAATACAACTCCACAAAGTAGTCATATCTGGTTGGAAAGGAAAATTCACCCATATTTCCCAAGCTGACGCTTGTTAATGGATGCAACTAATTCCACTGATCTTACCCCTCGAATCTTGAGGAAGTAATCAAAATCATTTTGATGGTAGTAAACCAGACTGATAAATTCATTGATTTAAAAAGGCTTAGGACCGGGCAGTCCACTGGAAACATACATAAAATCTCGAGAAAGGTCCCATGCATTTGTAGTTTGAGCGAACATTTAAGTCTTTCTGAATATAGACTTAAACGGGAAATAGATTTGGGAACCTTCTCTATTTATAATAAAAATTGACTGAAATATACTTTATTAGTTATCTAGGGTTAAAGAATAGTTTTCACCAAATACTTCCTTAAGAAGTAGGGCTTTAAATAATTAATGCAAACTATATTTATTAAAGAATATTTATTTAGAAATAATTCTCAAGTACTTTCTTATCAAAAAGGGTAGATAACAACTATTCATCATATATTTAAAATATACCCTTAATAGATTAAACTCCAAATGATCTTTAATTTGTAAACCACTTATCGAGATTAATTGTAATAACACAATAAAATAACCCTAGATAGCAACTGATACCATTCTTAGTATGTAAAATAAATATAGAGAATATATAATATATCTCTAGATAACAACTGATACCATTCCCGGTCCAAAGTATAAATGCAGAGTATATTCCCCCTACTGAGGGTTTTGCTTAGCACATCAGCTCCAAAATGTTACTATATTCATAGCTTATAAGTTCAACTTGTATCAATACTTTGATTTAGCATCATAGAAATCATTTCGAAATCATACACATATAGCATATATCTCAAATTCTTTAGTTATCCCCACAACAGTTTTAAAAAGGTATAGGTTTGAAAACTTGCATGCATCTATCATATGCATATATTACGTCTCAACATTTTTAATACCATTACATCTATATACGATGTAAGGTTTGAAAACATGCATAATATCATATCGTATGCATCATTAGTATAATTAATGGAAAACATAGCATGGAATAAGAAATCTTGCATCTAGCATATGCATAATTTAAAATATGGTTTTAGAAACTTGCACGATACTTTGAACAAAGAATATATATACATAGATATATTTCTGAATCAACAAGTATTAGACATTCGAAAATATGCCCACTCTAACAATAGAGTAAGGGTTAGTAAACTTGCCTGATGCTCGAGAAGTGACAGGGGTTCGCGACGATGCCGGACAATCTAGACAAAGTCAAAGAAACGCACGATTAATCCCCTGGATAATCCACTTGTACTCAATGCTTAAACACGTAAGCGAAACACAACCAAGGAATTACTAGCTCGTTATAGGCTCATACTAAGTCCATGTTTAATTGACGATTACTTAAGTCGTAGGTTTAGTCCGAAATCTATCTTCGAATACAAGTTATACTTAACCATTTGCAACATCGGTTTCTAAGTCATGCTCTTAGTGGTTTTCACTTGCGCAACCTCGACTAAAACATTTTTATAAAATCGAAACATAATCTTTTTAATCCGAATCGTTTTCGTGAGCCTTCCTAACTGTCTCTAGTATTATTCCTCAAAGTTTCACATTTTAATATTGCTTCTAAGTGGTCCAAATATAGCCTCAAAGTGGCTGACCAGAGAAGGGTTGTTTCTCCGAATGACGTTTACTAAAACTCACTTTTCTCTTAAACCGTAAATCGTAATGACATGATTCTTGCGCTCACGTAAACTAGAAACAAAGTCCTACACACTCATGTTCATCATTGAACCAAAAGAGGCAGTTAAGTTTTCGGATTCTAGGCAGTTTATAGAGTTACCGAAAATCGGGCATTACGACGGCTTAAAATCGAATAATCCAATTTTGTCACAACATAACCAAGCCACACCGGGCATACCATACATCCACAATCTCAAACAAACAACCATCATACACCTCTAAGATCAGTTGTGAGGCTCAAATCCAACACCCATCATTTTACACATTTCACAAAGTTAAATAACAACTAAAATACTTAAACATGATCTCTTAAGGTTATAACATCAAAACAATCATCAAAACTCATATGAACTCAAAGGGGCGGAGGTGTTTATACCTTCCTTGAAGCTTTCCAAGCATCAACAATGGCTAATCTAGGCTTGGGGGTGCTTGGATGATCCTTATATAGCTTGAACTCATGGAAACAAAACCATAAAAACAAGTAGTTACTATTCATCATCTTTCTTAGTCACTAAAATCGGACGGGTAAAACACAGAGGTGAGGCGAGCGCTTACCATGGTTGCGTAGAGCTTCTCGAGAGCTTCGATTTGAGTGGTGGAACGCCAAAAACGGACAAGGGAATCACGAGTTATGAGCATTTCTTTCTCCACCATTTTCTCCCCCTCTCTCTCTCGGGTTTTCTCTTCAAAATGGGGAGAATTCTTTTTTTTTTCTTTTTGTTTTGATAACTAGATAAGAATGCTGATATTTGTATAAAAAGTGGTGAGTCATCACATTTTGGTGAGTCACCAGGACACGTGTCGCGCATGCATGCGTTTGGTTAAAGTAGCTTTACTGGTTCGTTTCTTTTCACATGGATGATCCAAATGTTGCATCCCTCAAATTAATCTTGTTACATGTTACTTCCATGTCTATATTTAATCCTGTAAATGTTGCCTTGTTCCTCTTGAAATGATTCGAAATATTTTCCAAAAAGAGCGAATAAAACTCTACGCGATTTTCGCAGTGAATAGTAACTATTCACTATTCACTCCAACAATCGAATCCTTAAATCGACTTTAATAAAATAATAAAGTTCCAAAATATTAAATCCTCAAATCCTCAATTTTAATATCTCATTTCTTGAATATAATAATATATAATTCGCTGCCCGGTCAAATACTATACCAAAATAAAATTTGGAATTTCTGAATTCCGATCATCTTTGCATTCACTTATTTACTTCGTAGATCACTAATATGACTTCGGAACGTCCACACTACGTCTCATACATAGGTGACATGAAAAATTTTCTTAACCCTCAAAATCACTATTCATCCACCAATATCACTATTCACTGCTGCACTTAATCATAATAAGAAAAGTTTTAAATTTTACCAAAAATTCGGGTTATTATAGTCTCCCCTCCTTAAAAGGATTCCGTCCCGGAATCAACTTAGGAATAACTGGGGGTACTTCTCTTCCATTGCACTTTCTAACTCCCAGGTGGATTCTTCCACCTCTTGATTTTCCACAAACCTTTCACTAGCTTGTCAACCTCGTCACTTAGCACTTGCTCTTTTCTATCCGTGATTTCCACAGGTTGTTCTTTGTAAGTCAGACCAGGTTGTATACCTACCTGCTCGTACTCTACATATGCCGGGCATCTATAGTATACTGACGTAGCATTGACACATGAACCCTGTTATGACCATTCTACAAGTTTGGGGGGGTAAGGCTGGCTCGTAGGCCACCTTCCTGACGCGTCTTAAATCTCATATGGCCCAATGAATCTCGGGCTCAACTTCCCTTTTCTTTCCAAATCTCATTAATTCTTTCCATGGATATCTTTTAGCATCACGAATCTCTAACCTCATATTCTCTATCTTGTTTGTACAGAAATACACCAATATAAACTTGCTTGTCATCCATTAACATGCCATTTAGCTTATCAATAGCAGTACTACCTCTATACTCGCGGGCTTAGTCCGCATGCTTTCTCTATCTGTCTTGGCTGTCACTAGCCGCTTGTTGGTGAAATCTTTTCTCTTTCTAGTTTGTTGGACTAACTTGGGTTTTGTGTAAAATCTCATCCTTTAATTCCCGATCATTCGGAATCCATCTCTGTCTCATTTTAATTAAGGGTATCGGCCACCACATTGGCCTTCCCCGGATGTCAGTGTATCTCACAGTCATAATCCTAGGTCAATTCTAGCCATTTCTCCATCTCATGCTATCTACTATCACGGGTAACTCAAAGCCAATTCATTACATTCCATAAAATTTGTGGGTGCATTAGTCAACCCAAAATAACCTCGATAGTTCGGAAAACTTGGCCTCATACTTGGTCACAGTCATGGTTTCTTGTTTTAACTCTTTAACTTTCATTTTCATTCGGGTCTCCATATATTTCCGAAAATTATTCCTCTAAAAACAACACACGCTGCACCTCTCCCAAGTCACAATACCAGCTCCCTCTGACTCCATCGTCAGTACTTATCTTGCTAACCCAGAGGTAGTGTACATTCGTAAACAACTCCTCCAAAATCTCAATTCCACTATAGGGCATCTGTCTAACACCGTTGTCACTGGAGTTCACGGCACATCGCTATTCTTTTCACATATATCGATTGACACGCTTTCCATTATCATAATATCCTTGGGAGAATAAACCAATTTCATCGATATGTCACTAACATTCTATTCGTCTTAGGGATTCGCTCCTGTCATAGGCGATTTCGTTGCGAATCTAATTCCTACCAGCGAATTTTGACTTATTTGACCTGGGTGGCCTCCCCTTAGAATTCAATGAGGATAACAAAAATTATGGGGCCTTGAAAAGACAGTCCACATATCAAGGAAAACGTCACACGCTGATGATCATAAGGTTATGAGTTTTAAGGTAACCTTATTGGAGGTAAGAGAATTTTACCGAGAGATCAATATGATCATAAGAACTCAACGTTGTGTGCCTCAATTGAGACATTACTAAAGGTAATTAGCCTTCTTGTATTTCACAACTTACCAGTGATGGCGTCCCATCCGACTTCTATCACACAGACAGATAGTCCTTGTAGCCCCTATAAGTATAGGGTTGTTCGTCTCAGTGGAAGTTGAAAAGTATGAAAGCAATTCGAGATCAATTTAATGATTATCGCCTTTCGACAATATTTCTCAAAGGAACACCTTGGATTAAAATTGAACAGATTCCAAAGGTGCGGTTTTCCAAAGAAAATACAAAGAAAAGAATACCCAAAAAGATACTGGTACTTAACAAACAAGTGGTGATGTATCACCATAGGGTCATTCATTATTTGAAGAAAAGTGAAAGCTTAAATAACCTCATTTGACAGGGCTTCGAAAGCCTGAAAGTAGGCATTGTGACAGCCTCTGGCACAAGTGAAATTGAATATGGTTTAGCACAAGTGTTATAAAATAACTTCGAAATGGGAATATACCCTTTATCAGAATTCTTTCCTGGAGAGAGGTCAAGATAGATCATAGATTGGGGAAATATCCCACATAATTTGCAAATGGGGAGGGTACTACCAAGGTCTCTACGGATGCCTTTTATGTCGGCTCCTCTAATGGATAATCGTTCCATTCCAAAGCTTTTCTTCCCCATGCACACCCTAAGGTGCTCGATACTTACGTTATTGTCGACTCATAATAGTCGCTAAGGATTCAACCATCAACATTTGCAATCGTAGGGAATTCTATTCGACTAGGCGCAAACATCTCAAGTAAGCGTTCTGTTCTATAAGAAGACTTCGATACCGTTGTCGCCCATAGCAATGACAATTCCACATGTCGACTGGGCGGTACTCCGGATGATCGTTAGAATCTATAGGCTTAAATCCGGTCTCTATTTCAATCATCCTTATACCCAATATTCCTTCTCCCATATCAATCCCGTGTGCTACATAAGCTTAACACTTTTGGCACAATAGCCTTTTCATTTAAGTCAACCCCGGAACTTCTCAGTCCGTCTTGGTTCTTAAATATATTTCGCCTTTACCGTCCAATCTCAACTTCATCATTTTATCTCTACAATCAATTATAGCAATCAGGGTCTGTCCACCAGCCCATATAACGGCTATCTTACCCAATCCACAGGGTTCACTCCAATTTCCACTCTCTTTGGTGACATCCCCTGGTAATCAGAAAGACAAGGTTTGCCAAAATCTGCTGAATTTCTTTCCAAAATCAGGGAAACTTGATCAATCTATTTACCTACTAGTAATGCTCGGATCTGATTTCCGACCTTTCTGTTCTATCCTCATAAGTCCTTCCTGGTTTCCTGAGGGTGGCAAATCTCGTTCTCGATTCCGTCTTAGCGTGCTTGTCTTACAATAACATTTGCATGGTACATATACCCAAAATTTTCCTTGGGATAATAAAATCCCTCAATGATGTAATAGACACTCTTTCCAGTGGAATCGCTGGTCGTGGGGGATTGAAACCTCATAGCCCAAGCAATTCCTTACACTATACTAGGCAACTAAGTACCCTTGATCTTTCGTGAAAATCTGAACATCTTGGTTCTTACGTATGCCGCCTCCTTATGGGAAACTATAACTGACTACGAGTAACAGGTTTCGTTCAAGTCGAATCAATCCACTGATACTGGCTATACTGCCTCTACCTCTTCTGCCTTGGAGACTCTTCTCCATTTTCTTTGTCATACCTCTTGATGAATCATGAACGATCCTTAACCTCTCGTCTCGTCCCTTATTTATCCCTTGAAGGTTCGTCCGGTCTTATTATTAGACCTCAAGTAACACACCGCATCTTTATCAATCAACACGTCCTCTACAAGATTCTTTCCTTGACCCACTATGGGGTCTTCCTCTAGATCCTCCTAGGGATCTTCCTTTATCGGGTCTCCGTCCATTTCAAGGAACGCATCATCAAATGCCTACTCAAAGGCCTCGGGATCTGGTATCTCAGAATCCCATCCATCTATAACTCACACGAATCGAGGTGACTAACCATGAAGTCCTAAGTACGGTTTCCCAAAAGAAGTCCCCTTTCGGGCTTCATCTTAAACAGTCAGGGTCATGTCCTCTAACCCGACTACGAACTCAATTTGAGCTCTAGATGTTCTCATCATTACTAAGGGTATTGTAAGACTCGATCTCCTATTGTTTTTGAGGACTGTAACCTAACGCTCTGATACCATCTCTGTAACAGCCCCAAATCCGGGGTCAGGGATTTAGGGTTGTCACAATCCATGTACTCCTTGCCTTACCTGTATTACTCACACCATTCATAATTCACCTGCTCATGACCCCACAACATATGTCTCACACACACACAGGTTAGAGTCTCAGAAACGACACAATACAACAACTGCGGAATAAATAACTTTTATTACAATACCCAAATGTCTTTTAATCTGTTACTGATACAATTTCTACGTATTGTTACATTACCAACTTAGCCTTCTGATGCTCACAATCCTCTAATACCATTCATGTCTATACATAAGTTGAATACCAAAGCCGTAGCCTGATTCGATTGGTTCGTACTACTCCCGGGATCACTGCTAGAAACTGTTTATGGAAACGCCTTGCGAGGTATGTGCCGTCCCATAGGCATCCTGCTTCGCTGCTATATAATATATATAAAATAATAGCAAGAGTGAGCGATAGCTCAGCAAGGTAATGAAAGTATGGCATAATTCTGCCTTTAATTCAACCCAGAAATAAAGCGGGTATAAGACAATAACTTGTCAAAATATCTCGATACTGAAATCATTTCCTTATCGGAATGTATTCCAAAAATAGTACCATTACTGTACTTCAAATATCATTTCATAATACTCTGCAACTTTCAATATTTATACTATGAACAAAGTTCTAGTATAGTATAAAAGATGAAATAATAAGATAACTCAGTATATCCTTTCTGTAAAATATCTGCTATATAAAATATAAGCAGAATATCAACATATACTTGAAAGATGAAGTTATAAGGAAAATTCAATATCATCTTTCATATCAAACAGTTACCTCATATCATAATTTGGAAATAAATACAATGTAAAATATTTCCAATTCATTTTCTAAACTCATCTGATCACGTATATCCTGTAGATAAAATCATATACTTTTCGTAAATTCATACTCTTTCTTATAAACTCATATACTGGAATATACTGGATTACTCTTGAGTAACCTTTCTGAAAACTTTCCTGAAACTGAATAGCTGGAACAACTTTCTTTTTCTGAAATCTTGCATGAAACATGCTCTTTCATGGATGCTGAACTGTAAATGGAGATTCTGGGCGCCAAGGATACCCCTACGATGATCAGTCGCAAGCTGTATCCCCCTGATCTTTTTATACGTAGAAGGGAAGAATAGACAGTATCTGACTGACCTACCTCCCCGCCAATCGGTTGTAGGCATGAAGTACAGACCCGTTTCACCAGTCCGTCGGCCTGTGACTCTCCTATGAGGAAGAACAGACCCGTTTCACCAGTCCGTCGGCCTGTTGCTCTCCTCTTTCCTACGATCGGGCAATTTCTGATAAACTAAGGGAAGAACAGACCCGTTCACCAGTCCGTCGGTCATATTGTAATTCCCTTAGGGGACCGGCGCTACTCAGTCCCTTACATACTCTCCAAGTTCGAGTAAATCCATAACACTGAAACATGAAGTTCCTTTCCCTTTTTCCCCGAGAATACAACTCCACAAAGTAGTCATATCTGGTTGGAAAGGAAAATTCACCCATATTTCCCAAGCTGACGCTTGTTAATGGATGCAACTAATTCCACTGATCTTACCCCTCGAATCTTGAGGAAGTAATCAAAATCATTTTGATGGTAGTAAACCAGACTGATAAATTCATTGATTTAAAAAGGCTTAGGACCGGGCAGTCCACTGGAAACATACATAAAATCTCGAGAAAGGTCCCATGCATTTGTAGTTTGAGCGAACATTTAAGTCTTTCTGAATATAGACCTAAACGGGAAATAGATTTGGGAACCTTCTCTATTTATAATAAAAATTGACTGAAATATACTTTATTAGTTATCTAGGGTTAAATAATAGTTTTCACCAAATACTTCCTTAAGAAGTAGGGCTTTAAATAATTAATGCAAACTATATTTAATAAAGAATATTTATTTAGAAATAATTCTCAAGTACTTTCTTATCAAAAAGGGTAGATAACAACTATTCATCATATATTTAAAATATACCCTTAATAGATTAAACTCCAAATGATCTTTAATTTGTAAACCACTTATCGAGATTAATTGTAATAACACAATAAAATAACCCTAGATAGCAACTGATACCATTCTTAGTATGTAAAATAAATATAGAGAATATATAATATATCTCTAGATAACAACTGATACCATTCCCGGTCCAAAGTATAAATGCATAGTATATTCCCCCTACTGAGGGTTTTGCTTAGCACATCAGCTCCAAAATGTTACTATATTCATAGCTTATAAGTTCAACTTGTATCAATACTTTGATTTAGCATCATAGAAATCATTTCGAAATCATACACATATAGCATATATCTCAAATTCTTTAGTTATCCCCACAACAGTTTTAAAAAGGTATAGGTTTGAAAACTTGCATGCATCTATCATATGCATATATTACGTCTCAACATTTTTAATACCATTACATCTATATACGATGTAAGGTTTGAAAACATGCATAATATCATATCGTATGCATCATTAGTATAATTAATGGAAAACATAGCATGGAATAAGAAATCTTGCATCTAGCATATGCATAATTTAAAATATGGTTTTAGAAACTTGCACGATACTTTGAACAAAGAATATATATACATAGATATATTTCTGAATCAACAAGTATTAGACATTCGAAAATATGCCCACTCTAACAATAGAGTAAGGGTTAGTAAACTTGCCTGATGCTCGAGAAGTGATAGGGGTTCGCGACGATGCCGGACAATCTAGACAAAGTCAAAGAAACGCATGATTAATCCCCTGGATAATCCACTTGTACTCAATGCTTAAACACGTAAGCGAAACACAACCAAGGAATTACTAGCTCGTTATAGGCTCATACTAAGTCCATGTTTAATCGACGATTACTTAAGTCGTAGGTTTAGTCCGAAATCTATCTTCGAATACAAGTTATACTTAACCATTTGCAACATCGGTTTCTAAGTCATGCTCTTAGTGGTTTTCACTTGCGCAACCTCGACTAAAACATTTTTATAAAATCGAAAAATAATCTTTTTAATCCGAATCGTTTTCGTGAGCCTTCCTAACTGTCTCTAGTATTATTCCTCAAAGTTTCCCATTTTAATATGGCCTATAAGTGGTCCAAATATAGCCTCAAAGTGGCTGACCAGAGAAGGGTTGTTTCTCCGAACGACGTTTACTAAAACTCACTTTTCTCTTAAACCGTAAATCGTAAAGACATGATTCTTGCGCTCACGTAAACTAGAAACAAAGCTCTACACACTCATGTTCATCATTGAACCAAAAGAGGCAGTTAAGTGTTCGGATTCTAGACAGTTTATAGAGTTACCGAAAATCGGGCATTACGACGGCTTAAAATCGAATAATCCAATTTTGTCACAACATAACCAAGCCACACCGGGCATACCATACATCCACAATCTCAAAAAAACAACCATCATACACCTCTAAGATCAGTTGTGAGGCTCAAATCCAACACCCATCATTTTACACATTTCACAAAGTTAAATAACAACTAAAATACTTAAACATGATCTCTTAAGGTTATAACATCAAAACAATCATCAAAACTCATATGAACTCAAAGGGGCAGAGGTGTTTATACCTTCCTTGAAGCTTTCCAAGCATCAACAATGGCTAATCTAGGCTTGGGGGTGCTTGGATGATCCTTATATAGCTTGAACTCATGGAAACAAAACCATAAAAACAAGTAGTTACTATTCATCATCTTTCTTAGTCACTAAAATCGGACGGGTAAAACACAGAGGTGAGGCGAGCGCTTACCATGGTTGCGTAGAGCTTCTCGAGAGCTTCGATTTGAGTGGTGGAACGCCAAAAACGGACAAGGGAATCACGAGTTATGAGCATTTCTTTCTCCACCATTTTCTCCCCCTCTCTCTCGGGTTTTCTCTTCAAAATGGGGAGAATTCTCTTTTTTTTTTCTTTTTGTTTTGATAACTAGATAAGAATGCTGATATTTGTATAAAAAGTGGTGAGTCATCACATTTTGGTGAGTCACCAGGACACGTGTCGCGCATGCATGCGTTTGGTTAAAGTAGCTTTACTGGTTCGTTTCTTTTCACATGGATGATCCAAATGTTGCATCCCTCAAATTAATCTTGTTACATGTTACTTCCATGTCTATATTTAATCCTGTAAATGTTGCTTTGTTCCTCTTGAAACGATTCGAAATATTTTCCAAAAAGAGCGAATAAAACTCTACTCGATTTTCGCAGTGAATAGTAACTATTCACTATTCACTCCAACAATCGAATCCTTAAATCGACTTTAATAAAATAATAAAGTTCCAAAATATTAAATCCTCAAATCCTCAATTTTAATATCTCATTTCTTGAATATAATAATATATAATTCGCTGCCCGGTCAAATACTATACCAAAATAAAATTTGGAATTTCTGAATTCCGATCGTCTTTGCATTCACTTATTTACTTCGTAGATCACTAATATGACTTCGGAACGTCCACACTACGTCTCATACATAGGTGACATGAAAAATTTTCTTAACCCTCAAAATCACTATTCATCCACCAATATCACTATTCACTGCTGCACTTAATCATAATAAGAAAAGTTTTAAATTTTACCAAAAATTCGGGTTATTATATAAACACTTGAGTGAATATTTAAAAATAATAATATTCACTTTATTTAAATAATATTCAAATAATATTTGTTATAATATTATTCAAATATCTCACCTTAAATATCCCATAATATAGATATTGGAATATTTAATAAACATTTAAAACATAACTGTCCCTGGAACCTTCCAGCTTTTGACAGTAGTTTAAAAATAATTAATAATTTGACTCCCGGTCTAAGTTTTTAAAACCATCGTACTAGTACTCTATACTTAGAGTCTTTAATACTCAACCTTGGTATATATCTAGTACTTAGCTAGTATATAAACCTTATACAGCTTTTTACAAATCAAAACAGTTTCACGATATTTTACAGCATAAAGCAACATATATAGCAATATCACAACACATATCACAACAGCATCATTATATGGTACAGGGTTTGAAAACTTGCCTTGGGGTCTTGGTGGTGTGGTAGCGGGGGCTTGAGAGGGTGCTCGTCGATCTATAACAAGATACATAATTCACAGTCAGTCCCCTTGAACCATTTAATGTGCTATAACTTAAGCACTACAGTTCTACCAATGAAAATTAAACGTCTCGCTCTTGGTCATCTATAACCTCTTGACGTTCCGTAAACCTCTAAGTCAAAAGCTTGGGTGAAAACCATTCACAAATCCCAAGTTCTTTTACTTTACCATTTCCTTGTTTTAAACCATCCCCTTAAGGGTATTTCACTCGCGCAACTTTCGTTCGCGCATTTTTATAAAATCACCAACTCATATTTTTAACTCGAACCCTTCTAGGCTTCCTTTCCTTATTATACATACTAGTATCCATTTTAATATCTCAACCCAATTCCAATTTTAAAGGGCTTGATCCCTAGCTCAAAGTTCATATAATGAACTATTTCGTTACGCGAAACCGCTTTTACTAAAACGGACGTTTCTCCTAAACCGTAAATCAAAACGATATGATTCTTTCGCTAAAATACTCTAGGAAACAGAGCCTACATGCTCATGGTCAGAAACCTCAAGTGTATGCCCTGTTTTGCAGTCATGGTTTCTGTATAAACTACCTAAGTAAAATCCGCCATGGTAACGGCGCTTACGCGTACTTCCCGTGTTTTAAAACACTCCAACCAAACTACAATCAACCATTAACCAACCACCAATCAAACTAAAGTTTATACTACCATTTATCTGCCCAAATAAGGTCACACTCTATTCCACAAGTTCATCCACAAATCAACCATTAAACATGTTTAAAATCATGCATACATGCTTCATCTTAACATAGTTCTAATCAAACACTTCTAACTTACTAGATCAAAACATAATCTTAGAAAGTAAGACGTTTTATACCTTCCTTGGAGCTTAACAAAGACTATATATTGATGATATATCCTTCATTGCTCCTTAACTATGTAAATCAAACCTAAGATCATCAAAACAAATCAAGATTCTATGAGGTTACTATTCACATCACTATTCATCATCAACTTTGAATCCATTTTTGATCAAGTTATGATCCATGGATGAGGCTAAGATTAGAGATCTACCTTGGATATAGGATGAGGGTGATTTAGAGCCCAAGATCAAGAATTATGGTTGAGTGGAAGTTGGAGCAAAATGTTTAAGCTCTTGGAAAGAAGAAATAGCCGAATATTGATGTTCTTCCTTGATGCATCTTTTCTTGATTTGTTTTCTTTTGATTCTTTCCTTTTTCTTTTGTCTAATAATCCTTAATACTTTTCTGATTAGTTTGTGTGGCTAAGACAAGGTTTTGTCATCAATGACAAGGCTAATATTGAACTTGTGGTGGTGGTGAAAGTGGTGACAAGGTGGTGATTCATCACCTTGTCATCACTTTGTCATGCTTATGTCATTTCCTTGCATCATGCTTATGTCATCCTTTGCATCCTCAATTCTTTTATACATTGCACTTGATGATCTCATATAATACTCCTCCTTTGGTTAGGGTTTAAATCATAATTTATTACGCTTTTGTTTCGCGATAGTTTCCAGTGGTTCTAAAGACGTTTCTCTGTACCAAATCTAGGGTACTTCCTTTATCCTTCCATTACCTTTGTCTAATATATAATCTTAGGTTTCTCACCTTGGTTTAAGATATGATCATGTATTTCCCATTCCACATACTTTCTCAAAACGATCAAATCAATTCATCCTTAACTGTCCAGTGAATAGTGATTTAAAACTCGGAGGGGAATCTTCTGATTCTGATCGCGTTTACATTCTTTTATTCTTCCTATACATCAATAATATCACTTCGAAACATTCATTCCATGTCGTCTACATAGTGTGGGCTGAAAAACTTTTCATCAGCAAATTTACTATTCATCAATGGAAATTCACTATTCATCAAGGTTTTAATTATTACAAAAATTTGGGATATTACAGTCTCCCCTACTTAAAAGGATTTCGTCCCAGAATCAGGTCAAAATAGATGAGGGTACTTTTCTAGCATTGCGCTCTCTAGTTCCCAAGTGGATTCTTCAACATTATGATTTCTCCACAAAACTCTTACCAGCTTTATAACTTTATTCCTTAGCACTTGATCCTTGCGGTCAATGATTTCTACCGGCTGCTCTATATATGACAGGTCTGGTTGTATATCTACTTGCTCGTATTCTACCACGTGTCTGGCATCCGGATTGTACTTCCTTAACATGGACACATGGAACACGTTGTGAACTTGCTGCAGGTTTGGGGGCAAGGCTAGCTCGTAAGCTACTTCCCCGATGCGTCTCAAGATCTCAAACGGTCCAATATATCCGGGGCTCAATTTCCCTTTCTTTCCGAATCTCATCAATCCCTTCCACGGAGATACTTTCAACAACACAAGATCTCCCACTTCGTATTCCTTCTCCTTTCGGGACAAGTCTGCATATTTCTTCTGTCTGTCTTGGGCTGCTACCAGCCGTCCTCTGATAAGGTCTATTGCATCCTTAGTTTGTTGGACCATTTCGGGTCCGAGCATTTTTCGCTCTCCAACTTCATCCCAATACAAGGGTGATCGACATCTTCTTCCATACAAGGCTTCATACGGGGGCATCCCGATACTTGCATGAAAACTGTTATTGTAGGAAAACTCTATCAGGGGTAGGTGATCATCCCAATTTCCTTTGAAATCTATGGCACAAACTCTCAACATATCCTCTAAGGTTTGGATAGTCCTCTCACTTTGCCCATCCGTCTGGGGATGGTAAGCGGTACTCATGTTTAGCTTGGTTCCTACACATTCTTGAAAGCTTCTCCAAAATCTGGAGTTAAATCTAGGGTCTCTGTCTGACACAATGGAGACTGGAACTCCATGTCTCGCCACAATTTCTTTCATGTAAATATCCACTAGACTATCTACAGTGTATCTTTCATTAATCGGAAGGAAGTGGGCTGACTTCGTCAACCGGTCTACTATTACCCAGATGGCGTCGTGCTTAGCTTTGGTTCGTGGCAATCCTACTACGAAATCCATGGCTATTTGTTCCCATTTCCCTTCTGGAATCTCTAGGGGTCTTAAAAGTCCACCGGGTCTTTGGTGTTCTGCCTTTACTCTTTGGCAGGTCAAGCATTTGCTTACCCACTCTGTTTAGGCCACCAATAATATTCCTTTAAATCCCTATACATCTTGGTACTTCCCGGGTGAATTGAATACCTTGAGCTATGACTCTCATGTAGAATCTCGTCTTTTAATTCCTGATCATTAGGAATCCAAATCCGGTAAGTATACCTCATGACTCCCTTACCGTCTCTCTCAGTCCTTAATTCCTCTCCCGTCATTAGCTCTTTCCCTTCGCTCATCATGCGTTCTTGACTTAATTTGATCTTTTGTAGCAAATTTGATTGTAGTGCGATTTCAAATAGTTTTTCTGTGCCATTTCCGGTTATTTTAACCTCAATCTCCATCTTTTCAAACTCTTGGATTAACTTCTCTGAGGAGGTTATCATTTTGAGTCTCTCCTTCCTACTAAGGGCATCGGCCACCACATTGGCCTTCCCTGGGTGGTAAAGAATCTCGCAATCATAATCTTTGATTAATTCTAAGCATCTCCTCTGTCTCATATTGAGCTCTTTCTGAGTGAAAATGTACTTAAGGCTCTTATGGTCTGTGTAGATCTCACAGTTTTCCCTATATAAATAATGCCTCAAAATCTTTAAGGCGAAAACTATGGCTGCTAGTTCCAAATCATGGGTAGGGTATCTACTCTCATATTCTTTTAACTGCCTAGAAGCATATGCAATCACCCTTTCGTGTTGCATAAGAACGCATCCTAACCCTTTGTGTGATGCGTCACTATAGATCACAAAATTTCCTCTTCCATCTGGCAGTGCCAGTACAGGGGCAGTAACTAGCCTCCTTTTCAATTCCTGAAAACTCTTTTCACATTTCTCAGTCCACTCAAACTTCTCAGTCTTTCGGGTCAGTCGGGTCAGTGGGGCTGCTATCTTGGCAAAATCTTTCACAAATCTTCGATAATACCCGGCTAAGCCTATAAAACTTCTCACCTCAGTCGGGGTGGTCGGTCTGTCCCAATTAGAAACGGCTTCTATCTTAGCAGGGTCAACTAGCACTCCATCACTGCTGACTACATGGCCTAGAAACTGTACTTTTCTCAGCCAAAATTCACACTTGGAAAACTTAGCATAAAGTCTTTCCTTTCTCAAAATCTCTAACACTATTCTCAAGTGTTCTGCGTGTTCCTCCTCTGTCTTGGAGTAGACTAAAATATCATCAATAAAAACTATGACGCACTTGTCTAAGTATTGCTTAAAGACTCTATTCATTAGGTCCATGAAGGCTGTTGGGGCATTTGTCAGCCCGAACGACATTACTAAGAACTCATAGTGTCCATACCTCGTGTGAAATGCAGTCTTGGGTATATCTTCAGGTTTTATTTTTAACCGGTGATATCCAGTCCTCAGGTCAATCTTGGAGAAGTAAACCGCATCTTTCAACTGGTCAAACAAATCATCAATTCTTGGTAAAGGATATCGGTTCTTAATGGTCAACTTGTTTAGTTCACGGTAGTCTATACACAATCTCAAACTACCATCCTTCTTCTTCACAAACAGTACTGGTGCACCCCAGGGTGACACACTGGGTCTTATCATTCCCTTATCTAGCAATTCCTGCAATTGACTAGCTAACTCTTTCATTTCTACCGGAGCTAACCTGTACGGGGCCTTTGAAACTGGCGCCGTCCCTGGAGCTAATTCGATAGCGAATTCTATCTCCCTATCAGGTGGTAATCCCGGAAGGTCTTCCGGAAATATGTCTTCAAATTCATTAACTATGGGAATATTTTGTAGCTTAGGAACCTCTCGATTTGTATCTATCACATAGGCTAAATAAGCCTCACACCCATGCTGCAACAACCTCTTGGTTTGGGCCATGGTTAAAAACTTACGGGTTTGTCGTTGTCCCTTGAACACGACCTCCCGCCCTTCGGACGTTTTAATCCAAACTTTCTTTCTTTCACAATCTATCTGAGCACCATTGCTCGACAACCAATCCATTCCCAAAATAACATCACATTCCCCTAATTTAAATGGAACTAAATCTACACGAAACTGTCGACCTTCTATTACTAGGCTACAGTCTATGTGTATTTCATCAACTGGAATTACTTCCCGATTTGCTATTTCTACCTCTAATACTTCGTTTAATGGTTTCGCCCTAAGTCTTAACTGACTCGCGAAATCCCTCGAAATAAAAGACTTGGTAGCTCCCAAATCAAATAAAACATTTGCATTGACGGTGTTGAGTAAAAGGGTACCTGCTATCACATTAGTGTTCCTTACGGCATCTTTCACCGTCATATTGAAAGTTCTAGCAGTTGGGGGTTTGTTAGAGGCGGCTCCACTGATTCTCGAGCCGGCAGGGTTTGCCATAGGGCAGTCTCTTTTCACGTGTCCTAATTTTCCACATCGAAAACACTTCTGATCATTTTGGGGGCAGGTGTTGGAGTAATGCCCTGTTTTGTTGCACGTGAAGCAGGTTACCGACTTTAGGGTACATTCTCCCAGGTGTTTTCTTCCACAAGTCTTGCAGTCAGGTAGTGGGGGTCGAGGTTGATTAAAACGGGACACTCCAGTCTGTCTGCCGCCCTGGCTTATACTCTTATTCTCAGGTTTCCTGAATCCTAAATTCCTTAATGGCTGAGACCGGGTCCCTCCAAATGTCCTTGCTGGAAAGCTCTTGTTCACCGAGCTTCCTCCTTGACTACCAAACTTCCTCTTTTTCTCTTCTCTTCCTTTCTGACTTTGCTCACTACCTGCTTCCACTATGGTTGCCTTTTGCACTAGCGACGCATAGTCCGTTAATTCCAACACTGCTACTCTATTCTTAATCCATTGTTTCAGCCCTTGCTGAAACCTTCTTGACCTCTTCAAGTCAGTATTTACAAAATCTGGCACAAACCTAGATAATTCAGTAAACTTGGCCTCATATTCTGCCACAGTCATGTTATCCCGTTTCAGTTCCAAAAACTTCCTTTCCATTTGTGCTTCCATGAACACAGGGAAATACTTTTCCAGAAATAAAGTAGTAAAACTTGCCCAGGTAACAACGGTATTGGTTTCTAGGTTCTTCTTTGATTCCCACCAGTAGTTAGCCTCCCCTTTCAGGAGGTAAGTAGCAAGACGGTCTTTTGGGCTTCCTCAATACCTAGGATTTCAAAAGATTTTTCCATTTCCTTCAACTAAGCTCTTGCCTCAACAGGGTCAGCAGATCCCTGAAATTCCGGGGGTCCTAAGGACTTAAAAGCCTTAAAAGCACTATGCCCCGCAGTATTGGGGCCTGGTGGTGGTGGCGGTGGATGTTGGTTCAAATTCTGTCGGAGTAGGTGCATAAATTGGTCCATCGGGTTTCCACCGGGAACCTCTACATTCTGAGTGCTCTCATACTCTTCCTCTTCGTAGTCCTGATCATCAAACTCATTGTAATCATCATCCTCTCCGCTTCCTTCATACTCACCTTCCTCACGGTTTTGTTCTTCCATCTCGTGGAAGTCTGGGTTTTCTCCCTCATTACGATAATCTTGCCTTTCATCTCCCTGGTTAACACTACCCTGAGCCGCAGAATTGGCAAGGCGTGCTCGGGTTCCCATACGTCGGGGTGGCATTTTCCTGATGTTTTTAAACAAAACTTTTATTAAACCCATTTGTTTCTTTTTACAAAACATTTGGTTGAATCAATTGAGTCCTTGGTGAAAATCTAGGAATCATCCTTGCTCACACAAAACTTTTTTTTTTTTTGTAAATAAATAAAAATATATTTATATTTTTTTTTTCCAAATGGGGGTTTGCACAGTTTATATGTCAAAACTAATAACTTGTAAAACAATTGAAATAGCAGGGGATATCAAATTTAAGACTGAAAGCTTTAAAGAAACAGAAAGGTACGAATATATACATAAGTGACATAAAGTCACGAGGTACTGAAACTAAGTTTCAACAAAAGCGAATACATCGCTGAAATACATCGTCCGTACAACAGTCAAAAGCTAAGTACTACCAGTCAACCTGTCAACATCTGCTACGTCAGTCTGATTAGCCTATCTCTAACTCAGAAAGGATACTACTATACATCGGAACCATCCACAAAAACTGGCACTACTAACGGCCATCTGAGTTTAGAGAACTAAGCTATCTATCACCTATCAAGTCTCCCCATCCGAGCGGGTCAGATTCCTGACACGCGCCATAGCATCTGCCCAAATCCTCTCTGTAGCTAGTCGGGGTACCAGTCCCTCAGCAATAACAGGCATGCCTCTCATGCGGACCATAGCTCGCCACTCAATGCGGGAAATCTCAAGTCTCATATCCATATGAGTCATACACCTCATCCCGTCCTGATAAGAACGACGGATCTCTCTCTCCGCTGCCAACTCAGTGGTCAGCCGGCCAATCATCCAGTCATGGATCACAGTAGGTACTCCAGTAGGTGAGGGAGGAGGTGTGTCTGGATCAGTCATAGCCTGGTCCTCCTCATATCCCTCAGGGGCAAGATCCTAATCATCGTCTGATGGTAGCGGGCTCAATGGGGGCACAGGAGGGGTAAGGGCTCTCATAGTCGGCAGAAGGTACATCCTGACGCCTCCTCGGCTAGCACTATCCTCAGAAGTCTCATCATCATCCGTAGTAACTACATCGGGTACAATCTGATCCCCCTCAGTGGAATCATCATCATCAGTCGAATATCCCTCAAGAGAGAGAATAGGAGAAGTAGGAAAGTCAAACACAGTCGTGGGGTCCTCTTCCGGATCCTCGTCCGGGTCCTCAGTATCCTCCTCGGGATCCTCCATGGGGTCGTCCATGGGGTCGTCATCAGCCGCCAGCAGAGCCTCGTCATGCTGGGTCTCAAAGTCATCAACCTCCTCGGCCGCGAATACCTATACAAGCGAAAACTAGGTTACTATACTGTGTAATCAAAGTTCCCTTGCGGGTTTTAACAGTCGGTGCTACATCCGGTAGCCCAACCATGAACTCGATGGGAGTTCTTCTTATTATTATAGTTGCTTTTATTATTCCTAACGCCCTATCGTTTCTGAGATTAATAACTATAGGCTCTGATGCCATTTCTGTAACACCCCCAGACCCGGGGTCGGAGATCTGGGTTGTCACGATCCCTTGTTCCGTACAATCACTTAATACTTGAACTATAAAACAATAAATCATCACACATGGTGACCCCACCATCAATATACTCACACCAGTTATGTCTCAGAAACGAACTTACAATACAGTAGTCATATGATCCACAAATTAAAGTTATTACAACTCAAAATGTAAAATACTGCAACCTACTACCAGTATGATTTCTATGTGAAACCATAAGGTAGCGCAAAAGTTTGTTCTTGTTCATTAATATACATAAGTGATACTTATAATTAAACCGGAGCAATAAAAGTTACACTCCGAACCAACTCGGGACTTCTACCTGATCCTCTGTAACAACCATGTTACGGGCGGCCTGTATAGCTCTGACGCGCTTCCGAGCGGTACGGCGAATCCTGGCCATCTACTCTAGCTGTTGTGTTGTGATATATATGTATAGAAAGAAAAGCAAGAGTGAGCACTCGGCCCAGCAATAATACAATACAGTATAACCTACAAGTAAGCTTATATCATAAAGGAAAACCTTTAAAACTTCATTCGTATACAGAATGATATATTTATTTCTCTTTTCGTCAAAAACATACTATACAGTACGACTACTGTATGAGGAACATCATTATTCATTACTGTCACATTATCAGTAACTCAGCGCATAGGCTTTTGTTACAATGTGCAGCTCAACTCCAATTGGAGGGAAGGGAATGTACTGGAACACCCGATACACGGTGATCAGCCGTTGTATCGTAACTTTTCTTTTCTACTAGTAGAAGGACGACTTCCTGTTCAGTTATCACCCTGACCGCATACGGGCCATTGTGCTAAGAGATCACTACCCCGGGCCTATTTCATCACCGGGTAAGCCTTAGCACGCAAGAGATCACTACCTCGGGCCTATTTCATCACCGGGTAAGCCTTGATAGTTTTGGCACTACCCCGGCACCTATTTCATTGCCGTGTAGACCTTTCCAATTCCCATGATGAAAAATATTAATGAAAGAGAAATCGGAAATTTAATCCCATTTTTCCCGAGTACAAATACTTGTCAAAACTTTTGTAACCGTTCAGAAGACCTTACTCCAGAGTAATTGGAAGGAGTAAGTCCAAGTGTGGGTTGACATTAGTCAATGAGACTACCGATGATTACTACATATTTTGAAATCATGACCAGGGAGTTTATTGAAATATCAGAGTTCAGTCAGTTGAAAAACTCTTATTTGAATGGGGGAGCAATCCCCTAGTTATAGATACTTTAGAGGAACCGCGGAAGTAAATCACTGTCCTCGAATTCTTGAACTAGATTCCCAGTTTTCGAGGAGTTGGAAATAATATTGTTTGCATTTAATTACCTTTAACTATCTTAAAATAATAGTTGGGAATCTCTATTTTAATACCTTTTCTGAAAATCAGAAATTTATATTTTTGTGTAAAAAATAGAACCTTGGATCATATAATAAGGTTCTATGATTCTAAATCATTTTTGGAATATTTGATAAATACTCAAATAATGAATATTAAATTTTTATTCAATATAACTACTTAAGTGAATATTCAAAATAATATTCACTTAATTAAATAATAATCAATTAATAAATATTGAATTATTATTCAATATAAACACTTGAGTGAATATTTAAAAATAATAATATTCACTTTATTTAAATAATATTCAAATAATATTTATTATAATATTATTCAAATATATCACCTTAAATATCCCATAATATAGATATTGGAATATTTAATAAACATTTAAAACATAACTGTCCCTGGAACCTTCCAGCTTTTGACAGTAGTTTAAAAATAATTAATAATTTGACTCCCGGTCTAAGTTTTTAAAACCATCGTACTAGTACTCTATACTTAGAGTCTTTAATCCTCAACCTTGGTATATATCTAGTACTTAGCTAGTATATAAACCTTATACAACTTTTTACAAAGCAAAACAGTTTCACGTTATTTTACAGCATAAAGCAGCATATATAGCAATATCACAACACATATCACAACAGCATCATTATATGGTACAGGGTTTGAAAACTTGCCTTGGGGTCTCGGTGGTGTGGTAGCGGGGGCTTGAGAGGGTGCGCGTCGATCTATAACAAGATACATAATTCACAGTCAGTCCCCTTGAACCATTTAATGTGCTATAACTTAAGCACTACAGTTCTACCAATAAAAATTAAACGTCTCGCTCTTGGTCATCTATAACCTCTTGACGTTCCGTAAACCTCTAAGTCAAAAGCTTGGGTGAAAACCATTCACAAATCCCAAGTTCTTTTACTTTACCATTTCCTTGTTTTAAACCATCCCCTTAAGGGTATTTCACTCGCGCAACTTTCGTTCGCCCATTTTTATAAAATCACCAACTCATATTTTTAACTCGAACCCTTCTAGGCTTCCTTTCCTTATTATACACACTAGTATCCATTTTAATATCTCAACCCAATTCCAATTTTAAAGGGCTTGATCCCTAGCTCAAAGTTCATACAATGAACTATTTCGTTACGCGAAACCGCTTTTACTAAAACGGACGTTTCTCCTAAACCGTAAATCAAAACGATACGATTCTTTCGCTAAAATACTCTAGGAAACAGAGCCTACATGCTCATGGTCAGAAACCTCAAGTGTATTCCCTGTTTTGCAGTCATGGTTTCTGTATAAACTACCTAAGTAAAATCCGCCATAGTAACGGCGCTTACGCGTACTTCCCGTGTTTTAAAACACTCCAACCAAACTACAATCAACCATTAACCAACCACCAATCAAACTCAAGTTTATACTACCATTTATCTGCCCAAATAAGGTCACACTCTATTCCACAAGTTCATCCACAAATCAACCATTAAACATGTTTAAAATCATGCATACATGCTTCATCTTAACATAGTTCTAATCAAACACTTCTAACTTACTAGATCAAAACATAATCTTAGAAAGTAAGAAGTTTTATACCTTCCTTGGAGCTTAAAAAAGACTATATATTGATGATATATCCTTCCTTGCTCCTTAACTATGTAAATCAAACCTAAGATCATCAAAACAAATCAAGATTCTATGAGGTTACTATTCACATCACTATTCATCATCAACTTTGAATCCATTTTTGATCAAGTTATGATCCATGGATGAGGCTAAGATTAGAGATCTACCTTGGATATAGGATGAGGGTGATTTAGAGCCCAAGATCAAGAATTATGGTTGAGTGGAAGTTGGAGCAAAATTTTTAAGCTCTTGGAAAGAAGAAATAGCCGAATATTGATGTTCTTCCTTGATGCATCTTTTCTTGATTTGTTTTCTTCTGTTTCTTTCCTTTTTCTTTTGTCTAATAATCCTTAATACTTTGCTGATTAGTTTGTGTGGCTAAGACAAGGGTTTGTCATCAATGACAAGGCTAATATTGAACTTGTGGTGGTGGTGAAAGTGGTGACAAGGTGGTGATTCATCACCTTGTCATCACTTTGTCATGCTTATGTCATTTCCTTGCATCATGCTTATGTCATCCTTTGCATCCTCAATTCTTTTATACATTGCACTTGATGATCTCATATAATACTCCTCCTTTGGTTAGGGTTTAAATCATAATTTATTACGCTTTTGTTTCGCGATAGTTTCCAGTGGTTCTAAAGACGTTTCTCTGTACCAAAGCTAGGGTACTTCCTTTATCCTTCCATTACCTTTGTCTAATATATAATCTTAGGTTTCTCACCTTGGTTTAAGATATGATCATGTATTTCCCATTCCACATATTTTCTCAAAACGATCAAATCAATTCATCCTTAACTGTCCAGTGAATAGTGATTTAAAACTCGGAGGGGAATCTTCTGATTCTGATCGCGTTTACATTCTTTTATTCTTCCTATACATCAATAATATCACTTCGAAACATTCATTCCATGTCGTCTACATAGTGTGGGCTGAAAAACTTTTCGTCAGAAATGTTAGATATAATTGCTGACGTTTGTTCATCAGTGTTTAAAGTACCAGGTACATATCAGAGTTTATATAGAAGCCAGTCAGAGTTTGATAAAGTCTGACTGGGTGAAGAGTTTATATGGAAGCCGGTCAGAGTTTGTTAAAGTCTGACAGGGTGATAGTTGACTTAGCTGTCGGTGCAAAGATAAAGATTCTAGAAGCAATATATTCTGAAGATGGAAAGAAGCAGAATATATTGATACAGCTAAGAAGACTGGACAGAAGACTGAAGCAATCCTTAATTGATAATAATTGTATAGCTAATTTATAGGAGTATCAATTAGATAAGGATTGTATGTAGCTGTGTACTATATAAACACAGATAGGTTATCCCTAGAAGGGATGCGAACATAGAATTATTATTCTTGTAACCTAGTAGCTCTTTGTGATTCGTTAACATCACTAAGAGAGAATTATTTAATATAATTCAGTTTGTTGATTTACAAACCTGTGTTCTTGATTGTTATTCTCATACATACTTGATTATATATTGTGTATTCGGCCTAACAATTGGTATCAGAGCCAAGGCTGTTTAATATATACAGTTTTACGGTTCAAACACAGTAATAATCATGTCTGAAGAAAATCAAACTGCTCCTAAGGCTGAACAGGTTAAGCCCAATTCTGTGAGTCGATATGAAACAATCAGGGTTCCAATTCTCAGGCCAGTAGAGTATCCGATTTGGAAGGTGAAGATGACCATGTTTCTGGAGGCTACAGATCCAGAATACCTTGACAGAATCTATGATGGTCCTCATATGCCGACTAAATTGTCCCCTGTTGTTGATGGTCAAGAACAAAAGACTGTTCCAAAGGAAAAGAAAGATATGACTCCTGAGGACATCTCATCAGTTGTAAAAGATGCAAAGGTTAGACATCTTCTCCACAGTGCTTTAGATAATGTTATGTCTAACAGAGTAATTGGCTGCAAAACTGCCAAAGAGATATGGGATGCTTTAGAAGTCAGATGCCAGGGAGCAGGTGTTATCAAGAAGAACAGAAAGACAATACTCACACAGGAGTATGAGCACTTTGATTCAAGAACTAATGAAACCTTGACTGAGACTTATGATAGATTTTGCAAACTATTGAATGATCTGTCTCTGTTTGATAAAGAATATGAGCTTGAAGAGTCTAATCTCAAGTTTCTGTTATCTCTACCTGAAAAGTGGGATTTAAAGACAACCACAATAAGAGATAATTATGAGCTTGCTGATACAGATCTTGATGAAATCTATGGGTTGTTGAAAACTCATGAACTGGAGATAGAACAAAGGAATAGAAGATTGAGTAAAAAGACAAAATCTGTTGCTCTCAAAGTTGAGGAGAAGCCCATTAAGAAGGAATCATCAAGGAAGAAAGCCAAGGGAAAGGCTTTAGTCATTAAATCTGAAAGTGAGTCATCAAACTCTGATGATGACTCAAACTCTGATGAAGCTTCTGACTCTGAGGATGATGAAGAACAGATGATGCAAATGGCTGCACTGATGGTGAAGACTTTCAAGAAGATGGGATTCAAGAACTTTAAGAAAGGAAAGAGATTCTCAAGGAAAGATTCAAACTCTGAAATGAAAAGTTTTAGAAAGTCTGATGGAAGGGAGACCAAGTCTGGCAAGAAGGATAAATCTGAAATCCAGTGCTACAGGTGTAAGGAGATGGGTCACTATGCCCCAGAGTGCAAGAAAGGCAAATCTGAGAAAGCACTCATCTCCAAAAGGCAAAGACTGGGCAGATACTTCAGACTCTGATGATGGAGAAAATTATGCTCTAATGGCAACTGTCAGAGATGAGACTGAATCATCTGAAAATAAGGTACCCCTAACTACTTATGCTTATGATACTGATAATATATCTGAGTTAAGAGTATATCTGAAAAGCGTACATGTTAGCTATAGGGATCAGACTTTAGAGAATGAGAGAATTAAAGCTGAGAATCTTAGTCTTAAAGATAGAAACAAGTTTCTTGAAGGAGAACTTGAAAATATGAAGCAGATTCAAAAAGAAAGAGATGATGCTGTTTATGTAGAACAGGAATTGCTCAAAAGATATAAGCAATTAGAATCTGATCTAGAAAAAGAAAGAAAAATAATCAAGACTTGGACAGACTCTGGAAGAGACACTCATCAAGTGTTTCAGACAGACTCTGTAGGTTTAGGCTATTGTGAAAATGATGAACTTAGGTTTAAAGACAAGGTTAAGGTTAAACCACAACTTAAACCTGTGATATTTGTTCCAGAAACCAATAAGTTAAAATCTGTTGTAATAAGAGAAGCTGATATGGAATCAGATGAAGCCTGTGAAAGACAGGAAAATATTATAACAGAAAAACTTATGGAAAGAGAAGCTGTTAGAAAGCCAGTAAAAACTTGTGAAAAATAGGTTAATGTTGGTTTGATGACAGGGAAACAGTTCAATCATAAGCTGAAAGAGGTAAAATCTGCCATGAAACCAAAAGGGTCCAAGAAGAATAGGAATGGAAAGATAGGCATAAATAAAAGAAATAATCAATTGCCTACTGGTGCTGCTCCAAGGAAAACATGTTATAATTGTGGTAGTTCTAATCATCTTGCTAATTACTGCACAAAGAATAAAAATATCAATTCTTTACCTTCTACATCAGGAGTAAAGAATGATTATGTTAGGGTTAGACCACAGACTTTATGCACACACTGTGGGAGCACTTGGCATTCCATTTATACTTGCAAGAGTTATCATGCTATTTATCACAACTATTATGAGCTAAAACCCAATCTAAAGTGGGTTAGAGCAAACTCTGCAAGTGTAAAGTCTGACAATGTTAGTTTAAACTCTGTTGATAGTAATTCCGCTGCAAAAACTAACACTGTTAAGAAAGACAAAGGATCCAAGCAAGTCTGGGTCCTTAAAACTAACACTTAGTGTTTATTTGTGATTGCAGGGTATAAAAGAGAGCACACTTATCTTGGACAGTGGATGCTCAGGACATATGACTGGAAATAAAGCCCTCCTATCAGACTTTAAGGAGAAAGCTGGCCCAAAGGTTTCCTATGGAGATGGCAACATAGGACACACTCTGGGATATGGCAATATTAATCTTGGAAGTGTCATCATCACTAATGTAGCTCTAGTCTCAGGACTCAAGCATAATCTGCTATCTGTGAGTCAAATCTGTGACAGAGGAAACCATGTAGATTTTCACACTGAATACTGTGAAGTTATCAGTAAATCTACTGGAAAAGTTGTTCTAGTTGGACACAGGCGCAACAACATTTATGAAGCAAGTTTGGTAACAAACTCTGATGGAAAAACAGTGTGTCTGACTGCAAGAATGTCAAATGAAGAGAGTTGGAATTGGCATAAAAAGCTCTCTCATCTCAATTTGAACAACATCAATGAGCTAATAAGAAAGGATCTTGTAAGGGGACTCCCAAAATCAATACTCAGTCTAGATGGCCTATGTGATTCTTGTCAAAAGGCTAAACAAAGGAAGTCATCTTTCAAGAGCAAATTTGAATCTTCAGTAGTGGAACCTTATCATCTTCTACATGTTGATCTCTTTGGACCAGTGAATGTGATGTCTATGGGCAGAAAGAAATATGCTCTAGTAATTGTTGATGAATATACTAGATATACATGGGTGTATTTCTTATCAAAGAAGGATGAAACTGCTCAAACTCTGATGGATCATGTAAATCTACTGGACAAAGGATCACAGCACAAAGTCAAAATTATAAGGAGTGATAATGGAACTGAATTCAGAAACTCAATCATGGAAACTTCTGCAAGGAAAGAGGAGTGAAACAAGAGTTTTCTGCACCTGGAACTCCACAGCAAAATGGTGTAGTTGAAAGAAAGAACAGAACTTTAATTGAAGCAGCCAGAACTATGCTTGAAGAAGCAAAACTACCAACTTATTTCTGGGCAGAAGCTGTTCAAACTGCTTGTTTTACTCAAAATGCAACATTGATCAACAAGCATGGTAAAACACCATATGAGATGGTGAAAAATAAGAAGCCAAATTTGAAATATTTTCATATATTTGGATGCAAATGCTTTGTGTTGAAGACTCATCCTGAACAGTTGACCAAGTTCGAGTTAAAAGCTGATGAATGAATCTTTGTTGGTTATCCATTGTCAACAAAAGCATTCAGAGTCTACAATCTGAGAACTAAAGTGATCATGGAATCCATACATGTGTCGTTTGATGACAAGAAAATAACTGGACTTGATGACTTAGATGGATATGATCAACTGCGTTTTGAAAATGAAGGTTTATTCTCTGATGGTGTAAACTCTGATGAAGCAGTACCGACAAACTCTGATGAAGCGGTTCTGACAAACTCTGATGAAGCAAACTCTGAACCTCTACTGGTAAATACTGGAGAAACTGGAAATTCTCAAATTGAACAAAATAGAGAACCAGTTGAGGGGGAGCGTGAAGAAGCTCAACAAGACACAGCAAGTGAGTCAGTTGAGGAAACTGATTCAAACTCTGAGCCATCCAATTCAGGGGGAGCCTCAGATACTGCAGAAAGTCAACATATGAATCATGAGAGCATGGATCAAGGGGGAGGATCCAATAATGATGCAAGAAACCACTTACCAACAGCAAGAAAGTGGACACAGGCACACACACCTGATCTCATAATTGGAGATCCTGATGCTAGTGTGAGAACTAGAAGTGCAACAAATAATGAGTGTCTGTATCATGCTTTCTTGTCTCAAACAGAACCAAAGAAAGTGGAGGAAGCTCTTCAAGATGCTAATTGGATTACAGCAATGCAAGAAGAATTAAATGAATTTGAAAGAAATGAAGTCTGGACACTTGTACCTAGACCAAAGAATAGATCAATAGTAGGTACAAAGTGGGTTTTCAGAAACAAGACTAACAGTGAAGGTGTGATTACAAGAAACAAGGCTAGACTTGTGGCTAAAGGTTATTCACAACAGGAAGGGATTGACTATGATGAAACCTTTGCTCCAGTTGCAAGATTGGAAGCCATAAGAATTTTTCTGGCCTATGCTGCACACAAGAAGTTTAAAGTCTTTCAGATGGATGTAAAAAGTGCTTTTCTCAATGGGAAGCTTGAAGAAGAAGTGTTTGTTGAACAACCACCAGGATTTGTAGATCCCAAGCATCCAGATTATGTCTACAGGCTTGACAAGGCATTATATGGACTAAAGCAAGCACCAAGAGCATGGTATGAAACTCTTGCTCAATTTCTTTTAGAAAGTGGGTTCACAAGAGGTACAATTGATAAAACCTTGTTTTATTTCAATTCTGGTGATGATTTGCTTTTAGTTCAAATTTATGTAGATGATATTATCTTTGGATCTACTAATGACAAACTTTGTAAGAAGTTTGCAAAGCTTATGCAATCCAGGTATCAAATGAGCATGATGGGAGAGCTTAGTTATTTTCTAGGCTTACAGGTCAAGCAAACAGATGATGGTATTTTTATCAATCAAGCAAAATATACCAGAAATCTTCTCAAGAAATTTGGTATGCTTGATAGTTCATCTGCTTCAACTCCCATGGCTACAGCAATAAAGCTAGACAAAGACACAGGAGCCTCAGTAGATATGACAAACTACAGAGGAATGATAGGGTCTTTACTGTATCTTACTGCAAGTAGACCTGATATCATGTATGCAACATGTCTTTGTGCAAGATTTCAAGCAGATCCCAGAGAGCCTCATCTAACAGCTGTAAAAAGGATTTTCAAATATCTCAAAGGAACCATAACCTTGGGTTTGTGGTATCCTAGAGAATCAGAGTTTAAGCTAATTGGTTACTCTGATGCAGATTTTGCAGGCTGTAAGATAGACAGAAAAAGTACAAGTGGAAGCTGTCAATTCTTAGGTGACAGATTGGTTTCTTGGTATAGCAAGAAACAGAAATCAATTTCCACATCCACTGCAGAAGCAGAGTATATAGCTGCTGGTAGCTGTTGTGCACAGATTCTGTGGATGAAGAATCAGTTGCTGGATTATGGTCTGAGGTACTCTAAAATACCTATTTACTGTGATAATCAAAGTGCTATTGCTATGACAGGTAATCCAGTACAGCACTCCATGACCAAGCACATCAGCATAAGGTATCATTTTATCAGGGAACATGTGGAAGAAGGAGATATTGAACTTCATTTTGTGTCTACAGACCAACAACTTGCAGATATCTTCACCAAACCTTTGAGTGAAGCTACTTTTACAAGATTGGTAAATGAACTTGGAATGATCTCTGGTTTTGACTAGAGATACGGGTTAGACTCAAAAACTATACATGTTTGATTTTTATGCTCATGATTCCTTGCATGTATTAACTGTTATAAGTACCAGTGTCATAAACTCTGATGCTAAACTCTGTTAGTCATAAAGTATTGGTCATACTCTGATAGTTACAGTCTAATGCTATACTCTGATTGTAATTTTGTCTGAAACATATGGACCAATGACGAAAATTGTATGAAGCATAATTCTCAGTAAGTAATTATGAATCCTTAAGAGTTATATAGATTCTGATCTCAAATATGTGCAGTAAGTTAACACAGCATGATACTGTCTCTATATTTATAGCATCTCTTAGTTTATTGATCCTATACACTGAGTTTGTATTAGCTGTTTGCATTTTCTCTCATAAATTAATTGTATTAACTGATGACAAGTCTAAACTCTGATTATTAATTGCAAATAATTCACCCTCAAATCAAAAGATGCCAAAAAGAGCACAAATTCCTTTGAGATCATGTTGAGCCTAGGAAGATCCAGGAACTTATTGTATGAAATAAGGGCTAAAATCTTTGATTTTTGGTGACTAGTGCCAACCACTGATTACTGGAAAAATAAAAAAAATAATAAAATAAATAAAAAAAAAACAAAAATATATATATAAAGGGGGTGAAAAATAAAAGATATATCCAAATGAAAGGATATCAGTATACAGAGTTTAGACATAAGAATCAGATTTTATTTTATACATGAGAGTTTAGGCAACCAGTTTTTACTGCTTTAGTTTGTGGATTTTATGCACTTTGAGATGATCTAAATATTGATTTCGGTAAACTCTGCTATAGCACACACATATTTTCACATCTGTACAGTTTGAGGAAAGAGTTAATTGACAAAGAAGGACAAATGGTAAACACTGATGTATTGTGTGAAATACGCCGAGGTAATTTACTTTTAATCTCTGATGATTAAAATAAATTTTATTGGTTTCAGACATTTTATAATTTTGAGATTAGACATTTGTTTTGAAGTTCAAAAGAGTATGATAACAAACGGTTCATATTTGTATTAAACAGAGAAGAGAGAGATTAAGTATTTTGAACAATGTGACATGCGGTAATTATGGCTATTTTTACTGCGCATGTGTATTGAAAGTTGTTACATACAGCTGTCAGCGTATATACGTTTGACACCTGTCCCACTCACACACTTTTCAAAGACGCCTGCTGTGTGTAGTAATGATTAAAACGTTTGAGTTTTAAATCTTCACAGTTATTATTTAAATATACTACACATAAACGGTTCACTCTTTTACACACCTCAACTTTTCATAAGCTTTTCCTTACACACATTGTCTCAAACACTTTCACTGCATACAATCTATTCTCTGTTTGTTATCTTCTAAACTTTTCTAATGGCTACTACAATGTTTACTGCTTCTGGGTTAGAATTCGTTCCTAATAACTATGCTGCTCCTTTGGCAAATGAGAACGCACCGGAGGCGTTTCATTTGATTCAAGATTTCTTGTCAAACTCTGATGTTGGAACTGCTCTCACAGCACCATTGAAGCTGTCTGCATCTCAAATCAGATCTTTTTGGCAGACAGGTACTTATGACAATGGAGGAGAGTCTGGGTCTCCATCTATTATCTTTGAATTTCAAGGAGAAGAGTTTGTAGTTACTCCTACAACTGTTCGTGATGCTCTGGGCCTTGAAGACTTTAATGCTTTCATAATCTCTGTTGGAGATTCTGAGTTAGTTCGAATGATGAGGGAAATAGGATACTCTGGGCCACTGACAAAGCTTGGTCAGTTGAAGCGACCGCTCTTGCGAAAGGAATGGAGTTTCTTTTTCGACTGCATAACAAGGGCGTTCGGCAAGAAATGCACGAACTGGGATGCTATTCCCACGGATAGTCTGCAAATCGGGTTTTCTCTTCTTTATGGAGGTAATTTTGATGTTGCTAGGCTAGTTCTAAATAATATAGGTGAGAAAATGAATGAAAACAGAGGTGTCGTCTATTTTGCAAGATTTTGTCAATTGATATTCTCTGAATGTGTTTCTGACGTAGAGATAGATGAGAATGATGTGATTCCCTGTTTTAAATTACATAAACGCATATTCTCTGATCTAACCAATAAAGATAACAAGAAAGGAGATGTTGGTGTTTTGTTGCTACCTGAGTCTGTGCAACAATTCCTGGATAACTTACAACAACAACAACTAGCAAACTCTGAAGCTGGACCTTCTGTGTCTCAACCACAAAGGTCACAGAGATCTAAGGTAAGGGCTGTTAAGTCTGTCAGGATAAACACTGAGGCTGGGGCATCAAATGCTGATGATATGCCTCAGAAGAGAAGAATGAAGAAGAGAAGAGCCAATAGGGCAAAGTCTGATGTTGCTGATGCTGTTGATGCAGAGACTGAAACTGATGAAGAAACTCTTCATCAGAGAAAAAGAAGATTGGTAGCAGCACATTTGTTTGGTGCTGGGAATATCTCTTCCAATGTTGTTGATGATCTTGAGATTCCAGATGATGAAGCTGTTCCTGAGGACAGAGTTTTTATGGAGACTGTTTTTCAAGATGAAGCTCCTACATCAAAATCTGATGATGTAGTTGAGGAAGCTGCAAATGATGCTCCTATGCCCACAGAGGATAGAGCAAATGTTGAGATTGCAGATGAAGTCCCTGAAAATATTGTTCAGGAGGCTAATATGGAATTTGAAGCAAACCCCTCTATAAACTCTGAACATTTCACAGAGGGTTTGGAAGCTGATCAAGATACTGTTCAACTTGAAGAATCTATGGCTTCTCACACTGAAATTATTTCTCTTGAACTTGAGAAAGGTGAGGAAGTTGATCAGACTTTAGCTGCTAAAACTACAGAATCTGTTGCTGCAAATCCTGATGTTGCTGACAAGGATGCAACAGAGAATGTTCCTTTTGAAGCAGAGTTTGTTGCAAACTCTGAGGATATTCTTGTTCTTGAAGCTCTACAACAATCTGTTGTTGAGATTGTTCAAAGAGAAGCAGAGTTTAGTCATACTGCACACTCTGATGATCCTGAAAGAATGGCAGAAAATGTTCTTGCAGAGAATGAAGCAGAGGATGACAATGCTGAAGCTAGTCCTGTTCATTCCAATCCTGATATACAAGTAGAGTTGTCTGACATTCAAGCAAACTCTGAAGAAGAAAGAGAAGTCAACAGAGCTACTACTGCGTATTATCAAGATATGTACTTCTCTAATTGGTCAAGCAAGGATACTATCTTTTCCAATGAAAGAGCTGCAGATTTTGTGACAAAGTCTTCTAAAGAGATTAAAAATCCAGAACTTCTCAGTCATCTCAAAGCAACTATTGTACAAATCAAATCATTAACCAATCGTTTTGATGATTCTGACAAGGTGATTGCAGGATTAAGGAATGATATAGCTACAAGAGAGCTTACAGAGCAAAAGGACAAATCTCTATACATCTCTTTGTGTAAAGAGCAAAAGAATTTTAACTCTAGATTGTTGAAAGTTGAGGACAACCAGAATGCTATGTCTGCCCAACTGACATCAATTTCTAATGCAATTGAGTTGTTGACATCAGTACTACTTTCTGATGATGTCAAAAAGGGGGAGAGTGTACCAAGTGACAAATGCAAAGACACTCAAACTCTGAGACGGAGGGATGATGGTAATGATGGTGGAAACAAGGGAGGAGATGGAAAGAGCTTAAGATCAAATGATGATAGAAGACTACCAAGACCAAGATCAAACTCTGATAGAAGATCAAACTCTGGTAAGGGAAATGTAAACTCTGCCAGTGGTTCAAAACTCAAAAGTTTGATAAACACTGATAAACCTAGCACTGATGAGGAAATAGCTGCTAAGATGTTTATAGCAGAACATGGTAAAGATGTTACTATTGAAGATATCCAGGCAGAAGAGAAATTGCTAGCTGAAGAACACAGGAAAGATGTTGAAGCTGGAATCTACAAACAGAAGGTTATCAAGGCTCCAAGGAGAAAAGAAAAAGGAATTGTTATCAAAGAGAATGTAAACTCTGATCAGAGTTTACAGTACTCAAGGAGGCCTAGTGGTTCAAATGCTGATAAAGGTAAAGGCGTGATGATTGAAGAGCCTAACCTGAAAAAGAAGAATTATTCAACCTCTGAAATTGCTCAAGTTGAAACAAGATTAGCTAAATCAACCTCTGACGCTGCTCAAGTTGATGTTATTACCAAAGTTATGACAACCTCTGACGTTGCTCAAGTTGTACAGAAATCTACACTACTTCCAGGATTCAGCAAACCTAAAATTCTTGAAGACTTAAAGCTTGAAGATGTGAATTTCTCAGAAACCAGAACAGTATTGGGAAAAGAAGCCTTTGATAAATCTGGACTGGGTTCACACAGAGAGAGAAGAACAAATAACAAATCTCAAGATAACTTTTCACTGGCAGAATCTGGTATTGGGGTTACACAAGAAAACCTTGATAAGTTAGAATCTGTTCAGTTGATTTTTCACAGAATATTGAAGAAGCAGTTTTTGTTATACTTCATGAGTGATGGAAGAGTTTATAAAGTTGGAGAATCTGATGTTAATCTCAAATCATGGGAAGAACTGGAGTATGTACTTTATCTTTTAAAAGTCAAAAACAGATATACTCATGATGTTGCTCAAGTGTTGAGAGAAAAGATGCTGAGATCTAAAGCTATGCTTGGAGGAGGAGTATCAAGTGTCTACATTCCAAAGTATAGGGATCATACTGGAAAGTTGGTGGAAATGAAGAAGAATAGTGCTAGATTCAGGACTGCACTGAATAAGAAAGTTCTAGAGTTCAATCTAGAGTCTGATAAGGCTTTTTATATCAGACTTGGCAATGAAATGAACAAGAACAGCATCTATTCTTTAAGGGCTGCCATTTATCAAATTGGTGAAGATGAACCAAAATTGAAGGAGCTGAAGAAGGATATGATTGCTGAACTAGATCGAGCTGAGAGAAAGCTGCTGATTGATTATCTCAGGACAGTACCTGATATTGAAGAAGTCAAGTAAAGTCTGACTGTAAGTTTTTTTTTTGTTCTAAGTTAAATTTAAACTCTGTTTTAAAGTTAAACTCTGACATATTTTAAACACTGCATTTGTTATATGTTTTGACATCATCAATTATCTTTTTAACTTGTACATTTTAATATGAACAAGTTGGGGGAGATTGTTAGATATAATTGCTGACGTTTGTTCATCAGTGTTTAAAGTACCAGGTACATATCAGAGTTTATATAGAAGCCAGTCAGAGTTTGATAAAGTCTGACTGGGTGAAGAGTTTATATGGAAGCCGGTCAGAGTTTGTTAAAGTCTGACAGGGTGATAGTTGACTTAGCTGTCGGTGCAAAGATAAAGATTCTAGAAGCAATATATTCTGAAGATGGAAAGAAGCAGAATATATTGATACAGCTAAGAAGACTGGACAGAAGACTGAAGCAATCCTTAATTGATAATAATTGTATAGCTAATTTATAGGAGTATCAATTAGATAAGGATTGTATGTAGCTGTGTACTATATAAACACAGATAGGTTATCCCTAGAAGGGATGCGAACATAGATTTATTATTCTTGTAACCTAGTAGCTCTTTGTGATTCATTAACATCACTAAGAGAGAATTATTTAATATAATTCAGTTTGTTGATTTACAAACCTGTGTTCTTGATTGTTATTCTCATACATACTTGATTATATATTGTGTATTCGGCCTAACAAGAAAATTTACTATTCATCAGTGGAAATTCACTATTCATCAAGGTTTTAATTATTACAAAAATTTGGGATATTACACTAATCCTGGCAAAAGAGAGGTCAAGGAACATGTTAAAGCAGTTACCTTGCGATCTGGAAAAGTTACAGGGGACCAGAACTCAGAAAAAGAGCAAAACGAGAAAATTTCTGGATTCCCAACAGAAGGTGGGCGCGCCCGCGCCCTAGGGAGCGCGCCCGCGCCTGAGGTTCTGCCAGAAAGTGAAGAAAAAGTGGAAAAATCCAGTTTGGGGGGAAAGGAAGAGGAAAAGCGTGACAATTCGACTGAGAAATCTGTTCTAAAGCAGAATACAGAGATCAAGGAGGTCTATCCTCCTCCGCCATTCCCTAAACGTCTTCAGAAGCAGAAGTTGGATAAGCAGTTCGCTAAGTTTCTGAAGGTTTTCAAGAAGTTGCATATCAATATACCTTTTGCGGAAGCTCTTGAACAGATGCCGAGCTACGCAAAGTTCATGAAGGGTATTCTATCTCGGAAGTTGAAACTCGAAGACTTGGAGACCGTGGCTTTAACTGAAGAGTGCAGTGCTATTCTACAGCAGAAGTTACCTCCATAACTCAAGGATCCAGGAAGTTTCACCATACCATGCACAATCGGCAATCTATCTTTCAACAAGTGTTTGTGTGACTTGGGAGCTACCATTAATCTGATGTCGTTGTCTGTTTTCATGCAACTTGGATTGCCAGAGCCTAAACCTACAAACATGTCTTTACAGCTGGCTGATCGGTCGATCACATATCCAAGGGGCATAGTGGAGGATGTTTTGGTTAGAGTGGATAAGCTTATCTTTCCTGCTGATTTTGTGATCCTGGACTTTGAGGAAGACAAGAAGATTCCTATTATCTTGGGAAGGCCATTCTTAGCTACAGGCCGTACTTTGATCGATGTGCAGAAAGGGGAACTTACAATGAGGGTGCATGACCAGAATGTCACCTTTAGTGTGTTCAATGCAATGAAGTTCCCTACAGAGGAAGAAGAATGTTTTTCAGTGGACTTGGTTGAGTCTGCGGTGTACACGGAGATTGAGCAATTGCTTAAGTCAGATACATTGGAAAAGGTACTGATAGGGGATTCTGAGACGGAAGACAAAGAAAGAGAAGAACAACTTCAGTACTTGAATGCTTCTCCGTGGAAAAGGAAGATTGACATGCCATTTGATTCTCTTGGCATAGCTGAGTTAAAAAATGCTCAGGAGCGTCTCAAGCCGTCTATTGAAGAAGCTCCTACTCTTGAACTTAAACCACTACCGGAGCACTTGAGGTATGCTTTCTTAGGTGATGCATCTACTTTACCTGTGATTATTGCATCTAACTTGTCAGGTAGTGAAGAAGAAAAACTTTTGAGAATTCTGAGAGAGTTCAAGACAACCATTGGTTGGACCATAGCGGATATCAAGGGAATCAGTCCTTCGTATTGCATGCATAAGATTCCGCTTGAACCAGGAAGTAAACCAACAGTGGATCCTCAAAGAAGGCTTAATCCTATCATAAAAGAGGTAGTGAAGAAAGAAATTCTCAAGTGGCTGGATGCAGGCATTATCTATCCTATTTCAGACAGCTCATGGGTGAGTCCAGTGCAATGTGTGCCTAAGAAAGGTGGCATGACAGTAGTTGCTAACGAGAAGAATGAGCTCATCCCTACTCGAACAGTTACAGGGTGGAGAATTTGCATGGACTACCGAAAGCTGAATAAAGCCACCGGAAAAGATCACTTCCCTCTTCCGTTCATTGATCAGATGCTTGACAGGTTGGCTGGTCATGAGTTCTATTGCCTTCTGGATGGTTATTCAGGTTACAATCAGATTTGCATTGCTCCAGAGGATCAGGAGAAGACCACATTCACATGTCCGTTTGGCACTTTTGCGTTCCGTCACGTTTCTTTCGGACTCTGTGGTGCACCAGCAACTTTTCAGAGGTGTATGATGGCCATTTTTTCAGATATGATTGGCATTAATGTGGAGGTGTCCATGCACAATCGGCAATCTATCTTTCAACAAGTGTTTGTGTGACTTGGGAGCTAGCATTAATCTGATGTCGTTGTCTGTTTTCATGCAACTTGGATTGCCAGAGCCTAAACCTACAAACATGTCTTTACAGCTGGCTGATCGGTCGATCACATATCCAAGGGGCATAGTGGAGGATGTTTTGGTTAGAGTGGATAAGCTTATCTTTCCTGCTGATTTTGTGATCCTGGACTTTGAGGAAGACAAGAAGATTCCTATTATCTTGGGAAGGCCATTCTTAGCTACAGGCCGTACTTTGATCGATGTGCAGAAAGGGGAACTTACAATGAGGGTGCATGACCAGAATGTCACCTTTAGTGTGTTCAATGCAATGAAGTTCCCTACAGAGGAAGAAGAATTTGGATGAGACATCAAGTCTGGTGTAGAATTTAGTGTCTGTGGTTGGAGAGGTTTCAAATCTGGTTTCTCTAAACAGTTCTACATGCTCAGCAGTAAGAAGATGATTAATGATAAGAGTGAGAAAGCGAGGGTACCAACACTTCACTTTCACATGATTATCAGAATCTCTCCTGGAGTGAGAAAGCCTGTTAAGCATTATGTTCCACAGAATCTCAGAAAAGTTTAATCTACGACCATATACAATAGCATAAGCAATATATTGATTAAGACTGGTAATGCAATGAAAATTTGTTTTTGTGCAGTTACCAAATACTCTTGCTATTGTATCAAAGAACAGATCCCATTCCCTTACAACGAAATTCTTAGATAATTTGACCATTTGGAAGGGACCCTGATAATGTATATTCACAAAGAACTGCGATAACTCATCATCAGTGGGTAAGGGATCAAACCTGTCCTTTGAAAATGTAAAACATCACAAAAAAACTCAAAAGTAAATGTATATTGCTGGTTTAAAATATTGAAAGAAAAAGATTTTGAATCTTCAACAATAACAGCACTTGAACACAAAAACCTTAAAGGATCAATTTTAAGAAGTGCATTGGCACAAATAGCATGACTGACACAAGTCTCGCTATTTAAAAATTGAATCCAAGGTCTGAAACGTTCCACCTTGCATTTAGACGGATCAAAATACCCAACATTATTATTTAAAACGAGTTCAAAATTAGGATCCATTTTAATAAAACAAGAAATTTTAATCAATTTAAAATAAAATTAAAATTTAGGAATTTTTTCAATTAATTAAAATTACTTATAATCCACAAAATTAAAATTCTATTAAAATTAACCAATTTTAAATTTTAATCCTAATATTTCGAACTAAAACTTTGAAAAACAAAAAGAATTGGGCAAGTGATTCTTAAGAACACACACACAGTAAACACACAGAGATAAACACTTTGAAACAACTATGATCTCCAAACACAAATGATTTACTTAACAATGCAAAGCTTCACAAATCGAAAGTACAAGAAAAAAAATGAAAAAATCAACAGTACTTCGACTTGTAAAGAGGATTTTGAAAGATCAGAAATAGATTGCTACGTAATGACTTGAGCAAAAATGGTTTTGTTTCAAAAACCGAAGAGAAAACTGATAAGGCACTGCTAAGTAGAATAGAAAATGTGCAGTGTATGTATGTATATGTATATAAGTAAAAGAAATAAACTGAAAAAGAAAATGAATTTCAACGGTTTTTTTTAAAGATTGTACTGGGAAGACAATCGGGAAGACTTAGGATAGTCTTCCCGATAGTCTACCTAGTACAAACTAGAAAGTCTTCCGGAATTAAATAAAAGAAAAGAAAAGAAAAAAAACAGAAAACTAAAAACTATTAATTCTAAGTCTTCCCGATAGTCTTCCTAGTTCAAAAACTGGGAAGACTTAGGAAAAGACTTAAAATTAAAAGGAAAAAACAAAAAACAAAATGAAAAATCCCTTGTTTTCCCGGTAGTCTTCCTAGTACAAAACTGGGAAGACTTAGGAAAACTCAGAATTTAATTAAAATATTTACAGAAAAATGCATAAAAGTAATAAAAATGCATGAAATATTTATAAAAATCTAGAAAAATTCACAGAAAATTCCATAAATCCTAGAAAAATATGCAGAATAATATAGAATTGCATAATAATAATATAAACTTGCAGAAATATTTAAACAACAATATTTACAATCTAAAAAACACCTAAATAATTCTAAATAAATATATTTTCAATAAAAATACATTTCTCCACTTGAAAAATATGAGAAAAATATTTTTAAAGAAAATAAAATATTCAGAGCTATTTAAATTTACAAGCATGTAATATTAAATGAGAATTAGCAATAAATATCATTTAAATGACAAGAGAAAATGAATTTTTGAAAGAACAAACATGACAGATATATTGTTAATCACTAAGACTGTTTAACATACCCAATTTACCAACTAACTTGATGAATGTGGATTCGTCAACAGATTTAGTGAATATATCTGCAGTCTGTTCTTCTGTGGGTACAAAGTGTAACTCCACAGTTCCATTCATGACATGCTCTCTGATAAAATGATACCTGATATCAATGTGCTTCGTTCTCGAGTGCTGCACAGGGTTGTTGGAGATTGCTATGGCACTTGTATTATCACACAAAATTCGAATTTTGTCTAATGCAAAGCCATAGTCCTTTAATTGATTCCTAATCCATAAGATCTGAGCACAACAGCTTCTAGCAGCAATATATTCAGCTTCAGCTGTTGAATTGGAAACTGTTTGCTGTTTCTTGCTATACCAGGAAATCAATCTACCTCCTAGGAATTGACCACTCCCAGAGGTACTCTTTCTATCCACAACACTACCTGTATAATCAGAATCTGTATATCCAACAAGATTAAAACCAGAATCTTTAGGGTACCAGATACCTAAATTAGGTGTACCCTTAAGATATCTGAAGATTCTTTTAACAGCAACGAGATGTAAATCTCTAGGGTCCGCTTGGAACCTTGCACACAAGCATGTAGCATACATAATATCTGGTCTATTAGCAGTAAGATAGAGTAAGGAGCCAATCATACCTCTGTAGCTTGTAATATCTACCTTGATAGAGTTATCACAAGTTCCCAGTTTGACTACTGTTGAAGATGGAGTCCTTGCTGATGCTGAATCCTCCATGTGATACTTCTTGAGGAGTTCTTTGAGATACTTGGATTGACAAATAAATATACCATTTGACCTTTGACTTACTTGCAATCCAAGAAAGAACTTCAGCTCACCCATCATACTCATTTCAAACTTACTCTGCATTAGCTTAGCAAATCTCTTACAGAGATCATCATTAGTAGACCCAAATATGATGTCATCCACATAGACTTGGACTAATATCATATCACTTTTGTGTTTCTTTGAAAAAAGAGTTTTGTCTATGATACCTCTAACAAAACCATTTTCTAAAAGAAAACCAGAGAGAGTGTCATACCATTTTCTTGGGGCTTGTTTGAGACCATAGATAGCCTTGAAAAGAAAGTACACAAAGTCCAGCAACTCCTGATTTTCAAAGCCAGGGGCTGTTCCACATACACTTCTTCATCTAGCTCACCATTCAGGAATGCACTCTTAACATCCATTTGATAGACTTTAAAATTGGAGTAAGCTGCAAATGCTAAGAACATCCTAATGGCCTCAAGTCTAGCCATTGGTGCATAGGTTTCATCATAATCAATGCCTTCAGCTTGTGAATACCCTTGTGCAACCTGTCTTGCCTTGTTCCTTGTAACAATGCCATCCTCATCCAGCTTGTTTCTGTATACCCATCTAGTACCAACTACTTTCTTGTTCTTTGGTCTGGGTACCAGTTTCCAGACTTGCTGTTGTTCAAATTGATTGAGTTCATCTTGCATAGCAATCACCCAATCTGGATCAGTCAATGCTTCCTCAGTTTTCTTTGGCTCCATATAGATAGAAATGCTGAATAATGACATTCATTCTGAGTTGCACTTCTAGTTTTAACTCCAACATCTGGATCACCAATGATCAGCTCAAAAGGATGAGCTCTATTCCATATAGTCTGTCTTGGAAGATTTGATCTTGATGATTCGCCTTGAAATTCACTTTGATGTTGTGAGTGACTAGATGATCCTTCATTTGCTCCCCCTGAGTTGTTGCTTGATTGCCTTGATGATTCTTCTCCAGTGTTGGTGGTATCTCCATTGTTACCAATGTTTCCACCACCACCACCATGATCATTATCATCATTGTTATTATCATTACCAACAATAACTTCAGGTGGGGCTACATAATCTGATTCTGAGTCTGGCAAGTTATCAAACTTCAGCTTTTCAGATGAGTCTTCTTTTTGGATATTAGGGAGCTTAGTGTCATCAAAAGTAACATTGACACTTTAATTTACTGTGTGACTGCCAACCAAATAGACCCTGTAAGATCTTCTGGAATAACCAACAAAAATAGCTTCTTGTGCCATGGCCTCAAACTTGCCACGTTTAACATTGTCATCTATAAGCACAAATAATTTTGCTCGAAATACATGAAAGTACTTGACAGTTGGTTTCTTGTTGTTCATGATCTCATAAGGAGTCTTCATTAAGTCCTTGCTTCAGCCCAAAAGTACGTTGGAAGTTTAGACTCACTTAACATAGTCCTTGCAGCTTCAATCAATGTACGATTCTTTCTTTCCACTACTCCATTTTGTTGAGGAGTTCTAGGGGCAGAATATTGTCTTGTTATTCCTTTATCAGCACAAACGTCATTTAGGACTGCATTCTTGAATTCAGTTCCATTATCTGACCTTATGGCTCTAACAGGGAATCTAGAATCCAGCTCAATCAACTTTATATGGTCAATCACCAGGTGTGGGGTCTCATCCTTGGAATGTAGGAATAAAACCCATGTATATTTTGAAAAGTCATCAACAATCACAAGTGCATATTGTTTCTTTGACATGGACATCACATTAACTGGACCAAACAAATCCATGTACAGTAGCTGAAGTGGTTCAGTTATTGATGATGTGTCAGTGCCCTTGTGAGAAACTTTCTTTGACTTTCCTTTCTGACATGCCTCACACAGTCCTTCCTGTGTAAATTACATCTGAGGCAAACCTCTAACCAATTCCCTCTTAACTAAAGAGTTCATGGTTTTGAAGTTAAGGTGAGACATCTTCTTGTGCCATAGCCAACTTTCATCTGATGAAGCTTTAGCATAAAAACAATTAACTTCATATTTGGATCCCGAGTGCAGATCAGCTATGAACAAGTCACCTTTCCTTACTCCTTGAAGAGCAGGCTTTCCATTCTTCTTGTGAAGGATCTGACACTTCTCTCTTTCAAAGGAAACAACATATCTTCTATCACAGAAATGACTGATGCTGAGAAGATTGAACCTCAGACCTTCCGAAAATGATACATCTTCAATGATAACATTTCCAAACTTCAAACAGCCATATCCTTTCGTAATACCCTTGCTGTTATATCCAAAGGTAACTACTGGGCCAGCTTTTTCAACCAAATCTGATAGCAGGGCTCTATCTCCAGTCATATGCCTTGAACAGCCACTGTCAAGAATCCACATAACACGGTTTACCTGTTTAACTCCCTGCAATACCAAATTGATTAGTCCTTCCTCGGAACCCAAAGTTGATTGGGTCCGGCATACTTAAAGAACTGGCCTTTGTCAGGCAAAACAACCTTTTTAGCTACAACTACTTCAACCTCTTTCACAAAAGAGCATTTCCATTTATACCCAGCCTTAACACATTTCTCAGTAGGCTTAGGGATAAATGAATCTACTCTAGTCTTAGGAGAACTAGTAGTCTTAGCTTTAACATGCTTCTTATTATTAACATGTTGACGTGGAGCAGTCTTATCACTAGATACATGCTTACTATTAAAATAAGCATACATAACATTCAAAGCACAAGACATGCAATTAATCACACCACATGCTTTATGAGAAGAATTAACAGCAGGCATGTTAGTTCTATAGTTGTTTTGATCCACTTTATGGATATCTGATTTAGTCTCTGTTGTTGAAACAACTTTGACTGGTTTATCAGACATACACTTCTTGGACTGCTTAACTTCAAAAGCAAGATCTTCTTCACGTATCTCCTCTGCAATGATTATAGAGTATTCATTCAGAGGATCTGCCTGGGACTCTCTAAAGAAAGGTCTGTCAATACCTTTAAGCACATCAGGAATACCCCTTTCTTCAGGACTGACTCTATTAGGGGTATTTATGCTTAATTTACCAATAGACTCATTATAGTCATACCCTATTCCTACAATCTGACCAATGCTTTGTTTATTGATAATTTCTTTAGCAGTCTTACAAGAGTTGAAGTAAGCATTAGCTTTGGTCTTAAGCTCACTAATCTGATCCTTGAGAATGGTTTCCAGTTGAATATAACATTTAACCCTATTCTCAAGAAATGCTATTTTCTCATTAAGTTCATTCTGATTAACATGCACAAATTTTAATTCTTTTATCTCCTTTTCAAGAGATGTGTTCAAAAGAATTATTCTATCATTTTCAGTGCGTGCACAAGAAATAGTACCACTAAGATGACGAATCATTTCAGTGTCAGTGAACTTTACCTCTGACATGTATGCAGATGAAGTGCTTGCCTCTTTAGCCACTAAAGCAAGGTTCCCAGTCTCACCTGCTTCTTCATCACTGTCAGTGTCATCCCAACTCTTTCCTTCAGCAACATAGGCTTTCCCAATCTTGTTCTTCTTGCTAGAATCAAATGTGTTCTTGTCACTTGCTTTGGCTTTCTGCATTCAGTAGCAAAGTGACCCAACTCATTGCAATTGTAGCATCTGATTGTGCTCCTTTCCACAGTTCCAGTTTTGTAGCCACCCCTTGTGCTACCTGAAGAGGAAGATCCACCTCTCTGAAATCTGGGCCTGAACTTAAGATTGGAATTCCTTTTGAATCTGAACTTCCCAAACTTCCTGACTATCAAAGCCAAATCACCATCCTCCAGCTGATCAAGTTCCTCTAAAGAATAGAAGTCACCACCAGATTGATCTATGGATGTTAAACCATATTCAGCATCAATAACATTCATGTTAGAACTGGAAGGTTGAACAGCCTTCACTTCCAGTTTCTGTGGGACTTCAGCAGCCAATGCAGTAGAAGTACTAACTATCTTCCCAGTTCCATACAGCCCCCTTTGTTGAATCTGCTCCAGCTCATAGGTCTTCAGAACACCATACAGTCTTTCCAAAGAAATCTCTCCCAGATCTCTTGCTTCTCTAATGGCAGATATTCTATGCTCCAAATGAGGTGGAAGTGTAAGTAGGAACTGCTTGTTAATTTCCTTGATAGTGTAGCACTTCCCATTGAGATTCAGATCATTGATTAATTTGTTGTATCTCTCAAAAACCTCAGAGATACCTTCACCATGGTTTGATCTGAAATGCTCATATTGAGAGGTGAGAATTTCCAGCTTATTCTCTCTAACTTCCTCTATCCCCTCATTGATTATCTCCATAGTGTCCCAAATGTGCTTGGCAGTATCACAGTTCAGGACATGATTATGCATGACAGGATCAAGACAATCAACCAGTATTAACTGTAGACAGGCATCCAAGGTAACATCCTCTTTTTCATCAGGAGTGTAATCCTTGGGATCCTTAGGGTACATCCTAGCATCCCTAGTAACAACCTGATTCTCTATAAGTTCTCCCTCAATAATCATAGGGACTTTGGGACCATTCTTCAGCACATCAATGTATTTAACATTAGCAACTTTAAGAAATAGGAGCATTTTCTTCTTCCACATTGGATAATGCTCCTTGCTGAACATTGAGATTTTGACTATACCCACTTTCTGTGTAGTAGACATCTTTTGAGATTTTTAGGACTATAAAAATTTCAGAGTTTAAGAAAAAATCTCAAAACAATTGGATCTTTGATTTGTATATCAATCAAAAGGCTCTGATGCCAATTGTTAGGTCCTGATAAGTTTGTAGAAGGGGGGTTGAATACAAACGATACCGTTTAATCGAATTTGTCCTTTTAAGATTTAACAATTTAGAACAAATTATTGCGGAATAAAACTGAAACAATATTCAAGTTAAATAAAACTCTATTAAAATTGAAGGGTGTTACAATTCTGATCACTGATTACAATGAACTTGATAAAACAAATCTAGAATAAATTCGACATGAATTTATTTATTTTTGTAATAAAAAGGATCGAATACTAAAAAGTAGTTCGATATAAAATCTAGGGATTATGATACGCTAGAAAGCTAAAGCAGTACAAGAGAATCAGTTCTTATGAATTAAATGTTATGAACCAAACAAGAATTAATTCTCCTGAAGAAAGTTAATGCTTTGCAGTTGAGGAAGAAGTAAAGACAGAGGAATGAAATATTAAGTTGCTGTGTCTTTTTTTCTTCTGTATTGTGATTGATAAAAGGTCTTCTGCCTTCCTTTTGCTATTTAAACACACTGCATTCCTTTTAATCCACGTGCAATACTTTAACAGAATTGCCTTTGGAAGACTTAGAGGAAAACTGTGAAAAATGGCCTTGGAAGACTTTCGGGAAGACAAGCTTTGTACATGGAAGACAATCGGGAAGACTGAGATTTGTTCTAGGAAGACAATCGGGAAGACTCACCTAGTTCAAAAAACTAAGTCTTCCTATTTCAAACCTAAGTCTTCCTAGTTCATTTTTATTCTAATTTAAATAATTAACTAAATAAATTATGCATTAATTTAATAAATAATTTACTTAATAGTATTAATTATTTATAAGAGAATAAATAGAATTAGTTGACTTCTCAAACAATTCCAGAATCACTTAAAACTTAGATAAATAACAAACACAATAGTACGTTGACACTCGATGCACTGTCTGGTTCATGAGTGACAAACGACAATGTTTGTTCTTTATCTATTTGACTTTAAGCAGTGATTCACTTCCTTCTCATTCAAGAACTCCGTAATCAGTATCTTTTGCTGTCACCACTTGAAATCTCCGTCACTTTAATAAATCCACTGAGCTTGAATACTTCATTGAGGCTTGATCAACAAATTGAGCTTCTTTCAACGTAGAATCACTTCAAGTCTGTAGATGACTTTAATCTTCATTCTTTGACAGATATAATCTTCTGAGATTCCTGTGACATTTGATTTTTATTATTTACTTATTACATCTTAATTAAAGTTGAGTAGAATCCTCGGTGATTACAAACAGGCCTATACATATGCCTTTCAAGGTTCCATAAGGAAAACCTAATTTTCCAACAGAAAACCTTGTTCCTGATCCCAATACTGAAGAAATACATGCTTTCTTCACTCTCATTAGAAGTCAACAACCTAACTTCTTTGTGGGAGAGTTTTTAAAGCATTACCTGACAAAGCCATGGAACTTTTTCTTTCATACTTTAATCTATGTTTTTACTGCCAAGCTTATAAATCTGCATGATATTCCTTTGTTTCTTCAGAAGCTAGGGTTTGCCATTGCTAACAATATGCATATAAACATAGGACGATTGGTGATTGATTAAATCATTATGTGTATGGGACCATTGGAAGAGAGAACAGGCATAGATGATGTGCTTTGTTTCTATCCAAGGTTCCTACATCTAATTCTCAATTATGTGCTTACAGATGAAGAACGAGACATCTTTGAAGGTGAGGAGACCATGGAATGCATGAAGATGAAGAGCAATGCCATAACAACTCTTATCAAGAAGAACCATCTTCCAGGGGTGCCTAGTGTTCTCACTGAATATCTTAGAACGGTACCCCTACCACTTCTACCCCCAGGGGAACAGGTAACCGAAGGTAATATTCCGGAACCTGTTGTGGCTCCACAACCTGAACCAATGGATGTTGATCCAGAGCCCTCGGTGGCCATTCCTGACCAAGAGGTTGAAAACCCACAATCTCTAACCACGGTCACAAAGCTTTTTCATGAGCCAAATGAACCAATAAACGAAGCTCCTACCCCTACTATGCCAAATATTCAAACATCCATGAGTGTAAAGGGAGATAGTGCCTTAGCAGCACCACATAAGGAGATACACCCTTCAACAACTGCTCTGCCTTCCTCTAAAAGGAGAAGAATAGAAAACGAGGCAACTGTTGAAACTTCATTTCTCTCATCCAAACAGCCCTTTACTGATTTTTCTAATGCTGATTGGGCAACGCTTACCAAAGCCATATCTGAACCCATAGCTCAATCAAGTAAGGAAGAATTGATGGAAGCAACTGGTGTTCCGACCATATTACGGTCAGGATCACTGGTTGAAGGTTCTAAATTGAACCAAGAGTCTTCATAGACGTCGAGAGAAGGTTTTGACCTAAATGCACAATCTAAAGGGTCATTGCCTAGCTCCCCAGATGGAACATATCTGGATCCTGCGGGTACAGGGTCTGACGTAGGTGCAGATCGGCAACTCGGTGACAATGAATCAATTTTAATTGAGGAGTTAACTGAGGAAAAGTCTTCACAGACTTTAGAGGAAGTTTCAGGATCTCTGTTGTTAATAGAGCCTGATTCTAGCCTCCTAGAGATTCAAACTCTAGATCCTACAAAGGATACATCATCTAAGGATGATCAACAACTTGGTATATCCAAGGACGGGGACTTGCGAAGCCCCATTGCCCCACCGGTGACCTCGTTGAGGATGGCTATGGTGAATTCTGATGCAGGTACAAATAGCAGGATGGGAATGAGTGAAACACAAACACTTACACATGACCTGAGTGGGAAAGGTAAAATGAGTGAAACACCAACACAAACGTTGAGTGAACACCCAGAGCCAAATGTGAGGAGTGACACCCAAACCCTAAAAAACATAGATGATTTTCTAGTACCAACAGACAGAGAGTTACAAGTTCAATCGACTCTCAAGGATATGACAGTTCATGATCGTCAAGGAAATCCATTATTCAAAGTCCCACTGAGACCTTCCTTTGACCAAAGGATCTCCTCCGGTCCAATTGATGCTTCTTTATCTACTATTCAACAGAAGATTGACTTGGCTGCAACAGATTCCAGAAGAACCTACAGGGTCTTAGGCAGTGCATCTGGCACTATAACAGGTACAAAACAGGCAGTGGACTCCCTGAAGAAGGAAGCTATGGAGGAACTGGTCGAATTGAGAGCTGACGTCAAAGAACTAAGAGATGGATTTGTGAATGAGGTGCATGTCTTACAAAAAGGACAAGAAGCTTTAACTGAAGACATTCTGGTTATCCGAGATGGTCAAGCAAGGGTCAAGGATGCAATGAATACGCTGTCAAGAGTGGAGTCTCGCCTCAACAAGAGATTGGATAGAATCGAGCAGACTACCAACTCAAGACTGAATGACATTGACCTGAAGCTAGATTCTATGCAAGAAATGAACAAGGACATTGCTCTATTCATGGAAAACCAAAGTGTCGGAGTAGAGTCGATCTGGAAGATGTTGAGAAACCAACAACCTGGTCCTTTAAACCAACAACCTGGTCCTTCAACAACCTATTATGTTGAGGATGACTTCGTGGAGGATTCCTCAACTAAGGGGGAGAAAGATGGATGGGGGAATGGGAAGGATGGGGTAAATGGGAAACTAATGAAGATATTACAACCACTATTCCAGTGAGACAATACTGGATTGAAGATCTTGTACGTGAAGAAGAAAGTGAAGAGGGATTTGAGGTCATGCATGAGCAACAACCACAGGAAGAGCATGAACCGTATTATCCAGAGCCAATAGAACATCCTATCTTGGATGATGATATGGAAGAAGCAAATCCTTTATCACTTGAACAAGGAGCTGCCTTGGAAAGATTGAAAGTTGAGAAAGCAAAAAGAGATGCTAAGCAAGCTGAGAAGGAAACTCACCAAGCAGTTCTGAGAAGTGAGAAGCTAAAAAGGTTTAAGATGTACAATGAATTAAGGAAGAAGAAGATGATTGATTTGGCACAGAAACAAGGAAAAGAATGGGAGGTAGCTTACAACACTTTCTGCGGAGTTGAAGACGGTTTAGAAGTCAACGACAATGCTGAGGTGAAAGTTATCATTCAAAACATAAGAAGTGCAAATCAAGAAGATGATACTTACTTCACTGCATTGAGACATTCTCTGATCTAATTGAAAGCTGGGGTTAAAGCAAATGGTGTCTGGAACATACTAATCAATTTTATTGACAGAGGTACATTTGTGAAATCCACTAAGTTTTTCGAATAGAGAACTTACACTGAACTGCTTGTGATTCTCATTAAGATCCAAAGAACTACAAGGTTAAATGAACTACTCCGGGAGAATGTTAAGGTGGTCTTAATGAAGGTCAGTCCAGAGATATCTGAAAACCTTCCAATGGTTAGATTCATGAAAAATGATTTGTTCAGAATCTGCTATCTGATGGAGGACAAACTAAGAGATTACCCAAATAATTATTTGATATCAGTTGAGAAGTATCTTAGATCCACTGGATTCACATCTACGGAGAAGGATAAAGCAGCAGACACTCTAAGAAGATATCTAATGAAGAATGTTCCCTATTATAGGAAGAGAGTGGAGAAAGGATTGGAAGTGCATCCCAGACTACCAAACATGCCAAAGCAAAACAAGAAAGATGTTAGTATTGGATGGTTGTGGGCTGGAGTGGGTCAAGAGGTTGAGTATATCGGAAGACACATCAAATGAGGAATCCTTAAACCTGGAGAACCACTGCATTATCCATCTGTGATTGATTATCAAGCTGCTAACTCCAATCCAGTAATTGAAGAAGGTGAGATTGATATGGACTGAAGAATGAAGCAAAGAACAAAAGAACAATTTGCTCAGACTAGAGGAACAACTTCATTGTAAAAAGTTTTAATGTTCTTTGAAATTTTGAAATCTGGAAATGTATATATTTAATCCAGAATGCATTTAATATTATAAATATGTCTTACTTTAATTAGTTTCATGTTTCCTTGGTTAGTTGAGTTATCCTCGAGGTATTTGCTTGTCGAACTCTAACAATCAAATATTGGGAGATTGTAAAGTATAATGTAGCATAAGATGTAACAGAGATAACTACAACTCAACAAAGGACAAGACAAACAATAATATTAACAGAAGCACATGAATCCAGAAGTAAAGAAGAAAAGGTAAAATCAAAAAATCAAAATATGGTATGTATTCTTGAAGTCCGTAAACAGGTCACGGAAAGAAGTTCATTAATATGTCCAAGCCTCAGTGACAAATAAAGAAACAAGACTTTCAAGACTACAGAAGTATTTGAATGATTAAGAGTTAGTACCATAGGATTCTAGTGATTTTATTGAAGCAACCAGAACGACAAAGGACATATCAACAACATTGAGTTGAAGACATAGAAGTATCTGTGTGCTATATAAACACAGTTTAGGTTTTGCATATTGCAATCACTTACACGAGTATCATTGTAACCTAGAAACTTTCAAGAACATCAGAATTTCTTGAGAGAGTTTTGTAACAGTTTTATATCAGAATTAATAAAGCTGTTATTATTTCATATTTGTGTTTATTAAGTCGAGAATCTTATACAATTGTATTCAACCCCCCTTCTATAATTATTAATTACTGGGCAACAATCCTACGATAAAGGAAATACTTATCCTCTAAGGAAATCAATACTTATCCACCGTCAAGGAGGAGACTTGGCCCCCAAGTCTCCTAACCCTATTCTAAAACAAAGGCTCCTGACGCCTATATAAAGGGCCTGACCCCTCATCTCAGAACTACATTTTCTTGGATTGATTCTCAATTACGAGTTGATATACGTAGGCATCTTGTGAGGACCGATTTAGTCACGAAACACAATAGCAACCATTAAAGCTTGAAGTTCATCAACCCTAGCATTAAATTCACGAAACCCTAGCCACGATTTAAAGACCTAGTTTTTATTCCAAAACAAGGTATAAGATTTGTTCATTATTTTTTAAACCTGATTATTTATCAATGTGTTTCGCTATTATTTTTTTTATATAACAAAAATAAAATATATTATAAATAAATATATTTTACCAGAAATGAAAGATAAAATAGTTGTTTAAATGATGACGACAATATATGTGGATCACATTGATCACCAACACCTATATTTTATACGGAATTTTGGTTGTTAGGGTACAATATTACAAAAATAAGAACCATTATATTTTAAAATAAATTGTTAGTTATAGAAGCATCTCTGTAAACATCCAATAACAAGCCTATAGTACTGTAAAACTTTATGTTATTTATTTGACCATTTATCAGGGGATCCCTTTTGTCTGCAAAGGTTTATCAGTTGTACTTAGGAATGTAACCTTGGTCTTGAAAGTTCAAATAAGTCATTAAATGTATCTTGGAAGAAGATCCATGGATAATGCCTCAAGCTATGTTAAAGAAAAGTTGAAGAATAAAGATGTTGCAGAAGCTCAGGTAAAATTGTTTAAGTCATATTTCGAGAAGTGTAGAATGATCTGGTTCGAGAAGTGATACATTAAAGATTCAAGAAGGGTCTTACAGTAATCGATATGTCAAGAATATTTCACTTGCTCGAGATCTCCAACATTCCAGAAGTAAAATAAACCATTCGTGATGTCAAAGAGAATACACTGTTAGATATGTCAAAGATATCCCAAGTCAAAACACTCACTCGATATCTCAGGGATTCCAGAAGTTGAAAGGCATATGTATAGGCCTATTTGTAAACACCGAGGATTCTACTCAACTTTAATTAAGATGTAATAAGTAAATAATAAAAATCAATTGTCACAGGAATCTCAGAAGATTATATCTGTCAAAGAATGAAGATTAAAGTCATCTACAGACTTGAAGTGATTCTACATTGAAAGAAGCTCAATTTATTGATCAAGCCTCAATGAAGTATTCAAGCTCAGTGGATTTATTAAAGTGACGGAGATTTCAAGTGGTGACAGAAAAAGATACTGGTTACGGAGTTCTTGAATGAGAAGGAAGTGAATCACTGCTTAAAGTCAAATAGATAAAGAACATACATTGTCGTTAGTCACTCATGAACCAGACAGTGCATCGAGTGTCAACGTACTATTGTGTTTGTTATTTATCTAAGTTTTAAGTGATTCTGGAATTAATTGAGAAGTCAACTAATTCTATTTATTCTCTTATAAATAATTAATATTATTAAGTATATTAATTATTAAATTAATTCTGTAAAGAATTAATTTAATACATAATTTATTTAGTTAATTATTTAAATTAGAATAAAAATGAACTAGGAAGACTTAGGTTTGAACTAGGAAGACTTAATTAAATGAACTAGGAAGACTCACAAGTGAGTCTTCCCGATTGTCTTCCTAGGCTAATCTATTGTCTTCCCGATTGTCTTCCACTTGCATTTCTTTGTCTTCCCGATTGTCTTCTAAGGCATAATGACAGTTTTCCTTTAAGTCTTCCTAGTGCAATTCTTTTATTTGTTTTGCACGTGGGTAATTTAAAAGGAATGCTGTGTGTTAGATAAATACAAGACAGAAGATAATTCGAAGACTACTACTTATCATTACAACAAAAAAGGAGAAAAAGAAAGACAGAGCATTCATCATTAAAACCTTCAACTGCCTTCTTCATTTCTTCAACTGTAAAACCACTCAAGATCATAAGTGATTTAATTCTTGACAAGTTCTTATCATTAAATTCATAAGGATCATTTCACTTGTACTGCTTTAGCTTTCTAGCGGATCATAATCCCTAGATTTTATATCGAACTACTTTTTAGTATTCGATCCTTTTTATTACAAAAATAGATAAATTCATGTCGAATTTATTCTAGATTTGTTTTATCAAGTTCTTTGTAATCAGTGATCAAAATTGTAACACCCCTCAAGTTTAATAGAGTTTCTATTTAACTTGAATATTGTTTCAGTTTTTATTCCGCATTAATTTGTTCTAATTGGTTTAATCTTAAACGAACAAATTTCGATAAAACGGTATAGTTTGTATTCAACCCCCCTTCTACAAACTTATCAGGACCTAACAATTGGCATCAGAGCCTTTTGATTGATATACAAATCAAAGATCCAATTGTTTTGAGATTTTTCTTAAACTCTGATTTTTTATTTTTCCTAAAAATCTCAAAAGATGTCTACTACACAGAAAGTGGGTACAGTCAAAATCCCAATGTTCAGCAAGGAGCATTATCCAATGTGGAAGAAGAAAATGCTTCTATTTCTTAAGGTTGCAAATCCTAAATACATTGATGTGCTGAAGAACGGTCCCAAAGTCCCTATGATTATTGAGGGAGAACTCATTGAGAATAATGTTGTTACTAGGGCTGCTAGAATGTACCCTAAAGATTCCAAGGATTACACTCCTGTTGAGAAAGAGGATGTTACCTTGGATTCCTGTCTTCAGTTGATCCTTATTGATTGTCTTGATCCTATCATGCATAATCATGTCCTAAATTGTGATACTGCCAAACACATTTGGGGAACCATAGAGATAATAAATGAGGGGACAGAGGAAGTTAGGGAGAATATGCTGGAAATTCTCACCTCACAATATGAGCATTTCAGATCAAACCCTGGTGAAGGTATCTCTCAGGTTTTTGAGAGATACAACAAATTAATCAATGATCTGAATCTCAATGGGAAGCACTACACCAACAAGGAGATTAACAAGAAGTTCCTTCTTACACTTCCACCTCATTTGGAGCACAAAATATCTGCCATTAGAGAAGCAAGAAATATGAATGAGATTGCTTTGGAGAGATTGTATGGTGTTCTGAAGACCTATGAGCTAGAGCAGATTCAACAAAGGGAGCTGTATGGAACTGGGAAGATTGTTAGTACTTCTACTGCACTGGCTGCTGAAGTACCACAGAAACTGGAAGTGAAGGCTGTTCAACCTTCCAGTTCTAACATGAATGTCATTGATGCTGAATATGGATTAACATTCATTGATCAATCTGGTGGTGACTTCTATTCTTTAGAAGAACTTAATCAGCTGGAGGATGGTGATTTGGCTTTGATAGTCAGGAAGTTTGGGAAGTTCAGATTCAAGAGGAATCCCAATCTTAAGTTCAGGACCAGATTTTAGAGAGGTGGATCTTCCTCTTCAAGTGGCAGAAGGGGTGGCTACAAAACTGGAACTGTGGAAAGGAGCACAATCAGATGCTACAATTGCAATGAGTTGGGTCACTTTGCAACTGAATGCAGAAAGCCAAAGCAAGTGACTAGAAACACATTTGATTCTAGCAAGAAGAACAAGATTGGGAAAGCCTATGTTGCTGAGGGAAAGAGTTGGGATGACACTGACAGTGATGAAGAAGCAGGTGAGATTGGGAACCTTGCTTTAGTGGCTAAAAAGGCAAGCACTTCATCTGCATACATGTCAGAGGTAAAGTTTACTGATACTGAAATGATTCGTCATCTTGGTGGCACCTTAGATTGTGCACGCACTGAAAATGATAGAATAATTCTTTTAAACACAAATCTTGAAAATGAGATAAAAGAATTAAAACTAGTGCATGTTAATCAGGATGAACTTGTTGAGAAAATAGCTTTTCTTAAGAATAGGGTTAAATGTTATATTCAACTGGAAACCATTCTTAAGAAAGAGATTAGTGAGCTGAAGACTAAAGATAATGCCTATTTCAGCTCTTGTAAGACGGCTAAAGAGATTCTCAATAAACAAGCTATTGGTAATCATGTCAGTATAGGTTATGGTTATAATGAGGCCATTGGATTGCTTGGAATTAATTCCCCTTGTAGAGTCAGATATGAAGGAAGGGGTGTTCCATATGTGCTTAAGGGTATTGAAACACCCTTCTGTAAGGAGTCCGAAGCAGAACCTCTGAATGAAGACTCTATCATCATTGTAGAGGAGATTCGTGAAGAAGATCTTGCTTTGGAAGTTGCTCAGTCCAAAAAGTGTATATCTGATATTCCAGTCAAAGTTGCTACAACTAAAAAGACTAAGTCAGATATCCATAAGTTGGATCAAAACAACTGTAGAAATAACATGCCTGCTGTTAATTCTTCTCATAAAGCATGTGGTGTGATTAATTGCATGTCTTGTGCTTTTAATGTTATGTATACTTACTTTAATAAAAAGCATGTATCTAAAGATAAGACTGCTCCACGCCAACATGTTAATAATAAGAAGCATGTTAAAGCTAAGACTACTAGTCCTCCCAAGACTAGAGTGGATTCATTTATCCCTAAGCCTACTCAGAAATGTGTTAAGGCTGGCTATAAATGGAAACGCTCTTTTGTGAAAGAGGATGAAGTAGTTGTAGCTAAAAAGGTTGTTTTGCCTGACAAAGGCCAGTTCTTTAAGTATGCCGGACCCAATCAAATTTGGGTTCCGAAGAAGGTCTAATCAATTTGATATTGCAGGGAGTTAAACAGGTAAACTGTGTTATGTGGATTCTTGACAGTGGTTGTTCAAGGCATATGACCGGAGATAGAGCCCTGCTATCAGATTTGGTTGAGAAAGCTGGCCCAGTAGTTACCTTTGGAGATAACAGCAAGGGTATTACGAAAGGATATGGCTGTTTGAAGTTTGGAAATGTTATCATTGAAGATATATCATTTGTGGAAGGTCTGAGATTCAATCTTCTCAGCATTAGTCATTTCTGTGACAGAGGATATGATGTTTCCTTTGAAAGAGAGAAATGTCAGATCCTTCACAAGAAGAATGGAAAGCCTACTCTTCAAGGAGTAAGGAAAGGTGACTTGTTCATAGCTGATCTGCACTCTGATTCTCTAGATGAAGTTAGATGTTTCTATGCTAAAGCTTCATCAGATGAGAGTTGGCTATGGCACAAGAAGATGTCTCACCTTAACTTCAAAACCATGAACTCTTTAGTCAAGAGGGAATTGGTTAGAGGTTTGCCTCAGATGGAATTTACACAGGAAGGACTGTGTGATGCATGTCAGAAAGGAAATTCAAAGAAAGCTTCTCACAAGGGAACTGACACATCATCAATAACTGAACCACTTCAGCTACTGCACATGGATTTGTTTGGTCCAGTTAATGTGATGTCCATGTCAAAGAAACAATATGCACTTGTGATTGTTGATGACTTTTCTAAATATACATGGGTTTTATTCCTACATTCCAAGGACGAGACCCCACACCTGGTGATTGACCACATAAAGTTGATTGAGCTGGATTCTAGATTCCCTGTTAGAGCTATAAGGTCAGATAATGGTACTGAATTCAAGAATGCCATTCTAAATGACTTTTGTGCTGATAAAGGAATAACAAGACAGTATTCTGCCCCTAGGACTCCTCAACAAAATGGAGTAGTGGAAAGAAAGAATCGTACATTGATTGAAGCTGCAAGGACTATGTTAAGTGAGTCTAAACTTCCAATGTACTTTTGGGCTGAAGCAGCGAATACAGCTTGTTATACTCAGAATCGAACTTTAATCAACAAGGACTTAATGAAGACTCCGTATGAGATCATGAACAACAAGAAACCAACTGTCAAGTACTTTCATGTATTTGGAGCAAAATGCTTTGTGCTTTTAGATGACAATGTTAAACGTCGCAAGTTTGAGGCCAAGGCACAAGAAGCTATTTTTGTTGGTTATTCCAGAAGATCTTACAGAGTCTACTTGGTTGGTAGTCACACAGCAAAGGAAAGTGTCAATGTTACATTTGATGACACTAAGTTCCCTAATATCCAAAAAGAAGACACATCTGAAAAGCTGAAGTTTGATGACTTGCCAGACTCAGAATCAGATGATGTAGCCCCACCTGAAGTTATTGTTGGTAATGATAATAACAATGATGATAATGATCATGGTGGTGGTGGTGGAAACACTGGTAACAATGGAGATACCACCAACACTGGAGAAGAATCATCAAGGCAATCAAGCAACAACTCAGGGGGAGCAAATGAAGGATCATCTAGTCACTCACAACATCAAAGTGAATTTCAAGGTGAATCATCAAGATCAAATCTTCCTAGACAGACTGTATGGAATAGAGCTCATCCTTTTGAGCTGATCATTGGTGATCCAGAGGTTGGAGTTAAAACTAGAAGAGCTACTCAGAATGAATGTCATTATTCAGCATTTCTATCTGAAATGGAGCCAAAGAAAACCGAGGAAGCACTGACTGATCCAGATTGGGTGATTGGTATGCAAGATGAACTCAATCAGTTTGAACAACAGCAAGTCTGGAAGCTGGTACCCAGGCCAAAGAACAAGAAAGTAGTTGGTACAAGATGGGTATACAGGAACAAGCTAGATGAGGATGGCATTGTTACAAGGAACAAGGCAAGACTGGTTGCACAAGGGTATTCACAAGCTGAAGGCATTGATTATGATGAAACCTATGCACCAGTGGCTAGACTTGAGGCCATCAGGATGTTCTTAGCATTTGCTGCTTATTCCAAGTTTAAAGTCTATCAAATGGATGTTAAGAGTGCATTTCTGAATGGTGAGCTTGATGAAGAAGTGTATGTGGAACAGCCCCCTGGCTTTGAAAATCAGGAGCTGCTGGACTTTGTGTACTTTCTCTTCAAGGCTATCTATGGTCTCAAACAAGCCCCAAGAAAATGGTATGACACTCTCTCTGGTTTTCTTTTAGAAAATGGTTTTGTTAGAGGTATCATAGACAAAACTCTTTTTTCAAAGAAACATAAAGGTGATATGATATTAGTCCAAGTCTATGCGGATGACATCATATTTGGGTCTACTAATGATGATCTCTGTAAGAGATTTGCTAGGCTAATGCAGAGTAAGTTTGAAATGAGTATGATGGGTGACCTGAAGTTCTTTCTTGGATTGCAAGTAAGTCAAAGGACAAATGGTATATTTATTTGTCAATCCAAGTATCTCAAAGAACTCCTCAAGAAATATCATATGGAGGATTCAGCATCAGCAAGGACTCCATCTTCAACAGCAATCAAACTTGGAGCTTCTGACAATTCTATCAAGGTAGATGTTACAAGCTACAGAGGTATGATTGGCTCCTTACTCTACCTTACTTCAAGTAGACCAAATATTATGTATGCTACATGCTTGTGTGCAAGGTTCCAAGCGGACCCTAGAGATGTACATCTCGTTGCTGTGAAAAGAATCTTGAGATATCTTAAGGGTACGCCTAATCTAGGTATCTGGTACCCTAAAGATTCTGATTTTAATCTTATTGGATATACAGATTCTGACTATGCAGGTAGTGTTGTTGATAGAAAGAGCACCTCCGGGAGTTGTCAATTCCTAGGAGGTAGGTTGATTTCCTGGTATATCAAGAAACAGCAAACAGTTTCCAATTCAATAGCAGAAGCTGAATATATTGCTGCTGGAAGCTGTTGTGCTCAGATCCTATGGATAAGGAATCAATTGAAGGACTATGGTTGTGTATTAAACAAAATCCCTATTTTATGTGATAATACAAGTGCCATAGCAATCTCCAACAACCCTGTACAACACTCGAGAACAAAGCACATTGATATCAGGTATCATTTCATCAGAGAACATGTCATGAATGGAACTGTGGAGTTACATTTTGTACCCACAGAAGAACAAACTGTAGATATATTCAGTATTTTGAATTATAATGATAAGGGTTGTTAAGTGTTTATGTGTAAATTGGTGTGTCGAAAGCCCCGTTCAAATATCTTGTCATTTGAAAATATCTTCAATTTTGAGCCCCGTTTTGATAATTCCAGGGCCCCGTTGAAATTTTGTTCATCATTATTATTCCTTCGTCATTTGTGTTCGAATCATTATCGGAGGATTTCTTCGTATTATTATATCCCTTATTATCCGATATTATCAATAGTGTTTGTTTTATTCAAAGGAAGAAAAATTATTCTAAACCCTAACCCTAATTTTTCTAGGGTAATTGATATATTCTTGAGCATTAGTTATATAAATGATATGTATTGATTTGGATAACTATCAGTCTTTATGTATGTTTTGGTGCAGTTTTGGCCGTGAACGGATTCCGGTGACCGGATGACCGGCCGGATTCTGGAAAACCCAGTTTCCGGCGGGTTGTTCTTGGCGACCCGTTTCTGTTCTTGGCAACCCGTTTTCCTAACCCGTTTTCAATCTTCAAAACCCTAATTCATTTTCAGAAAACTGTTTTTGAATTTTATTTTTAAACTTAATTCGAAAATAGTTTAATTATTTATAAAAATCATATTTTTATTTTAAAAATACATTTTTAAATTCAGAAAATTCTGAAAAATTATATTTAATTATTTAAATTCGAAAACTGATTAAATTTAATTATTTTAATTATTTTTAATTAATAATTTATTTATTTAATTAATTGATTAATTCTTTTAATCAGTTAATTCTTTATAATTAATAATTAATTAGATTTGATTAATTTAAATTAAGCTTAATTATTTTCTAGCTTGATTTAATTATTTAAAAATAGTTGGAGTGTTTTAAAAGTGTCAATTAATTTTTATTAATTGATTTAATTGTTTTTAAATACTTATAATGGGATTAAAAATCCGATTTTTGATTTAAAAATTATTTGTGACTTATTTAAATTCAAATAAGCCTCGAATATTGTTTTAAAAATATTTATAAGTGCTATATGGTTTATATGAGTCGATTAATGTGTTTTAATAGTCCGTAAATGCCCGTACGAGGGCTAATGTCTGGGTTTTAATTACCGTAAAATTAGACCGGACGTCCGATAAATACCCGGTTACTTGTTTAAATGTGATGATGATTATGATTGTGTGTCGAGGATAGAATGAGGATAGTTAGACTTACTGTTATAAGTTGTTTATTATAGAATCGAGTTCCCGGAGCAAGGGAAAGGGCAAAGTAGAGTGAACGAGATAGAATCTCGTCAACGACGTAGACCAGGCAAGTATTTGTGCCTTTACTTGTTGATTCCATTGTTATTATTCTTCAGAATTCCATGTATGTTACCATCAGAACGATTCAGATTATTCAACCTTCACCCGTATTGAGCACTGATGCTATTTTCTTGAATATTCCTAACTTTTGATTTAATTCACAGTCGTGTTGGATATCAGAAACCTTCACCTTCAATTCAGTTTATAATTGATGATAACCATTGTTGACTTTCTTAATTGAGTACGTTGTACCCTTGAAACCATTCTGAATCTATTTCTCGGACTTTCCTTGATATTGAATAGTTGAAGCTCTTTTGCAACTATCACACCCCATCATTGTGTACTTATCTTGTTATGCATGTTATTGCTTATACTTTGTGATAGAATTGGCATGTTTTAAAATGAGACCAGTAATGGTCGGGCCATATTTATGGTCGTAATAACTTAAGGCCTAGATGGCCATGGATCCTAGTGGAGGACTATGCTATAAGCTAGTCCGGGGTTGATGCGTGACTGATCAGAAGCTCAACCTTTGTATTTGAAAAATGTAGAAGTCCAATTCTGATTCCTGTTCTTCAATAAAGATTGTTAAAAGCTTATGTTTGACTTGTGTATTGTTGATTCAGATAATTGAATTCTTTCCTTTCATTATGGAACTGTGATTGATATATATATATATCATGCTTGCTGAGCACATGTGGCTCATACTTGTTTTGTTTCTAACCCTATTCCAGTGAAGCGAGAGAATGAGCAGACACAGCGCTAGTGACAGTTCTCCCGATGCTAGGAGACCACCCCGAGTGATTGTCATTGGACGGGTAGTTGTTTTACTTTGGAAGTTAGACTAGATGTCTAGCTTTGTTTATTAAGTGTGTAATAACTCTGAAAACTGGTTTGTAATAAATATGACTTAGAAGCTTGTTTTATGCCATAATCTGGATGCGGTCTTGGATAAGGGGTATTTTATGTTATTAAATTATTATGCATGTGTTAGATTCAGGTATGTTGTGTTTTGTTGGTCGAGTGACTCCCCAAATCCGTACCCCGGGTTTGGAGGGCGTCACAAAAATAGTATAGACAGGGCTTGACAAACATTTTGTATGTTACTACTTTTGTAAATATGAGCCGTGTACAGATTATAAGTATACAGACTCGTAGATTTATTTCTTAAGTTTTCCATTGTAATATTCAAGTCCATCTCTCTGAGAAAACGAAGCTGAGAATACACTCTTGTATTCACATATTGTAGCATCTTTAAATCTAATAAAAAGTTAGATTGAAAGTAAATTTGTGTGTTTGTCTTATTCCACAATATATTCCATACAACATACAATCTTAAGGTGCAAAGAAAATCGATTCAAACTGAAGATAATCAAATACACGACAGATAATATATTCACCCCCTCCATATTATCTTCTAGTGAAACTTATAATCAACATAAAAAAATAAAAAAATTTAGATTTAATAAATTAGAATATTTTATATTTTATTAGATAAGTTACTTTTTCATAAATTTAAAGTTCGAACCCTATAAAAAATATGTTAAAAATATATAATTGTATTATTAGCCTTAACAATATTAAAAAAGTTTAAAAGGTACTAACATATAAGTATTTCTAAAAAAATGTACAACATAAATGTGAATATTAAAAAAAAGTTGTGCGTCGTAAAAATTATAAGCTAATATTATTATATTAACTATATATATTTTGCCTTGGATATGCTTTTGTTCATCCGTTAGAAATTTAATAAAAAACAAAAAACTAATAATTTATCTATATTTGAATATCTGTTTTGCGAGGCAGGGGTCAAGAACATAGTAAAGTTTGTTGGAGATTATTAATACTTAATTTGATTATTTCAATCTTAAACAAATTATTCACCCCAACTCGTGAGTGCTTGGCCCATTCAGAAAATAAACGTCATTTAAAAACAGTGACCTACTTTGGAATTGACAAATACAGTATCTTTGAGTCATATAAAGGGGAGAATTACTTGACAACCTTGGTTAACATGTCACTCCCATTACTATTAGAGCCGGCAATTTCGTACCTGATACGAAAACACGACACGAAAACGACACGAAAATTACGAGTTTGGTTTAACCTTTTCGGTACACGAACACGAAAATACACGAACACGAAATTACACGAGCGAATTTAGTGTCGGTTTTAGATTTACCCTTGGGTACACGACACGAAACGAAAGTACACGAAATAATTAAATAAATAAATAAATATTTTAAAATTATATAAATACATATCATAAATAAATATTGTATGTATTATTTTTATACAAAATTATATACTTAAAATATTGTATGTATTTTTATTTCGTTTTCGTTTTTGTGTACTTTTCGTGTACTTTCGTGTAATTTTCGTGTACTTTCGTGTACTTTTTGTTTCGTTTTCGTTTTCGTGTACTTTCCGTGTAATTTTCGTGTACTTTCGTGTTCTTTTCGTGTACTTTTCGTGTACACGATAAGTACACGACAAATTTCGTGTACTTTTCGTTTCGTTTCGTGTTTATACGAAATATTTCGTTTCATTTTTGTTTCGCAAAATGGGTACACGAACTTATTTCGTTTCGTTAATGGTTTAACCTCTTAGTACACGAAACACGAAAGTACACGACACGACACGAATTGTCAGGTCTAATTACAATTGAAAAATCAGTTGCAAAGAACACAAAAAGCTTAATAAAGTAGATGCAAAGCTTCGATTAATAAATTAAGGCGAGATTTAATTTCATAAAAATGCTTAAGACATTAAAATTCAAATCTACTGCAGCTAACTAGCTAGAATTACTGCAGATACAATTTCTTGATTATTCTCTAGCTAAATATGTATCAAGTCCAAGATTGCAAAGTAACCAATCAAGATTGGTAGGGAGACTAATGTGCCAAAGATAACCCTGCACATATTAAAATCAAATTGTTAGTCGGAATTTAAATTTGTATTATTTTACAGTTTAAGAGCGCAGAAGAATGATTCACACTAAAAATGGGTGTTTGACCTTTCTATCACAATTTCAGCAAAAAAGCCCAAAATATCATATTTTTAAAAAATGGCCCTTTTATCACAAGAAAACGTATTATTATATGCGTTTTCACAACACGCATCACAATTTCGCGTCTTTCGATATAACGCATGTTTTACATCCGTTTCTGAAACAGAAAAAACAGATAGGAACGCATCATTTTCAGGCGTCTCCATGTAACGAATATAAAAGTTGCGTTACGTTCATAACTGCCCAGCAACCCTTTAAGTTAAATGGGCCCACCCACGTGCACCTGTACATCTTGCAACAGTGCTCTCATTCATTTCCAGAGCAGTTGCTTTGCAACAATGGTGGCTGGATAACTAAAATTAAAAACGCATGTTTATGTTTGGTTTTGGGGTGATATGAAGGGCCTTTATTTTCATATGTGTGTTTTGGGGCCTTTTATTTTCAAAATGTGATAAAGGGGGCCATTTCTCGTTACAAATTTACTGATTAATCGTATGTTATTAAATAGTTTAGAGATGAGTAATTACGCAGTACTAATGATATTTGCATGCAATCCATATTCTTTGGCATAGATGAAAGAGACCACGGCTTGCGGAAGTGCTGACTGAAATAACATAACACCTTTATATCAGTTTATGTGTATGATATCGTAGATAAGAAATGTTATATAGATATATGAACCTGGACTATTGCGATTCGCAAGACGTCACCCCGTAAGCCTACAGCTACACAAGCAACGCCAACAGATAATGGTCCTACAATGAATCTCAAAACCATCCCTACAATAGTTGCCTTGGCACCGCAAGCTATTATCCTGTCGTTTGAAGCCATGAACAACCCTGAATTTTACAAAGCATCAGGATGTATATATGAACTTATGTGCAAAAAATGTGTTCCAAATATATGGCCGATTAGTTAATATATATATTCACAGTGGCTGGCTACGAAGGATTGCAGATTAATGTTCAAGGAAAACTAATGTCTCAACAAGTACTGTATGCAAATGTATCAAGCGTGCTTTAAACTTACCCATGCAGAACATGGAAGTGCCAGTTCCTGCTTTTGACATAATCAAAATCGACCCTTCCATAATGCTTGGCATGTCAAAGTGCCACCTGAAAGCACAATCATCCGAAATTTACCATTAGTCTATCGAAACTCAACATACGATTGCATGGACACATAAAATTCAAATTGTCGTAAAACAAACAAGCTATAACTATTACCTGGCAGCTAAAAATGCCCAAACGAGTCCGACAATGCAAGCGTAACAGTTGGGATTCTTAGCAAGTTTTCCGAGCACAATTTTCATCAATGTCCAAGCTGATGGCCTCACTACACTAACATCAATTTCTTCAACACTATGATTACCTTCCAAATCTTTCCCTGACATTTCAATGGCTGATACAGAATCGAAATCTCGCCTTGCACGTCTAACTTCTAGCATGAACAGCAAGATCATAACCCAAAAGATCGACTGCAAAACTGCGGACTGAACCACAAGGTCCTCCCCCAATGCTCCATACATGGCTTTCATAAGTGGCACTCCTACAATAAGAGTGTTGTTTATACTAGACATGGAGAAGCCAGTAATGCACCATTCAAAACTTCCACCAAAAAAATAAACCCAAACCCCTAGCATCAAACCGATAACACACTTGGAAATCACATCAGCAGCAACAAAGAGATAGTTCATTTTGAAAGGGTTCAAGTGGGTGGTGAACTCAAAGGTGAAAAGAGGTATAATGAAGTAACAATTCATCCGATTGATAGCATCGGTTTGGTCCGGAGTGAACATATGCCACCATTTCACCGAACCATACCCGAACATCAAAGCTACATAGAGTGGTACCATTGCTACCACAACCTTATAAACATCACTTAATTCTATCATGTTTAGATGATTTTGAGAAAATAATAGCTAGTTCTAAAGACACTTAATTATATATAGATAATGAGTTTGTTTTTCAATGCAAGAGAAAATGCAAGTAAGATAGTTGATAAATTGAAATGGTTGAAGCACACATATATATAGTACTTCTCCAACTACGCACTAGAAATTATAATAATGTTACACTTGAAAATTGACCTTCTCTGTATACTTTTTAATAGCTATATTCCAATACAATCTGATGCACTTTTGTATGCCCTTTTGAAGTTGCGTCTGCGAAATAAGACTAGAGCTTGTAAGTAGAGAAAAAACACTACTTGCACTCCTCTATCTAAACCATACAATTAATTAGGGGTCACGTCCGAATATAAGCTATATATCTAAACCATACAATTGTTATCGAAAGGAAGACTGAATGATATGACATTATATTTAAGAAATTCTATACGATTAAGGGCATCATTTAATAGTATTGTTTGTACATATAATACAATGTCGGATGATAGAATATGTTCTATATAAATTAAGTTATTATGTTATTAAGTTACCTCATCTTAGTGATTTGTCGCAAGTATTTCGTTGTGTTTTTGTTAGTGATTTCGTCGAAAGTAATTTATGGTAAATGAGTGCTATTGGTGTAGTGCTGTACATGTCAATTTAGGCATGCATCATGTAATTATAACCACCCATTAATTGTATTTTTGGTTTCGGCTGTTTTTTTTTATGTTTTGCTTTTTATGAACTATATATGTATTGGGTATAATTACTAACTACACAGCAACAAAGATAAAGAAACAGCTGAGTCGCCACGACCAGTAGTTCAGGATTTCCTGGTTCATAGGTCGCCTCGCGTACGCCCACGGGCGGCGGCGCGCGTGTGTGCGCGCGAGGCACATACTAACACCATGCACACCCACATGCCTTAGTAGTTGTACACTACTCTTGCACGTGTTTCTATATAAACCCATCAACCTCTCATTACCAATGCTATGTGGGATACAAGTTATTTTAATATAACCAACCCACATAACCCATTTAAGCAACCTATTTCAACTCAATTTATTTATGGATTACACTAAGAAAATGTCTTAGATCCAAACATGAAAGTTTAAGTTCTCATAACAAGGAACAACCTCTAATCGTTAGTTTCCGAAAATTCCATCAAAAACATATGTAAAATATGCCTCAAACTTTCCATTTTTTAACAATATATTTTATCATTCGTGAACTGCATTATAGTGCTTACTGCTGTTGTGGTTTGTTAATGATAAAGAAGGCTAAAAGAAATTTACTTTGAATTTATCAGGGGTTGAGGTAAGCTGTGGGTGACTTGTTATACATTAATTAGCTGGTAAGCAGGTTTCATAAAGTTCTTTTCCATAAGTGTTTTAGACCCCAAACCCCTATTAAATTACAGATTAGACCTTAATCCTTATTATGCGTAACATTGTATATAGGACCTTCCGTGAATAATAATTTCCAGAATAATACAATTTTAATTACTTAACTGAAGTTCTTAGAATACTGTCCAGAACTCAGAAAACATGCAGATGAAGAACAGAACTCGGGAAAGCCAATCCTTTTCGTATAATTAGCAAAGTAGTCGCGTCTGATCATAATGCAATTTCACATTTCATTATAGATTAGTCCCAATTCTATTTTTTTGTAGAAAAATTGCATTTGTCTTTGATTTGCGACATTAGTTGGTGTTACTGTCCATGCAGGCATGCATGCACATTTTCAAAATGTAATTAAGTTTATAATAAGAATAAAATACAGGGTGATGGCCGTATTTTACATCGAATTTCAAAAATGTGGCCAAATTTTCAAGTTCTCAAAATTATGACCAGTTTTAGTTCTCGCGTTTTAAAAGAGTGGTTTCCGTTAACTTTTTTCCAAAATGATGGCCAAATTTTATTTCAAATTTTTAAAAGAATGGCTATTTTTCACGTTAACAATTAGCGTCATCTATTCTTTTAAAAGACGAATATAAAATTTGGCTATTAATTTGTAAACTCGGAAATTCAGCAATTTTTTTGCAAATTTGTGTAAAATATAGCCACCATCCTGTAATTTACTCAAATAATAATATATATCAATTAAATGATGATACATGGAGAGAAATAATAAATAGTACTTTGTTTCTCAACAGATTGTTAACACTTTCTTGTTTTGGCAAGTTCTATTCAACATATTTTTCTTAAACTAATTTCACTAAATTTCACCAACTTACCCACTCTTTTTCTCTTTCTATACCTTTCTTAATTTTCATGTTTAATCTAAATATAAATAATTGGGTGAGAGGTAAGAAGTAATATTTTTTAAAATAACCCAAAACGGGGTAACGCACATTCACCCTCGGTTTTAGTCATTTGTTATTTTCATGGATGTCATGATGGAGGGTGTCCGTAACATGTCAAAAAGCACTTTCTATACATCTCCCGGGATATGATATAGAAGGACTTTTGGCAGAAGTGTCGTTTGCCGGTTTTAAGTGTTGCTTAGAGAATGATCTCTATGGCTTAATTTTGTACTGGAAGAGGAATCTTGCAAGTGCTTGTCTACAGTTATTGCTTTTTATTTGGTAGATAGATAGAGATAGGTTCGTGGGTACAAAAGTTTGGCATCGTACATTGTTTCAGGGCTGTTTTCATACGTGGGCTCTTTCTTTGCTTCACGCCAACTTGTTTTGATTATCATGTAATGTGTGTATTTTATACTGTAACATTCGATTTGTAATATATATGAAGAATAATTAATATTGCCGTCTGACTTTGACTAAACCCTATAGTCGCTAACGTTATAGAAGTACTAATTTCTCATCTTGTTCAATTATTAAGGCAAAACTCTTAATTCGTTAATAATATAAAAATTATAGTCAATTCCTAATCAATAATAAAAGTAACTATTATAATAAAAAAAACTCTTTATGTTACGCTAACAAGTACCATATGTTCAAATTATGTTAGAGCTTTGCTCGAAATATTTCATGAGTTCAATCTCCTTCGGTAGCCAATATTCATAGGAGTTGTATATATTTAAGCATAAGTACAAAAGATTGTACAATAATAAATTTCAAAGGAGGGAAAGTTGTAATGTATATACCACATAATCTCGTTAAATGCTTTGCCGTATATACTATACAAAAGATTGTACAATAATAAATTTTAAATGAGGCAAAGTTGTAATGTATATACTACATAATCTCGTTAAATGCTTTGCCGTATATACTACATAATCTTGTTAAACGCTCCTCCTATCATTACACGCCGTAACGGTTTAAAGAATCTAGCAAGTCACAAATAACTTATAAATTGATTTCAAGATTTTAATGCAAAAATTTGTTATGTTCGTGGCTAGAGCTTTATAAATGAATCATCAACATCTGTATATGTTAGCGGGTAATTTGTCGCAAGTTTTTAATCGAACTTGCAACTAACATCCTGTCTAATATTAAAATGTACAAAAAATTTGGGAAAACGACGACCATTACCATATCATATGTTGTGAATGTAGTTAATAGAGGTTTTGAAATTTCAAACAAGGTAATGCTACACATCTCAAATTTGTTTTCAAAAAATTTTCTCGAATGACATGACAGGAATGAGACGACAGATTGAGAAATTTTAATTGGAGAGATCGGTGTGAATGCAGGAGGGTTCACTTTATTCTAATCAATTAAAACAATACACCCTTGGCATTCAGAACTGTTAACGAAGTAATTTGGTGATAACAAATTTCGGGAATTGCTGGAATAACGAAATTGTGATGACGAGGGATTTTGGGTTTTTGAATTTTTGGGGTTGGACTTGAAAGGTGTCTCGACTTGTTAGATGTGTCGGATCCTATTCCAAAATGTCTGCGTACCCTGTTTATATATAGGGATCAAGCCAACGCAGTTCTGTGATAGGATAATGTTTTTAATCCCTGTTATTGTTAAGGGATATGTTGAAATAAGTTGATTTTATCTTTTTAGAGTTATATTAGCGTTGTGATTCTTTCCTGATTTGAAAGAATCGTTTGGAGATATTTTTTAGTAATTGATTGATTTAGATTGATTGTTTCCTCGTTTGAGAAAGAGGATATTACTTAGTGGTTAAGCAATAATTATTATTAGATCAATATTAAAAAATTAAGAGATAATTGAGACAACCGAAATTATGGCGTAACAAGAACCAATTCGAGGTATCTAGCATTTTCCTTTCAAATAATGACAAAACTTCAAGTCTTTGTGTGATTTCTGCAACATGTATATCAGTATATGTCGGCCTTAATATGTTCAATATAGCATTACAGCTGGTAGGAGTAACAGATTTCATATAATTTTGTCCTGGATTAGTTTCATTACTAATGTAATTAGGCATCACGCAAATGCTTTGATCACTCGCCACTTGAACAAGGAAACGACTAGTTTTTGAACCTTTTAGTTGATATATGGTGGCACGTCATTTGATATGAGTTTTCATTTTGTGTCGATTGTCACTAGCTCAAAAGAAGATGACCACGAACCTAATCGAGTTGTAAGAAATAAGAGCTATGCAATAGAAAGAAAATATGTAAATGCATGGACATTTGAATTTAAATAAGAAAATGTGTTGATCATATATCCTACGACTCTGATTCGGACACTAGAAGTAAACCGAACAAAATCGACGGACCGAACAGAGCTCTACTTGTTTTGTCTGGATTCTGTTTATCTTGTTTATACAATTCTATACTAGCGCGCACTAGAACCAGTTATGTTGGAATCAGAAGCTATACAAGTAAGGTGAAGTTTTATCGGTTCATCTTGCAACTACACTTGATCTATACCGGATCGCAAGGTAAATTTGTATGAAGTGTCATTCATCTTAGACACAATTGCTGGGGTTGTTAGGTTTATCCCTACGCATTAAGGATAAAGATTCGAACTTCTCAGACAACTACAAACTGAGATATGCATAAAGCTGAGACTAGAGAGTGTTATAACTCGTCACTCTAACAGAAACCATTCCAGAGCTATATGGGTACCTTTTAACAAAACATCTTGATCGAGTAACTAACTTGCTAACTACTGATCGGTATCAAACTATTGGAATCGGAAACAAATGATAGTTTCTTTTATCCTGCAGTGTGAATCGTACTATGATCCGTATAATGATGATTACCCTGAAAAACCTAACAAATAAAAGTTGCAGAAGCACTAGAAATATCCCCACCCGTACGTACAAATTGAATTCATTCATTTTGGCAAGTGCTGACAAGCACGCCTAGGTAGTCTCCTAAGTATGGATGTCAATGCCAGCTAGGACTCGTTTGTTTGGGCGATTTTGGAGTTGCATGAAACTCAAAAATCCTTGGAATTGACATACTGAATAGAAATTCCAGGATATCTAAAAACACGTGTTTGGTTAACTATCGTGTACTTTGAGATTATAAAGTCATTTTTATTTGAATTATTTATCAATAAATTTACTTTTAGTATTAATACTACTCATGGAAAATAAATTAGAAGGTCAATTATAAATTAATATAAAAATTCTCTACACAAAAGAAAACGAAACTTTTAACATATGTTCAATAAAAATTTTATATTTATAACAAGTTATAAGAAAAATAAATAAATACAACTAATTTTATCTATTATAAAAATAAATAAATTGATATTTATAAATTATTACAAAATTGCTATAAATTATTTATTAGAAAATATAAATCGGTTCTACAAATTAAAGTTTAAAAAAAAATATTTTAACAATTTACTAAATTAAATAAAGCAGCTCAATTTTAGAATTAAATTTAACAATAAAGTAAAAAAGTGTAGATAGTTAATCGTGGAGAATCAATAAAAAATTTATGTAATCATATATAGAAAATTAGAAAAATAAAGGTATATTAAAGATATTTTACTAAAAAATTTAAAATAGTTAATCATATAAAATAAATAAAGTTACCTAATATAAAAATGAATTTTTTGCTGATAAAAAAATATATAAAAATGAATGAGTAACTATGAATACAAAATAGTAATAATAACAACAAAAAGAGTTGACCAAATTTTACAATGTAACTCACAGTGACCACGCCTCCACTAAGTAACTAGGTTCTAGCATTTTGTAGTAACCCAAAATGCCTTGAAAGTTTCAGTTACACAGTTCATTTCAAAAGTTATCATTCAAAACGCTATAACCCGTAAAAATTTCAAGGTACTTGAAGTTACGCAGTTGAGTTACATGCAAACAAACTAGGCCCTAATTGTTCAATCCGTACTAGGCCTTTGAATGTGTAACAACGCAACGATCGACCTATAATTCAGGGGAGGAACTAGGGGACCGAAGGGAGCCCGGTCCCCGCTGCGGAACAACCCCAAAATTTTAATATAAAATTTTAAAATTTATTATCAAAAATTTTTTTGGTCCCCCTAGATTTAAAAAAAAAATAATTTGAAATTGAGAATTGATTATACAAAATTTTATTGATTTTGTTAATTATTTCATCCAAAATAATATTGGTTAGATGGAAATCATGGAATTTGTTCATTAATCTTAATAACTAATAAATAAACATATAAGATAAAGATAGTACAATTTGAAACAAAAAAAAAAAAGATGCTTAAACTAAAGTCTAAAAACAAACATACTTGTTCAGTTGTTCTGCCCCGGTCCCAAAACCCCCAATATACACTATACATACAAGTTACAAAATTACAATCCCTAATATCATCTCTCTTTATCTACTCTACCTTTGCATCTAATCCGTAAATATGAGCAAGAGAAAAGAGATTACATCCTATTTTCAACCCAAGAAGAAGCAAACAACTACTTGTGAAGATGAAGAACCTTCTGCCGCCTCAATTGAAGTCACTGGAGATGCAGTTGAGCCTCTGATTTTTGGTGGGATAAACAGCAACTCTGAGCAACATCCTCAAAATCCAAAGATTGTTAATGAAGGTATTGATTCTGAGAACACTGATGAAATTATTGATTTCAATTCGTTAATACGTGATCCTGGTTTGCGGAAACAAATTGAGACTTATCATCCAAATAAAAAAGATTTAATTAGGAGAGCATACATTGATCTTGTCCCATATCAACCTGTGCAAGTTTATCCTTTCTCTGGTCCAGAACATCATCCCCGTCGATTTCAAAAGAGTTGGTTTGATAAATTTCCTTGGTTAGAGTACTCCCCAGAAAAAGATGCAGCATATTGTTTTTATTGGTCCCCCATGTTAGATTTCTGGTTCCGCCCCTGCTATAATTATCATCGGACAAAGAAGGGAGGATTATTTCCAATGCGCGCGATTATCTATTGCTGAATAATACTCCCTCTGTCCCATCCATTTCTTTACAGTTTTTTTACACTGCTTGGCACGCATTTTAAGACTCCTATAAAGTATAGTTCTACAACTTATTTTTAAAATTTTCTTTTTCTAAATAAAAATTTAAACATTATATTTTTATTCAGAAGAAAAAAAAAATTTAAAATAATTTATCGAAATATATATTAAAGGAGTCTTAAAATGCGTGTCGAATCCCCGTCCCCCAATGCAAATAATTGGGTGGGACGGAGGGAGTATTAAGTATGGAGAGTTGTAATGATGAACCAACATTAATTTACGAAATTTGTCAGTGTAATGTCCTGCTTCAATTGGTTAAATCCGGAACAGGAAAGTAAAACTTTCCAAGGCAGTGGTTAGGAGATATATACTTGTAGTTGTCATTGTGCTCAACTTTTGGTCACTCACAACGCGGGATCTAGTAGATGATCAATGCATTCACGTTCATCGTTGGTGCTCAACATTATTACATATTATATATATTTATGGATAAATGGATGGATTTTAACAGAAAGTGACCGAAACATCCACTCATCAGCCACTTCTTCAAGTTCAATTTTGGCAACAGTAGTGGGAAATGAGTTGGACTACAAACGCTAGAACACAAGTCCGGGACTTAAAAACACCATGAATAATTCTAGATTAATTATTCCCGCAACTGCAACTGTTTACGATACATTGCCGATGCCGATATCGCGAGATTAATCATCATACACTAATTAATAATGGTTTGTGGATGCATGTTACAACGAGGGATGCATCATTTTATGTCTTATGTTTAACTTTAACCTTCTAGATGTGCATCTTAAAACATGCAGACAGCATACACGACTTATATATACATTAGTGGTATTTTATGTAACTAGCTTATAGGCCGTGCGATGCACGGTTACTTAAATTTTATTTATAATTATTTTGTTCATAATTATATTTTAATTATCCATGGAACACACGATTGTTTTTTTAATATTTATAATTATATTTATTTATGAATATTTTAATATTTAAAAGTTATTAGTTTATATGATTAAATTATTGTTAAAAAAGATTTAGCCAAAAAAAATTATAGTTAAAAATTTGATATTTATTATATTTTACACGCTCAATTTAATATTTGTTTATATTGAGTTATAAAAGTTAGATTTGGCCAATTTTACGGTCCACATGAAATTCACAAAATAATCTTTAATTTAGTTGTGGTTTAATAGTTCTTTTTCAATTAAAAACTATTCTAAAACTAAAAAGAGAATAAAGTGACGAAATTTAATATTGAGAATTCTATTCGATTTAGAAAATCTACTTATATGTAGTTTAGATTATTAGAATACCCTTTATTAACCAAATACAGTTTTTATTGTTAAATCTAACGGTTTTCACCTATCTATTTAAGATTAAACGATTTTTATTATTTTGATATTAAATGAGTTTACTTATTTAATTACAACTATTTTTATGTTTTAACTTTTTGGAAAATCCAATCCTAATATAATATCTTTTAACTTATATCATTTTTTAGATAATAACTTCTTTTTATATGATATAATTTTGATCGTCTATTTTTAAAAGTATTGGATCTAACGGTTGAGAATGTTTTGGCGGTATTTAGGACCAAACTACCAGGATAACATCATTAATTTTTTTAATATTTATATTTTTTTAATTTATATTTTTTTTAAATATTTATTGCTAATATACTCTTTTTTGTAATATGTTAATGATGCAGGAATTTTGAACTTTTGAGAAAATAAATTATCAATTAAAATATAATTTTTTTTGTAATAGTTCTTCTTTTAAAGTAGTACACCGTGACGATCAAAATTCTGTATAAAATTCATTTTTTTTATAGTATATCCCGTAAATATCTATGTTATTATATTAAAGACTAAATAATGAAAGTTTTCTTATAAGTCTGGTCGCTTGATCACTGAATCCATAATCGTTGGATCTTTCAAATTAAATTGTCGAGAAACGTTAGATATAACAGTAAAATTATCACGTGGAATGATCTAAGTTTTGAATCTACCAACAACATATTAAAATTTACAGGTTTTTTTGAAAAATAAGAATTTTTTCATTTTTTTTCTTGTAAACATGGGTTATTTGATAATATTTTTTATAAAGTAAGATTTTTCAAAAAAGTACTATACTAATTGATTAACAGACTTTTAAAGTTTCGAATAGCTGAGTCTAAAATTTCAAAATACGATTTTTTAAATATGAATATAGTCCTGCTAACAATGAAATTAGGTCTCTATGAGTTCTTATAAAACAAAATCACCATTTGCGTATAATTTATTATTTAATAATAAATAATATTTAATTAGTTATGATATAAAATTTAATAAAATAGGATAAAAAATATGCACAATTTTATAAAATTTTATCCTCATATTATTATATTCTTTGTTGATTTGAATTTTTCTTAGATTGATTTGAATTTTTGAACATAGATTTCTAAATTTAAAATAGTTAGAAAAAAGTAATTAAATTGGCATTAAAATAATGATGACGTAATAATTATTATTAGAATTTAAATACCCATTTTACTAATTTGGGCTTTATCTTGTGTTTTAAAATTTAGATTTTAACGATTTTACACCCCACATGAAGATAACTAAATTATCTTTAATTAAAAGATGGTTTAACAATTTTTATCTAACTGGAATTGTCCATGAAAGAGAAAAGAATGTCACGAATTTTTCACATGGAGAATTCTATCCAGTATAGAAAACTTATTTATATTTGGTTTAAATTATCAAAATACACTTTTTAGAATTTAAATATAATCCTATTATTAATAAAATACACTTTTTTAATATTTGATCTAACGATTTTCATTTATCTAGTTAAGATCTAATGGTCCTTATTAGTTTGGTTGTCCAAGACCGTACGATCAAAATTTTGGATAAGATCCCTATTGTAACAGCCCCAAATCCGGGGTCAGGGATTTAGGGTTGTCACAATCCATGTACTCCTTGCCTTACCTGTATTACTCACACCATTCATAATTCACCTGCTCATGACCCCACAACATATGTCTCTCACACACACACACACAGGTTAGAGTCTCAGAAACGACACAATACAACAACTGCGGAATAAATAATTTTTATTACAATACCCAAATGTCTTTTGAATCTGTTACTGATACAATTTCTACGTATTGGTACATTACCAGCTTAGCCTTCTGATGCTCACAATCCTCTAATACCATTCATGTCTATACATAAGTTGAATACCAAAGTCGTAGCCTGATTCGATTGGTTCGTACTACTCTCGGGATCACTGCTAGAACTGTTTATGGAAACGCCTTGCGAGGTATGTGCCGTCCCATTGGCATCCTGCTTCGCTGCTATATAATATATATAAAATAATAGCAAGAGTGAGCGATAGCTCAGCAAGGTAATGAAAGTATGGCATAATTCTGCCTTTTAATTCAACCCAGAAATAAAGCGGGTGTAAGACAATAATTTGTCAAAATATCTCAATACTGAAATTATTTCCTTATCGGAATGTATTCCAAAAATAGTACCATTGTGGTATTTCAAATATCATTTCATAATACTCTGCAACTTTCGATATTTATACTATGAACAAAGTTCTAGTATAGTATAAAAGATGAAATAACAAGATAACTCAGTATATCCTTTCTGTAAAATATCTGCTATATAAAATATAAGCAGACTATCAACATATACTTGAAAGATGAAGTTATAAAGAAAATTCAAATATCATCTTTTTCATAAAATCAAATACCTTTTCGTAATTTCATATGCTTTCTGATAAACTCACATACTGGAATAAACTTGAATACTCTTGAGTAAACTTTCTTTCTCTGAAAACTTGCATAACACTGAATAACTTGAGTAAACTTTCTCTTTCTCTGAAAACTTGCACAAAATGTGCTCTTTCATGAATAGTGAACTGTAGATGGAGATGCTAGGCGCCGAGGATACCCCTGCGATGATCAGTCGCAAGCTGTATCCCCCTGCTGTTTTTCTACGTAGAAGGGAAGATAATCAGTCTCACACCGACTTACCTCCCCGCCAATCGGTTGTAGGCAGGAAGAACAGACCCGTTCATAGACGGTCGATTCTGTTACTCTCCACTTATCCTACGGTCGGGCACTGATAATCATCTAAGGGAAGAACAGACCCGTTCACCAGTCCGTCGACCATATTGTAATTCCCTTAGGGGACCGGCGCTACTCAGTCCCTTACATATCTCCAAGTTCGAGTAAATCCATAACACCGAAACATAAAGTTCCTTTCCCTTTTTCCCCAAGTATACAACTCCACAAAGTAGTCGTATCTGGTTGGAAAGGAAATTCACTCATATTTCCCAGGCTGATGCCTGTTAATGGATATCGACTTGTTCCATGAATTTACCCCTCGATCGTTGAGGTGGTAACACAATATTTGACTTGCAGCAATTACATTGTTCCGAAAAATATCTGTCCCTTGACAATTTTTGAATTGAGAGTTTAAAAAGAGTAGTAGTCACTTAAATCAGGTTTCCCATATTTTTGATAGTTGAGCGAGCATTTAAATCCCCTTTAAAAGACAGATTTAAATGGAAAAACATTGTTTTGGGAACCTCTTTTTGATTTGAAAATAATTAATAATATTTATTAAATAAGTAACCTTAAACGAATATTTGAAATAATATTCATTAAGTAAGTATCCTCAAATGAATATTTGAAAATAATATTTATTAAATAATTGAGCCTCAAATGAATATTCAAAATAATATTCATTAATTAATAAATTTCAAATGAATATTCGAAAATAATATTCATTAAATAATTAATCTCAAATGAATATCCAAAAGTAATATTCATTAAATAAATAATCAATCCTCGAATGAATATTTAAAGGTAATATTCATTAAACAATTAAATAACTTTCAAATGAATATTCAAACATACTATTCATTACATAATCCCCAGATGAATATGTACGATAATATTCTTAAAGTCAATATCCTCAAATGAATATAATTGATATTCTGTAAGTCGATAATCCTCAAATGAATATTAATAAATAATATTCTTAAAATGAATATTAATAAATAATATTCTTAAAGTCAATAATCCTCAAATGAATATTCATAAATAATATACCTTAAATAAAATAATTAACCCTCGAATAACAGTTACCCGATATCTTTATCGGAAAATAACCTTTATCATATACAAAATATAATCACATCTGACCTTTCAAGAAAATCACACGCCCTAACCCTAGGGCAATTATAAAACCCTGGCTTATAGCTGATATCCCATATCTAACTTATAAGCCCCAACTTCAAGTCATAACCTCAAGTATTGCTATACATAGCAAATCGAAAACAAGTATGCAATTTATATATATCGCAATCGCATATCATAATTGAAAACAGTTATTATCACAACAACAGTAATATAAGTTTTGAAAACTTGCCTGATGCTCGAGAAGTGATAGGGGTTCGCGACGATGCCGGACAATCTAGACAAGGTCAAACGAAAACACACGGTTAATCCCCTCGATAAACCACTTATAACTTAATGCTTAAACACGTAAGCGAAACACAACCAAGGAATTACTAGCTCGTTATAGGCTCATACTAAGTCCATGTTTAATCGACGATTACTTAAGTCGTAGGTTTAGTCCGAAATCGATCCTCGAATACAAGTTATACTTAACCATTTACAACATTGGTTTCTAAGTCATGTTCTTAGTGGTTTTCACTTGCGCGACCTCGGCTAAAACATTTTTATAAAAATCGAAAAATAATCTTTTTAATCCGAATCGTTTTCGTGAGCCTTCCCAACTGTCTCTAGTATTATTCCTCAAAGTTTCACATTTCAATATGGCTTCTAAGTGGTCCAAATATAGCCTCAAAGTGACTGATCAGAGATGGGTTGTTCCTCCGAACGGCGTTTACTAAAACTCACTTTTCTCTTAAACCGTAAATCGTAACGACATGATCTTTATACCAAAACAAACCTTAAAACAAGACCTACATGTTCATGGTCATTTTTGTTCAAAAATATTCCAAGACCAGTTCGTAATTCTTGCTCAAAACAGCCTTAAATCAAATGGGCATTACGACGGCTATAATCGTAACGTTTCCCGGTTTTTGTTGTGTCAAAACCTCTTAAACCAAATCAATTCAACAACCCAACAATTTTTACAACATAATCAGTTTCTATAATTCAAGAACATATCACCAACATCAACCAACAACAAGTATCCATCAAGATTTAACCATACATACTCCAAATTCCATAATCATGCTTATTCTTAAACATTACTAGAAACTTCACTTAAAATCCAACATAACTCAAACGGTGGATGAGTGGTATACCTTCCTTGATGCTCTACCAACACTAACCAGTGGCCACAACCACTCAACAAGCCTTATATACTCCTTACAAAGCTTAAACCTTAAGATCCAATCAAGAAAACAAGTTAACAAATTTCGGAGTTACTATTCATCATCACTTTGCAAAATCCATATAAAATCGAAAAACAAGAGTTTGGTTCTGAGATTTTTACCAGACCTTGTACTCTTCATAAGATTTCTTTTGAGCTATATATTGCCAAATTTAAAGCTTCCTAGCTAGGGTTTTGAGTCCCATCTTCCCGCTGGACAGAAACTGGACAGTTTGGGTTCTCCAACTTGGGGAAGCGATTTGGCTAGGCTACACTCCTTTGTTGTCCATGAAATTTTGAACGAATGTTACCCATGGAGTGGAGAAGCTATGGTTAAAATTTGGTAATTTAAGGATGGATAGAAATGGAGTTATGGATTTTTCTTTGGACTATGTTTCTGCTGGGCAGAAATCTGGGGAGTTCTTCTCTTTCTTTTCTTCTTTTCTTTTTCTTTTGTTTTGGATAATCATGCTTGAAATGCTGATTTTTGTTAAAAGTGGTGAGTCATAAGCATTGTCCTTGTCATCAGGACACGTGTCAAGCCATGGAGTATCATGGTGGCAAAGCAGGGACACGTGTCGCGCATGCATGTGTTTGGTTAAAGTAATTTTACTGGTTCGTTTCTTTTCACATGGATGATCCAAATGTTGCATCCCTCGAATTAATCTTGTTACATATTACTTCCATGTCTATATTTAATCCTGTAAATGTTGCCTTGTTCCTCTTGAAATGATTCGAAATATTTTCTAAAGGGCGAATAAAACTCTACGCGGTTCTCGCAGTGAATAGTAACTATTCACTATTCACTTCAACAATCGAATCCTTAAATCGACTTTAATAATTGATAGGTCCATAATTAATACATTTTTAATACCTATTTTATGTTTGTTTTCGTAATTTTATTATTTAATAATTTGTTTTCTTTTATTTTGTAGGAAAATAAATAAAATCATATTTCAAGCAGTAAAAGGTGAAAAAAGGCAAGGAGATGGAAATACTTGTAGTCAAAAGGAAATTGGAGAAAAATTGGAAAACTTATCGGAGAAGAAAAAGGAATTGAGGAAATATTTCTACAATCCGCTTTGTAGTCAAAAAGCCCAAACCCATTATTTTTCCTATAAATATAGATCTCCGCTCTTGTATTTGAGACACCTGGAATTTTATAGAAGCTAGTACTTTGTTAATTCTCTCCTCTGTTTTTGCTTTGTTTCGTTCTTTGTTTTTTATTTGGCTGTCTCGTTTATGCTTTGATTCAATTGTTTTTGTCCCTTGTCAAATTCATTCACGTGATTCAGTTAGATTACTAGGATTAGTTTATTAAATTTATACCACCTGATTCGATTGCATGCATGTTTTCTTTATAATATTAATATTAATTAATATCCTGATTCACCTTACACGTACCAAATATTACACATTATTTGTTTTACTTGTTTTATAATTATGTCTAGCTAATTCTCTTGCCCTAGGATGAAGATGAAGTTAATTTAATTATTTTTGATATCTTCTCGTTCCTATTAATTGGTTCTCATAATTTTTCTTGGTGCTTAATTGTTCAATTGACAAAGTGATTTTGATATATTATTGTTACCGGATTTATTTTTCATAGCCTATGCTTGCTCCATGAAGTTTTGATAGGTTATTGTTAGATAACAAGTTTCATAGTATATGCTTGTCTCGTTAATTGATATATCTTATTTGTGAAGGAAAGAGAATTGATTTTAGGGCGAGTTGGTATTAATTGTGATTGATTAATGGATTCGGATTCCTAGGTTTTCCTTATCTGATTTTAATTGTTAATTAGGTTAAACAAATCTCATCTCAAATCTTATTTGTCTAGTTCGCCTGAGTTAATTGTTAGGGTTTCGAAAATACATAGTCTCTGTGGATCGATTTGTGATTGCTACAACTAAACACTGTGCGCTTGCAGTTTACATTATTTTTACACATCAAGTTTTTGGCGCCGCTGCCGGGGACTATTGGTAATTTTCACTCCTTGATATTTAATTCTTCGGATTAGTTTCTTGTTCTGCATTGTTTGTCTTTTAGGGAACAGTGAAGCGGAGGAAAGCTTGGACAAGAAGATTGCTAGAAGGCCTCGTCGTCTCTTGTGAAATTTTTGGAAGCGCTTTTCGGTATTCCGTATCACCTCTCTATTTTCTTTCCATCATTATTGTAAAAAAAAAATTAAATATTTGAAAAATCCAAAAATATTAGTTAGTTATTTGTTAAAAACCAATTTGTTGCATCATTCATTCTCACGTAGGATCACATCATCTAGATTTCTTTATTGTCTTTATCGCTTTCCATCTTATACAATTGTGGTGATTGCTGGAGGAAAGAGGTACGTACAATTTAGAATAGAACACATAGTGTATTGCATCCATAAGTGTTTATTTCTCGTTCTTTGTGTGTTGCATCATTAAATCAATCTTAAGGGCGCCACCCAATTTCAAGATAAGGTGAGGGATTTTATCACTCTTTCCTTGGCCCACAAATCACTAATTCGTTCATCTTGCATTCCCTTTCCTTAATAAAATTAATTAGACGTTAGCCCCTAGGATATCGCGCTCAACTAGGAAGAGAATCTAGGAGGAACAAATCACTAAGTATTTTTCGGTGGTGTCTAGGACTAGCGAAAGCTTACCTGGCCTTTAGACTGGTGCCTAGAATGGTGGTTAGCCTCTTGGCAATGCTTCCTCCTGCCTGGCCAGTCACGACGAATGCTTTTTGAGCTGTTACTTTTAGTAGTATCTTATTGTTAGGAGCAAGGTCTAGATTTTTTTTAGGATAAGATAGATTTTTCTTTTGATTTTGCGTATTCTTGGGTGTTTACTTATAGCTCTTGTCTGCTACGTGCTTAGTTGATTGTTTCTCTTGTATGCAAAGTATTTGGGTTCGAGATAATACATCTAGATTAGTGAGACAATCCGACCTTTCATTACCTGGAATAGCAAGACAACTCGATTTCTCTTCACCCACTAAAATTGAGTCAAAAGAAGTAGAAATTCCAACAACCGTCATGGCTGTCTCTCTTAAAGAACGTTGTTACCCCGCTCGTACCGCTCAACCCTCATGCATAGTGCTACCAGCAGTAACCGCAAACAATTTTGAAATCAAACATCATAACATTAGCATGTTACCTAGGTTTGCTGGGGTAGAGGGAGAGGATCCATATCTTTTCATTCGAGAATTTGAGGAAGTGTGTGCCTTACAAAAACTTCAACAACTAAGTGAGGATTCCATTAGGCTCAGACTCATTAACTTTGCTTTAAAAGAAGATGCTAAACAGTGGTTGTATAGTCTACCCGTTAATTCTATTTCCACATGGGAGGGATTTGTTGCTATATTTCTTAAAAAATATTTTCCCAACCATAAGGCTAACAGGCTTAGGAATGAAATCAACCAATTTCAACAAAATCGAAATGAGCCTTTTTGGAAATATTTTGATAGATTTCAAAAGTTGTTGTCTAAGTGTCCTCAACATGGTATAGAAAAATGGAGACTTTGTAAAATTCTCTATGAAGCCTTAGATAGCCAAACCACTGCCTTGTTAGAGTCTATGTGTAATGGTAGGTTTATGGATAAAACTGATGAAGAAGCTTGGCAATTTTTTGAAGAGTTAGCTGAAAGAACAATGTTGTGGGAGTCAACTAGGGAACCCAGTCAGGAAACTGAAAAATCTAAGGGCGTACACGTAGTTGGTAATTCTATTGCAACCGAAGCTAAGTTAGCTACACTCACTAGACGTCTAGAAGCCTTAGAAACCAACAAGGTGTCCTCACAAGTGTTTCTGTGTGCAAACTGTAATTCTCCTACTCATTTGATAGAAAATTGTCCTGAAATTGAACAAGCCAATGCCATGTTTCAATCTAGAGTTAGGAATGATCCCTATTCATCCACATACAATCCTGGTTGGAAAAATCATCCAAATTTCTCATGGAACCAAGGTCAATATAATCAGTATAACCAAAATTCTCAACCTGCTTTTCAAAAGCCCAATCCTGGTCCATACCCAACTCAAAATCCTAACTCATATCCTCCACAAAATCTCGGTCAATATCAAAATTCAGTCCCCTTGAATCCTCCTGGTTTTGCAGAATCTGATAAAAGATTTACTTCTTTAGAAAAGAGTATGGAGGCATTAATCAAATCTCAACAAAATTTCATGAACACTATGACCCAAGATAGGCAATTGCTAAATTCCAATGCTCAAGCCATATCTAAGCTAGAGGTCCAAGTTAGTCAGTTGGCAAACACCATCAGTGAGAGAGAGAAAAATCGATTTCCTAGTCAACCCGAGATTAATCCCAAATTTCATCCAAATCAAAAGTCTCATGAAAATGTGAATTCTGTTATCTCTCTAAGGTCTGGTAATCAATTCAATAATCATGCTGGTGTCAATACTCAAACAGAAGATAAGCTTACAACTGAACCAAATCCGTTACTCTTGAATCCTAGTCTTAAACAATCTTCCAATCCCAAGAGTCCTGAAGAAGTTGAATCTAATCAGTCATCACCCTCCGATGAACCACCTTCAAAACCCCAATCTGATGTGTCTATTGAAAAAGTCTTTAAGCCAAAAGCTCCGTTTCCTCACAGACTTACTTCAAACAAACAATCTGCTCAATTAGATAAGATTTTGGAAGTCTTCAAGCAAGTCAAGATTAACATTCCTCTTTTAGATGCAATTCAACAAGTTCCCTCTTATGCTAAGTGTCTAAAAGATTTGTGTACTCATAAAAGAACCACTCATGTTCCTAAGAAAGCTTTCCTAACATCTAATGTTAGCTCTATCTTGTCAAATCAAATCCCTTTGAAGTATAAGGATCCTGGTTGTCCTACCATTTCTTGTGTCATTGGTAATACTTTCATTGATAAAGCTTTACTCGATCTAGGAGCTAGTGTGAATCTTCTTCCATTATCTGTCTATCAAGACCTGGGTTTAGGTGAACTTAAAAAAACTACTATCACTCTTCAGTTAGCTGACCGTTCTGTCAAAATTCCTAAGGGTATGGTGGAAGATGTGTTGATTAAGGTTGGTGATTTTGTCTTCCCCGTCGATTTCATTGTTCTAGAAACTGAGCCTGTCCAAAATCTCAAAAATCAAATTCCCATCATTCTAGGAAGACCTTTTCTTGCCACCTCTAATGCTTTGATCAACTGTAGGAATGGATTAATGAAACTCACATTTGGAAACATGCAAATTGATCTCAACATTTTCAATGTAGGAAATCAACCCAATGAGCTTTTTGACCAACCCATAGAAATTAACATGATTGATGAGTTAGTTGATAATGAAACCATGAATGTTGATGATGTTCTTAACTTTTGTCAAAATTATTTTGGTCAAGATTGGGATGATACTGGTCATAAAAATGAGATTAATGAAATGTTAGAGTCCACCATTCCTAGTTCCAATCGAGAGTCGGAACCTTTTCCTTTGCCACTTTATGAAGCTAATAAATCAGTTGAGACAAGTCCACCAGAATTAGAACTTAAACCTCTTCCCGAAACTCTCAAGTATATGTTTCTAGGTCCTTCTGAGTCTCTTCCAGTCATCATTGCATCTGATTTGACACCTTCTCAAGAGGAGGAACTCTTAATTGTACTTAGAAAGAATAAGGAATCCATAGGGTGGAGCATATCTGATATCAAGGGAATTAGCCCTGCCATTGTCCAACATAGGATTCACTTAGTTGATGATGCTAAACCAGTTAGAGAACCGCAAAGGAGGTTGAACCCGACTCTTAAGGAAGTTGTTAGGAAAGAAATCCTTAAATGTCTAGATAATGGGATCATCTATCCTATATCTGATAGCTCTTGGGTCAGTCCTGTTCAAGTAGTGCCTAAAAAGTCAGGGATCACTGTAGTTGTTAATGAGGATGATGAATTAGTTCCCACTCGTGTTCAGTCTGGTTGGAGAATGTGTATTGACTATAGGAAACTAAATGCTGCCACTAGGAAAGACCATTTTCCTCTACCCTTCATTGATCAAATGTTAGAAAGGTTAGCAGGTCACTCATACTATTGTTTTCTAGATGGTTTTTCTGGCTATTTCCAAATTCCCATTGCTCCCGAGGATCAAGAAAAGACCACCTTCACATGTCCTTTTGGAACCTTTGCTTATCGTCGTTTAGCTTTTGGTCTAACCACTGCTCCTGCCACCTTCCAAAGATGCATGATGAGCATTTTTTCTGATATGGTAGGAGAGTTCCTAGAAATCTTTATAGATGACTTTTCCATCTTTGGTTCTTCTTTTCATCAGTGTCTTCACCATCTTGACTTAGTTTTAAAACGATGTAAAGAAACAAATCTTGTTCTTAATTGGGAAAAATGTCATTTCATGGTTAAAGAAGGAATTGTTCTTGGTCATAAAATATCTTCAAAGGGCATTGAAGTTGATAAAGCTAAAATTGATCTCATTGCTAATTTATCTCCACCAAAGTCTGTCAAAGAAATTCGTTCCTTTTTAGGACATGCTGGTTTTTATAGGCGTTTCATTAAAGATTTTAGCAAAAAGGCAAGACCATTGACTAATCTTCTTTCTAAGGACATAAAATTTGAGTTTTCTAGTGAATGTCTCCAATCTTTTGAACATCTTAAGAAAGAGTTGACCTCAGCCCCTATCATTCAATCCCCTGATTGGAATCAACCTTTTGAGCTAATGTGCGATGCATCTGATTATGCCGTAGGTGCAGTCTTAGGACAAAGAATCAATAAGATACCTCATGTCATATACTATGCTAGTAAGACTCTAAATGATGCTCAACTTAACTACTCCACCACAGAAAAAGAACTTCTAGCTGTAGTCTTTGCTCTTGAAAAGTTTCGGTCATATCTTATAGGTTCTAAAATCATTGTTTACACAGACCACTCTGCTCTTAGATATCTCTTCTCTAAGAAAGACTCAAAGGCCCGATTGATTAGGTGGGTCTTGTTGCTCCAAGAGTTTGACTTAGAAATTAGGGATAAGAAGGGTTCTGAAAATGTTGTTGCTGATCATCTTTCCCGATTAGTAGTGGAGTCATCCATGGATATTCCTTTGAATGAGTCTTTTCCTGATGAACACCTTCTTTCCATCTCTACCACTCCATGGTTTGCTGATATTGTTAACTACCTTGTCACTGGTGAAATTCCTTCTCATTGGTCGAAGCAAGATAAATCCAAATTTCTCTCACAAGTCAAGTACTTCTTTTGGGATGATCCCTATCTTTTTAAGTATTGTCCAGACCAAATCATTAGGAGGTGTGTTTCAAACCATGAGTTTAGAAGTGTACTTTCTTTTTGTCATGATCAGGCTTGTGGAGGTCACTTTAGTGCTAAAAAGACTGCTGCGAAAATACTTCAATCTAGTTTCTATTGGCCCAATTTGTTTAAAGATTCTGCAGAATTTTGTGCCGCTTGTAGTAGGTGTCAACATTTAGGAAAGATCACTAGAAGAAACATGATGCCAATGAATCCAATCTTAGTTATTGAGATTTTTGATGTTTGGGGTATAGATTTTATGGGTCCCTTTCCTAATTCTTTTGGTAACCTCTACATTCTCTTAGCGGTTGATTACGTGTCTAAATGGGTCGAAGCCATACCAACTAAGTCTAATGATAACAAGGTAGTTCTTAAGTTCTTAAAGGAGAATATCTTTTCTAGATTTGGTACGCCTAGAGCTATAATTAGTGACCAGGGTAAGCATTTCAAAAACCATCAGTTTGAGTCTCTTCTGAAGAAGTATTCTATCACTCACAAGTTAGCTACACCTTATCATCCTCAAACTAGTGGTCAAGTTGAGGTCTCTAATAGGCAGATTAAACAAATTCTAGAGAAAACTGTTAATTCAAATAGGAAAGATTGGTCTGTTAAGTTGATAGATGCACTCTGGGCTTATCGCACTGCATTTAAAACTGTTTTGGGTATGTCTCCTTATAGGCTTGTGTTTGGTAAGGCATGTCATCTCCCCGTTGAACTTGAACATAGAGCGTTTTGGGCTATTAAAGAATTGAATTTTGATTTACCCACTGCTGGTAGCCATAGGAAGTTACAACTATCTGAGTTAGAAGAACATAGGAATGATGCCTATGAAAATGCTAAGATTTATAAGGAAAGAACTAAACTTTTGCATGATAAATCTATTTTGAGAAAATCTTTTTCTCCTGGTCAAAAAGTTCTTTTATACAACTCTAGGCTGCATTTGTTTCCTGGAAAATTGAGATCTCGGTGGGAGGGACCATTTGTTGTTAAAGTTGTTTTTCCTCATGGTGCTATTGAAATTGAAAATCCTACAACTGGTGAAACATTTAAGGTTAATGGTCAAAGGCTTAAACCATTTTTAGAACTGCCAGTTGATTCTGAGGAGGAGGTGATCCACCTCCTTGATTCGTGATCCAAGTAAGTTCCCTTGTTGTATATAGTAGATAGTTCTATTCCTCTGTCATGTCTTATCAGGTATTCTCGTCATTTTACTTTGTCATTTTTCTCTCATTTGCATACATTGAGGACAATGCATGATTTAGGTATGGGAGAGGGGTTTAGTAGTATAATAAAAAAAAAAAAACCAAAAAAAATTGAAAAATGAAAAAATCCCAAAAAGAAGTTTAGTGTTGTAAATTGTAGAATTCTAGCCTTGTGAAATGATTGCTTGTTGCTTGATGCACCCTTACATGCTATAGTAATCTTGTGTTTCTGATACTTTTGATTAAGAAGTGATTTGATAAGTTCTTGTTCACACACATACACTAGCAAGTTGAAACTAGTAGACTTACTGAATGTTGCAAGTAATTAGAAGGACATGAATATGTGCAAAATGATTTGGTTTTCATGCTTTGAGTACAAGTTGGTGCACTGAAGAGATTTTTACTTGGGATTGATTATGTTTTACCACCAAGTGAGTTTTTGAGCCTATATGCATATCTTTTGCATTTTATATTCGTTTGCTTGAGTGTCCACATGTTGTTTGCATTGCTAGCACTTGTTTGAGACCTTTCTTGAAACACATGACATTATTTGATGATAAGATGATAAAGGCATTTAGGAATAACCTATATTTTCCAAATTACCACACCATTTATATATGATCAATTAGTTACCGTCTTGAGCTTAATCCTATTTTTTCGGTGACATACCACGTTACTTGCCTGGACCTTTTTCTTGTTTAGCCTTACTTATGCTTGATCCCAAATTGTCAATGGCTAGTAGGAACTTGAGGGAGTAATAAGGTGTGTAAGATGGGTTTACTTTTGTTCATTACTTTTGAGGAAATATTGAGTTTGGTTGCATACTTGTTAGTCGTTGTTCAATAAATTTTTGAAGGAGGATTGTGGTTGCTTATATCTATCTCTTAGCTCTCGAAGGAAAAAAAAATGAAAAAAATCGAAAAAAATCGAAAAAAAAAAGAAAAAAAAAGAGAATATATAAAAAAAAAAAAAAAAAAGCAAAAAAAGAAAAATATATATTATGAGAGCATACTTATGTTTTTGTGATCCTTCTTCATTCGACTAATCAAGCCTTTTGTTGGAAGAAAATTAGAAAAATCATGTGTGGGGAGGATGTTTGGTGATGTGTATGATTTATTATGGTGCCTACTAGCTTTTGACACTTCACCTTGTTTGGCCTTACTTGACATACCTTGTCCCTAGCCCCGTTACAATCCCAATAAAGACCTTTTGATTATCATCATTGATGTATGTTGTGTTAAAGTTAGATTGATACCAAATGTCAAGCATGTTTATGATTTTGTTGGAATAGAGTGATACACTTACCCTTGTTCTTGAGTGAATATTCTTTTGTGAGTGAAAGGTGAGTTATTGCTTATTTCTGCATTTGAGATCCCGAGTTTTGACTCAAAGTTGTACTCTTGTGGGCTTAGCATGGTTACCAACTTATTCTTACACTTGACATGGACTTTTGAGCACTTTTGCATATTTCTTTGAGTAATCTATGTGAATTCTTGCATCTTCCACGACAAGACATTGCAAAGTCATTTTTGATTCTTAAGTTGATGAAGCATGAGAGGACTTGTATGTGTGGCGTTGCATTACCATGCGATCTTTTACATGAGCTAGATGAATTTTTTGGGTACATTCACTATAAACCCTCACGAGACCTTACTCGTCCACTAGGGCTGCCTAGGGGTTTAAAGGGCTTGTTGCATATGCCAAATGCAACTGTGATCACCTACGGAAGTGGTATTATCTATTAGTTAGTAGTTATATTATATTAGTTTTTCTCGAGGACGAGCAAAAGATAGGTATGGGGGCATTTGATAGGTCCATAATTAATACATTTTTAATACCTATTTTATGTTTGTTTTCGTAATTTTATTATTTAATAATTTGTTTTCTTTTATTTTGTAGGAAAATAAATAAAATCATATTTCAAGCAGTAAAAGGTGAAAAAAGGCAAGGAGATGGAAATACTTGAAGTCAAAAGGAAATTGGAGAAAAATTGGAAAACTTATCGGAGAAGAAAAAGGAATTGAGGAAATATTTCTACAATCCGCTTTGTAGTCAAAAAGCCCAAACCCATTATTTTTCCTATAAATATAGATCTCCGCTCTTGTATTTGAGACACCTGGAATTTTATAGAAGCTAGTACTTTGTTAATTCTCTCCTCTGTTTTTGCTTTGTTTCGTTCTTTGCTTTTTATTTGGCTGTCTCGTTTATGCTTTGATTCAATTGTTTTTGTCCCTTGTCAAATTCATTCACGTGATTCAGTTAGATTACTAGGATTAGTTTATTAAATTTATACCACCTGATTCGATTGCATGCATGTTTTCTTTATAATATTAATATTAATTAATATCCTGATTCACCTTACACGTACCAAATATTACACATTATTTGTTTTACTTGTTTTATAATTATGTCTAGCTAATTCTCTTGCCCTAGGATGAAGATGAAGTTAATTTAATTATTTTTGATATCTTCTCGTTCCTATTAATTGGTTCTCATAATTTTTCTTGGTGCTTAATTGTTCAATTGACAAAGTGATTTTGATATATTATTGTTACCGGATTTATTTTTCATAGCCTATGCTTGCTCCATGAAGTTTTGATAGGTTATTGTTAGATAACAAGTTTCATAGTATATGCTTGTCTCGTTAATTGATATATCTTATTTGTGAAGGAAAGAGAATTGATTTTAGGGCGAGTTGGTATTAATTGTGATTGATTAATGGATTCGGATTCTTAGGTTTTCCTTATCTGATTTTAATTGTTAATTAGGTTAAACAAATCTCATCTCAAATCTTATTTGTCTAGTTCGCCTGAGTTAATTGTTAGGGTTTCGAAAATACATAGTCTCTGTGGATCGATCTGTGATTGCTACAACTAAACACTGTGCGCTTGCAGTTTACATTATTTTTACACATCAATAATATAACAAAACTCCAAAATATTAAATCCTCAAATCCTCAATTTTAATATCTCATTTCTTGAATATAATAACATATACTTCACTGCCCGGTCAAATACTACACCAAAATAAAATTTGGAATTTCTGAATTCCGATCGTCTTTGCATTCACTTATTTACTCCGTAGATCACTAATATGACTTCAGAATATTCACACTACGTCCGTAAATAGGTGGCATGAAAAATTTTCTTAACCCTCAAAATCACTATTCATCCCCCAATATCACTATTCACTGCTGCACTTAATCATAATAAGAAAAGTTTTAAATTTTTCCAAAAATTCGGGTTATTACAGTCTCCCCTCCTTAAAAGGATTCCGTCCCGGAATCAGCTTAGGAATAACTGGGGGTTACTTCTCTCCCATTGCACTTTCTAACTCCCAAGTGGATTCTTCCACTTCTTGATTTTCCACAAACCTCTCACTAGTTTGGCAACCTCGTCACTTAGCACTTGCTCTTTTCTATCCGTGATTTCCACAGGTTGTTCTTTGTAAGTCAGACCAGGTTGTATATCTACCTGCTCGTACTCTACATATGTCGGGCATCTATAGTATACTGACGTAGCATTGACACATGAACCCCGTTATGACCATTCTACAAGTTTGGGGGGTAAGGCTGGCTCGTAGGCCACCTTCCTGACGCGTTTTAAAATATCAGATGGTCCAACGAATCTCGGGCTCAACTTCCCTTTCTTTCCAAATCTTATTAATTCCTTCCACGAGGATATCTTTTAGCATCACGAATCTCTAACCTCACACTCTCCATCTTGTTTGTACAGAAAATACACCAACATAAACTTGCTCGTTATTTATCAACATGCCATTTAGCTTATTAATAGCAGTACTATCTCTATACTTGCGGGCTTAGTCCGCATACTTTCTCTGTCTGTCTTGGTTGTCACTAGCCACTTGTTGGTGAAATCTTTTGTCTTTCTAGTTTGTTGGACTAACTTGGGTTTTGTGTAAAATCTCATCCTTTAATTCCCGATCATTCGGAATTCATCTCTGTCTCATTTTAATTAAGGGTATCGGCCACCACATTGGCATTCCCCGGATGGTAGTGTATCTCACAGTCATAATCCTAGGTCAATTCTAGCCATTTCTCCATCTCATGTTATCTACTATCACGGATAACTCTAAGCCACTTCATCACATTCCATAAAAATTTGTGGGTGCATTAGTCAACCCAAAATAACCTCGCTGAAAACTCGAAGTGTCTATTCCTAGTACGAATCGCAGTCTTGGGTATATCCTCGGATTTAACTTCCAACTGGTGATACCCAGTTCTTAAATAAATTTGGAAATACACAGCGTTCTTCCGCTGATCAAACCATCATTTACAAGGGTACCCATTCTTAATGGTAATGCTTGCTCAACTCTCTATAGTCGATACACAATCTCTTACTACCATTGTAGTTTCCTTTATACTTCGTGTCTCTTTTCTTGGCGTCAACCATAAGAGCTAATTATGCCTCATATCTCTGGCATAATAATTTCTTAGTCTGAACTATATTCAAGAATCTCTAAATCTGCCTCCATCCTTTATTTATTACTCTCTCTCCCTTACAATCAGTCTAGGCTCCATTGGGTGTCAGCCAACCCATCCTTCTTATAATATCAACTTCTCCCAACTTGAAAGGAATCAGGTCTCTTAAAAGTGTCGACCTCATATTTCTAGTTCACAACCTGGATGTACCAGTCTTATGGGAAAGTCCCTCGATTGACTATTTCTACTTGTAATTATTCCCTTAGTGGCTCGGCCTTAAGGTTTAATTGTCATGCAACTTCTTGATATACAACGATACATTAGCTCTGTCTAAACAGTATAGAAGGGCACCTGCTATTTAAAGGTCCTGACAGTGGGCCGCTTGTTGGAGGTAGCCCTGGTTGAAACCTACTGGCTTTCTTTTCTTCTGTGTTCACAAACTCCGGAACAAACCTCGATAATTCGGAAAACTTGGCCTCATACTCGGTCACAGTCATGGTTTCTTGTTTTAACTCTTTAACTTTCATTTTCATCCGGGTCTCCATATATTTTCAGAAATTATTCCTCTAGAACCACACACGCTGCACCTCTCCCAAGTCACAATACCAGCTCCCTCTGACTCCATCGTCAGTACTTATCTTGCTACCCCAGAAGTAGTGTACATTCGTAAACAACTCCTCCAAAATCTCAATTCCACTATAGGGCATCTGTCTAACACCGTTGTTACTGGAGTTCACGGCACATCGCTATTCTTTCACATATATCGATTGACACGCTTTCCATTATCATAATATCCTTGGGAGAATAAACCAATTTCATCGATATGTCACTAACATTCTATTCGTCTTAGGGATTCGCTCCTGTCGTAGGCAATTTCGTTGCGAATCTAATTCCTATCAGCGAATTCTGACTTATTTGACCTGGTTGGCCTCACCTTGGAATTCAATGAGGATAACAAAAATTATGGGGTCTTGAAAAGACAGCTCCCATATCAAGGAAAACGTCACACACTGGTGATCATAAGGTTATGAGTTTTAAGGTAACCTTATTGGAGGTAAGAGAATTTTACTGAGAGATCAATATGATCATAAGAACTCAACGTTGTGTGCCTCAATTGAGACATTACTAAAGGTAACTAGCCTTCTTGTATTTCACAACTTACAAGTGATGGTGTCCCATCCGACTTCTATCACACAGACAGATAGTCCTTGTAGCCCCTATAAGTATAGGGTTGTTCGTCTCAGTGGAAGTTGAAAAGTATGAAAGCAATTCGATATCAATTTAATGATTATCGTCTTTCGACAATATTTCTTAAAGGAATACCTTGGATTAAAATTGAACAGATTCCAAAGGTGCGGTTTTCCAAAGAAAATACAAAGAAAAGAATAACCAAAAAGATACTGGTACTTAACAAACAAGTGGTGATGTATCACCATAGGGTCATTCATTATTTGAAGAAAAGTGAAAGCTTAAATAACATCATTTGACAGGGCTTCGAAAGCCTGAAAGTAGGCATTGTGACAGCCTCTAGCACAAGTGAAACTGAATATGGTTTAGCACAAGTGTTATAAAATAACTTCGAAAATGGAATATACCCTTTATCAGAATTCTTTCCTGGAGAGAGGTCAAGATAGATCATAGATTGGGGAAATATCCCACATAATTTGCAAATGGGGAGGGTACTACCAAGGTCTCTACGGATGCCTTTTATGTCGGCTCCTCTGATGGATATTCGTTCAATTCTAAAGCTTTTCCTTTCCACGCACCCTAAGTTGTTCGATACTTACGTCATTGCCGACTTATAATAGTCGCTAAGAATTCAACCATCAACATTTGCAATCGCAGGGGGTTTTATTCGACCCGGTGCGAACATCTCAAGTAAGCGTTCTGTTCTATAAGAAGACTTCGATACCGTTGTCGCCCATAGCAATGACAATTCCTCATGTCGACTGGGCGGTACTCCGGAAGATCGTTAGAATCTACAGGCTTAAATCCGGTCTCTATTTCAATTATCCTTATACCAAATATTCCTTCCCCCATATCAATCTCGTGTGCTACATAAGCTTAACACTTTTGGCACAATAGCCTTTTCATTTAAGTCAATCCCGGAATTTCTCAGTCCGTCTTGGTCCTTAAATATATTTCGCCTTTACCGTCCAATCTCAACTTCATCATTTTATCTCTACAATCAATTATAGCAATCAGGGTCTGTCCACCAACCCATATAACGGCTATCTTACCCAATCCACAGGGTTCGCTCTGATTTCCACTCTCTTTGGTGACATCCTCTGGTAATCAGAAAGACAAGGTTTACCAAAATTTGCTGAATTTCTTTCCAAAATCAGGGAAATTTGATCGATCTATTTACCTACTAGTAATGCTCGGATCTGATTTCCGACCTTTCTGTTCTATCCTCATAATTCCTTCCTGGTTTCCTGAGGGTGGTAAATCTCGTTCTCGATTCCGTCCTAGCGTGCTTGTCTTACAATAACATTTACATGGTACATATACCCAAGATTTTCCTTGAGATAATAAAATCCCTCAATGATGTAATAGACACTATTTCCAGTGGAATCGCTGGTCGTGGGGGATTGAAACCTCATAGCCAAAGCAATTCCTTTCACTATACTAGGCAACTAAGTCCCCTTAATCGTTCGTGAACATCTGAACACCTTGGTTCTTACGTATGCCGCCTCCTTATGGGCAACTATAACCGACTACGAGTAACAGGTTTCGCTCAAGTCGAATCAATCCACTGATACTGGCTATACTGCCTCTACCTCTTCTGCTTTGGAGACTCTACTCCATTTTCTTTGTCATATCTCTTGATGAATCATAACGATCCTAAATTCTCGTATCGGCACTTATTTGACCTCCGAAGGTTCGTCCGGTCCTATTGTACGACCTCAAGTAACACTCCACATCTTTATCAATCGACACGTCCTCTACAAGATTCTTTCCTTGACCCACTATGGGGTCTTCCTCTAGATCCTCCTATGGATCTTCCTTTATCGGGTCTCCGTCCATTTCAAGGAACGCATCATCAAATGCCTACTCGAAGGCCTCGGGATCTGGTATCTCAGAATCCCATCCATCTATAACTCATACGAGTCGAGGTGACTAACCATGAAGTCCTAAGTACGGTTTCCCAAAAGAAGTCCCCTCTCGGGCTTCATCTTAAACAGTCAGGGTCATGTCCTCTAACCCGACTACGAACTCAATTTGAGCTCTAGATGTTCTTATCATTATTAAGGGTATTGTAAGACTCGATCTCCTATCGTTTCTGAGGACTGTAACCTAATGCTCTGATACCATCTCTGTAACAGCCCCAAATCCGGGGTCAGGGATTTAGGGTTGTCACAATCCATGTACTCCTTGCCTTACCTGTATTACTCACACCATTCATAATTCACCTGCTCATGACCCCACAACATATGTCTCTCACACACACACACACACAGGTTAGAGTCTCAGAAACGACACAATACAACAACTGCGGAATAAATAATTTTTATTACAATACCCAAATGTCTTTTGAATCTGTTACTGATACAATTTCTACGTATTGGTACATTACCAGCTTAGCCTTCTGATGCTCACAATCCTCTAATACCATTCATGTCTATACATAAGTTGAATACCAAAGTCGTAGCCTGATTCGATTGGTTCGTACTACTCTCGGGATCACTGCTAGAACTGTTTATGGAAACGCCTTGCGAGGTATGTGCCGTCCCATTGGCATCCTGCTTCGCTGCTATATAATATATATAAAATAATAGCAAGAGTGAGCGATAGCTCAGCAAGGTAATGAAAGTATGGCATAATTCTGCCTTTTAATTCAACCCAGAAATAAAGCGGGTGTAAGACAATAATTTGTCAAAATATCTCAATACTGAAATTATTTCCTTATCGGAATGTATTCCAAAAATAGTACCATTGTGGTATTTCAAATATCATTTCATAATACTCTGCAACTTTCGATATTTATACTATGAACAAAGTTCTAGTATAGTATAAAAGATGAAATAACAAGATAACTCAGTATATCCTTTCTGTAAAATATCTGCTATATAAAATATAAGCAGACTATCAACATATACTTGAAAGATGAAGTTATAAGGAAAATTCAAATATCATCTTTTTCATAAAATCAAATACCTTTTCGTAATTTCATATGCTTTCTGATAAACTCACATACTGGAATAAACTTGAATACTCTTGAGTAAACTTTCTTTCTCTGAAAACTTGCATAACACTGAATAACTTGAGTAAACTTTCTCTTTCTCTGAAAACTTGCACAAAATGTGCTCTTTCATGAATAGTGAACTGTAGATGGAGATGCTAGGCGCCGAGGATACCCCTGCGATGATCAGTCGCAAGCTGTATCCCCCTGCTGTTTTTCTACGTAGAAGGGAAGATAATCAGTCTCACACCGACTTACCTCCCCGCCAATCGGTTGTAGGCAGGAAGAACAGACCCGTTCATAGACGGTCGATTCTGTTACTCTCCACTTATCCTACGGTCGGGCACTGATAATCATCTAAGGGAAGAACAGACCCGTTCACCAGTCCGTCGGCCATATTGTAATTCCCTTAGGGGACCGGCGCTACTCAGTCCCTTACATATCTCCAAGTTCGAGTAAATCCATAACACCGAAACATAAAGTTCCTTTCCCTTTTTCCCCAAGTATACAACTCCACAAAGTAGTCGTATCTGGTTGGAAAGGAAATTCACTCATATTTCCCAGGCTGATGCCTGTTAATGGATATCGACTTGTTCCATGAATTTACCCCTCGATCGTTGAGGTGGTAACACAATATTTGACTTGCAGCAATTACATTGTTCCGAAAAATATCTGTCCCTTGACAATTTTTGAATTGAGAGTTTAAAAAGAGTAGTAGTCACTTAAATCAGGTTTCCCATATTTTTGATAGTTGAGCGGGCATTTAAATCCCCTTTAAAAGACAGATTTAAATGGAAAAACATTGTTTTGGGAACCTCTTTTTGATTTGAAAATAATTAATAATATTTATTAAATAAGTAACCTTAAACGAATATTTGAAATAATATTCATTAAGTAAGTATCCTCAAATGAATATTTGAAAATAATATTTATTAAATAATTGAGCCTCAAATGAATATTCAAAATAATATTCATTAATTAATAAATTTCAAATGAATATTCGAAAATAATATTCATTAAATAATTAATCTCAAATGAATATCCAAAAGTAATATTCATTAAATAAATAATCAATCCTCGAATGAATATTTAAAGGTAATATTCATTAAACAATTAAATAACTTTCAAATGAATATTCAAACATACTATTCATTACATAATCCCCAGATGAATATGTACGATAATATTCTTAAAGTCAATATCCTCAAATGAATATAAATGATATTCTGTAAGTCGATAATCCTCAAATGAATATTAATAAATAATATTCTTAAAATGAATATTAATAAATAATATTCTTAAAGTCAATAATCCTCAAATGAATATTCATAAATAATATACCTTAAATAAAATAATTAACCCTCGAATAACAGTTACCCGATATCTTTATCGGAAAATAACCTTTATCATATACAAAATATAATCACATCTGACCTTTCAAGAAAATCACACGCCCTAACCCTAGGGCAATTATAAAACCCTGGCTTATAGCTGATATCCCATATCTAACTTATAAGCCCCAACTTCAAGTCATAACCTCAAGTATTGCTATACATAGCAAATCGAAAACAAGTATGCAATTTATATATATCGCAATCGCATATCATAATTGAAAACAGTTATTATCACAACAACAGTAATATAAGTTTTGAAAACTTGCCTGATGCTCGAGAAGTGATAGGGGTTCGCGACGATGCCGGACAATCTAGACAAGGTCAAACGAAAACACACGGTTAATCCCCTCGATAAACCACTTATAACTTAATGCTTAAACACGTAAGCGAAACACAACCAAGGAATTACTAGCTCGTTATAGGCTCATACTAAGTCCATGTTTAATCGACGATTACTTAAGTCGTAGGTTTAGTCCGAAATCGATCCTCGAATACAAGTTATACTTAACCATTTACAACATTGGTTTCTAAGTCATGTTCTTAGTGGTTTTCACTTGCGCGACCTCGGCTAAAACATTTTTATAAAAATCGAAAAATAATCTTTTTAATCCGAATCGTTTTCGTGAGCCTTCCCAACTGTCTCTAGTATTATTCCTCAAAGTTTCACATTTCAATATGGCTTCTAAGTGGTCCAAATATAGCCTCAAAGTGACTGATCAGAGATGGGTTGTTCCTCCGAACGGCGTTTACTAAAACTCACTTTTCTCTTAAACCGTAAATCGTAACGACATGATCTTTATACCAAAACAAACCTTAAAACAAGACCTACATGTTCATGGTCATTTTTGTTCAAAAATATTCCAAGACCAGTTCATAATTCTTGCTCAAAACAGCCTTAAATCAAATGGGCATTACGACGGCTATAATCGTAACGTTTCCCGGTTTTTGTTGTGTCAAAACTTCTTAAACCAAATCAATTCAACAACCCAACAATTTTTACAACATAATCAGTTTATATAATTCAAGAACATATCACCAACATCAACCAACAACAAGTATCCATCAAGATTTAACCATACATACTCCAAATTCCATAATCATGCTTATTCTTAAACATTACTAGAAACTTCACTTAAAATCCAACATAACTCAAACGGTGGATGAGTGGTATACCTTCCTTGATGCTCTACCAACACTAACCAGTGGCCACAACCACTCAACAAGCCTTATATACTCCTTACAAAGCTTAAACCTTAAGATCCAATCAAGAAAACAAGTTAACAAATTTCGGAGTTACTATTCATCATCACTTTGCAAAATCCATATAAAATCGAAAAACAAGAGTTTGGTTCTGAGATTTTTACCAGACCTTGTACTCTTCATAAGATTTCTTTTGAGCTATAGATTGCCAAATTTAAAGCTTCCTAGCTAGGGTTTTGAGTCCCATCTTCCCGCTGGACAGAAACTGGACAGTTTGGGTTCTCCAACTTGGGGAAGCGATTTGGCTAGGCTACACTCCTTTGTTGTCCATGAAATTTTGAACGAATGTTACCCATGGAGTGGAGAAGCTATGGTTAAAATTTGGTAATTTAAGGATGGATAGAAATGGAGTTATGGATTTTTCTTTGGACTATGTTTCTGCTGGGCAGAAATCTGGGGAGTTCTTCTCTTTCTTTTCTTTTTCTTTTGTTTTGGATAATCATGCTTGAAATGCTGATTTTTGTTAAAAGTGGTGAGTCATAAGCATTGTCCTTGTCATCAGGACACGTGTCAAGCCATGGAGTATCATGGTGGCAAAGCAGGGACACGTGTCGCGCATGCATGTGTTTGGTTAAAGTAATTTTACTGGTTCGTTTCTTTTCACATGGATGATCCAAATGTTGCATCCCTCGAATTAATCTTGTTACATGTTACTTCCATGTCTATATTTAATCCTGTAAATGTTGCCTTGTTCCTCTTGAAATGATTCGAAATATTTTCTAAAGGGCGAATAAAACTCTACGCGGTTCTCGTAGTGAATAGTAACTATTCACTATTCACTTCAACAATCGAATCCTTAAATCGACTTTAATAATATAACAAAACTCCAAAATATTAAATCCTCAAATCCTCAATTTTAATATCTCATTTCTTGAATATAATAACATACACTTCACTGCCCGGTCAAATACTACACCAAAATAAAATTTGGAATTTCTGAATTCCGATCGTCTTTGCATTCACTTATTTACTCCGTAGATCACTAATATGACTTCAGAATATTCACACTACGTCCGTAAATAGGTGGCATGAAAAATTTTCTTAACCCTCGAAATCACTATTCATCCCCCAATATCACTATTCACTGCTGCACTTAATCATAATAAGAAAAGTTTTAAATTTTTCCAAAAATTCGGGTTATTACACCTATTCTGTTTATTATATATAAGGATTTAATATAATGAGGATATCAAGTATATACTGATATAAGTATCTTACTAACAGTTTTTACTTTTAATGTTTCGGTTTTATTTACGGTGTATATAAAATTTTAAAATAAATTATTATTTAAAAATTATTAAACAGAATAAAAATTATGTTATGATTATATAAAATTTTATTCTCATATTATTCTATTCTTTATCGATTTGAATTTATTCTTAATTAATTTTAATACTTTATTGAAAGAAACATAAAATTTCTATATTTAAAACAATTAGTGGAAAATAAATAAATTGGTACTACAAAAATTAAAAAAAAATATTTATTAAAATTTAGATACTCACTTTACTATTTGGGTTCTATCCTGAGTTTTATAAATTGAATTTTGACGATTTTACAACCTATGCGAAACTAATGAAATTATCTTTAATTTAATGATGGTTTAATAATTATTATCTAACTTGACCAGTTGACCTACCCATAAACCGAAAATAAAAGATGGTTAAGAATTTTTACATAAAGAATTCAATTCAATTCAATATAGAAAACCAATTTATAATTGGTTTAAATTATCAAAAACACACTTCTTAGTATTTAAAAATAATCCTACATTTAATCAAATACACATTTTAATATAAGTATTATATTCAAAATTATCGTTTATGAATATGAAACCCTCAATATTTTAATAATATTTTGATATTATCATTTTATGTTTGTTATATGTAAAGTAATATAATTATAATTTGGATTAATCAAATTGTTATGTTCCTTCAGAAAAAAAAGTGTTTAAATTTATTTATGTACAGGAGTTCTCGTAAGTCTCTGTTCACGTGTATCATTGTTAGTATGATATACATCAGCATTATATTGATAATTTTTATTATTGTAATCAATATGAATTGTTATCTTGATATTTGGTTTAACAATTATTATCTAATTGGAACTTTACATAAATTCAAGAGAAAAGATATTTAAGAAATTTTACATATAAAACTTTTAAATTATCAAAATACACTTTTTAGTATTTAAATATAATTCTATTATTAATCAGATACACTTTTTAATATTAGATCTAACAATTCTCATCGATCTATTTAAGATCTAACTATAATTATTAATTTGGTCGTATAGTGATCGTATACAGACCAGATCGATTTTAATTTTTTCTTAAATTGATTTTAATATTTTATTGAAATAAAAATAGTATTTATAAATTTAAAAGAATTAGGAAAAAAATTAGGAAAAAAATTAAATTGGTGCTACAATTAAAAAAATATTTATTAAAATTTAGATAATCACTTTACTGTTTGGGCTCTATCTTGAGTTTTAGACAACAGATTTTAACGATTTTACAGTCCATGCGAAGCTAACAAAATTATCTTTAATTTAATGATGGTTTAATAATTTTTATCTAACTGGAACTATCCATAAACTAAAGAGAAAAGATAATTACGAATTTTTACGTAAAGATTTCTATTCAATATAGAAAACCTATTTATAATTGGTTTAAATTATCATAATACATCTTTTAGTATTTAAATACTATCCTATTATTAATCAAATACAATTTTTAATATTATATCTTACGGTCCTCATCTATTTGAATATTTATAGTTTTATAATCCAACGGATCATATACTTTTGGTAGTACAGTGACCGACCAAAGTTTTGGATAAGATCTCCGTTACCGCTTATTATATATAAGGAGTTAATTTGGTTTAACAATTATTATCTAACTCGAACTATACATAAATTAAAGAGAAAAGATATTTAAGAATTTTTACATAGAAAAATTTTAAATTATCAAAATACACTTTTTAGTATTTAAATATAATTCTATTATTAATCAGATACACTTTTTAATATTAGATCTAACAATTCTCATCGATCTATTTAAGATCTAACTGTAATAATTAATTTGGTCGTATAGTGGTCGTACACGGACCAGATCGATTTTAATTTTTTCTTAAATTGATTTTAATATTTTATTGAAATAAAGATAGAATTTATAAATTTAAAAGAATTAGGAAAAAAATTAAATTGGTGCTACAATAATAAAAAAATTATTAAAATTTAGATAATCACTTTATTGTTTGGGCTATATCTTGAGTTTTAGACAACAGATTTTAACAATTTTACAGCCCACACGAAGTTAACAAAATTATCTTTAATTTAATGATGGTTTAATAATTATTATCTAACTGAAACTATCCATAAACTAAAGAGAAAATATAATTATGATTTTTTACATAAATATTTCTATTCAATATAGAAAACATATTTATAATTGGTTTAAATTAAAAAAAATATTAAAATTTAGATAATCACTTTACTATTTGGGCTCTATCTTGAGTTTTAGACAAAAGATTTTAACAATTTTACAGCCCACACGAAGCTAACAAAATTATCTTTAATTTAATGATGGTTTAATAATTATTATCTAACTGGAACTATCCATAAACTAAAGAGAAAAGATAATTACGATTTTTTACATAAAGATTTCTATTCAATATAGAAAACCTATTTATAATTGGTTTAAATTATCAAAATGTACCTTTTAGTATTTAAATACTATCCTATTATTAATCAAATACAATTTTTAATATTATATCTAACGGTCCTCATCTATTTGAATATTTATAGTTTTATAATCCAACGGATCATACTTTTTTGGTAGTACAGTGACCGACCAAAGTTTTGGATAAGATCTCCTTACACTTATTATATATAAGGAGTTAATGTTGATTAAAATTGTCGAATTTGCAAGGGAGATGAGAAAACTAGCACTCGAAGCCTCACCCCCATGGTTTTTCAATATTATACATACAGCTACATTACTTTAAGGAGTGTTTGGTTGATGATTAATATATTTGATTAACGAGAATCGAAACTTTAAATTTATAAAATATTATTTAAATTAGTAATTTAGTGATGTGTAACGAAATCTTATTTCCTCTTAGTGGTGTCAAAATTATATATTCTTCTTGTCTTAACTCTTAAAAAATAAATTATATAATCTTTTTGTCTTTAACTCTTAAAAATCATTAAACCACAGGCCAGCAGCCCAACAAGTTTTGCAGCATGCTTTCTGATCATCCAAATTCCAAACCACTAAAATCAAACAGTTTCTCCGCGACTCCATATCCACTACGTCATAAATGACTTCCTACAACGTTTTTGCAAAGTGTTGTAATAGCCGTATTGGATCCGGCCTATTACAACATCCATTCCATGTATTAGCGAAAACATGATAAAGCGTTGACATAGTTATTGTAAAAAAAACTTATATTTATATATAAGTAAAAATTAAATTAAATAATAATTTTATATAAAAAATAATAAAATTTATGAAAATGATTTATTTATAAATTTATTGAAATCTGAATTGGGGTGAAGGATAATTTTTTCGTAAATAATGTATTTTTGATAATTTTAAATTAATGAACAAATTTTAAAAATAAAATAATAAATTACGTTTAAGAAAAAAACTTTATAATATTAATAAAAAATGAAATTAAATAATTAATTACATAAAAACATGGATTTATTTAATAATGTTATTCAACTAGGAATTTCATGATGATTTATTTAATAATTTTAAAATAAACAAATAAAAAATAAATATTTCAGAAATTAACATAATAATAATGTATTAGAAATATTTTGGCAGCGGTTCAATTATTGTCCAAATTGATGAGCGGCAAAATCTCCCCCAATTTTATTAAAAAGTACAAGGGAGCGGCAAAATCCCCTAATTATTGTCGAGAAAACACTCTCTCACTCTCTAAATCTAAACACTCATGTCGACTACGCACAATTAGGGTTTCGAATAAGGGGCTTCAAGGATCTTCAAAAGGCTTCAAGGGGCTTCAAGTTAGGGGATTCAATTAGGGTTTTGAAGAAGGGGGTTTACAAGTTAGAGGATTCAATTAGGGTTCTAATTGAAGTTAAAAGGTTCAATTAGAGGCTACAAGTTTCGGGTTTAAGCTAAAGGTAACATTCTCCCTCACTTTAATTTGCTAATTCGTGTTAATTTGTGTTAATTGATGTTGTTAATTTTGTTTTTTGTATGCATTGATGTATAGATATATATGTATGTATGTGTATTTGTCTCTCTCTCTCTGTCCTCTCTCGCACTCTCTACCCCCTCTCTCTGTAAATCTCTCCAACTCTCTGTCCTGAAACATTAAAAAATTCGATGATAAAGTATAGATATATATGTATGTATGTGTATTATGTTATGCTTGATTCATTGCAGTGCATGTAAGACAATGTTGTTGTCTTCGTAGTTTCCTTGTGTATCGCAGTGGTTGTATGTGTATTTAGATTTTATGTGTAGATTATGTGTATTATGTTTCTATCGCAGTGTATGTTTGTATTTAAATTAAAAAAATGTGCAGTGTATGTCTAAACCGAGAATTGTTTGATTTACGGAAACTAAGTACATGCTATTAATTACTATAACTATTTGATTTTATGGTAAAATATGTCGTATTACTAGGACATGTTAACGTATGTGCAGTTTTGCAGGCTATCTAAGGAAGTTCCCTGATGTTTTTATATTCCCAGATGATGATTCTCAGGCTATCCATTTCGGGGATCATGTCAGGCTACATTCAAGGCTGAGCACTCATGAGGATAGAACTAACGATGTTGGAGATGTGATAAAGTGCTTAGGTGAAGAACTGATTCCGGGAATACGGAATGAGGTATTCGTTATTATTTTGCCATTTTCTTTTTTATATTTCACAATTTCATCTATCCTACTGGTTATACAACATATGCCACTAGCAATCTATTAAGATTACTGAAATTCCATTCATAGTTGTATGTCGTTTGACTTTAAGCAGCTCTACCCAGTCATGTCATCTTTTGGTACACAAGCTTTCTTCTCGCTGGAACGTGCTGCAGCGCCTTACTTTGGAATAAAGGTGAGTTAAGCCCTTCGTTCACATAAAACTCACTGATTAACATGAGGGTCTCCAGTTCTAGTCGTGTAGTAATACATTTTATGGATCATATTGTGATTTTTAGGAAAGTATATAATAGTTACTTTTTGTGGGATTAAAAAACGAGATTAGTTAAGAACTAAGCATTTCTTGGAATTTCAGCATAACTAAAACACAATAACTCTGCCAAAACTTTAAGGCATTCAGAGGATAACTTAATTGGATCATATTATATTCAACAATGTCGCTTAAATCTTTAATGTGTATATTTAGAATTCTCCTTTTGATCTGCCTTTAGAATATTAGTTTAATATTCTTCTAATGAACTAGTAGGCCTATGGAGTCCACATGAATGGCTTTGTTGAAAAGGATGGGCAGAAATATCTGTGGATAGGGAAGAGAAATGAATCAAAACCCACCTACCCGGGGATGCTTGATCATCTAGTTGCTGGAGGACTGGTTTTTACTAACCTTGATACAATATTCTTTTTTATTGCCATCTTACCAACTATAATTAGCGAACGGATGCTGAAATTTGCTTTGTCTCTTATTTGCGTCATTATTATGACAGCCTCATGGTATATCATGCGGAGACAATCTTGTGAAGGAATGTGAAGAGGAGGCAGGGATAATGAAATCTATTGCCAGTCAGTAAATTCTCTTTGACAGTTATTCTTTCATAATAGAGCATATATAGCTAGAATGGAACTGAATATATTTAGATTCATTTAAACTTTATGTTGTGTCATTGTCTTATTCTTTAGCATGTCATTGCAACAGAGCCATGCCAGTTGGAGTCGTATCCTATATGGATATTGATGGATACATATACAAGCGAGATGTTCTGTTCTGTTATGATCTAAAACTTCCAGAAAGTTTCGTTCCAAAAAATCAGGGTGAGCCGTTTACAAATCCCTTGAAATGATAAATAGAGAAGTTTACATTCCCTGCATGAAGGTCTTTGTTTCAATTGTTGTTAGTTTAAAAGATAAACCTCCTTAACGAAATATACACCTTCAAGGTCTATAATCTTTCTATAAGCTGGTGTATCTATAATTGTCTACGGCATTCCTAGTTAAGCACAACCATATACACAAATAATCTGGAACCGGTTATTCTAAACAGGGATGTATACATTATAACATCTTGGTATAAAAGTATAAATTTATATTATACTGTTCTTTTATGTTGACTACTGAAGGATTTAAATAATTTTAGCAACAACTTTAAAATATTCTATTATTCTTTGTCAATTTTCTAAATATAATTTCTATTACTATTACTTGTAGTAATTAACCTCTCTCCTTTCTACCTTTTGTTGCCATGTGTTTCATTTGCAGTCTACTCCAACTTGGTATTCTCATAGACCTGATTTTTTTACTAGCAACTCTCTAGTTCATAATAGGGAGACTGATTATTTTCAAAATTGTTTTTTGACAATATAATATGTGCTTTTGTTATTTTGATATTTCATGTTTCAGATGGAGAGGTGGGGATCCCTGTAGAACTTGTAGCAGACTTCATACAGAAGACCGAGTTCTTTAAACCAAATTGCAATCTTGTCATCATTGATTTCCTGTTTCGACATGGGTATGCAGTTTACTTATTTCCTGTTTCCTGTTTTTTGGAGCCAAAGTGAAGTAGCAGTGGTATTGATGAACTTATTTCTGATGGTAAATCACATGGCCCTTCTTGGCTAATAGGGCGGCATGCAGAGTTCGCAAAAGTTTCAACCACTACTGCTCCGAAAAGCACATACATACAAGAGTTGACGGCCTAGATCAAACAAAATCTTGTCGATGAAATGGAAGCGAAAGTCAACAAAAAGGTGTAGCAAGAAGTCGATGAGAAGGTCAATCAAAAGGTTCAACAAAATTTGACATGGGTTCTTAATTAAGAAGTTAGGCGAAGCAAACCCCGATATGAAAATTGATTTAGGAGATCTGTGCGCGACCATTTCTACTAACAACGAAAATGGTACTCCAATGACTGGAGGTCCTAACTCTTAGTCATATATTGAAGTTAATTATGATGGCAGTGCATTATAGTCTCTATTGCTACTTACTTTTAGTTAAGTTGTTTCCCTAGGGGGATACTTTTGCTATGAATTGTTATGTTTTATTTTGGGATTGATGCTATGATGGCAGTGCATTATACTGCATTATGATTGTTATTGTTATGTTTTATTGGGTTTTAAGTACTTTCTTGTACTGTGAATGTTTTATATACCAGTAGTATATTTTTAATTTATCATTAGAAAAGTGTTACAGTAGCTACTACAGATGCTATTGCAATTTGTGTAAAAAAATGTTGTCATAGAAAAAGGAAGCCCATATGAATGTGGGTCCCACAAACAGTGGGGCCCACATGTGGGGTCCAGAACAGTGGGGCCCACATCTTGGATCCGGAACAGTGGGGCCCACATGTGGGGCCCAGAACAGTGGGGCCCACATGTGGGGCCCAGAACAGTGGGGCCCACATTTTTTAAAACAAAGTCTAATCTACTGCAACATATTTTAACCTGTTGGCATAGGTAGAAAAGTGTTGGCGTTGACCCCTAAGGCAACGGGGAAAAAACTAACAGTCAAAAAGTGTTGCCTTTGAGATTTTTGGTGCCATGCCAACGAATTTTGAACTTCCAGCAACGGTTTTCAAGGGTTGCAGAAGGTCATTTATGGCGTAGTGATGTCTTCCCCAATTTCAATATTCTTTAATTATCATACCTTTTAAATGCGAGCAATTTAAAAGTTTAATCTGTTTTTGGCCTTGCTTTAGTGATAAGTAGAGTTGTTCAACTGATCCAAATTTTGACAAAACCAACACATAAAACAATACAAATCTGTTCTTTAATTTTAATTTACCTCAATGGCCAAAACCGAAAGCGTAATTAGTAATAATGTAATCACGTATCGATCAACATGGTCGACTTAATTAATTTATTGTATCGTAAGTCACAAGTTGGTCATGCACTAATCTAGAAACATGATATATATGTGATTAAATCCGTGCATAAATAGTATTGTGAAGTTTTACGATATTACATGAACAATGAATATTTTAGGGTAGGCAAATATATGACTACTGCGAGTTGAGTCCATATAAAATATACTAGTATAAGATCTTCGTCCTTAACAAAAAGTGAAGTATGCTAACATAAAAATATATAACTAATGTTTATAAAAATACTTTTTATTCTAACAAAAACATGCCTATAGTGTTTAGCCCCGAGTATATATGGGAGGCCAAATTAAGGTATTGTACTATCTTACTTTTTTCGAGTTTAGAAAAACAATTTTAGCCCTGGGTATTATAATAAAAATGTTCAAAATGATAAATGTTACAAAATAATGGGAACGGATTAAGGGAGCAACATGGTTGCCTAGTTACAATAACAAATTTATGAACAACTTATTCATCAGCAAGCATACCCACCCTGTTTTTAAATATATACGAAGAAAGAAAGCGAGAGAGATACCAATAAACTAAGAAGTGTCGGGTAGCAATCATACCCTCCGCATAGAACTTAGAAGCATTTGCGTTATATGTCTACATATTTATGTTTGTCCCTAAAGTATGGCATATATTCTATAAAGGTTTGTATAAAGATATGGTTGGAAGAGATAGGGAAGAACCTGATTCTTGGTCCAAGAATTTTTACAAGAGGGTTTATCCCTAAAAATTGTTTCTTACTTTCTTTTGCTACTACACAACACACAAAACCCGATTCTCTTTAACCAGGTTACAAATAGTGTTAATGTGAGTGTAACACACTCCTCTTGGGATACATGTGTAACGCAATCCGAATCAATTTTTTCAAATATTCTAGTTTGAAAAACCTCGCTTTATCTGAGATTAACTTCAACGGGTCTCCTATAGCCATCTCATTGGCAACGTGTGTTTTATGGGAAGGATATATGTATCATCATTATTCTTTACCATGCATGTCTTTTTAGATCAAGAATCTTTATCTCATATTGATTAAAAATGCAAACTATGTATATAACTCTATGCCTGTTGTTGCTATAGAAAGACACGGGAACACAATTAGCAACAATTAGCCAACAGAAAGGAAATGGGATCAAGAACTTACATAAGTTTAGGTCTCGAAAGCTGCAACAAATCCATTTCTGCAGGACCTCCAAAAATATTCTCAGTTCTTTCTTTTGTTCTAGAAAAATCTATTCAGAAAAATGAGAAACTGCTCAAGTCATCAAAATGCAAAAACATGCCAACTATCTTCCACAGTTCAATAGCACCTGGCGTTAGCATCAAACAGTACATAGAACGCATCTTCAAGTACTCTAATTGCAGCCCTTCGTGCCTAGTGGTTGCGTATATTTACATGGATAAATTTCTACAACAAGTTGGAGATTGTCTAACCTCACTCAACGTTCACCGCCTCCTAATTACCAGTATTGTGTTAGCTGCCAAGTACGTCGAGGATGAGTAAGTATATATATACTCCTAATTATTGTGTTATGATCAGATTTTTATTTTTAAGCAGAGTCATTGATATGCAAAAAATTAAGTGTGCAGGTGCTATAGCAATGGTTATTATGCTAAGGTAGGAGGCGTAAGCAAGGAAGAAATGAATCGAATGGAAATGAGGTTTTTGGTTAGTATAGATTTTAGATTACATGTCAGTCTGGAGACTTTTAATAGATACTGTTCACAGCTCGAAATCGAACAAAATGCTGCTGCAAAATGAACGGCTGAGTTAAATGTGTGTGAAACGAACCATTCCATGTAATTATCGCTAAAAAAATATTGGATAAATTATTTGATAGAAGTTTGCGGTGAATTTAATTACATTTGATCGGCTCTATATTTTACGGCAATTGACATTATGCATGCACTAGGAATGAGCAAATATCTATTACTTTACTATATATTAAACCACAAATAAAAATTGTCACTTTAATGCTTGTAAAATTAAGATTTTGCCCCTATATTTTGAAAAATTACAAAAACCCCACTCATTTAATGTTTATGCAAAAAATAAATTAAATTACGTTAATCTTGAGAATTGAACCTATGATCTTCTTCCCTTAAATTTGCACCACAACCATTATACTACACTTTGTTTTGAGTTTTCTTTCAAAATCTTAATAGATAAACCACATCTTCTCCCATCTTTTTATTTTTATTTTTATTATATTGTAAATAAATATTAATTTTTATTATTTCTAGAATATTGCACAATATATAATTACAAAAAATATTTTTATCGATTAAGTATAATCTACAATTCTCTTTTGCCAATTTAAATGATTGATATATGTCATTTTAATACCTATGAATTAACGAGTTTGCTCCTATATATTAAAAAATTACAAAAACATATTCCCTTTTATATTTATGCAAATAATAGATGAAATTATGTGTTGAGAATCAAACCACTAAACTTCTCTAATCAAACTCATACCATAACTATTATACTATACGTTATTTTGAGTTTTCTTTAAAAATATTTTTAGATAAATCACATTTTCTCGTCTTCTACCTTTTTTTATTTTTACTTTTGAGTAAATAAAACGTTGGTTTATATTATTTATAGAATGTTTCATTGTATATAATTACAAAAAATATTTTAATGGATTGAGTATACTATATAATTCTCTTTTGCCATTTTAAATGATTGATATAAAAAATAAAATTTTAAATAATACTCTCTCCGTCCCCCTCAATTCTTTACATTGGGGGACGGAGCTCGATACACATTTTAAGGCTCCTTTAATATATACTTCGATAAATTATTTTAAATTTTTTCTTCTTCTGAATAAAAATATAATGTTTAAATTTTTATTTAGAAAACGAAAGTTTTAAAAATAAGTTGTAGAGCTATACTTTATAGGAGCCTTAAAATGCGTGCCAAACAATGTAAAAAACTGTAAAGAAATGAGAGGGACGAATGGTATATAAAATTATACATTAATGTAATCAAGTTTTAAAAAAATATGAATTTATTTACATTCTCATCTGTGTAGATATTAAACTATTGAAATAAAAAAAATAAGATTTGGTTTTAAAAAATATTTAATTTTATTTATAAAATTATACATAATAAATGAGTGTCTCACATAATTTTTAGCTACATAAAATTTTAAATTTGCGAGTCATATTAGAGATTTTTGGTTGATCAACTATTTAGACTTTCAGCGATTTAAAAGTGTGATTGATCTAAAAACTAAAATATTAAAAGGAAAACTAAAATAATTGAATTTATGTTTAAAAAAAATGATAACTTTAAAAATAGGTTTTATGTTGTATATATAAAAAATAACGTAATTAATATTCAATATACAATGAAAAAAGATATGTTTTTTTGAATTATAAATATTACAAAATTGCAGTAATTATCAACAATGACCAATTAGACTTTAACTCAAAGTATGGTAATATGAATTTTATATAGTATACTAAATTGATCAAACGATCAGCATAATATATGATGGTTGAGTCAAAACATATACTTAGATCAACCTCTGATGAAACCAAAAAGTTTGATCTTAGAATTTATATTAATGCACAATCATCAAGGGCGTGTAATCATAATTTACACTGACCAAAATATTTGTAAAAATATAAGTTAAGTTTAAAAGTAATTCATATTATAAGACTGGTCAGAGTTTGTTAAACTCTGACAGTCAGAGTTTACTTAAGCTGTCGGTGTTATTCAATGAAGATTCAAGAAGCGATATTCTTTGAAGATGGAAAGAAGCAATGAGATATCGAGATGGCTAAGGAAACGGAACAGAAGACAGAATCAATTCTAGATTGATATTAATTGTATAGCTGATTTATAGGAATATCAATTAGAAGATTGTACGTAGCTGTGTACTATATAAACACAGATAGGTTAACCCTAAAAGGGATGCGAATACGTGAAAGATTATTCTTGTAACCTAGCAGCTCTCTGTGATATTTTACATCACCGAGAGAGGAGTTATTAATTCCATACAGTTTATTATTCATAAACAGTGTTCTTATTGTTATTCTCATACATATACTTGATTATATATTGTGTATTCGGCCTAACAATTGGTATCAAAGCCTAGGCTGTTTAATATATACAGTTTTCATTGATCCAAACACAAGTATAATCATGGCTGAAAATATCCAAGCAGGTTCTAATTCCGAAAAGGTTCAACCAACTTCTGTGAGTCGATACGAGACGATTAGGGTTCCAATTCTCAGACCAGCGGAATATCCAATATGGAAGGTAAAGATGACCATGTTTCTGGAAGCCACAGATCCAGAATACCTTGATAGAATCAATGATGGTCCTCATAAGCCAACTAAACTGTCTCTTGTTGTTGCTGGTCAAGAACAAAAGACTGTTCCAAAGGAAAAGAAAGATTTGACTCCTGAAGAAATCTCATCAATTGCAAAGGATGCAAAAGTTAGACATCTTCTCCATAGTGCCTTAGATAATGTCATGTCTAACAGAGTTATTGGTTGCAAAACTGCCAAAGAAATTTGGGATGCTTTAGAAGTCAGATGTCAAGGAACAAGTGCTATAAAGAAGAACATGAAGACTATACTGACACAGGAGTATGAACACTTTGACTCGAGACCTGATGAAACTTTGACTGAGACATATGACAGATTCTGTAAACTGTTGAATGATTTATCTCTGGTTGATAAAGAATATGATCCTGAAGAGTCTAATCTCAAGTTTCTTCTATCTCTACCTGAAAGATGGGATTTAAAGACAACAACAATAAGAGATAATTATGAGCTTGCAGATACAGAACTTGATGAAATCTATGGGTTGCTTAAAACTCATGAACTTGAGATAGAACAAAGAAACAAAAGATCTGGTAAGAAGACAAAATCTGTTGCTCTTGAAGTTGAATAAAAGCTTCTTAAGAAAGAGACATCAAAGAAGAAAGCTAAGGGAAAGGCTTTGGTCATAAACTCTGAAAGTGAGTCATCAAACACTGATGATGACTCAAATACTGTTGAATCATCTGAATCCGAGGATAATGAAGAACAAATGATGAAAATGGCTGCTTTGATGGTGAAGACTTTCAAGAAGATGGGTTTCAAGAACTTCAAGAAAGGAAAGAGATTCTCTAGGAGAGATTCAAACTCTGAAAGGAAGAGTTTCAGAAAGTCTGAAGGAAGGGATACCAAATCTGGGAAGAAAGACAAGTCTGAGATCCAGTGCTACAAGTGTAAAGAGATGGGTCACTATTCTCCAGAGTGCAAGAAAGGAAAATCTGAAAAAGCACTCATCACTAAAGGGAGAGACTGGGCAGACACTTCAGACTCAGATGAAGGAGTCAACTATGCTCTCATGGCAACTGTTGAAGATGAATCTGAAAACAAGGTACCCCTAACAACTTATGCTTATGATATTGATAATATATCTGAATTGAGAATTTATCTTAAAAGCATACATGTTAGTTATAGAGATCAGACTTTAGAAAATGAAAGAATTAAATCTGAGAATCTAAAGCTTAAAGAGAGAAATAAATTTCTTGAAGAAGAACTTGTTAACATGCAACAAGTTCAAAAGGAAATAGATGATGCTGTTTATGTTGAACAGGAGTTGCTTAAGAGATTTAGGCAACTAGAATCTGAATTGGAAAAAGAGAGGAAGATAATTAAAACCTGGACAAACTCTGGAAAAGACACACATCAAGTGTTTCAAACAGACGCAGTTGGGTTAGGTTACTGTGAGAAAGATGAACTTAGGTTTAAAGATAAAGTTAAAGTTAGAACACATCTTCCACCTATGAAATTTGTTCCTGAGTCCAGTAAGCTAAACTTTGTAGTTGAGACAGAAACTATTAATGAAAAACCAGTAAAAACTTGCGTTAAACAGGTTAATGTTGGTTTAATGACATAGAAACAATTCAAGTATAAGCTCAAAGAGGTAAAGTCTGTCGAGAAACAGAAAGTGTCCAGGAAGAACATAAATGGAAAAGTAGGCATTAATAAAAGTAATAATCATTTGCCTATTACTGATGCACCTAGAAAAACATGTCATAATTGTGGTAGTACTAATGTAACACCCCCATCTATATCTATATGAGGGGCTACTTATAAAACCATAAACCTGCAAACAGAGCACTAAAATAATCTCTAAATAATAATTAAATAGTCTAATAATCTCCAAGATAATATTAAACCTCCAAAACAGTTCAAAACCATAAATACGAAAACCAAAATCTCTAAAATGATTTTCAAGTCTAAATAACGATAGAAGTTTGCAAATCCTAATCAATGATATAAAGGGTAGCTCTCCATCACACAGTCCCAGATCCCCCTAAGCACCTGCCAGAAAAAGAATACGGCATGAGCCAATCGCCCAGTACGGATTTGGAATACAGTTTATAAAACAGAAAACAGATATTCATATTTGACAGTTTATAACAAAACATTTATTTAAAAATAATTATGGCTGAAGCAACGAGGGGTTAGGATATTTCATACCGAGATCAGAACAGAACAGATACATATACACACATCATAGGGTACCTAATGTGTGCAACAAACCGGATAACATGTACGACATATACAACGTCACCGCAAAATCAAATATCAAATCACAAATCACAAAATCTGGGTGCACCCACGTATCCTGAAACAAATATCAAATACGCAAAAGCTCGCCTCCTGAGCTATCAGAACAGAAGGATACGCCATGACCAATCACACTGCCATGGAAGTGTCATGTCACTGGTGCCGCAATGACATGGCTGTAGTACCCCTACAGCTGGTTAACTCGGTATACCCTATATCACTAAGGGTTCAAATAATAAATTTCGCAATATCAGAAAATCGCAGAAACAAATATTTAAATATTTTGAAACAGATTTAAACATACTTTTCAGAGTCAAAACAATTTTCATATTCAAAACGATTCAAAATCAAACGAGCAGATTTTGAGGTCAAAGCGAATTTAATTTAAATATTTCTAAGAGGAGTAGCGCTGAATAAAAGAGGAGAGAATCCGTACCTCGAAAATAGCAACTTCAAACAATAACGAAATTCGCAAACACCCCGCTAAACTCCTGACCCGCGATCTAAAATCAAAATAATAATTTATTATTACTTATGCATTCTTTCCCATTTACATAAATATATACATCAACCATAATTGTTATTATAAATACATACATTAATAATTTATCCTAGTAACATTACACTAAATTAAATGAATGTACACCTCATTACGTAGTCTATATCACTAATATATACTAAACTGCCAGTATCTAACTTTAACATAAGTGCTTGCCCCTGTTATGTGCGAAACCAGGTGACCAAACCTTCCAGTGACGTAAACAATAAAATTGACAAAACTAAACAAAAAATATACTCGACTACTAACATAAATTTAATATAAAAGTCAAGTAAAATATTAATGATATCAAAATAAATATTAATAGATCACAATAAAACTAGTAGTATTCATGTAATCCATTTAATTATTCGTAAGCTAAGTTTACAACAGAAAACAACAACCAGAGAAATACATCAAATTATCTCACTAATTCACAAATAGATTAATAATAATTTTATATTACATATAAGCATCATTATTATCAATTTATAAACTAAAACATGTAATCTTGATTCCGTAAAACAAAATATACATCGGCTGACTACAAACACATGGCTACAGGGATGATGTTATGGCTATGTAATTAAGTAACAAACTCCATGTAAACATTATTTTAAAATTTTAATATTCTGAATCAAGAAACCAAAACAAAGTATAACACCACCAACATACAGTAAGCCTTATTATAAAGATTTAAGAGAGAAGCATGTTGAGACCTCTAATATGCATAACTACTAGTATAAAATATTGACATAGACCTGACAGTAGTTGAACACACGGAATCGCCGAGTAGCTTCTCTGTTTCGTTTTTCTCCCTCCGCGGCTACTCTTCTTGTGAAGGTTTTAGGTTTAATAAAATCTGACGAGTATGTATATAAATACGGCCTACTAAATCACCTATTGCTATTAGAATTCTAAAAATAAATAAAATTTAATTATAAAAAAAATATAATTCTAATTCTTCTTTTATTAGTAAATACAAAATAATTCAAATCATAAACCTTATTAATTCAAATCATAAACCTTATCTTATTATTATTATTATTATTATTATTATTATTATTATTATTATTATTATTATTATTATTATTATCTAAAATTCCCATATATTACATATATACCCCCTTAAAAAGGATTCCGTCCCCGGAATCAAACGAAACTAAAACTCGTACCTGAATCGAATAAGTGTGGATATCTCTCACGAATAGATCCTTCTAATTCCCAAGTAGCCTCTCTCTCAGAATGATTTTTCCACAAGACTTTCACAAAAGGAATAGTACTTTTCCTCATAACTCGCTCCTCTCGAGCTAGGATAGCTTCCGCTTCTTCCTCACAAGTAAGATCCTCTCTAATCGTATGCAATGGATATTGAACTACATGAAGCGGATGATACTTGTAGCCCCTCAAAACAGACACATGAAAAACATTATGCACATGAGATAACTGCGGTGGTAACGCAACCCTATAAGACACTTCGCCCACTTTCTCTATAACATCAAAAGGACCTAAATATCTCGGGCTAAGTTTCCCTTTCATGCCAAAGCGTTTAACACCCTTCCAAGGCGACACCTTCAAGAACACATGATCACCAGGTTCAAATCCACCAAACTTCCTATGTTGATCCGCATAACTCTTTTGACGTGATCGAGCCTCCTTCAAACTTACCTTAGCCTGCTCCACCTTCTCATTAGTAACTCTAACTAACTCTGGCCCTTCAATGACTCGTTCGCCAACCTCATCCCAACAAGACGGTGCTCTACATCTCCTACCATACAAAGCCTCAAATGGTGGCATACCAATACTCGCGTGCCAACTATTATTATACGCAAACTCAAAAAGATACAAATATATTTATCCCAATCACCTGTCCACTCCAAAGCACAAGCCCTCAACATATCCTCTAATGTCTGAATCGTCCTCTCTGACTGTCCATCAGTCTGCGGATGAAAAGCTGTACTAAAATTAAGCCTCGTACCCCAAGCCTGTTGAAATCCCTTCCAAAAACGTGATGTAAACCTCGTATCCCTGTCAGAAACTATCGACACAAGCACACCATGAAGTCTAACAATATCTCGCTGAAAAATTTCTGCCAACTCATGAATAGAAGTAGTCTCTCTAATAGGTAAGAAATGAGCTGATTTAGTAAGTCTATCAACCACCACCCATATAACATCATTCTTTCTGAAGGTTCTCGGCAAATGAGTCACAAAGTCCATAGTAATGTTTTCCCACTTCCAAATCGGAATATCTAACTGCTGCAATAATCCACTAGGCCTCTGATGATCTATCTTCACCTGTTTACATATAAGACATTTCCCCACAAATTCTGCTATGTCTCCTTTCATTCTACTCCACTAAAAGTGCTCCTTCAAATCTCTATACATCTTAGTGGAACCTGGATGAATAGAGAATGAAGAACTATGAGCCTCGGTCAAAATTTCTTCACGAATCGCCAAGTCTGCAGGCACACACAATTTACTACCCAACCATAACACACCCTCATCATCAACACAGAAATGTTTTTGTTTGCCGGCTTCCACCTCTGATCTAATAACATCCAATCCTGTATCTTTCTTTTGAGCTTCCTTGACCCTTGAAACCAGATTTGGTTCCACTCTCAAACTTGCAATGCTACCATCTGACCCTCTAGTATACAATTCAATACCAATGCGCTCCATGTCTGAAATAAGATGTGGTTGAGTAATGAGAGATGCAACACTCCCCAAGTTCTTTCTACTAAGAGCGTCTGCCACTACATTTGCTTTCCCTGGATGGTACTGAATATTAGCATCATAATCCTTAAGAAGTTCAAGCCACCTCCGTTGTCTCATGTTAAGCTCCTTTTGAGTAAAAATGTACTTAAGACTCTTGTGATCAGTGAAGATATCACAAGTCTCTCCATACAAATAATGCCTCCAAATCTTCAAAGCAAAGACCATTGCTGCTAACTCCAAGTCATGCGTAGGATAGTTTACCTCATAGGGTTTAAGCTGCCTAGAAGCGTAAGAAATCACCTTCCCATGCTGCATAAGAACACAACCCAATCCTCTTTTAGAAGCATCACTATAAACCTGATATCCTCCACTCCCTGATGGCAACACAAGTATAGGAGATGTCACCAATCTCTTCTTCAACTCTTGGAAACTCTTCTCACGATCATCATTCCACTCGAACTTAACACCCTTTCTCATCAGTTGAGTCATCGGCAAAGCTATGGACGAAAAACCCTCAACAAAGCGCCTATAATAACCTGCCAAACCCAAGAAACTCCTCACTTCTGTCACATTGCTAGGTCTCGGCCAATCAGTAATAGCCTCAACTTTCGCAGGATCCAACTCAATCCCTCTAGCGGACACAACATGTCCTAAAAATGCCACCTGCTCTAACCAGAAGTCACACTTTGAAAATTTTGCAAACAATTTCTTCTCCCTCAAGATCTCAAGTACGGTACGTAAGTGCTCCTCATGCTCCTCCTTACTCCTAGAGTATATCAAGATATCATCGATAAAGACAACAAAAAACTTATCCAAATAATCATGAAAGACACGATTCATCAAATCCATGAATACCGCTGGAGCATTCGTCAACCCAAAGGACATCACAAGAAACTCATAATGCCCGTAACGAGTACGAAATGCTGTCTTCGGAATATCTTCATCTCTTACTCGCAACTGGTGATAACCCGATCTCAAATCTATCTTTGAAAAGTACTTCGCCCCGTGCAACTGATCGAACAAGTCATCAATGCGTGGCAAAGGATACCTGTTTCTGATAGTCACCTTATTCAACTCCCTGTAGTCAATACACAACCTCATGGAACCATCCTTCTTCTTCACAAACAACACTGGGGCACCCCACGGAGATACACTTGGCCTGATAAATCCTCTATCCAATAACTCTTGTAACTGCTCTTTCAATTCCTGCAACTCTAATGGTGCCATTCGGTACGGCGCCTTAGAAATAGGCTCTGCACCTGGAACAAGTTCAATAGTAAACTCCACCTCTCGTTGTGGTGGCAACCCTGGTAGCTCATCGGGAAACACGTCTGCGAATTCATTCACAACTGGATAATCCTCGATGCGAGGCTCATCCTTAGACATATCCTTCACGAAAGCAAGATAGCCATCACAGTGCTTAGACAAAATTTTACTCGCCTTTAGAGCTGAAATCATTTTAACCTCTCCTTTCGGTTGAGAACCCTGGTATATAAATTCTGGTTTATCTGCATCCCAAAAGATCACCCTCTTCCCTTGACAGTCAATTGTAGCTCGATGTTCACTCAACCAATCCATACCCAAAATAATGTCAAAGTCATGCATCTCCATCGGAAACAAGTTAACCTTATAATTTCTATCCCCAACAGCTATCGGACACTCTCGGTACACATCAGAAATAATAACGGAATTCCCCATTGGGGTAGCAATAGACATACGAGGATATAATAATGATGGAAGAACACCAAGATGACGAACAAACGATAAAGACACAACAGAATGAGTCGAACCAGTATCAAATAACACATAAGCATCACGTTTACCAACAAGAAGTGTTCCTGAAACGGTACCTGAATGAGCTTCTGCCTGATTAGCAGTCAGTGCAAACACTCTGCCTGAAGGATTCTGTTGATTCTGCTGACCACCACTACCACTACCTCCACCACCAGTGTTCCGCGATGTCGGACAATCCTTAGCCCTATGCTGCATCGAACCGCATAAGAAACATGCCCCAGACTGTTTATAACAAGCTCTCCCTGGGTGATGTCCACCACATGTAGCACAAGGAGCCACCGGAATCATATTGGGGTTGCCCCCATACACTGAATAACGATTCTGCCCCTGTTGACGATTCTGCCCTTGTTGACGATTCTGCCACTGCCTAGGCTGCTGATGCTGAAACCGCTGAAACTGCTGATTCTGATTCTGCTTCTGACCACCATACTGATTCTGACCGTAAGTCGACTGAGTCCTCATATTCTGGTATCTTCCACGCCACTGTCCCTGCTGATTACCTTGACCTCCATTCCACTGTTTACCCTGTACAGAACTCTGATCATCCCTAGGCCTCTTACGATCATTCTGAAACCTGGAAGCTCTATACTCAGTACGCTCCTTCTCAATATCCTTAGCTGCATCTGCCACCTTCGCCACATTAGGAAACTTTAGTGAAATGATAGAGCCCCTCAGATTAGGCCTCCGTCCCCATTTAAATTTTTCAGCTTGCTGTGTAGCAGTCCCTGCAACTGTCCCAGCAAATCCAGCTAACCTGATAAACCTCGCCATATAGTCAGTAAGGCTCTCATCGAAGTTCTGCGAGATAGAATGAAACTCCCTCAAATATGCCTCTCTGTCTGCATTAGAAAAGTACTGCTCATAGAAAACCTCCTTGAATCCTTGCCAAACCAATGTCTCTGTAAACTCCTCACCCCTAGTAGCCTTCACACCTCTCCACCATCGTTGAGCATCCCCCTCTAACTTATACACAGCCAATCTGACCTTCTGGATCTCATCGCAACCCAAAGCATCAAAAATCTTCTCAAGATGAACAATCCAGTTCTCAGCATCAATAGGAGTCTGTGGTGCGTGAAAAGATTCTGGTTTCTGCTTAACAAATCTCTCCAACCATACAAATGGTTCCAACGGATTACCCTGACCCTCCGGATTTTGCTGATGTCCTTGGCCATTCAAATTATTCTGACCATCCTGATTCCCTTGACCATTCTGATTATTCTGATTGTTCTGATTATTCTGATTATTCTGATTGTTCTGATTATTCTGATTATTCTGATTTTCCATAGCTTGTTGTATACCCTGAGCCACTGCTTGACCTATCATCGTAGCTAACTCAGCTTGGCTAACACCCAAGTTAGTCTGGTTAGTAGTTCGATTACGTCTAGGAGGCATCTACAATATAAGATAATGAACGAATGAAGATAACAAGAATAGATAAGCAGAAGCGATTTAAAAACAGAAGTCAATAGAATAGAGCAAAATGAAATGAGCTTGAAATAAAGAACTCATCCTAACGTCTACCCAATCTCACAGGTAAGCCTAAATAGGTTTTCTACAAGAAAGAACCTGAGCTCCGATACCATCTTTGTAACACCCCCATCTATATCTAAATGAGGGGCTACTTATAAAACCATAAACCTGCAAACAGAGCACTAAAATAATCTCTAAATAATAATTAAATAGTCTAATAATCTCCAAGATAATATTAAACCTCCAAAACAGTTCAAAACCATAAATACGAAAACCAAAATCTCTAAACTGATTTTCAAGTCTAAATAACGATAGAAGTCTGCAAATCCTAATCAATGATATAAATGATAGCTCTCCATCACACAGTCCCAGATCCCCCTAAGCACCTGCCAGAAAAAGAATACGGCATGAGCCAATCGCCCAGTACGGATTTGGAATACAGTTTATAAAACAGAAAACAGATATTCATATTTGACAGTTTATAACAAAACATTTATTTAAAAATAATTATGGCTGAAGCAACGAGGGGTTAGGATATTTCATACCGAGATCAGAACAGAACAAATACATATACACACATCATAGGGTACCTAATGTGTGCAACAAACCGGATAACGTGTACGGCATATACAACGTCACCGCAAAATCAAATATCAAATCACAAATCACAAAATCTGGGTGCACCCACGTATCCTGAAACAAATATCAAATGCGCAAAAGCTCGCCTCCTGAGCTATCAGAACAGAAGGATACGCCATGACCAATCACACTGCCATGGAAGTGTCATGTCACTGGTGCCGCAATGACATGGCTGTAGTACCCCTACAGATGGTTAACTCGGTATATCCTATATCACTAAGGGTTCAAATAATAAATTTCGCAATATTAGAAAATCGCAGAAACAAATATTTAAATATTTTGAAACAGATTTAAACATACTTTTCAGAGTCAAAATAATTTTCATATTCAAAACGATTCAAAATCAAACGAGCAGATTTTGAGGTCAAAGCGAATTTAATTTAAATATTTCTAAGAGGAGTAGCGCTGAATAAAATAGGAGAGAATCCGTACCTCGAAAATAGCAACTTCAAACACTAACGAAATTCGCAAACACCCCGCTAAACTCCTGACCCGCGATCTAAAATCAAAATAATAATTTATTATTACTTATGCATTCTTTCCCATTTACATAAATATATACATCAACCATAATTGTTATTATAAATACATACATTAATAATTTATCCTAGTAACATTACACTAAATTAAATGAATGTACACCTCATTACGTAGTCTATATCACTAATATATACTAAACTGCCAGTATCTAACTTTAACATAAGTGCTTGCCCCTGTTATGTGCGAAACCAGGTGACCAAACCTTCCAGTGACGTAAACAATAAAATTGACAAAACTAAACAAAAAATATACTCGGCTACTAACATAAATTTAATATAAAATTCAAGTAAAATATTAATGATATCAAAATAAATATTAATAGATTACAATAAAACTAGTAGTATTCATGTAATCCATTTAATTATTCGTAAGCTAAGTTTACAACAGAAAACAACAACCAGAGAAATACATCAAATTATCTCACTAATTCACAAATAGATTAATAATAATTTTATATTACATATAACCATCATTATTATCAATTTATAAACTAAAACATGTAATCTTGATTCCGTAAAACAAAATATACATCGGCTGACTACAAACACATGGCTACATGGATGATGTTATGGCTATGTAATTAAGTAACAAACTCCATGTAAACATTATTTTAAAATTTTAATATTCTGAATCAAGAAACCAAAACAAAGTATAACACCACCAACATACAGTAAGCCTTATTATAAAGATTTAAGAGAGAAGCATGTTGAGACCTCTAATATGCATAACTACTAGTATAAAATATTGACATAGACCTGACAGTAGTTGAACACACGGAATCGCCGAGTAGCTTCTCTGTTTCGTTTTTCTCCCTCCGCGGCTACTCTTCTTGTGAAGGTTTTAGGTTTAATAAAATCTGACGAGTATGTATATAAATACAGCCTACTAAATCACCTATTGCTATTAGAATTCTAAAAATAAATAAAATTTAATTATAAAAAAAATATAATTCTAATTCTTCTTTTATTAGTAAATACAAAATAATTCAAATCATAAACCTTATTAATTCAAATCATAAACCTTATCCTATTATTATTTTTATTATTATTATTATTATTATTATTATTATTATTATTATTATTATTATTATCTAAAATTCCCATATATTACAACTAACCATCTTGCAAGTTTCTGCAGGAAGAACAAAGACATTAATTCTTTACCCTCCAAATCTGGAGTAAAGAATGGTTATGTTAGGGTTAGACCACAGACTTTATGCACTCACTATGGGAGTACTTGGCATTCTATTTATACTTGCAAGAATTATCATGCTATTTATCATAACTATTATGAGTTAAAGCCAAATTTGAAATGGGTTAAAGTTGATTCTGCAAGTGTAAACTCTGATACTGTTAGCTTAAACTCTGTTGATAAAAATTCCGCTGCAAAAGCTAACAATGCTAAGAAAGCCAAAGATCCAAGCAAGTCTGGATCCTTAAAACTAACTCTCAGTAACTGTTTGTGATTGCAGGGCATAAGGGAGAGCACCCTAGTCTTGGACAGTGGATGTTCAGGGCACATGACTAGAAATAAAGCCCTGCTATCAGATTATGAGGAGAAGGCTGGCCCAAAAGTTTCCTATGGAGATGGCAACATAGGACGTACTCTGGGATATGGCAATATCAATCTTGGAAGTGTCATCATCACAAATGTAGCTATTGTCCCAGGACTCAAGCATGATCTTCTATCTGTGAGTCAAATCTGTGACAGAGGTTATCATGTAGATTTTCAACCTGAATACTGTGAGGTTGTTAGCAAATCTACAGGGAAAGTTGTTTTAGTTGGACACAGACTCAATAATATCTATGAAGCAAGTTGGTAACAAACTCTGAAGGAAAAGCTGTGTGCCTGTCTGTAAAGATGTCTAGTGAAGAGAGCTGGAAATGGCATAAGAAGCTCTCTCATCTAAATCTGAACAACATCAATGAGTTGATTCGAAAAGATCTTGTAAGGGGACTTCCAAAATCTATACTCAACTTAGATGGTCTGTGTGATTCTTGTCAAAAGGCCAAGCAAAGGAAGTCATCTTTCAAGAGTAAGTCTGAATCTTCAGTTGTGGATCCTTATCATCTTCTTCATGTTGATCTATTTGGTCCAGTGAATGTAATGTCTCTTGGCAGAAAGAAATATGCTTTAGTCATTGTTGATGAGTACACTAGATACACCTGGGTGTACTTTCTAGCAAAGAAGGATGAAACTGCCTTAACTCTGATGGAACATGTAAAGCTACTGGACAAAGGATCACAGTATAAACTGAAAATTATCAGGAGTGATAATGGTACTGAATTCAGAAATGCACCAATGGAAGAATTTTGCAAGGAATTGGAGTGAAGCAAGAATTTTCTGCACCAGGGACTCCACAGCAAAATGGTGTAGTTGAAAGAAAGAACATAACTTTAATCGAAGTTGCCAGAACAATGCTTGTTGAAGCAAAATTACCAACTTATTTCTGGGCAGAAGCTGTTCAAACTGCTTGTTTTACTCAAAATGCTACACTGATCAACATGCATGGGAAAACACCATATGAGATGGTGAAAGAAAAGAAACCAAACCTGAAATATTTTCATATTTTCGGGTGCAAATGCTTTGTGTTGAAAACTCATCCTGAACAGTTGACCAAGTTTGACTTAAAAGCTGATGAAGGAATTTTTGTTGGATATCCACTGTCGACTAAAGCATTTAGAGTTTATAATCTGAGAACAAAAGTGATCATGGAATCTATACATGTGTCATTTGATGACAAGAAGATAACTGGACTTGAAGATGAAGAAAATCATGATCAACTACGCTTTGAAAATGAAGATCTGAACTCTGATGACGTAAACTCTGATGAAGCCTATCCAACAAACTCTGTTGAAGCATACTCTGAACCTCTACTGGTAAACACTGAGGAAGTTTCTCTGACAGAACAAAATAGAGAACCAGTTGAGGGGGAGCAAGAAGATAATTCAGGAACATCTCAAAATGATGACTCACATTCTGGAAGTGAGTCAGCTGAAGAATCTGACACAAACTCTGGCCCAAACTCTGAAAGTTTAAACACCGCACAGTCCAATTCAGAGGGAGCCTCAGAAAATATAGATGGTCAACAAGAAAATCAGGAGAGCATGGATCAAGGGGGAGGATCCAATAATAATGAAAGAAGCCACTTACCTACAGCAGGAAAGTGGACACAGACTCATACACCTGATCTGATTATTGGAGATCCAGATGCAAATGTGAGAACAAGAAGTGCTACAACAAATGAATGTCTGTTTCATGCATTCATATCTCAAACAGAGCCTAAGAAAGTGGATGAAGCTCTTCAAGATGCTAACTGGATAACAACAATGCAGGAGGAATTGAATGAGTTTGAAAGAAATGAAGTCTGGACACTTGTACCAAGACCCATGAACAGATCTGTTGTTGGTTCAAAGTGGGTTTTCAGAAACAAGACTGATAGTGAGGGAGTAATTACAAGAAACAAGGCTAGACTTGTGGCAAAAGGATATTCACAGCAGGAAGGAATTGACTATGATGAAACCTTTGCTCCAGTTGCAAGGTTGGAAGCCATAAGGATTTTTCTAGCATATGCTGCTCACAAGAAGTTTAAAGTCTTTCAGATGGATGTGAAGAGTGCTTTTCTCAATGGGAAACTTGAAGAAGAAGTGTTTGTTGAACAACCACCAGGGTTTGTGGACCCCAAGCATCTAGATTATGTCTACAGGCTTGACAAAGCACTTTATGGACTATAGCAGGCACCTAAAGCATGGTATGAAACTCTGACTCAATTTCTTTTAGAAAGTGGGTTCACTAGAGGTACAATTGATAAAACCTTGTTCTATTTCAATTCTGGTAATGATTTGCTTTTAGTTCAAATCTATGTGGATGATATAATTTTTGGGTCTACTAATGATAAACTCTGTAAGAAATTTGCCAAGCTTATGCAGTCCAGGTACCAAATGAGCATGATGGGAGAGCTTAGTTATTTTCTAGGCTTGCAGGTAAAGAAAACAGATGATGGGATTTTTATCAATCAAGCAAAATATACCAGAAATCTTCTCAAGAAATTTGGTATGCTTGATAGTTCATCTGCAACAACTCCTATGGCAACTACAACAAAGCTAGACAAAGACACAGGAGCTTCAGTAGATATGACAAACTACAGGGGCATGATAGGGTCTCTTCTTTATCTGACTGCAAGTAGACCAGACATCATGTATGCAACCTGTCTTTGTGCAAGATTTCAAGCAGATCCCAGAGAGCCTCATCTAACAGCTGTGAAGAGGATTTTCAAATATCTCAAAGGAACCATAACCTTGGGTTTGTGGTATCCTAGAGAATCAGAGTTTAAGCTCGTTGGTTACTCTGATGCAGACTTTACAGGTTGTAAGATTGACAGAAAAAGCACCAGTGGAAGCTGTCAATTTCTAGGTGACAAACTAGTTTCTTGGTACAGCAAGAAACAGAAATCAATTTCCACATCCACTGCAGAAGCAGAGTATATTGCTGCTGGTAGCTGTTGTGCACAGATTCTATGGACGAAGAATCAACTGCTGGATTATGGATTAAGGTACTCTAAAATACCTATTTTCTGTGATAATCAAAGTGCTATTGCTATGACAGGAAATCCAGTACAGCACTACATGACCAAGCACATCAGCATAAGGTATCACTTTATCAGGGAACATGTGGAGGAAGGAAATATTGAGCTTCACTTTGTGTCTACAGATCAACTGATTGCAGATATATTCACCAAGCCATTGAGTGAAGCTACATTTACAAGAATGGTAAATGAACTAGGAATGATCTCTGGTTTCGACTAGAGATACTGGTTAGACTCAAAATCAACTCTTCTATGATTTGTTGCTCATGTTTCTATGCATATGTTAATTGTCATGCAAATCATGTTGTTAAACTCTGTTAGCATACTCTGTTGGTTAAACTCTGATGTTAAACTCTGATTGTGGTATTGTCTGAAACACTAACACCAATGAAGAAAATAGTATGAAGCATGATTATCAGTAAGTAATCACGAATTCTTCTGAGTTATATATGATCTGATCTCAAATGTGTGCAGAAACTTTACACAGCATGATATTGTCTCTATATTTATAGCATCTCTTAGTTTATTGGTCCTATACACCGAGTCTGTATTAGCTATTTGCACTTTCTCTCATAAAAAGTATATGTGTTAAATGATGTCAGTCTAAACTCTTATAAATAGTTGCTGCTACTTCACCCCCAAGCAAAAGATGCAAAAACATGCACAAATTCCTTTGAGATCATGTTGTGCCTAGGAAGACCCAAGAACTTATTGTATGAAATAAGGGCTAAAATTTGAAATTTTTGGTGACTATTGCCAACCACTGATTACTGGAAAAGAATAAAAAAAACAGAAATTTTTAGATAGGGGGTGAAAATAATAAATACATAGGTACAGAGTTTAGATGACATCAGATTTTGTTTTCTAAATGAGAGTTTGGGCAACCAGTTTTTACTGATTTAATTTGTGGATTTTATGCACTTTGAGATGCTCTAAATATTTACATTCAGTAAACTCTGCTATTCACACACAAATACTCACAACTGTGCATTTTGAGAAAAGAGTTTATTAATGATGTTGGAGAATTGATAAACACTGATGAATTGTGTACTCTACGCCGAGGTAATTTATTTTTAATCTCTGATGATTAAAATAAATAAATAGATTTCAGACATTTCACATTTTTGAGAAACATTATTCTTTTTAAAAATAGAGAGTATGATTGAAACGGTTTGTATGTGTTTTGAAAATGATGAAACGTGTAAATAACAGTAATTATGGCCTGTTTTTACTGCGCATGCGTGTTGGAAACTACCACGTTACTGCTGGTAGTAACTGCATGTGTGACACATGTCCCACTCACACACTTCACGAGTAAGCCAGTTGTGTATCTTAATGATTAAAACTCTTGAGTTTTAATTTTTGTATTTAATCAATATACACACAACGTTCGTATACTTTACACACTTACTCCATTCACAGATATTGTCACACACACATTTTCACAAACACTTTTCACTCTCCAACAGTTTTCACTTTTCAAAGCTTATTCTCTGATCATTTTCAACTCTGTTTCTAATGGCAACCACTGTTTTTCACTCTGTTGGTCTCGAGTTCGTTCCTAACAACTATGCATCACCTTTGAGTAATGAGAACGCACCGGAGGCGTTTCATTTGTTTCAGAATTTTCTTGCCCAGTCTGCAATTGGGCACGCTCTTGTCGAACCTGCTATGTTGTCTGGCTCGCAAATCAAAGCCTTCTGAGAGACAGGCGTTTATGATGATGGAGGAGAGGCTGGAACTCCTTCAATTATTTTCGAGTTTCAGGAGCAAGAGTTTGTGGTCACTCCAACCACTGTTCGTGATGCCTTGGGTTTTGAAGAGTTGAATGCTTATACAATCTCTGTTGGTGATACTGATCTACAAAGAATGATGAGGGAGATTGGCTACAGTGGGTCATTGGCAAGGACTGGTAATTTGAAGCGACCGCTCTTAAGGAAGGAATGGAGTTTCTTCTTTGATTGTATAACTAGAGCGTTCGGGAAGAAATGTACTAATTGGGATGCTATTGCAATTGATAGTCTGCAAATCGGGTATTCTTTACTCTATAGCAACAATTTTGATTTTGCTAGACTAGTTTTGCATAACATAGGTGAGAAAATGACAAAAAATAGAGGCGTAGTGTATTTTGCTCGTTTTTGTCAACTGTTATTTTCTGCTTGTGTTCCTGAGGTTGTAATTGCTGCAAATGATGTGATTCCTTCGTTTAAATTACATAAGAGAGTATTCTCTGATTTAGTAAACAAGGATGTCAAGAAAGGGAATGCTGGTGAATTATTGCTTCCAGCTATTGTCCAACAATTTCTTGAACCACAACCTCAACCACAACAACCAGAACCTCAACCACAACAGTCACAACAAATAAACACTGATCATCAATCTACTTCTCAAAGACCGAAGACTGGAGGTAGGACTAAGCATAGGGCTTACAAGGCTGTCAAGATTACTAAACCACAATCTACTGATGCTGATTTACCACAATCTGTTGGTACTTAAAGGAAAAAGAAGAGGGCAAATAGACCAAATCCTGATGCAAATGAGCTTTTACAGCATAAAAGAAGGAAGCTGGTAGCTGATTATCTGTTTGATGACTTGGTTCAAGATTCAACTGATGCAGTTCCAGAGAATGTTGCTCCAGATGCTAATATTGATGCTAATGTGCCTAATGAAGCTGGAGCTAATGTTAATGATATGGTTGATTTTAATGATGATTTACCTGAGCCATTGGAGATGGAGGTAGGAGAGAATATTGAAGCACATCCCTCTACAACTCTTGATGAGTTTGATAATGTTGATTTATCAGAGGATGTGGCTGAAGCTGATCAGCCTACAGTAATTCTTGATGAATCTATGGCTTCTCATACAGAGGTTTTCTCTGTTACTCACCAGGGTATTGACAAGGGTGAGGAGGTTGAACAAACATCCAAGGCTACAGAGAATGTTGTTAACACTGCTGAAGAGCCTACTGCTGAAGCTACTACAGAGAATGTTGTTAACACTGCTGAAGAGCCTACTGCTGAAGCTGCTGCAGAGAATATTGTTGAGGCTGCTCAAGCAACTGAGACAATACCTGAGCACTTAAACTCTGAATATACAGCAAATGAAGAATTTGTTCAAGACAATGTTGCTGAGAATGTATCTAATTCTCTAGGTGCAAACTTTTTGGCAAAGTTTGATGATTCAGCTGATTCTTCTTCTCAAAGGGTTTCTGCTCAACCAAATGCTAAAGTGACTGATATTGGGGGTACTTCTCACCATGACACTGAACGTCATTTTCAAGATATGTACTTTTCTAATTGGTCCAATCGTGACTGTATCTTCTCTGATCAAAGGGCAGCTGAATTTGTCTCCAAGACTGCTGCTACTATCACAAATCCTGAGCTTCTTGCACATCTTAAATCTATAATTGTACAAGTAAAATCTCTTAATAATCATTTTGATGCAACTCAGAAGGATGTTACTGGGTTGAGGAATGATGTGGCTGTAAGAGAAATGACTCTGAAGCAAGAAAAGTTTTCTTTATCAAGAGATCAGGAGGCTATAAGCACCAGGTTGAGGAAAGTTGAAGAAAATCAAAATGTCATGTCTGACAAGATTGATTCAATTTATGCTTCACTTGAGTTGCTCACCTTAGTGTTGATTCCTGATGATGTCAAAAAGGGGGAGAGATTATCTAAGGACAAATGCAAGAAATCTCAAACTCTGAGTAAACAGGATGATACTACTGATGGTGGTGCCAAAGAACAGGAGTTAAGGTCTAAATAAAGTCAAGAGCAAGGGAGACTGAGGTCAAACTCCTCTAAAAGAGTAAATACTGGTGTTCAATCTTCTTCAAAAGCTAAAAGCTTATTGCTTACTTCTCAATCAAAAACTGATGAAGAGATTGCAGCTCAGTTATTTTTGGAAGAACATGGTGAACATGCAACTATTGAAGATATTCAGGCTGAAGAGAAGATGCTAGCTGAAGAGCATGAGAAGAAGTTGAAGACTGGAAAATTCAAGAAAGCTAAGAAGGTTTAAAGGCCAAAGGAGAAAGGAATTGTAATTAAAGAAAATGTAAATTCTCAACAGAGTTTACAATATTCAAGAAGGCCAGTTGAAGCTAGTTTGGATAAAGGCAAAGGGAAGCTTGTAGAAGAGACACAAGTACTAAAGAAAGCTAAATCAACCTCTGACAATGCTCAAGTTGTTAAATCATTGGAAGCTGTGACAACCACTGATACTACTCAAGTTGTACAGACTTTGGTATCTTCTGAACTTCAAAGAACTTTTGCTAAACCAATTACAGTTCAACATTCTCTGATTCCTGGAAATGTAAATCTTCTTCAAAGAAAAACCATCATGGGTAAAGAATCTAGAGATAGATCTGGTTTAGGATCTCATAGAGAGAAGAGGGTGAACAATAGTCCCATGGATCACGCTTCTTTAGCTGAACCTGGTATTGGTGTGACTCAAGAAAAATTTGATTCTTTGGAGTCGGTTCAGTTAATACACCATAGAGGTTTAAAGAGGGATTTTCTGTTATACTTTCAGACTGATGGAAGAGTATACAGAGTTGGTGAAGCTGATATTGAATTAAAGATGAAGGAAGAGCTGGAGTATGTGATGTATCTACTCAAAGTTAAAAATCAAAGAACTCAACAAGCAGCTGAGGTATTAAGAGGAAGAATGATGAAAGCTAGAGCCCTCAGTGGCCTAATGTCTGTTGGTTCTTATATACCAAAGTACAGAGATTATAATGGTAAGCTTGTGGAGATGAAGAGGAACCGTGCAAAACTTACAACAGCTCTTGGAATAAAAGTGTTGGAATTTAATCTGGAATCAGACAAATCCTTCATGATAAAGTTGGGTAATGAGATGAAGAAGAATAGTATTTATGCCTTAAGAGCTGCTATCTATCAAACTGGAGAGAATGATCCAGAGTTAAAGGAGTTGAAAGAGATCATGGTAGCTGAGCTTGAAAGGGCTGAAAGAAGACTGCTTACAGATTATCTCAGAACTGTACCAGAAGTTGAAGAGATTAAGTAAATGGAGTCTGTAAGTTTTTAAGTTTTCTGTTCTAAGTTAAATATAAACTCTGTGATTTTATAAACACTGCATTTGTTATAAGTTTTGACATCATCAATTATCTGTTAACTTGTACATTTTTTTTTTGTATGCACAAGTTGGGGGAGATTGCTAGATATAGTTGCTGATGTTTGTTTATCAGTGTTTAAAGTATCAGGATACTATCAGAGTTTAGCTGGAAGACTGGTCAGAGTTTGTTAAACTCTGACAGTCAGAGTTTACTTAAGCTGTCAGTGTTATTCAATAAAGATTCTAGAAGCGATATTTTTTGAAGATGGAAAGAAGCAAAGAGATATCGAGATGGCTAAGGAAACGGAACAGAAGACAGAAGCAATTCTAGATTGATATTAATTGTATAGCTGATTTATAGGAATATCAATTAGAAGATTGTACGTAGCTGTGTACTATATAAACACAGATAGGTTAACCCTAAAAGGGATGCGAATACGTGAAATATTATTCTTGTAACCTAGCAGCTCTCTGTGATATTTTACATCACCGAGAGAGGAGTTATTAATTCCATACAGTTTATTATTCATAAATAGTGTTCTTTTTGTTATTCTCATACATATACTTGATTATATATTGTGTATTCGGCCTAACATAATATGTCTCTGCCTTACGTATGTATCGATTCTTTATAAATATACTTTAACTAAGTTAAAATCACGTTGCCGATGTTATATATTGACAATTTTGCAAAAAATATTTATTTATTTTTTACACAAATGTTCAATTTGATAAAGTTCCGTCATCGAAAACCATATTATTTTATATTCAAATGTTCAAGTTGATAAATTTCCTATCACGTAATCGAAAATCATATTAATATTTTAGCAATTAAAAGTAATCATGTGATTATTATTGTATGGATATTTATCCAAATTTTATGAAATTTAATCAAGTTATAGAATATCTGGTTAATGTAATTGGTATGTCATATTACAAAAATACTATTAAAATATGAGATAAAATCGAAATCTTATTCTTTTTCGAATTTTAAATTACAAAATTATCTCAATATATAAACAATTTTGGGCGAGAAATTATTGCAGTGCTCGTGCCTCGCACAGGCTTTTACGCTAGTTGTAACCTATACTTCATATGGTTGCCAAAGAGTTGAGCGAATCTCATGGGGCCAAGGCATCATCTAAAATTTGTAAGATGATTTTACCCTTACTATGTACCGAACGATAATTTTCATTATTTTTAATACATTACAATCCCTCTAAATTGATAAACTTTTTAAACTGATCAAAAGTTTTGATACCAAGTATGAACTTATGTTAAATATTAATAACCCCTATATCATAATGTTTATATATTTTTTTTGAAAATTGTAGTGTTAAATCTCAGTCACTACCCTCGCATAAAGAGCATAAAATTGTATTATAATTCATGAATTTAATAGATATTTTATAATAATAGTATTATGTGAAAAAAAAAGTAAATTGAGATTTATCTCATACCCCTTTCATTAAATACCAACAAAAACAACACAATATTACCACATGGGTCTTTGTTGTTCATTACTGAATTCTCCTATCGGCCACAATTTTTCCCTTTATTAAACCAAATCATGCTCAAGATTTTCAGTTTCCACACCAACATCTACAAGTATGTGCAATTTTTTTTCTCTTCATACAATTAAGACTGCTTATGTAAATAATGATAAATAGAGGGGAAACCGGTAAAGATGAAGCATGGAAACCGGAAAATATGAAGTAGATGTATATACAATTAAGTGCAGATGAAGTAGGTAGTGTAGTTAACTAAAATCATTTGATATTATTTGGAATATACCCTTACTACTCAAATCTAACTTTTTAGATCCAAGATGGCAACTTGAAAGTCATTTATGGAATTTTCATCTAACTCCGGAACATGGTCATAAAATAAATTTCATTCTAGAATTTTTTAAATTTAGAAGTGAGTGAAATTGATTGCATTGTTGCAGAGAAAGATTTTATATATTCGAATTTTGAACAACAAATCATAATCAACTCTTCTACTCGGGGAGACTCTGTCTTTCTTCTTTTGCATAGCAGTCGTCGGGGGCTTCCATCGATTTTCACCGGTGAAAAGCCCCAAATCAGTTAATTTATTTGGTTTGATCTTGTTTTTTCAATAATCCTTCTCCCTGGGTAAGGATTTTGTCTTTTTCGATCTTTTTGTTTGTTTAATAAATCTCTTCTTGGTGAGTATTGTTCCCAATTTATTTGAATTTTGTTTATCCTCTTCTAGTGAGAGTTTGGTGTGTTTTGGTGTAATTACATGTTCGGGATGTTAGATCTGCGGGATGTTAACTTCAACAAATCGTTTGATTGTCTCTCAATGAATACTGGATTAATCAGCGATATGATCTGTGTATGTTTGTTCGACTCGATTGTTTTTTAGATGTCGTATGCCTTTTCATTATTGAATTAATTCTCCTTCAAAAAAAAACTGAGTGAAATTTATTACTTTTAACTTCATTTACTCCTTTAACTTCTTGGCTGATTTCTAAAAAATCTATTAAGAAATTCAGTGATTCAGTTTGCGATGAAAGCCATAGCCTAAATATAAAAACAAAAAACAAATACCCATCTCTTTTATTGTTAGTATTAGTGCTCTAGAGACAATACTTTTATGTTTTAAAGAAAACATTTTATTATTATAAATTATAAATTATTTTTTATTAATTATTATTATTATTTTATTATGTCTTTATTTACTGCGTAATAAATGTTAGCATAATAAATGTTCTTGGAATTATGATACATATTCGATATTTTTAAATATTTGATTTAAAAATGAGATTATATGAATAATATCTTTTTTCGTAAAACTGTTTATTAGTTATAATTAGTGATACATCATTGGAAAAAAAGTAAAAATTTAATAGATACATTAAAAATATTAAATAAATAAAATTAGAATTACTCAAAAAAAGTTATTAAATAGTAAAATAAATTGAGCATGAAGACCAAAAAGGACTTATCAACAACCAAAAAGTATTGACGAAAAATATATAAAATTTTATGATTTTTTTATCGATGAGGATCGAAAAAAGTAACATTAAAGAAAAATAAATTAACTTTTAACACTTGTCCGCGTATACAATTTACTATTTTGTCAAGATAAAGAAAAATATTAATGTCAAAAGTGCTTAAGTAACAAATCTAACTGATAAGCAAATTTAATCATATTATTTTTGTAAAAGTAAAACTTAAAGTATATATTTAAATTCATTCAAATCTATTATATATATAATATAGCAACTAGGAGGTTCAATGAGCCACTTTATTCAAGTTAAATTACCAAAATACCCTTCTAAATTATATTTTAATTATACATGTATTAATTACAATTAATACTCATCTACTTCAATATGCGTACATTAATTGTGTCCAACTCATTATTGCATATCATTGATATTTATTATTACTTCAATATTTAATATTAACAATTTATGACTAGATATTATTTTTTATAAAAAATATTAAAACTTTTAAACATTAAATAAATTGTGACAATGATGATTGATAATTGTTAATCGAAAGAGATTACCAACTAATTTAGAGCTTCACTATTGCAAAGTGATGCATATCAAATCTTATTTTGCTAAATTAAAACAAACAAACTATTGGCCTTATTGCATATTTCGTATCTAGGTTCGCTATTTGGTTCATTACATTTATTTGCTTATATAGCAGACGGTTTAGAGAGATCAAAAGTAATTATAGACCAAATAAATGAAAATAAAAAATAATGAATATGACGAGTGGACAATGAATATCAATCAAATAAGGAATTTGGATACTGAAGATGTAATAATAAGGCAATATGTTTATTTTTCGAAGTTAGCAAAATATGATTTGATCTGCATATCAAATCTTATTTTGCTAAATTGAAAAAACAAACTATTGGCCTTATTGCATATTTTGTATCCAGGTTCGCTATTTGGTTCATTACATTTATTTGCTTATATAGTAAAGAGTTCAGGGAGATCAAAAGTAATTATAGACCAAATAAATGATGATAAAAAATAATGGATATGGTGAGTGAACAATGAATATCAACCAAATAAGAAATTTGGATAAGAAAGATGTAATAATCATAAAACTAAATTCCTGCTAGTGAAGCATTCTAAGGAATTTACTACTTTATCCCTAATTCCAGGACATTTTGGTAATTTCCCTACACAAACGGGCTGATCCGATCCAACTCTCTTTGTTTTTCTGAGTGCCCGATCCAGCTCTTACCCGTACCAGATCCAAGTCTTACCCGAAGCAGTGATTTACGCGTTGTATTCAGAGAGACTATGATTTTAAAATCTTAACTATCCACAATTTCAGCTAAAAATCTTCACAATCAGTTATCAAGATTACATATCTTTGGTTAGAATTTTGAAATTTTTATATTCAACATCTCTGTCTTTTGATTTGCCAGATGCAATTCTAAATTTAGTCGTTTATTTGCACTAATATTCAAATGATTAGTGTTCTCTTTGGTTTCTTTCAATATTTAGTTGTTCACTGATGAGTATTTTTATGCAGATTTTTCCACAATGTTATCCTTTCTTTGTTATATTATCAAACTTTACGAGGTACGTATACATATTCTGTAATTCATTCGATCCTCTGTATTCTCCTTACATATTATGTATCTGAGATATTTAATTTTATATGTAAACTGAGTATCTTTAACTTTGATGGTATTATGTGATTTGTGATTATGTTATTCCATATGCAGGTCAATTGCTTGATAAAATGCTCGAACGAGTTTTCAAAAACATGCTGGTAATAATTCTAACAATCATGACAATATGGTGCCTATTTTAGGGAAATATGACTTTTATCCTACAATACTAAATTTGTGAATGTGATGGAAAATTGTAGTTGTTTATTTGCACTAATACTATATTTGTGAATATGGTGAGTATTTGCAGTAATAGTTCACTGTAGCTTTTAGCAGCCCAACAATTTTGTCATGTATATCGCGTGATGACAAATTACAGTAGAGTGGATGTGGTTGAATAATGATTTGAAAGTGGTGTGTGATCATATCTGTAGCACATAATTTGACAATTCTGGCCTCTCAGAGAATTACACTATGCACCATTCGCTATAGGTAATTTTTTGGACTTTTGTAGTTTTGAGCATGTTATTGGATATCGAAATTAGACTCGAACTTCATGCTATATAGTTTTATTCATTTTAATTTCTTTGTCATGACTCAGATGCGAAGATGGAATATGCTTTTTTAAGATTAAATTTTCAGATTCAAGCTTATACCGAAGATGAAAATAAATTGTCACAGAAGGTAAAAGAATCAAACTTCAAAATGTATATATCTTTATATAATTTCATAAACTACCAATAAAATTGTGAAGTATAGGTTTATTATTATTATATTGCAGCTCTAACAGAAAGTTTGACACATCATCCATCATGTTCTTTTTGCCCGACTCAGGTTTTTATGTAACCGTGTATATATGTTATCTATTTTTTTTTATCATTTTCTGTTGATTAACATGTCTTTTATTTTTTGAATTGAACAGACAGATTGTTATCTCGCAATCGGCTAAAGCACAAGGTCAAATTCTATATAAATGGTTCTGTCTAATATATAGAACTTAAAGGCACAAATAAAGAAAAAGTTATGTGGATTTTGCTCATGGGAATTACAAATATGAATACGCAGACTGCTATGATTCAAGAAGAATCACACATCCAACACATATATTTATAAAGGATACCGGTGGCGAATCATTTAACAAAATGAAATAGGCTGTTAACTCACGATTATTTTCTTGATACAGGTTAATTCAAGTCCTTAGATTCTATTTTGTTTATTTTGTTCATTGAGTTCATAAGGTTGTTATTATTTTGGTTTGAATTTATTAGTTAAATATCTTTTTAGCTGATTTACTTTTATAAATTTATGGCAAACTCAGGTTCAAATATTGCAGATTTTGGTTTTCAAAGGTACATTTTTTATTTTCAGTATTTTATTTTCTTTTTAGAGATTGTACATTATCATGTACATAATTTAAGTTTCAGTGGAAATGAGACATAGGTCCATGCACCTGTCATCTATGTCTCTCAGTGTAAAAGTGATGTGTGTGTGTCTTCTCATATATAATTTGCCTTTGGATCACTTTTTTCCTTTCCCCGGTTCTGCTAATGTCTTAATCTTGAACATAGCTATAAACCTGAACTGAATTTAATTTATTTATTAGAAAGTAAAACATAATTGCTTTGTCACTTTGTCGATGTATAGTGATTTAATGTTTTTGGTCGTGTTGTCAGGAATGTACATTCAACCTCTCTCAGGTGAGTGGTCATTTGTATTCTAGCAGGATCCGATAGTACTGCCATATCCAACAAAATACAAGTTCAAACTTTCATCTTATCTAATAATGTACGTATTACTAAATTAAAACCATTTGTCTATATTGATATTTATGAATTTATTGAGGCAGCTATTTGGGGCGTTAGGTTACATAGTAGCATAATAAATTGATGCAATTGCAAGGCTGACAATCAAAATTAAAATTGGAAATACCAAAGCTTAGAGGCAATTTTGTTATGAGGTATTTCTTGATTTTAAGCCAGTATTAACTGCTATAGTGACAATCACTTCCTAGAGCTCAATCTTTGACTTCAGTTTAACTATCCTTGAAAATTAGATCCGTATGAGTGACATATACTAATCTTGATCATAATTGTATTATGCCTCCTTCCCAAGGGAGTGTAGAAAAGTAGGGTAATTAGCTTTTTATTGCCTGCTTTTTATATCTTCTCTTGACCATCTATAGCTAACAGTTCTAAACTCCACGTGTCTCAGATCCAAAATTCGCGAGAGGTGATACAAAATCTGAGGCGACAGCTGAAAGAGAAGGAATGACATGATACTAGAGATGTAAGATTAGATTGCGGAACTATATTGTTTTTAGTGCACACAACTTTCAGATTCTACTCATGTGTAGTCATTATTGGATGTCAGTCGTAGACAGCCAAGAAAACCAAGAAACTTAGCCACAAAATTTTGGCTCAAGTCCACTTACAATTACAAGTTCAGAATTTCAATTTTATGGGTTGTTTTGGGCATAACGGATACTTTTTGAAGCACATACTTTGGATTTTTTGGTTTTGCTGGGCTTCTCTGGACTCACCATGCACATGCTTGGGATTATACAAGTTCTGTAATTTTTTTCTTCTTTTGTTCCCACCACTCATCTCTAACTGAAGCAAGCACATGTTACAAATTCTTTCTATAGATTTAGATTCCTGAACAAAGGGTAGTCCAAAAAATGGTAAAAATGTGGTCAGCTGCTGTAACCTGGCCGTAATTGCAACAGCAAATACCATTACTCATGTAAGCTATTTTTTTTAATATAGTTAATTCAAGTAGGCTCATCTTTCATGTTCTAATTACTACGTTAGTTGATGTTTATGTTAGGCAGGTTACAGAACTTAGGTGTGTCTATTACAAGCATGCTGCAAACACGGTCTCATTCGTATTTGTATTTTTAGGTGTGTGATGAATTGGTTTTGTAGGTGATCTTGAAATCTTTTCTGACTTATGGTGCCTTTTTCCGACGAAATGTTTAGTACTTTTGTTACAAAACCATGATATCCTGTATTTTTTCTAACCATAAAATCACATAAAAATGCACTAAAAACCTTCAATATCTTCAAGTTAGGGTTTTATGTTAAGAGTTAATTTTCTAAAAAAATAAACTAAGCTTTCGGTCATCATTAATATTTTTCCTCCAAATTACCGATACTGGTGAACGACTTGGCTTCAAGCACTTTTTTTCCAAAAGTAAATTAAGCTTTCGGTCATCATTAATGTTATTAATATTGTTACTAATATGTTTGGTAATATATTCAAAAGAGTTATTTTATTTGAAATTGATGGACACAAATACTGTAATCGTATTCCAATGAAGGTGGATAGGTGAGAATTTTGGGATTTAGTTTCAATTTATGCTTTTAGTGATTTTGTGGTTGCTGGAAATAACTCTTTATGCTACTTATGGATAGTGGATCTTACCTTCTGTAATTAAGGCATTAATTTTCACATGGTTTTGCAAGAGAAGGTTTCTATGAATTTTTATCTTCTAAAAGTAAGCATTGTATATCAATTTAATGCCAAATTAAGAGTCAATTTTCTATATGTCCAACTGAATTCAGATGAAGAAGCAGATGGACATGCCTTATGTTATAAGGGGCTGGGTATAGATTTGGTTTAAGCACACATGAAATGATGAATAAAATGAAGTTTTAGAAGGAGGTGTTCTAAACAACAAAATTGTCCCTATTGCTAAAATTTTGGATACTAATTAATGCTAACCAATGCAGGGATGTTGAAGCAACTCTTTCAGTACCCACCATCATGACTTGCAGAGGTTAGAAGTTTACAAAATATCTATTGCATTCCTTAACAGCAATGGGAATAAAAAATCACAATCACTGAACCAACGGAAGATAAGGGTAAGGACTGTTTGAACATTAGTGATTACGTTGGTAAAGGCATGTAAGAGAAAAATATTTCAAGATTGAAGAACGATAGACTCAAGTCAAGCATATCAATGGACCTCATAAATCGGAAGAACATGGATGATTGGATGCTACCGTTAGGAAATCTTTAGCAACAGTAACTTTTAATAGTTATTTATTGACTACTAATAAGCAATCGCTTTTGGCTGCAAAACCCTGGACCGACTTGGCTCTTGCTATAAAGAACCTTAACCAATCAACTTTTCAAGGACACAAGAAGTGGCTGGTGAGTTGCTAGCATGTAGTTTACATTTTCCTTTAAACAATTTTGGAGTAGTTTGTTCAAGTTTTAAGTTCTACACATGTCATTTCGTTTTCAGTTTTGCATTTCAAGTTCCTGTTTCACAAAAGCAAGCGGAGGAGGTGAAAGTCATAGGATTAATGTAGTAAGATGGCTAACATATTAATGGTAAATAGACAGTCACCGTCCTCTTATTCAAGGTAATATGTTACTTCGCAATACCAATAATAACTTGCTATATATTAAATTCTACATTTTTGGATGTTTTGGTGATCCCAGATTTTTCGAATCTGATTCAACTATGTTGTTATTGATTATTATTACTTTAAAGACAGCTAAATCCATACTGCAGTCACTGGGTCATAATCAAGCTTGCCCCAGTGTATTCATTCTTCTTAGCTTGCAAGAAAACCTGATATTTAATACAATATAATTTAATTTCTTACGGGTATTGTAGCTAACTTTTACAGTGCTTGAAAAACTAAGAATTTCCCTTCAAGCGCGTAAATGATGCAACTAATACATATGGTGACTATTCTTAACTAAATTTAGTTGCGAGGAAGGGAAGGGATTGAGTGATTTTACTATACCTAAAAGAAAGCACTCTATGTTTTTCTTTTTGGATTTATTGTGCAAATACCTTTCTTAATTACCAAAAATCTAATGCGTTTTTCATAATTTTGCTTTTATTTGAAAAAGACATGAGCATTATGTTTTTAAAAGGAAGCTGATAGTGGAAAATCAGGTTGTTTTTTTTTGAATTATTATTTTTAATTGTACAAGAAATGGATATCTCAATAGGTCACCATGATGTTTTTTTTTGGAGCTGACATTATTGTTCTTTCTTGGTCATTAATACCATTAAAGTATATTTTCATTATAGGCATTGAAAGATAAAAGAAAAGAAACTTTTTTTGAGATTGCTTTTTGGTAATGCAAGTCTTTTTACAGGTGAAGACGGACCGGAGCAAGCTCCTGTTTAGCAATGATTCTTTGTAAGTAGCAAGAATTTTGATATAATCGGATTCCAGCTTTATTATGAGACATAATTGAACTTTATTGCATACTCTTTATATCTATATCGAGTTGATTGTTTTAATGGTATCTGGATCAAGCAAGCAGTGGATCGGCAAAATATCTATACCCACAAATACGGTTGCAGTGTCACTAGGTACAAAGACCAATGCATCAATCATATGTCCATATAATCACAGCTCTATTCTCGGAACTAATCCTACATTAGGCTTGGAAATTCGGGTCGGGGTTGTTCCAATTAAACCTAGGCAGGACATCATTGGGTGAGCAAAATATGACGTTTCTGTTGTAAAATTGTTGCAATTGAGTTTAGTTCTAAAATATGACATGCATTACAGTTTCTCATGCATTGGAAAAGAAACTGGAAAAAGAAGTATTATGGAATGCTGCAAAAAAAAGGTTGTCCTTGACTGTGATATTCATGTCAAGTTTACCAATGGGCCTGTTTGATGGCAATGGTTTCAACCTTTATGAGGTGAAAATTCAAGAAGTCTGTAGAGCTTAATATGAAAGGTGCAAAATGCCATTTTGGAAGGAGGAAAGCATGACTCATATAAAGGATATGAAAACTGCAGGGAGGATGGATATTTAAGTCAGAGACTTCGCAGGAGAAAGTTCCAGCCTCTGTATGTAATGTAGCGCATAATAAAGATAATAAAGCTGAATTATTCTCTCCTTTTGTTGTGTTAGAAAAGTTCCAGCAGTAGTAGCAACAGTAGTAGTAATTGGTCAGTATATTTATTTTAAGTTGTACCTAATAGCCGATATGAGCGTGTTTCCAAATACTTACTTTTAATGGATTTTCTATTAAAACAATTAAGAAAGATCATCAAATTGCAAAATTGGCATTGATTCCGTGTAAATAAGGGAATATGTATAAAATATGTTATTCATTTATTTTGTGTGGGAAATTATATATATATATATATATATATATATATATAATAAAAGAGTTTTACTCTTATTTATTTATTTGAGTATTGATATATTATAATTGCATAGTAGCAGTAAAGTTAGTAGCTAACACGTAAGACAAATATTAAGTTTAAAAGTACATTCCTGCCAATTTTATATTTCATTATGTATGAACAACTTTTGAATAAATATTTTCCAACATCTGGCAACGATTTTGTTTTTTTAATTTTTTCTCCATATATTGATTTATCTCTTTTTTCACACAAAATTTTGTGCAATTTTAACTTTTTTTGTACTTTTTACTTTCATTTCGGGAAAAAGGCTCCACGGTGTTAAAAACAAGCTCTACAATTAAAGTGTGCTTTAATTTATAAAATTATCATATACTATCCCATAATTTTGTGTTGTGAAAAATGTTACTTTTGTAAGCAAATATTTGAGGAATTGATTTACGAATTATTAAAGTTAATTTTTATGTTGAAGTCTGAACACCATATAGATATATTAAATGTAAATAATACAAGAATGTGTTAAATATAACACATTATTTTTTTAATTTTAAATATATACCTATAAATAATACAAAAGATTAATTCTGGAGATAAATTTTAAGTAACGAAGAACGTATTTTTTCTTTTGCTGGACTAAGAAAGGGTAGTTGAATAAGTCAAAACAACTGAGGCATCATTAGAAATCACTATAGTAGGTAATTTATTTTATATAATATACATAAGAAATTGATAAATAAGCTTCTTTTTTTTATTATTTAAACTCCAATTTTATTTTGTAGATATTTTATTAAATATCATATTCATCTTCACATCTTAGTGGGATGTAAGAAAGATTATATTAATCTTTAATCAAAATATTTAACACATCTTACTGATTAATATTTTTATATGGTAAATTAACACTATGATTAAAATTATTTTGTATTAAAAAAAATAAATAAAATTTACTTAAAATATAAGTGTTAATTTACTGAACATTTTTACTGAATTACTCATCACATATCGTCATTTATCCTTTATAAGTAAAAGGTGACTTATCATAAAATTACGCGAACGAGCCCTCTATAATGTTGGAAAAGAAATCTTTGGTCCTAACTCAAGTTGGATCTCGAATTGGGATGGGTCTTTCTTATTGTATGATTTTTAAAATGTGAGTCGTTGCACGATGGGGAACCTTTAAACCGAACTTTACATATATTATATATTGCAACAAAAACAATTATAAATGACTAATTTATTATATACAGGTTTATATTAGTTCTAATATATAAATCAAAACAAAATTCTAATTGAATCTAACTCATATATGATAACATTTTATTGTGTTTATGCTATAATTATATATTAATCATAACTTGAAGTTGAATCCTACATAATTTTTTCAAAATTTTTGGTTGGGTCCTTCTATTAAAAAATTTTCAAAATGCAAATTGTCGCTATACACGAAAAACCTTTAAATTGAACTATATATATTCATATTACGTTGTACTTCTATTATAACTTTGAATTGAACTATATAATAATATTATGTTGTATTTCTATTATATTCATATTATTTCTTTTTTCCTAAAACAATTATGAATTTATCGAAATTTAAATTATTTTTCATTTTTTAATTACTTTTTGGTTGGGTGCTTCTATCACAATTTTTAAAATGTGAGATTATCTATATTAACATTTTATTGTCTTTATGCTATAATAATATATTTTAAATTAGATTATCTGTATTAACATTTTAAATATATTATCAATTTCTCAATTTTCTCTCTTTCTTGCGATCTAATGTTAGAAATTTTTGGAAGCATGGGAAGAGCCTCTGTTATAAATATAGTTTAAATCTTTGCTAGCATGCACAATCACCAACTCTCACTCAAATAGTAAGGTTTTCCATAGGTCGGTAGGCAACGACAAAAATTCTTCAAATCAAACTTTTCATATATGTATTATTTTAATATTATGTTGCATGTATGATATGGTTATAAATTTATGAGAATTTAAAGTTAAATCTTGAAAATATTTTTCATTCTTTTAGATGAATAGTTTCTATTGTACGATTCTTAAAATGCCGATTCTTAAACGTGAAACCTTTAAATCGAAGTTTTTATACATATTATGTTATATTTATTATATAATTTTAAATTTATCAGAAGTTAGAAGTTGAATCTTGAATTATTATTCATTATTTTTCAGTTGGATCTTTCTATCAAGTAAATCAAAATTCTAAGTTATTTTTTCAGTTTAATTCTTTAATTATATAATATGAAAACGGATTAATTAATTATATTACTAAGAAATAAATTTTGGAAATTTAGTAAAATTTAGAAAATAAAAAATGTGCAAAGTACGGGCATATTGCTAGCTCATTATTCCTTATAAAGTTAGCCCGTTGAGTATTAGTTACCGGAGAAGGTTCTCAAACTAGCCTGTCATTGACTTGCACCTTAAATGTGCGAGATATTACGGGCTACTGATTTATTTTGGCAACATGTATTTTCAAAATGCACGCACAGGTGACGACGAAAAATCTTTAAATCAAACATTTCATATATGTATTATTTTAATATTATGTTGTATGAATGCAATGGTTATAAATTTATCAGAATTTAAATTTAAATCTTGAAAATATTTTTCATTCTTTTAGATGAATCGTTTTTATTGCACGGTTCTTAAAATGCGAGTCATCGCCTACCGACGAGGAGGAGAAACCTTTAAATAGAAGTTTTTATACATATTATGTTATATTTATTATATAATTTTGAAGTTATCAGAAGTTAGAAGTTGAATCTTAAATTATTTTCATTATTTTTCAGTTGGATCTTTCCTTCAGGTAAATCAAAGTTCTAAGTGATTTTTTTGGCTTAATTCTTTAATTATATAATATGAAAAACGGATTAATTAAATGATAAACGTTTCATTAAAGTAATTACACATGTTATTAGTATTTAAATTTCTACGTATATTTTTGTGTTTATCATGAATAAAAGTTGTAAATATATATTTTTATGTAAAAATTTTGAAAAATCGACTTATTTTTAATTAGAATTATTTATAATATCTTGGATTACTAAGAAATAAATTTTATAAGAAAATTTAGTAAAATTTAGAAAATAAAAAATCACCGTGTGCGAAGCACGGGCATATTGCTAGTAAGGCTAATAGGTTTGTTTTTTGAAGTTAGCAAAATATGATTTGATCTGCGTCACTTTACAATAGCCAACGAGAATATTTTGTACCATATCAATTTTTTTTTATATAAATTTAGTATATCTTAAACAATAAGCTATATATCAAACAAATGTTATAGAAATATTGTACGAAATAGTTTTACTAACTACTTCAAACAAGTTAAATACTATTTTGTTTTTATAAAGTTACACGACGGTTGCAAAATAAGTCACACTCATTTAAAATAGTTCAATCTCCCGTAATTACAAGACTGCAAACACTTCAAAATTACAGGTCTTACTTATATTGTACGTCATTATTAGATATGATCTTTTTCAATGAAAAAAGATTTCATTCGCAACAGAACCTATAATACATTTCACATGCATGCATATATTTACATGATTAAATATATATGACCTTTTCTAACAAAAACTGATCCCACTTGCAACAAAACATATATTATATTTAATAAATCGGCTTATCATTTTATAACAGAAGAATGGAAAACATATTCGTGCCTCGCACTTGTTATAAAGCTAGTTAATTAAAAGAGTCAATTTGATTTATAGAATTGCTTTTAAACTCAAGCCAAATTATTATGTATTTCCCAAAAATGTCAATATTAGTTTTGAAATTTTAGTTATACAAAATTAATAATGATGTGAAAGTGGTTATTTTTAGCTTTGAATATAAGAATTTATAATAAATATAGTTTAAGTTTCGTATGATTTTGTTATAAATATGCTAAAAATGTAAATTTCTTTGGATAGATATCTCAATTTTTTTAAAATTACAGTAACACGCATTTATAATTCTCAAAGTCCAAATATTTAAAATTAATAAATTTTAAATTTATATGCTAAAATTAATTTTAAGTTTTAATTATTATTAGTTTTAAATTAATATGATAAAATTAAAACAAAATCTAAATTGTTAATATGATTCTAAAGTTATTTTATGGAAAATTTCTCATGCAAGTATATTTTATTTCAAAATTCAAGTAACTTTAAAGAATTATTATTGTATCTCATACTTAATATCATGAAACAAATGATATTTTATGAGGATGTTACGTTTTATGTGATTATTATTAAGTCCGTGGAGCTGTTTTGGGATTTCTAAAAGTATACGATATCCCTTATATGTATATAAAAGCATAATTTATTGGCCATGAGAAAATGAAATTGCCCTTGCTTTCTTCTGTTCCGACACTAGTTTTGATATCAAAATATGTAGGTTTAAAAGAAGCCTAACTTAAGAGTAGTAACACACTTGGATGAAATCGTTCTATCACTACAAGAAAAACTGAAACAGACGACTCACCCAGGCCCGTTGTCTATTACCCCTAAAAACCGATGACTATTGAGATGCCGTTAGATGGACCTCAGACAACAGTTAAAAAATGTTGTGTATAAGCACTGACACGACAGTCACCGATTAACAAAGTGTGGTATAATAGCCAGAAAGGACGACAGTTTCCTACCAAAAATTGCGTTGTATAAGGTGATGAAGACAACATACGAGTAAATATAAATTGTTGTATAATAGCTAGAAACAACAACAGTTTATGTATTAATCGATTTAAATACCGTTCTAGGAAGCAGTTTATACAAAAGTTTTTGTTTTCCAAATTGTTGTCTTTCTTACTCTCAGATGACGGTTTATTCTTTTTCATCTCATGTATGTAATTCCTTCGTACAATGATTTAGTTTTTATAAGTCATTGTCGTATTTTTAACACACAACACTTTTATAAAGCTTGGTTGTTGTAAGATATTATTTATAACAACTCTTCTTATAAATGCCCCCATGGTCTAAAAATAGGCTAGACAATGGTTTTATATACGCAAAAAGGAACAACTATATATCATTACAATCAATATTTGTTATTACAACGAACTAAAATTCACTACTACAACCAATATTTGTTAAGGCATCTACAACAGCAATGTGTGGGGTCGCCATTGACGTTCCAGAGATTACGACGTAATCTGGTGGAGCCTGTCCTGGGAGTGCAAATTCTGTGTTCATTTTACTCCATGCTGCAATAATATTCACTCCTGGTGCCGTAATATCTGGCTGTAGAAGTACAGATTAATGTTTTATTCCAATACCCACACATATATGTACAGTGATCCACAACAATAAGTATTTGCAGAAAACATTTATTAAAACTAGAAGAGAAGTACTTTGGTACATGCAGTTATATATTTGTGAAAAAAAAAATATATAATGTGCTTGCCTTGAGAAGATTGTGAGATAAATATGATGGGCCTCTTGATGAGAACAAGGCGACGATGCGACGAAAGGTGTTGGCTTGTAGCCTGAAGATGTTGCAGACCTTCGAATTGTTGCAGTCGGATTCCTGAATAGTGAATACCATAGCTATATAAATAATAATTTCTAGATCTTTGCAAGGCATAAAAGTACTTACTCCATAGCTATATAAACAAACAGAAAGCAATACCTTTTCAAAAGGTATTGTTTTTCGATATTGACGTCTGTATATTAACTATGTATATTATACTATTAAAAAATTTTGAATTGCATGTTGAACAGATCTCAACAAATCATTCACAACTTGCAAATTTCATACTTCATAGGAGAATACAACAACGCAAAAACCTAAGGGCTTTAGCCCAGCAAGCATGTAAAATTGGGTTAGAATGACAGCTCAAAGACCTGCTGGGTGTACACACACATATATATTAGCATGTACAATGAACTTAATACAATGAACTTAATACATAGAGCAGATCCCTGTACATTTAAATAACAAACCATCCCCGTATATTTAACCAACAAAACTCTGTAGCTTCTATTACTTCTTTATCTAACGGCCACGAGGTTGGATAATAACATATTACATAAATTGTACCTCACTTGATTATACCTGAATCTGGTAGAGATTTCCCCATCTTGCAAAATTTCCAACTACTCCAAGTGCAGAACCGGAAACCACAATATATTCAGATCTTATAGGCTCAAAGCACGCAGCCGCGGTGTCATTAAAAGTGAAGCAACTACTGAAATACCAGTAAACATAACGGGTGTTAACTAGATATTGCAATAATAATAGGGCCACAGGAGAATATATACCAAAAACACTCACCTGATGTAAGCCCTAAGTCGTTTAATCAATTTCTCCCATGCTTTTCCTTCAATTGGCACATGCTTTCCGTAAGTAAGATACTGAAGGGCATAACATGTTGACCCTATATTGCGATCACCAAGCGAATTAATTTGAAGGAGGCGTTCAGAAATGGTAAGAGCTTCCTTGACCTGCTAACATTTGAGTAGTTAAAAAAAGCATGGAATTGTTATGAATGGTTATACAGGGAAGAGGAAATAGAAAGGGAAAACAGCAAAACACCTTTTCTTGTGGTAAACCTCTGTAACAAATGACTGCCAAGAACTTGGTTACCCATTCTACCAGCTCAGAATCCCTAGGTTTAATACTAGCAATTTTTTGCACTTCTCCCAAAGCATTTTGTTCAAGCCTAACTGGAATATATTTTGGGCAAGTATCAGCTAAAAGTGTCAATGCAATCACCCCCTACATATTGAGATGGTACCTTCAGTTACAGTTGCATTTAAATTCACTAATATGAGGAAAATGACTAACTAACTTTGTAAAGATTACCGCGATTTGTAACTCGATGGACGAATTAGAAAAAAGCTTTACAAGGGATGGAACTGCGCATTATAAGTACATATGAAACTTTTCACGTGACAGTGCATGCGAGAGGATGTGAATAGCCAAACTCTGTGATAAATGCAAAATTGTTACATAAAATATAAAAAACAGTCCTAATAACGAATTCAGGATATGCATATTGAACCAAAAAGCAAACCTGGATGTCATCGTCGATGTATTTCCAGACTACACTCTTGTCATTATCAAAGATCTGAAGAAGGATCTCAACAGCATCATCGCTCAGATTATCAGCAAATCCTGCGTCTGTTTGTCAAGGATCCTCAACATACAAGATTTCAATTGTACTAATTAGCTGATATAAAGAAAAAAAGGAACGTTCTAATTTACCTCCATCTAGCAAGTCTTTTAACCACCTGGTAGCGTCTGACAGGTGCATACGGTCTACAAGAACGCAGTTTACGGCATCCATGAAGTAGTTTAAACAGTCATCAAAAATCGGTGTCTACAATGTAGCATCAATAAATAAGTTAAATAGCCTAAAAACAATAATCTTTCACTTATAAAACGTACTACAAATTTGTAGGAAACTCTACTAAAGAAACTATCAGAAGTAACCATCAATTCATAACAACTATTTCTCTTAAGCTGCTGCCACTAATGATACAAAACTAAAAGGTATTCAAAAAAACAGAAAACTATAATTGCTTTCTCAACAAACATAATATAGACGTCAATATCGATATGTATATACAGACGTCAATGTCGATATTTTTCTATGTATATATGTATCATCCAATACCAGAAAACAATACTTTTGAAAAGAATATCAAAAAGCTAAAATAATATACCATGTCAATGGGAAAGAACTTATGAGGTTTCTTTTCAAACTTCTTTTCTCTCTCCCATGGCTCAAACACAGAACCTACAAATCCAAACTAAGACCTCAGTAGAAACATCACATAATTAGCAATAAATCATAACATGAGACGAGGTGTTATACTCGTTTAACTTTTTCCCTCTGTCTGAAAGAGAAAAGACACAGTTGTACAATATTCCATCTTTCTCAAAGATCTTTCCACCTAGCTCCTCTAACTTGGTATCTTTGTGCACTCCTCTCTTCCCAAATATCTTGATCTGCACATTCACTCAAACATTACCAATAAATTGCCAAAAATTAAAATATTACATAAATTAAAATAAAATTAAAGACAGTACAGGGTATAGACATTAAAAAGAACACAAACACCAAATTAAATAACAGAATAAAAAAACCTAAACATAGAGAGCTAATGAAAGAGCGGGAGGATAAAAAGTGACTAATTAAACCAATTAATCAAACCCTAAAACTAAAAAAGATCTAAAATTGTACCCCAAATCGAAGAAGCCCTAAATCGAGAAAATCCCAAACTGAAGAAGCATCACAAAGAACAGAGAGAGAGACATCGATTAATTGTAGAGCAGTTGTGGAGAGAGAGAGAGAGCAGGTTAGGGGAGACAGATAGGGGTGTGCATTCGGTTCGGTTAACCGATAACCGAACCGAATAACCGAAATAATTTCGGTTCGGTTAACCAATATTCAAAATTCAGTTCGGTTTTCGGTAAGGAAATTTTGATAATTTCGGTTTTCGATATTTCGGTTTTTAACCGCGGTTAACCGAAAACCCGAATAAATAACCGAATTTTTATTAATTTATAAAACATTTATATTAATAATAATAATGACCTTTGTTTTGTTTGTGCGTATGTCTGTTACTGTCATTTTGTTGGGTCTGTTTGTTTTGTCCTCTGTTGTTTAAACAGTCTCCTTTTATTTTTCATAGTTGTTGCCTACTACTTGCCTGTTGTCCAGGAGCTAGTTTTTCATTCTTGTTATTCAAGGTAAACTTATCAAGTAGCTTAAATTTGAATTCTAATTGTTTTAAATTTGTAACTGTAAACTAGATGTAAAATGATTTGTGGTGAACTCAAAATTTCAGTATGTTTTTTTCTGTAATTCTAATTTCTAGCATTTTTTTTTCAATTTTCGGTTTTTAATTTCGGTTTTCAGTAAAAACTGAAATAATAATTTCGGTTCGGTTTCAAAACCGAAAATAGTTCGGTTCGGTTTTCGGTAGGATTTTTTCCATAATTTCGGTTTCGGTTAACCGAAAAAAAATTCGGTTCGGTTCGGTTTTAACCGAATAAACAGCCCTAGAGACAGATATAAGATATGAGATATGTGTGTGGTGAAAAATGGTTGCCTTAATTGGATTCTGTTTGTTAAGAATGAGGGGAAGGTGAACGGGGAAATTATGGTTTAAGGGGGAAATGAATTATTGGTTTAAGGGGGAATAAGACTTCGAAAATTTCAATAAAATTTGAGTTTGGTGATGAAGTGTGGGACAAAAATAAAAATAAATTTCATTTGTGTTGTAAAAACTTAAATTTGATTATAAATAAAATAAATTTAAGTTTTTAATCATCCAATCTTACCGATGTTAATATTTAATTATTTTAGTGATATACGAAAATAATTGAAAAATTAGAAATCTATTTAGTACGACTTTTTTACCAAAATCTATTTAGTACGACTTTTTTACCACTCCCTTAATATTTCAAAAAAAACAATGAAAGAAAAATTCGCGACCAAACACTACACAGAAGTACTTGTCAAACAACTAATTGAATGTTAAAATCTCAAACCGAATAAATTTGATTTAAGTCTTATACATTTTTAAAATCGTTAAACAAAACATACGTGAGTCCCGACTTGTATATATAAAAATTATTATAAGACAATTTACTCACGACTTTATAATTAAATTATATCATATTGATATGTAAAACTAGTAATTTGAATATGACAAATTTATTTTAATAATATTCGGTATGTCACTTATTCAGGTTCTAATATCAATAATAGTATAGTTATTAAATAATGTTCGTTTAAGTTCAGAATTAGTAATGTTACAATCATTAACGTTTGTCTAGCTAATCTTTCCTCGTAAACAAATATCAAGGATCGTAAATCATACAATATATGATATCAACATCTACAACGTGTATAATAAAATATCTGAAATATGATCGTATTCTATCTATCAATGAAATTATTATTATTATCATTAACCATTATTTAAGTGTTTTTATATATTTAACAATTTTTTATACTAAATATCCAAATAAGAGATTTATACAATAACATTGTATGAAGTGTGTAACACTTATGTATGTATTAAGGGCAACAAATAAAGTATTTTTTTTAAAAAATCAATGCTTTTGATATAGACAACGGTTTAGCTAAACAAAACGTTGTAACGTAAATAATCACGCAAGGATTTTATAAAACGAAACCATTGTCTATATCATACAACGGTTTAAAAACATAAACAATTGTTACAGAGATTATTCAACAACGAACGGATCAAAACGAAAACCCTTGTGTATATTATACAACGTTTTTTGGACCAAAACCATTGTTACGTCTTACAACTTACAACACTTTGTTAAACAAAAACCATTGTCTTATACTTTTATAAAATCGAATAAACAAAACATATGTGAGTCCCGACTCGCATATATAAAATTAATATAAGACAACTTAATGACGACTTTATAATTAAATTATGTCATACTGATATGTAAAATGTGTTATTTGAATATGAAAATATTGTTGTTAATAGTATTGGTATGTCACTTATTCGCTAATAGTATAGTTATTATATAATGTTCGTTTAACTTCGGAATTAGTAATGTTATAATTATTAACATTTTCCTTGCTAGCTAATATTTCCTTGTAAACAAATATCAAGGATCGTAAATCATACAATATATGATGTTCACATCTACAACGTGTATAATAAAATATCTGAAGTATGATCGTATTCTATCTATCAATGATATTATTATTATCATTAACATTTATTTAAGTGTTTTTATATATTTAACAATTTTTTATACTAAATATCCAAATAAAAGATTTATACAATAACATTGTATGAAGTGTGTAACACTTATGTATGTATTAAGGGCAACAAATAAAGTATTTTTTAAAAAAATCAACGCTTTTGATATAGACAACGGTTTAGCTAAACAAAACGTTGTAACGTAAATAATCACGCAAGGATTTTATAAAACGAAACCATTGTCTATAGCATACAACGGTTTAACAACATAAACAATTGTTACAGAGATTATTCAACAACGAACGGATCAAAACGAAAACCCTTGTGTATATTATACAAATATACAACGGGTTTTTGGAACAAAACCATTGGTAAGTCATACAACTTACAACACTTTGTTAAACAAAAACCATTGTTTTATACTTTTATAAATTGAATAAATAAAACAAAGTTAGTCAACATCCTAATATATAAAAATTATTATCCAATAATTTACTCACAATTTTATAATAAAATTATATCAAATTTACACAACGGTTTTTTTGAAACATTGTCTTACGTTTATTCACACAATACGACTAAGATAACCGTTGTCTCAATCCTACAACGGTTAAATTAAAACATTGTCTTAATATTATTTAGACAAGGGTTAAAAAAAACTGTTGTCTAAACCCATTCATTTGCGTTGTCTATATCCACTATTTTTCACTTTCTTAGACAACGGTTCGTAAACCGTTGTAATGTAGTGGATTAGACAATAATTTTTCGAGCCAAAAAATAACCTGTCGTCTGTTAATTTTAGTCAACACTTTTTCGGTCGTCCGTTGTCTGAAAGGTGTCGGTCTGATTCAGTTTTTCTTGTAGTGTATCCTTGTGTTAATGAAGCCGAATGCTATTTAATTCTAGTGTCCCGAGTGCACCTAACCTGAGTCTATATAGTGGTATGGTCTAGCTCATATATCAAACCATCAATCTATCTATTCATACATTTTTCATGTACAAGTACGGCTCAACACAACCAGCAATGGCAACGATTACGTATTTCGTGGTGATGGTGGTTGCAGTGATGGTGGCCATGGATACGGAAGCAGGGGAGGCGACCCTTGGTTGTGGTGGACCAAAGAATCAGCGAGCTTCAGCCATGTGCAGTCCATTTACCAGAACAGGTGAAGATCAAGAGCCGTCTGAGGAGTGCTGCGTCGCATATAAAGCTTTAGTTGAATCGGCTAATACTATAGCAGAAAGGAAAAACCTGTGTTCTTGCATCCAACGGAGTGCTAAAAATAGGCCAGCTAATGTTTCAAAAGTTGATTCTTTGTTTGGAATATGTGGAATTCCTTTTATATATTCAGCTGATCCCAAGTTGGACTGCAATACGTGTTGGAAATAATAAGTACTGCAGCAACATGGAGGCAGTTATATAATAGATATAGCATTGACAGGCCAAGACTAAAGTTAACAAAACAAAGCATGAAGGTTGAAAGCATGCATATCAGAAACTGATAAATAACCAGGGAGACAGAAACAGTACCTGTAGCCATATATTAACAGTGTAAAAGAACATAAATAAAGAAGCAACAGCTGAGTCGTCAGGACTTCGAGAAACCCTGACTGTTCTTGAAGAGTTATTCACCCCCACTTACTGTGTCAGGTTGTCGGCGAGATACTACTTCCAGGATAAAACAGCTCCGAGCAAGGTGTTCACAGTAACAGCAGCGCTCAACTACGACCAGCACCTCAGTCGCCGGAGAAACCACCAGCATACAAGCTTTGAACAGATATTCAGAGGAGAGCAGAGAATGTAGAGAATAAGAGAATGTCAGGTGTGGTGTGTTATAATCAGCAACTTAGCTCTCTATTTATAGTAGAGGCTAAGTGTAACTGATACCACCCTATTTAATATCAGAAAGTGTAACTACAACACCTCCAATTAATAAAAAATCAAAACTGACGATTTTAAATTAAATAAATCGTAACAGTTACACATCATATTTAATCCACATATCAGTTTTAATATTTATTTTAAACTTATCCATCAAATCATGTCCAGGTTCATATCAGTTTCTGTTGTCCATCAGAGTTTAGTTTCTGTTGTCCATCAGAGTTTACTAGTCATCAGCGTTTAACTTGTTGTCCATCAGAGTTTAACTAGTTGTCCATCAGAGTTTACTGACAAACCAACTCCATCAGAGTTTACTAGTTAAATACTGATAACCCAACTCCATCAGAGTTTGCTAGTTAAATACTGATAACCCAACCCAATTTGACAACTGATAACCCAGCCCAATTTGATAAATTAATTCTAATAAAATATTAAATCACACATAAATAAAAACTCTCGCCCAGGTCGCCTCGCGTACGCGAGACGCCTAGACATTCGCCCAAATCGCCCTTCGACCCGACCCGACCCGGTCCGGTGCGGTGCGAGGCGGGCGGCGGCGGCGGCGCGCGTGTGTGTGTGCGTGAAGCACATACTAACACCATGCACTATCACCCACCTTAGTAGTTGTATACTACCCATGTGTGTGATACTATATAAAGCCAACAACCCCTTTTATTTATTTCAATGTGGGACAAATACACATTCTCATTTCAAGCTCTTTCAAGCTACTAACTTCAACTATATTTCTCTATGGATTTCACTAAGAAAATTACTTAGATCCATATATGAAAATTTAAGTCCCCGTAGCAAGGAACAATTTCCAAACGTTAAAACCCGGAATTAATATGAAGAACATATAAATACATACGCTCCAAAACTCCATTTTCTAACAATCCCCCACAAATCCATACAGAAATGCAATCAGGTTTCTCATCATGACTTGTTTTTCAGAGTCGGTACCCTTCCGGGTTTGAACCCTCCTTAGTCCCCTACTTCGATGGCTACCGGATTCAGATGGAATGTTTCACCTTGAATCTTTATCCGTTAGATGTAACCATGTTCCATAAACGACGACAAGTCAAAAGCTATGGTGCCAATCTACGGCTTTGAGACATTAATGGTCTTGTCTCGATCCTGTTCGTCGAATGCTTCAAGGAATAACCCTTTCCTCTAATTGCGACCTCACAATCACATTCGCTTAGCTGGGCATCTCCAGAGATGTACTGCAACCATCTCGTCAAATGACTTGACCCCATTCAGAGTTCTTAAACTCTTACTATTCAGCAGTTTCAGTACCTTCTAGGTTTACAGGGGATAGACTCAGATACTAAGTATCATCTATGTATCAAGGTACTACCAACTCATCCTTACAGCTTGTTATTACCACATTGAATACACTTCGAGGGATCTCCTCTCATGTGTATTGGGTTCCCACTGTTGATGAGTCGTGATGGGTTGTCAGTCCCATCCCCAACCTCGACTTAAGGACCACTGCAGGTTCCAGTCCTTTAGTCAAAGGATCAGCTATATTTTCCTGAGTTCCAATGAACTCTACAGCTATAATCCTATCATACACTAATCCCCTTATAGACTTAAGTCTAACTTGGATGTGTCTCTTTGTTTTAGCATTGTACTTTTTACTGCTAATCTTGTCGATAGTTGTTCGACTATCACAATGAATAGCAATAGCAGGAAGCGGTCTGCTTACTACAGGTATCACGGACATCAGTCCGTGTAACCATTCAGCCTCCGTCCCAGTGGCATCAAGTGCACACAACTCAGCCTCAAAAGTAGACCGAGTTACTATAGTCTGTTTTGTCGACTTCCAGGATATTGCTCCACCCCCTAGGGTGAACACGTATCCAGTCACTCCATTGGAACCAGACTTCTTAGCTATCCAACTTGCATCACTGTACCCTTCAAGTACACCAGGAAATCTCCTATAGTGTAATCCAAGGTACATTGTGCCTTTCAGATATCTAAGCACTCTATCAAGAGCATCCGAATGAGTTCTGTTCGGACAGCTTGTATATCTGGCTAGCTTAGACACAGAATATGATATATCTGGTCTAGTACAGTTAGCAAGATACTGCAAGCTTCCAATAATCTGAGAATACCTTAACTGAGACACAGGGACTCCCGAACTATTCTTGACAAGGGCAACTTTAGGATCATAGGGTGTACTAGCGATTCTACATTGTGAATAACCATATTTCTCAAGTATAGATTTCTCTATATAATGAGATTGCGATAGGGTTATTCCATCAGCTGACTGAGTCAGCTTGATTCCAAGAATCACGCTAGCTTCACCCATATCCTTCATCTCAAAGTGCCTTTTCAAGAAATCCTTTGTCTCGTTAATAATTTCAATATTGGTTCCAAACAGTAGTATGTCATCCACATATAAGAATAATACGACACATTCACTACCTTTAACTTTTGAGTAGACACACTTATCGCTATCATTACTAACAAAACTGAATGTCACAATCGTTTCATCGAACTTCTTGTTCCAGTCCCTGGGACCTTGTCTTAAGCCATAAATAGATTTGATTAACTGACATACTTTCCTTTCGTTGCCAGATGCAACAAACCCCTCAGGCTGATCCATATAAATCTCTTCTTCAAGTTCACCATGAAGAAAAGCTGTCTTTACATCCATTTGATGGATGATCAGACCATGTACGGAAGCCAATGCTATAAGCATTCGGATTGTTATCATTTTGGCAACAGGAGAGTATGTATCAAAGAAATCAATTCCTTCCATTTGCTTAAAACCCTTAGCCACCAGTCTAGCCTTGTACTTCTTTATTGAGCCATCAGGGTTCAACTTCCTTTTAAAGATCCATTTGCACCCAATAGTAGAGCACCCAGGAGGGAGATCAACTAACTCCCATGTTCCGTTAGAAACAATAGAGTCAATTTCACTCTTTACAGCGCCCTTCCAGTGCCTAGACTCCGAGGATTCCATAGCCTGACGGAAAGTTAAAGGTTCGTCCTCGACATTGTAAGTGATGAAATCACTTCCAAAGTCCTTGACTACCTTTGCACGCTTACTCCTCCTAGGTTCCTCTTCTTCCCTAGAAGTAGAGCTACTACCAGGTTCCGCCCCCACATTTGTCATCTTTTCCACATGATCAGGAATAGAACTTGATGTGTGAGTGGGATCTTCCTCAGAAGTACCTTGAGGTATACCAGTCTTCATAGGGTAGACATCCTCAAAGAATGTAGTATCACGAAATTCAACTATCGTGTTAGCCACTATACCATCTATGTCAAATTTTATTACCAAAAATCTCATAGCTGTAGTGGTTTCAAGATAGCCCAGAAAGATACAATCAACCGTTTTCGGACCTAGTTTCTTTCTCTTGTGTTCAGGGACAAGTACCTTTGCAAGGCACCACCACACTCGAAGATACTTGAGACTAGTCCTCTTGCCTTTCAATAACTCATAAGGTGTCTTATCCATGTGTTTCATAGGGACTCTGTTCAGAATATGGCAAGCCGTATTCAGAGCCTCTCCCCACATGTATTTAGGCAACCCAGAGTTAATAAGCATACTGTTAATCATATCTTTGAACGTTCTGTTCTTTCGCTCAGCGACCCCATTAGACTCAGGTGTGTATGGTGGAGTAACTTCATGAACTATTCCATTGCTTGCGCAAAATTCATTAAAGGAGTTACTCGTATACTCACCACCTCTATCTGATCTCAACCTTTTAAGTACCTTACCAGTTTGTTTCTCAACTTCAGTTTTATAAATCATGAATTTGCTAAGTGCTTCATCCTTATGTCTAAGTAAATAAACATAACAGTATCTACTACTATCATCTATAAAAGTAATGAAGTATCTAAAATGGTCCTTAGTTAACATACCACCAAATTCACAAATATCAGTGTGTACTAAATCTAACAAGTCTGAATCCCTAACAACATTATGAAAAGGTTTCCTTATTTGTTTAGCAGACACACATACTTGACATTTAGAATTCTTTTCTATAGTATGTTTTGGAATCAACTCTAAGTTCATCATATTTTTAAGAGCACCAAAATTTAAGTGACCAAGTCTAGCATGCCATAAGTTGGATGATTCTACACAGTTAACAGAAGGAGTAATTTCATTAAAGGAAGTGCCCAAAACAGGCTCAGCATTTACAACAAATAAACCATTTGACAAGTAACCCTTGCCAAAGAAAGTACCAGTGTGAATAAGAACTACTTTATTACATCTTAAGGAAATTTCAAAACCATTCGTAACTAAACGGCTTCCACTTATTATATTTCTACGCATGTCGGGAACATGATGCACTCTTGTCAGGGATAGAATACGCCCCGAAGGAAACTTCAGGTCCACGTCTCCCACTCCATGAACTTGAGCGGCACTCGCATTCCCCATCGTCACTATCATGCTATGACTCTGTTGATAAGATACAAACAAACTAATATCAGCACAAATATGCACATTAGCTCCAGTATCAATCAACCATTCATTTGACAGATAAGTGGAAAATAGTACAGGGTTGTAGGTCACATACCGGTTTTCGTTGGTTTCAGAAGCCGAAGCCTCACCAACAACCATGTTCACTACAGGCCCATTTGTGGTTCCAAGTACAGCATTCGCTTGCGCTACCACCTCGGTTTTCTTCGCTTTCTTTGTAGGACAGTCCTTACTCCAGTGCCCAACCTGCCCACAAGACCAACATGGTTTGTTTGCCTTTGGTTTCTTGGCCTTATCCTTGTATATCTTAGGTTTATTAACATTACCCTTCCTAGCAACAACCTTCCTTTTCTGTCCTACGGTTACTACATTCACCTTCGAGCTACCGTGTTCAGATGGCATCACATGTCCCTGTTTGGACTTGTGTTGTTCTTGCACCAAGATGTCCAGCATAAGGTTGGTCCAGGTGATCTCTCCTTTCTGTCTTTTCAGGGAGAGAGCGAACTCTTCCCAAGACTTCGGAAGCTTTTCAATCACGCTCATCACCTTGAACTTATCAGGGAGATCCATGCCGGATTCCTTCAAAGCATGCACTATCATCTCGAACTCATGCACCTGCTCAGTCATGGATTTGTTGTCTACCAGCTTAAATTCAAGGAACCTCGCTACAGAATACTTTTCCAGACCTTGAGAGTCAGTATTGTGAGTGAGGTCCAGCTTCTCCCATAAGAGCTTAGCACTATAGGCATCAGATGAATAAACATCAAACAGAGTGTTCGTTAGGGCTGCCAGAATAGCTGCCCTAGCCACCCCATCCTTCTCAGCCCACATTGCATAAGCCTTAACTGTTTCAGCCTTTTCTTGAACCACCACCGGTTTCTCATATTCCACAACAGGCCACAGACCCTTTACAGTCAACCACAATTTCATTCTTTTCTGCCAGCGTGAAAAGCCGACACCACCGTTGAATTTCTCAGGTAAGCCCGTTAGTTCAACGGGTTGTGGGAAACGGTAAGTGGTCCAATCAATGACCCCAGCAGACACATTAGACGTACTACCATCTACAGTAACTCCAGTTTCATTAACCATAATGCTAAATATTATATAACAGAATAACTCTTCAAGAATGTTGGAAATAATAAGTACTACAGCAACATGGAGGCAGTTATATAATAGATATAGCATTGACAGGCCAAGACCAAAGTTAACAAAACAAAGCATGAAGGTTGAAAGCATGCATATCAGAAACTGATAAATAACCAGGGAGACAGAAACAGTACCTGTAGCCATATATTAACAGTGTAAAAGAACAGAAATAAAGAAGCAACAGCTGAGTCGTCAGGACTTCGAGAAACCCTGACTGTTCTTGAAGAGTTATTCGCCCCCACTTACTGTGTCAGGTTGTCGGCGAGATACTACTTCCAGGATAAAACAGCTCCGAGCAAGGTGTTCACAGTAACAGCAGCGCTCAACTACGACCAGCACCTCAGTCGCCGGAGAAACCACCAGCATACAAGTTTTGAACAGATATTCAGAGGAGAGCAGAGAATGTAGAGAATAAGAGAATGTCAGGTGTGGTGTGTTATAATCAGCAACTTAGCTCTCTATTTATAGTAGAGGCTAAGTGTAACTGATACCACCCTATTTAATATCAGAAAGTGTAACTGCAACACCTCCAATTAATTTAGAGATGAAACTGCCGATTTACATTTAATAAAAAATCAAAACTGACGATTTTAAATTAAATAAATCGTAACAGTTACACATCATATTTAATCCACATATCAGTTTTAATATTTATTTTAAACTTATCCATCAAATCATGTTCAGGTTCATATCAGTTTCTGTTGTCCATCAGAGTTTAGTTTCTGTTGTCCATCAGAGTTTACTAGTCATCAGCGTTTAACTTGTTGTCCATCAGAGTTTAACTAGTTGTCCATCAGAGTTTACTGACAAACCAACTCCATCAGAGTTTACTAGTTAAATACTGATAACCCAACTCCATCAGAGTTTGCTAGTTAAATACTGATAACCCAACCCAATTTGACAACTGATAACCCAGCCCACACTACACCAAAAACGACCTATTGCAACCCCACAAAAGTGTATTGTTAGACCCGAAAAATGTTACAGTTGATGTTTATGTAACGTTTTGGCAAAAATTCGGCGTTACATTTGCCGGCGTTGCCTATGACCTCTATTGCAACATTGTGTGTACTTATTGCAACACATTTGGTAGTATTACAATAGCACTTTTTTGTAACACTTGTGTCTATTTTAATAACTTTTTTAAGGTGTTACAATAGACTAATGCATCACTTTTTTGCAACATTTATTAAGTGAAAATGTTACAAAGTCATTTTATTGCAACATTTCTATGCAACATTTTGATACCTTTTGCAATATTTTTTGGTTTTTTTGCAACAATTATCTGCAACATTTTGATGCCTGTTGTAATGCTTTTTGGTTTTTTAGTAACATTAATCTGCAACTTTTATATCCCTATTGTAATACTTTTAGATTTTATTGGCAAAACTTATTTGCAACACTTTTTATTAGTCAAAATTGCAGTGTCCTGTTTGAAATTTGAATATACCATTCACAAAAGCATACCAAACCAGAAATCACATTTTAAATGGCAAATCCAACAAAACATATGACAATAAAACCCAAAGTCGGGTTGTAGCACAATATCATCTTACATCTAGTACTTAAGTCGAAACACATGTCGACTTAGCCCAGACAGGTACTTCTTTGCAGGTGAGTGAGCCCACTATTATCTCTTGCTTAATTCCACGAGACACCATTGCAGATATCAACCTCTTGTACAGAGGTAAACTTAAATTTGATATATCTTCATACCACCAATCTGAACTCGCTGTTTTCAACTTTGCCCCCGTATTTATTCCATTCCACAGGACAATTCCACCAGGACTTTGCAAAGGTCTACTGTCTTCCACAACTGGCCAACCAAACAGATTTGGGTCGGTACTTGCTTTAAGTGCCAGTGATTCAATTAAACGCGTGGTAGTAGAAAATACTTCTTCAGCATGTGGGAGAACACTATCACACTCTTGGAGCGCTCTTAACGAGTCTTTCCAATTTTGTAAGACTACCTTGTCTAAGAATATTTCAGTTTGAGAAACTAGATTGCTTTCCCCATATTCTTCAGTCATTTCGAGTTGCTCAGCAGCATTTTGAAGGTAGACTACACTTGCTGCATTAAGTTCAAATTTCACTCTGTAACAGAACTTAGCAACAAGTTCAAAAGTTTTTGCTCCACCAAGGATGTCAGGGAGGTTAATGACACATCCATCTTCTTCTTCTCCAGAAGCTTCAGCAATTAACTTCTCCATCACCCCACTTCTGGAAAGCAGTGAAAACTGCATTAAAAGAGAAAAGGTAACTTTTAAGGATCGTATATTATGTATTCATTCTTTTAGAACTTCGAAGCTCCTCATTTTTAAACCCTCAATTCTCCCTCCCTCTCTCTCTCTGTCATGAATATGGTTATGCTGTTGTGCATGCACTATTCCCACGTCCTTTAATTAAAATATATAGATCATTCTACATTGAAAACTTTCCAATAAAGGCAGGTCAGCATTCTAAAAATCCTTGATGTGGCTATTAATCGTATTACTAATTACTAAAGGGTACTATACCAATTTGACTTTAACAGAGACCAGTCTTTTCATAAAACGTCGAGATTAGAGTTAAACAATATGTAAAAAATAAATTAAATCTGTAATAGATAATAAAAACTACTATTCTTTTATGACATGATAAATTTAGAAGACTTAGTTACAACAACAATATCAGCACTTAAAAATTCACCAACCAAATATGTGACTACACCAATGTGTAAAATTTTCAGGTCCAAGTGAAGATGCAAATTATAAAATTGATATTAATTATTCATTCTCCTCCATCAATGTGAAAATTGATATTAATTATTCATTCTCCTCCATTAAAGAATGAGTAAAGTGACGTATAAATTGGGTATATAGTAGTGGAAAAAAATAGTTGGTATACTTTTTGTATAGTGTATTTTTTATATTATAATTTTGTGTAATTTTAAATAAAAATAAATAATTTTAAATATTAAATTTTCGTTCAAACTTTTACAAATATATATTCACATGATATTTATTACAAGTAGTATTATAAAAGTCATGTACAATCATATAATAAATATTAAAATATCTAATAATAAACACAAAACATAAAATCAACACTAAATCTCGATCTGATATTATTCAACAGAAAAAGAATAATAATACAAGTTGACAGAAAGATAGTAGATGGCGTAATGATTAACTTGAAGATGTAAATAAGATGATAAAATATAACTCCACCGTAAACTCTCTGAGATGGACCAACAAAACTTATATGCAGAGAGTGTTGGATCACAGAACAAGATTTTGAATTATCAATATGCACAAAATTTGAATTATCAATATGCAAAATAGAAATTGTAAGTGCTCAATTTGAACATATGTAACATAGACCTCAAATCCTGGAGATATTTGCAGTTACCATGAGCTTCTGATATTGCTTAAAAGTTCAGTTCTTGCAACCCATGTATCTAACTGATGATACAAATATTTGAGTGTTGAGTACTTACATGGCTGGGCCGAATATGTTTACCACTTAGAAGATCTAGCATCAATGTGCCAAAGTTGTAAATCACACTTTCCCGTGTCACTCTTCGTGGCACATAGACGTACAAACTGTCAACTTAAATTTAGTTTGTATTGTTAATCTTGGTATCAAATTACATGGATATATGATCTAAAAGAGTATCACAGTACTTTTTCTACATGAATAAAACTTGAAATGCGAATAAACAAATCAATAATTCTAGCTAAAGGTGGCAAACATACGTTGGATCACATTTATGGCCTTCTAACAAGGAGTCGTTACTATTATATTGCGTAGTGCTGAAAATATAATCTGCTACTAACCAGTTCTCAAGTATTCTGGAGGAGTGAAAGCCAAGTTTGTGTTGTAACTCTTGCCATCTTTGTTGTTCTTCATTATACCAAAGTAGGAGAGCCTCAGATTCCCATCCTATATGTTTAAATGTCAGGTTAGCATAGTGCTACCGCCAAATTGGATGAACAAATATGAACAAATGTAAAATCACTACCTGATCAAACAATACTCTGTAAGCATTTAAATCATGGTATAGAGTCATTTATATATTGCCACTGGTATACACATATTATTGCCATTTAAATAAATTTTGTCAATAACAGAGTCATTTTCTACATGAAATGCATAAGGCAGATTCTGTAACACCAGTTCCCTGTTTCTTGCACTTCCAAAAGACTCCTAAACTATTGTGTTTAGCTTCTGAAATTATAGACCTTATATATGTAGAATTAGTTCTCTATCACATTTTGAATTATAGACTTGGATATTTCAACTAATTATATTAAACCTTTAAGGAGGAATCAAGCTTCCCAGCCAGAGCAAGCAACAATGTAGTCTTCCCAGAACTCGGAGGACCTAAAAGCAACGTCATTCTGCAGATATCACAAAAAAGTATGATGTAGCATATGGATTCATTTTGATTTTATGCAACAATCATCAGTACTCAATTAACTTACATCAAGTCGAATGGTGTCCATGATGCATTAGCTTAAAACGAAACCAAACTAATCCCTCATAAGCAGATCAGTGCAGGCGTGAATTCCAAAATAACGAATATCAAAACTAGTCCACGTCAAAAGTTCTCACAAATTAAACACAGAAATCTTCCTAATTAACACAAAATTACTACTAATTTAATACTAATACCAGAAACAAAAACTTCACATATAAAAAAATCATGAACATAAATAATCGAAAATTTTCACATTCATACGTATATATGCACATGTATAATCCAATATAAATGAAAAAGATGGATACCTTACATCTAATTGAAGCTCTAATTGAATCTTTACCCTAATTGAAGCTCCAATCAGTTTTGGGGTTTTTGGTTCTCTAATCACTTTTAGGGATTTGAGAGAGGTGTGGGAGATGAGAGAGAGAGATCAGAGGTCGATAGAGAGAGAGATATCAGAGGTTGATCGAGAGAGGCGCGGTGAGGGAGATAGGTGAGGTTGAGAGAGAGAGAGAGGCAGGCGTGGGAGGGAGGGGGAGTATTTTTGTGTAATTAAATTTTATTTTGTTAGGGATTGTGTTTTTGGGCTCTGGTACCAAATATTTTGGTGCCAATTTTTAGCCCGCTCAGCCAAATGTTTAAATTCCCGCCTTTAAATTCTGGTCAATTTGATTAAAAACGTAATAGGTATTGTAACGCTTTTTCAAAAGTATTGCAATTGTCAAAATGATACTTCCTCTTGTAACACTTTTCAATTTTATATAACGTTTTAAAAAAATGTTACAATAGATTAGCAAGTCTTTTGTTTATAGCAACACTTTATGCAACACAAACCTAGTTTGGGGTTGCAATAGGTCAAATATGGTGTAGTGCCAATTTGATTAATTAATTCTAATAAAATATTAAATCACACATAAATAAAAACTCTCGCCCAGGCCCAAATCGCCCTTCGACCCGACCCGGTGCAAGGCGGGCGGCGGCGCGTGTGTGTGTGCGTGAAGCACATACTAACACCATGCACTATCACCCACCTTAGTAGTTGTATACTACCCATGTGTGTGATACTATATAAAGCCAACAACCCCTCTTATTTATTTCAATGTGGGACAAATACACATTCTCATTTCAAGCTCTTTCAAGCTACTAACTTCAACTATATTTATCTATGGATTTCACTAAGAAAATTACTTAGATCCATATATGAAAATTTAAGTCCCCATAGCAAGGAACAATTTCCAAACGTTAAAACCCGGAATTAATATCAAGAACATATAAATACATACGCTCCAAAACTCCATTTTCTAACAATACGTAAGTTTATCATTCCTTATTCAGATGTATTTCTCCTTCAAAACACTATACATGTCTAATAAGATCGTTGATTATTCTACGAACGTGCCTTTCTATTCCTCTTCTAATTATTTACTTCTTGGCATATGCAGTGTAAACTGAGATTCGCCATCTACGTGCATGCAAAAGCGTGCTTCTGGAGGAGAAACGCCAACATAAATATTTTTATACAGTATAAGTACTCATCTAAGTACTACGTGTATCACTTAAGATTAATAAGAAATAAGAATGCAACTTACTCGAATTTCTTTGTAGCTTGCGTAGTTTCTGAAAATATCAAGTAATGATTTCAATATCTGGTTGTGTTTGGATTCTGTTCATGGAAGAATAAAGTGAATTGCTTTCTAGAAATAGAAACTCTTAAGCTAATATAAAAGGAAAAAGAAATACAATGAGAGAAACAACTACTAAAAGAGATTGGAGATTAAGTGTTAGTCCAGAAGTCAAGAAACAGAGTAGTCTGCAAGCATTTCTTCTCCATGTTTCTGTAAATCAGTAAATATTAGGACCTCACATATGTATTATACACACGCATCAAATAGAAATGTTTGTCACCAAAAAACGATGAGAAAAAACTGAGAAATCAAATTGAATTCAGCCGTTATGTAATGATGAGGAAATATGCTCAACTCATTAGTAAATGATCATGTGATAAGTGAGTAGGGATAAAGGTCCCAAGTTGGACTCTCAACTTTGTTGGCCAGAAGTTTATGGACGTGAAAGCCAAAATAAGGCAATCCATGCCTAGGAGAACCCTGCCCAGGCTAAAAATAAAAATAAACAAGCTGAGTGCAGAATTCACTGATATGGTCCTTTTTTATTCTTCTGACTGAATTGGTAAATTATGGAATGAGGCAGCATATAAAGTGAAGTACCCTTTCCTTCACATATCTTGTTGGAGACTCGAAAGACAGCATCAAATCCTCAGACTAATGAAAGACTACAGCAGAAATATACCATTTTCAAAAGGCCAAGGACATGCGTCGACTTCAGAACTCATGATGAGTGATTGATTGCTCCTCCAAGTCCTTACTTCCGGACTCATGAGTGCTCTTTCAAGCCAACACGGGATTATGACTCATTCTTCGTGAGAAATCCAAAACCATTTTTCTTGTCAGAACTTTTGTAACAGTGTCAGTCCATTTTCTTTTGGATTACTCATATTCTAACAAGAGGACAATGTTTCTTAACATAGTTCAACAGAAATGTGCCTCATGTGAATATGTCCTCTGTTTGATCTTGGAAATTCCAAAATTAATGTATCACAATGTAAAGAAGCACAATACCTGATGTAAAGGCAAATCTGCCAACACGTTTCTCTAACAAAACCAGACTTCATGGATGCGGTGCATGCATATGAACTTAATTATGGACGGGGTAGATAATCATTTTTTCTGGATATCGTACTTGGATTATCTGTTATTCAAGGTTGTGTACTGGTTAATGCTGAAAATTTCTTTGCCTAAAAATCTTATATTTCTGAATTGAACCATATGTGATAGTTTCCTGTTGTTTTGCTGTTAAGTTGCTCTGTTATTTACAAGTCAGAGGCCTAAATGAGACATTAGACTATCTTCTTTCTCCCTTTCTGTCTTTAACTTCTCTTTTGGTTTTGATAATTTTAAGTGTTCACATTATGAAACAATACATATTCAAATGTTTAAACTACATACAAATCGAATAAAATATGGAAATCGATAAATAAGCTCCAATAATTGATATTTAAGCTCCAATGGACATGTAAATGACACAATTATCCACAATAAAAACAAAAATGAACTTCGACATAAAATATTTACGTGAACAAAACATCTTACTAATTCGAAGACAGATCAACTCTCTGTATCACTAAAATAGTTTATTTTGGGATCATATATTTCTTAAGAAAATGGGTACTTAAGTGATAACATTTGTAGGCGCAAAAGCTTTGTGTGATTCTTACAATAGACATGTCCACACATTCATATCCATATGTTTATCTGTAATGAAGCCAAATGTGTTTGGTGCCCTAACTGTTAGTTAATGAAACTAACTTACAGGAACTTCTTCAAATAGTGGTATGTTCGACGCATGCAGCCAGCAATGTCTAAGATTTTTTATTTATTGGTGATGGTGTTAGCAGTAGTGGCGGCCTTTGAATGTAATGGACCCGTGAACAACCAATCATCAGCCATATGCAATGCCATCGTATTTGGTCAGCAACGAGTGCCATCTACAGAGTGTTGCATTGCATACAAGGAATTTGTTGAGACAGCCAAAACTACTGAGGAAAGGAAAGAAGTTTGTTCTTGCTTCCAGCGAAATGCTGGAAGTAAAAAAGCTAGCATTGCACATATTGATGCTCTACCTAGGAAATGTGGAATGCCTTTCATATTCTCAGCTGATCCTACTTTTGACTGCAATAGGTAAGATTTTTGTTATACAAGATTTTTTGATAATGGGCCCTAAGCAGGTCCATAAGTGATTTGGGCTTGAAAGGAAGTTATGTTGGTATAATTCAGGCTTCGGCTCGCACCAAGTGTTTTGGATGAACTGGAATGACCAAGTATAACGGGCTCGAACGAGCGTTATCATTTTGGGCTCGAACGAGCGTTATCATTTTGGGCTCGAACGAGCGTTATCATTTTGGGCTCGAACGAGCGTTATCATTTTGGGCTCGAACGAGCGTTTATCATTTTGGGCTCGCACGAGTTCCTATTTATGATGATTAGGTACTGATTAGCCTATGGTACTTGGGAAATAAAATGGGTTGATTTGTTAGGTTAGGGTCAAGTATTATAAGCCCTAACCATGTTGAGTTTGGGCTCTCACCATTATGAAGTAATGGGCTCGTGCTACTTATCAGAAATAAGAATATTTGAACATAGGTGAGCTCGCACCACTTGAACTACGAAAGGGTAATTTTCATATGTTTTGTGCGATGCGAGCCTGGCCAGCTCGCATCGTGGGTGAAGCCCAACATATGGAAAATTCCCAGTTATGGGATGTTTCTTGGTTGACACGGGACAGACCTACAATCATGGGAAGAAATGCGGAGATGCCGCGAGATTGTAGGAAAACGTGTGAAGACCGGATTATTTATGGGAACTTGAGGAGGATTGATGATCCTTAGACTATTTATGGGAACTTGAGGAGGATTGACGATCCTTGGAACTATTTATGGGAACATGAGGTGGATTGATAATCCTTGAACTATTTATGGGAACATAAATCCTGACTCTTTTATGGGCCTGGACTGAATGGGCTTATTCAATGACTTGTTCTCCAAGAACTACGTGAGGCTTGATCCCTATATAAAGGGGTACGTAGGCACCTTGTATGATACACAATTGACACTCGGCAAGAGCAAAGAGAAAAAACCCATTCTCTATTCAATTTCTGAGGAGTCATCATACAAGTCCAGCCACAACTTTCCATAAACCTCCAACACACTGTTGTACGAAATTCTCCTAACAACAATTGGCGCTAGAAGGAGGGGGTTTACATCTTAAGGAGAAGGATGTGACAAGGGGATGGAGCATAAGAAGGATACCACACCACAAGGAGCGAGGACGGATCCACCACCCCAGGGAGAGGGCTCACCTCGTAAAACCACCCCTGTCATGCCTCAAGTCGCACCAGTTACACTAGATGGCCAGAAGGTCTTAGGCTACCTCGAGGGGATCGAGCTCCAATTCAAAGCTATGAACGCCCGGCTAGCTAAGGTCGAGCATAACTCAATCAAGAATGCGAAGAGGAAGGCTCGAAGGCTCAAGGGCACTAGGGACAAGAAGGATAAAACCTCTAAAAAACTCATACACGAGTTCGACGAGGTAGCTGATGGACTAAAGAAAGCCGGGTCTCATGAGACGGATGAGATATCTCCAAGCCAGGAGGAGCGAGGCAGCCAGGCTCCGAGCGAGCCGCGGCATGAGCCAGCTTCGTCCGAGGCTAGATCTACTAGTGTTTTGGATCGAATTGGGAAGAAGCTAACTGAGCACGATCTAAGGCTTAGATTGGAAAAATCTAAATCTCGGAAGGAGGCGCCAGAGAGGACTCCGCCTAGAACAGAGCGAAGGGAGAGGACTCCGCCTAGAACAGAGCGAAGGACTCCGCCTAGAACAAGAGAGAGGACTCCGCCTCGAACTCATAGAAGGGAGCGAAGGGAGAGGGCTTCCCCCCACCATTCTAGCGGGGAGGGGTCTAACGAGAGGATTGGAGACCTAAGGGTTGGTGATTTGAGACGCCTGCTGACGCAGATGGAACATGAGAAGAGAGCCCCACCCCCTGCAACGGCCCCATCTCCTTTTACTCCTGCAATAAGGATGTCCCCTCTGCCCCCGGCATTTAGAAGCAACCTCGAGCTTGCCTTCAATGGAGATGCGGATCCTGCTGAATACTTGGCCCGTTTCAATACCGAGATGGAGGTCTACCAGGTTCCTGACCTAACTCGTTGTCGATTATTCGCTGCCTCATTAAGGGGAAGTGCCCAACAGTGGTTTACTAAGTTAGGGCCAGCTAGCATTAGCACGTGGAGACAGTTGGGAGATCTATTCTTAAGGCAATTTCAGTCCACTCTTCATTATGCCCCACCGGTGGCTACCCTTGCAAACATTAAGCAGGGAGAGACGGAGTCCCTACAGGATTATTTCATGAGATTTAATGCTGAAGTTCCTAGAGTCCGAGGAGCAACTGAAGAAGCCCAGAAGAATTTCCTAATCGCCGGATTGAGGGAGGGCTCTAAATTCTGGAAGACTCTACAGGCTAGGGAACCGGAAACTTTGGCCGAATTTTATGAACAAGCGGAGCCTCACAAAAGGGTAGAGAAATCTATGAGAGATCTAAGAAGCAGTGGCCGGATGATGGAGAAGAGAGGGAGGTCTTCTAGTCCAGAAGAAAGGAGAAAGACTTTCAGAAGGAGCCCTAGCCCAAAGAAGTTTAACAAGACCAAGGAAAATAAAGAAACTGGAAGGCCTTACACAACCAAATGGCAGAATCATACCCCTTTGGTGGCTTCCATTGATCATATATATGCCACTTATGCTGGGAAGGGGATATTCAAGAAAGCCACCCCTCTGACGGAATATAGTAAAAGGGACACCTCTAAATACTGTGCTTACCATGAGTCCACGGGACATCATACGGCAGATTGCCGACAGCTAAAGGATGAGATTGAGAATCTGATTCGACAGGGAAAGCTAACGGAATGGGTCGTGAAGGAAGTACGGAAGCATAAGTCTGAGTACCATCAGGTGCCTCCTCCACCCCCAATAGCAAAAGATGGTGACAAGGAGAGGACTGACAGGGCAGATAGCATTCATGTTATAATGGGAGGACCTCATGTGGGAGGAGATAGTAAGAAAGCCATGGAGAGATATGCTCGAGAAGCAAAGGACCGCCCTTTAACCAATGTTCATCGTCTTGAACAAAGGCCTCCTTATCTGTTCACAAAAGAGAGAGATGAAATCATGTTTAGTGAAGAAGATGCCAAATGGGTGCACCACCCTCATGCTGATGCTCTTGTTGTGAGGATGAAAATCGGGTCTGCCAATGTATATCGGGTACTGGTGGACAATGGGAGCGCTGTAAATGTCTTAACCTACGACACTTACAAAAAACTTGGATTCCTGGACAGAGAGTTGGCCTCAAGTGGAAACCAGCTCTACGGGTTCACCGGGGCTTCAGTAGGAATTCGGGGAACAATCCAGCTACCGGTCAGTTTGGGAGACAACCCCCACGTGGCCACACAAATTGTCACTTTTACTGTGGTGGACCAGCCGTGTGCTTATAACGCCATCATTGGGAGACCGCTCCTTAAGGAGATGAGGGTAGTTACCTCTGTCTATCACTTAACCATGAAGTTTCCAACTCCTACAGGCATCGGACAAGTGAAGGGATGCCAATATGACTCAAGGGTATGCTACAACCAAGCCGTGAAAGGGGCAGAGAAGTTAGATGTTCGACGAGAAGTGGCAGACCTTAGGGAACAAGAACCAATGGAAGATGGTGAGGAGAAGAAAAAGAAGCGTGTGGACACTCTCATGTCAGATGTTTGTAACATGCTATCTATAGAGGAGCCCCCACAAGTCTTATGGTCTTATAACACCACTCCCCGAACCACAACGGGTGAGACCCCATTCTCCTTGGTGTATGGATGTGAGGCTATGGTCCCGGTGGAAGTGGGAGCTGGATCTTTTAGGAGAGCTCATTATGACCCAGAGAATAGTGAGAAGAATCATCGTCTTTACTTAGACATGATTGAAGAAACACGGGTTGATTCTCAAGCAAGGCTGCTAGCATATCACCAGAGAACTTCCAGGCATTATAACCGGAAGGTGAGAGCCCGACCTTTCCGGGTAGGGGACTTGGTTCTCCGTCGAGTCATGCCTAACACCACAGTAGTCAATCATGGAGTGTTTGGTGCAAATTGGGAAGGCCCATATCAGATCAAATCAGTTCTATGGGAGGGAACTTATCATCTCAATAACATACGAGGAAAGCTCATACCAAGGGCTTGGAATGCTGAGCACTTGAGGAAATATTATCAGTAGTTTCTATCTATTAAAGACTTAGCATGCATTGATATTTATCCTAAGTCTCGGGGGGTAGTGTCATATAGGCACCTTCCCTTGGCATACAATGTAATAAGTCTAGGTCTGGTATTATTTAAGCAGATGGAGGTTTTTATTATCTAAATAAAGTTGAAGTTTATTAAGCATTCAGAAAATTTTACTTTCTTTTTATTTTGGATTGGGCCTCGGCCCATCAACTATGCAAAAAGTGCTTGTGCGAGGCGAGTCCTCTCTAGAAACGAGCTCAAGAAAGTTGGCATAAAAAAAAATATTTTTGATTAGGCCTCGGCCCATCAGTCAGAAAAGAAATTTTTTGCGAGGCGAGGCCTCTTTATATGACAAGTTTGTGCGAAGCGAGGCCTCTGTAGGAGGAGAGTCTCATAAGCTTGTGGAGTATTTGTGTGAATTTAATGAGAAGCAGATCAACTTGAGCGGGGTAGAACTCTGTGCGAGGCCTATAGATGCGAACCCTAACAAGTTGGAAAATTACAGTATGGAAACTTTGTACGATGTGAACCTGTTGAAAATTAGGAGCATACAAAAACAATAACAATAGAAAGATGCAAGATATGAATGATAAATATAAACAGTGTGCGACCACAAAGTACTTGGAAATTGTTAAAATATTAACTGGCCATGGCCGTAGAGTTTTACAAACTGCGAGGCAAACGGGGTGCCCGCATCCCCAAAATAGATGTTCAAGATTGAGGAGTTTCATCATTGCCCCCTTGTGCGGTGCGAACCTCCTCTGCGAGCCGAGCCTCCTCTGCGAGCCGAGCCTCTTCTTCCATTTCAAGACGAAGCTTCGCAGCATAGCTCACAGTGGCGGCGCCTAGAGGACTCCAATCAAAGTCAGGGCACTTCACCATAAAGCCCTTCATAAAATTTTTGGAACCTAGGGCCTTTGCATCCCTAACATCTGCGTCCCGGCTCGCCTCGAGCGCTGAGAGCTTGGCCTCGAACTCAATGCCTTGGGCTGCCAGTTTAGCCTCGAACCCAGCAACTTGGGTCTTTAGAGATTCGTTTTCAGAAACAGCGACAGCTAGGGAAGTAGAATGCTCCTCTTTCATTTTTCCCACAAGTGCTTGGGACTCGCGCAAGTCTTTTTCAAGACTTGTGGTCGCATCAAGGACACTTTGCTTTTCTTCCTCAGACAATTTCACGTTCGCCCGTCTCGCTTCGTCTAGCTTGAATTTTAAAACTTTGTTGTCCTTATCAAGGCGAGCGCTGGCTTGACCCATGGAGCGAAGCTCTTTGTTCCTATTCATCTGCCTTATGAAAGCCTCGGCTGTGACCCTGGTGAGAGCATCATTATTGGCCTCGAACGAGCCAGTAGTCCACTCCCTCAAATCACCCTCAGAAATATGTGGCCCAGCGAGTCGAACCAAGGTACTAGCCACAACATTCCCTTGGGGAGTAGGAGGGAGTTCCTTGCGAGGCCGCTTGGACGGCTCGATTTCCACGGGGATATCTTTGGAGTGCTTTGTTCTTTTCTTAGGTGGAGAGGCCCCCCCAGTCTTCAGATATTCAGTAAGAGTGATATTGGGTTGGGGCGGGACCCCTTTTGATTTTGGAGCACGGTTCGAACCCTCAGCATGCGAGCCGGCTTGGCTGGCAGTAGGGGCGGTTCGAACAGGAGTTTCCTGTTCAGCCAAGAAGGGAGGTGGAGAAATAGCCATTCCTGCGATAAAACGAGGACAAAAGAGTTGGTCAAAAGAATAAATAATATAACTGAATGCGAGGATTTCAATAAACAACGGTGCGAGCCGACGGCTCGCACCAAGTATGGAACTTACTTTTTCTTTTTCTTTTGGACACCTTATTGGGGGTTAATCGAGTTCCCTCTTTCAGAAAACCGTACTCGATAAGGTTGGCCGTTGTGATTAATTTTTTAATATTTCGATCAGCCACAGGAGTGTTCAGAAGATTGTCGGCATTAATTTTGTCTTGGCCGGTTAGTTTCGTTCTAACAGGGGGCTCTGTTAGAAAGGCAAAGCATGTGTTAGAATACAATAACGGTGCGAACCTTGAAGGAACGGTGCGAGCCTAAAATTAATTTTTACTTACCAGGGTCGTAATAGAAGTGAGTTTGAACTCTAGGGACTTCATGAATGTAGAAGAAAGGATTTTTCCAGCGACCAGAATTGCTGGGCCCTCCATGAATTAACTTCTTTTTATTGTAGCATGCCCACACAGAAAAATAAAAGTATCCAAAATCAGACGAGTGCTTGAGGGTCAGGAAATATCCAAGTTGACGAGCCGTGAGAGTAGGGTACCCTTGTTTTTTGTAAAGTATATACAGTGCTATGGCAGATCTGTAACCATTGGGATTGATTTGCAGCGGTGCGAGCCCATAGTACTCCAAAACCTCTTGAATAAAAGGATGGAGGGGTGCACTTATTCCTAACTTCAATAGAAAAGTAGAAAGAACCATACGGGGCGCTCGACCTCCGTTTTCTTCATGATCGAATCGGTAACACCTCATGTGCGGTGCGGGGAGAATTATACGGCCCGCTGGCCTAAACTGATTCACTAGGTCACAAAGATTGTCCTCGGTTAATGAAGTGGACATGTCTCGACAGGCTAGAATTTTTCCCTCCTCTTGATTAGGGGTCGAGCTCTCGTCGCCATCTGGAATTACGCGTTTTTTAAGAAATACCACCCCTTCAAGCTCGGGCTGTTTGATGGGATCATATGGAACTGGGGACGGTTCGGGCACATAAGCATAGTTACAAAAATCTGTTTCTTTTGACACATCTTCTACCTCCTCGCTAGCAGGGCTGTCATATGACCAAGTTGAACTAATGTCATCATCCTCATTCTGTTCGAGCCCTCCTTCAGGAGCAACGGTGCGAGCCACCCTTTTTCCCTTATGTTTTTCGTAAAAAGCGCTTCCCAAAGAGTTATCCGTGGACTCTGAGTCAGATATATTTACTGGGTTGTTTGCTGAGCACGATGCGAAGCGAAGCTTGTTCTCTCTTTCTTGTAAAAGTTGTGCGACGCGAGCATCTGCTTCCTCTTGACTAAAAGGTAGTACAGGACGATTGAATAGGGAATCAAGACCAAGTGAACTGGAAATACTTGGCCCTATTTTCTTGTCCCTCCACGAGTATAAGTCCTTCTCTCTAGTGTAATTTTCTGGGGCAGAATTTGGGTCGAGTTGAAGTCCAAGCGAACTAGACCCACTGGCTCGCATCGCATTTTCAATCTTAGCTATGTTGGCCGCCCCTTCAGGTGTAATGGCCGAATTTGGGGAAATAGGCTGGCTTAAGCGACCTGAGATGGAGGTCAATTCCCGTTGGAATTCCTTTGAGCCTCTAAGTTCAGGGGGGTACTGGTTCAAAGGGGAAGGAGTGGCTGAAGAATGAAACGAGCCCGGTGTGTCGCCGGGTGAGCCCATGGAGATGGATGGGGTCGCACTCGACATCTGAAAAAAGATGGTGAAGGTTAGTGTGTGCCCCTAAGAGAAAAAAAGAAGTAAAAATTCCTAAGTGTCCTCACATCGCGTTAAAGAATTATACTACTGTGTTCGATACAAACACAGATTGTATTAATAAACTCAGGTTCGGCTCGAACCGTGAGTTGGGCTCTCCTCGATAAGAGGGCCCGGTTCGCACAAATTACCTCGAACAAACAGTATAATATAAACAGCAAAAACATATGAATCAAAGGATGTTTAGAGAAATAAAACTTACTTTGTGAAGAACTGGATGATGAACCCGAGGAACTGCTGGAAACTTGCCGGGAAGTGATGATAATTCTCGCCGTGTTTGATCCTTGAGCAAAATTGACAGAGTCTTTTTATTGTTTTTGATAGAATGAAATTATGATAAGAAAGTTTTGAGGTATTTATAGAGGTGAGGAGAGAGAGTGTGGGGGACGCGTGTCACCATGTGAATGGACGGCACATATTCCCACGGACAGCTGTAAGCCATTTCGAATGGACACACACCTGATTATGGCGTGCGAGCTGGGCAGAGGGCTCGAACCGTGGTGATTTGATGAAAATTCCTTATTTTGTTAAGGAATTTTGGGGGGTAGTTGTTATACAAGATTTTTTGATAATGGGCCCTAAGCAGGTCCATAAGTGATTTGGGCTTGAAAGGAAGTTATGTTGGTATAATTCAGGCTTCGGCTCGCACCAAGTGTTTTGGATGAACTGGAATGACCAAGTATAACGGGCTCGAACGAGCGTTATCATTTTGGGCTCGAACGAGCGTTATCATTTTGGGCTCGAACGAGCGTTATCATTTTGGGCTCGAACGAGTGTTATCATTTTGGGCTCGAACGAGCGTTTATCATTTTGGGCTCGCACGAGTTCCTATTTATGATGATTAGGTACTGATTAGCCTATGGTACTTGGGAAATAAAATGGGTTGATTTGTTAGGTTAGGGTCAAGTATTATAAGCCCTAACCATGTTGAGTTTGGGCTCTCACCATTATGAAGTAATGGGCTCGTGCTACTTATCAGAAATAAGAATATTTGAACATAGGTGAGCTCGCACCACTTGAACTACGAAAGGGTAATTTTCATATGTTTTGTGCGATGCGAGCCTGGCCAGCTCGCATCGTGGGTGAAGCCCAACATATGGAAAATTCCCAGTTATGGGATGTTTCTTGGTTGACACGGGACAGACCTACAATCATGGGAAGAAATGCGGAGATGCCGCGAGATTGTAGGAAAACGTGTGAAGACCGGATTATTTATGGGAACTTGAGGAGGATTGATGATCCTTAGACTATTTATGGGAACTTGAGGAGGATTGACGATCCTTGGAACTATTTATGGGAACATGAGGTGGATTGATAATCCTTGAACTATTTATGGGAACATAAATCCTGACTCTTTTATGGGTCTGGACTGAATGGGCTTATTCAATGACTTGTTCTCCAAGAACTACGTGAGGCTTGATCCCTATATAAAGGGGTACGTAGGCACCTTGTATGATACACAATTGACACTCGGCAAGAGCAAAGAGAAAAAACCCATTCTCTATTCAATTTCTGAGGAGTCATCATACAAGTCCAGCCACAACTTTCCATAAACCTCCAACACACTGTTGTACGAAATTCTCCTAACAACAATTTTCATCCTCTGTTAACATCTGTTTTTCTTCTCGTTAATACTAATTATGTTTAAACACATCAATCTTAACTATATTGATGTTGGAGTTTTGTGCACTTGCTTCACATCTATGATCCACGGGTATCCTAATATCGTGCTTTTTCTTCTTCCGTTTTTTTTTTCTTGAATATTATACATTTAAAATGCAGTGTAAGCTAAGAGAGTAGCCATCTGTTGAGCATCGAAAAGAGTGAAGTTGGAGAAGAAACACCAAAAATTGTATTGTTCTTGCCCCTTGACAAATAAAGATCAGGACTTGAACCGTCTAGTATGAATAAAAATTGTAACAAGTTCGGGTTCCTTTGTAGCTAATGCGCTTTCTTTCATCAAATTTTTAACTTAATAAATATATGCTTGAGAAATGTGTTGGAAATATTAACTATTACAGAAACATAGAGGCAGTTATATAAATTATTTAACAAGTTCAGGCCAAGACAACAATTAACGAAACAAATCATGAAGGTAAATAACATGCATATCAGTGACTGAATAAACAAAGAAAAGAAGAGAGGTGTACCAGGAGCCATAGCCATAGGAGCCATAGCCATAACAGTGTACAAAAGAAGTTTTAAAACAAAAATCAGTTGAGTCGCCAGTCCTTACAAGAAGTCCTGACTGCTTGCAAGAAGTCCTGACTGCTCTTGAAGAGATAATTGCCCCCACTTACTGTGTTGGGATGCTTGCAACACCTCCTCCAGGATAAAACAGCTCGGAGCAACGGGTCCACAGCAACTCCAATGCTCAACTTCGACTGGCACCTCAGTCGCCGGAGAAACCACAAGCGGACAAGCTTCAAACTAAATATTGAGGGGAGAACATAAAGTGGTGTAGAGAATGTAAGGTGTGGTACAAAATAATCAGCAACTTAGCTCTCTGTTTATAGTATATGCTAAATGTAACTGATACCACCCTAATTAATATTAGAATCGTAACTTACGATTTACATTTAATACATATTTAATCCACATATCAGTTTAATATTTTCGAATATATCTATCAAATCCTGTCCAGGTTCATTCGAATATCAAATCCTGTCCACGTTCATTCGAATATCAAATCTTGTCCAGGTTCATTCGAATATCAAATCCTGTCCATGTTCATTCGAATATCAAATCCTGTCCAGGTTCATTCGAACCCAATTTTGATAAAGTAATTCTAATTAAAATATTAAATCACCTAAATAAAATCCCTCGTCCAGGTCGCCTCGCGTACGTGAGACGCCGATACATTCGCCCAAAACTCCCTTTATTTAGTTCAATGTGGGACAAATACACATTCTCATTTCAAGCTCTTTCAAGCTACTAACTTCAACTCTATTTCTCTATGAATTTCACTAAGAAAATTACTTAGATCCATATATAAAAATTTAAGTCCCCATAACAAGGAACAATTTCCAATCGTTAAAATCCGGAATTAATTTCAAGAACATATAAATACTTATGCTCCAAAACTCCATTTTTTAACAATCCCCCAAAAATCCATACAGAAATGCACTCAGGTTTCTCATCATGACTTGTTTTTCAGAGTCGGTACCCTTCCGGGTTTGAACCCTCCTGAGTCCCCTACTTCGATGGCTACCAGATTCAGATGGAATGTTTCACCTTGAATCTTAATCCGTTTGATGTAACCATGTTCCATAAACGACGACAAGTCTAAGGCTATGGTGTCAATCTACGGCTTTGAGACATTAATGGTCTTGTCTCGATCCTGTTCGTCGAATGCTTCAGAGAATAACCCTTTCCCCTAATTGCGACCACACAATTATATTCGCTTAGCTGGGCATCTCCAGAGATGTACCGCTACCATCTCGTCAAATGACTTGACCCCATTCAGAGTTATAAAACTCTTGCTTTCATAGCAGTGTCAGTACCTTCTAGGTTTTCAGGGAATAGACTCAAATACAAAGTATCATTTTTTGTAGCAAAGGTACTACCAATTCATCCTTACAGCTTGTTAATACCACATTGAATACACTTTCAAGGGATCTCCTCTCATGTGTATTGGGTTTCCACTGTTGATGAATCATGATGGGTTGACAGTCCCATTCCCAACCTTGACTTAAGGACCACTGCAGGTTCCAGTCCTTTAGTCAAAGGATCAGCTATATTATTCTGAGTTCCTATGAACTCTATAGCTATAATCCTATCAGACACTAAACCCCTTATAGACTTGAGTCTAACTTGGATGTGTCTCTTTGTATTAGCATTATACTTTTTACTACTAATCTTGTCGATAGTTGTTCGACTATCACAATGAATAGCAATCGCAGGAAGCGGTTTGCTTACTCCAGGTATTGCAGACATAAGTTCGTGTAACCACTCAGCCTCCGTCCCAGTGGCATCAAGTGCACACAACTCAGCCTCAAAAGTAGACCGAGTAACAATAGTCTGTTTAGTTGACTTCCAGGATATTGCTGCACCCGCTAAGGTGAATACGTATCCAGTCACTCCATTGGAACCAAACTTCTTAGCTATCCAACTTGCATCACTGTACCCCTCAAGTACACCAGGAAATCTCCTGTAGTGTAAACTAAGGTACATTATGCCTTTCAGATATCTAAGTACTCTATCAAGAGCATCCCAATGAGTTCTGTTTGGACAGCTTGTATATCTAGCCAACTTAGACAGAGAGTATGAAATATCTGGTCTAGTACAGTTACCAAGATACTGCAAGCTCCCAATAATCTGAGAATACCTTAACTGAGACACAGGTACTCCTGAAGTATTCTTGACAAGGGCAACTTTAGGATCATACGGTGTACTAGCGATTCTACACTGTGAATAACCATATTTCTCAAGTATAGATTTCTCTATATAATGAGACTGTGATAAAGTTATTCCCTCGGCTGACTGAGTCAGCTTGAGTCCAAGAATCACGCTAGCTTCACCCATATCCTTCATTTCAAAATGCCTTTTCAAGAAAGCTTTTGTCTCGTTAATAATCTCAATATTGGTTCCAAACAGTAATATGTTATCTACATATATGCACAAGATGACATATTCACTACCTTTAACTTTGGTGTAGACACACTTGTCACTTTCATTAATAGTAAAACTGGAAGGCAAAATAGTTTCATCTAACTTTTTATGCCAATCCCTGGGAGCTTGTTTCAAGCCATAGATAGATTTGATCAACTTACATACTTTCCTTTCATTTCCAGATGCAACAAATCCCTCAGGCTGATCCATATATATCTCTTCTTTAAGGTCACCATGAAGAAAAGTTGTCTTTACATCCATCTGATGGATGATAAGACCATGGACGGAAGCTAATGCTATAAGCATTCAGATTGTTATCATCCTAGCAACTGGAGAGTATGTATCAAAGTAATCAATGCCTTCCTTTTGCTTAAAACCCTTAGCTACCAGTCTAGCTTTGTACTTATCTATTGTGCCGTCAGGGTTCATCTTCCTTTTAAAGATCCATCTGCACCCGATAGTAGAACACCCAGGAGGGAGATCAACTAACAATAGAGTCAATTTCACTCTTTACAGCGCCCTTCCAGTGCCTAGACTCTGAAGAATCCATAACTTGTCGAAAAGTTAAAGGTTCATCCTCGACATTGTAAGTGATAAAATCACCTCCAAAATCCTTGACTACCTTTGCACGCTTACTTCTCCTTGGTTCCTCTACTTCCCTAGCTGTAGAGCTACTACTAGGTTCCACCCCGACATTTGTCATTTTTTCCACATGATCAGGAATAGAACTCGATGTGTGAGCAGGATCTTCCTCAGAAGCATCTTGAGGTATACCAGTCTTCATAGGGTAGACATCCTCAAAGAATGTAGCATCACGAAATTCAACTATCGTGTTAGCCACTATACCGTTTATGTCAGATTTTATAACTAAAAATCTCATAGCTGTAGTGGTTTCAAGATAGCCCAGAAAGATACAATCAACAGTCTTCAGACCTAGCTTCTTTCTCTTGTGTTCAGGGACAAGTACCTTAGCAAGGCACCCCCACACACGAAGATACTTAAGACTAGTCTTCTTGCCTTTCCATAACTCAAAGGGTGTCTTGTCCATGTGTTTTAGAGGGACTCTATTCAGAATATGGCAAGCCGTATTCAGAGCCTCTCCCCACATGTATTTAGGCAACCCAGAATTAATAAGCATACTATTAATCATATCTTTAAATGTTCTGTTCTTTCGCTCAACAACCCCATTAGACTCAGGTGTGTATGGTGGAGTAACTTCATGAACTATACCATTGCTTGCGCAAAATTCATTAAAGGAGTTACTCGTATACTCACCACCTCTATCAGATCTCAATCTTTTAAGTACCTTACTAGTTTGTTTTTCAATTTCAGTTTTATAAATAATGAATTTACTAAGTGCTTCATCCTTATGTCTAAGTAAATAAACATAACAATATCTGCTACTATCATCTATAAAGGTAATGAAATATCTAAACTGGTCCTTAGTCAACACACCACCAAATTCACAAATATCAGTGTGTACTAAATCTAACAAGTCTGAATCCCTAACAATATTATGAAAAGGTTTCCTTATTTGTTTAGCAGACACACATAATTGACATTTAGAATTCTTTTCTATAGTATGTCTTGGAATCAACTCTAAGTTCATCATATTCTTAAGAGCGCCAAAATTTAAGTGACCAAGTCTAGCATGCCATAAATTTGAAGATTCAACACAGTTAACAGAAGGAGTAATATCTTTAATCAACATTCCCAAAACGGGCTCAGCATTTATTACAAATAAACCATTTGACAAGTAACCCTTGCCAAAAATGTACCAGTATGAATAAGAACTACTTTATTACACTTGAGAGAGATTTCAAAACCATTAGAAACTAAACAGCTTCCACTTATTATATTTCTACGCATGTCGGGAACATGATGCACTCTAGTCAGGGATATAATACGACCCGAAGGGAACTTCAGGTCCACGTTTCCTACTCCATGTACTTGAGCAGCACTAGCATTCCCCATCGTCACTGTCAAGCTATGACTCTGTTGATAAGACACAAATAAACTAATGTCAGCACAAATATGCACATTAGCTCCAGTATCAATCAACCATTCATTTAACAGATAAGTGGAAAATAGTACAGGGTTGTAGGTAACATACCGGTCCACGTTGGTTTCAGAAGCCGTAGCCTCACCAACAATCATGTTCACTATAGGCCCACTTGCGGTTCCAAGCACAGCATTCGCTTGCGCTACCACCTCAGTTTTCTTCGCTTTCTTTGTAGGACAGTCCTTACTCCAGTGCCCAACCTGCCCACAAGACCAACATGGTTTGTTTGCCTTTGGTTTCTTGGCCTTTTCCTTGTCATTCTTAGGTTTATTACTATTACCCTTCTTAGCGACAGCCTTCCTCTTATGTCCTACAGTCGCTATATTCACCTTCGAGCTTCCGTGCTCAGTTGGCATCACATGTCCCTGTTTGGACTTGTGTTGTTCTTGCACCGAGATGTCCAGCATAAGGTTGGTCCAAGTGATCTCTCCTTTCTGTCTTTTCAGGGAGAGAGCGAACTTTTCCCAAGATTTCGGGAGTTTTTCAATCACGCTCATAACCTTGAACTTTTCAGGGAGGTCCATTCCGGACTCCTTCAAAGCATGCATTATCATCTCGAATTCATGCACTTGCTCAGTCATGGACTTATTGTCCACCAGCTTGAATTCAAGGAACCTGGCCACAGAATACTTTTCCAGACCTTGTGAGTCAGTATTATTTGTCTGGTCCAGCTTTTCCCATAAGAGTTTTGCAGAGTAGTCATCTGATGAGAAAACATCAAACAAGGTGTTCGTTAGAGCAGCCAAAATAGCCGCCCTAGCCACCCCATCCTTCTCACCCCACTTTGTAAAAGCCTTAACTGTGTCAGCCTTTTATTGATCCATAACCGGCTTCTCATACTCCACAACAGGCCACAAAACCTTTACAGTCAACCACAACTTCATCCTTTTCTGCCAACGAGAAAAACCGATGCCTCCATTGAATTTCTCTGGCAAGCCAGTAAATTCAACGGGTTGTGGAAAATTGTATGTGGTCCAATCAATGACCCCAGCAGATGCACCAGAACTACCACTAGTAGGAACTTCACTCTCGTTAACCATTATGGTAAATAATATATAATAATTTATCTCTTCAAGAATGTTGGAAATATTAACAATTACAGCAACATAGAGGCAGTTATATAAATTATTTAACAAGTCCAGGCCAAGACAACAATTAACGAAACAAATCATGAAGGTAAATAACATGCATATTAGTGACTGAATAAACAAAGAAAAGAAGAGAGGTGTACCAGGAGCCATAGCCATAACAGTGTACAAAAGAAGTTTAAAAATCAGTTGAGTCGTCAGTCCTTGCAAGAAGTCCTGACTGCTCTTGAAGAGATAATTGTCCCCACTTACTGTGTTGGGATGCTTGCAAGACCTCCTCCAGGATAAAACAGCTCCGAGCAACGGGTCCACAGCAACTCCAATGCTCAACTTCGCCTGGCACCTCAGTCGTCGGAGAAACCACAAGCAGGCAAGCTTCAAACTAAATATAAGGTGTGGTACTAAAAAAAATCAGCAACTTAGCTCTCTATTTATAGTAGAGGCTAAGCGTAATTGATACCACCCTAATTAATATTAGAATCATAACTGACGATTTACATTTAATACATATTTAATCCACATATCAGTTTAATATTTTCGAATATATCTATCAAATCCTGTCCAGGTTCATTCGAATAAATATCTCCAGGTTCATTCGAATAAATATCAGTTACTGTCCCACTAGGTCCATCAGATTTGAATAAATAAATTAATATCCGACCCAGCTCAGCCCAACTGATAAGATAACCCAGTCCAATTTTGATAAATTAATTCTAATTAAAATATTAAATCACCTAAATAAAATCCCTCGCCCAGGTCGCCTTGCGTATGCGAGACGCCGAGACATTCGCTCAAATCGCCCTTCGACCGAGCCGACCCGACCCGACCCGAGACGTGGCGTGGTGTGGCGAGGCGGGCGGCGGCGCGCGTGTGTGTGAAACACATACTAACACCATGCACCATCACACACCTTAGTAATTGTATACTACCCATGTGTGTGATACTATATAAAGCCAACAACCCCCTTTATTTAGTTCAATGTGGGACAAATACACATTCTCATTTCAAGCTCTTTCAAGCTACTAACTTCAACTCTATTTCTCTATGGATTTCACTAAGAAAATTACTTAGACCCATATATGAAAATTTAAGTCCCCATAACAAGGAACAATTTCCAATCGTTAAAATCCGGAATTAATATCAAGAACATATAAATACTTATGCTCCAAAACTCCATTTTCTAACAATCCCCCACAAATCCATACAGAAATGCATTCAGGTTTCTCATCATGACTTGTTTTTCAGAGTCGGTACCCTTCCGGGTTTGAACCCTCCTGAGTCCCCTACTTCGATGGCTACCGGATTCAGATGGAATGTTTCACCTTGAATCTTAATCCGTTTGATGTAACCATGTTCCATAAACGACGACAAGTCAAAGGCTATGGTGCCAATCTACGGCTTTGAGACATTAATTGGTCTTGTCACGATCCTGTTCGTCGAATGCTTCAAAGAATAACCTTTTCCCCTAATTGCGACCACACAATTACATTCGCTTAGCTGCGCATCTCCAGAGATGTACTGCTACCATCTCATCAAATGACTTGACCCCATTCGGAATTATAAAACGCTTGATTTCATAGCAGTGTCAGTATCTTCTAGGTTTTCAAGGAATAGACTCAGATACAAAAGTATCATTTATGTAGCAAAGGTACTACCAATTCATCCTTACAGCTTGTTATTACCACATTGAATACACTTTCAAGGGATCTCCTCTCACGTGTATTGGGTTTCCACTGTTGATGAATCATAATGGGTTGACAGTCCCATTCCCAACCTTGACTTAAGGACCACTGCAGGTTCCAGTCCTTTAGTCAAAGGATCAGCTATATTATTCTGAGTTCCTATGAACTCTATAGCTATAATCCTATCAGACACTAAACCCCTTATAGACTTGAGTCTAACTTGGATGTGTCTCTTTGTATTAGCATTATACTTTTTACTACTAATCTTGTCGATAGTTGTTCGACTATCACAATGAATAGCAATCGCAGGAAGCGGTTTGCTTACTCCAGGTATTGCAGACATAAGTTCGTGTAACCACTCAGCCTCCGTCCCAGTGGCATCAAGTGCACACAACTCAGCCTCAAAAGTAGACCGAGTAACAATAGTTTGTTTAGTTGACTTCCAGGATATTGCTGCACCCGCTAAGGTGAATACGTATCCAGTCACTCCATTGGAACCAGACTTCTTAGCTATCCAACTTGCATCACTCTACCCCTCAAGTACACCAGGAAATCTCCTATAATGTAAACTAAGGTACATTGTGCCTTTTAGATATCTAAGTACTCTATCAAGAGCATCCCAATGAGTTCTGTTTGGACAGATTGTATATCTAGCCAACTTAGACACAGAGTATGAAATATCTAGTCTAGTACATTTAGCAAGATACTGCAAGCTCCCAATAATCTGAGAATACCTTAACTGAGACACAGGTACTCCTAAAGTATTCTTGACAAGGGCAACTTTAGGATCATACGGTGTACTAGCGATTCTACACTGTGAATAACCATATTTCTCAAGTATATATTTCTCTATATAATGAGACTGTGATAAAGTTATTCCCTCAGCTGACTGAGTCAGCTTGAGTCCAAGAATCATGCTAGCCTCACCCATATCCTTCATTTCAAAATGCCTTTTCAAGAAAGCTTTTGTCTCGTTAATAATCTCAATATTGGTTCCAAACACTAATATGTCATCTACATATATGCACAAGATGACATATTCACTACCTTTAACTTTGGTGTAGACACACTTGTCACTTTCATTAATAGTAAAACTGAAAGGCAAAATAGTTTCATCAAACTTTTTATGCCAATCCCTGGGAGCTTGTTTCAAGCCATAGATAGACTTGATCAACTTACATACTTTCCTTTCATTACCAGATGCAACAAATCCCTCAGGCTGATCCATATATATCTCTTCTTCAAGTTCACCATGAAGAAAAGATGTCTTTACATCCATCTGATGGATGATAAGACCATGGACGAAAGCTAATGCTATAAGCATTCGGATTGTTATCATCCTAGCAACTGGAGAGTATGTATCAAAGTAATCAATGTCTTCCTTTTGCTTAAAACCCTTAGCTACCAGTCTAGCTTTGTACTTATCTATTGAGCCGTCAGGGTTCAACTTCCTTTTAAAGATCCATCTGCACCCGATAGTAGAACACCCAGGAGGGAGATCAACTAACTCCCATGTCCCATTAGAAATAATAGAGTCAATTTCATTCTTTACAGCGCCCTTCTAGTGCCTAGACTCTGAAGAATCCATAGATTGTCGGAAAGTTAAAGGTTCATCCTCGACATTGTAAGTGATAAAATCACCTCCAAAATTCTTGACTACCTTTGCACGCTTACTTCTCCTTGGTTCCTCTACTTCCCTAGTTGTAGAGCTACTACTAGGTTCCGCCCCCACATTTGTCATTTTTTCCACATGATCAGGAATAAAACTCGATGTGTGAGCAGGATCTTCCTCAGAAGCATCTTGAGGTATACCAGTCTGTTAGGTCCAAAGTATCGTAGAAGGGGGGGGTTGAATACGATACTCACAAATAATTCAATTTCGTTCACGGATTAATCATTCAGTTCTATAACGAAATCAAACACACCAAACCAAACCAAGTTTTGGGGAATATATCTTTTTATAAATATAAACCTCGAGGGGTGCTACAATTTCTAATCCGTAGATTAGCTTCAATGAGTTCTAGGTTATTCACAATCAATACATTGATAGAATTCAAGCAGAATTAATTTCTCTAATATTCTCTCTGACTTGATCTCTCTCTCCATAATTGCTTCTGTTGTAAATGAACCTGACTAAGGAAGACACTGTCTCTCTCTTAGTAATTGTACACTTTTTTTAGAAAAACCATCGAACCAATTTAATAGAATTAACCTTGGCCGTTGGATCTTCATCAACCTGACACAACAAATACTTTTCACCTGCTCTTTTCATTTGAAAACCATCGAATTGAATAAAGGTATTTTCCATTCGATAGTTTTATAAATAAAACTATCGAATGACAAATACTTTATTATGGTTTTCAGAATGGATTTCTTTGATCTCATTCGATGGTTTTTATAAACAAAAAAACCATCGAACTCTTTTTCCTTGTCCTTGATCTTTTAGAAAATACTTCTGAGTTCCTGGGTGTTTAAGTAATAGACTGTATCACTTTCTTCTGAGACGATAAAACAACTTGATCTTTTTAGTGTCGTCTCCTAGTGCAACTGGTCTGGTTCACAGATGAATAACACTTGATCAATTCTTCTTTTATGTCTTCAATTTAATGCTTCTGATGAGTCCCTTGTCGTTCTGGTTGCTTCAATTAAATCACTGGAATCCCGTGGTACTAACCCTAAATCATTCACATACTTCTGTCGTCTTGAAAGTCTTGTTTCTTTTGCTGTCACTGAGGCTTGAACATTTTCATGAACTTCTTTCCGTGACCTGTTTACGGACTTCAAGAATACATAATGTATTTTGATTTTTTGAGTTTACCTTATCTTCCTTTGATTCTGGATTCCTGTGCTTCTGTTAATATTATTGTTTGTCTTGTCCTTTGTTGAGTTGTAGTTATCTCTGTTTCATCTTATGTTACATTATGCTTTACACTCTCCCCCTATTTGATTGGATAGAGTTCGACAAGAAAATACCTCGAGGATAACTCAACTAACTAAGGAAACATTAAACTAATTAAAGTAAGACAGCTAGAATAATATTAAATGCATTCTGGATCAGATATATATACATTTCCAGATTTCATAAATCAAAAAACAATAAAACTTTATAAACTTAAGTTGCTCCTCTAGTCTGAGCTGATTGTTCTTTTTGTCTTTTTCTTCTTGTCTTCAGTCCATTCCGATCTCACCTTCTTCAATCATTGGATTGGAGTTAGCAGCTTGATAATCAATCACTGATGGATAGTGCAGTGGTTCTCCAGGTTTAAGGATTCCTCCTTGAATGTGTCTTCCAATGTACTCAACCTCTTGACCCACTCCAGCCCACAACCATGCAATGTTAACATCTTTCTTGTTTAGCTTTGGCATGTTTGGTAGTCTGGGAAGAACTTCCAATCCTCTTTCCACTCTCTTCCTATAGTAAGGAACATTCTCCATTAGAAATCTTCTCAGAGTGTCTGCTGCTTTGTCCTTCTCCGTTGATGTGAATCCAGTGGATCTAAGATACTTCTCCACTGATATCAGATAATTACTTGGATAATCTCTCAGTTTGTCCTCAGCCAAATAGAAGATTCTGAACAAGTCATTCGTCATGAATCTAACCATTGGAGGATCTTCAGTAATCTCTGGACCGACTTTCATCAAGATCTCCTTAACATGCTCACGGAGCAGTTCATTTAGCCTTGTCGTCCTCTGTATCTTGATGAGCATAACCTGCAGTTCTGTGTATGTTCTCTGTTCTAAAAACTTAGTGGAAATCACAAAGGTACCTTTTTCATAAAATTTGATCAATATGTTCCAGGCACCGTTTGTTTTAACCCCAGCTTTCAGAAAGATCACAGTATTTCTCAATGCAGTGAAGTAAGTGTGATCATCAGGATTTGCACTTCTTATGTCCTGAATTATGACTTGCACCTCCGCATTGTCGTTGACTTCTAATCTGTCTTCAACTCCACAAAAGGTTTTGTAAGCCACCTCCCAGTCAATACCTTCCTTCTGTGCTAAATCCATCATCTTCTTCTTCCTTAATTCAGCATACACCTTGAATCTTTTAAGCTTTTCACTCCTTAGAACTGTTTGTTGTTTCTCTCTCTCAGCTTGCCTGGCATCTATTGCAGCTCTGTCAGCTTTCACCATCTCCAAGGCAGCTTGTTCTTCTAGTGACAGAGAATTTGCTTCTTCTTTCATATCATCATCCAAGATAGGATGTTCTATTGGCTCTGGATAATATGGCTCATGCTCCTCCTGTAGTGGTTGCTCTTGCATGATCTCAAATTCCTCATCACTCTCTTCTTCTTGCACAATGTCTTCAATCCAGTACTGTCTAACTGGAATAGCTTCATTGGTTTCCCAAACTCCCCATCCAGTTGTTTGCCAACCTTCATTAGTCACTTCATTTGTTTCCCCTTCTCCAACTTTCTCCCCCTTAGTTGAGGAATCCTCGATGTAGTTATCCTCATTGTAAAAGGTAGTAGAAGGATCAGGTTGTTGCTGTGAAGGTCCGGGTTGTTGGTTCCTCAACATATTCCAAATAGACTGTACCCCGTCACCTTGATTCTCCATGAACTCCATAATCTCCTTATTCATCTCATGCACAGAAGCTAGCTTCAGGTCAATGTTATCCAATCTTGAGTTGGTAGTCTTTTCAATGTGATCCAATCTCTTGTTTAGCTTAGACTCCACTCTTGAAAGGGTGTTCATTGCATCTTTTACCCTAGCTTGACCATCCCGGATAACCAGAATGTCTTCCTTCATAGCTTCTTGTCCTTGTTGCAGAGCATTTACTTCATTCATGAATCCATCTTTAATCTCTTTGACATCAGTCCTCAGTTCGACCAGTTCTTCCATATCTTCCTTCTTCAAGGAGTCCACTACCAGTTTAGTACCTGTTATAGTGCCAGATGCACTACCTAAGACCTGATAAGTTCTTCTAGAATCAGCTGCTGCCAAGTCAATCTTCTCTTGAATAGTCTTTAAAGAAGCATCGGCTTGACCAGATGAGATCCCTTGGTCAAAGGAAGGTCTCAGTGGAACCTTGAATAGTGGATTCCCTTGTTTGTCGTGAACTGTCATCTCCTTGAGGGTGGATTGAACATGTACCTCTCTTTCTGTCGGTAAGAGCAAATCATCTATGTTTGGTAGGGTTAGGGTGTCACTCCTCACATTTGGCTCTGGGTGTGCACTCAACGTTTCTGTTGGTGTTTCACTCATTTTTCCTTTCTCACTCAGGCCAGGTGTAAGTGTTTTTGTTTCACTCAATCCCTTTTTGCTCATTGTACCTGCAGAAGAAAACACCGTAACCGTCCTTAAGGAGGTCACCGGTGGTGCAATGGGGCTTCGCAAGTCCCCGTCCTTGGTTAAACCAAGTTGCTGATCATCCGTAGATGATGTATCCTTTGTAGGATCTAGAGTTTGAATCTCTAGGAGGCTAGAATCAGGCTCTATTAACATCAGAGATCCTGAAGCTTCCTCAATAGTCTGTGAAGACTTTACCTCAGTTAACTCCTCAATAGTAATTGATTCATTGTCACCGAGTTGCCGATCTGCACCTACGTTAGACCCTTTACCCGCAGGATCCAGATACGTTCTATCTGGGGAGGTAGACAATGACCCTTTAGATTGTGCATTTAGGTCAAAGCCTTCTCTCGACGTCTGTGAAGACTCTTGGTTCTTAGAACCTTCAACCAGTGAACCTGACCGTAATATGGTCGGAACACTAGTTGCTTCCGTCAATTCTTCCTTACTTGATTGAGCTATGGGTTCAGATATTGCTTTTGTTAGCATTGACCAATCAAAATCAGAAAAATCTGTGAAGGGTTCTTTGGATGAGAGAAATGAACTATCAACAGTTGCCTCTACACTCATGGATTGAGCTTCTGTTGAAGGGTGTATCTCCTTATGTGTTGCTGTTTGGGCATTATCTCCCTCTACACTTATGGATGTTTTTATACCGGGTATAGGAGGGGAAGGAGGTTCATTTATGTTTTCATTTGGCTCGTCCAAAGGCTCTTCGACCGTGGTTAGAGATTGTGGGTTTGCAATCTCCTGGTCATGAATGGCCACTGAGGGCTCTGGATCAACATCCATTGGTTCAGGTGCCATTTCAGGTTGAGGTGGAGGAATATTACGTTCTATTACCTGTTCCCCTGGGGGCAGAAGTGGTAGGGGCACCGTTCTTAGATATTCAGTGAGAACAGTGGGTACCCCGGGAAGATAGTTGTTCTTCCTTATCAGATCGGTTATTGCATTGCTCTTCATCTTCATGCACTCCTGTGTGTCTTCACCTTCAAAAGTCTCCCGTTCATTATCTGTTAAGATATCATTGAGAATTAGCTGTAGGAACCTAGGATAGAAACAAATCACATCGTCCATGCCTGTTCTTTCATCCAGTGGTCCCATGCACAGAATGACTTGATCAATCAGTAGTTTTCCTATGTTAATATGCCTATTGTTGGCAATGGCAAACCCTATCTTTTGAAGGAATAAGGGAATACTATGCAGATTTGTTAGCTTGGAAGTAAAAACATGGATTAGGGTATGAAAGAAAAAGTTCCATGGCTTTGTCAAATAATGCTTCAGAAACTCTCCCACAAAGAAGTTAGGTTGTTGACTTCTTATGAGAGTGAAGAAAGCATGTATCTCCTCAGTCGTGGGATCCGGAACAAGGTTTTCTGTTGGAAAATGTAGTATTCTATTAAAATCATGTTATGTCACCCTTATTGTTCTGCCCCCTGGCACAACAAAACTGAAGGATCTCATATTATTCTCACTTGTATCCGTGGCGGTTGTGTACAACGCAGTCAATTGATCGATGCAAGGGACTACGGGAGTACTCAAGGAATATGCCACTAATGAACGTGTGTTCAGAAACTCTGCCCATGCACGAAACTGTAAGTTCGTAATGGCTTGTAGGTTTTGAAACGAGACATGATTAGTTTTGGTAATAATAAATTCTCCAGCCATTATGTTTCAAATTTCCAGAAAATTATTATTAAAATTTTTAAACCAAAACTAAATTTCACTTAAATTTAATTAATTATTTCTAATTAATCAAGCTTTAACAAAATTACCCTTTTTTTGTAAACACAACTCGAACCAAACAAACCTCAAAGTAAGAACCCTAGTTCGTTTAACTTCAAATATTCACTTAAAACTAAAGAAATCAATTGTTTATCAATTAATTTCTAGAGATGAACAGGTTAACCAAACTTAAGATCCAAAACAGTCACTTTCGATTGTTTTCTTGTAAAACCGAGGTCAAAACTTCAATCTAATCACCAACACACAGTAGTTTCACTTTGAAATGAATTTACTGTGGTGAATAATCGATTATCACTGTTAAAAAATCAAAGAAACTGTCGAGGTTTGAGTTCTTGTCGTGTATCTATTGTAAGTATATAACACCCAAAGCTTAGAACTTAGAAAATGTGATGAAAAACGGCTAAGGAGTTGTTAAATACTCTTGAAACTGTAGGGGCAAAAGTGTCATTTAAGTGTTCGATAGATTTATTTAACACTGTCGATGGATTTTCAGAGGGGCAAAACGGTCATCTGTACTTCGATGGTTTTCTTAAAAACTATCGAAGTGTATGAGAGTTTAGAAGTTAAAAAGTTTTCTGAAAAAAAACTATCGAAAGTTATTTCTGTGACAAGCCAAAAACTATCGAGGTCATTTATTTGAAAAACTATCGAGAATTTAAATATGAATTAAATTAAATTCCATTCGATATATTTTCAATTTAATTTCAAAAACTATCGAGAATTTAAATATGAATTAAAGTAAATTCCATTTCGATATAGTTTAAAATTTTCTCAAAAACTATCGAGAATTGTTTTCGATAGTTTTTCTTTTTCCTTTTCAAAAACTATCGAAAATTAATTTCGATAGATTTTTCTTTGTACTTGAAAAACTGTCGAATTTCCTAAATTCGATACTTTTTGCTTCTTTTCAAATTTTAAAACCTGTTCATGTTCTAAAATTCAAATTTTTGTATTTCCTGTCAAGTTTTATTTTGAATAAACTTTTTCAAATTTACCAAAATCAATTGTTAACGGAAAGTTCACAATTTTCTCAGAATAAAATCGACTGAATATCATTGAATGATATTAACCAATTAAAATCCAATAAATTATGCTGCATTAATCTACAATGTTAAAAACAAATTAAATTAATTCAAATTAAATAGATGCTTAAATATTTAGAACAAATATTAGCACCTAAATAATTTTAGAATTAATAACCAATTAAATGCCAGAAGATATATCATCCATAATTATGACATACAATTAGTACAATAATCCTAACTACGAGAATTGCTCCAGAAAATAAATTCACGAGTCCTAAGGATATAGAAATTCTTAAACTCATGTATTCACTAGGACTATCTACAGTTATTGACTTCTAATCAAAATCAATTAGAAAGATTTAACATCCCAAGTTCACCAACCAGCTTTGAAAAAGTGGATTCATCAAGCGGTTTAGTAAAGATGTCTGCAATTTGTTCCTCTGTGGGTACAAAATGTAACTCCATAGTTCCGTTCATGACATGCTCTCGGATAAAATGATACCTGATGTCGATGTGCTTCATCCTCGAGTGTTGCACTGGGTTGTTAGAGATTGCTATGGCACTTGTGTTGTCGCAAAATATTGGAATATTTGTCAACAAAAGCCCATAGTCACGGAGTTGGTTTCTCATCCACAAGATCTGAGCACAGTAGCTACCAGCAGCAATGTATTCAGCCTCAGCTGTTGATGTGGACACTGAATGCTGCTTCTTGCTGTACCAGGAAACTAACCTTCTTCCAAGAAACTAACAGCTTCCTGAAGTACTCTTCCGATCAATCTTACAACCTGCAAAATCAGAGTCTGTATATCCAATAAGATCAAATCCTGTATCTTTAGGGTACCAAATTCCAAGATTTGGGGTCCCCTTAAGATATCTAAATATTCGCTTAACAGCTATTAGATGAGATTCTTTAGGATCAGACTAAAACCTAGCACACAAGCATGTTGCAAACATTATATCTGGTCTACTTGCAGTGAGATAAAGTAATGAGCCTATCATACCTCTGTAGCTTGTGATGTCAATCTTCTTACCAGTTTCATCCTTATCAAGCTTAGTGGCAGTTGGCATAGGAGTCTTTGCTATAGGTGAGTCTTCCATTTGATACTTCTTCAGAAGATCTTTAATGTACTTGGACTGATAAATGAATATACCATCTTGTCTTTGGTATACTTGCAGTCCAAGAAAGAATGACAATTCACCCATCATACTCATTTCATAACGACTCTGCATTAACTTTGCAAATCTCTTGCATAGATCATCATTAGTAGAACCAAATATTATGTCATCAACATATACTTGCACCAATATCAAATCATTTTTGTGCTTTTTGTAAAAGAGAGTCTTGTCTACAACACCTCTTGTAAAATCATTTTCAAGTAAGAATTCAGAGAGAGTGTCATACCATGTCCTTGGAGCTTGTTTGAGTCCATAGAGAGCTTTGAATAGAAAGTACACAAAGTCTGCCAGTTTTGAATCCTCAAAACCTAGAGGTTGTTCCACATACACTTCTTCTTCTAACTCCCCGTTCAGAAAAGCACTCTTCACATCCATCTGATATACCTTGTAATTGGAATGTGCTGCGAATGCCAGAAACATTCTAATGGCCTCAAGTTTTGCTACTGGTGCATAGGTTTCATCATAATCAATTCCCTCTTCTTGAGAGTAACCTTTAGCAACCAGTCTGGCTTTATTTCTCGTTACAATGCCATCTTCATCCAACTTATTCATGAATACCCATCTTGTTCCAATAATAGATTTTCCCTTAGGCCTGGGTACCAGCTTCCAAAATTTTTGCCTTTCAAACTGATTGAGTTCCAATCTGGATCATCTAGAGCATCTTCAACTTTCTTAGGTTCTGTTTCTGAAAGAAACCCAGAATAGTGACATTCATTTTGTGATGTTCTCCTAGTTCTCACTCCTGTGTCCGGATCACCAATGATCAAGTGAAAGGGATGATCTCTATTCCATACCCTTTGTCTTGGCAGATGCGATCTTGATGATTCTCCTTATTCTAGATGTTGTGGAGTGTGACTAGTTGATCCTTCTCCTGCTCCCCCTGAGTTGTTGACGGTATGATCTGTTGATCCTGTTGATTGACTAGTAGATCCAGTAGTAGTTTGAGTATGTCCACCACTATCACCACTTGGTCCAGAATCATTATCATCATGATTATTATTTTTAGGTCCTGATAAGTTTGTAGAAGGGGGGTTGAATACAAACTATACCGTTTTATCGAATTTGTTCTGTTTAGAATAAAACAATTTAAGAAAAAATAATGGCGGAATTAAATGAAACAGAATTCAAGTTAAATATAACTTATATTAAACTTGAAAGGTGTTACAAATGAGGTACTGATTACAAGATTGAATCTCAAACTAATTAAAACAAATCTAGAATAAATTCGACATGAATTTATCTATTTTTGTAATAAAAAGATATAACAATATTTGATAATTTGAGATACGTTCTAGGGATAAAAATCCGCTAGATAGTCGAAGCAGTACAAGTAAATGAATTCTAGTGGTTTAGATTTAACACAATGATTTACTAGAATTAATCCACTGAAGAAAATGAATCGGCAGTTCTTGAGTATTCTTTGCAGAAGCTTTTGTTGAAATGTAATGTTCTTGATATATGTCTTCTGTCTGATCTTTGATTATATAAATAATCACTTTAGTAATCCACTTGACACAAAAGTAACTTGCACGTTTCTGCTTTTCATTCCACTAGGAATGACTATCAAAATAGTCTTGGAATGACTATATTAAAAGCCTGAAATGACTATCAAAAGAACTGGAATGACTATGAGAATTTACATAAATTAAATTAGAATTTCTAGAAATGTACTAGGATGACTATCGGGATGACTATCCCTTGATAGTCATTCCAGTACATTTTTAATATAAATAAACTTGGAATGACTATCGGGATGACTATCCTGGATAGTCATTCCAGTTCATTTTAATTAAGAAATTCTAAATTAATTCTAATTCTAATTTAAATTAATTCTGATAATTAATTTATTTCATAAATTAAATTCTGATGAATTTAATTTATTCAATAAATTAATTTGTTAAATTAATTCAGAAGAATTAATTTAATAAATAAATTAATAAGTAATTTAAAAGAGAATGTAAATTCTTATAACATAGTAAAACCATTTCTTGAACCACTTGAACTGCTGAAGAGTATGCATTGTCTGAGGTTGTCATTTGATGCACGGTCTGGTTCATAAATGACTAACTTCAATGTCTGTTCTTCATCTTGACTTTAAGCTGTGGTCCATTGTCTGCTTTTGACTGTTGATCAATCTTTGTAACCTGTACATTTGATGTCACAAATCTGAAACCTCTGTCTCTTTAATAAATCCACTTCTTTGAAGACTTCACTGAGGCTTGAACAAATAATTGAACTTCTTTCAATGTAGTATTTCTTCAAATCTGTAGGATGACTTTAATCTGTATTCTTCTGACAGATATGATCTTCTGAGATTCCTGTGACTGTGACAATTGAATTATTACTTACTTATTACAAACTTGTTTAAGTTGAGTTGAATCCTCGATGTAAACAAATAGGCTAAAACATATGCCTTTCAATCTCCCCATATTTGTTTGTTAAAGAATAACAAGCAAATACCTAGAGGATAACTCAACTAACTAAACAAGTAAAAATAAGACTTTAAAAGTTAAGTAAATAATAACACAAAGTTCTGGATTTCATTAAACATTTTCCAGATTCAAACAGTAAAGATAAATACAAGATAGATGTTCCTCTAGACTGCACATATGTATACATTGATCCTATCTTGATTTACCTAAGCTCTATACATTTAACATTTACAGAACAGAGCTTCTTTATATTTCTTCATCCATCATCTCTCCTTCTTCAAGAGCTTTAAGCAAATCCTTGTCCAGAACACGATCAGATTCAGAAGTAATGCCACTTGGTCTGACAGGTTGAGTTGTAACTTTCTTCAGCCTATTCTTCATTTGATGATATCTCTTGATATTGGCAATGCAATAGTCTTGAATCAAATCAGCAACTTCTATCTTTTCTTGTGTAGCAAACCCTGTTGTCCTCAACATGTTCTCCATATAGACAAGATGCTTGGCAGGATAATCTTTCAAAGAGATGGGATCCACACCACAAGTTTGAAGTGCCCTTCCTTTATAAAATTTAACTTCATATGACACATCCACAACTTGAGGACTAGCTTTCATGGCAAAATCTCTAAGTTGATCATGCAACAGCTCACATAGAGGTGAAGACCTTTTAATCTTTGTCATGAAAACCCAAAGCTCAGAGAGAGTTCTACTTTCCAGAAGATTGAGAGAAACTATGAAAGTTCCCTCATTATGAGTGTAGATGTAGATCTTCAACTCCTCTCTGAATCTGTCATATCCAGTAGTAATTCTTGAAATCTCCGCATGAAGAGCTTTCATATAGATTGTGTTGTCTGGATTGACCTTTCTGTACCTTTCCAACATGCTAAAGAACTTTCCATCATTGTCTGGCCCTATCGGATGTGAGAACATCTCTCTAGCTCTATCCCATTCTTCTCCAAGCTTCAGCCTCACATATAACTTCCTGTCCTTGACCTTTATATCATGAAGCCGTTGATTTTCTTGATGTTCAGCTTTTTGGATAACTAGATGCTTTGAGATGATGTCAGACACTTTAGCATTCTCCTCCTCTCTTCTCTTCAGATCAGCTTTCTGTCTTAACAGCTCAGCTTCAAAGGCAGGATCCACTTCAGGTTCATCTTCCCAGTCAGCAAAATCAGCCTCTCCTTCAACCTCCACTTCACCAAAGATATCTTCAGGGGTTTCTTCAGATTCAATATCATCAAACTCTCCCTGTTCATCTTGATAGTAGACATCATCAGAAAAAGTTAACTTTTGCTTCCCTTTGTCCTTTCCAGAACCAGAACCTTGAGCTTCACCTCCTTGAGCTCTCACTTCTTCTCTTCCTTGTATCTCCTTCTCCTTATTCTCCCCCTTAGTTGAGGAATCCTCTACGGATTTAACTTTATCAGTTTTAGGATCCTCCTTCCTACTTCTTCCTTCTCCTTCTTCATCTCCTCCTTCATCCTTACCATCCTTATCATCATCATCATCATCACCATCAAAGAATTTCTTCTGTTCAGCATTGGGTTGATGTGAGTTCTTGATCATGTTGTACATATGCTTCATGCCTTCATTCAGATGCTGCATCCCTCCTTCAATCCTTGCAAACCTTTCATCATTGAACCACTGATTTTCATCAACAGTCTTCTGAATGTAGTCCATCCGAGTTGAAATGGAAGCAATCTGCTTGACACTCTCTGTTATCTCAACATTTGACGTTATAATCTCAGAGATGTCTGAAGCCACTAACACCTGGGACTCCTGAATGGCATTCATCCTGGGGATAATAGTAGTCTTCAATCCTTCAATTTCATCATTGATAGTACCCAGCTGATTAGTTACAGAGGTGGAAGAAGAAGACCATTCAACAACTTGTGCCTTGAGAATATCTTTTTCAGCCTGGGTTTGTTGAAGTTGTTTCTGTAGACCAGCTATTTGAGCCAATAACGAAGCAGTGTATGTGTCATTGTGTGCACTCATCTCAATTTCTCTCGATGGTGTTTCACTCTGCTCACGTGCTTGTGTATCGCTCTGTGTTTGTCTCTCAGATCTAACCACTAGCTGTCTATCCATATTAGGAGTTGATGTACCTGCAGGAAAAATCACCCTAGCCCCTTCTTAAGAGGTCAGTGGTGGTGCAATGGGAGTTCGTGATTCCCAATCCCTAGAGAAATCCAATAGATCATCTGGAATTTGAAACTGAATTACTTCAGTGTTGGATTCAATAGGTTGCCTTCCACTTTCTCCAGTAAAAACTGCGAGTGGAAAATACCTTAAGGGAGCCAGAGATGTTCCCTCTAGGAGGGGAGAAAATGATTCTATTTGAGTTGGCAAAGAATCAAATTTTCCCTCAGATGCTTGTGAAGGCACTTCTACCGTTACAATGGTAGGCACTGTCTGATAGAGTATATATTTATATATATTTTATATGATTTTATTCCTTATATTTATTATATTTTGCATTTAATTGGACTTTTATTAAATAAATTCTGATGTTTTATTGTAGGAAGCAAGGAATCCTAAACTTGGAAGGATTGGAGAATAAAGAGCTTAATTTGGAGATTTATTAGAAGGAAATTCGGATTTGTTGGGCTGTATGCAAGTACATCACTGTTTGGGCCATATCTGGAGTTCCAGAAGTCAGAATTGGACGATTTAACAGCCCACGCGAAGATAACATAATTCTCTTTCATTCTTAAGTGGCCCAGATATCAAATTACAACTGGAACGGGCCAGAATTACTGAGGAACAGTCAGTTACGAATTTCCTTGGAAAAGCAGAATCAGTTTAGGAAATATATTGTATTTTCCTCAAAGTATTAAAAGACTTTTATTAGATACATATAGATACATCAGATACAATTAGGTATTACATACGTCTGAGAGAGAGAAAAAAGAGAGGCTGCGCTCAAGAGGGAAAAAGCTTTGGAGATTGCTGCGATTACAGATTTCATCTTTTCTCCTTATTTTCCATCATGTTTACATACTCTTGTGTATTGTTTTCTTTTGAGATGATGAACTAATTTTCTCTCTAGGCCTTTAATGGATTCTTTTGTTAATACATAAGTTGTATTCTTTAATTCTTTGTTATTGTGGTCATATTGATTGTTTGTATTGGTTTGCGTTTAATGCTTCTCAAAGATTGATCACCCTTGAGATTGAATCAGTAATTTAGGTGGACTTGGAAAAGAAACCCTAAGTTAAGACCCAGTCAATATAACCTAGGATTAATATTTATATTAATTTGTGGTTAGGATAGGAATATACCTAAACACCCTAGGTAGTCAAATTAAGGCGAAACTTAATGCTGTTTATGGATTTAAATTCTACATAGGAATATGGGAGTTAATTCATAAATTAGAGTCACTTGAGATTCGGAAGGTCCTTGTGCGTATTTGATAGCCTTAGACTAGCAATTAGACCACGAGAATAGAGGTTAAAGAAGAAGCTTGTTAAAGGACATTAGATGAAGTTCAGGCCTAGTTTTCATTCTCTTGGAATTTATTATTCGATATTGCGTTAGTTTAATTGTTTAGTGGTAATTTAGTAAAAACTTCACTTGATTTTTATCATACTTGAATTGAAAGAAAGATAGTAAGTGGTATTTAACAGCTTATTTGTAGTCCTCGTGGGAACGAACTTATTTACTACTTGTTGCGATACGTGCTCTTGCGTTAAGGTTGTAAAACATCATGTCCTAAGTGCTCTCCTAGCAAAGTGTCCTGAGTTGCATCTAAAGTTATGTTTTCTCCCATTGTGAGTAACGGGAGTGTGCTTGACTCGGTACAAGATGCCATGGCCCTATGGCGAACTTCAATAGATTCACCCTGTTGAGAGGATGTCTCCAGAGACTGTGTATTGGCCATTTCAAAATCCATATCTTGTTGGGAGGATATAGACGGGCTTACAGATATCTCCCTATATGTTCTTCTTTTCTTAGGAGGTGGAGATAGAGCTGCGGGATCACTCATTGTTTCTTCATCACTACTATTTCTATTTCTGGTATAGAGATAAGGTTCATGTTGATTTGGATATGACTCAGTGTTTGGCTCTATGACCAGGGATAGAGTTTGTGGTTCTACAAACTCTTGGTCAGCCCTATCAACCTCTTGGGTTTCAGAAACAGTACCAGAAGAACCAGGGATAGAAGTCCTTACCTGTGGTTGTATGACTTCTTCAGTTCCTGCTGATGTAACTATCCTTTGCTCGGGAACTGGTGGTTCAAATGATGGTAGGTTGATGAAGTTTGTCATGAAGTTGGATATGAGAACTGGAACATTGCTATACCTGAAGGATGTTTGCAATCTTTGATAGAACTTTTTGTCAGTGGTCGGAGAAATGAAAAAACGACCATTCCTGAACAGTTCTTGATGCTCATTAGAAAGTAAAGAATTAAGAACAAGTGATAGAAAACGAGGATAAAAACATTTTATCTTTCTACCATGATCAAATTCCTTTCTAGCATTAAACACCCTCCTAACAACAATTTCCCATAGAAGGTGGCCAAAATTGAGTCTTTTGTTGAAGACAATTGCATAACCAATAACTTGTAAAAGATAAGGAATATTCTGAAAGTTATTTTTCGTGCAATTGCCAAAGACCTTAGCCAAGGTATCAAAGAATAAATCCCATTCACACACAATATTCCCCTTAAGTAATTTAGTCATATTTAGGGGACCTTGATAGTGAATACTGATGAAAACCCTAGTTAATTCTTCTTCAGTGGGGAGTCTGTCAAAATTATCCCGAGGAAACTGCAAGGCATTACAAAATGTTTCCTCAGTGATAATGTACTGTGTGTCCTGAATATTGAAAGAGATAGTTGAGAAATCATCACAGACAACAGCAGTTGAGCAAAGTAAATATAAAGGATCAACTTTCAAATCAACATTAGAACAAATAGCATAATTAACACAAGAATGTTGATTAAGAAAGGAGATCCAAGGCCTAAAACGTTCAAATGAACATTTCAGGGGATCAAAATAGCCATGGTAATTAGTAAGAACAATCTCAAATTGCTGGGCCATTTTAACACAAATTAATAGAGTTAATTTTAGATTAATTCTAATTTAGGGAATAAATTCCAAGAAATAAGAATTATATCAGAAATTAATTAAATCAGTTTATGTCGATCCAAGTAAATAAAAAAAAATTGACAGCAGTTCTTCACTTTAGAGCATAAAGAACCAAACTAGAGAGAAAAGAAACTTTGTAAAAACAAGAGTTTGTGAGGAATGAGAAGAAATGACTAACAGTTTAGTATTTATAGGCAGTCCTCGGAATAGCCTGGGATGACTATCGGGATGACTACCGGGTAGTCATACCGATAGTCATTCCAGTATTAAAACTGAGAATGACTTAAAATATAAACAGAAAATCAGAGAAAATAATCATAATAATAATAATAAAAGGCATATAATTAGAATGACTACCGGGATGACTATGGGATAGTCATTCCAGTACAAAAATAAAAGTACTGAAATAAAAGGCAGAAAAATATAATTAAAACGAATTAAAACTAAACTAAACTATAATGACTACTGGAATGACTATGTGAGATAGTCATTCCGATAGTCATTCTAGTACAAAAACAAAATAAACAAACTTGTTAACAAAAACTAGCAGAATTAATTAAAATAAATACAGAAAGTGCATAAAGCTTATAGAAATGCATGAAATATTTATAAAAGTCTAGAAAAATTTACAGAAAATTCCATAAATCCTAGAAAAATATGCAGAATAATATAGAATTGCATTAAAAATATATAAACCTGTAGAAAAATTCAAACAACAATATTTACAATCTGAAAAAAACTTAAATGATTCTAAATAAATATATTTTCAATAAAAATACATTTCTCCACTAAAAAATATGAGAAAAATATTTTTAAAGAAAATAAATTATTCAGAATATTTAAATTAACAAGCTTTACACAATAAACATGGATTGGCAATATTTAACATCTAATATCAACCAGAGAAAATGATTTAGATAAGAACAAACCTATCAGAGATATTGTCAATCACTAAGACTGTTCAACATACCCAATTTACCTACTAACCTGGTAAATGTGGATTCGTCAACAGATTTAGTGAATATATCTGCAGTATGTTCTTCTGTGGGTACAAAGTGTAACTCCACAGTTCCATTCATAACATGCTCTCTGATAAAGTGATATCTGATATCAATGTGCTTCGTTCTCGAGTGCTGCACAGGGTTTTTGGAGATTGCTATGGCACTTGTACTATCACACAAAATAGGAATTTTGTCTAATGCAAAGCCATAGTCCTTTAACTGATTCCTAATCCAGAATCTTTAGGGTACCAGATACCTAAATTAGGTGTACCCTTAAGATATCTCAAGATTCTTTTAACATCAACGAGATGTAAATCTATAGGGTCCGCTTGGAACCTTGCACGCAAGCATGTAGCATACATAATATCTGGTCTACTTGCAGTAAGATAGAGTAAGGAGCCAATCATACCTCTGTAGCTTGTAACATCTACCTTGATAAAATTGTCAGAAGCTCCAAGTTTGATTGCTGTTGAAGATGGAGTCCTTGCTGATGTTGAATCCTCCATGTGATATTTCTTGAGGAGTTCTTTGAGATACTTGGATTGACAAATAAATATACCATTTGACCTTTGACTTACTTGCAATCCAAGAAAGAACTTCAGCTCACCCATCATACTCATTTCAAACTTACTCTGCATTAGCTTAGCAAATCTCTTACAGAGATCATCATTAGTAGACCCAAATATGATGTCATCCATATAGACTTGGACTAATATCATATCACTTTTGTGTTTCTTTGAAAAAAGAGTTTTGTCTATGATACCTCTAACAAAACCATTTTCTAAAATAAAACCAGAGAGAGTGTCGTACCATTTTCTTGGGGCTTGTTTGAGACCATAGATAGCCTTGAAGAGAAAGTACACAAAGTCCAGCAGCTCCTGATTTTCAAAGCCAGGGGGTTGTTCCACATAAACTTCTTCATCAAGCTCACCATTCAGGAATGCACTCTTAACATCCATTTGATAGACTTTAAAATTGGAGTAAGCTACAAATGCTAAGAACATCCTGATGGCCTCAAGTCTAGCCACTGGTGCATAGGTTTCATCATAATCAATGCCTTCAGCTTGTGAATACCCTTGTGCAACCAGTCTTGCCTTGTTCCTTGTAACAATGCCATCCTCATCTACTTTGTTCCTGTATACCCATCTAGTACCAACTACTTTCTTGTTCTTTGGCCTGGGTACCAGCTTCCAGACTTGCTGTTGTTCAAACTGATTGAGTTCATCTTGCATAGCAATCACCCAATCTGGATCAGTCAGTGCTTCCTCAGTTTTCTTTGGCTCCATTTCAGATAGAAATGTTGAATAATGACATTCATTCTGAGTTGCACTTCTAGTTTTAACTCCAACATCTGGATCACCAATGATCAACTCAAAAGGATGAGCTCTATTCCATACAGACTGTCTTAGAAGATTTGATCTTGATGATTCGCCTTGAAATTCACTTTGATGTTGTGAGTGACTAGATGATCCTACATTTGCTCCCCCTGAGTTGTTGCTTGATTGCTTTGATGATTCTTCTCCAGTGTTGGTGGTATCTCCATTGTTACCAGTGTTTCCACCACCACCACCATGATCATTATCATCATTGTTATTATCATTACCAGAAATAACTTCAGGTGGGACTGCATCATCTGATTCTGAGTCTGGCAAGTTATCAAACTTCAGCTTTTCAGATGAGTCTTCTTTTTGGATATTAGGGAGCTTAGTGTCATCAAAAGTAACATTGACACTTTCCTTTACTGTGTGACTGCCAACCAAGTAGACCCTGTAAGATCTTCTGGAATAACCAACAAAAATAGCTTCTTGTGCCTTTTCCTCAAACTTGCCACGTTTAACATTGTCATCTATAAGCATAAATCATTTTGCTCCAAATACATGAAAGTAATTGACAGTTGGTTTCTTGTTGTTCATGATCTCATAAGGAGTCTTCATTAAGTCCTTGTTGATTAAAGTTCGATTCTGAGTATAACAAGCTGTATTTGCTGCTTCAGCCCAAAAGTACGTTGGAAGTTTAGACTCACTTAACATAGTCCTGGCAGCTTCAATCAATGTACGATTCTTTCTTTCCACTACTCCATTTTGTTGAGGAGTTCTAGGGGCAGAATACTGTCTTGTTATTCCTTTATCAGCACAAAAGTCATTTAGGACTGCATTCTTGAATTCAGTTCCAATATCTGATCTTATGGCTCTAACAGGGAATCTAGAATCCAGCTCAATCAACTTTATATGGTCAATCACCAGGTGTGGGGTCTCATCCTTGGAATGTAGGAATAAAACCCATGTATATTTAGAAAAGTCATCAACAATCACAAGTGCATATTGTTTCTTTGACATGGACATCACATTAACTGGACCAAACAAATCCATGTGCAGTAGCTGAAGTGGTTCAGTTATTGATGATGTGTCAGTGCCCTTGTGAGAAGCTTTCTTTGACTTTCCTTTCTGACATGCCTCACACAGTCCTTCCTGTGTAAATTCCATCTGAGGCAAACCTCTAACCAATTCCCTCTTAACTAAAGAGTTCATGGTTTTGAAGTTAAGGTGAGACATCTTCTTGTGCCATAGCCAACTTTCATCTGATGAAGCTTTAGCATAAAAACAATTAACTTCATCTTGGGATCCGGAGTGTAGATCAACTATGAACAAGTCACCTTTCCTTACTCCTTGAAGAGCAGGCTTTCCATTCTTCTTGTGAAGGATCTGACACTTCTCTCTTTCAAAGGAAACAGTATATCCTCTGTCACAGAAATGACTGATGCTGAGAAGATTGAACCTCAGACCTTCCACAAATGATACATCTTCAATGATAACATTTCCAAACTTCAAACAACCATATCCTTTCATAATACCCTTGCTGTTATCTCCAAAGGTAACTACTGGGCCAACTTTCACAACCAAATCTGATAGTAGGGCTCTATCTCCGGTCATATGCCTTGAACATCCACTGTCAAGAATCCACATAACACGGTTTACCTGTTTAACTCCCTGCAATATCAAATTGATTAGTCCTTCCTCGGAACCCAAACTTGATTGGGTCCGGCATACTTAAAGAACTGGCCTTTGTCAGGCAAAACAACCTTTTTAGCTACAACTACTTCAACCTCTTTCACAAAAGAGCGTTTCCATTTATACCCAGCCTTAACACATTTCTGAGTAGGCTTAGAGATAAATGAGTCCACTCTAGTCTTAGGAGGACTAGTAGTCTTAGCTCTAACATGCTTCTTATTATTAACATGTTGACGTGGAGCAGTTTTATCATTAGACACATGCTTACTATTAAAATAAGCATACATAACATTGAAAGCACAAGACATGCAATTAATCACACCACATGCTTTATGAGAAGAATTAACAGCAGGCATGTTAGTTCTACAGTTGTTTTGATCCAACTTATGGATATCTGATTTAGTCTTTTTAGTTGTAACAACTTTGACTGGAATATCAGATATACACTTGTTGGACTGTTCAACTTCAAAAGCAAGATCTTCTTCACGAATCTCCTCTGCAATGATAATAGAGTATTCATTGATAGGTCCTGCTTGAGATTCTCTAAAGAAGGGTTTATCAATACCCTTAAGCACATCTGGAATACCCCTTTCTTTAGCACTGACTCTATTAGGGGTATTTATGCTTAATTTACCAATAGACTCATTATAGTCATACCCTATTCCTACAGTCTGACTAATACTTTGTTTATTGATAATTTCTTTAGCAGTCTTACAAGAGTTGAAATAGGCATTAGCTTTGGTCTTAAGCTCACTAATCTGATCTTTGAGAATGGTTTCCAGTTGAATATAACATTTAACCCTATTCTCAAGAAATGCTATTTTCTCAGTAAGTTCATCCTTATTAACATGCACAAGTTTTAATTCTTTTATCTCCTTTTCAAGAGCTGTGTTCAAAAGAATTATTCTATCATTTTCAGTGCGTGCACAAGAAATAGTACCACTAAGATGACGAATCATTTCAGTGTCAGTGAACTTTACCTCTGACATGTATGCAGATGAAGTGCTCGCCTCTTTAGCCACTAAAGCAAGGTTCCCAATCTCACCTGCTTCTTCATCACTGTCAGTGTCATCCCAACTCTTTCCTTCAGCAACATAGGCTTTCCCAATCTTGTTCTTCTTGCTAAAATCAAATGTGTTTCTTGTCACTTGCTTTGGCTTTCTGCATTCAGTAGCAAAGTGACCCAACTCATTGCAATTGTAGCATCTGATTGTGCTCCTATCCACAGTTCCAGTTTTGTAGCCACCCCTTGTGCTACTTGAAGAGGAAGATCCACCTCTCTGAAATCTGGGCCTGAACTTAAGATTGGGATTCCTTTTGAATCTGAACTTCCCAAACTTCCTGACTATCAAAGCCAAATCACCATCCTCCAGCTGATCAAGTTCCTCTAAAGAATATAAGTCACCACCAGATTGATCAATGGACGTTAATCCATATTCAGCATCAATAACATTCATGTTAGAACTGGAAGGTTGAACAGCCTTCACTTCCAGTTTCTGTGGGACTTCAGCAGCCAATGCAGTAGAAGTACTAACTATCTTCCCAGTTCCATATAACTCATCCTGTTGAATCTGCTCCAGCTCATAGGTCTTCAGAACACCATACAGTCTTTCCAAAGCAATCTCTCCCAGATCTCTTGCTTCTCTAATGGCAGATATTCTGTGCTCCAAATGACGTGGAAGTGTAAGTAGGAACTTCTTGTTAATTTCCTTGATAGTGTAGCGCTTCCCATTAAGATTCAGATCATGGATTAATTTGTTGTATCTCTCAAAAACCTCAGAGATACCTTCACCAGGGTTTGATCTGAAATGCTCATATTGAGAGGTGAGAATTTCCAACTTATTCTCTCTAACTTCCTCTGTCCCCTCATTGATTATCTCTATGGTTTCCCAAATGTGTTTGGCAGTATCACAGTTTAGGACATGATTATGCATGATAGGATCAAGACAATCAACAAGGATCAACTGTAGACAGGCATCCAAGGTAACATCCTCTTTTTCATCAGGAGTGAAATCCTTGGGATCCTTAGGGTACATCCTAGCAGCCCTAGTAACAACCCGATTCTCTATTAGTTCTCCCTCAATAATCATAGGGACTTTGGGACCATTCTTCAGCACATCAATGTATTTAACATTAGCAACTTTAAGAAATAGGAGCATTTTCTTCTTCCACATAGGATAATGCTCCTTGCTGAACATGGGGATTTTGACTGTACCCGCTTTCTGTGTAGTAGACATCTTTTGAGATTTTTAGGAATAATAAAAATTTCAGAGTTTAAGAAAAAAATCTCAAAACAATTGGATCTTTGATTTGTATATCAATCAAAAGGCTCTGATGCCAATTGTTAGGTTCTGATAAGTTTGTAGAAGGGGGGTTGAATACAAACTATACTGTTTTATCGAATTTGTTCTGTTTAGAATAAAACAATTTAAGAACAAATAATGGCGGAATTAAATGAAACATAATTCAAGTTAAATATAACTTATATTAAACTTGAAAGGTGTTACAAATGAGGTACTGATTACAAGATTGAATCTCAAACTAATTAAAACAAATCTAGAATAAATTTCTATATGAATTTATCTATTTTTGTAATAAAAAGATATAACAATATTTGATAATTTGAGATACGTTCTAGGGATAAAAATCTGCTAGATAGTCAAAGCAATACAAGTAAATGAATTCTAGTGGTTTAGATTTAACATAATGATTTACTAGAATTAATCCACTGAAGAAAATGAATCGGCAGTTCTTGAGTATTCTTTGCAGAAGCTTTTGTTGAAATGTAATGTTCTTGATATATGTCTTCTGTCTGATTTTTGATTATATAAATAATCACTTTAGTAATCCACTTGACACAAAAGTAACCTGCACGTTTCTGCTTTTCATTCCACTAGGAATGACTATCAAAAATAGTCTTGGAATGACTATATTAAAAGCCTGGAATGACTATCAAAAGAACTGGAATGACTATGAGAATTTACATAAATTAAATTAGAATTTCTAGAAATGTACTAGGATGACTATCGGGATGACTATCCCTTGATAGTCATTCCAGTATATTTTTAATATAAATAAACTTGGAATGACTATCGGGATGACTATCCTGGATAGTCATTCCAGTTCATTTTAATTAAGAAATTCTAAATTAATTCTAATTCTAATTTAAATTAATTCTGATAATTAATTTATTTCATAAATTAAATTCTGATGAATTTGATTTATTCAATAAATTAATTACTTAATTTATTTGTTAAATTAATTCAGAAGAATTAATTTAATAAATAAATTAATAACTAATTTAAAAGAGAATGTAAATTCTTATAACATAGTAAAACCAATTCTTGAACCACTTGAACTGCTGAAGAGTATCCATTGTCTGAGGTTGTCATTTGATGCACGATCTGGTTCATAAATGACTAACTTCAATGTCTGTTCTTCATCTTGACTTTAAGCTGTGGTCCATTGTCTGCTTTTAACTGTTGATCAATCTTTGTAACCTGTACATTTGCTGTCACAAATCTGAAACCTCTGTCACTTTAATAAATCCACTTCTTTGAAGACTTCACTGAGGCTTGAACAAATAATTGAACTTCTTTCAATGTAGTATTTCTTCAAATCTGTAGGATGACTTTAATCTGTATTCTTCTGACAGATATGATCTTCTGAGATTCCTGTGACTGTGACAATTGAATTATTACTTACTTATTACAAACTTGTTTAAGTTGAGTTGAATCCTCGATGTAAACAAATAGGCTAAAACATATGCCTTTCAATTATTAATAACTGTAACAACTTCAGGTTCTTCTTCATTGTCAGAGAGATCTCCTGATAAATTTTCAAATACCAAGGATTCAGAGTTCTCTCTTGTTTGCAGGCCTGGTCTTTTGGTGTCGTCAAATGTTACATTAAAGCTTTCCAACACCTTCTTATCTTCAATCACATATACCCTGAAAGCCTTAGATTCCAGAGAATAGCCCAGAAAAATGCCTTCATCTGCTTTGGCATCAAACTTGCCAAGATGTTCTCCATCTTTAAGTACAAAGCACTTTGCACCAAACACATGAAAGTACTTCAGTGTTGGCCATTAACTCATACAGAGTCTTTTCATGATCTTTGTTGATCAGGGTTCGATTCTGAGTGTAGCAAGCTGTATTCACTGCTTCAGCCCAAAAGTAAGTGGGAAGTTTTGATTCACTCAACATGGTCCTTGCTGCTTCAACCAAGGTCATGTTCTTCCTTTCCACTACTCCATTCTGTTGAGGAGTTCTTGGTGCTGAAAACTGTCTTGATATTCCTTTCTCTGAGCAGAAATCATTAAGAACTGCATTCTTGAATTCAGTTCCGTTGTCTGATCTGATTGTCCGCACATGTAGTTTAGCTTCCACTTCTATCTTCTTGATGTGATCAATGATTAGTTGTGTTGCTTCATCCTTTGATTGTATGAACAACACCCACGTGTACTTGGAGTAGTCATCCACCATCACCAATGCATATCTTTTTTCTTGAAAGTGACATAACATTGACTGGACCAAATAAATCCATATGAATCAGTTGTAATGGTTCATCAATGCTTGTCATTCCTTTGCTTCCATGTGATGCTTTCTTTGACTTCCTTTTTTCACATGCTTCACATAGTCCCTCCTGATTGAATTCCATCAGGGGCAACCCTCTCACTAACTCTCTCTTTACCAAAGAGTTCATAGTTTTGAAGTTCAAGTGTGAGAGCTTCTTGTGCCATAACCAACTTTGTTCTGAAGATGCCTTTGCATATAAACATGTAACTTCTCCTTCACTGGTAGAACATAAGTCAGCTATAAACAAATTTCCTTTTCTCACTCCCAGTAGAGTAAGCTTCTCATCCTTCCTGTTGGTGATCAAGCACTTGTCCTTTCTGAAATCTACATTGTAGCCTTTATCACAGAATTGACTGATACTAAGAAGATTGTGCTTTAATCCTTCAACAAGAGAAATGTTTTCAATGATGACATTTCCAGCTTTCAATTTACCATATCCCGTAGTGAATCCTTTGCTGTCATCTCCAAAGGTTACAATCGGGCCGGTCTTCTTAACCACCTCTGTAAGCAGGGACTCTTCACCTGTCATGTGTCTAGAACAGCCACTATCCAGAATCCACACAACCTTTGAGCTTTTAACCTTACCCTGCAATCACAGATTGATTAAGCGAACTTTGGTACCCAAAATTGTTTGGGTCCTGAAGGTTTAGATACTTTAACAGGAGTAACATTCAATTAAGTCTTACCCTGTTTGATATTCATAGTATCTGTGGATTTAACATTAACAATGCTTTTGCTACATTCATTCATCAACTTAAAATAAGCATGCATGATGTTGTACTTACATAGCAAACACTCTTTCTTTCCACAGGGTTCATGAAGATCAGGCATGTCAGACATGTTATGCATTTCAGAAGTATTATCAGTTTCTACTTTAACCTTTTTACATGCATGTGTAAGGTGTCCAGCAGAATTACAAATAGTGCACAACTTCCTAGATGCAATGGGAGAATATGGAACCATTTCCTGATTAACAATCTTCTTCTTCCCATTCCTGTTCTTTTTAGCATTACTAACTAAGTCACCTACTTCAGTTCTAGGTAAATCAGTTTTAGGTAATTCAGTTTTAACTGATTTCCTAGGCAACTTAGTCTTTACCTCTTTAACCTTCAACAAATCCTCCTCAAGCAATTCTTGTCTTATGAAAAGATCATCCTCATGAAAGAGTGGTGGAAAAGGCTTAAAAAAACCGGACAATCAACATTCTTAAGAACATGTGGAGTATTCCTTTTGACAACTGAAGGTGTCACCGGGAATTCCACTATCTTCTTACCAGCTTTCTTGTTATAGTCAAATCCTATAGCAGTTTTATTCCCTATGGCCTGAGTATCAATGATCTCCTTAGCAATTAGGGCGGAATTCTTAAAAGCATTCAGTTTCAAATCTAACTCTGAAATCTGCTTCCTGAGGATAGTCTCTATCTCATCATTACATTTGACCTTGTTCTCTAAGTACACATTCTTTTTCTTAAGATCTTCTAATGTGACATCTACAAGCTCTAGTTCTTCATTTTTAGATTCTAGATTTTTAATCTTAAGAACTACTTTAGCATTTTCCATTTCTGATGCTAGCATGCTTGTGTGTACATTAAACAATTCTACACTTAGATCTTGCACAGTTTTCTTGTACTCAGAATTAGACATATCAATTGTAGTTAAGATAGGTACATGAGATGATTGTGGTGATTCCTCTGAAGAGTCGGCCATTAGGGCAACATTTACATACTCTTCCTCTTCATCCGAATCAGTATCATCCCAGTGCTTTCCCTCTGCTATATAAGCTTTCCCTTTCTGCTTTCCAGAGAATGCCTACAATTGCTGTTTAAGCTTGGCATTCTCTTTCTTCAACTCATCATAAGAATCCTTCTTCTCATAGACATCTTTCTTGTCTCTTGCTTGACGAGGCTTCCGGCATTCAGTGGCGAAATGCCCTAACTCATTGCAATTGTAGCATCTTGATTTGCTTCTATCAATCATGCCAGTCTTGTAGCCTGCCTTAAAGCCAGTCCCTGGTGAATACTTGCTCTTCTGGAATCTGTTGGTTGAGCCCTTGAACTTATACTTAGGGTTTCTCTTGAAACGAATATGACTAAACTTTGCAGCTAAGTACGCCATGGTTTTGTCTTCCATCTGCTCAAGCTCTTCTAGGGTGTAGTAATCACTTTCATCAACACCCAGATTCACATAATCCATTTCAGCTTCTATAATCACCTCATTTCCAGCTCTAGGGGTTTGAACCTGAATATCAGAAGTTGTTGGTTCATCCACTACAAGTGCTGTTGATCTCACAAGTGCATTGTGCTTGTTATCCACTGTCCCTGGTCCGTAGATTATCACTCGTTGTTCTTGTTCCATCTTATAAGTCTTCAACTTGCCATAGATCATCTCTAGTGACATCTTTGTGAAGTCTATTCTTTCCCTTATGGATGATGACTTGTGTTCTACATGATGGGGCAGCGTCATCATGAACTTCCTGTTGGTTTCTCTCAGTGGATAGGTCTTCCCTTTCATTGCCAATTCATTTAGAAGCTTAGTATATTTCTCAAAGACCTGAGTTATACTTTCTCCTGGAAGAGACCTAAAAGCTTCGTACTGAGAAGTCAAGATGTCCAATCTGTTTTCCTGCACGTCTTCAGTTCCTTCCATTATCAAGTTAATGGTATCCCACATATGTTTCCCGCTTGTACAGTTCATCAACTGATAGCTCATTTCTTTGTCTACGGAGTCTGCTAATATCAACATCAAACCTGTGTCCAATCGAATCAGTTCTTTGTCAGAATCTGTATACTCGGTAATATCCTTAGGTTGGGTGCCTTGAGGAATCCTGCTACCATCAGGAGTTGTAGATTCACTAACTGGTTTCATTGGTACAAACGGTCCGTTCTCTAATATGCCAATATACAACGGATTAGATGCCTTGATAAATAACAGCATCTTCATCTACCACAAACCGAAATCATCTCTAGTAAACGGGGGAACTTTAATACCAGCAGTTGCCTTTGGACCACTCATGGTTTCTGAAAATTTCAAATTGTTTAAAATTCAAGAAATTCCAATTAAATGAAAAATTTTGAAATTTAAAAAATTTGCTTCGAATTTTCACGCTACGTTTGATTTTGGTCTCATTCACCGGATCTGATTTGTACGTCAATCAAGTAGCTTTGATACCAATTGTTAGGTCCAAAGTATCGTATAAGGGGGGGGGGGGGGTTTGAATACGATACTTACAAATAATTCAATTTCGTTCACGGATTAATCATTCAGTTCTATAACGAAATCAAACACACCAAACCAAACCAAGTTTCGGGGAATATATCTTTTTATAAATATAAACCTCGAGGGGTGCTACAATTTCTAATCCGTAGATTAGCTTCAATGAGTTCTAGGTTATTCACAATCAATACATTGATAGAATTCAAGCAGAATTAATTTCTCTAATATTCTCTCTGGCTTGATCTCTCTCTCCGTAATTGCTTCTGTTGTAAATGAACCTGACTAAGGAAGACACTGCCTCTCTCTTAGTAATTGTAGACTTGTTTTAGAAAAACCATCGAACCAATTTAATAGAATTAACCTTGGTCGTTAGATCTTCATCAACCTGACACAACAAATACTTTTCACCTGCTCTTTTCATTTGAAAACCATCGAATTGAATAAAGGTATTTTCCATTCGATAGTTTTATAAATAAAACTATCGAATGACAAATACTTTATTATGGTTTTCAGAATGGATTTCTTTGATCTCATTCGATGGTTTTTATAAACAAAAAAATCATCGAACTCTTTTTCCTTGTCCTTGATCTTTTAGAAAATACTTCTGAGTTCCTGGGTGTTTAAGTAATAGACTGTATCACTTTCTTCTGAGACGATAAAACAACTTGATCTTTTTAGTGCCGTCACCTAGTGCAACTGGTCTGGTTCACAGATGAATAACACTTGATCAATTCTTCTTTTATGTCTTCAATTCAATGCTTCTGATAAGTCCCTTGTCATTTTGGTTGCTTCAATTAAATCACTGGAATCCCGTGGTACTAACCCTAAATCATTCACATACTTCTGTCGTCTTGAAAGTCTTGTTTCTTTTGCTGTCACTGAGGCTTGAACATTTTCATGAACTTCTTTCCGTGACCTGTTTACGGACTTCAAGAATAGATAACGTATTTTGATTTTTTGAGTTTACCTTATCTTCCTTTGATTCTGGATTCCTGTGCTTCTGTTAATATTATTGTCTCTCTTGTCCTTTGTTGAGTTGTAGTTATCTCTGTTTCATCTTATGTTACATTATGCTTTACACAGTCTTCATAGGGTAAACATCTTCAAAGAATGTAGAATCACGAAATTCAACTATCGTGTTAGCCACTATACCGTCTATGTCAGGTTTTAAAACTAAAAATCTCATAGATGTAGTGGTTTCAAGATAGCCCAGAAAGATACAATCAACAGTCTTCGGACCTAGCTTCTTTCTCTTGTGTTCAGGGACAAGCACCTTAGTAAGGCACCCCCACACACTAAGATACTTAAGACTAGTCTTCTTGCCTTTCCATAACTCAAATGGTGTCTTGTCCATGTGTTTTAGAGGGACTCTATTCAGAATATGGCATGCCGTATTCAGAGCCTCTCCCCACATGTATTTAGGCAACCCAGAATTAATAAGCATACTATTAATCATATCTTTAAATGTTCTGTTCTTTCGCTCAGCAACCCCATTAGACTCAGGTGTGTATGGTGGAGTAACTTCATGAACTATACCATTGCTTGCGCAAAATTCATTAAAGGAGTTACTCGTTTACTCACCACCTCTATCAGATCTCAATCGTTTAAGTACCTTACTAGTTTGTTTTTCAACTTCAGTTTTATAAATAATGAATTTACTAAGTGCTTCATCCTTATGTCTAAGTAAATAAACATAACAGAATCTGCTACTATCATCTATAAAGGTAATGAAATATCTAAACTGGTCCTTACTCCTTAGTCAACACACCACCAAATTCACAAATATCAGTGTGTACTAAATCTAACAAGTCTGAATCCCTAACAATATTATGAAAAGGTTTCCTTATTTGTTTAGCAGACACACATACTTGACATTTAGAATTCTTTTCTATAGTATGTCTTGGAATCAATTCTAAGTTCATCATATTCTTAAGAGCACCAAAATTTAAGTGACCAAGTCTAGCATGCCATAAATTTGAAGATTCAACAAAGTTAACAGAAGGAGTAATATCTTTAATCAACGTTCCCAAAATGGGCTCATCATTAATTACAAATAAACCATTTGACAATTAACCCTTGCCAAAAAATGTACCAGTATGAATAAGAACTACTTTATTACACTTGAGAGAGATTTCAAAACCATTAGAAACTAAACAGCTTCCACTTATTATATTTCTACGCATGTCGGGAACATGATGCACTCTAGTCAGTGATAGAATACGACCCGAAGGGAACTTCAGGTCCACGTTTCCTACTCCATGTACTTGAGCAGCACTAGCATTCCCCATCGTCACTGTCAAGCTATGACTCTGTTGATAAGACACAAATAAACTAATGTCAGCACAAATACGCACATTAGCTCCAGTATCAATCAACCATTCATTTAACAGATAAATGGAAAATTGTACAGGGTTGTAGGTAACATACCGGTCCACATTGGTTTCAGAAGCCATAGCCTCACCAACAACCATGTTCACCACATGCCCACTTGCGGTTCCAAGCGCAGCATTCGCTTGCGCTACCACCTCGGTATTCTTCGCTTTCTTTGGAGGACAGTCCTTACTCCAGTGCCCAACCTGCCCACAAGACCAACATGGTTTGTTTGCCTTTGGTTTCTTGGCCTTGTCCTTGTCATTCTTAGGTTTATTACTATTACCCTTCGAGCTTCATTCACCTTCGAGCTTCCGTGCTCAATTGGCATCACATGTCCCTGTTTGGACTTGTGTTGTTCTTGCACCGAGATGTCCAGCATAAGGTTGGTCCAAGTGATCTCTCATTTCTGTCTTTTCAGGGAGAGAGCGAACTCTTCCCAAGATTTTGGGAGTTTTTCAATCACGCTCATAACCTTGAACTTTTCAGGGAGGTCCATTCCGGACTCCTTCAAAGCATGCACTATCATCTCGAATTCATGCACTTGCTCAGTCATGGACTTATTGTCCACCAGCTTGAATTCAAGGAACCTAGCCACAAAATACTTTTCCAGACCTTGTGAGTCAGTATTATGTGTCTGGTCCAGCTTTTCCTATAAGAGTTTTGTGGAGTAGTCATCTGATGAGTAAACATCAAACAAGGTGTTCGTTAGAGCAGCCAAAATAGCCGCTCTAGCCACCTCATCCTTCTCACCCCACTTTGTAAAAGCCTTAACCATGTCAGCCTTTTCTTGATCCATAACCGACTTCTCATAATCCACAACAGGCCACAAAACCTTTACAGTCAACCACAACTTCATCCTTTTCTGCCAACGAGAAAAACCGATGCCTCCATTGAATTTCTCTGGCAAGCCAGTTAATTCAACGGGTTGTGGAAAATTGTAAGTGGTCTAATCAATGACCCCAGCAGATGCACCAGAACTACCACTAGCAGGAACTTCACTCTCGTTAACCATTATGGTAAATAATATATAATAATTTATCTCTTCAAGAATGTTGGAAATATTAACAATTACAGCAACATAGAGGCAGTTATATAAATTATTTAACAAGTCCAGGCCAAGACAACAATTAACGAAATAAATCATGAAGGTAAATAACATGCATATCAGTGACTGAATAAACAAAAAAAAAAAAAAAGAGGTGTACCAGGAGCCATAGCCATAACAGTGTACAAAGAAGTTTAAAAATCAGCTGAGTCGCCAGTCCTTCCAAGAAGTCCTGACTGCTCTTGAATAGATAATTGCCCCCACTTACTGTGTTGGAATGCTTGCAACACCACCTCCAGGATAAAACAGCTCCGAGAAAGGGGTCCACAACAACTCCAATGCTCAACTTCGACTGGCACCTCAGTCGCTAGAGAAACCACAAACAGACAAGCTTCAAACTAAATATAAGGTGTGGTACTAAAAAAAATCAGCAACTTAGCTCTCTATTAATAGTAGAGGCTAAGCGTAACTGATACCACCCTAATTAATATTAGAATCGTAACTGACGATTTACATTTAATACATATTTAATCCACATATCAGTTTAATATTTTCGAATATATCTATCAAATCCTGTCCAGGTTCATTCGAATAAATATGTCCAGGTTCATTCGAATAAATATCAGTTACTGTCCCACTAAGTCCATCAGATTTTAATAAATAAATTAATATCCGACCCAGCTCAGCCCAACTGATAAGATAACCGAGCCCAATTTTGATAAATTAATTCTAATTAAAATATTAAATCACCTAAATAAAATCCCTCGTCCAGGTCGCCTTGCGTACGCGGGACGCCAAGACATTCGCCCAAATCGCCATTCGACCGAGCCGACCCGACTTGAGACGTGGCATGGCGTGGCGAGGCGGGCGGCGGCGCGCGCGTGTGTGAAGCACATACTAACACCATGCACCATCACACACCTTAGTAGTTGTATACTACCCATGTGTGTGATACTATATAAAGCCAACAACCCCCTTTATTTAGTTCAATGTGGGACAAATACACATTCTCATTTCAAGCTCTTTCAAGCTACTAACTTCAACTCTATTTCTCTATGGATTTCACTAAGAAAATTACTTCGATCCATATATGAAAATTTAAGTCCCCATAACAAGGAACATTTTCCAATCGTTAAAATCCGGAATTAATATGAAGAACATATAAATACTTATGCTCCAAAACTCCATTTTCTAACATGTTCGATATAAATCAAATAGAGCATCAATCTATACTATATTATTAAAGACGAAACATTAAAAGTTTTGGTCGGTCGGTCGGTCGGTATTTGGGCCAGGCCTATCTATAATTTGGGTCGAGGCTATCTCTAATCAATTTATTTATAACCAATTATTTTTTTCAGCTAAAACACATTACCTATTTTATATATTTTTCTAACCAAAACAACTCATTTTCTAAAAATAAAATTGGTAATATATATATATATATATATAATGGTAATATTATTACATATTTATAACAGATTACCTTTTTCAGTAAAAACACATTATCTGTTCTACATTTTCTAATTAAAGCAACTCATCTTCTAAACATAACACATGAAAAATATATATATAATGGTAATATTGTTATATGTAATTATTAATAAATAACCACTTACCATTTTCAGCTAAATGCATAACTTTTTTTATTTTTTTTCTAACTTAAACAACTAATTTTCTAAAAGTAACACGAGCAACATATATATAAAAAAGGTAATATAATTTTATATTTTTATCAGATAAAACACATTACATATTTTATTTATTTTTTCTAACCAAAACAACTTATCTTCTAAAAATAAAATATGTAACATATATATAAAATGGTAATATTATCACATATTTATAACTGATTATCTTTTTCAACAAATTATATGTTCTACATTTTCTAACTAAAACAACTCATCTTCTAAACATAACACATGGAAAATAAATATGTAATGATAAGATTGTTATCTATACTATAATATTATAAGCAAACCACCCTCTATTTGGTTGGTAGTTTGGTCATTTAGTTTGGTCCTCTAAATAATAACTGTTAGATGTAAATATAGGTAAATGAGAACCGTTGGATGTAATATTAAAATAATATTCTTTTTTTTATATCTAAGATGCTCCCACGGGTTCAAGGTTCGAATCCCGTCAACAACATATTAAAAAATTTTAAGATCAAAATACAAATAAATGCTAAAAAAATAAGATAAAAAATACTAAAAAATCATATTAAAAAATACTATTATAAGCAAACAACCATCTATGTGGTTGGTTGGTAGTTTGGTCTCTAAATAATAACCGTTAGATATAAATATAGATAAATGAGAACCGTTTGATGTAATATTAAAAGAATATTATTTTCTTGGTATCTAAAATACTCCCACGGGTTCAAAATTCGAATCCCGTCAACAACATATTATTATTATTAAATATTTACATCATCTATTTTTCTAAGCTACATTCAAAAGTTCAATATATTATTCCGTCGACAACATATTAAAAATTTTTAAGATCAAAATACAAATAAATGATAATAAAATAAGATAAAAAATAATAATAAATCATATAAAAATACTAAAATAATAAATTAAAAATATTAAAATTCATCCGTACATCGCACGGGTTATAGGCTTGTATTATTAAAATTATTAAAGACGAAACATTGAAAGTTTTGTAGTCTGGTCATGAAAGTTTTTGTAGTCTGGTCACTCAATTCATAGACTATAGATATTTTTTATCAAATCGATGAGAACCGTTAGATAAAATATTAAAATTATTATATAGAATATCTTTTCTATTTTTCCTAACTAAAACATCTCATTTTCCAAAAATATTGCAAACAATTTCATTTACTAAAATAACATAATAAAGTTATAATTGTTAATAACTAACTCATTACCCTTTTTAGCCAAATTGTAAATTCTTTTTTATATTTTCTAACTAAAATTTCTACTTTTCTATTTTTCCTAACTAAAACCTCTCATTTTCCAAAAATATCACGAATAGATCTATTTAATAAAATAAAATAATAATATTATAATTATTAATGACTAACCGATTAGCTTTTTTTCCCAAAACGTATATTCATTTTTATATTTCATAACTAATATTTCTCTTAAATAAAACCTCAAAAATATCACGGACTATTCCATTTATTAGCATAAAATACTAATATTATAAATCTATCTATCTATCTATAATCAATACTATTATATAATAGACGAAACATTAAAAGTTTGGTTGGTCGGTCGGTATGGTACGTTGTGATTTTACTTAATTACCCTTACTTAACTGTACTTCGTATTTTTACTTAATTAACCTTACTTATTTATAGAAATATATTATTAAATAATAATAATACCTATTTATAACCAATTACCTTTTTCACCTAAAATACATTATTTTTTCTAACAAATTTCCCTACTTTTTCAAATATATCACCGGCAATTACTTTTTTTTTTTAAACTAAAACATGTTAATTTTTCTATTTTTCGTTACTAAAACAACTAATTTTCCAAATATATCACGAACACACCTTTAATTATTTATTTTTAAACCTATTTTAATATTATAATTATTTTTTAAAAGTTTACCTATTTTAACATGCCTACTTATTTTTCTTAACAAATGCTATTACTAAAAATATTAAAATATAAATAACTAAATACCTCTTTATAACCAATTATCTTTTCAGCTAAAACACATTCTAGATTTTTTTCTAACAAAGTACCTCCTTTTCTAAATATATCACGGGAAATTACCTTTTTCAATTCACTTTTTCTAATTTTTTTCACTAAAATCCATTCATTTTCTAAAAATATCACGGATAAACCCTTTACTTATTTATTTTAAAATGTATTTAAATACTTTTAATTATTAAAATTTAAAACCTCATTTCCAAAAATATCACGGACATTTACCTTTTTTAAACTAAATATATGTTACATTTTTTATTTTTCCTTACTAAAACCACTTCTTTTCCAAAAATATAACGGGCAAACCCTTACTTATTTATTTTAAAATATGTTTTAATGTTTTTAATTAATTAAAAGTGTTCAGCTATTTTAACATGCCTATTTATTTTTTTAACAAATACAATTAAAAATTTATTTAAAAATAATAATAAAATAACAATTAACAATCCGTGCTTTGCACGGGTTTTAATAGACGAAACATTAAAAGTTTGGTTGGTCGGTATGGTACGTTGTGATTTTACTTATTTGCCCTTAATTAACTGTACTTCGTCTTTTTACTTAATTAACCTTACTTATTTATAGAAATATATTATTAAATAATAATATTACATATTTATAACCAATTACTTTTTTCACCTAAAATGCATTATTTTTTCTATTTTTTCTAACAAATTCCCCTGCGTTTTCAAATATATCACGAACAATTACCTTTTTAAACTAAAACATGTTAGTTTTTCTATTTTTCCTTACTAAAACCTCTACTTTTCCAAAAATATCACGGACAAACATTTAGTTATTTATTTTTAAACCTATTTTAATATTATAATTAATTTTTAAAAGTTTACCTATTTTAACATGTCTACTTATTTTTCTTAACAAATGCAATTACTAAAAATATTAAAATATAAATAATCAAATACCTATTTATAAACAATTATCTTTTCAGCTAAAACACATTATATATTTTTTCTAACAAAGTCCCTCCTTTTCTAAATATATCACGGGAAATTGCTTTTTATAATTTACTTTTTCTATTTTTCTCACTAAAATCCATTCTTTTTCCAAAAATATCACAGGAAACCCTTTACTTATTTATTTTAAAACGTATTTAAATACTTTTAATTATTAAATTTTAAAACCTCATTTTCCAAAACTATCACGGGCATTTACCTTTTAAAACTAAATATATGTTACATTTTTTATTTTTTCTTACTAAAATCCCTCATTTCCAAAAATATAACGGGCAAACCCATACTTATTTATTTTAAAATTTGTTTTAATGTTTTTAATTAATTAAAAGTGTTTAGCTATTTTAACATGTCTACTTATTTTTTGCACAATTACAATTAATAAAATATTAAAAAAATTATAATAACAATTAACAATATAGACGAAATATTAAAAGTTTGGTTGGTCGGTATGGTACATTGTGATTTTACTTAATTGTCCTTTCTTAAATTTGTGTTTTTACTTAATTAATCTTACTTATTTATAGAAATATATTATTAAATATTAATATTACCTATTTAGAACCAATTACCTTTTCACCTAAAATACATTATTGTTTTATTTTTTCTAACAAATTCCCCTACTTTTTCAAATATATCACGGGTAATTACCTTTTTAACTAAAACATGTTAGTTTTTCTATTTTTCCTTACTAAAACCCCTCATTTTCCAAAAATATCACGGACAAAACTTTAGTTATTTATTTTTAAACCTAATATTATAAATATTTTTTAAAAAGTTTACCTATTTTAACATGCCTACTTATTTTTCTTAACAAATGTAATTACTAAAATATTAAAATATAAATAATCAAATACCTATTTATAACCAATTACCTTTTCAGCTAAAATACATTATAGATTTTTTCAAACAAAGTCCCTCATTTTCTAAATATATCACGGGAAATTGCATTTTTCAATTACTTTTTCTATTTTTCTCACTAAAATCCATTCTTTTTCTAAAAATATCACGGACAAACCCTTTACTTATTTATTTTAAAACGTATTTAAATAATTTAAATTATTAAATTTTAAAACCTCATTTTCCAAAAATATCACGAACATTGTTTTTAACTAAATATATGTTACATTTTTTATTTTTTCATACTAAAACCCCTCATTTTCCAAAAATATAACGAGCAAGCCCTTACTTATTTATTTTAAAATACGTTTTAATGTTTTTAATTAATTAAAAGTGTTTAGCTATTTTAACATGCTTAGTTATTTTTTTAACAAATACACTTAAAAAATAATAATAAAATAACAATTAACCATCCGTGCATCGCACGGGTTTTAACCTAGTATATTATTAAAGACAAAACATTGAAAGTTTTGGTACATGTTTTTTTGGTATGCCTTATTTAATTGTTTATTTAATTATTATAAAAATTATTATAATCAGTTACCCTTTCAGTTAAAATGCATTACCATTTTTTTCTAAAAAAATCACGAGCAATTTCCTTTTCAAGCTAAATGTTACTTTTTCTATTTACTTTACTAAAATCCCTCATTTCCCAAATATATCACGAGCAAACCCTTACTTATTTATTTTAAAACATATTTTAATACTTTTAATTGGTAATTACATTTCCCCTCTTTTTCTAGAAAAATCACGGGCAATTACCTTTTTCAGCTAAAACATGTTATATTTTCTATTTTCCTTACTAAAATCTCTACTTTTCCAATTATATCACGCGCAAACCCTTGCTTATTTACTTTAAAATCTATTTTAATAATTTTAATTGACAATTATCTTTTTCAACTAAAACATGTCACCTTTTGTATTTTTCTTAATAAAACCCCTCTTTTTTTCAAAAATATCACGGGCAAATCGTTACTTTTATATTTTTAAAATTCAACGAAAACATGTTACTTTCTATTTTTCTTACTAAAACCCCTCTTTTTCCAAAATATCACGGGCAAACCGTTACAATTAATAAAATATAAATAATAAAATTAACAATTATTAAAAACAATTCGTGCATCGCACGGGTTTTAAGCTATATTATTAAAGACGAAACATTAAAAGTTTGGTAGTCGGATGGACGGACGGTCGGTACTTATTGATTTTATTTAATTACCCTTACTTATTTTTTAAAACACTATCACTAAATAATAACATTATTAATAACCAATTACCTTTTCAGCTAAAATACATTACCTTTTTACATTTTTTTTTCTAACAAAATCTTCTCTTTTTCTAAAAAAAACACGGGCGATTATCTTTTTTAACAAAAACATGTTACTCTTTCTATTTTTTCTTACTAAAACCCCTCATTTTCCAAAAATATCACGGGCAAATACTTACTTATTTATTTTAAAAATCTATTTTTTTATTTTAATAATTAAAAGTATTAAAATCTATTTTAATACTTTTAATTATGAGAACCTTTTCAGTTGAAACATGTTACTTTTTCAATTTTTTTCATTTTTTAAAGAAATTATTATTAAATAATAACATTTTTATAACCAACTACCTTTTCAGCTAAAATACATTACTTTTTCTATGTTTTTTCTAACAAAATCCTTTATTTTTCTAAAAACAATCACCGGCAATTATAATTTTCAACTAAAATATGTTACTCTTTCTATTTTTCCTTACTAAAAACCCTCATTTTCCAAAAATATCCCGGGCAAATCCCTACTTATTTATTTTGAAAACTATTTAAATACTTTTAATTACGGGCACTTACCTTTTCAGATAAAACATGTTATTTTTTCTATTTTTCCTTACTAAAACCCCTACTTTTCCAAAAATATAACGGATAAACAGTTATTAATTTATTTTAAAATTTATTTTAATACTTTTAATTATTTAAAAAAGTTTAACACGCCTACTTATTTTTTTAACAAATGTAAATTAATAAAATATTAAAACATAAATAATAAAAGTAATGATTATTAATAACAATCCGTGTATCGCACGGGTTTTAAGCTAGTATATAATTATTAATAAATAACCACTTAACCTTTTCAGCTAAACACATAACCTTTTTTTATTTTTTTCTAAATTAAACAACTAATTTTCTAAAAGTAACACAAGTGATATATATATATATAGGTATATATATATATATATATATATATATATATATATATATATATATATATATATATATATATATATATATATATATATATATATATAAAGGTAATATAATTTTATATTTTCTGATTTAAACAACTAATTTTCTAAAATTAACATGGGCAACATATAGATAATTGTAATATAATTTTATATAATTATTAATAAGTAACTAATTGTCTTTTTAATGACATTGTTTGTTTTATATTTTTTAAGTAAAACAACTCATATTCGAATTAAAAATAACACGGGCAAAATATATACAAACCGTTAGATCTATTATTTAAAAATATTTTATATTTTAATATCTAATATACTACTAAAGATTACGTCAATAATTTATTAAATGAAATTATATATATTATTAATAAAATATTAAAGAAACTGTGCATCGCACGGGATATAAGCTAGTAGTATATTAAGCGTATAAAACCTAATAAATAAAGTATGAAAACTAATAACATAAAAATATTAATAATTACAAATTAATATAATTAAAGATATTAAAAAAAACGTGTGTACAGGTTACAAGGTAGTAACATTAATATGTGCTATGTTCATTCTTGATCCCATAACGTACCCGATCCTTGAAGAGGGCTAATAATGCATCCCCATCCATATCTCGAAGAGGGATTCTCGTAATTAAAAATTATTATTTTTAAATAAAATTTAAATATTTTATATTAAACTTGTAATAACTTTTAATGTAATCAATCACTATATATAACATATGTATTAGATTTTAAATATGAATTAGCTCTTTAGGCAGTGTAATGCACGAACATACTCTATTCTTTTGTTCGAAAACTTTTTGTACATCTGCGTATTAGAGTAGCAATTGATGAGTTATACGACATTAAAATTAGTACAAGTTTGTATTACATTTATAAACATGAAAGTTTTTTTTTGTTTTGTTAGCTTGTACTGATTTGGACGTAATTGTGTCGTACAAATATAATATTTAAGGCATGTCATACATTATGTATAATTTCGTATAAATAATTACAATGTACATACATGCTTTAATATAAATTTTTGCTCAAATAATAATTTTTACCATATTTAATTCATAAAATTTATAATAAATCTAAATAATAGTATGAGATATATGATATGTAAGCGTATATGGTCATGATCTTACATTTACATAAATATATGCATATATATATATATACATACTAACTTACTAGCATATGTATGATGTTATTGTAAGCATTTGTTTGTATTTTGATGATAATTGTTTTTAATATATTGTCAACGGGAATAATATCTTGAACTTCTGAATGTAGCTTAGAAAAATAGGTAATATAAATATTTAATAATAATATGTTGTTGACGGGATTCGAACCTTGAACTCATGGGAACATTTTGAATATCAAGAAAGAAATATTTTTGTAACCTTACATCCAACGATTCTCCTTTTATCTATCTTTCAATCTAACAGTTGTTATTTAAAGTACCAACGACCAACCAAATAGAGGAATAGAAAGTAACATGTTTTCTTTGAATTTTAAAATATAAAAGTAATGACTTGTCCGTGAGATTTTTGAAAAAAAGAGGGGTTTTAGTAAGAAAAATAGAAAATGTGACATGTTTTAGTTGAAAAAGGTAATTGTCAATTAAAATTATTAAAATAGATTTTAAAGTAAATAAGTAAGGGTTTGTCCGTGATATATATGGAAAAAGAGAGTTTTTAGTAAGGAAAATAGAAAATATAACATATTTCAGCTGAAAAAGGTAGTTGCTGTTGGGATTTATGGTTGATAGCATAGAAACAACTTAACTTTGTACATACTTAATTTTTTAATTAAGTAGAACATACTGTCACAGCCAAAGTATGTTCTTGTAATCAGAATGCAATGTCATTTTAGTTGTGTAATTTGAAAGAAGTTCACTTGCTGTGTTCAAGCCTCAAAGAATGCATATTAGATGACAGCATGAATAAAGGTTACTGTCATAAGCATTGACAGTAAGATTACAAGAAGACAGAATGTTGCAAGTCACGACAGCATATTCACTCTGACATCAACATTGGCGGAAGACTACGCGATAGCAACTTTATCCCTCGACAGCAAGTTTGGAAACCTCGACAGCACTCTATGCGGGGAACTCATACTGTCACCAAAAGAACATTCATGTTGAAAGACGTGTGTCCTAAATCCAATCATGGATGATGAGTTAGGAGATACTTTGTTCAATCTGATTCAAGTTTGTTTAATTTAATAAAATGGTAATATGTTTTATAACGGGCTTTATCTATTTAAAGTGTTTAAATTAGATGATCCATAGTTTAGAGTAAAGCTTTAATGGATTATGATGAGATCATTATAATGAGACCTTAAAGATGAGAACTCTAAACTTAAATAGTTCCTGGTCGTAGGATAATTAATTGGTAGTTAATTAATCCGCAAAGATCGGTACATACTATGCTTGCTTCACTATGAAGGATGTCTGTTCTCATAGGCATGCTTGCTTCACTTGTGTGGTGACACTATAGCTAGTATGTAGGTGCTTATTAGGAATAAGTTCACTGAACATGACTCGATCAGTTGAACAACTAATGGAGTTCACTCATGTGTTAGTAGTTGTTCATATAGTGATGGTTGTACAAGTGTCCTTTGACTTGAGATCATCATAGTCATCTTGTAAACGTTTATTATTATCTATTTCTACTACCGACTTAATATTGAACCTACAGGGTCACACCATAAAAGATTAATTTATTGATGAAGGTATTTTGAGAGAGCAAGTTATTTTCTAAATAGTTTAGAAAAGGAAATAATGATTAAAATAGTTTTAATTATTATTAAAGCATTTTATAAGATGAAATATGGGGTTAATATATATATATATAAAGATATATTAAAAAACCCTAGGAGAGCCCTATAAATAGAATGAGATAGTTCATTCTAAAGAACTTGAGTTTTTGTGAAAACCTAGTTGCCACCCTCTTCTTCTTCATCTCTCTCTCTCTCTCTCTCAAAAGAAGAAAAACTCCATTTTTATAAAAGCTTAGTTTTATAAAAAGCTTCATCGAAGGATTATTCTTGGTGGATACCGGTAGAGTGCTTCACACTCTGAGGAGCAACTGCTAGAATCCATTTTATAAAGCTTCGATTTTCAAGGTATGGTTACGATTCCCCTCGATCTAGATTTTATATATTTTTTTCTATATGTGCGATACATGGTTTTTACGGAATAAGTGTTTTATCACGCTTTCGCTCATCCGTAAATTCCTTCAATGGCATCAGAGCTAGGTTTTGCATATAGAGATTCATATAAAAAATTTCAGATTTGTTTATGCATGTATGGATTTATTATGATTTTTGCAAATATATTTAGATTTAATTATGAATTAATTCGAAATATTGTTTGCATGAGATTTTGACCATTGATCTGGGTTCTACAAGTGTTGTAGATCATCTAGGTATTTTTTTCATAATTTTGTGATGTGTAGATTATTTGTTATGAATTTTTTAAAATTGTTTTAATTAAAATTCATAAAATAATTATGCATGTTGAAATATATGAATTAAAATTTGCACAAGGACCCCATAGATACTTGCTTATTTTGCTTTTGTTTGATTTCAGAAATCATATTATTTTGCTTTTTTATTAATTTATTAATTAATTGTTAATTAATTTATTAATATTAAAATAAAATATTAAATAACAATAAATGCATTGATGGCTAAGGAGTTACAAAGCTAGAGGAGTTACAAATTAAAAAAAAAAAAAATTAAATTACTGTTCCTCTGCTGCTCCGCGCGTGCGCATGGCGTGCAAACTCTGGGAAGGGGGGTAACGCATTCTGGGAATGTGTTATAGGGCTGTAACGCATGAGCGTCATGCGTTACACAATTAATAGCATTTAACTGATGTAACGCATTCCAGTAATGCGTTACATCCCCTCTGTCCACATTAAATTTGATTTTTTGGGAGTTTGATAACTCCGTTTTGGGCGTGCAATATACCGTTGGATTCGTTTTTCCGAGACGGATCTAATGGAGTGGTCAAATATTTTTTATATAAAAGTTTGGAACTGTTTATATTCCCGGAAATGTTTTAAAGCATGTACTAATTGTTTTAATTGCTTTTAAATACTTTAATAAATCCATACATCATTATATCATTGTATGACATGATATTACTTGCATGCTTACTTGTTTATTTATTTTTATATATGAGATATATGCCTATATTTACCATGCGATGATAGATTTAGGTGAACTTAAATCAAAATAAGGCGTGCTCTAGAAAATCTAGAATAGGAATCGTTTCTTGCCTTAACAATAATATTATGAGTACAACCATGAGATTCTTATGTTTATGAAACATAGAGGGAAATACTCTTTTGATGTTGAAAATGAAAATTTCTGTCTAGGCCGTTGGGTTTTAAGCGGGACCGATGTGACCCCTCCAACACACTGGGAATTTTTCATTTAAATATCATAATTGTATTTTGTTCAAGAAAAAGAGAATCTCCTAGTAATATGATTATGGTTGCAACATAATATAATCCCTCTTAATTAAAATTTATATCAAGTAGTAAATGGCCAATGGCACAACGGGCTTGTGTCGGTCATAGCCTTCCAATATAATAGCAAGTAGAGTTCTTATATTGAGACATTGTCGTTTCGTGCTACAGCCGAGGGTTTTGTTTTGAGATTAAGAGATGCTTGTCTATCACATGAGATGTGTATGATAAATTAGGTTTCAATTGTCGTTACGTGCTACAGCCGTGGGCTTTTGGAATTCTAATTTAATTATGCAAGATGTTGGGTTTGACTTGACTTAGAATATTGAGTGAGTCGTGCCACAGCCGAGACTCAATGATTCAAGAGGCTAAAAGATAATAAGGAATAACATGAGATGTAGTTGACAAGAGTTGTCTTCCTATGGAACATCACATTGCGTTTCGTGCCACAGCCGAGGTGATGTGATGGAAAATAGGATCCTTATTCTCACTAACATTATGAATGTTTAGTTATACATATAGAGGGTTGTATAACTTAAATAAAATAGTGGGAGCCACCAATGAATAAAGACCCGATTTATATGGTGTTGTAAGAATAAAATTGAATATTTACTTAGTAGTTATGTGTATTCACTAATAGAATTATATATATACTATAATTTCTGCACTATCACACATCGTAGTAGAATAACACGTTGACTTATCCCGAATATGCTGATGAACTTTGAAACTTGAGAAATGTTCTCAAGAATGAAAAGTTAGACGAAATGTTTAACTCGTTAATACAAAGTGTCTTATTTGCGATGCACATGGAGATGTGTATGAGACCAAGTGCAAGAGGTCTAATAATGCAAATGTTGCAAAGTAAACCAAACTGATGTCTATGAGCTTGAGACTGTGCAAACAGTATGAGCACAAGGACATTCAGGGCGACCTTGTTGCTTCTATAAGAGTTGTAGAATGTGATAAATAAGACGATTCAATATAGGATATCGAATGAGCTATTCCATAATAGTTATGCCGAGGGTTGATCTATGAATAATCATAGACTCAAGACAATCAATTTGATTGATCGTCTAGGGTAGGTTGATTTTGTCATAGATGGAAGCTAAGTCGAGATATGATCTTGAATTAGCTTCCGAATACGAATTCGCAAATTTGTTGTGAACTCTTACATGAAAAGGTTGGATATCAGATTGTCTGAAATCTACTTCATGTTAAAGATTGTTGAGACGTATTTCCTTCTTAGAGAGCTTTGTTCTTCAGACTGGTAACGGTTCTGGAATCAAGTAGTGGGAGATGAACCATACCATCAAGAAGAAGTTTGTTAGTGAGTGATAACATAATTAGTCAAAGGTTAAGTTTGACTCCAAAAGCAAAAGAGTTTGTTGCCACCTAACAAAGGTGGGTTATTGGAAGATCAACTACAAGAGTTGTCTTGTAGAGTTGAAGAATTAGAGAAGTTTAGTGGGACTGAAACTTCTCATTTTGAAATAGGGACTATGGAATAGAGGTAATGGAAATCCAAAGAATTATAGGCTTGTTTGCACGAGTGAGAAGAGTATTCGCTTGTTGCATGGTGATGGGTTACAAGAACCATATGATTATTGAATCACATTATGCATGCGAAACTCGTCTCACTCGAAAGACCACTATATCTCTATTTTCTTGAAATAGAGAGATAATGAGCAACAAAAGTGTTAAAATTAGTACACATAATTGTATATGCACCAGTGACAACACATGCCAGAAAAGGATTCACACGCTTCATTAGAATTCACGGATATGATCCGGATTCAGATATATGTATTTGATACAATACAAATTCGAATCTTTTGGAGTGTTTCAAAATGAATAATAATGAAATACAAAACAAAACAGCAAGTGTTGGGACTCTTTGATAAGATCAAAAAGGATATACACTTGAGTGAGTGTTTTGAGGTTATCTCAAATCTTAAGTTTAAAGCTTCACGTTGGACAGATCCTGAGATTCTACAGGTAGATGGAATGTACGAAGGAGCGAACAAACTTTGTTAGACATCGTTTGGTTCATGTTAAGCTAAATTGATCTTCTAATATATGTTTAGAGTTGAATTTTATAAATATCAGTATATCTACTGAATATAGTATCTTCTTAATCTGTTCCTAAGTTGTCATATGAGATATGTAGTGCAAGGAACACAAGTCTTAAACTTGTTAAGATTTGGGATGTCTAGCTTATGTCAAAATGTTTAATTTGATAAGCTAGATGGTAGATCCAAAATGTAAGTTTGTGAGATATCCTAATGATAGTCAAGGATGTTGGTTGAATATTCTACTGAATATAGTGTGTATGACATACTGCCTACTTAGAGGAATTGTTCATTCTAGAAGGGTTCAGTGGGAGGAAGGTTGAACTTAACTAAGTTCAAACACCACAAATTACAAAGGTTCTATAGGAGGAACATTTTTAGATAGGATAACTTTTTGTAGGTTAGCTTAAGTATAGGTCTTGATATTTTATCACTAACCTGAGAGGTTGACTGCCTTGTCATTAAGAATGACAATGAGTTGTCAATTATATGATAATGACCTTATGACTTATACTAAAGCTATGAGTTATGACTCGGAGAAATGGCATAGTACCATGAAATCCGATATAGATTCCATGTACATCAACCAAGTACGGACTATGGTTGAGGACCTAAAGGTGTCATAACCGGAAGGGTACAAGTGAGTCTATAAAAGGGAGATTGGAGTGAATGGCTGGGTAAAGACCTATAAGTCCTTGCTTATTGTGAAAGGATTCAATCAAAGCAAAGAGATTGACCTTGATGAAAAAAAAAATTCACATGAAGTAGTGCTCAAGTCTATTCGGATTTTGTTTGCGTTTGCGGCTAGTAATGACTATAATATCTAATAATGGTCGAACGGTCGACCCTCCTCGATAGGAAAATTGAAGAGATGTGTAGTTGACACAATTAGAGGGATTTATTGCTATGAGTAGCAAATCTATGGTCTAATAGCCACGACAATCCATTTATGAATTGAAGCAAGCTTCTCAATGATCGAACATCTGTTTTGATGAGACAATCAAATAGTTTGATTTTATCAAAGACAATGATGGATCATGGATCTACAAGAAGGTTAGTGGGAGCGTGATGACATTCCTAATAATGTATGTGACATACTTATGATAAGGAATGATGTATCGACGCTAAAATTAGTCAAAGTGTGGTTATCTAACATATTCTCTATAAAGGACTTGGGAATGGCTTCCTATGATATAGGAATGAGAATTTATAGGATAAACCAAGTGTTGGGCTAAACCCAAAGTATGTACATCATTTATATGCTAAGATGTTTAGCATAAATAACTCCAAGAGTTACTTGAATTGTCAAGTCACGGAGTTACTTTCTCCAAGATAGTGTCTTTCTACGACATCTGAGGAGAAATGACGTATGAGTAAGATTTATTATGCTTCGGCAAATGTATCTATCAAAATACCGGATGTACTATACAAGACTTGATGATCGCTAACTCACTAGGCGAGATAAGCGAGCACTAGTCTAGTCCTTGAGAAGCGCGATAGTAAGCTGGAAGAACGTCCTTAAATACTTTCGAAGAATTAAGGACATCTTTCTTGATTATGGTGGGTCAAAAATGAAAATCGAGTGTTATAAACACTATGATTTTCTTAGGACAAATGTGATAGAAAATCCATGTCAAAATAAGTGTTAATTCTAAATGGATGAGCGGTTTGTTGGAAGAATTCCAAGCAGCTTAAGATAACTGATTCCGTAGTGGAAGCACTATATGTATATAACTATAAGTGAAGCTACAAAGGAGGTTCTTTGGATAGCGAAACCTGTTTTCGCTGGTTAGACATGGTTCCTAGCATAGGATTTATATTGTTGTATCGGTACAACATATGGTAGTAGCGCAGGCTATGGAACCTAGGTTTAATCAGGGATTCAAGATCCAAGTTGCGGCACTTTCATATGATATATGAGATCGTTGAAAGTAGAGATGTTTAAGTCAATATTGACTTGACACCCATAACAACATAGTAAAGACCATTTACAAACCGTTATTTGAAAATCGCTTTGTTCTCTATTAGGAGAAGTTGTGTATGAGGTACCAAGGTGATTGGTTTTAGTACAAGTGGGAGATTGAAAGACGTGTGTCCTAAATCCAATCATGGATGATGAGTTAGGAGATACTTTGTTCAATCTGATTCAAGTTTGTTTAACTTAATAAAATGGTAATATGTTTTATAACGGGCTTTATCTATTTAAAGTGTTTAAATTAGATGATCCATAGTTTAGAGTAAAGCTTTAATGGATTATGATGATATCATTATAATGAGACCATAAAGATGAGAACTCTAAACTTAAATAGTTCCTGGTTGTAGGATAATTAATTGGTAGTTAATTCATCCGCAAAGATCGGTACATACTATGCTTGCTTCATTGTGAAGGATGTCTGTTCTCATAGGCATTTGTGTGGTGACACTATAGCTAGTATGTAGGTGCTTATTAGGAATAAGTTCACTGAACATGACTCGATCAGTTGAACAACTAATGGAGTTCACTCATGTGTCAGTAGTTGTTCATAGAGTGATGGTTGGACAAGTGTCCTTTGACTTGAGATCATCATAGTCATCTTGTGTACACTGAACTATACTTTGGTTTAGCTCTTAGTCTCGAGGGACAATAATTAGTGCTCTTCTGGGTATAGGAATTTGTGCACGAAGATAGTGAATGATCAATAAAGGATTTGCCCCTTCCAGTGAAGGAAGAGAATGTCCTATGTTATTCCATTTATGCTAGTTCAGGAATCTCTGGCCAAAGTGAATGAAATTAGAAAGAAGTTTCTAATTTGCATTAATCGGAACTAGGCATAGTGAATAGGAAAGCATATGATTAAATTTGATAGGCTTGACACGAGATCCATGCCTTGTATTTAATCGGGATATTGTAGGGTAGAAGGAATTGATTGTACTGAAACTAGTCACTGACAGGTTCTTGGTATTCTAAGCAGTGAATTCATATTATCCGGATAGTCGCGATATGTTGAGAAGCATCACTCACGATGTAGAATAAATATAATTAATCAGTTAATTATATTTAATGAATTATTAGAATTCATATAAATAATAAATAAAAAGTTTATTATTATTTATTTCTACTACCGACTTAATATTGAACCTACAGGGTCACACCATAAAAGATTAATTTATTGATGAAGGTATTTTGAGAGAGCAAGTTATTTTCTAAATAGTTTAGAAAAGGAAATAATGATTAAAATAGTTTTAATTATTATTAAAGCATTTTATAAGATAAAATGTGGGGTTAATATATATATATAAAGATATATTAAAAAACCCTAGGAGAGCCCTATAAATAGAATGAGATAGTTCATTCTAAAGAACTTGAGTTTTTGTCAAAACCTAGTTGCCACCCTCTTCTTCTTCATCTCTCTCTCTCTCTCTCTCAAAAGAAGAAAAACTCCATTTTTATAAAAGCTTAGTTTTATAAAAAGCTTCATCGAAGGATTATTCTTGGTGGATACCGGTAGAGTGCTTCACGCTCTGAGGAGCAACTGCTAGAATCCATTTTATAAAGCTTCGATTTTCAAGGTATGGTTACGATTCCCCTCGATCTAGATTTTATATATTTTTTTCTATATGTGCGATACATGGTTTTTACGGAATAAGTGTTTTATCACGCTTCCGCTCATCCGTAAATTCCTTCACCTGTGACAGCAAGCTTTGCGGCAAACGTAACTGTCTCGAGAAAGATCCTTGTTCTAGGTATCTTCTCAGTCAAATCCCATGACAGTTTCAATGTTCAAGAAACAGACGTGTTGTAGTATCCCTAAGCTGCACCAAGTCTGCAAGACTACGATAGAAGCTTCAAGCACTACAAAACAAAAGCGAATCAATTCAAGAGCAAGGTCAAGTCTCTATTTGCTGAATTGTTTTAGCTGGAAATAGAATGAATCTAGGTTGCTTTCTTTGTATTGTATATCTGACATGTTAGCAATTTAGGAAAGTCACATGGGTAGACAGTTTGTAAGAAGCTGCCACTTGATAATGATAGCAACTTCACAAACCCGTGTTGACAGTGATAGGATTAGTTTATACTTAGACTATCAATTCATTCTAGAACAAAAACGAAAGCAAGCAGTGTCTTGAAGAAAACAGAAGCTCAAGATTTCACTCTTGAGGTTGTAGCAACACTTTGCAAAATAAATAAAAACATTTATTTTGTGAAACTTGTCTTTAGATCATACTGTTTGTAAATGCATACATATTACTCATAACATTAAATCTTAGTTTTGGTTGTTGAAATTGAGATTGAATTTTATTAGTATTGGATTCATCCCCCCCTTCTGCAATACACGAGGACCAACAACTGGTATCAGAGCAAACAGATTAACATACATATCTGAGATCACGACGACAATGCAGAAATCAAACAGTATCAAGATCCCAGCTTTTGATAAAGAAAACTACAGCATTTGGAAAAGAAAGATCTTGTTGTTTATCAAAGATGCGAATCCACTATACCCAGGTATTCTCGAGAATGGTCCTTTCATTCCAAGGAAGGAAATTGAAGCCACAACAGTAAATGGTGAAGTCATTCCTGCACATTGGGGTCCCAAAGATCCCTCGGAAATTTTGGAACCTGAGAAGGAGAAGATGGTGCTAGATGATCACTTGCAACTCATCTTGCTCGATTCTCTCACGTTGGATAAAGCCATGTGTGGAAGTGTGATAAGCTGCACATCAGCCAAGGAGATGTGGATCAGGTTAGCTTTACTATATGAAGGAAGTGAAGAAGTTAAGGGCAACCAAAGGCAAATACTGATATCACAATATGAGGCTTTTATGGCCAAGCCTGTAACAGCCCCAAATCTGGGGTCAGGGATCTAGGGTTGTCATAATCCATGTATTCCTTGCCTTACCTGTATTACTCACACCATTCATAATTCACCTGCTCATGACCCCACAACATATGTCTCACACACACACACACACACACACAGGTTAGAGTCTCAGAAACGACACAATACAACAACTGCGGAATAAATAACTTTTATTACAATACCCAAATGTCTTTTGAATCTATTACTGATACAATTTCTAAGTATTGTTACATTACCAACTTAGCCTTCTGATGCTCACAATCCTCTAATACTATTCATGTCTATACATAAGTTGAATACCAAAAGCCGTAGCCTGATTCGATTGGTTCGTACTACTCTCGGGATCGCTGCTAGAAACTGCTTAATGGAAACGCCTTGCGAGGTATGTGCCATCCCATTGGCATCCTGCTTCGCTGCTATATAATATATATAAAATAATAGCAAGAGTGAGCGATAGCTCAGCAAGGTAATGAAAGTATGGCATAATTCTGCCCTTTTATTCAACCCAGAAATAAAGCGGGTATGCGACAATAATTTGTCAAAATATCTTGATACTGAAATCATTTCCTTATCGGAATGTATTCCAAAAATACCATTGTTGTATTTCAAATATCATCTCCATAATATTCTGCAAACTTTCGATATTCATACTATGAACAAAGTTCTAGTATAGTATAAAAGATGAAATAACAAGATAACTCAGTATATCCTTTCTGTAAAATATCTGCTATATAAAATATAAGCAGACTATCAACATATACTTGAAAGATGAAGTTATAAGGAAAATCCAATATAAGGTTTCCATAACCCAAAATCCACTCATGCATATATATATCCTTAATCAGGTTTTATCAGAGTCATAACTCATAAAATAAAAGATGAAGTTATAGGAATTTCCAAGTATCATCTTTCATATCAAACATTTATCTCATATCATATTCTGGAAATAAAGACAAGGCAAAATATGTCCAATCCATTTTCGAAACTCATCTGATTCCATATACCCTTTTTGTAATCTCATATGCTTTCTGATAAACTCATATACTGGAATAAACATGAATACTCTTGAGTAAACTTTCTTTTTTTTCTGAAAACTTGCATAAAACATGCTCTTTCATGGATGATGAACTGTAGATGGAGATTCTGGGCGCCGAGGATACCCCTACGATGATCAGTCGCAAGCTGTATCCCCCTGATCTTTTTCTACGTAGAAGGGAAGAATAGACAGTATCTGACTGACCTACCTCCCCGCCAATCGGTTGTAGGCAGGAAGTACAGACCCGTTTCACCAGTCCGTCGGCCTGTGACTCTCCTATGAGGAAGAACAGACCCGTTTCACCAGTCCGTCGGCCTGTTGCTCTCCTCTTTCCTACGGTCGGGCAATTTCTGATAAACTAAGGGAAGAACAGACCCGTTCACCAGTCCGTCGGCCATATTGTAATTCCCTTAGGGGACCGGCGCTACTCAGTCCCTTACATACTCTCCAAGTTCGAGTAAATCCATAACACTGAAACATGAAGTTCCTTTCCCTTTTTCCCCAAGGATACAACTCCACAAAGTAGTCATATCTGGTTGGAAAGGAAAATTCACCCATATTTCCCAAGCTGACGCTTGTTAATGGATGCAACTAATTCCACTGATCTTACCCCTCGAATCTTGAGGAAGTAATCAAAATCATTTTGATGGTAGTAAACCAGACTGATAAATTTATTGATTTAAAAAGGCTTAGGACCGGGCAGTCCACTGGAAACATACATAAAATCTCGAGAAAGGTCCCATGCATTTGTAGTTTGAGCGAACATTTAAGTCTTTCTGAATATAGACTTAAACGGAAAATAGATTTGGGAACCTTCTCTATTTATAATAAAAATTGACTGAAATATACTTTATTAGCTATCTAGGGTTTAAAACAGTTTTCACAAAATACTTCCTTAAGAAGTAGGGCTTTAAATAATTAATGCAAACTATATTTAATAAAGAATATTTATTTAGAAATAATTCTCAAGTACTTTCTTATCAAAAAGGGTAGATAACAACTATTCATCATATATTTAAAATATACCCTTAATAGATTAAACTCCAAATGATCTTTAATTTATAAACCACTTATCGAGATTAATTGTAATAACACAATAAAATAACCCTAGATAGCAACTGATACCATTCTTAGTATGTAAAATAAATATAGAGAATATATAATATATCTCTAGATAACAACTGATACCATTCCCGGTCCAAAGTATAAATGCAGAGTATATTCCCCCTACTGAGGGTTTTGCTTAGCACATCAGCTCCAAAATATTACTATAACCATAGCTTATAAGCTCGACTCATATCGATAACTTTTACTTAGCATCATAAGTATCATTTCGAAATCGTAAACACATAACATATATCTCAAAATCTTTTATTTATCACAACAACAGTTTATAGAGGTATAGGTTTGAAAACTTGCATACAACAACATAGCGACTCCCAGTCTAGAGTCGAAACAATGAACATGCTCTTATCTATAGAGCTACAAGGTATACCGGTTCGTAAGTATATTATCTCAAAACTATACATGGCAAATGCAGTGTTATATAATTAATACTTCAAAGTATGGATTTAGAAAACTTGCCACAATACTTGCAACAAAGATTTGGTATATAAATTGGGAATACACAAGTATTGAACATAGGAAAATATACATACTCTGAATAATAGAGTAAGGTTTAGTAAACTTGCCTGATGCTCGAGAAGTGATAGGGGTTCGCGACGATGCCGGACAATCTAGACAAAGTCAAAGAAAACGCACGATTAATCCCCTGGATAATCCACTTGTACTCTATGCTTAAACACGTAAGCGAAACACAATCAAGGCATTACTAGCTCGTTATAGGCTCATACTAAGTCCATGTTTAGTCGACAATTACTTCAGTCGTAGGTTTAATCCGAAATCGATCCTCGAATACAAGTTATACTTAACCATTTTCAACATTGGTTCCTAAGTCATGCTCTTAGTGGTTTTCACTTGCGCAACCTCGGCTAACACATTTTTATAAAATCGGAAAATAATCTTTTGGACTCGAAACCTTCGTACAAACCTTCATAACTGCCCTTGACACTTCAATACAAAATTTCATATTTTAAAACAACTCTTAAGGGTCTCAAACATAGCCACAAAGTTGGTACATTTCTGCAATCTCATTCCTTGAACTACTTTCACTACAATGGTCATATCTCATAAACCGTAAATCGTAATGACATGATTCTTGCGCTCACATAAACTAGAAACAAATCTCTACACACTCCTGTTCATAACTGAACCAAAAGAGGCAGTTAGGTTTTCTGATTCTAGGCAGTTTATAGAGTTACCGAAAATCGGGCATTACGACGGCTTAAAATCGAATAATCCTATTTTGTCACAACATAACCAAGCCACACCGGGCATACCATACATCTACAACCTCAACAAAAAACCATCATACACCTCTAAGATCAGTGGGGAGGCTCAAATCCAACACCCATCATTTTACACATTCAAACAAATCCAAATAATCACTAAATCACTTAATCATGATCTTAACTTTACATGAACATCAAAACCACTTTAAAACTCATATAAAACTCAAAGGGGCAGAGGTTTATACCTTCCTCCAAGCTTGCTTGCTGCTATATTCCTTATGTAACCTTAGATCCTTGCTTAATACAACCTTTGGAAGCCACAAACTCAATATCAAAAGCAACAAAGCAAAATACAAGTTACTATTCATCATCTTCTCCAACTGTTACTCACTGAAATCAAAGGGTAAATCACAGAGGTGAGGCGAGCGCTTACCATGGTTGCGTAGAGGTTCTCGAGAGCTTCGATTTGAGTGGTGGAACGCCAAAAACGGACAACGGAATCTCAAGTTATAAGCATTTCTTTCTCCTCCATTTTCTTTCTTCTTATCTCCCGAATTTTTCTTCAAGGTGGAGAATTCTTCTTTTTCTTTTCTTATTTAATTACTTTGATATTTGTGATATTTTAATAGTCAAAATGGTGAGTCATGGTCTTTGGTGTCTTCTTCCTTCGACACTTGTCGCACATGCAACGGCTTTGTTAAAGTAACTTTGCTGGTTCGTTTCTTTTCACCTGGATGATCCAAATGTTGCATTTCTCGAACTAATCTTGTTACATGTTACTTCCATGTCTATATTTAATCCTATACGTCCTTGATATCTCTAATTCTTTTATTAACCCATATCCATAGAATTGATAATCTAAATCCTTCAATATTCCCAAATAATGATTAATCCGTCCGTTAATGGTGAAATTTCGGAGAAAACGGAAATGCTATTTTTCCGATTCTGACAGCTTTTGCATTCCTTTATTTTCATCGTAGATCATTAATACAGCTTTGAAAGTTTACTATATTGTTCCGCATATGGTGTGGTCTGAAAACTTTTTAAACGACAAAAATTTACTATTCATCAAAAGTTACTATTCATCAGTGGTTTTTCTATAATCCTTTGGATCAATTCCGTTCCAATATTCCTGGTTTATTTCTCTTTACTTCTTGCACTTAGAAATGTTCTAGTGCTTTCTCGGGCACACGCTATCTTGTTTACGGAGTTGTCGGATGCATACCAGATATCGATTTGGATGACATAAAAATACTTTTCTTCCTTGGAATATTGTATTCTTATTTTCCAGAGAGATTATTCTTATCTATATGTTCAGTCCATTCTTACTATTCTCAAAATGTTTGAAAACCGAAATTCATATTCATTTCATAACTTGATTCTCAAAGTCATTGCCACTATCCATATTTACATCAACATATAATAAAAGTTTTAATTCTACCCAAAATCTGGGGTCTTACAGTCTCCCCTCCTTAAAAGGATTCCGTCCCGGAATCACTCTGAAAACAAATGGGGATATCTTTCTAGCATCTCGCTCTCTAGCTCCCAAGTTGATTCTTCCACATTATGATTCCTCCATACCACTCTGGCTAGTTTGATGACCTTGTTTCGGAGTACTTGTTCCTTTCGATCTATAATTTCCATTGGTTGCTCCACATAGGTCAAGTCTGGTTGTATGTCTACGTGCTCGTACTCTACATATGCCGGGCACCTATAGTATTCTGACGTAGCATTGACACATGAACCCCGTTATGACCATTCTACAAGTTTGGGGGGGGGTAAGGCTGGCTCGTAGGCCACCTTCCTGGCGCGTCTTAAATCTCAGATGGCCCAAAGAATATCGGGCTCACTTCCCTTTCTTTTCAAATCTCATTAATTCCTTCCTTGGAGATACCTTTAGCATCACGAATCTCTAACCTCATATTCTCTATCTTGTTTGCACAGAAATACACCAGCATAAACTTGTTTGCCATTCATCAACTTGCCATTTAGCTTATCAGTAGCAGTACTATCTCTATACTCGCGGGCTTAGTCCGCATACTTTCTCTGTCTGTCTTGGTTGTCACTAGCCGCTTGTTGGTGAAATCTTTTGTCTTCCTAGTTTGTTGGACTAATTTGGGTTTTGTGTAAAATCTCATCCTTTAATTCTCGATCATTCGGAATCCATCTCTGTCCCATTTTAATTAAGGGTATCGGCCACCACATTGGCCTTCCCCGGATGGTAGTGTATCTCACAGTCATAATTCTAGGTCAATTCTAGCCATTTCTCCATCTCACGTTATCTACTATCACGGATAACTCAAAGTCTATTCATTACATTCCATAAAAATTTGTGGGTGCATAGTCAATCCCAAAATAACCTCGCTGAAAACTCGAAGTGTCTATTCCCGGTACGAATCGCAGTCTTGGGTATATCCTCGGATTTAACTTCCAACTGGTGATACCCAGTTCTTAAATAAATTTGGAAATACACAACGTTCTTCCGCTGATCAAACAATCATTTACAAGGGTACCTATTATTTAAAGGTCCTGACAGTGGGCTGCTTGTTGGAGGTAGCCCTGTTTGAAACCTACTGGCTTTCTTTTATTCCGTGTTCACAAACTCCGGAGCAAACCTCAATAATTCAGAAAAACTTGGCCTCATACTCGGTCACAGTCATGGTTTCTTGTTTTAACTCTTTAACTTTCATTTCCATCCGGGTCTCCATATATTTCCGGAAATTATTCTTGCTGCACCTCTCCCAAGTCACAATACCAGCTCCCTTTGACTCCATCGTCAGTACTTATCTTGCTAACCCAGAGGTAGTGTCCATTCGTAACAACTCCTCCAAAATCTCAATTCCACTATAGGGCATCTATCTAACACCGTTGTCACTGGAGTTCACGGCACATCGCTATTTCTTTCACATATATCGATTGACACGCTTTCCATTATCATAATATCCTTGGGAGAATAAACCAATTTCATTGATATGTCACTAACATTCTATTCGTCTTAGGGATTCGCTCCTGACATAGGCGATTTCGTCGCGAATCTAATTCCTATCAGCGAATTTTTGACTTATTTGACCTGGTTGGCCTTCCCTTGAAATTCAATAAGGATAACAAAATTATGGGGCCTTGAAAAGACAGCTCCCATATCAAGGAAAACGTCACACACTGGTGATCGTAACGTTATGAGTTTTAAGGTAACCTTATTGGAGGTAAAAGAATTTATCGAGAGATCAACATGATCATAAGAACTCAACGTTGTGTGCCTCGATTGAGACATTACTAAAGATAATTAGCCTTCTTGTATTTCACAACTTACAAGTGATGGCGTCCCATCAGAGTTCTATCACACAGACAGATAGTCCTTGTAGCCCCTATAAGTATAGGGTTGTCCGTCTCAGTGGAAGTTGAAAAGTATGAAAGCAATTCGATATCAATTTAATGATTATCGTCTTTCGACAATATTTCTTAAAGGAACACCTTGGATTAAAATTGAACAGATTCCAAAGGTGCGGTTTCCAAAGAAAATACAAAGAAAAGAATAACCAAGAAAATACTGGTACTTAACAAGCAAGGGTTATTCATTATTTGAAGAAAAGTGGAAGCTTGAATAACATCATTTGACAGGGCTTTGAAAAAACTTGAAAGTAGGCATCGTGACAGCCTCTAACACAATTGAAATTAAATATGATTTAACACAAGTGTTATAAAATAACTTCGAAGAGAGAATATACCCTTTATCAGAATTCATTCTTGGAGAGAGGTCAGGATAGATCATAGATTGGGGAGGTACCCCACATAATTTGCAAATGGGGAGGGTCCTACCAAGGTCTCTACGGATGCCTTTTATGTCGGCTCCTCTTATGGATAATCGTTCAATTCCAAAGCTTTTCTTTCCACGCACCCTAAGGTGTTCGATACTTACGTCATTGCCGACTTATAATAGTCGCTAAGAATTCAACCATCAACATTTGCAATCGCAGGGAGTTCTATTCGACTAGGCGCAACATCTCAAGTAAGCGTTCTGTTCTATAAGAAGACTTCGATACCGTTGTCGCCCATAGCAACGACGAATTCCATATGTCAACTGGGCGGTACTCCGGAAGATCGTTAGAAACTACAAGCTTAAATTCGGTCTCTATTTCAATCATCCTTATACCCAATATTCCTTCTCCCATATCAATCCCGTGTGCTACATAAGCTTAACACTTTTGGCACAATAGCCTTTTCATTTAAGTCAATCCCGGAATTTCTCAGTCCGTCTTGGTCCTTAAATACATTTCGCATTTACCGTTCAATCTCAACTTCACCATTTTATCTCTACAATCAATTGTAGCAATCAAGGTCTGTCCACCAGCCCATATAGCGGCCATCTTACCCAATCCACAAGGTTCGCTCTAGTTTCCACTCTTGAAAGGCATATGAAATAGCCTATTTGTAATTCGAGGATTCTACTCAACTTAAACAAGAATTTAATAAGTAAATATTAGATCAGATGTCACAGGAATCTCAGAAGATTATATCTGTCAAAGAATGAAGATTAAAGTCATCTACATACTTGAAGTGAGTCTACATTGAAAGAAGCTCAATTTATTGATCAAGCCTCAATGAAGTATTCAAGCTCAGTGGATTTATTAAAGTGACGGAGATTTCAAGTGGTGACAACAAAAGATACTGATTACGGAGTTCTTGAATGAGAAGGAAGTGAATCACTGCTTAAAGTCAAATAGATAAAGAACAAACATTGTCGTTAGTCACTCATGAACCAGACAGTGCATCGAGTGTCAACGTACTATTGTGTTTGTTATTTATCTAAGTTTTAAGTGATTCTGGAATTAATTGAGAAGTCAACTAATTCTATTTATTCTCTTATAAATAATTAATACTATTGAGTAAATTATTTATTAAATTAATTCTGTAAAGAATTAATTTAATACATAATTTATTTAGTTAATTATTTAAATTAGAATAAAAAGAAATTAATTGAGAAGTCAACTAATTCTATTTATTCTCTTATAAATAATTAATACTATTGCGTAAATTATTTATTAAATTAATTCTGTAAAGAATTAATTTAATACATAATTTATTTAGTTAATTATTTAAATTAGAATAAAAAGAAATTAATTGAGAAGTCAACTAATTCTATTTATTCTATTATAAATAATTAATACTATCAAGTATATTATTTATTAAATTAATTCTGTAAAGAATTAATTTAATACATAATTTATTTAGTTAATTATTTAAGTTAGAATAAAAATGAACTAGGAAGACTTAGGTTTGAACTAGGAAGACTTAGAAAAATGAACTAGGAAGACTCATAAGTGAGTCTTCCCGAAAGTCTTCCTAGGCCAAACCATTGTCTTACCGATTGTCTTCTTAGTACAACCATTGTCTTCCCGAAAGTCTTCCAAGAGTAAAAGTTTTGTTTTCCTCTAAGTCTTCCAAGGCTTAATTCTATTCTGAGGTAGTGGCTTGCACGTGGACTAAAGAAAAGCAATGCAGTGTGTTTATTTATAAAGACAGAAGACATTTGGCCACATCAATTAATCATATACAACACACAAAAGAAGAAAAGACACAGCAGCCAACAAAATCATATTTCTCTGTCTTCTTCAATTGTAAACTGTCCGAGCATTCATTTTCTACTAGTGAACTTAATTCTTGTTTGTTCTTAACATTTAATCCATAAGAATCATTTCACTTGTACTGCTTTGACTTTCTAGTGGATCATAATCCCTAGATTTTATATCGAACTACTTTTTAGTATTCGATCCTTTTTATTACAAAAATAGATAAATTCATGTCGAATTTATTCTAGATTTGTTTTATCAAGTTCTTTGTAATCAGTGATCAGAATTGTAACACCCTTCAAGTTTAATAGAGTTTTATTTAACTTGAATATTGTTTCAGTTTTTATTCCGCATTAATTTGTTCTAAATTGTTTTAAATTAAAAGAACAAATTTCGATAAAACGGTATAGTTTGTATTCAACCCCCCTTCTACAAACTTATCAGGACCTAACAATTGGCATCAGAGCCTTTTGATTGATATACAAATCAAAGATCCAATTGTTTGAGATTTTTTTTACTCTGAAATTTTTATTTTTCTAAAAATCTCAAAAATGTCTACAACTCAGAAAGCTGTTACAGTCAAAATCCTAATGTTCAGCAAGGAGCACTATCCTATGTGGAAGAAGAAGATGCTCCTGTTTCTTCAAGTGGTTAATGTTGAATATCTTGATGTGCTGAAGAATGGACCAAGAATTCCTATGTTTGTTGAAGAAGAGCTAATAGAGAATGATGTTGTTACTAGGGCTGCTAGGATATACCCTAAGGATCCCAATGACTACACTCCTGAAGAAAAAGAAGATGTTTCCTTGGATGCCTGTCTACAGTTGATACTGGTTGATTGTCTTGATCCAATCATGCATAATCATATTTTAAATTGTGTTTCTGCCAAACACATTTGGGATACGATTGAAATAATCAATGAAGGGACAGAGGAAGTCAGAGAGAATAAGATGGAAATTCTCACCTCTACATATGAGCACTTCAGATCAAATCCAAGGGAAGGAAGAGTGGTTAGTATGTCTACTTCACTGGTAGCTGGAGTCCCACAGAAAAAGGAAGCGAAGGTTGTTCTACCTTCCAGTCCTAACAAGGATGTAATTGTAGCTGAATATGGTGTTACATCTACAAGTCAATCTGGTGGTGATTTTTATTCTATGGAGGAGCTTGAACAGTTGGAAGATGAGTCTATGGCCTGGGTAGTGAAGAAGTTTGGAAACTTCAGGTTCAGGAGAAATCCTAGTTTCAAGTTCAAGACATATGCTGACGAATACCAGACAGGTGGTTCTTCATCCTCAAATAGCACAAGGGGTGGCTATAAAACAGGGATGGTTGAGAAGAACAAGTCTAAAGAAAAGAGCTGGGATGATACAGACAGTGAAGATGAAGAAGTTGGAAATCTTGCACTCATGGCAATAGGAGACAAACTCTTTGATTCCATGTTATCTTCACCCAATATGTCTGAGGTAAAGTTCACTGACACTGAAATTATTCGTAATCTTGGTGATACTTTAAGTTGTGCACGCACTGAAAATGATAGAATAATTCTTTTAAACACAAATCTTGAAAAGGAAATAAAAGAATTAAAACTAGTGCATGTTAATCAGGATGAACTTATTGAGAAAATAGCTTTTCTTGAGAATAGGGTTAAATGTTATATTCAACTGGAAACCATTCTTAAGAAAGAGATTAGTGAGCTGAAGACTAAAGCTAATGCCTATTTCAGCTCTTGTAAGACGGCTAAAGAGATTCTCAATAAACAAGCTATTGGTAATCATGTCAGTATAGGTTATGGTTATAATGAGGCCATTGGATTGCTTGGAATTAATTCCCCTTGTAGAGTCAGATCTGAAGGAAGGGGTGTTCCATATGTGCTTAAGGGTATTGAAACACCCTTCTATAAGGAGTCCGAAGCAGAACCTCTGAATGAAGACTCTATCATCATTGCAGAGGAGATTCGTGAAGAAGATATTGCTTTGGAAGTTGAACAATCCAAAAAGTGTATATCTGATATTCCAGTCAAAGTTGCTACAACTAAAAAGACTAAATCAGATATCCATAAGTTGGATCAAAACAACTGTAGAACTAACATGCCTGCTGTTAATTCTTCTCATAAAGCATGTGGTGTGAGTAATTGCATGTCTTGTGCTTTTAATGTTATGTATGCTTTCTTTAATAAAAAGCATGTATCTAGTGATAAGACTGCTCCACGTCAACATGTTAATAATAAGAAGCATGTTAAAGCAAAGACTACTAGTCCTCCTCAGACTAGAGTGGATTCATTTATCCCTAAGCCTACTCAGAAATGTGTTAAGGCTGGCTATAAATGGAAACGCTCTTATGTGAAAGAGGTTGAAGTAGTTTTAGTTAAAAATGTTGTTTTGCCTGACAAAGGCCAATTCTTTAAGTATGCCGGACCCAATCAAGTGTGGGTTCCGAGGAAGGACTAATCAATCTGGTATTGCAGGGAGTTAAACAGGTAAGCCGTGTTATATGGGTTCTTGATAGTGGTTGTTCAAGGCATATGACCGGAGATAGAGCCCTGCTATCAGCTTTGGTTGAGAAAGCTGGCCCAGTAGTAACCTTTGGAGATAACAGCAAGGGTATTACGAAAGGATATGGCTGTTTGAAGTACGGAAATGTTATCATTGAAGATGTTTCATTTGTGGAAGGTCTGACGTTCAATCTTCTCAGCATCAGTCAGTTCTGTGACAGAGGATATGATGTTTCCTTTGAAAGAGAGAAGTGTCAGATCCTTCACAAGAAGAATGGAAAGCCTGCTCTTCAAGGAGTAAGGAAAGGTGACTTGTTCATAGCTGATCTGAACTCGGGATTCAAAGATGAAGTTAATTGTTTTTATGCTAAAGCTTCATCAGATGATAGTTGGCTATGGCACAAGAAGATGTCTCACCTTAACTTCAAAACTATGAACTCTTTAGTCAAGAGGGAATTAGTTAGAGGTTTGCCTCAGATGGAATTTACACAGGAAGGACTGTGTGAGGCATGCCAGAAAGGAAAGTCAAAGAAAGCTTCTCACAAGGGCACTAATACATCATCAATAACTGAACCTCTTCAGCTACTGCACATGGATTTGTTTGGTCCAGTTAATGTGATGTCCATGTCAAAGAAACAATATGCACTTGTGATTGTTGATGACTATTCAAAATATACATGGGTTTTATTCCTACATTCCAAGGATGAGACCCCATTCCTGGTGATTGGCCACATAAAGTTGATTGAGCTGGATTCTAGATTCCCTGTTAGAGCCATAAGGTTAGATAATGGTACTGAATTCAAGAATGCCATTCTAAATGACTTTTGTGCTGATAAAGGAATAACAAGACAATATTCTGCCCCTAGAACTCCTCAACAAAATGGAGTAGTGGAAAGAAAGAATCGTACATTGATTGAAGCAGCTAGGACTATGCTAAGTGAGTCCAAACTTCCAACGTACTTTTGGGCTGAAGCAGCGAATACAGCTTGTTATACTCAGAATCGAACTTTAATCAACAAGGACTTAATGAAGACTCCGTATGAGATCATGAACAACAAGAAACCAACTGTCAAGTACTTTCATGTATTTGGAGCAAAATGCTTTGTGCTTATAGATGACAATGTTAAACGTGGCAAGTTTGATGCAAAGGCACAAGAAGCTATTTTTGTTGGATATTCCAGAAGATCTTACAGGGTCTACGTGGTTGGCAGTCACACAGTAAAGGAAAGTGTCAATGTTACTTTTGATGACACTAAGCTCCCTAATATCCAAAAAGAAGATTCATCTGAGAATCTGAAGTTTGATAACTTGCCAGACTCAGAATCAGATGATGAAACCCCACCTGAAGTTATTGCTGGTAATGATAATAATAATGATGATAATGATCATAGTGATGGTGGTGGAAACACTGGTAACAATGGAGATACCACCAACACTGGAGAAGAATCATCAAGGCAATCAAGCAACAACTCAGGGGGAGCAAATGAAGGATCAACTAGTCACTCACAACATCAAAGTGAAATTCAAGGCGAATCATCAAGATCAAATCTTCCAAGACAGACTGTATGGAATAGAGCTCATCCCTTTGAGCTGATCATTGGTGATCCAGATGTTGGAGTTAAAACTAGAAGTGCAACTCAGAATGAATGTCATTTTTCAGCATTTTTATCTAAAATGGAGCCAAAGAAAACTGAGGAAGCACTGACTGATCCAGATTGGGTGATTGCTATGCAAGATGAACTCAATCAGTTTGAACAACAGCAAGTCTGGAAGCTAGTACCCAGGCCAAAGAACAAGAAAGTAGTTGGTACAAGATGGGTATACAGGAACAAGCTAGATGAGGATGGCATTGTTACAAGGAACAAGGCAAGACTGGTTGCACAAGGGTATTCACAAGCTGGAGGCATTGATTATGATGAAACCTATGCACCAGTGGCTAGACTTGAGGCCATCAGGATGTTCTTAGCATTTGCGTCTTATTCCAATTTTAAAGTCTATCAAATGGATGTTAAGAGTGCATTCCTGAATGGTGAGCTTGATGAAGAAGTTTATGTGGAACAGCCCCCTGGCTTTGAAAATCAGGAGCTGCTGGACTTTGTGTACTTTCTCTTCAAGGCTATCTATGGTCTCAAACAAGCCCCAAGAAAATGGTATGACACTCTCTCTGGTTTTCTTTTAGAAAATGGTTTTGTTAGAGGTATCATAGACAAAACTCTTTTTTCAAAGAAACATAAAGGTGATATGATATTAGTCCAAGTCTATGTGGATGACATCATATTTGGGTCTACTAATGATGATCTCTGTAAGAGATTTGCTAAGCTAATGCAGAGTAAGTTTGAAATGAGTATGATGGGTGAGCTGAAGTTCTTTCTTGGATTGCAAGTAAGTCAAAGGACAAATGGTATATTTATTTGTCAATCCAAGTATCTTAAAGAACTCCTCAAGAAGTATCACATGGAGGATTCAGCATCAGCAAGGACTCCATCTTCAACAACAATCAAACTTGGAGCTTCTGACAAGTCTATCAAGGTAGATGTTACAAGCTACAGAGGTATGATTGGCTCCTTACTCTATCTTACTGCTAGTAGACCAGATATTATGTATGCTACATGCTTGTGTGCAAGGTTCCAAGCGGACCCTAGAGATGTAAATCTCGTTGCTGTGAAAAGAATCTTGAGATATCTTAAGGGTACACCTAATCTAGGTATCTGGTACCCTAAAGATTCTGGTTTTAATCTTATTGGATATACAGATTCTGATTATGCAGGTAGTGTTGTGGATAGAAAAAGTACCTCTGGGAGTTGTCAATTCCTAGGAGGTAGGTTGATTTCCTGGTATAGCAAGAAACAGCAAACAGTTTCCAATTCAACAGCAGAAGCTGAATATATTGCTGCTGGAAGCTGTTGTGCTCAGATCTTATGGATAAGGAATCAATTAAAGGACTATGGCTTTGCATTAGACAAAATTCCTATTTTGTGTGATAATACAAGTGCCATAGCAATCTCCAACAACCCTGTGCAGCACTCGAGAACGAAGCACATTGATATCAGGTATCATTTTATCAGAGAGCATGTCATGAATGGAACTGTGGAGTTACACTTTGTACCCACAGAAGAACAGACTGCAGATATATTCACTAAATCTGTTGACGAATCCACATTTATCAAGTTAGTTGGTAAATTGGGTATGTTAAACAGTCTTAGTGATTAACAATATCTCTGTCATGTTTGTTCTTTCAAAATCATTTTCTCTTGCTGATATTGAATGATATATTTTGCCAATTCTTGTTTTTGTATAAAGCTTGTTAATTTAAATATTCTGAATAATTTATTTTCTTTAAAAAATACTTTTCTCATATTTTTTAAATAGAGAAACCTATTTTTATTGAAAATTTATTTATTTAAGAATCATTTAAGTTAGTTTCAGATTGTAAATATTGTTGTTTAAATATTTCTGCAAGTTTATATTATTTTTATGCATTTCTATAATATTCTGTATAGTTATTGCATGTAAATAGTTGCCTGTAAATAGTTTCCTGTAAATATTTTTATATATATATATATATATATATTTTATTGTATTTTATTTTTATTGATTATTATTTATTATCTTTTATTTTCTATTTGACTTAGTCGATTTTGTAAATATATTGTATATATTATTTTTGATCTAGCTCTTGCTTAGCTGGAAATTCAGTGCCAAATCCAATTCAGGTATTACTTTCTATCTCTCAATCCACTTCTTTTACTGTTGCTGAACCCAAGTGGTTGTTAGAGCTGACCAAGGGATTGTAGATCCACAATCTTTATCCCAGGTCTTAGAGCCAAACAATGAGTCTACAACTTCATTACTTGACCTCTCAGCCTAAACAGAAATCAAATGTTAAACAAAGAAGTATTTTGATTGAAACAGTGAGTGATCCCACAGCCCTGCCTCCTCTAAAGAAATTCAATATATACTGAGGCATCTGTTAGCCCATTTGTATCCTCTCAATAGGATATGGACTTTGAAATGGCCAATGAACTGTATCTAGAGACATTCTCTCAACATGATGAATCTATTGAAATTCGCCATAGGGCCATGGCACTTTGTACTGAGTCAAGCACACTCTCATTACTCACAATGGGAGAAAACAATTTCATTAGATGAAACTCAGGACACAGTGAAAGCAGAGCACCTGCAACTGGCTACAGTGCCTACCATTGTTACGGTAGAAGTGCCTTCATAGGCATATGAGGGAAAATTTGATTCTTTGCCAAATTTAAATAGAATCATTTTCTCCCCTCCCAGAGTGAACACCTCTGGCTCCCAAAGGGATTTTCCACTCGCAGATTTATCTGGAGAAAGTGGAAGGCAACTTGGTCAGTCTATCACTGAAGCAATTCAGATTTCAAATCCAAGTGATTTGATAGACATGATTGAGGATCGGGATTTGCGAACTCCCATTGCACCACCACTGACCTCTCTTGAAGAGGCTAGGGTGAGTTTCAATGCAGGTACTGATCAAAAAGGAGCAAACAGACAGCTAATGTTGAGTGATAAGAGTCAAACACTGAGTGAAACACATGCACGTGAGATGAGTGATACACTTACAAGAGAAATTCAAGTGAGTGCACACACAGACACATACACTGCAATGTAGTTAGCTCACATAGCTGATCTACAGGAACATCTATTCAAAACCCAGGCTGATAAAGAACTTTTGCAAGCACAAGTGGTTGAACGGTCTTCTTCTTCCACCTCTGTCAACAATCAGCTGGGACTACTCAAGGAAATTTTGAAGAAAAATTTACTACCCAAGATCAACTCCATCAACAATCTCAACTCCTACTGGCTTCAGATACTCATAAAGTTAAAACTGTAGAGAATTCCTCAACTAAGGGGGAGAAGTTTCTAGAGAAGTTTATAGAGAAATTTGGAGAAGCTAGGAAGAGGGAGCTGAAAAAGATATAAAAGGAACATGAGGAGTTTTAGGGGAGTAAAGGTAATTAGCTCTGGTTTGTAAATGTTATATGTTTAGAGCTTAGGTAAATCAAGACAGGTTAAATGTTATCATTTGTTCAGTCTAGAGGAACACCTGTCTTGCATTTATCTTTACTGGTGAAATCTGGAAATGTCATATTTAATCCAGAACTTTCTAGTATTTACTTAGGCTTAAGAGTCCTATCTTTTTCTTGGTTTTAGTTGAGTGATCCTCTAGGTATTTGGTTGTTATTCTCTAACAAACAAATAGGGGGAGATTGAAAGGCATATGAAATAGCCTATTTGTAATTCGAGGATTCTACTCAACTTAAACAAGAATGTAATAAGTAAATATTAGATCAGATGTCACAGGAATCTCAGAAGATTATATCTGTCAAAGAATGAAGATTAAAGTCATCTACAGACTTGAAGTGAGTCTACATTGAAAGAAGCTCAATTTATTGATCAAGCCTCAATGAAGTATTCAAGCTCAGTGGATTTATTAAAGTGACGGAGATTTCAAGTGGTGACAACAAAAGATACTGATTACGGAGTTCTTGAATGAGAAGGAAGTGAATCACTGCTTAAAGTCAAATAGATAAAGAACAAACATTGTCGTTAGTCACTCATGAACCAGACAGTGCATCGAGTGTCAACGTACTATTGTGTTTATTATTTATCTAAGTTTTAAGTGATTCTGGAATTAATTGAGAAGTCAACTAATTCTATTTATTCTCTTATAAATAATTAATACTATTGAGTAAATTATTTATTAAATTAATTCTGTAAAGAATTAATTTAATACATAATTTATTTAGTTAATTATTTAAATTAGAATAAAAAGAAATTAATTGAGAAGTCAACTAATTCTATTTATTCTCTTATAAATAATTAATACTATTGAGTAAATTATTTATTAAATTAATTCTGTAAAGAATTAATTTAATACATAATTTATTTAGTTAATTATTTAAATTAGAATAAAAAGAAATTAATTGAGAAGTCAACTAATTCTATTTATTCTATTATAAATAATTAATACTATCAAGTATATTATTTATTAAATTAATTCTGTAAAGAATTAATTTAATACATAATTTATTTAGTTAATTATTTAAGTTAGAATAAAAATGAACTAGGAAGACTTAGGTTTGAACTAGGAAGACTTAGAAAAATGAACTAGGAAGACTCACAAGTGAGTCTTCCCGAAAGTCTTCCTAGGCCAAACCATTGTCTTACCGATTGTCTTCTTAGTACAACCATTGTCTTCCCGAAAGTCTTCCAAGAGTAAAAGTGTAACAGCCCCAAATCCGGGGTCAGGGATTTAGGGTAGTCACGATCCATGTACTCCTTGCCTTACCTGTATTACTCACACCATTCATAATTCACCTGCTCATGACCCCACAACATATGTCTCTCACACACACACACACACAGAGGTTAGAGTCTCAGAAACGACACAATACAACAACTGCGGAATAAATAATTTTTATTACAATACCCAAATGTCTTTTGAATCGGTCACTGATACAATTTCTAAGAAATGTTACATTACCAACTTAGTCTGCTGATGCTTACAATCCTCTAATACCATTCATGTCTATACATAAGTTGAATGCCAAAAGCCGTAGCCTGATTCGATTGGTTCGTACTACTCTTCGGGATCACTGCAAGAAACTGTTTATGGAAACGCCTTGCGGGGTATGTGCCGTCCCATTGGCATCCTGCTTCGCTGCTATATAATATATATAAAACAATAGCAAGAGTGAGCGATAGCTCAGCAAGGTAATAAAAATATGGCATAATCCTGCCTTTAACTCAACCCAGAATAAAGCGGGTATAAGACAATAATTCGTCAAAATATCTCGATACTGAAATTATTTCCTGATCGGAATGTATTCCCAAAAACAGTACCATTAATGTACTTCAAATATCATTTCACAATATTTCTGCAAGCTTTTGCTATATTATGAACAAAGTTCTAGTATAATATAAAAGATAAGGTTTCAAAGTAAACCAATATAACTCTTCCAAAAATATCTGCTATGTAAGCAGAATATCAACACATAACTTAACAGAAGTTATAAGATGATTCAGTATAAACAACTCCCTTACCATAACTCATGTTATGTAAGGTATCCACAGAGTCATATGATATAAAAGATGAAGTTATATGGATTTATTGTCACTTCATTTCCAAACACTTTTCGACCCCCTGCCAACATGATTGGTTCTTTATCCCAATGCATGTTGCAGGAATATCCAAATTGGATGATGAACTAATACTGGAGTTGCTACCGCGCCCGCTGTGCCTAACCTTGCTATGATCAGTAGCAGGTCGCACCGCTCAAATAGTTTTCTACATGTAGATGGAAGAATCACGACGGCCTGACATTGTCTACCGCCTTCCAGTGACCTCCCGGCCCATTTGGGGCCATAAAAGTTGGATGGGTCTATCGCAACTGGACCACTTACACCACTCCTAGTTCAGATGAAATCCATGACTCTGAAACGTAAAGGTCGTCCTCCTTTCCCCAAGTGTAACACTTGTTGATACGACTCCACTAAGTAGTTATATCTAGGTTGGAAAGGAAGATTCCCCAATATTTCCCAAGCTATGCTTGTTAATGGATATCGACTTGTTCCATGAATTTACCCCTCGATCATTGAGGTGGTAACACAACATTAGACTGGCAACAATTAAATTGCTCCAAGAAAATATCTGTCCCTTGACAGTTTTTGAATTGAGAGTTTAAAAGAGTAGTAGTCACTTAAATCAGGCTTCCCATATTTTTGATAGTTGAGCGAGCATTTAAATCTTCTTTACAATACAGATTCAAATGGAAAAACAGTGTTTTGGGAACCTCTTTTTGATTTAAAAATACTTACTAACATTTATTAAACAAGTAAATCTTAAATGAATATTGAAAATAATATTCATTAAATAAGTAATCCTCATATGAATATTTGAAAATAATATTCATTAAATAAGTAATCCTCAAATGAATATTTGAAAATAATATTCATTAAATAAGTAATCCTCAAATGAATATTTGGAAATAATATTCATTAAATAAACCATCCTCAAATGAATATTTATAAATAATATTCATTAAATAAACCTCAGATGAATATTCGAAATAATATTCCTCAATAAGTAAACCTCAAATGAATATTCAAAATAATATTCACTAAATAATAAATAATCCTCGAATGGATAATAATAATAATATTCTTAAAGTCCATAATCCTCAAATGAATATAAATAATTAATATTCATTAAATACATAATTAACCCTCGAATAAGTAAGCCTCAAATGAATATTCAAAAATAATATTCATTAAATAGATAATTAATCCTCGAATGAATATTCATAAATAATATTCATTAAATAAATAAATACTCTTCAAATGATTATTCAACATAATATTCATTAGAAAATCCTCAGGTGAATATTCACAATAATATTCCTTAACTAAATAAGGATTAAATAACCGTTGCCCGATATCTTTATCGGAAAATAACCTTTAATATATACACAGAAAATATAATTGTTTCTGATCTAAAGAAATATCTTACGCCCTTAACCTAGGGCCTTTATAAAAACCTGGCTTATAACCGATATCGCATATCTAGCTTATAAGCCAGTTACCAAATCATTTTCAAATAATAACCTTCGAATGAGGTAATATTCAAATAACATTCCTCAAATCATTTCCAGGTAATTAATACTTTCTAGAAATATAATTAATGTTTAATAATAGCAGTCCTCAAAATAATTAGTACACTGCCGCTGGAATCCCTCCGGGTTTCCACGGCTATCTCTATATCTCAAAATACTGACTCCCGGTCTAGAGTCGAAAATAAGAACTATGCTCTTATCTCTAGAGCTACAAGGTACACCGGTTTATAACTACTTTATCTCAAAGCTCATATATAAACCAAAATCAAACTCTATTTTATACAATATATAACATGTATCGCAAAACTGTATAACTCCACCCATGGCAAAGGCAGTAATATATAATCAATACTTCAAAGTATAGATTTAGAAAACTTGCCACAATACTTGCAACAAAGATTTGGTATATAAATTGGGAATACACAAGTATTGAACATTGGAAAATATACCTACTCTGAATAATAGAGTAAGGTTTAGTAAACTTGCCTGATGCTCGAGAAGTGATAGGGGTTCGCGACGATGCCGGACAATCTAGACAAAGTCAAAGAAAACGCACGATTAATCCCCTGGATAATCCACTTGTACTAAATGCTTAAACACGTAAGCGAAACACAACCAAGGCATTACTAGCTCGTTATAGGCTCATACTAAGTCCATGTTATTCGTCCAATACTTATATCACAAGTTTGGTTTGAAATCCATTCTCAAATCCAAGTTATACTTAACCATTTGGAACCTTGGTTTCTAAGTCTCGTTTTCAGTGGTTTTCACTTGCGCGACCTCGACTAAAACATTTTTTATAAAATCGAAAAATAATCTTTTTAATCCGAATCTTTTTCGTGAGCCTTCCTAACTGTCTCTAGTATTATTCCTCAAAGTTTCACATTTTAATATGGCTCCGAAGTGGTCCAAATATAGCCTCAAAGTTGCTGAACAGAGATGAGTCATTCTTCCGAATAGCGTTTACTAAAACTCACTTTTCTCCTAAACCGTAAATCGTATAGACATGATCTTTATATCAAAACAAACCTTAAAACAAGACCTACATGTTCATGGTCAGTTCTGTTCAAAAATATTACCAGACCAGTTCGTAATTCTTGCTCAAAACAGCCTTAAATCAATTGGGCATTACGACGGCTATAATCGTAACGTTTTCCATTTTCAAAACATACTCAAATCAATACCAAACAATCCCAAACTCACCATCCACCTTATACACCCTCCACTCAGTCAAATCCTCCATGAATAATCACAACAAAATTCATAACCCATCCTCCAATACTCAACCAACAATTTATCTAATTACTTAATCATGCTTTTAACCTTACATAAACATCAAAACCATTTCGAAACTCATACAAACAAAAGGGGCAGAGGTTTTATACCTTCTCCAAGCTTCCTTGCTGCTATATCCCTTATGTAACCTTAGATCCTTGCTTAATACAACCTTTGGAAGCTACAAACTCAATATCCAAAAACAAAACAAAACACAAGTTACTATTCATCATCTTCTCCGACTGTTAATCACTGAAATCGAAGGGGTAAATCACGGGGTTGAGGTGATTGCTTACCATGGTTACGTCGGGCTTCTCGAGAGCTTCGATTTGAGTGGTAGAACGCCAAAAACGGACCACGGAATCTCAAGTTATGATCATTTCTTTCTCTCCCATTTTTCTTTCTTCTTTTCTCTCCCGAATTTTCTTCTCATTTCTCTTTTCTTTGTCTTGATAATAATGATAAGGATGCTGATTTTTGTGTTTAAAAAGGTGGTGAGTCATACCTCTTAGCTTGTGACACTTGTCCAACATGCATTGGTTTAGCTAAAGTAGCTTTACTGGTTCGTTTTCTTTCACATGGATGATCCAAATGTTGCATTCTCGAATTAATCTTGTTACATGTTACTTCCATGTCTATATTTAATCCTGTAAATATTGTCTTGCTTCTCTTGAAACGATTCCAAAATATTTTCTAAAGGGCGAATAAAACTCTGTGCGGTTCTCGCAGTGAATAGTAACTATTCACTATTCACTTCCACAATCGAATCCTTAAATCGACTTTAATAAATAATAAAATTCCAAAATATTAAATCCTCAAATCCTCAATTTTAATATCTCATTTCTTGAATATAATAATATATAATTTGCTGCTCGGTCAAATACTGTACCAAAATAAAATTTGGAATTTCTGAATTCCGATCGTCTTTGCATTCACTTATTTACTCCGTAGATCACTAATATGACTTCGGAATATCCACACTACGTCTCGTACATAGGTGGCATGAAAAACTTTGTTAATCCTCAAAATCACTATTCATCCACCAAATTTACTATTCACTGATGCACTTAATCATAATAAGAAAAGTTTTAAATTTTACCAAAAATTCGGGTTATTACATTCTCCCCTCCTTAAAAGGATTCCGTCCCGGAATCAACTTAGGAGTAACGGGGGTACTTCTCTTCCATTGCACTTTCTAACTCCCAGGTGGATTCTTCCACCTCTTGATTTTCCACAAACCTCTCGCTAGCTTGGCAACCTCGTCACTTAGCACTTGCTCTTTTCTATCCGTGATTTCCACAAGTTGTTCTTTGTAAGTCAGACCAGGTTGTATATCTACCTTCTCATACTCTACATATGCCGGGCATCTATAGTATACTGACATAGCATTGACACATGAACCCCGTTATGACCATTCTACAAGTTTGGGGGGGTAAGGCTGGCTCGTAGGCCACCTTCCTGACGCGTTTTAAAATCTCAGATGGCCCAATGAATCTCGGGCTCACTTCCCTTTCTTTCCAAATCTCATTAATTCTTTCCATGGATATCTTTTAGCATCACGAATCTCTAACCTCATATTCCCCATCTTGTTTGTACAGAAATACACCAACATAAACTTGTTTGTCATTCATCAACTTGCCATTTAGCTTATTAGTAGCAGTATTATCTCTATACTCGCGGGCTTAGTCCGCATACTTTCTCTGTCTGTCTTGGTTGTCACTAGCCGCTTGTTGGTGAAATCTTTTGTCTTTCTAGTTTGTTGGACTAACTTGGGTTTTGTGTAAAATCTAATCCTTTAATTCCCGATCACTCGGAATCCATCTCTGTCTCATTTTAATTAAGGGTATCGGCCACCACATTGGCCTTCCCCGGATGGTAGTGTATCTCACAGTCATAATCCTAGGTCAATTCTAGCCATTACTCCATCTCATGCTATCTACTATCACGGGTAACTCAAAGCCAATTCATTACATTCCATAAAATTTGTGGGTGCATTAGTCAACCCAAAATAACCTCGCTGAAAACTCGAAGTGTCTATTCCTAGTACGAATCGCAGTCTTGGGTATCTCCTCGGATTTAACTTCCAACTGGTGATATCCAGTTCTTAAATAAATTTGGAAATACACAGCGTTTTTCCGCTGATCAAACAATCATTTACAAGGGTACCTATTCTCCATGTCGAACTCATACAACTCTCGAGGTTCGATACATAATCTTGTGCTAACATCCTTCTCTCTTACAACAACACCAGGCTCTCCATGGTGGTACACTGGGTCTTATCATACCCTTATACAACAACTCTTGTAACTGAGTCACTAACCCTTTCTTTCCCATTAAACTCTGAATACTCGGTATTCATTCTCATGTCATCCCAAATCGATATCTGGTAGCTCATTAAAACCTTGTACAATCTCCCAAAACCATTGTAGTTCCCTTTATACTTGGTATCTCTTTTCTTGGCGTCAACCATAAGAGCTAATTAAGCCTCGTATTTCTGACGTAATAGTTTCTTAGTCTGAAAAGAATCTCTAAATCTGCCTCCATCCTTTAATTATTACTCTCTCTCCCTTACAATTAGTCTGGGCTCCATTGGGTGCCAACCAACCCATCCTTATTATGATACCAACTTCTCCCAACTTGAAAGGAATCAGGTCTATCAAAAGTGTCGACCTCATATTTCTAGTTCACAACCTAGATGTACCAGTCTTATGGGAAAATCCCTCGAATGGCTATTTCTACTTGTAATTATTCCCTTAGTGGCTCGGCCTTAAGGTTTAATTGTCATGCAACTTCTTGATATACAACGATACAATAGCTCCGTCTAAACAGTATAGAAGGGCACCTACTATTTAAAGGTCCTGACAGTGGGCTGCTTGTTGGAGGTAGCCCTGGTTAAAGCCTACTGGCTTTCTTTCCTTCTGTGTTCACAAACTCCGGAACAAACCTCAATAATCCGGAAAACATGGCCTCATACTCGGTCACAGTCATGGTTTCTTGTTTTAACTCTTTAACTTTCATTTTCATCCGGGTCTCCATATATTTCCAAAAATTATTCCTCTAAAACAACACACTCTGCACCTTTCCCAAGTCACAATACCAGCTCCCTCTGACTTCATCGTCAGTACTTATCTCGCTAACCCAGAGGTAGTGTCCATTCGTAAACAACTCCTTCAAAATCTCAATCTCACCATAAGGCATCTATCTAACACCGTTGTCACTGGAGTTCACGGCACATCGCTATTCCTTTCACATATATCGATTGACACGCTCTCCATTATCATAATATCCTTGGGAGAATAAACCAATTTCATCGATATGTCACTAACATTCTATTCGTCTTCGAGATTCCCTCCTGTCATAGGCGATTTCGTTGCGAATCTAATTCCTATCAACGAATTTTGACTTATTTAACCTGGTTGGCCTCCCCTTAGAATTCAACGACGATAACAAAATTACGGGGCCTTGAAAAGACAGCTCCCATATCAAGGAAAAAGTCACACACTGGTGATCATAAGGTTATGAGTTTTAAAGTAACCTTATTGGAGGTAAAAGAATTTGCCGAGAGATCAACATGATCATAAGAACTCAACGTTGTGTGCCTCGATTGAGACATTACTAAAGGTAATTAGCCTTCTTGTATTTCACAACTTACAAGTGATGGCGTCCCATCAGACTTCTATCACACAGACAGATAGTCCTTGTAGCCCCTATAAATATAGGGTTGTTCGTCTCAATGGAAGTTGAAAAGCATGAAAGCAATTCGAGATTAATTTACTGATTATCGCCATTCGACAATATTTCTCAAAGGAACACCTTGGATTAAAATTGAACAGATTCCAAAGGTACGGTTTCCAAAGAAAATACGAGGAAAAGAATAACCAAAAGATATTGGTACTTAACAACCAAGTGGTGAGGTATCACCCTAGGGTTATTCATTATTTGAAGAAAAGTGAAAGCTTGAATAACATCATTTGACAGGGCTTCGAAAACCTGAAAGTAGGCATCGTGACAGCCTCTAACACAATTGAAATTAATTATGATTTAACACAAGTGTTATAAAATAACTTCGAAGAGGGAATATACCCTTTATCAGAATTCTTTCTTGGGAAAGAGGTCACGATAGATCATAGATTGGGGAAATACCCCACATAATTTGAAAATGGGGAGGGTACTACCAAGATCTCTACGGATGCCTTTTATGTCGGCTCCTCTAACGGATAATCGTTCGATTCTAAAGCTTTTCTTCTTCAGGCACCCTAAGGTGTTTGATACTTACGTCATTGCCGACTTATAATAGTCGCTAAGAATTCAACCATCAACATTTACAATCGCAGGGAGTCCTATTCGACTAGGCGCAAACATCTCAAGTAAGCGTTCTGTTCTATAAGAAGACTTCGATACCGTTGTCGCCCATATCAATGATAATTCCACATGTCGACTGGGCGGTCCTCCGGAAGATCGTTAGAAATTACAGGCTTAAATCCGGTCTCTATTTCAATCATCCTTATACCCAATATTCCTTCTCCCATATCAATCCCGTGTGCTACATAAGCTTAACACTCTTGGCACAATAGCCTTTTCATTTAAGTCAATCCCGGAACTTCTCAGTCCGTCTTGGTCCTTAAATATATTTCGCCTTTACCGTCCAATCTCAACTTCATCACTTTATCTCTACAATCATTTATAGCAATCAGGGTCTGTCCACCAACCCATATAACGGCTATCTTACCCAATCCACAGGGTTCACTCTAATTTCCACTCTCTTTGGTGACATCCTCTTGTAATCAGAAAGACAAGGTTTGCCAAAATTTGCTAAATTTCTTTCCAAAATTAGGGAAACTTGATCAATCTATTTGCCTACTAGTAATGCTCGGATCTGATTTCCGACCTTTCTGTTCTATCCTCATAATTCCTTCCTGGTTTCCTGAGGGTGGTAAATCTCGTTCTTGATTCCGTCTTAGCGTGCTTGTCTTACAATAACATTTGCATGGTACATATACCCAAAATTTTCCTTGAGATAATAAAATCCCTCAATGATGTAATAGACACTATTTCCAGTGGAATCGCTAGTCGTGGGGGATTGAAACCTCATAGCCAAAGCAATTCCTTACATTATTCTTAGGCAACTAAGTACCCTTAATCGTTCGTGAAAATCTGAACGCCTTGGTTCTTACGTATGCCGCCTCCTTATGGGCAACTATAACTTACTACGAGTAACAGGTTTCGTTCAAGTCGAATCAATCAACTGATACTGGCTATACTGCATCTACCTCTTCTGCCTTGGAGACTCTACTCCATTTCTTTGTCACATCTCTTGATGAATCATGAACGATCCTTAAACTCTCGTCTCGTCACTTATTTATCCCTGAAGGTTCGTCCGGTCTTATTACTAGACCTCAAGTAACATACTACATCTTTATCAATCAACACGTCCTCTACAAGATTCTTTCCTTGACCCACTATGGGGTCTTCCTCTAGATCCTCTTATGGATCTTCCTTTATCGGGTCTCCGTCCATTTCAAGGAACGCATCATCAATTGCCTACTCGAAGGCCTCGGGGTCTGGTATCTCAGAATCCCATCAATCTATAACTCATACGACTCGAGGTGACTAATCATGAAGTCCTAAGTACGGTTTCCCAGAAGAAGTCCCCTCTCGGGCTTCATCTTAAACAGTCAGGGTCATGTCCTCTAACCCGACTACGAACTCAATTTGAGCTCCAGATGCTCTTATCATTATTACGGGTATTGTAAGACTCGATCTCCTATCGTTTCTGAGGACTGTAACCTAACGCTCTGATACCATCTCTGTAACAGCCCCAAATCCGGGGTCAGGGATTTAGGGTAGTCACGATCCATGTACTCCTTGCCTTACCTGTATTACTCACACCATTCATAATTCACCTGCTCATGACCCCACAACATATGTCTCTCTCACACACACACACACAGAGGTTAGAGTCTCAGAAACGACACAATACAACAACTGCGGAATAAATAATTTTTATTACAATACCCAAATGTCTTTTGAATCGGTCACTGATACAATTTCTAAGAAATGTTACATTACCAACTTAGTCTGCTGATGCTTACAATCCTCTAATACCATTCATGTCTATACATAAGTTGAATGCCAAAAGCCGTAGCCTGATTCGATTGGTTCGTACTACTCTTCGGGATCACTGCAAGAAACTGTTTATGGAAACGCCTTGCGGGGTATGTGCCGTCCCATTGGCATCCTGCTTCGCTGCTATATAATATATATAAAACAATAGCAAGAGTGAGCGATAGCTCAGCAAGGTAATAAAAATATGGCATAATCCTGCCTTTAACTCAACCCAGAATAAAGCGGGTATAAGACAATAATTCGTCAAAATATCTCGATACTGAAATTATTTCCTGATCGGAATGTATTCCCAAAAACAGTACCATTAATGTACTTCAAATATCATTTCACAATATTTCTGCAAGCTTTTGCTATATTATGAACAAAGTTCTAGTATAATATAAAAGATAAGGTTTCAAAGTAAACCAATATAACTCTTCCAAAAATATCTGCTATGTAAGCAGAATATCAACACATAACTTAACAGAAGTTATAAGATGATTCAGTATAAACAACTCCCTTACCATAACTCATGTTATGTAAGGTATCCACAGAGTCATATGATATAAAAGATGAAGTTATATGGATTTATTGTCACTTCATTTCCAAACACTTTTCGACCCCCTACCAACATGATTGGTTCTTTATCCCAATGCATGTTGCAGGAATATCCAAATTGGATGATGAACTAATACTGGAGTTGCTACCGCGCCCGCTGTGCCTAACCTTGCTATGATCAGTAGCAGGTCGCACCGCTCAAATAGTTTTCTACATGTAGATGGAAGAATCACGACGGCCTGACATTGTCTACCGCCTTCCAGTGACCTCCCGGCCCATTTGGGGCCATAAAAGTTGGATGGGTCTATCGCAACTGGACCACTTACACCACTCCTAGTTCAGATGAAATCCATGACTCTGAAACGTAAAGGTCGTCCTCCTTTCCCCAAGTGTAACACTTGTTGATACGACTCCACTAAGTAGTTATATCTAGGTTGGAAAGGAAGATTCCCCAATATTTCCCAAGCTATGCTTGTTAATGGATATCGACTTGTTCCATGAATTTACCCCTCGATCATTGAGGTGGTAACACAACATTAGACTGGCAACAATTAAATTGCTCCAAGAAAATATCTGTCCCTTGACAGTTTTTGAATTGAGAGTTTAAAAGAGTAGTAGTCACTTAAATCAGGCTTCCCATATTTTTGATAGTTGAGCGAGCATTTAAATCTTCTTTACAAGACATATTCAAATGGAAAAACAGTGTTTTGGGAACCTCTTTTTGATTTAAAAATACTTACTAACATTTATTAAACAAGTAAATCTTAAATGAATATTGAAAATAATATTCATTAAATAAGTAATCCTCAGATGAATATTTGAAAATAATATTCATTAAATAAGTAATCCTCAAATGAATATTTGAAAATAATATTCATTAAATAAGTAATCCTCAAATGAATATTTGGAAATAATATTCATTAAATAAACCATCCTCAAATGAATATTTATAAATAATATTCATTAAATAAACCTCAGATGAATATTCGAAATAATATTCCTCAATAAGTAAACCTCAAATGAATATTCAAAATAATATTCACTAAATAATAAATAATCCTCGAATGGATAATAATAATAATATTCTTAAAGTCCATAATCCTCAAATGAATATAAATAATTAATATTCATTAAATACATAATTAACCCTCGAATAAGTAAGCCTCAAATGAATATTCAAAAGTAATATTCATTAAATAGATAATTAATCCTCGAATGAATATTCATAAATAATATTCATTAAATAAATAAATACTCTTCAAATGATTATTCAACATAATATTCATTAGAAAATCCTCAGGTGAATATTCACAATAATATTCCTTAACTAAATAAGGATTAAATAACCGTTGCCCGATATCTTTATCGGAAAATAACCTTTAATATATACACAGAAAATATAATTGTTTCTGATGTAAAGAAATATCTTACGCCCTTAACCTAGGGCCTTTATAAAAACCTGGCTTATAACCGATATCGCATATCTAGCTTATAAGCCAGTTACCAAATCATTTTCAAATAATAACCTTCGAATGAGGTAATATTCAAATAACATTCCTCAAATCATTTCCAGGTAATTAATACTTTCTAGAAATATAATTAATGTTTAATAATAGCAGTCCTCAAAATAATTAGTACACTGCCGCTGGAATCCCTCCGGGTTTCCACGGCTATCTCTATATCTCAAAATACTGACTCCCGGTCTAGAGTCGAAAATAAGAACTATGCTCTTATCTCTAGAGCTACAAGGTACACCGGTTTATAACTACTTTATCTCAAAGCTCATATATAAACCAAAATCAAACTCTATTTTATACAATATATAACATGTATCGCAAAACTGTATAACTCCGCCCATGGAAAAGGCAGTAATATATAATCAATACTTCAAAGTATAGATTTAGAAAACTTGCCACAATACTTGCAACAAAGATTTGGTATATAAATTGGGAATACACAAGTATTGAACATTGGAAAATATACCTACTCTGAATAATAGAGTAAGGTTTAGTAAACTTGCCTGATGCTCGAGAAGTGATAGGGGTTCGCGACGATGCCGGACAATCTAGACAAAGTCAAAGAAAACGCACGATTAATCCCCTGGATAATCCACTTGTACTAAATGCTTAAACACGTAAGCGAAACACAACCAAGGCATTACTAGCTCGTTATAGGCTCATACTAAGTCCATGTTATTCGTCCAATACTTATATCACAAGTTTGGTTTGAAATCCATTCTCAAATCCAAGTTATACTTAACCATTTGGAACCTTGGTTTCTAAGTCTCGTTTTCAGTGGTTTTCACTTGCGCGACCTCGACTAAAACATTTTTATAAAATCGAAAAATAATCTTTTTAATCCGAATATTTTTCGTGAGCCTTCCTAACTGTCTCTAGTATTATTCCTCAAAGTTTCACATTTTAATATGGCTCCGAAGTGGTCCAAATATAGCCTCAAAGTTGCTGAACAGAGATGAGTCATTCTTCCGAATAGCGTTTACTAAAACTCACTTTTCTCCTAAACCGTAAATCGTATAGACATGATCTTTATATCAAAACAAACCTTAAAACAAGACCTACATGTTCATGGTCAGTTCTGTTCAAAAATATTACCAGACCAGTTCGTAATTCTTGCTCAAAACAGCCTTAAATCAATTGGGCATTACGACGGCTATAATCGTAACGTTTTCCATTTTCAAAACATACTCAAATCAATACCAAACAATCCCAAACTCACCATCCACCTTATACACCCTCCACTCAGTCAAATCCTCCATGAATAATCACAACAAAATTCATAACCCATCCTCCAATACTCAACCAACAATTTATCTAATTACTTAATCATGCTTTTAACCTTACATAAACATCAAAACCATTTCGAAACTCATACAAACAAAAGGGGCAGAGGTTTTATACCTTCTCCAAGCTTCCTTGCTGCTATATCCCTTATGTAACCTTAGATCTTTGCTTAATACAACCTTTGGAAGCTACAAACTCAATATCCAAAAACAAAACAAAACACAAGTTACTATTCATCATCTTCTCCGACTGTTAATCACTGAAATATAAGGGGTAAATCACGGGGTTGAGGTGATTGCTTACCATGGTTACGTCGGGCTTCTCGAGAGCTTCGATTTGAGTGGTAGAACGCCAAAAACGGACCACGGAATCTCAAGTTATGATCATTTCTTTCTCTCCCATTTTTCTTTCTTCTTTTCTCTCCCGAATTTTCTTCTCATTTCTCTTTTCTTTGTCTTGATAATAATGATAAGGATGCTGATTTTTGTGTTTAAAAAGGTGGTGAGTCATACCTCTTAGCTTGTGACACTTGTCCAACATGCATTGGTTTAGCTAAAGTAGCTTTACTGGTTCGTTTTCTTTCACATGGATGATCCAAATGTTGCATTCTCGAATTAATCTTGTTACATGTTACTTCCATGTCTATATTTAATCCTGTAAATATTGTCTTGCTTCTCTTGAAACGATTCCAAAATATTTTCTAAAGGGCGAATAAAACTCTGTGCGGTTCTCGCAGTGAATAGTAACTATTCACTATTCACTTCCACAATCGAATCCTTAAATCGACTTTAATAAATAATAAATTTCAAAAATATTAAATCCTCAAATCCTCAATTTTAATATCTCATTTCTTGAATATAATAATATATAATTTGCTGCTCGGTCAAATACTGTACCAAAATAAAATTTGGAATTTCTGAATTCCGATCGTCTTTGCATTCACTTATTTACTCCGTAGATCACTAATATGACTTCGGAATATCCACACTACGTCTCGTACATAGGTGGCATGAAAAACTTTGTTAATCCTCAAAATCACTATTCATCCACCAAATTTACTATTCACTGATGCACTTAATCATAATAAGAAAAGTTTTAAATTTTACCAAAAATTCGGGTTATTACAAAAAGTTTTGTTTTCCTCTAAGTCTTCGAAGGCTTAATTCTATTCTGAGGTAGTGGCTTGCACGTGGACTAAAGAAAAGCAATGCAGTGTGTTTATTTATAAAGACAGAAGACATTTGGCAACATCAATTAATCATATACAACACACAAAAGAAGAAAAGACACAGCAGCCAACAAAATCATATTTCTCTGTCTTCTTCAATTGTAAACTGTCCGAGCATTCATTTTCTACTAGTGAACTTAATTCTTGTTTGTTCTTAACATTTAATCCATAAGAATCATTTCACTTGTACTGCTTTGACTTTCTAGCGGATCATAATCCCTAGATTTTATATCGAACTACTTTTTAGTATTCGATCCTTTTTATTACAAAAATAGATAAATTCATGTCGAATTTATTCTAGATTTGTTTTATCAAGTTCTTTGTAATCAGTGATCAGAATTGTAACACCCTTCAAGTTTAATAGAGTTTTATTTAACTTGAATATTGTTTCAGTTTTTATTCCGCATTAATTTGTTCTAAATTGTTTTAAATTAAAAGAACAAATTTCGATAAAACGGTATAGTTTGTATTCAACCCCCCTTCTACAAACTTATCAGGACCTAACAACTCTCTTTGGTGACATCCTCTGGTAATCAAAAAGACAAGGTTTGCCAAAATTTGTTGAATTTCTTCCCAAAATCAGGGGAATTTGATGAATCTATTTATCTACTAGTAATGCTCGGATCTGATTTCCGACCTTTCGGTTCTATCCTCATAATTCCTTCCCGGTTTCCTGAGGGTGGTAAATCTCGTTCTCGATTCCGTCTTAGCGTGCTTGTCTTACCATAACATTTGCATGGTACATATACCCAAAATTTTCCTTGGGATAATAAAATCCCTCAATGATGTAATAGACACTATTTCCCGTGGAATCGCTGGTCGTGGGGGTTTGAAATCTCATAGCCCAAAACAATTCCTTACATTATTCTAGGCAACTAAGTACCCTTAATCGTTCGTGAAACTCTGAACATCTTGGTTCTTACGTATGCCGCCTCCTTATGGGAAGCTATAACCGATCACGAGTAACAGGTTTCGTTCAAGTCGAATCAATCCACTGATACTGGCTATACTGCCTCTACCTCTTCTGCTTTGGAGACTCTACTCCATTTTCTTTGTCATATCTCTTGATGAATCATAACGATCCTAAACTCTCGTATCGGCACCTATTTATCCTCTGAAGGTTCGTCTGGTCCTATTATACGACCTCAAGTAACATACCACATCTTTATCAATCAACACGTTCTCTACAAGACTTTTTCCTTGACCCACCATGGGGTCTTCCTCTAGATCCTCCTATGGACCTTCCTTTATCGGGTGTCCGTTCATTTCAAGGAACGCATCATCAATTGCCTACTCGAAGGCCTCGGGGTCTGGTATCTCAGAGTCCCATCAATCTATAACTCCTACGAGTCGAGGTGACTAACCATGAAGTCCTAAGTACGGTTTCCCAGAAGAAGTCCCCTCTTGGGCTTCATCTTAAACAGTCAGGGTCATGTCCTCTAACCCGACTACGAACTTAATTTGAGCTCTAGATGTCCTTATCATTATTAAGGGTATTGTAAGACTCGATCTCCTATCGTTTCTGAGGACTGTAACCTAGCGCTCTGATACCATCTTTGTAACAGCCCCAAATCCGGGGTCAGGGATCTAGGGTTGTCATAATCCATGTATTCCTTGCCTTACCTGTATTACTCACACCATTCATAATTCACCTGCTCATGACCCCACAACATATGTCTCACACACACACACACACACACACAGGTTAGAGTCTCAGAAACGACACAATACAACAACTACGGAATAAATAACTTTTATTACAATACCCAAATGTCTTTTGAATCTGTTACTGATACAATTTCTAAGTATTGTTACATTACCAACTTAGCCTTCTGATGCTCACAATCCTCTAATACTATTCATGTCTATACATAAGTTGAATACCAAAAGCCGTAGCCTGATTCGATTGGTTCGTACTACTCTCGGGATCGCTGCTAGAAACTGCTTAATGGAAACGCCTTGCGAGGTATGTGTCGTCCCATTGGCATCCTGCTTCGCTGCTATATAATATATATAAAATAATAGCAAGAGTGAGCGATAGCTCAGCAAGGTAATGAAAGTATGGCATAATTCTGCCCTTTTATTCAACCCAGAAATAAAGCGGGTATGCGACAATAATTTGTCAAAATATCTTGATACTGAAATCATTTCCTTATCGGAATGTATTCCAAAAATACCATTGTTGTATTTCAAATATCATCTCCATAATATTCTGCAAACTTTCGATATTCATACTATGAACAAAGTTCTAGTATAGTATAAAAGATGAAATAACAAGATAACTCAGTATATCCTTTCTGTAAAATATCTGCTATATAAAATATAAGCAGACTATCAACATATACTTGAAAGATGAAGTTATAAGGAAAATCCAATATAAGGTTTCCATAACCCAAAATCCACTCATGCATATATATATCCTTAATCAGGTTTTATCAGAGTCATAACTCATAAAATAAAAGATGAAGTTATAGGAATTTCCAAGTATCATCTTTCATATCAAACATTTATCTCATATCATATTCTGGAAATAAAGACAAGGCAAAATATGTCCAATCCATTTTCGAAACTCATCTGATTCCATATACCCTTTTTGTAATCTCATATGCTTTCTGATAAACTCATATACTGGAATAAACATGAATACTCTTGAGTAAACTTTCTTTTTTTTCTGAAAACTTGCATAAAACATGCTCTTTCATGGATGATGAACTGTAGATGGAGATTCTGGGCGCCGAGGATACCCCTACGATGATCAGTCGCAAGCTGTATCCCCCTGATCTTTTTCTACGTAGAAGGGAAGAATAGACAGTATCTGACTGACCTACCTCCCCGCCAATCGGTTGTAGGCAGGAAGTACAGACCCGTTTCACCAGTCCGTCGGCCTGTGACTCTCCTATGAGGAAGAACAGACCCGTTTCACCAGTCCGTCGGCCTGTTGCTCTCCTCTTTCCTACGGTCGGGCAATTTCTGATAAACTAAGGGAAGAACAGACCCGTTCACCAGTCCGTCGGCCATATTGTAATTCCCTTAGGGGACCGGCGCTACTCAGTCCCTTACATACTCTCCAAGTTCGAGTAAATCCATAACACTGAAACATGAAGTTCCTTTCCCTTTTTCCCCAAGGATACAACTCCACAAAGTAGTCATATCTGGTTGGAAAGGAAAATTCACCCATATTTCCCAAGCTGACGCTTGTTAATGGATGCAACTAATTCCACTGATCTTACCCCTCGAATCTTGAGGAAGTAATCAAAATCATTTTGATGGTAGTAAACCAGACTGATAAATTTATTGATTTAAAAAGGCTTAGGACCGGGCAGTCCACTGGAAACATACATAAAATCTCGAGAAAGGTCCCATGCATTTGTAGTTTGAGCGAACATTTAAGTCTTTCTGAATATAGACTTAAACGGAAAATAGATTTGGGAACCTTCTCTATTTATAATAAAAATTGACTGAAATATACTTTATTAGCTATCTAGGGTTTAAAACAGTTTTCACAAAATACTTCCTTAAGAAGTAGGGCTTTAAATAATTAATGCAAACTATATTTAATAAAGAATATTTATTTAGAAATAATTCTCAAGTACTTTCTTATCAAAAAGGGTAGATAACAACTATTCATCATATATTTAAAATATACCCTTAATAGATTAAACTCCAAATGATCTTTAATTTATAAACCACTTATCGAGATTAATTGTAATAACAAAATAAAATAACCCTAGATAGCAACTGATACCATTCTTAGTATGTAAAATAAATATAGAGAATATATAATATATCTCTAGATAACAACTGATACCATTCCCGGTCCAAAGTATAAATGCAGAGTATATTCCCCCTACTGAGGGTTTTGCTTAGCACATCAGCTCCAAAATATTACTATAACCATAGCTTATAAGCTCGACTCATATCGATAACTTTTACTTAGCATCATAAGTATCATTTCGAAATCATAAACACATAACATATATCTCAAAATCTTTTATTTATCACAACAACAGTTTATAGAGGTATAGGTTTGAAAACTTGCATACAACAACATAGCGACTCCCAGTCTAGAGTCGAAACAATGAACATGCTCTTATCTATAGAGCTACAAGGTATACCGGTTCGTAAGTATATTATCTCAAAACTATACATGGCAAATACAGTGTTATATAATTAATACTTCAAAGTATGGATTTAGAAAACTTGCCACAATACTTGCAACAAAGATTTGGTATATAAATTGGGAATACACAAGTATTGAACATAGGAAAATATACATACTCTGAATAATAGAGTAAGGTTTAGTAAACTTGCCTGATGCTCGAGAAGTGATAGGGGTTCGCGACGATGCCGGACAATCTAGACAAAGTCAAAGAAAACGCACGATTAATCCCCTGGATAATCCACTTGTACTCTATGCTTAAACACGTAAGCGAAACACAATCAAGGCATTACTAGCTCGTTATAGGCTCATACTAAGTCCATGTTTAGTCGACAATTACTTCAGTCGTAGGTTTAATCCGAAATCGATCCTCGAATACAAGTTATACTTAACCATTTTCAACATTGGTTCCTAAGTCATGCTCTTAGTGGTTTTCACTTGCGCAACCTCGGCTAACACATTTTTATAAAATCGGAAAATAATCTTTTGGACTCGAAACCTTCGTACAAACCTTCGTAACTTCCCTTGACACTTCAATACAAAATTTCATATTTTAAAACAACTCTTAAGGGTCTCAAACATAGCCACAAAGTTGGTACATTTCTGCAATCTCATTCCTTGAACCACTTTCACTACAATGGTCATATCTCATAAACCGTAAATCGTAATGACATGATTCTTGCGCTCACATAAACTAGAAACAAAGCTCTACACACTACTGTTCATAACTGAACCAAAAGAGGCAGTTAGGTTTTCTGATTCTAGGCAGTTTATAGAGTTACCGAAAATCGGGCATTACGACGGCTTAAAATCGAATAATCCTATTTTGTCACAACATAACCAAGCCACACCGGGCATACCATACATCTACAACCTCAACAAAAAACCATCATACACCTCTAAGATCAGTGGGGAGGCTCAAATCCAACACCCATCATTTTACACATTCAAACAAATCCAAATAATCACTAAATCACTTAATCATGATCTTAACTTTACATGAACATCAAAACCACTTTAAAACTCATATAAAACTCAAAGGGGCAGAGGTTTATACCTTCCTCCAAGCTTGCTTGCTGCTATATTCCTTATGTAACCTTAGATCCTTGCTTAATACAACCTTTGGAAGCCACAAACTCAATATCAAAAGCAACAAAGCAAAATACAAGTTACTATTCATCATCTTCTGCAACTGTTACTCACTGAAATCGAAGGGTAAATCCCAGAGGTGAGGCGAGCGCTTACCATGGTTGCGTAGAGCTTCTCGAGAGCTTCGATTTGAGTGGTGGAACGCCAAAAACGGACAACGGAATCTCAAGTTATAAGCATTTCTTTCTCCTCCATTTTCTTTCTTCTTCTCTCCCGAATTTTTCTTCAAGGTGGAGAATTCTTCTTTTTCTTTTCTTATTTAATTACTTTGATATTTGTGATATTTTAATAGTCAAAATGGTGAGTCATGGTCTTTGGTGTCTTCTTCCTTCGACACTTGTCGCACATGCAACGGCTCTGTTAAAGTAACTTTGCTGGTTCGTTTCTTTTCACCTGGATGATCCAAATGTTGCATTTCTCGAACTAATCTTGTTACATGTTACTTCCATGTCTATATTTAATCCTATACGTCCTTGATATCTCTAATTCTTTTATTAACCCATATCCATAGAATTGATAATCTAAATCCTTCAATATTCCCAAATAATGATTAATCCGTCCGTTAATGGTGAAATTTCGGAGAAAACGGAAATGCTATTTTTCCGATTCTGACAGCTTTTGCATTCCTTTATTTTCATCGTAGATCATTAATACAGCTTTGAAAGTTTACTATATCGTTCCGCATATGGTGTGGTCTGAAAACTTTTTAAACGACAAAAATTTACTATTCATCAAAAGTTACTATTCATCAGTGGTTTTTCTATAATCCTTTGGATCAATTCCGTTCCAATATTCCTGGTTTATTTCTCTTTACTTCTTGCACTTAGAAATGTTCTAGTGCTTTCTCGGGCACACGCTATCTTGTTTACGGAGTTGTCGGATGCATACCAGATATCGATTTGGATGACATAAAAATACTTTTCTTCCTTGGAATATTGTATTCTTATTTTCCAGAGAGATTATTCGTATCTATATGTTCAGTCCATTCTTACTATTCTCAAAATGTTTGAAAACCGAAATTCATATTCATTTCATAACTTGATTCTCAAAGTCATTGCCACTATCCATATTTACATCAACATATAATAAAAGTTTTAATTCTACCCAAAATCTGGGGTCTTACAAAGCCTGGTGAAGACTTAACTTCCATGTTTGAAAGGTTCAGTAAGCTCTTAACTGAACTACAGATACATGGCAAGTACTATGACAGAAAGGAATTGAATGTCAAGTTCCTGCTTACACTGCCTGATCACCTTGAACACAAGACAACAGCCATACGAGAAGGAAGAGATCTCAACAATATAACCTTTGAGACACTTTATGGCATTCTGAAATCCTATGAACTTGAACTCTTTCAAAAGAGAGCCATACAGAGTGGAACAAGGAACAAGATGGCTAATATGTCAAGTGCCCTAGTAGCACAAGTGCCAAGGATCACACAGCCAAGTGAAGTACTACAAATCACACAACCAACCCCTGTACAATCCTTGAAGATAGAAGAGGTTGTTGAAGATGATGAGAAAGTAGTACTGCAGCTCAAGGATGTTGAAGATGAAGACTTTTACACAATGGAGGAACTGGAAAGCATGGACAATCCTACTATGGCTTACATGGCCAAAAAGTTCAAGAACTTTAGGTTCAAGAAGGATAGGTCATACAAGCCCCAAGGCCAATGTAACACCCCCAGATCCGGGGTCAGGAATCTGGGTTGTCACGCTCCATCAATTATATAATACCTGCATTACTTACAACATTCTAATAATATAACTCCAAAAGACCCCAATCACTTACGCGCACACACACAAGTTATAGCCTTGGAAATGAGCAACAATAAGTAACACTTGTTATTACAAACCAAATGTACTATCCAGGATCTCATCTATCATTTACAACCTCTACCTGAAGTCAAAATAATAGACCTCACAATTCTATACAAGGTTTAATAATACAAACCTATTCGAAAATAGTTCTTACTAACTCAGTCTACAGCTGTTCTGCTAAATTCGACAGTATCCATCTTGCTGAACTAACTCAAGGGTGGTCTCTCCATTCCCTTGCTCTCGTAACACGAGGTGAACCGGCAATGTTTTCTTCATGCTGTAAGTATAAATAAAGCAAGAATGAGCTAATAGTGCTCAGCAAGAAATCTACCCAAGTTTAAATCTTTAAACCTTTTAGGAAGATAATCCATATGGGATCCATGTTTAAAACTACTAGGGTTTATCCCCAAAATAGTATATCGTTCAAAATACCGTATGATTTATAATCATACTCAAATACTTTTCGTAAATCCTTTTAGGGATCCTTGGTATCAAGATGATAAACCAAGTCTCAAAACATCTCTTTTTAAAATAGATATTAATATTGGAATCAAGGCTTAAACCCATCCATTGATTCAAATACTATACAATTCAATATACTGTATATCTTAAATGACTTCTCAACATATATACATGCATATCTATTTAGATATCTCATACTGTTCAAAATACTGTAAAATATCAGTAATGAACACCTTTTTGAAGCTGTTGGGTTGTGATATATAAAATAAGCAAGAATGAGCACTATAGCTCGACAATAATATTTAGCAACATAATCATATATGTGGGCTGATATCATAGCTGAAAGCTTTTAAAACCTCATTCGTATATAGAATGATATATTGGATACTCTTTTCGTCAGAACATGCAATGTAGTTCAAATACTATACACGGAACATCATTGTTCAATTTCTGTCACATTATCGGTAACTCAGCACCTAGGCTTTCGTTACAATGTGCAACACAATTCCAAGTGGAAGAAGGGGATATACTGGAATACTCGATACACGGTGATCAGCCGTTATATCGCAACTTAACTTTTCTACTAGTAGAAGGACGACTTCCTGTTCGGTTATCACCCTGACCGCATACGGGCCACTGTGCTAAGAGATCACTACCTCGGTGCCTATCTCGTCACGGGTAAGCCTTAGCACGCAAGAGATCACTACCTCGGTGCCTATTTCGTCACCGGGTAAGCCTTGATAATTTTGGCACTACCCTGGCACCTATTTCATTGCCGTGTAGGCCTTTCCAATTCCCATGATGAAAAATATTAATGAAACGGAAATCGGAATTTAATTCCATTTTTCCCAAGTACAAATACTTGTCAAAACTTTGTAACCGTTCAGAATACCTTACTCCTAGAGTAATTGAAAGGAGTAAGTCAAAGTGTGGGTTGACATTAGTCAACGAAACTACCGATGATTACTACGTATTTTGAAATCATGACCAGGGAGTTTACTGAAATCTCAGGATTTAGCAAGTTTAAAATACTTTACTTGAATGGGGGAGTCATCCCCTAGTTATAGATATTCTAGAGTAACAGTGGAAGTAAAACTCTGTCCTCGAATTCTTGAACTAGATTCCCAAATTTTCGATGAGTTGGAAAACCCTATCCGCATTTAATTACCTTTAACTATCTTAAGATAATAGTTGGGAATATCTATTTTAATATCTTTTCTGAAAATCAGAAATTTGTATTTTTGTGTAAATAATAGAACCTTTAATCATATAATAAGGTTCTATGATTTTTAAATCATATTTGGAATATTTAATAAATACCCAAATAATAATTATTAAATTAATATTCAATATAAAACCACTTAAGTGAATTTTTAACGTAATATTCACTTAATTAAATAATCTTCAAATAATAAGTATTGAATTATTATTCAATATAAAACATTTAAGTGAATATTCAAAATAATATTCACTTAATTAAAATAATATTCAAATAATATTTATTATAATATTATTTAAATATCTCACCTTAAATATCCAATAATATAGATATTGGAATATTTAATAAATCTTTAGAAATATAACTGTCCCTGGAACCTTCCAGCTTCTGACAGTATGATTAAAATAAAATAATATTTTGACTCCCGGTCTAAGTTTTAAAACTATCGTACAAGTACTCTATACTTAGAGTCTTTAATCTTCAACCTTGGTTTATATCTAGTATTTATCTAGCATATAAACCTTATATCTTATACCACTTTTTTTAAAAGCAAAAACAGTTTATAAGTCATTTCACAGCATTAAAGCTGCATATATAGCAATACCACAACATATATCACAACAACATCATTATATGTGGTAGGGTTTGAAAACTTGCATGCATCTATCATATGCATACATCACATCTCATCATTTTTAATACCATCACATCTATATACGATGTGAGGTTTGAAAACATGCATCTAACATATGCATACATCACATCTCATCATTTTTAATACCATCACATCTATATACGACGTGAGGTTTGAAAGCATGCATCTAACATATGCATAATATCATAATATTGTACTTTAAAATACAGCATGGGATGAGAAAACTTGCCTTGAGTCCTTGGTATTAGGGGTTCGAGTCTTATCGCAAATCTATAAACAAAGAAATACTCGATCAGTCCCCTAACGTAATCATTCGCTCATAACACTCATTTAAAGTCAACTATATGTTAAACACATCATGTAGTCACGTTATTCCTCAACAAGGTTCGTATTTTAATCGACTCGAAATACTCCTTTTATCTTAGTCGCAATGGTTGGTCAAAGTAGTACTCTAGAGTTGACTTTTCATAAAGTTACTATTACGTGACTCGTACTCTAACACTTTTAATAAATCCGAAAACTCGTATTTAAATACGAGACCACTTCTAAAATCATCTTGAGTATTTGTAATATTTATCATTAAAGTTTCGATCTCAAAACAGGGGTTTCACTTGGTGAAATGTATTCTCAAACTTGGATGAGCTACGGAAAGTTACTATTCGCACGCCTTTCACTAAAACGCTCATATCTCCTTAACCGTTAATCGAAATGACACACCGTTTTCGCGTGCGCGATCTTGAGAAAGAATAGAACAAATTGTTTGAAAATGTTTTTCTGGTTCAGGGGATGAAAATCCCGAGAGCAGCAGTTTAAGTTAGTAGAGTGCAGAAACCATTCATCCTCGCGCCGCTTTGGTTCCGACATTTTTATAAAATCGAAAAATCATCATTTTAACACGAAACCTTCTAGGTTCCTTTCCTAACTGTCCATACTAATATCCTTATTAATATCTCGACCCAATTCCATTTTTAAAGGGCTTGATCACAATCTCAAAGTTCATACAATGAACTACTTAGTTATCCGTAACCGCTTTTACTAAAACGGACGTTTCTCTTGAACCGTAAATCGAAACGATACGATTCTTTCGCTAAAACAAACTAGGGAATAGAGGCTACATGATCATGGTCAGAAATCTCATGTTTATGCCCTTTAATGTAACTGTGGTCTCTGTCCAAACTACCTAAGTAAAATTCGACATGGTAACGGAGCTTAAATGTGATTCCCGTGTTTTTAAACACTCAATACCACCATCAATCCATAATCAACCAACCACCAATCAACCTCAAGATAATCACTACAAGTTTCTGTCAAAACATGGTCATACCCTAGTTCATAAGTTTATCCACAAATCAACCATCAAACATGCTTAAAATCATGCATACATGCTTCATTCTAACATAGTTCTAATCAATCACTTATAACTACTAGATCAAGACATAATCTTAAAAAGAAAGAAGTTTTATACCTTCTTTGGAACTTAACAAAGGCTATATATGGATAGTATATCCTTCCTTTCTCCTTAACTATGCTAATCAAACCTAAAATCATCAAAACAAAACAAGATCTTATGAGTTTACTATTCACATCACTATTCATCATCAACTTTGAACCAATCTTTAACCATGATACACTTCTTTGATGGCCATGAAATTTTGAACGTACCTTGGGTATATAGTGAGGGAGCTATGTTTAAAATTTGGTGATTTTAGGATGAGTAGAACTTGAGTTATGAAGTTTTCTTTGCTCCTTGCTCATGCTGGGCAGAAAATCTGAGAAATGAGAGAATACTTGCTTTGCTTTGTTTTGTTTTGTTTTCCTTTCTTTTGTCTAATTAATTCTAATTAGATGCATCTTCTTTGTGTGGTCTATAATTGGCCTTGTCACCAATGACATGCCTCATTTGGATTTGTGGTTGTGGTGAAAGTGGTGACAAGGTGGTGATTCATCATCTTGTCATCACTTTCTCATGCTTATGTCACTTCTCTGCATCCTGCTTATGCCATCATTTGTATCCTCAATCCTCTTATATATTACACTTGATGATCTTATATAATATTCCTCCTTTGGTTAGGATTTAATCCATAATTTATTATGCTTTTGTTTCGCGATAGTTTCAAGTGGTTTTAAAAACGTTTCTCTGTACCAAAGCTAGGGGATACTTCCTTGATCTATCCATTTCCTTGGTTTAATATATGATCCTAGATTTCTCACCTTGGCTTAAGATATGATCATGGATTTCTCGTTCTACATACTTTCTCAAAACGATCAAATCAATAAATCCTTGATTGTCCGATGAATAGTGACTTAAAACTCGAATAGGAATCTCCTGATTTTGATCGCGTTTACATTCCCTTATTTTCCTTATACATCAATAATATAACCTCGAAACATTCATTCCATGTTTTCTATACAGTGTGGTCTGAAAAATTTTCCATCAGCAAATTTACTATTCATCAACATTTACTATTCATCAAAATTTTTTAACTATGTCCAAAATTTGGGGTTATTACAGCCAAGCATCCAAGTTCAACAGAGGAAGTTCATCAAAGGCTGCTGTGGGAAGTTCAACCAAAGGAGGATACAAGACTGGATTTGTGGATAGGTCAAAATTCATGTGTTACAACTGTGGTGAACCTGGTCATTTTGCTACTGAATGCAAAAGACCCAAACAGGTTCAGAGGTTTAAAAAAGGAACTGGTGGATAGTCAACCTAGCTCTCATGGCTAGCACTGATGAAGTAGAATCAACATCTTCAAGTCAGGTACCTTCACTTGTCTTACTTGATATGTCCACTGATGAGTATAAGAAAACCATTAAAGACTTAAGTGCTGAAATGTTCAATGTTTATACTAGCTTATCTGATGCTAATGAGGAAATCACTAGGCTGAGTAAGCTAAATGAAACACTAAAGTCTGAAAATGAATCTCTTGTTCTCAAAACCAGTTCACTAGACTCTTTAGCTCAGGAGAATGCTAGACTTAAAAATGAATTAAAATGTGCTAAAGAGGTTGAGGAATTCCTGAGGAATGAAATTGCTGAAAATGAATTCAAGATTAAAGCTTATAAAAACTCATCAAAGATAGTTCAGGATTACAATGATAAGCATACAGAAAATCAGACATTTGGTAAAGGTTTTTCATATGGTAGAAGACCTGGAAAGGAAACTGTGATTCAAGATTGTTCCGGAAATGCTGCTGTCAAACCCACCATTCTCAAGAAGGTTAAAACTCCTATTTTCAAAGCTGCAGAAATTGAGTTTGATGAAGAAGCCATGCTCATCAGACAAGAAATTCTTGATGAGGATGAAGGTGTTGACAGCACATCCAAGGATGGAAAGGATACTGTCACAATCCCCAACACAGTAAACTTAACAAGCAATCAGACAGTAAGTTCAAAAGATGTTGTCACAGTTGGCAAGACAATATCTTCCAAAGATGTTGTCAAGAATGTTTCCAAGACAGTAGCTTCCAAACCTTCTGTCAAGACAGTTGGAATAAAAGGTACTGTCAAGGAAAGTTCGACAACAACTTCTGAACACACTGTCAATCCAGTAACTCCCAAGTCTAAGAATAGGAATGGTAAGGTAGGTGTCAATAAAGGAAATGGATACACTAATGTTGGAGGTGCTTCTAGGAAACTATGCAATAATTGTGGATCTTCACATCATTTAACACACGTTTGTAAGAACCCAATTGAGGATAAGATCAATGCTACTGAACTCAATGGTAACTTACACAGAACCCCTCTTGTGCATAGAACTATGAGTGTCTGTAATAACATTGAATGTATGCCATGCAAGATCACTGCCATGAGTACATGCTTTAACTTACCTATTCTCACTACTGAAAAATGTTCATACATGCACACTGTTGAGACTTTTGAGCCTGCTGGCAACAACAAAAAGGCTTCATCCACTAAGAAAAGGATCAAGTCCAATTCTAAACCTAAGTGGGTGAAAAGAGAAGTCAAACAGGAGGTTTTTAATGATGCTTGTGATTTTTTGACTGGAAAAACTCAGGAGACACTAAAACTGCAGGACCCAACAAGGATTGGGTACCATATGCAACCTAAACACATTCTGTTTTGCAGGGCAAGAAGAAAGATCAAGTCATGTGGATCATTGACAGTGGTTGCTCAAGACACATGACAGGTGATAAAACCCTGCTATCACACTATGTAGAGAAAGCTGGCCCAATCATAACCTTTGGAGACAACAACAAGGGTTACACAGTGGGATATGGCTGTCTGGAAATTGGAAATGTTGTCATTGAAGACATTGCTCTTGTGGATGGATTGAAGCACAATCTACTCAGTGTCAGCCAATTCAGTGATAGGGGATTCAAGGTTGATTTTGATATGATGATGTGTAACATCTATCACAAGAAGGAAGGGAGCCTCTCCTTAAAAGGGGTCAGAAAAGGAAGCTTGTTTGTTGCTGACTTAAACTCAACAAAGAAGGATAAAGTTTACTGTTTTTACAGTAAAGCAACTGTTGGTGACAGTATGCTTTGGCACAGGAAGCTCTCACATCTCAACTTCAAGACAATGAATATTTTGATGAAGAAGGAGTTAGTGAGAGGTTTGCCCCAACAGGAATTCTGTCAAGAAGGACTGTGTGAAGATTGTCAAATGGGCAAACTGAGGAGAGCTGTGCACAAGTCCAAGCAATTGAACACCAACATAGAAGCACTCAAGTTGATTCACATGGATCTCTTTGGTCCAGTCAATGTACCATCTATGGCCAAAAAGAGATATGCCTTAGGAATGGTGGATGATTACTCAAGGTACACTTGGGTGAAATTTCTTGAATCCAAAGATGAAGCTGCTCAAGTGATTATTGATCAAGTCAGAGTTCTTGATAGAACTCCAAACTCAAAAGTCCAAATCTTGAGGAGTGACAATGGTACAGAATTCAGAAATGCCACACTTGGAAATTTCTTTAAAGATGAAGGAATTGTACAACAATTCTCTGCTGCAAGGACTCCACAGCAGAATGGAGTTGTAGAAAGAAAGAACAGGACTCTCATTGAAGCAGCTAGAACTATGTTGCATGATACCAAACTGCCAACATATTTCTGGGCTGAAGCTATCAACACAGCTTGTTATACTCAAAACAGAACCATGATTAACAAAACTCATGCAAGTACACCTTACTGTCTGCTAACTGGGAAGAAACCTTCTGTCAAATATTTTCATGTGTTTGGAAGCAAATGCTTTATGATGAAGGATAACCATGAGAAGAAAGGAAAATTTGACACCAAGGCATTTGAAGGACTATTCATGGGTTACAGCACAGAAAGGACTGCCGACAGAGTTTATGTTATGGAACACAGGATTATTGAAGAAAGTGTTAATGTCACATTTGATGAAACCAAGTTTCCAGGACTGCATGAAGAAGGAAAGATGCAGACATTCAGATTTGAGAATCAAGGATACTTGGAAGCTGAGGAAATTGTTGATGAAGAACCTAGCTTCACTCAAACTGTTGAAGTTGACAAAGATGCTGTCAATACCATTACTGTCAACCAAACTCCAGCTCAGTCACAGACCATAACCTCTAACATTCATAACAGTAATGACTCTGGAGACAATGAAGAACATGGTGAAGACAATGGAATTGATGAGCAGTCAACTCAACAAATTGAAGCAACTGTTCCTGTACAATCAAGTAGCTTACCCAGAATGACCAAGTGGAACAAGGATCACACAAATGACCTTATCATTGGTGACCCTACTTCTGGAGTGAGGACAAGGAACAAAGTCTCTGCTGACAGCATGTTTTCATGCTTCCTGTCTCAAATGGAACCCAAGACAACTGATGAAGCATTGTTGGATTCTGACTGGGTGATAGCCATGCAAGAAGAGCTAAATCAGTTTGAAAGAAACAATGTATGGAAGTTGGTTCCAAGACCTAAGGGAAAGTCAGTCATTGAGACCAAATGGGTTTTCAGAAACAAGCTTGATGAAAATGGATTAGTGACAAGAAACAAAGCAAGGCTAGTGGCTAAAGGTTACTGTCAACAGGAAGGAATAGATTATGATGAGACATTTGCACCTGTTGCAAGACTTGAAGCTATAAGAATCTTTCTAGCTTATGTTGCACATTGCAACTTCAAAGTATTTCAGATGGATGTCAAAAGTGCCTTCCTAAATGGAGAATTGGAAGAAGAAGTGTATGTTGAACAGCCACCAGGGTTTGAGGATGCTGAAATGTATGATTTTGTGTACAAACTCTTCAAGGCTTTGTATGGACTAAAGCAAGCACCCAGGGCTTGGTATGACACTTTTTCCACTTTTCTGTTGGAAAATCAGTTTACTAGAGGAGTTGTGGACAAGACACTTTTCTACAAACATCATGGAAATGACATTATTCTGGTACAAATCTATGTGGATGACATCATTTTTGGTTCTACAAATGAGAAGCTATGTGAGAAGTTTTCCTCTCTCATGAGTAACAAATATGAGATGAGTATGATGGGAGAATTGTCATTCTTTCTGGGATTGCAAATTCTTCAACAACCTGATGGAATCTTCATTTGTCAAGCTAAATACATCAAGGAACTTCTCAGAAAGTTCAACTTGGAAGATTCATCACCTGCAAAGACACCAATGTCCACATCAACTACTCTGGATCTTGACCCTAAAGGAAAGAAAGTTGCCTCAAGCACCTATAGAGGCATGGTAGGATCTCTCCTATACCTAACTGCTAGCAGACCTGACATCATGTTTGCTACATGTCTCTGTGCAAGGTTTCAAAGTGATCCAAAGGAGTCACATCTAGTAGCCATCAAGAGAATCTTTAGATACCTAAAAGGCACTCCTAACCTAGGCCTTTGGTATCCTAAGAACACTGGATTTGATCTAATTGGTTACTCAGACTCAGACTATGCTGGATGCAAGATTGACAGAAAGAGTACTACTGGTAGCTGTCAATTTCTTGGTGGAAGATTGGTCTCATGGTTTAGCAAGAAGCAACATTAAGTTTCTACCTCAACTGCAGAAGCTGAATATATTGTTGCAGGTAGTTGCTGTGCACAAATTCTATGGATGAAGAATCAACTTCTGGATTATGGTCTAGTGTTAAGAGACATTCCTATTTACTGTGACAACACTAGTGCCAAAGCCATTTCAGACAATCCAGTTCAACACTCTAGGACAAAGCACATTGATATAAGACATCACTTTATCAGAGAGCATGTTGAACAAGGAACTGTGAAGCTGATCTATGTCCCAACTGACAAGCAACTAGCTGACATCTTCACTAAGCCATTGGATGAAGCAACCTTCAACAGGTTGGTTGTAATATCCCAAAATTTTGTAATAATTAAAACCTTGATGAATAGTGAATTTCCACTGATGAATAGTAAATTTGCTGACGAAAAGTTTTTCAGCCCATACTATGTAGACAACATGGAATGAATGTTTCGAAGTGATATTATTGATGTATAGGAAGAATAAAAGAATGGAAACGCGGTCAGAATCAGAAGATTCCCATCCGAGTTTTAAATCACTATTCACTGGACAATCAAGGACGTATTGATTTGATCGTTTTAAGGAAGTATGTGGAATTAGAAATACATGATCATACCTTAAACCAAGGTGAGAAACCTAAGAATATATATTAGACAAAGGTAATGAAAGGATAAAGGAAGTACCCTAGCTTTGGTACAGAGAAACGTCTTTAGAACCACTGGAAACTATCGCGAAACAAAAGCGTAATAAATTATGATTTAAACCCTAACCAAAGGAGGAGTATTATATGAGATCATCAAGTGCAATATATAAAAGAATTGAGGATGCAAAGGATGACATAAGCATGATGCAAGGAAATGACATAAGCATGACAAGTGATGACAAGGTGATGAATCACCACCTTGTCACCACTTTCACCACCACAACACATCCAAAATGAGCCTTGTCATTGGTGACCAAGCTTGTTTTTACCCACACAATTTAATTACAAAGTGTTAAAGGTTAATTAGACAAAAGAAAAGAAAGAAAAATCAAACAAAACAAAAGCAAAAAGAGAAGCATCAAGATGAACACTCCATTCGGCTTCTTCATCTTTCCACGAGCTTAAAACTTTTGCTCATACTTCCACTCAACCATAATTCTTGATCTTGGGCTCTAAATCACCCTCATCCTATATCCAAGGTAGATCTCTAATCTTAGCCTCATCCATGGATCATAACTTGATCAAAAATGGATTCAAAGTTGATGATGAATAGTGATGTGAATAGTAACCTCATAGAATCTTGATTTGTTTTGATGATCTTAGGTTTGATTTACATAGTTAAGGAGCAAGGAAGGATATATCATCAATATATAGTCTTTGTTAACCTCCAAGGAAGGTATAAAACTTCTTACTTTCTAAGATTATGTTTTGATCTAGTAAGTTAGAACTGTTTGATTAGAACTATGTTAAGATGAAGGATGTATGAATGATTTTAAACATGTTTAATGGTTGATTTGTGGATGAACTTGTGGGATAGAGTGTGACCTTATTTGGGCAGATAAATGGTAGTATAAACTTGAGTTTGATTGGTGGTTGGTTAATGGTTGATTGTAGTTTGGTTGGAGTGTTTTAAAACACGGGAAGTACGCGTAAGCGCCGTTACCATGGCGGATTTTACTTAGGTAGTTTATACAGAAACCATGACTGCAAAACAGGGCATACACTTGAGGTTTCTGACCATGAGCATGTAGGCTCTATTTCCTAGAGTATTTTAGCGAAAGAATCGTATCGTTTTGATTTACGGTTTAGGAGAAACGTCCGTTTTAGTAAAAGCGGTTTCGCGTAACGAGATAGTTCATTGTATGAACTTTGAGCTAGGGATCAAGCCCTTTAAAATTGGAATTGGGTTGAGATATTAAAATGGATACTAGTATGTATAATAAGGAAAGGAAGCCTAGAAGGGTTCGAGTTAAAAATATGAGTTGGTGATTTTATAAAAATACGCGAACGAAAGTTGCGCGAGTGAAATACCCTTAAGGGGATGGTTTAAAACAAGGAAATGGTAAAGTAAAAGAACTTGGGATTTGTGAATGGTTTTCACCCAAGCTTTTGACTTAGAGGTTTACGGAACGTCATGAGGTTATAGATGACCAAGAGCGAGACGTTTAATTTTCATTGGTAGAACTGTAGTGCTTAAGTTATAGCACATTAAATGGTTCAAGGGCACTGACTGTGAATTATGTATCTTGTTATAGATCGACGCACACCCTCTCAAGCCCCCACTACCACACCACCAAGACCCCAAGGCAAGTTTTCAAACCCTGTACCATATAATGATGCTGTTGTGATATGTGTTGTGATATTGCTATATATGCTGCTTTATGCTGTAAAATAACGTGAAACTGTTTTGCTTTGTAAAAAGCTGTATAAGGTTTATATACTAGCTAAGTACTAGATATATACCAAGGTTGAGGATTAAAGACTCTAAGTATAGAGTACTAGTACGATGGTTTTAAAAAAACTTAGACCGGGAGTCAAATTATTAATTATTTTTAAACTACTGTCAAAAGCTGGGAGGTTCCAGGGACAGTTATGTTTTAAATGTTTATTAAATATTCCAATATCTATATTATGGGATATTTAAGGTGAGATATTTGAATAATATTATAATAAATATTATTTAAATATTATTTAAATAAAGTGAATATTATTATTTTTAAATATTCACTCAAGTGTTTATATTGAATAATAATTCAATATTTATTAATTGATTATTATTTAATTAAGTGAATATTATTTTGAATATTCACTTAAGTAGTTATATTGAATAAAAATTTAATATTCATTATTTGAGTGTTTATCAAATATTCCAAAAATGATTTAGAATCATAGAACCTTATTATATGATCCAAGGTTCTATTATTTACACAAAAATATAAATTTCCGATTTTCAGAAAAGGTATTAAAATAGAGATTCCCAAATATTATTTTAAGATTGTTAAAGGTAATTAAATGCAAACAATATTATTTCCAACTCCTCGAAAACTGGGAATCTAGTTCAAGAATTCGAGGACAGTGATTTACTTCCGCGGTTCCTCTAAAGTATCTATAACTAGGGGATTGCTCCCCCATTCAAATAAGAGTTTTTCAACTCACTGAACTCTGATATTTCAATAAACTCCCTGGTCATGATTTCAAAATATGTAGTAATCATCGGTAGTCTCGTTGACTAATGTCAACCCACACTTGGACTTACTCCTTCCAATTACTCTGGAGTAAGGTCTTCTGAACGGTTACAAAAGTTTTGACAAGTATTTGTACTCGGGAAAAATGGGATTAAATTTCCGATTTCCGTTTCATTAATATTTTTCATCATGGGAATTGGAAAGGTCTACACGGCAATGAAATAGGTGCCGGGGTAGTGCCAAAACTATCAAGGCTTACCCGGTGATGAAATAGGCCTGAGGTAGTGATCTCTTGCGTGCTAAGGCTTACCCGGTGATGAAATAGGCCCGGGGTAGTGATCTCTTAGCACAATGGCCCGTATGCGGTCAGGGTGATAACCGAACAGGAAGTCGTCCTTCTACTAGTAGAAAAGAAAAGTTACGATACAACGGCTGATCACCGTGTATCGGGTGTTCGAGTACATTCCCTTCCCTCCAATTGGAGTTGAGCTGCACATTGTAACAAAAGCCTATGCGCTGAGTTACTGATAATGTGACAGTAATGAATAATGATGTTCCTCATACAGTAGTCGTACTGTATGGTATGTTTTTGATGAAAAGAGAAATAAATATATCATTCTGTATACGAATGAAGTTTTAAAGGTTTTCCTTTATGATATAAGCTTACTTATATGCTTACGCTGTATTGTATTATTGCTGGGCCGAGTGCTCACTCTTGCTTTTCTTTCTATACATGTATATCACAACACAACATCTAGAGTAGATGGCCCGGATTCGCCGTACCGCTCGGAAGCGCGTCAGAGCTATACAGGCCGCCCGTAACATGGTTGTTACAGAGGATCAGGTAGAAGTCCTGAGTTGGTTCGGAGTGTAACTTTTGTTGCTCCGGTTTAATTATAAGTATCACTTATGTATATTAATGAACAAGAACAAATTTTTGCGCTACCTTATGGTTTCACATAGAAATCATACTAGTAGTAGGTTGCAGTATTTTACTTTTGAGTTGTAATAACTTTAATTTGTGGATCATATGACTACTGTATTGTAAGTTCATTTCTGAGACATAACTGGTGTGAGTATATTGATGGTGGGGTCACCATGTGTGATGATTTATTGTTTTATAGTTCAAGTATTAAGTGATTGTACGGAACAAGGGATCGTGACAACCCAGATCTCCGACCCCGGGTCTGGGGGTGTTACAGAAATGGTATCAGAGCCTATAGTTATTAATCTCAGAAACGATAGGGCGTTAGGAATAATAAATGCAACTATAATAACAAGAAGAACTCCCATCGAGTTCATGGTTGGGCTACCGGATGTAGCACCGACTGTTAAAACCCGCAAGGGAACTTTGATTACACAGTATAGTAACCTAGTTTTCGCTTGTATAGGTATTCGCGGCCGAGGAGGCTGATGACTTTGAGACCCAGCATGACGAGGCTCTACTGGCGGCTGATGATGACCCCATGGACGACCCCATGGAGGATCCCGAGGAGGATACTGAGGACCCGGACGAGGATCCGGAAGAGGACCCCACGACTGTGTTTGACTTTCCTACTTCTCCTATTCTCTCTCTTGAGGGATATTCGACTGATGATGATGATTCCACTGAGGGGGATCAGATTGTACCCGATGTAGTTACTACGGATGATGATGAGACTTCTGAGGATGGTGCTAGCCGAGGAGGCGTCAGGATGTACCCTCTGCCGACTATGAGAGCCCTTACCCCTCCTGTGCCCCCATTGAGCCCGCTACCATCAGACGATGACTATGATCTTTCCCCTGAGGGATATGAGGAGGACCAGGCTATGACTGATCCAGACACACCTCCTCCCTCACCTACTGGAGTACCTACTGTGATCCATGACTGGATGATTGGCCGGCTGACCACTGACGTGGCAGCGGCAGAGGCTAGAGCTGATGAGCTGAGGAGACAGTTGGCAGCGGAGAGAGAGATCCGTCGTTCTTATCAGGACGGGATGAGGTGTATGACTCCTATGGAGATGAGACTTGAGATTTCCCGCATTGAGTGGCGAGCTATGGTCCGCATGAGAGGCATGTCTGTTATTGCTGAGGGACTGGTACCCCGACTAGCTACAGAGAGGATTTGGGCAGATGCTATGGCGCGTGTCAGGAATCTGACCCGCTCGGACGGGGAGACTTGATAGGTGATAGATAGCTTAGTTCTCTAAACTCATATGGCCGTTAGTAGTGCCAGTTTTTGTGGATGGTTCCGATGTATAGTAGTATCCTTTCTGAGTTAGAGATAGGCTAATCAGACTGACGTAGCAGATGTTGACAGGTTGACTGGTAGTACTTAGCTTTTGACTGTTGTACGGACGATGTATTTCAGCAATGTATTCGCTTTTGTTGAAACTTAGTTTCAGTACCTCGTGACTTTATGTCACTTATGTATATATTCGTACCTTTCAGTTTCTTTAAAGCTTTCAGTCTTAAATTTGATATCCCCTGCTATTTCAATTGTTTTACAAGTTATTAGTTTTGACATATAAACTGTGCAAACCCCCATTTGGAAAATATATATATATATATATAAATATATTTTTTTATTTATGTACAAAAAAAAAAAAGTTTTGTGTGAGCAAGGATGATTCCTAGATTTTCACCAAGGACTCAATTGATTCAACCGAATGTTTTGTAAAAAGAAACAAATGGGTTTAATAAAAGTTTTGTTTAAAAACATCAGGAAAATGCCACCCCGACGTATGGGAACCCGAGCACGCCTTGCCAATTCTGCGGCTCAGGGTAGTGTTAACCAGGGAGATGAAAGGCAAGATTATCGTAATGAGGGAGAAAACCCAGACTTCCATGAGATGGAAGAACAAAACCGTGAGGAAGGTGAGTATGAAGGAAGCGGAGAGGATGATGATTACAATGAGTTTGATGATCAGGACTACGAAGAGGAAGAGTATGAGAGTACTCAGAATGTAGAGGTTCCCGGTGGAAACCCGATGGACCAATTTATGCACCTACTCCGACAGAATTTGAACCAATACCCACCGCCACCACCACCAGGCCCCAATACTGCGGGGCATAGTGCTTTTAAGGCTTTTAAGTCCTTAGGACCCCCGGAATTTCAGGGATCTGCTGACCCTGTTGAGGCAAGAGCTTGGTTGAAGGAAATGGAAAAATCTTTTGAAATCCTAGGTATTGAGGAAGCCCAAAAGACCGTCTTTGCTACTTACCTCCTGAAAGGGGAGGCTAACTACTGGTGGGAATCAAAGAAGAACCTAGAAACCAATACCGTTGTTACCTGGGCAAGGTTTACTACTTTATTTCTGGAAAAGTATTTCCCTGTGTTCATGGAAGCACAAATGGAAAGGAAGTTTTTGGAACTGAAACAGGATAACATGACTGTGGCAGAATATGAGGCCAAGTTTACTGAGTTGTCTAGGTTTGTGCCAGATTTTGTAAATACTGACTTGAAGAGGTCAAGAAGGTTTCAGCAAGGGCTGAAACAATGGATTCAGAATAGAGTAGCAGTGTTGGAATTAACGGACTATGCGTCGCTAGTGCAAAAGGCAACCATAGTGGAAGCAGGTAGTGAGCAAAGTCAGAAAGGAAGAGAAGAGAAAAAGAGGAAGTTTGGTAGTCAAGGAGGAAGCTCGGTGAACAAGAGCTTTCCAGCAAGGACATTTGGAGGGACCCGGTCTCAGCCATTAAGGAATTTAGGATTCAGGAAACCTGAGAATAAGAGTCTAAGCCAGGGCGGCAGACAGACTGGAGTGTCCCGTTTTAATCAACCTCGACCCCCACTACCTGACTGCAAGACTTGTGGAAGAAAACACCTGGGAGAATGTACCCTAAAGTCGGTAACCTGCTTCACGTGCAACAAAACAGGGCATTACTCCAACTCCTGCCCCCAAAACAATCAGAAGTGTTTTCAATGTGGGAAATTAGGACACGTGAAAAGAGACTGCCCTATGACAAACCCTGCCGGCTCGAGAATCAGTGGAGCCGCCTCTAACAAACCCCCAACTGCTAGAACTTTCAATATGACGGTGAAAGACGCCGTAAGGAACAGTAATGTGATAGCAGGTACCCTTTTACTCAACACCATCAATGCAAATGTTTTATTTGATTCGGGAGCTACCAAGTCTTTTATTTCGAGGGATTTCGCGAGTCAGTTAAGACTTAGGGCGAAACCATTAAACGAAGTATTAGAGGTAGAAATAGCGAATCAGGAAGTAATTCCAGTTGATGAAATACACATAGACTGTAGCCTAGTAATAGAAGGTCAACAGTTTCGTGTAAATTTGGTTCCATTTAAATTAGGGGAATTTGATGTTATTTTGGGAATGGATTGGTTGTCGAGCAATGGTGCTCAGATAGATTGTGAAAGAAAGAAAGTTTGGATTAAAACGTCCGAAGGGCGGGAGGTCGTGTTCAAGGGACAACGACAAACCCGTAAGTTTTTAACCATGGCCCAAACCAAGAGGTTGTTGCGGCATGGGTGTGAGGCTTATTTAGCCTATGTGATAGATACAAATCGAGAGGTTCCTAAGCTACAAAATATTCCCATAGTTAATGAATTTGAAGACATATTTCCGGAAGACCTTCCGGGATTACCACCTGATAGGGAGATAGAATTCGCTATCGAATAAGCTCCGGGGACGGCACCAGTTTCAAAGGCCCCGTACAGGTTAGCTCCGGTAGAAATGAAAGAGTTAGCTAGTCAATTGTAGGAATTGCTAGATAAGGGAATGATAAGACCTAGCGTGTCACCATGGGGTGCACCAGTGCTGTTTGTGAAAAAGAAGGATGGTAGTTTGAGATTGTGTATAGACTATCGCGAACTAAACAAGTTGACCATTAAGAACCGATATCCTTTACCAAGAATTGATGATTTGTTTGACCAGTTGAAAGATGCGGTTTACTTCTCCAAGATTGACCTGAGGACTGGATATCACCAGTTAGAAATAAAACCTGAAGATATACCCAAGACTGCATTTCGCACGAGGTATGGACACTATGAGTTCTTAGTAATGTCGTTCGGGCTGACAAATGCCCCAGCAGCCTTCATGGACCTAATGAATAGAGTCTTTAAGCAATACTTAGACAAGTGCGTCATAGTTTTTATTGATGATATTTTAGTCTACTCCAAGACAGAGGAGGAACACGCAGAACACTTGAGAATAGTTTTAGAGACTTTGAGAAAGGAAAGACTTTATGCTAAGTTTTCCAAGTGTGAATTTTGGTTGAGAGAAGTACAGTTTCTAGGCCATGTAGTCAGCAGTGATGGAGTGCTAGTTGACCCTGCTAAGATAGAAGCCGTTTCAAATTGGGACAGACCGACCACCCCGACTGAGGTGAGAAGTTTTATAGGCTTAGCCGGGTATTATCGAAGATTTGTGAAAGATTTCGCCAAGATAGCAGCCCCACTGACCCGACTGACCCGAAAGACTGAGAAGTTTGAGTGGACTGAGAAATGTGAAAAGAGTTTTCAGGAATTGAAAAGGAGGCTAGTTACTGCCCCTGTACTGGCACTGCCAGATGGAAGAGGAAATTTTGTGATCTATAGTGACGCATCACACAAAGGGTTAGGATGCGTGCTTATGCAACACGAAAGGGTGATTGCATATGCTTCTAGGTAGTTAAAAGAATATGAGAGCAGATACCCTACCCATGATTTGGAACTAGCAGCCATAGTTTTCGCCTTAAAGATTTGGAGGCATTACTTATATGGGGAAAAGTGTGAGATCTACACAGACCATAAGAGCCTTAAGTACATTTTCACTCAAAAAGAGCTCAATATGAGACAGAGGAGATGGTTAGAATTAATCAAAGATTATGATTGCGAGATTCTTTACCACCCAGGGAAGGCCAATGTGGTGTCCGATGCCCTTAGTAGGAAGGAGAGACTCAAAATGATAACCTCCTCAGAGAAGTTAATCCAAGAGTTTGAAAAGATGGAGATTGAGGTTAAAATAACCGGAGATGGCACGGAGAAATTATTTGAAATCGCACTACAATCAGATTTGCTACAAAAGATCAAATTAAGTCAAGAACGCATGATGAGCGAAGGGAAAGAGCTAATGACGGGAGAGGAATTAAGGTCTGAGAGAGACGGTAAGGGAGTCATGAGGTATACTTACCGGATTTGGATTCCTAATGATCAGGAATTAAAAGACGAGATTCTACATGAGAGTCATAGCTCAAGGTATTCAATTTACCCGGGAAGTACCAAGATGTATAGGGATTTAAAGGAATATTATTGGTGGCCTAACATGAAAAGGGACGTAACAGAGTGGGTAAGCAAATGCTTGACCTGCCAAAGAGTAAAGGCAGAACACCAAAGACCCGGTGGACTTTTAAGACCCCTAGAGATTCCAGAATGGAAATGGGAACAAATAGCCATGGACTTCGTAGTAGGATTACCACGAACCAAAGCTAATCACGACGCCATCTGGGTAATAGTAGACCGGTTGACGAAGTCAGCCCACTTCCTTCCGATTAATGAAAGATACACTGTCGATAGGCTAGTGGATATTTACATGAAAGAAATTGTGGCGAGACATGGAGTTCCAGTCTCCATTGTGTCAGACAGAGACCCTAGATTTAACTCCAAATTTTGGAGAAGCTTTCAAGAATGTGTAGGAACCAAGCTAAACATGAGTACCGCTTACCATCCCCAGACGGATGGGCAAAGTGAGAGGACTATCCAAACCTTAGAGGATATGTTGAGAGTTTGTGCCATAGATTTCAAAGGAAATTGGGATGATCACCTACCCCTGATAGAGTTTTCCTACAACAACAGTTTTCATGCAAGTATCGGGATGCCCCCGTATGAAGCCTTGTATGGAAGAAGATGTCGATCACCCTTGTATTGGGATGAAGTTGGAGAGCGAAAAATGCTCGGACCCGAAATGGTCCAACAAACTAAGGATGCAATAGACCTTATCAGAGGACGGCTGGTAGCAGCCCAAGACAGACAGAAGAAATATGCAGACGTGTCCCGAAAGGACAAGGAATACGAAGTGGGATATCTTGTGCTGTTGAAAGTATCTCCGTGGAAGGGATTGATGAGATTCGGAAAGAAAGGGAAATTGAGCCCCAGATATATTGGACCGTTTGAGATCTTGAGACGCATCGGGGAAGTAGCTTACGAGCTAGCCTTGCCCCCAAACCTGCAGCAAGTTCACAACGTGTTCCATGTGTCCATGTTAAGGAAGTACAATCCGGATGCCAGACACGTGGTAGAATACGAGCAAGTAGATATACAACCAGACCTGTCATATATAGAGCAGCCGGTAGAAATCATTGACCGCAAGGATCAAGTGCTAAGGAATAAAGTTATAAAGCTGGTAAGAGTTTTGTGGAGAAATCATAATGTTGAAGAATCCACTTGGGAACTAGAGAGCACAATGCTAGAAAAGTACCCTCATCTATTTTGACCTGATTCCGGGACGGAATCCTTTTAAGTAGGGGAGACTGTAATATCCCAAAATTTTGTAATAATTAAAACCTTGATGAATAGTGAATTTCAGCTCAGTCACAGACCATAACCTCTAACATTCATAACAGTAATGACTCTGGAGACAATGAAGAACATGGTGAAGACAATGGAATTGATGAGCAGTCAACTCAACAAATTGAAGCAACTGTTCCTGTACAATCAAGTAGCTTACCCAGAATGACCAAGTGGAACAAGGATCACACAAATGACCTTATCATTGGTGACCCTACTTCTGGAGTGAGGACAAGGAACAAAGTCTCTGCTGACAGCATGTTTTCATGCTTCCTGTCTCAAATGGAACCCAAGACAACTGATGAAGCATTGTTGGATTCTGACTGGGTGATAGCCATGCAAGAAGAGCTAAATCAGTTTGAAAGAAACAATGTATGGAAGTTGGTTCCAAGACCTAAGGGAAAGTCAGTCATTGAGACCAAATGGGTTTTCAGAAACAAGCTTGATGAAAATGGATTAGTGACAAGAAACAAAGCAAGGCTAGTGGCTAAAGGTTACTGTCAACAGGAAGGAATAGATTATGATGAGACATTTGCACCTGTTGCAAGACTTGAAGCTATAAGAATCTTTCTAGCTTATGTTGCACATTGCAACTTCAAAGTATTTCAGATGGATGTCAAAAGTGCCTTCCTAAATGGAGAATTGGAAGAAGAAGTATATGTTGAACAGCCACCAGGGTTTGAGGATGCTGAAATGTATGATTTTGTGTACAAACTCTTCAAGGCTTTGTATGGACTAAAGCAAGCACCCAGGGCTTGGTATGACACTCTTTCCACTTTTCTGTTGGAAAATCAGTTTACTAGAGGAGTTGTGGACAAGACACTTTTCTACAAACATCATGGAAAGGACATTATTCTGGTACAAATCTATGTGGATGACATCATTTTTGGTTCTACAAATGAGAAGCTATGTGAGAAGTTTTCCTCTCTCATGAGTAACAAATATGAGATGAGTATGATGGGAGAATTGTCATTCTTTCTGGGATTGCAAATTCTTCAACAACCTGATGGAATCTTCATTTGTCAAGCTAAATACATCAAGGAACTTCTCAGAAAGTTCAACTTGGAAGATTCATCACCTGCAAAGACACCAATGTCCACATCAACTTGTCTGGATCTTGACCCTAAAGGAAAGAAAGTTGCCTCAAGCACCTATAGAGGCATGGTAGGATCTCTCCTATACCTAACTGCTAGCAGACCTGACATCATGTTTGCTACATGTCTCTGTGCAAGGTTTCAAAGTGATCCAAAGGAGTCACATCTAGTAGCCATCAAGAGAATCTTTAGATACCTAAAAGACACTCCTAACCTAGGCCTTTGGTATCCTAAGAACACTGGATTTGATCTAATTGGTTACTCAGACTCAGACTATGCTGGATGCAAGATTGACAGAAAGAGTACTACTGGTAGCTGTCAATTTCTTGGTGGAAGATTGGTCTCATGGTTTAGCAAGAAGCAACATTAAGTTTCTACCTCAACTGCAGAAGCTGAATATATTGCTGCAGGTAGTTGCTGTGCACAAATTCTATGGATGAAGAATCAACTTCTGGATTATGGTCTAGTGTTAAGAGACATTCCTATTTACTGTGACAACACTAGTGCCATAGCCATTTCAGACAATCCAGTTCAACACTCTAGGACAAAGCACATTGATATAAGACATCACTTTATCAGAGAGCATGTTGAACAAGGAACTGTGAAGCTGATCTATGTCCCAACTGACAAGCAACTAGCTGACATCTTCACTAAGCCATTGGATGAAGCAACCTTCAACAGGTTGGTTGTAATATCCCAAAATTTTGTAATAATTAAGTGGGCGTTTGGGGTATCAAGAATAAGTTGACTTATAGCTTAAAATGAGTAAGTGCTTTATAAGTGATAAGTAGAGCTGAGCTTATAAATCCCTAGAGTGTTTGGTAAATCAGAACTTATAAGCAGTAGAGTGTTTGGGTAAATCAGAACTTATAAGTTAACTTTTTTTTATTATTTTTAAAATATTTATTTTTTAATATATATAAATGGATATCATTGGATAGATCTCGATGAGTAGAGAAATTTGATATATACATATCAATTTTTTAATGAACGGATCAAAAGATATATGGTTTTGAAGATTTGAAGGATATTATATATTGCGTGTATCGAGAATAAGTTATAAGTTATAAGTTGAATGTTAAGGATTCTTAACATTCAACTTATCCATTTTAAGTAGTCATAAGTTGGTTTCACTTATTTTGGCAAACACCCCCCATAAGTTAAAATTGATTTATAAACCATAAACTTATAAAATAAGCAGTAGCCAAACAGGCCCTAAAACCTTGATGAATAGTAAATTTGCTGACGAAAAGTTTTTCAGCCCATACTATGTAGACAACATGGAATGAATGTTTCGAAGTGATATTATTGATGTATAGGAAGAATAAAAGAATGTAAACGCGGTCAGAATCAGAAGATTCCCATCCGAGTTTTAAATCACTATTCACTGGACAATCAAGGACGTATTGATTTGATCGTTTTAAGGAAGTATGTGGAATTAGAAATACATGATCATACCTTAAACCAAGGTGAGAAACCTAAGAATATATATTAGACAAAGGTAATGAAAGGATAAAGGAAGTACCCTAGCTTTGGTACAGAGAAACGTCTTTAGAACCACTGGAAACTATCGCGAAACAAAAGCGTAATAAATTATGATTTAAACCCTAACCAAAGGAGGAGTATTATATGAGATCATCAAGTGCAATATATAAAAGAATTGAGGATGCAAAGGATGACATAAGCATGATGCAAGGAAATGACATAAGCATGACAAGTGATGACAAGGTGATGAATCACCACCTTGTCACCACTTTCACCACCACCACACAACCAAAATGAGCCTTGTCATTGGTGACCAAGCTTGTTTTTAACCACACAATTTAATTACAAAGTGTTAAAGGTTAATTAGACAAAAGAAAAGAAAGAAAAATCAAACAAAACAAAAGCAAAAAGAGAAGCATCAAGATGAACACTCCATTCGGCTTCTTCATCTTTCCAAGAGCATAAAAATTTTGCTCATACTTCCACTCAACCATAATTCTTGATCTTGGGCTCTAAATCACCCTCATCCTATATCCAAGGTAGATCTCTAATCTTAGCCTCATCCATGGATCATAACTTGATCAAAAATGGATTCAAAGTTGATGATGAATAGTGATGTGATTAGTAACATCATAGAATCTTGATTTGTTTTGATGATCTTAGGTTTGATTTACATAGTTAAGGAGCAAGGAAGGATATATCATCAATATATAGTCTTTGTTAAGCTCCAAGGAAGGTATAAAACTTCTTACTTTCTAAGATTATGTCTTGATCTAGTAAGTTAGAAGTGTTTGATTAGAACTATGTTAAGATGAAGCATGTATGCATGATTTTAAACATGTTTAATGGTTGATTTGTGGATGAACTTGTGGGATAGAGTGTGACCTTATTTGGTCAGATAAATGGTAGTATAAACTTGAGTTTGATTGGTGGTTGGTTAATGGTTTATTGTAGTTTGGTTGGAGTGTTTTAAAACACGGAAAGTACGCGTAAGCGCCGTTACCATGGCGGATTTTACTTAGGTAGTTTATACAGAAACCATGACTGCAAAACAGGGCATACACTTGAGGTTTCTGACCATGAGCATGTAGGCTCTGTTTCCTAGAGTATTTTAGCGAAAGAATCGTATCGTTTTGATTTACGGTTTAGGAGAAACGTCCGTTTTAGTAAAAGCGGTTTCGCGTAACGAGATAGTTCATTGTATGAACTTTGAGCTAGGGATCAAGCCCTTTAAAATTGGAATTGGGTTGAGATATTAAAATGGATACTAGTATGTATAATAAGGAAAGGAAGCCTAGAAGGGTTCGAGTTAAAAATATGAGTTGGTGATTTTATAAAAATACGCGAACGAAAGTTGCGCGAGTGAAATACCCTTAAGGGGATGGTTTAAAACAAGGAAATGGTAAAGTAAAAGAACTTGGGATTTGTGAATGGTTTTCACCCAAGCTTTTGACTTAGAGGTTTAGGGAACGTCACGAGGTTATAGATGACCAAGAGCGAGACGTTTAATTTTCATTGGTAGAACTGTAGTGCTTAAGTTATAGCACATTAAATGGTTCAAGGGGACTGACTGTGAATTATGTATCTTGTTATAGATCGACGCGCACCCTCTCAAGCCCCCACTACCACACCACCAAGACCCCAAGGCAAGTTTTCAAACCCTGTACCATATAATGATGCTGTTGTGATATGTGTTGTGATATTGCTATATATGCTGCTTTATGCTGTAAAATAACGTGAAACTGTTTTGCTTTGTAAAAAGCTGTATAAGGTTTATATACTAGCTAAGTACTAGATATATACCAAGGTTGAGGATTAAATACTCTAAGTATAGAGTACTAGTACGATGGTTTTAAAAAAACTTAGACCGGGAGTCAAATTATTAATTATTTTTAAACTACTGTCAAAAGCTGGGAGGTTCCAGGGACAGTTATGTTTTAAATGTTTATTAAATATTCCAATATCTATATTATGGGATATTTAAGGTGAGATATTTGAATAATATTATAATAAATATTATTTGAATATTATTTAAATAAAGTGAATATTATTATTTTTAAATATTCACTCAAGTGTTTATATTGAATAATAATTCAATATTTATTAATTGATTATTATTTAATTAAGTGAATATTATTTTGAATAATCACTTAAGTAGTTATATTGAATAAAAATTTAATATTCATTATTTGAGTGTTTATCAAATATTCCAAAAATGATTTAGAACCATAGAACCTTATTATATGATCCAAGGTTCTATTATTTACACAAAAATATAAATTTCTGATTTTCAGAAAAGGTATTAAAATAGAGATTCCCAACTATTATTTTAAGATAGTTAAAGGTAATTAAATGCAAACAATATTATTTCCAACTCCTCGAAAACTGGGAATCTAGTTCAAGAATTCGAGGACAGTGATTTACTTCCGCGGTTCCTCTAAAGTATCTATAACTAGGGGATTGCTCCCCCATTCAAATAAGAGTTTTTCAACTCACTGAACTCTGATATTTCAATAAACTCCCTGGTCAAGATTTCAAAATATGTAGTAATCATCGGTAGTCTCGTTGACTAATGTCAACCCACACTTGGACTTACTCCTTCCAATTACTCTGGAGTAAGGTCTTCTGAACGGTTACAAAAGTTTTGACAAGTATTTGTACTCGGGAAAAATGGGATTAAATTTCCGATTTCCGTTTCATTAATATTTTTCATCATGGGAATTGGAAAGGTCTACACGGCAATGAAATAGGTGCCGGGGTAGTGCCAAAACTATCAAGGCTTACCCGGTGATGAAATAGGCCCGAGGTAGTGATCTCTTGCGTGCTAAGGCTTACCCGGTGCTGAAATAGGCCCGGGGTACTGATCTCTTAGCACAATGGCCCGTATGCGGTCAGGGTGATAACCGAACAGGAAGTCGTCCTTCTACTAGTAGAAAAGAAAAGTTACGATACAACGGCTGATCACCGTGTATCGGGTGTTCCAGTACATTCCCTTCCCTCCAATTGGAGTTGAGCTGCACATTGTAACAAAAGCCTATGCGCTGAGTTACTGATAATGTGACAGTAATGAATAATGATGTTCCTCATACAGTAGTCGTACTGTATGGTATGTTTTTGACGAAAAGAGAAATAAATATATCATTCTGTATACGAATGAAGTTTTAAAGGTTTTCCTTTATGATATAAGCTTACTTATATGCTTACGCTGTATTGTATTATTGCTGGGCCGAGTGCTCACTCTTGCTTTTCTTTCTATACATATATATCACAACACAACAGCTAGAGTAGATGGCCAGGATTCGCCGTACCGCTCGGAAGCGCGTCAGAGCTATACAGGCCGCCCGTAACATGGTTGTTATAGAGGATCAAGTAGAAGTCCTGAGTTGGTTCGGAGTGTAACTTTTGTTGCTCCGGTTTAATTATAAGTATCACTTATGTATATTAATGAACAAGAACAAACTTTTGCGCTACATTATGGTTTCACATAGAAATCATACTGGTAGTAGGTTGCAGTATTTTACTTTTGAGTTGTAATAACTTTAATTTGTGGATCATATGACTACTGTATTGTAAGTTCGTTTCTGAGACATAACTGGTGTGAGTATATTGATGGTGGGGTCACCATGTGTGATGATTTATTGTTTTATAGTTCAAGTATTAAGTGATTGTACGGAACAAGGGATCGTGACAACCCAGATCTCCGACCCCGGGTCTGGGGGTGTTACATTGGTAAGTGAATTGGGAATGCTGAATCTGGTATGTTGATTTACTAAGTATTCTAAATTTCCAATTTTTCTTTGAAGCTCATGACAACACCTTCAAATCTGCTGTCAAGAGAAGTTACTGTCTACTTGGTCTATGTCTGTTATGTGACAGCATGTATTGATTTGACTATTCATGTCTGTATTCCATGCATGTCTCATACTTTTAGACTCTGTATGACATTAATGTGGTTATTTGCTTAGTTTGAGAGATAAATATCTGTTCCATTGGACTTTCATACTCTTGGCATTAATCTGTAGGATTAAAGGAGGACACGACCATTGATTACTTTTGTGGTAGTTGTATGGGTACTCTAACTGTTGACCATTAGACTTTAATCCTTAGACGGTTTTGCCTATAAATTAACCTTAGGTTTCACTAGTCTGCTCTCAGTTTTAAAGTAAATTATGGAAAACAAAGTAGGAATAGAGTACAGGCCAAAAGTCTCGTGTGAATCTCACCTTAGAGATGAAGTGGAAGTCCTGTTTGATGAACTTGAAGACCTGCTTCATGAGGAAGATGAACAGTCTCAAGCCCTTCAAGCACAGGAAGAGGAAAAATGGAAGATTCAAGAGGAAGAACTTCAGGCACTTCTCAAGGCAGAAGGTCGCTCTGAAGAGGAGATTAGGAAAGAACTTTTAGAATTAGTTGATAAAATCATAAACTGATGTACTCAATGCTATATTTAATTGATTTTATTAATGAAAATAAAATTTCTTGCCGTTTTGTTTCCTGAGTTTTATTTCGTCTGTGTTAATTGCATAGTATCTGTGTTCACAAGATTAAATTGCTAAATCCACACTCTGTTAATTTTAGGTTAAGTTTATGAATAAAGCATTCTGGTATGTTCATGACAGAAATAATTCCCAAACTAAGTTGCTGTCATTAAGAAGGATACTGTCCTGTGTCTCTTGACAACAAACTTCTTGACAGCAGGGAAAGACTTTCTGTCAAGACTTTTACAGGATACTGTCATTCAGATGCTTAACGGTGACAGCATGTTTTTGCGCCATAGTTGCTGTCGCGCAAAACCTACTGTCACCACCGCTTATTACTGACAGATTGTTTCTAGCGCACAGGTTACTGTCACGAATAGTGGACCGTTGAAATTGGATATTCATCCCACGTTTGACAGTGAATAACGGGCAGTAACTCACGTGTTATGTGAGAGGGTTAAGACACGTTCTTTAAACCCGCTTTTTGTGCACCAACGTTTGAGATACCCTTTTTATTCCCCAGTTACTCAAACATATCATTCTTATCAAACTCAAGACAAAATACTTTTCTTCAAGAAAAAAGCTAATTTCCTACTTTCTTCTTTTCTTGAATCTCCATGGCCCCCAAACAGACTCTCTCAAACAAACTTTGCTGGTATCTTTTCGCCCAATGATGCTGGTGAAGGTTTCAAAGGACTAGTGTTTTTCTTGAACAAGTCCTATCTTGGTTCTGCCATTACCTCAACACCCATTCTCGACCTAGACAGAATTGAGGCATTCTGGCAAACTGTTGTTGCTCAAACCGAGGGTGAAAACCCATCTATTCAATTCACAATCAATGGGCAACACTACATTCTTACAGCTGAGGTCATCAACACTGCTCTTGGAATTACACTTCTAGAAGGCCGAAATTTTGCTGAACTTGCTAATGATGACACTCTCAAGAAGCTCTTCTTGAAGATTGGGTATGCAGGCCCTATTCTCGAAGAGGGAACAACCAAATGGTATCCGTCTGGTGAAATGGATAGGAAACATCTGAGAAAGGAGTGGAGTATGATTTTTGATGTGATGGTCAAGGTGTTCTCTACCAAGTCCACTGGCTGGAATGGAATACCCTCCTACATCAAGAAACTGACACATTCTCTTGTCCATGGATACAAAGTGAATGTTGGAGCTCTCCTCATGGCACACCTCAGGGCTGCCATAGGTAAGAAAGTATCAATCTACCCTCGTTTTCTTATGATGTGCATCAACTCTTTCTGTGATTTTAATAATGATGCCCCTCGTTTAGAGACTTGCTCTGTTTTGAAAAAGAACACACACACACACACTGTTATCTTCACAGAATCTCAATGCACATATTCCACTTTGTTTCACTCAGCACATGGTTGATCAAGTGTCCAACCTTGATTTTCCATTACCTTCTGGTTATGAATCTTTCATTCGTGCGAATGAAACAGAATTAGACCCAAATTCAGTTAACCCACATTCAACACCATACACTCAGCCTAGGCTCTCTAGACTTCCCAAAGCCTAAAGAGAAGCCTTGCAAGAAACCAGGAAACGACCCTTAGAAGCTGATGTTGGTGGTAGCTCTGTTAGTCAAGAGGGAGACACTGCACCTAGTGCAGCAAATAAGGAGGATAGTCAAACAGAACCCCCAGTGGTTCCTCCTGAGCCTAAGAAGAAGAAAGCTAGGAGGACCAAAACCACTGTTAGCCAAGCTGCAGTTTCTCAACAAACTGTGGTTCCTGAAAGGGATTCAAACACCTCCCTAGATGTGCCTTCTCAACAAGGTGCATCTATTGAAATTGGCATGTCTCCCAAGGCACCCTGTAAAGAGTCTGCACAAACTCATGGTTCACAACCTGAGGAACCCCCACTTGAAGAAACACACAGTGAGTTAGGGCACATTGAGGACTTCTCTATTCCTTTTGATGGTTCACATGTTTCTCCTGTGAATCAGCCCCCACTCTCTGCTACACTTTCGCCTTCTTCCTTCCCTATACATTCTTTTGTTTCTTCTCCAAAACCTAGAGAAGGGGACAGTCCCAACCCTTCAGGTTTTGATCATCCATCTCCAATCATGGATGAGCCCCCATCTAGTGGTCCACAAGAACCCATTTCTCAAAGTGAAATGGATACCACTCCTCCAAACACTGAGCAAGGGCAAAGTGGTATTTTGTCAGAAAATGAAACAGCCGACACTTTGTCTGAACTCCAAGGAGCATCTTACCTTCAGGAAGATGCTGTCACAGCCTCTGTTGCTGTCAAAGACACTGGAAATGTTGCTGTCTTGGACACCGATGTTGTCATGGGTGGAGAGAAAGATACTGTCCACACAGAACCTACTGTCACTCCACATCCCAAAGATGCTGTCATGACAGAACCTATTGTCCACACTTCAGCCGACAGTAACATTCCTGCCAAAGATGTTGTCCAGTCCTCTCAGCCAGATTTTGATGCTGTAATCATTGAGGATGCCTCTGATGATGACCTACCTCTTGCCAAACTCTTGAAGGTACATTCTAAATCTTCTACTTCCATGCATGTTAGTACTGCTCATACTCATGCATTTAGGTTGAGTGAGGGTGTGCAAAAGAAAAGAGAGATAAAAGAAAAGAGAGGTGAGCATAAAAATGAGAGGCAGCCAAATGAGCTGGCAAAAGGAGAGGGACTTGAGCATGTCCAGAGAGATCTTGAGGGAGCCCACACTATTCAGGCATTAGGCCTTGAGAGTCAAACTGTGAGGAGTGATGAGATCACTCAAAAACACCCTGAGAGTGTGAGGACCCCCTTAGCCTCCAAGCCCCTTTCTTTTCCTTCCCCTCCAAGAAGGTTAAGGAATGGTGGCCCCTCTGCAAATTTTGGTAACAGGATTGAAGCTCTGGAAGGCCAGTGTGCTACCTTGAACTCCAAGATGGACTCTCTCTCTCTCAACTGGTGGTTGATGGTTTTGCTGCTACTCAACTATCTATCCAGTTCCTTACTGACCTAGTAGCTGCCAACTCAACTAAGGGGGAGAAGGTAGCAAGATCATAATCAATAACTATTCAGGGATCAGGTGGAACTCAGGGGGAGCCAATAGCTGTGAAGACCAAAGGGGGAGCAAAACAAGTTTCTGGAGTCAAGAGTAAAGCAATGTCAAAGGGGGAGCAAGTTAAACCAAGCAGTGGACAACCAAAGGATAAAGCTGAAGAACTTGTTGAAGTTGACTTGGATGGTGAAAAGGTGTTAATGTCTAAGGCAACTCAAGATGCAATGCAAAGAAGACCTGCATCTAGACTGTTAGATATAATTGCTAATGTTTGTTTATCAGTGTTTAAGCAACAGGTACTGACAAGAGTTTATCAGAAGCCGATCAGAGTTTAGTTAAACTCTGATAGGGTGAAGAGTTTAAAGGAAGCTAGTCAGAGTTTATTTAAAGTCTGACAAGGTGATAGTTGAATTAGCTGTCGGTGCAGAATTGAAGATTCTAGAAGCAATACATTCTGAAGATGGAAAGAAGCAGAATATATTGATACAGCTAAGGAAACAGGATAGAAGATAAGAAGCAATCCTTAATTGATATGAATTGTATAGCTAACTTGTAGGAATATCAATTAGAGAAGGATTGTATGTAGCTGTGTACTATATAAACACAGATAGGTTATCCCTAGAAGGGACGCGATCATTGAGATATTATTCTTGTAACCTAGAAGCTCTTTATGATTCATTAACATCATAAAGAGAGAAGCTGTTAATAAGATTACAGTTTTATTGATTCATAAACAGTGTTATTAATTATTGTTATTCTCATACATACTTGATTATATTGTGTATTCGGCCTAACAATTGGTATCAGAGCCAAGGCTGTTTAATATATACAGTTTTACGATTAAAACACAGTAATAATCATGTCTGAAGAAAATCAAAATCAAGTTCCTCCTGCGGCTGAACAGGTTAAGCCAAATTCTGTGAGTCGATATGAAACTATCAGGGTTCCAATTCTCAGGCCAATAGAGTATCCGATATGGAAGGTGAAGATGACCATGTTTCTGGAGGCTACAGATCCAGAATATCTTGACAGAATCAATAATGGTCCTCATAAGCCAACTAAATTATCTCCTGCTGTTGGTGATAAAGAACAGACACTGATTCCAAAGGAAAAGAAAGATTATACTCCTGAAGACATCTCATCAATTGCAAAGGATGCAAAGGTTAGACATCTACTCCACAGTGCTTTAGATAATGTTATGTCTAACAGAGTAATTGGCTGCAAAACGGCAAAGGAAATCTGGGATGCTTTGGAAGTAAGGTGTCAAGGAACCACTGCTATAAAGAAGAACAGGAAGACAATACTCACACAGGAGTATGAGCACTTTGATTCAAGATCTAATGAAACCTTGACTGAGACTTATGACAGGTTTTGTAAATTACTGAATGATCTGTCTCTGGTTGACAAAGAATATAATCTTGAAGAGTCAAATCTCAAGTTTCTCTTATCTCTACCTGAAAAATGGGATCTGAAGACGACCTCAATCAGAGATAATTATGATCTTGATGATACAGATCTTGATGAGATTTATGGCTTGTTAAAGACTCACGAACTTGAGATAGATCAAAGAAACAGAAGATCAAGTAAGAAGACAAAATCTGTTGCTCTCAAAGTTGAGGAGAAGCCCATTGAAAAGAAGGAATCATCAAAGAAGAAAGCCAAGGGAAAGGCTTTAGTCATTAAATCTGAAAGTGAGTCATCAAACTCTGATGATGACTCAAACTCTGATGAAGCTTCTGACTCTGAGGATGATGAAGAACAGTTGATGCAAATGGCGGCATTGATGGTGAAGACCTTCAAGAAGATGGGATTCAAGAACTCCAAGAAAGGAAAGAGATTCTCAAGGAGAGATTCAAATTCTGAGAAGAAGAATTTCAGAAAGTCTGATGGAAAAGATACCAAGTCTGGAAAGAAGGACAAATCTGAGATCCAGTGCTACAAGTGCAAAGAGATGGGTCACTATGCTCCAGAGTGCAAGAAAGGAAAAACTGGAAAAGCACTCGTCTCTAAAGGCAAAGACTGGGCAGATACTTCAGATTCTGATGATGGAGAAAATTATGCTCTTATGGCAACTGTCAAAGATGAGACTGAATCATCAGAAAATAAGGTACCCCTAACTACTTATGCGTATGATACTGATAATATTTCTGAATTAAGAATTTATCTTAAGAACATACATGTTAGTTATAGGGATCAGACTTTAGAGAATGAAAGGATTAAATCTGAGAATCTTAGTCTTAAAGAAAGAAACAAGTTTCTTGAAAGAGAACTTGAGAATATGAAGCAGACTCAAAAAGAAAGAGATGATGCTGTTTATGTGGAACAGGAGTTGCTTAAAAGGTATAGGCAACTAGAATCTGATTTAGAGAAGGAAAGAAAAATAATTAAAACTTGGACTAATTCTGGCAGAGATACACATCAAGTTTTTCAAACAGATGCTGTAGGTTTAGGATACAGTGAGGAAGATGAACTTAGGTTTCAAGATAAAATTAAGTTTAGAGCTTTCACAAGTTCATATTCAACTCCTGTAACATTTGTTCCTGAATCTGGAAAGTTAAAATCTGCAGTTGTGAAAGAAACTGTTATGGAGCCAGTTGAAACTTGTGTTGAACAAGTAGATACTGAATCTAAAACAGAGAAGCCTGTTGAGATAGAAGCTGTTAAAGAACCAATAAGAGTCTGTGAGAAACAAGTTAATGTTGGTTTAATGACAGGAAAACAGTTTAAACATAAGCTCAAAGAGGTTAAGTCTGCCATGAAACCTAAAGGGTCCAAGAGAAATAGGAATGGAAAAATAGGCATAAACAATAGAAATAATCATTTGCCTAATGCTGGTGCTTTAAGGAAAACATGTTACAGTTGTGGTAGTTCTAATCATCTTGCTAGATTTTGCACTAAGAACAAGCATATTAATTCTTTACCTTCTACTTCAGAAGTAAAGAATGATTATGTTAGAGTAAAACCACAGACCTTATGCAAACATTGTGGGAGCACTTGGCATTCTATTTACACATGTAAGAGTTATCATGCAATTTATCATAATTACTATGAGCTAAAACCCAACTTGAAGTGGGTTAGAGCAAACTCTGCTAGTGTAAAATCTGACAATGTTAGTTTAAACTCTGAGAAAGTTGATTCCGCTGCAAAAGCTAACACTGTTAAGAAAGGCAAAGGATCCAAGCAAGTCTGGATCCTTAAAACTAACACTTAGTGTTTGTTTGTGATTGCAGGGTATAATAGAGAGCACACTTATCTTGGACAGTGGATGCTCAGGACATATGACTGGAAATAAAGCCCTGCTATCAGACTTTGTGGAGAAGGATGGCCCAAAAGTTTCCTATGGAGATGGCAACGTAGGACATACTCTGGGATATGGCAACATTAATCTTGGAGGTGTCATCATCACTAATGTAGCTCTAGTCTCAGGACTCAAGCACAATCTGTTATCTGTGAGTCAAATCTGTGACAGAGGAAACCATGTAGATTTTCATAGTGAATACTGTGAAGTTATCAGTAAATCTACTGGAAAAGTTGTTCTAGTTGGACACAGGCGCAACAATATTTATGAAGCAAGTTTGGTAACAAACTCTGATGGAAAAACAGTGTGTCTGACTGCAAGAATGTCAAATGAAGAGAGTTGGAATTGGCATAAAAAGCTCTCTCATCTCAATTTGAACAACATTAATGAGCTGATAAGAAAGGATCTTGTAAGAGGACTCCCAAAATCAACACTCAGTCTAAATGGCCTATGTGATTCCTGTCAAAAGGCCAAACAAAGGAAGTCATCTTTCAAGAGCAAAACTGAATCTTCAGTAGTGGAACCTTATCATCTTCTACATGTTGATCTTTTTGGACCAGTGAATATAATGTCAATGGGCAGAAAGAAATATGCTCTAGTAATTGTTGATGAATATACTAGATATACATGGGTGTATTTCTTGTCAAAGAAGGATGAAACTGCTCAAATTCTAATGGATCATGTAAATCTACTGGACAAAGGATCACAGCACAAAGTCAAAATAATAAGGAGTGATAATGGAACTGAATTCAGAAATTCATTCATGGAAGCTTTCTGCAAGGAAAGAGGGGTGAAACAAGAATTTTCTGCACCTGGCACTCCACAGCAAAATGGTGTAGTTGAAAGAAAGAACAGAACTTTAATTGAAGCAGCCAGAACTATGCTTGAAGAAGCAAAATTACCAACTTATTTCTGGGCAGAAGCTGTTCAAACTGCTTGTTTTACTCAAAATGCTACACTGATCAACAAGCATGGGAAAACACCATATGAGATGGTGAAAAATAAGAAGCCAAATTTGAAATATTTTCATATATTTGGATGCAAATGCTTTGTGTTGAAGACTCATCCTGAACAGTTGACAAAGTTCGAGTTAAAAGCTGATGAAGGAATTTTTGTTGGCTATCCACTGTCAACAAAAGCATTCAGAGTTTACAATCTAAGAACTAAAGTGATCATGGAATCCATACATGTGTCATTTGATGACAAGAAAATAATTGGACTTGAAGACAAGGATGGATATGATCAACTACGTTTTGAAAATGAAGATCTACTCTCTGATGATATAAACTCTGATGAAGCAGGGTTGACAAACTCTGACGAAGCATACTCTGAACCTCTACTGGTAAATACTGGAGAAACTGATAATTCTCAAATTGAACAAAATAGAGAACCAGTTGAGGGGGAGCGTGAAGAAGCTCAACATGACACAGCAAGTGAGTCAGTTGAGGAAACTGATTCAAACTCTGACAATTCAAACTCTGAGTCATCAAATTCAGGGGGAGCCTCAGAGAATGTAGAAAGTCAACATATGAATCAGGAGAGCATGGATCAAGGGGGAGGATCCAACAATGATGCAAGAAACCACTTACCATCAGCAAGAAAGTGGACACAGGCACACACACCTGATCTCATAATTGGAGATCCTGATGCTGGTGTAAGAACCAGAAGTGCAACAAATAATGAGTGTCTGTATCATGCTTTCTTGTCTCAAACTGAACCAAAGAAAGTGGAGGAAGCTCTTCAAGATGCTAATTGGATTACAGCAATGCAAGAAGAGTTAAATGAATTTGAAAGAAATGAAGTCTGGACACTTGTACCTAGACCAAAGAACAGATCAATTGTAGGTACAAAGTGGGTTTTCAGAAACAAGACTGACAGTGATGGTGTGATTACAAGGAATAAGGCTAGACTTGTGGCAAAAGGTTATTCACAACAGGAAGGAATTGACTATGATGAAACCTTTGCTCCAGTTGCAAGACTGGAGGCCATAAGGATTTTTCTGGCCTATGCTGCACACAAGAAGTTTAAAGTCTTTCAGATGGATGTGAAAAGTGCTTTTCTCAATGGGAAGCTTGAAGAAGAGGTATTTGTTGAACAACCACCAGGATTTGTAGATCCCAAGCATCCAGATTATGTCTACAGGCTTGACAAGGCATTATATGGACTAAAGCAAGCACCAAGAGCATGGTATGAAACTCTTGCTCAATTTCTTTTAGAAAGTGGGTTCACAAGAGGTACAATTGATAAAACTTTGTTTTATTTCAATTCTGGTGATAATTTGCTGTTAGTTCAAATTTATGTAGATGATATTATTTTTGGATCTACTAATGACAAACTTTGTAAGAAGTTTGCAAAGCTTATGCAATCCAGGTATCAAATGAGCATGATGGGAGAGCTTAGTTATTTTCTAGGCTTACAGGTCAAGCAAACAGATGATGGTATTTTCATAAATCAAGCAAAATATACCAGAAATCTTCTCAAGAAATTTGGTATGCTTGATAGTTCATCTGCTACTACTCCCATGGCTACTGCAACAAAGCTAGACAAAGACACAGGAGCCTCAGTAGATATGACAAACTACAGAGGAATGATAGGGTCTTTACTGTATCTTACAGCAAGTAGACCTGATATCATGTATGCAACATGTCTTTGTGCAAGATTTCAAGCAGATCCTAGAGAGCCTCATCTAACAGCTGTAAAAAGGATTTTCAAATATCTCAAAGGCACCATAACCTTGGGTTTGTGGTATCCTAGAGAATCAGAGTTTAAGTTGATTGGTTACTCTGATGCAGATTTTGCAGGCTGTAAGATAGACAGAAAAAGTACAAGTGGAAGCTGTCAATTTTTAGGTGACAGATTAGTTTCTTGGTATAGCAAGAAACAGAAGTCGATTTCCACATCCACAGCTGAAGCAGAGTATATAGCAGCTGGTAGCTGTTGTGCACAGATTTTATGGATGAAGAATCAATTGCTGGATTATGGGTTAAGGTACTCTAAAATTCCTATTTTCTGTGATAACCAAAGTGCTATTGCTATGACAGGAAATCCAGTACAGCATTCCATGACCAAGCACATCAGCATAAGATATCATTTTATCAGAGAACATGTGGAAGAAGGGAATATTGAGCTTCATTTTGTGTCTACAGACCAACAACTTGCAGATATCTTCACCAAACCTTTGAGTGAAGCTACTTTTACAAGATTGGTAAATGAACTTGGAATGATCTCTGGTTCTGACTAGAGATACGGGTTAGACTCAAAATTTATACATGTTTAATTTTTGTTGCTCATGATTCCTTGCATATGTTAACTGTTATGAGTACCAGTGTCATAAACTCTGTTGGTCAAACTCTGATGTTAAACTCTGTTAGTCATAAACTCTGTTGGTCATACTCTGGTAATTACAGTTTAAATGCTATACTCCAATTGTAATTTTGTCTGAAACATATGGACCAATGAAGAAATTTGTATGAAGCATAATTCTCAGTAAGTAACTGTGAATCCTTAAGAGTTGTATAGACTCTGATCTCAAAAATGTGCAGTAAGCTAACACAGCATGATACTGTCTCAATATTTATAGCATCTCTTAGTTTATTGATCCTATACACTGAGTCTGTATTAGCTGTTTGCATTTTCTCTCATAAGTTAATTATATTTACTGATGAAAAGTCTAAACTCTGATTATTAATTACAAATAATTCACCCTCAAATTCAAAAGATGCCAAACAGAGCACAAATTCCTTTGAGATCATGTTGTGCCTAGGACGATCCAGGAACTTATTGTATGAAATAAGGGCTAAAATCTTTGATTTTTGGTGACTAGTGCCAACCACTGATTACTGGAAAAATTAAAAAAAATAATAATTATAAAAAAAAAAAAAAAAAAAAAAAAAATAAATAAATAAATAAAGGGGGTGAAAAATAAAAGACATATCCAAATGAAAGGATATCAGTAATACAGAGTTTAGATATAAAATCAGATTTTATGTTATACATGAGAGTTTAGGCAACCAGTTTTTACTACTTTAGATTGCGGATTTTATGCACTTTGAGATGGTCTCAATACTGATTTCGGTAAACTCTGCTACTACACACACATATTTTCACAACTGTACAGATTGAGAAAAGAGTTTATTGACAAAGAAGGACAAATGGTAAACACTGATGTTTTGTGTGAAATACGCCGAGGTTACTTTATTTTAATCTCTGATGGTTAAAATAATTTTCTTGTCTCAGACAGTTTATGATTTTGGGTTTAGTCATTTGTTCTTAGGCAAAGTATGATTGAACAGAGAAAAGAAAGAGTTTGTTTGATAAGTACTGATAGTGATCAGTAGTACTGATGAGTATGTTAGTTTATTGTTTTTAAGTGATATCATGTCTTTCACTTTACAATTACTAGGTAAAATTGATAATACTGAAAGTAAAGCAATAAAATGAGTCTTTTTCATTAATTGATTCAAACTCTGTTTACATTCAGTCAATTACATACTCATGCTTAGCTAATCTTTCTGGTAAATATTAATTTCTATGGTTACAAAAGTGAAGATCTATTTAACCAGGATAAGTATTTGAATGCTATCCAACATCGAAGCAGAAGAGCTAGAGCCAGAAGCTATTGTGCTCTACTACTTCTGATGATAGCTACCAAGTTGCTCATCTGGTCATTATACCATTTGGGATAGCTTGAAATCCTCCTAATGATGAATCATCATCATCATCTTCTCGGGATCTCTTTCTGCTTTGCAGCTTGCAGGATTGTAAGAAGAGGTTTTCTTTTGAACCCGACAAGAAACTCAGTTGCAAAAGCATCAAGCAGATCTCCATGGCATCTTCATCTGCGAGGATTGGTGCATCATATGGTCCTGGACGGAAGATGTATACATGAGGGTTGGAGAAAGGTCCTTCGGCTATTTCATCATCTACGATAAGGCCTTCATCATTCAAGAATGAGAGAACAAGAAACTCATCGAATGATGTAGTTGAGGAAGCTGCTGCTCATTCTGACAGCAGAATTTTTGATCTTGAAGAAAATGTAAGAGAAGCTGATCAAGCTACTACAGAATTGGTAGAAACTATTGCTTCCCACACAGAAATCATTTCTCTTGATTTTGAGAAAGGTGAGGAAGTTGATCAGATTAGAATTGATCCTCCTACAGAAGCTGTTGCTGTACCTGCTGATGCAACAGAGAATGTTCCTGTAGCAGCAGAGTTTGTTGCAAACTCTGAAGATGCTCTTGTTCTTGAAGCTCTACAACAATCAGTTGTTGAGATTGTTCAGCGAGAAGCAGAGGTAATTGCTAAAGCAAACTCTGATATTCCTGAAACTGTTGCAGAGAAAGTCAATGATGAAGCTGCACAGTTAGTACATGAAATCACTGCTGAACATGTTCCTGAAGAGATTGCAAGAGAGGTTGACAATGTTAATGCTACTCCTGCTCATTCACCTTCACATATATCTGACATTCAAGCCAACTCTGATGAAGAAAGAGAGTTCAATCGGGCTACTGAAAAACATTTTCAAGATATGTACTTCAAGAACTGGACAGAAGCAGATTGTATTTTTACTTCACAAAGAGCTGCTGATTTAACTGCTAACTCTGTTAAAGAGATTACAAATCCTGAACTTCTCAGTCATCTCAAAGCAACTGTTGTTCAAATCAAATCATTAAACAATCGTTTTGATGCTTCTGATAAGGTGATTGAAGGGTTAAGGAATGATATAGCTACAAGAGAGCTTACACAGCAAAGGGACAAATCTCTATACATCTCTTTGTGTAAAGAGCAAAAGACTTTCAATTCTAGATTGTCGAAAGTTGAGGAGAATCAGACTGCTATGTCTGCTCAACTAACTTCAATTTCTAATGCTCTGGCATTGCTGACATCAGTACTTCTTTCTGATGATGTCAAAAAGGGGGAGAGTGTACCAAGTGACAAATGCAAAGACACTCAAGCTCTGAGACGGAGGGATGATGGTAATGATGGTGGAAGCAAGGGAGGTGAATCTGAAAAGAGTTTAGGCTTAAGACCAAGATCAAGATCAAACTCTGAGAGAAGATCAAACTCTGGTAAGGGAAAAGTAATTTCTGCCAGTGGTTCAAGGCTCAAAAGTTTGATAAACACTGATAAGCCTAGCACTGATGAAGAAGTTGCTGCTAAAGTATTTATAGCAGAACATGGAAAAGATGTTACAATTGAAGATATCCAAGCTGAAGAGCAAATGCTTGCTGAAGAACACAGGAAGAATCTTGAAGCTGGGATATACAAAAAGAAAGAAATCAAGGCTCCTAGGAAGAAAGAAACTGGAATTATCATTAAAGAAAATACTCAACAGAGTATACAATACACCAGGAGGCCTATGATTAGAAACTCTGATAAAGGTAAAGGCAAAATGATTGAAGAGCCTAACCTGAAGGAGAAAGAATATTCAACCTCTGACATTGCTCAAGTTGAAACAATATTAGCAAAATCAACCTCTGACGCTGCTCAAGTTGATGATATTATTGAAGTTAAGCCAACCACTGACAATGCTCAAGTTGTGCAAACTCAGCTAGCTTCACAACTCCAAGGTACTTTTAGAAGACCTGTACTATCTGAAGCTCTGACATTTCAACCTGTGGATTTTTCTCAAACCAGGACTGTACTTGGAAAAGAAACTTTTGATAAAGCTGGTTTAGGTTCACATAGGGAGAAGAGAATAAACAACAGATCTGGAGATCAATCATCATTGGCAGTATCTGGCATTATTACTCAAGAGAATCTTGATATGCTAGACTCTGTTCAGTTGATATTTCACAAGGGTTTGAAGAAAGATTTTCTGTTGTATTTTATGAATGATGGAAGAGTCTATAGAATTGCAGAGTCTGATATAGATCTTAAGTCTTATCAAGAATTGGAGTATGTTCTGTACTTGTTAAAAGTCAAAAACAGAAACACTCACAATGTTGCTACATTTATCAGACAAAAGATGCAAAGATCTAAGGTGATGCTTGGAGGAGGAGTTTCAAAGGTATACATTCCTAAGTATAGAGATGCTTATGGAAATGTTATAGAAATGAAGAGAAACAGTGCAAGACTAAGGACTGATCTGGGAGTTAAAGTCTTAGAATTCAATCTAGAATCTGATAAAGCACATTTTATTAGGCTAGGGAATGAGATGAGGAAGAATTCCATCTATTCTCTGAGAGCTGCTATTTATCAGACTGGTGAATCTGATCCAGAACTCAAGGAACTGAAAGAAATCATGGTTGAAGAGCTGGAAAAGGCTGAAAGAAGACTTCTAATTGATTATCTCAGGACAGTGCCTGATATTCAAGAAATCAAATAAAGTCTGACTGTAAGTTTTTAATATTTTCTATTCTAAGTCAAATTTAAACTCTGTTTTAAATTAAACTCTGTTATATGTTAAACACTGCATTTGTTAAAAGGTTTTGACATCATCAATTATATGTTTAACTTGTACATTTTATTATGAACAAGTTGGGGGAGATTGTTAGATATAATTGCTAATGTTTGTTTATCAGTGTTTAAGCAACAGGTACTGACAAGAGTTTATCAGAAGCCGATCAGAGTTTAGTTAAACTCTGATAGGGTGAAGAGTTTAAAGGAAGCTAGTCAGAGTTTATTTAAAGTCTGACAAGGTGATAGTTGAATTAGCTGTCGGTGCAGAATTGAAGATTCTAGAAGCAATACATTCTGAAGATGGAAAGAAGCAGAATATATTGATACAGCTAAGGAAACAGGATAGAAGATAAGAAGCAATCCTTAATTGATATGAATTGTATAGCTAACTTGTAGGAATATCAATTAGAGAAGGATTGTATGTAGCTGTGTACTATATAAACACAGATAGGTTATCCCTAGAAGGGACGCGATCATTGAGATATTATTCTTGTAACCTAGAAGCTCTTTATGATTCATTAACATCATAAAGAGAGAAGCTGTTAATAAGATTACAGTTTTATTGATTCATAAACAGTGTTATTAATTATTGTTATTCTCATACATACTTGATTATATTGTGTATTCGGCCTAACATAGACACCCAATTCTACCTCCTGTAACAATTAGAGAACCAACTTCAGCAACTCAAGAAACTGCTCTACAGAAAAGATGGAGAGAAATGGAGGAACAAAATAAGCTTGGGAAAGGTAAAGGGAAACTAACTGAATCCATCCATAAGGGAAATACTTGGTCCAATGGTACTGAGTTTGATCAAGAAGAAGCCAATACTATAATGGTGGATTACAGGGAGAGCACATTACACAATCATGACATTGAATTTAGCAGTCTGGTGGAAGAAGCAATGAATACACCAAGCAACAGTCCAACCAACACCGCAAAACTGTTAAAGGATCAAATCACCAGTGTCAGTGTAATGGTGAATGATGAGAAAAGATGGGCTGTAAGTATCTATTTCACTTCTGGCATATCTTACTTCATCACAATGCAGTTATTGCAGAGTCTGCCAGCAAAGGTGTTGTGTGCTATGAAGGGAAAGATCAAGGCAACTCAAACACCATTCAATGAAATATTGAATATGCAAATCCAGAACATGATCACACAGAAGCTACCTGAAGTCTACACAAATCCACCATGTGTTTTCTACAGATCTACTACAATGGATGGCACAAGAAGGAACAACTACATGAATTTGATCAGTCCATCCAGGATGCAAACTGAGTCAATTCTGAAAGTGCTATATGGAATACTTAGCTCAAATACCAATCCAGGAAGAGTCCATGCTGTTCAAGAGATCTACAAAATACTGGTGTTGAGAGACAATGCACTGGGAAATAAAGTGAAGGAGTTAATCACTAGAGCCAATGCCAAAAGAACTGATCAAGGTGGAAGCTGCCTCTATGATATTCCTTTTCAAGATGATGATGATGATGATGAGATTGGAGGTGGTGAAGCTTCTGGAAATGCTGGTGGAAGTAATTCTGAGAATACTGGTATTCAATCTCAGAATGAAGGCAATGAAGAAACTCCTAGTCAGGAAAAGAAAGATGCTGATGCAACAGATGAAGAGGAGCCAAGAATACTGGAAGCTTTGGAGGCAAGCATTCTTAGATGTGCTATTGACTGCATAAATGCAGAAAAAGATGTTGTCACCAAAGATGCTGTCACCAAAGATACTGTCGACAAGGAAACTGTCGACAAGGAAACTGTCGACAAGGAAACTGTCATAGAAGATGCTGTCATGGAAGATGCTGTCGACAAAGGTACTGTCAAGGAAGGTTCTGTCAAGGATGAAGCCAAAGCTACTGTCAAGCCCAAAAGACTGAAAGCTAAAGCAAAAGCATGGTTTTCTAGACTGAAACCTGAAGGAAAGCACAAGTACTCAGGAAAGGAAAAGGCCACTGGATTTGGCAGGAATCTTAAGAAGCCAATTCAATCAATACCTCCTAACAGTCTTAAGATACAACAGATGCAATATAAAGAAATCAAGAGTGTTGAGGTTAAGCTGGATGCAAATCAAGAGGCCACTGAGTACATTCTGTGGTGGGAAGAATCAAGATCTACCAAGGTTAATAAGGACTTCTATCTAGAAGCCACATCAACCAGTGGTAGAACGACAACCATAGATAAAAGGAGAATTGACTTCTTCTACCTAGAAAGAATGGTGGAGTTGTTGGAGAGCTATGAAAATGTCTCAGAGTCTATCATGGAACATATTCTGAAATATCAGGCTGATAGGGATGCTGAGTTCTACCAGAAATTTGGCTACAATTTTGCAGATTTTGATGATGCTGATATTTTAACTGATCTACGAGCTTCTCCTATACCATATCACTGGTACTATGAGTTTGATGATTTACCCACAGAAGAAGGGCAAACCCAACCAACTCAGGAAGGGCAACCCAAGCCAAGCAAAAGACTTGACTCTTCTCAATATTCTCAATATCAGTCAGAACTTGATAAGAAGGAAGCTGAACTCCTGGAAAGATGCAAGACTGCCAACAAGGCAGAAAGTGAAGCTCCAAATTATCAAACATGTATGCTGGAAAATCCCTTAAGAATCAAGTATCTAAGAGAAGAAATCTACGTTTGCAGCTTGCACAAGCTAAAAACAACTATTCTGAAGGATTTACAGTATATGGTAGCTGGATCAATTCATCCCTTGGAACAGATTTGCTCTGATGAGATAGAGGAAATATTGAAAAGGAGAAAAGGAGAATGTTCAAAGCTGGACAAGCAAAGGAGGATGTCTCTCAATGCTTATCCTGGAAGTAGATTCAAGCTCATTCTTGAAGAACTCCACTTCAGAAGCTATCCATATGATCTAGAGCTATGGATGAATCTCAGGGATGCTAATTCTCTTATCTCTCCTACTATCAAGAAGATCATTGAAGAAATAGAAGATGTTGCAGTCACTCCTGTTGAAATCTCTCTTGTAGAAGGTCTAAGAGGCTACTTGGTAGAAGCTCTCAAAAGAGAGGATGTTGCAAGACAGAAGAGGAAATCTCAAGCTAAGTAAAAATTCTTAATCCATTCTGATCTTGTTAGTTAAGTTGTCAACATATATTGTAAATTTGTTGTTATTATCCATAAAAACAAATTGGGGGAGATTGTTGGGATTTATGGGTGATAGCATAGAAACAACTTAACTTTGTACATACTTAATTTTTTAATTAAGTAGAACATACTGTCACAGCCAAAGTATGTTCTTGTAATCAGTATGCAATGTCATTTTAGTTGTGTAACACTTGCTGTGTTCAAGCCTCAAAGAATGCATATTAGATGACAGCATGAATAAAGGTTACTGTCATAAGCATTGACAGTAAGATTACAAGAAGACAGAATGTTGCAAGTCACGACAGCATATTCACTCTGACAGCAACATTGGCGGAAGACTACGCGACAGCAACTTTAGCCCTCGACAGCAAGTTTGGAAACCTCGACAGCACTCTATGCGGGGAACTCATACTGTCACCAAAAGAACATTCCTGTGACAGCAAGCTTTGCGGCAAAAGTAACTGTCTCGAGAAAGATCCTTGGTCTAGGTATCTTCTCAGTCAAATCCCGTGACAGTTTCAATGTTCAAGAAACAGGCGTGTTGCAGTATCCCTAAGCTGCACCAAGTCTGCAAGACTACGACAGAAGCTTCAAGCACTACAAAACAAAAGCGAATCAATTCAAGAGCAAGGTCAAGTCTCTATTTGCTGAATTGTTTTAGCTGGAAATAGAATGAATCTAGGTTGCTTTCTTTGTATTGTATATCTGACATGTTAGCAATTTAGGAAAGTCACATGGGTAGACAGTTTGTAAGAAGCTGCCACTTGATAATGACAGAAGCTTCACAAACCCGTGTTGACAGTGATAGGATTAGTTTATACTTAGACTATCAATTCATTCTAGAACAAAAACGAAAGCAAGCAGTGTCTTGAAGAAAACAGAAGCTCAAGATTTCACTCTTGAGGTTGTAGCAACACTTTGCAAAATAAATAAAAACATTTATTTTGTGAAACTTGTCTTTAGATCATACTGTTTGTAAATGCATACATATTACTGATAACATTAAATTTTAGATTTGGTTGTTGAAATTGAGATTGAATTTTATCAGTATTGCATTTATCCCCCCCCCCCTTCTGCAATACACGAGGACCAACAGTTGCCCGTGATTTTTCTAGAAAAAAAGGGGAAAGGTAATTGCCAATTAAAAGTATTAAAATAGGTTTTAAAATAAATAAGTAAGGGTTTGCTCGTGGGAAATGAGGGATTTTAGTAAGGGAAATAGAAAAAGTAACATGTTTTAGCTGAAAAGGAAATTTCCCATGATTTTTTTCTTGAAAAATGGTAATATATTTTAACTGAAAAGGTAACTGATTATAATAATTTTTATAATAATTAAATAAATAATTAAATAAGGCAAGTACCGTACCAAAAAACAGGTACCAAAACTTTCAATGTTTCGTCTTTAATAATATAGTATAGATAGATAGATAGATAGATTTATAATATTAGTATTTTATGCTACTCGGTTAGTCATTAATAATTATAATATTATTATTTTATTTTATTAAATAGAATTGTTCCTGATATTTTTGGAAAATGAGAGGTTTTATTTAGGAAAATAGAAAAATAGAAATTTTAGTTAGAAAATATAGAAAAGAATATACACTTTGGCTAAAAATGATAATGAGTTAGTTATTAGAAATTATAGACTTATTTTGTTATTTTATTAAATGAAACTGTCTGCGATATTTTTGGAAAACGAGATGTTTTAGTTAGGAAAAATAGAAAAGATATTCTATATAATAATTTTAATATTTTATCTAACGGTTCTCATCGATTTGATCAGAAATATCTAACGACTATGGATGGAGTGACCAGACTACAAATATTTTGAGGACCAGACTACAAAACTTTTAATGTTTCGTCTTTAATATAATAGTATAGATATCCCGTGCGATGCACGGTCTTCTTTAATATTTTATTATTTTTTATTTAGATTTTAGTTATTATATACAATTTGATAAAATTTTAATATATATATATATATATAAATTGGATTTATAAATCTAACAATATAATATTTAAATTTAATATATTATTGACGTAATCTATATTAGTATTTTAGATATTAAAATATAAAATATTTTAAAATAACAGATCTAACGATTCGTATTCTTTTGCTCTTAAAAATCTAAAAAGGTTCTCAAGTGCAAATATCAAAATACGTGCTCGTGCAATATAACGAGTTTCTTTGAATATACTATTACTTTTATTTTCATTAATTATCTCGTTTAAATTAAATGTTGAAAAAATTATAATAAACATGAATTTCATAAGTTTAATATAATAATATTACCAATATATCTATATTTTACCAGTGTTATTTTTAATTTGAACATGAGTTGTTTCAGTTAAAAAATATAAAACATGTAAGATCCTTAAAAAGACAATTAGTTACTTATTAACAATTATATAAAATTATATTACTTTTTTTTATATATATGTTGCCTGCATTACTTTTAAAAATTAGTTGTTTAAGTTAGAAAATATAAAAGAGATAATGTATTTTAGCTGAAAAGAATAACTGGTTATTTTTTAATATTTATATATAACAATATTACCAATTTATATTTATTTTGCATGTATTATATTTAGAAGATAAATTGTTTTAGTTAGAAAATATAAAACACATAATGTGTTTTAGGTGTCGGTTATAAATATATAATAATATTACCATTTTATATATATGTTGCCCGTTTTATTTTTGGAAAATGAATTGTTTTAGTTAAATAAATATAAGAAATATGTAATGTGTTTTAGTTGAAAAAGGTAATTGGATATTAATAAATTGGTTTTCATGTGTTATATTTAGAAGATGAGTTGTTTTAGTTAGAAAATATAAAAATAATTTGTTTTAGCTGAAAAAGGTAATCGGTTATAAATATATAATAATATTATCATATTATATATATGTTGCCCGTTTTATAATAATATTACCATAAAATAATATATCGATGTTAAAAGATCAAAATAACCCTGAAAAGATATAGCAGAAAGAAGAACAAAATGGTCCACGATTTAATTTGCTTAGCCAAACACCCTTGTTACTGTATTATATGTATATAATAGAACAATAAATCTAAATAATAGTATGAGATATATGATATGTATGCGTATATGATCATATATTATCATACATTTACATAAATATATGTATATATATATATATATGCATACGTATGTCTATAGGAATATATATATATATATATATTCACATAAATGTTGTATGTATGTATAAATATGCATATTAATTTCCAACATTTAATAATATGTAATAAATTGTATAAGTATATTGATATTAAAAGACCAAAATAACCCTGAAAAATATATTAGAAATGAGGGTAAAACAGTCCAAGATTTAAATTGCTTAAGAAACCCCCTTGTTGCAGTAATAGATATATAATAGATTTGTATTAATATTTATTTCAATAAAAAATTTAAATTGTTTTGTACAAAGAAATTGGTGAAATTTCAAAATCATGTTGTACAATGAAAATTTTAAATTAGTGAAAGTGTGTTAAATATTTAAAATTTAATCATCTTGATTGTTAAAAAGTTGATCCTTAATTTATAGATATATTAAATATGTTAGGTTATTACTTCAATAGAAACCCCTTTTAGACTAGAAACTAGAAACTAAATAAAAATTTCTTAAATCGCGTCGAAATATATCACATATGATATGCAAATTGATCGTTGAGAGATGCAGAAAAATAAAGTGAAGTCGGATTTCAAAAAATACTCACTGGTTGACGAGAAAAATGAAATTAAAAACGGAGGGGATTAGGTGTGGTTGGGTATATGAGTGTGTATTTTAGTTGTGTATGGTGCTTCTAGGAAGACCATTAGATTAGATTGATTTAAGGGCTTAAAAGTAGTTTCTAGTTTCTATTTTAACTTTTGTTTCTATTTGGTCACTAGCATATATATATATATACTCCCTCCGTCCCCTCAATTCTTTATATTGAGGGACGACACGGAGGTTAAGAAAACATGTAAATTAATAGAGAAAAGTAAGAAAAATGAGTAAAGTGGTGGAACCAATCAATATTTAATGTATAAAGTTGGTATAAAGTAGGTACAGTGGAGGAAAGTAGTGAATGTGATTGGATTTTATATTATAAAATGTTACTATTTTTGATATCTAAAAAAATGAGAGGGACGTACCAAAAAGGAAAGTGTAAAGAATGTGATTGAATTTTATATTATAAAATGTTACTATTTTTGATATCTAAAAAAATGAGAGGGACGTGCCAAAAAGGAAAGTGTAAAGAATGTGATTGAATTTTATATTATAAAATGTTATTATTTTTTATATCTAAAAAAAATGAGAGGGACATAAAAAAGGAAAATGTAAAAAAATGAGAGAGTAGCGGATGGAGTATTTGTTTAATCAAAAACGCAACTCAAATTTGAACATTACACCCCATCTACTTCCAAAAAATACACACCACCCAATTTGTCGCCAATGGGTTGTTGTGGATCCGACTCAGAATCCGACCCATCCCCAATTCTCCAACCCCTGAATCTCTCCTCTCCACCCACAATTCTGTCCCCAATGAACTCCAATTTCCCAGCTCTCCTATGCAAAGACATCCTCATCTCAATTCTTGAACACCTCCCTATTGATGATCTCGCACGAGCTGCCTGCGTGTCTAGGTTCTGGAACCAAGTTGCTTCTGATAAGGATATTCAAGTCAGGGCGTTTATGAAACCCTGGAAGCTGAAACAAGTGGTTGGAAAGCCCAGCTCTGGTGGGTTCTGGAGGGAGGTCACGTTGGGGAAGTTTGCGATTTCGCATCGGTTAGGAAAAGGGGATTCTGTTGCTAGTCTTGCTGTTAAGTACTCTGTTCAGGTACTTTCGTAAAATGAATCATTTTTTTGTAAGATGAATTAATAATCCTCGATAACTCAATAAAATTATTTCACTGAATATCGAAGAATATGTCTATTTGTCATGCTGATTTGGGGTGTTTCTTATAAACTTGGATCATTGCTACTGATTAGCTTGGGAATCCGGTGCTGATGCACAATAAATACCAGCTTATAAATAAGTGCTGAAATATAGTTAGATTTGTAAAATTTGTATTGTTTTGTTACCAAGGCATCCTGTTTTAGTTAAACATTTCCTTGGTTGTTCTCCGCTTAATTTTTTTTAAAACACTGTTTCCTGTTTGTTTAACATGGTATAACAGCTTGAGAGTGTTTTTCTCAAGATTACAAACATTGACCGCAATCAATATCAGGATTAGCACATAAATTGACTGAAGCAAGATTATACAACTGAGATTGATTGTACCGAAATGTTTCTTGCAGTGATTGATAATCAAAAACTGTTTCCTTACCATTGGCACACTGAGATTGTCACTTGTAATCTTTTTCCTTTGTAGTCATATGTCAGAGGTCTAGTTACCCCCAAACTGTCTCATTATTTGTAGGTTGTGGATATCAAACGCCTGAACAACATGATGAGTGACCATGGAATATACTCCAGAGAGAGGTTACTTATTCCTGTCAGCAATCCAGATCTTCTCATAGATGGTACATGCTACATAGAATTAGATGCATATGCAAAGAGGGAAGTAGCGGTGTTGTATCTTGAGGGGGGCCCAGATAGAAAGCTAAACAGCAGTCTTAATAGGGTGACATCTGAACGGGGAAAGAAAAAGATAGTAAATACCTTGAGGAGAAGCATGCAGGTTGATGATGAAACTGCCGAATATTACTATTCATTGTCAAATGGAGATCCTCGTGCTGCGCTAATGGAATTCTCACAGGATATTAGGTGGGAGAGGCATGTGGACCTGGCCTAATTTCCACATTTGAACATCGGAGGTTGTTACGTTACTATATTTCAAAGACGATAAGAGGAAAGTCTGCAGCAAGGGGCTGTGTTGCATGTATATCTTATTTGGTGTATGATCCCAACTTTTCGAATAAGTTCTATAAATTTCATCTCAAGCAACAATTGAATTCAAGTGGAATTTCCTTGTATGCAGCTGTCATTTCTCATACGCTCTCTAAGTTTTCTCACAATACCAGTGGGGCCTATAGTAATATATTCGTTGTTGTTGATTGTTATAAAACTTTTATGTACTGTATTTGCCTGACTATGGATGAAGATTAGTGTGTTGTGTATGAATTGATATATAATGTACATGTAATTGAACTATGAGGATCATGGGACAACATTGTGGTCAATGTATCACAACAAAGAAAAGGTTGTGTCGATCACCACTTTTTTTCTAATAAATGTACATGTGTAATGGCCATTTGGCTCATGCTTAATGAAATTGTAATGTAAATCATTGCAATTAACATCTCTTTAAAGAACTATATCTGAAGCTTAAGGGTAGATAGATGCGTAGTTGCAAAAAGATTGAGATCAAGAAAAATAATAAGAAGAAAATTAAAATTAAGAAAATCAAATTTCACTCAAAAATTAAAAGAATAAAATAGAAAATTATAAGCTGAATTAAAAATATATGATACAAAATGTAAATTGAAAAATAAAATAATAAATTAGAAAATTATGAATTGAATAAAATAAGTAAATGAAAAAATAAAGCAAAAACAATAAAACTGAAAAACTATAAAATAAATGAAAAATATGTAAATAACATATGTAAAATATGTGAATTAAGCAAACAAATATCACACATGTTCCAGAAATTTTTTAAATCATAACCCTCCATTTCTTAATCTAACTACATATAAACAATTTGTTGCTTAATCTCTCCGTGACAAACAATTGTCAGGACAGGCTCCCTTGTCTGAAAGTGAAAAAATATGTAGTTAAAAGGCTTACTTTTGGAGAAACATCGTTTGCTCTTGGAAACAAATGATATCAGAGAACTTGAGATTTCCCTAAACTTGTAACCTATTATTTCTATATATATTCCTAGCCAAACCTCGTAATTAACATATGCTTTCTCCGTCCCATAATAAACGTCCTAATTTTTTCAAATTTCGTTTCATGTATTTCTATGCATATAAAAAATATAGTTGTACATATCTTTCCGGTAACAGTTAATACCTACATTCCAAATTGAAAATACTAAATAAAGAATGCACATCATCGCAGGTAACAAAACGAAATGAAACTTCAGCTTGATCGTACAACCACAATGTATGCATCTTATTTTACCTGCGGACTGCAATTGTTTGAACTGGCCATATGGCTGGCAGAGCTACATTCCAGGGAACTTCATATCCTAAATCAAGACGGTCCCATGCCTGCAATGATCACATCTGTTCTAGCACTGAAAAATTGAATAAGAATCGGAACTTAGAGCTCCATGGAAGATGAATGATGACATAGGTAGCACTCTGAATGTAGTTGCAGAGAGGCTTGTCAGTATTCACCAGTTGCGTGGTACGAGAATTTTTGGTATAATTTTTTTTCCCCACATCTTTCTTCTGCTGCTTCTTCAGAAAGGCAATAGCTGGGAGCCGTTGCTGCAACGATCTGGATGTAGGAATTTAAGTGTATAATAAAATGTTGGAGATTAAAGAGAAAAAATTTGTTCTCAATAATTCACACAACTTACTCATATAAAATAGATAAAACTCACAAATGTATTTTACTCAAAAGATTTTGATAATTCTTGATAATTACAAAGTTTGGAAGATTGTCCTATTTATAAGACTACATGGAAGCTACTAGAATGCTTCTAGTACATGCACCTTAATTAATATGTAATCCCTAAGTACATTTGAAATGCAAAAGGTCTTGAACCTCAAAATTCTATTCTAGATACTTTCAAGAACATTCTAGATAAAAATAAAAATCCAAAGTTTAGATTATAATATTTTAAGAGCCCCCCTTAAGCTAAACTTTGCACATGACAAGTTTCTTCTTTTAACTCCTTGAAAATGTCGGGCCTCAAAGGTTTTGTAAAGATATCACCAATTTGGTCTTAGGTCTTGCAATGTTTAACCACAACTTCTCCTTTCATCACCAAGTCACGGATAAAATGATATTTAATTCGTATATGCTTGCTATTCCCATGAAACACCGGATTTTTCGTGAGTGCTATAGCGGACTTGCTATCACAATATATAATTGGACTTTCTTTCGTTGCATGCTTGAGCTCCTCCAACACCCATATGATCCACAAAGCTTGACAACTAGCTAATGATAAAGAAATATATTCCGCCTCCGCCGTTGATAGAGCCACTACTTGTTGCTTCTTTGATATCCATGTGATTGCACTAGAGCTAGTGAAGAAAACATTTCCCGAAGTTTGTCTTGTAAACTTCACCTTGTGCATTCAACTTTGTCTTGTAAACCCACTTGACTCAAATGAGTTTCTTTCCTTTAGGAGCTTCAACTAACTCCCAAGTTTCATTTCTTTCAATTGCATCAATTTCTTGATCCATGGCTTGTCTTCATTTATTTTCCTTAGCGGCATCTTCAAAAGCAACCGGATCCGCATTTGCATATAAAGCAAAATCAACAAATTCATCTTCCAAAATTCTTCTCGTTGCTCCATAAGGATTGTAATAACCCGAAATTTTGTACTTATTAAAAACCCTGAATTTTTTTTATTATTATGATAAAAGATCTTGATGAATAGTACTTTTGTTGATTAAGGAAAAACTTTTCAGACCACACTATATACGTGTTGGAGAACTAAAGTTTCGAAGGTGTATTATTGATGTACTATGAAAAAGAGTGAATGTAAAAGTTGTCAGAATTCAAAAATTCGAAAAGTTCCATTTTTACTATTTTATCTGGAATATACAAGATATTGCAAGATACGTCGATTATATCAAGACTTAGAGATTTAATAAAATTAAAAATTTCATGGGTATACATTCCACCAAGGTACTAACACACCAAGGACATTCACCTTGAACATTTTGTAACAAAACGATTTAGAAACCGTTCAGACATTATAATGAGGTCAAGCGATAAAGCGAACACGTAGCGAATGGTGATTAAACGAGAAAAAAAGGTGTTAGGCAAGTAGATACAAAATAATTACAACCAAAGTATCCATCATGTGCTAGAATTCAAGACAAGTACAAGTAGTATTATCCTTTTTCATTTCTTGATTAAGTAGATTATCAACACTTGGCAAATTTGTGAAGTAAGCATGCTTATGTCATACAACCAAACCATTAACCATACATTACTTCATACTTATCACAACCAACCAAGAAAATATCAAGAAAAGCTCTCCCCACCCCATTTCTTCAACATTCTGCCCAGCAAGAAAGAAGAAGAGGAAACAATTCATAACTTGAGATTTATTCATCCTAAAATCGCCAAATTTGGACCATAGATTCCTCACATCATAGTAAAGGTAAGTTAAAAATTTCATGGCTATCCAAGTAGTATAGTATGGTCAAATATTGGATCAAAATTGAGGCATGAATAGTGATTTCGAAATTACTAACTTGTTTTCTTGATTTCTTTTGGTGAGTTTGAGGATGATAAGCTTAGTTCAAGAAAGACCAAGGTTCTTTAAGCTATACCCAAGTGTTCTTGAGCCCAAGAACGGTATAACCCTCATCCATATTTTGATTTATGTTAAGTTATGAGCTAAGTTTCAAGAATTATTAGTATAAGTGTAGTTCTTGTTGATTTGATGCTTAGATGATGAAATCTTGATGAGAAATGATTGTGGATTGCTGTGGATGCAATTTTTGTGAAGTTTAGAGTCTAATATATGCCAAATATGAGAGTCTTGATGGATTGAATGGTTTTTTAGTGAAGGATGTTGGTGAAACTTGAAAGATTAAGCTAGTATGAGCATGGTTGTGACTTTTGCACTAGGACGGCCTTGTAACACGAATTCGGGACAAAAATATTTGTAACCTCAGAAACCACTGACCATACTTGTCAAGATCTTGGGTTGTAGTTTGTATACATATAAATGTTATGTTGAGAGGATTTATGGTTTATGAGATATGGTCATTTTAGTGTAAGGAGGTCAAGAAACAAAAACTGCTACAAGCCTTAGATTGTGTACTGAATTAGGAACCCTTAAATGATTGATAAATTCATTAAGTTCTGGTGATAACTAAATTTTAAAGTAATGAAGATAACCCAAAAAGAATTTAGTAAATAAATGAAGTTTTCGATTTTATAAAAATGTTGGAACCAAAGTTGCGCGATGACGCTATACTCTGCAAAGCTACTGACCTGTTGTGCACATTCGGGAAAATGCGTCCTCTGTCCAGAACTAAACTTTTGATGGATCATATTCTAGACATTCTGAAGATCATGCACGCGAAAACGGTGTGTCGATAGAGTTAACGGTTAATGAGTTATGAGTGTTTTCGTGAAACGAGCGTGAATAGTAAAACTCCGTAGTTGACTCGGCTTTTAAAATGCATTTCACCTATTTAGACTCATGTTTTCAAATCAAGATATTTTTAATAAATATTAAAAATACCCAAGAAGCTCCTTGAGGTGGTTTCATAATTAATTATTAATTTTCTGATTTACTAAAAGTGTTAGAGTGTGAGTTGCGGAATAGTGATTCTATGGAAAGTCAACTCTAGATGTACTACTTTGACCATCCGTTTTGGCTAATTTAAAAGAGTGATTTCGAGTCGACTAAAACACGAAAATTGTTAAGGATTATTAAGATAACGTATTGGTGTGAAGAATGAGATTAGAAATAATGAGTAAACGGTATAGAAGATCGTAAGTTAAGTGGACCCGAGAGAGTGAAAGTCGGGTAAAATGGAGTTTACTTAGAATAAGTGAATTGTCAATCAAGTGACTAATTAAGGTTATGTATTGTCTTGGTAGAGGTTCCAGGACTAGAAGAGAGACATCCAGTTAGAGCTTGGACATCAGGCAAGTTTACTAACTCTTACTCTATTGTTCAGAGTAGGTATATTTTCAGATGTTAATACTTTCTTATTCATATATGTATATATACACACATACACTCATTTGATAAAAGTATCGTGTCAAGTTTTCTAATCCTATGTTTTACTTATGAAAGCAAGTTTACTTTCTCAAACACATATACCAATGATATATCATGTTGTGTTTACGGTTTTGAAATCAAGTGTAATTGTTCGATTTATATTATGAACTTTATATGTTAAAGTTTTGACAAAACATACTTCGTTGATAATGGTATATTATATTCAATATTCGGACGACAGTTCTAGAAATAGGGCGCGTTGGTCCAAAAAGTAGAGCTGACCGGGGAGCGGTATTTTGTTTTGATGTATTATAACTATGTAAACCCGAAAGATTCTTCGGAAGATAGTATATGTCCTTACGATTATTTAATGAACTTTATTTACTTAAAGATTCCGAAAATAATTATCTTGGATTAAATACATTATTTAAATATCTATCAAACATTTTAAATGCTTCCTAAAATATTTGAAATATTATTTTAAAACGATCCAAGATGCTTCGAAACTTTTATACTCGTGTACCCTCTCGCTCAAGGTCTTTTTGCGAAAACCCTCAGTCACGTTTTTCTCAGATAATGTGGTTTTCAAGAAAGAATTGGTCGACCGAGGTCGGACCTTAACTACTCGATTTTATATTCAAAATGATTTTTGAAAGAAAATAAAACAAGGGGACTCTGGCGGTGGCAAGATCGTCGACGGGCGATCCCGAGAGTGTAAGAGGCCGTTAGCCAGGCGGTCCATCAACAATTATTGGTCGAATGCGCCAGGATGAGTGCATATGGAGCTCCGATCCAGGATGATCGTGAATGAAGCTTTCATCCCGGGGTAACTTATGAATGAAGTAATTTCCCTTCTACTAGTAGAGAAGACCCGCGGTGGATATGGTTGTGGCGACTGATCATCGTCACTTCATATCGTGTTTTCTGTTTTGGATAAGTCCCTTCCTTCCAGTTTGGAAAAATTCTAATTAACACTGTAACAAAGGCCAAGGTGCTGAGTTACCGATAGTGTTAAATTTAGTGTGAATGATTTGATATTTCGAAGGCAATATTTAAAAAGGTGAAATGATTCTAGTTATTTATTAATGAAAGACAAACGGTAATTTAAAAACTGGTGAACTAGTGTTGTTCATTTAGCAGCATCTGGAACTGCGTACTTGTTAATTTCTAAAAATCGTGCTAAGTCACTGATAGTGTATTTCTAAATTACGAACTAAACTCGTTCATATGGTAGTATTCTAAACTTCATATTAGAATGAATACTTTCAATGGAAAACTATGTACTACTTTTATATTGTTGGAAGAACTTGATATTAGTGACTAGTTAACTTGCTGAGCATTCTTTCGCTTATTCTTGCTTTGTTAAAAATTATATTTTCAGTGAGACCATAGTCGGTCGTCCCATATTGCGAGGAAAGGAATGTGGAAGATAATCCCTTGAGATAGTGCAGTTCAAGAAGGATACTGTATGAGTAAGTTGGATAGGTTCAGCTATCCTTATTAAGTGTGTTTACAAAATGGGTTGTAATAATTCCATGTAGAGGTTGTAGTTAGTAGTGTGAGATCCTGGATAGTACATTTGGTTTGTAATAACTAATGTTACTGTATATCGTTTCTAAGGCTATAACTTGTGTGAGTAAGAGATTGGGGTCTATGATGTTGTTTTGATTGGATCATTGAGGTAATACAGGTATTATATGATTGGATGGTGTCATAGCGACCTGGATTCCTAACCCCGGATCTGGGGGTGTTACAAAGATCCGACATTGATCTTGTCTTTCTTGGTGGTGACTCAGAACTTAAAGATGATGAGGATGAGCTTGGAGGAGAATTGGATGGTGGAGTAGGTGGAGTGGAGCCTTCTTATTGAATTGGATCAAATGCATCATCATCACAAAAAGTACTTGAACTTTCTTTCTCATCCTTCCATTTCCATGAAGCCTCCTCATTGAAAATTATATCACGACTAATTATAACTTTCTTTGTGATGGTATTGTATAATTTGTATGCCTTAGAAGCTTCAATATAGCCAACAAAGATGCATTTTTCAGATTTATCATCAAGTTTGCCTCTATTTTCATCGGGCACATGAGAGTAACAAACACTTCAAAAATTTCTAAAGTGAGAGACACATGGCTTCTTACGACTCCAAGCTTTTTGTGAAGTCTTTCCTTGCACACTTTTAGTAGGTGCAGGATTGAGAACATAACATGCACAAGCAACCGGTACGACCCAAAACATCTTAGGCAATCCTTTTGTTTTCAACATACTTCGAACAAGCTCTATTATTATTCGGTTCTTCCTCTCGGCTACCCCATTTTGTTGAGGGGTTGAACGAACCATTAGTTGATGGCGAATTCCAAGCTTCTTCAAAAAACTTCCAAATTCTTCGGACATATATTTACCACCACGATCGGATCGTAGTGTCTTTAAGAAACGGCCACTTTGTGTTTCGACATATTCTTTAAAAATTTTAAATGTTTCAAATACTTTAGATTTTTCTTTGAGATAATAAATCCACATTTTGCGACTATAATAATCAATAAAAGTGAGGAAATAACGACTACCTCCAATAGAGTTGGTGCGCATAGGTCCGCATAAATCCGAATGTACCAACTCCAATGGTTTTTTAGCTTGCCATGCCTTCTCTTTCGGAAATGGATCTTGGTGATGCTTGCCAAAAACACAATCTTCACATACTTGATCTTGCTTTTGAATATTTGGAATGCCTCTCACCATATGACATGTACAAATCTTGGATAAAGTGCTAAAACTCAAATGATTATATCGAAGATGCCAAAGCCAAGACTTATCATTCACAATATTAGCAAAACATGGAAGAGCCTCACTTTGAATTTTCAATGGAAACATTTTAGCTGATGTCATCTTGACTCTTACAACAAGCATCCCATTTTTATCTTTGATCTCACAAAAATCATCTTTGAAATTCACATGATGTCCCTTTCTTATAAGTTGCCCAACACTTAAAAGATTATTTTTAAGATCGGGAACATAATAAACATTAGAGATATAATTTGTACCTTGCTTTGTTTAAATTGGAACATCACCACAACCTTTGACAATGAGCCTTTTGTCGTCACCTGTCTTGACTTCTCGTTGGACACTTTCATCAAAATTCACAAAACAATTTTTCTTTCTGGTCATGTGGTTACTACAACCACTATCGATATACCAAACATCATCAAAAGATTCCTCTTGAACATTACTAAGAAGAAGCATACTTTCATCTTTCTCCTCATGTAGAAAATTTGAGTCATCTTTTTCATCATTAATTCTTTTGTTACAATATTTTTTCATATGCCCAATTTTATGACAATAATGGCATTGAAAATTAAAAGAATTACCTCTCTATCTTCCATTGTAACCTCCACGAGCTCTTCCTCTTCCTCCTTGGAATGAGCTTGAATTTTCACTTAGCACATTTCCTCTTCCTTGTCCTTGACCACGAAATGATCCTCTTTTACCTCTTCCTCTAAAACCGCCACGATTAGTGTCTTGAACTTGAAAAGATTGCTCGGAAGGAGAGGAGTCAAATTGCTTGATACGAAGTTAATGAGATTGGAGTGAGCCCAATAATTCTTCATGAGAGAAAGTATTTAAATCCTTTGATTCTTCAATATCCACAACAACATGCTCAAAATTTCGAGTCATGCTACGAAGAATTTTTTCCAAGACTCTTTTATCCGTAATATCTACACCATTTACACGAAGGTGATTAACAATCAAAATTGTTCGATTGTAATATTCCTCCACCGTTTCACTTTCATTCATCTTGAGTGAATCAAATTCACCTTTTAGAACTTGAAGTCTCGCCATTTTCACCCTTTTCTTATCCTTTGTAGGCCTTGTTGAAGATATCCCATGCCTCCTTTGATGTCGATGTCATTGAAATTCTCTCAAAAATTACTTCATCCACCGCTTGATAAATAAAGTAGAGAGTCTTCTTGTCCTTCTTTCGATTTTCCTTCAAAGTGTTTAGTTGTTGTGGTGAGAGATTCGCTTGATTCGCCATTTTTTCATATCCACTTTCCACAATGTCCCAAAGATCTTGAGAGCCATATAAAACCTTCATTTGTATGCTCCATTGGTTGTAATTATTTCCCGTTAAACGAGGGAGTTGAGGTTGCAACATGTTGTTGTTGGAAGCCATATCTAAAACTTGCTTTGATACCACTTTGTAGGAATTTAAGTGTATAAGAAAATGTTGGAGATTAAAGAGAAGAAACTTATTCTCAATAATCCACACAACTTACTCACAAAAATTAGATAAAACTCACAAATGTATTTAACTCAAAAGATTTTGATAATTCTTAATGATTACAAAGTTTGGAAGATTGTCCTATTTATAGGACTACATGGAAGCTACTAGAATGCTTCTAGTACATGCACCTTTAATTAATATGTAACTCCTAGGTACATGAACAATCTTGAAATGCAAAAGGTCTTGAACCTCAAAAGTCTATTCTAGATACTTTCAAGAACATTCTAAATAATAAAAATAATAATCCAAAGTTTAGATTATAATATTTTAACACGGGAAAGAGAAGTATAGGATTTCTGCATCAAGCATGAGCCAAATAATTGTGATAGTCATTTTTCCTTTACAATTTTGAACAAGCAGAGAATGATGCTTGAACAAGCTTACTGAGACCTGATGCTTGACGAAGTGTGCAAGAGGTCCCTATATTTAACCAGTGTGCCAATTTGTTTACACTAGAAATATGTAATCCTGAATAAACAGCTTACTCTTGTTGAAACATTTAAGCCCTAAAAAGAATGCTGTTTGGGAACCTGAGAATTACTTGGACCTTTTACTTATAAATATGAAAAAGATTGACATATTTTTTCAGTCATCACGCTAAAAGTCATTTACTACTTGTGAACAATGTAACTGTCTAACTAACTTTGTGAACAAGAATCAGAATAGAGAAGAGAAAGAGAGAGAGAGAGAGAGAGAGAGAGAGAGAGAGAGAGAGAGAGAAAGAGAGAGATGAAAAATTATGTATTCATTCATTGTGAAAAGTTGCTATGGAAATGTACTGTTACAAGCTTATATACAACAAACTTTGGAGGGAAAGTTTGGTAGTTCTAAATTCCTAACTAACTTTTGAATTATAGCTGGAAAAACAATATGTACAAAATATAATTTAATTATACTAGCACTAAGTAATAGCTCCAACAACCCCCCCCCCCCCTCAAGTTGGAGGGTGAATTATTTACACCCAACTTGCCAAGAATTGTATGATGTTGAAGACCTGTGAGTGGTTTGGTAAGAACATCTTCCAATTGCACTGTTTTGGGGATGTAGCTCAATGATAAGAGACCAGAAATCAACTTATCTCGAACAAAATGACAATCTAGATCAATGTGTTTTGTGCGTTCATAGAAGACATGGGTTTTAGCAATATATATAGCAGCTTGACTATCACACTTCACTGGTATAGGTAGAACATCAATCATATCAAGATCATAGAGCAGTCTAGATAACCAGGCTAGTTCTGCAGTGATTCTTCTCAATGATCTATATTCAGCCTCTGCTGAAGAAAGTGAAATAGTATGTTGCTTCTTTGATTTCCAAGAAATTAAACTGCCACCAAGTAGAACTACAAACCCTGAAACAAATCTTCTTGTCTGTGGACATGCAGCCTAGTCTGCATCACAGTAGGCTTCAAGATTGAAAGTAGGATTGTTATTTAAGAGCAAACCTCTTGCTAGATCAGACTTAAGATATCTGAGGACATGGAGAGCATCATCCAAATGTGGTTTTCTAGGATCTGACATAAATTGACTAAGATGTTGAATTGAAAAGGAGATATCTGGTCTTGTGTTTGTGAGAAAGTTCAGCTTGCCAACTAATTGCCTGTACAAGGAAGGATCTGAAACTGGAGCACCAGTATTGTGTAGTAATTTGATATTAAGGTCTAAAGGACTAACAATGGGACTTGAGTCAGGAGAATCAAAAGATTGAAGGAGTTCCATAGAAAACTTCCTTTGAGAGATGATAACACCATTAGGAACATGAGTAAATTCCAAACCTAAGAAGTAATGGAGTGGACCTAAATCTTTGATTTTGAAGGTTGAGTCAAGGAACTGTTTGACAGATTGAATTTCACTCAAATCATTCCCTACCACAAGAATGTCATCAATATATACTGCTAGAAAAACAATAGAAGCACCAGTTTTCTTGTAGAACAATGAGTAATCATTCTTAGAAGTAACATAATCTCTGGACAAAAGAGCAAGACTCAAATTTGAATGTCATTCCCCAGAAGCTTATCTAAGCCCATATAAGGATTTAATGAGTTTGCAAACCAAATTTAGATCATAAAGAAATAGACCATGTGGAGGCTTCATGTAAATATCTTCATGCAAATCACCATGAAGAAAGACATTGTTTACATCTAATTTTGACATATGACATCCCTTCTTCACAGCAATAGCAACAAGGGATCTAATGGTAGTCATTTTAACAACTAGTGAAAAAGTTTCAGTGAAATCAATACCTTCTTTTTGTGTAAAACCCTTCACTACTAATCTTGCTTTATACCTCTTAATTGAACCATCAGCATGGTGTTTGATCTTGAATACCCATTTTGAAGAAATAGCTTTCTTACCAGGTGGTAAAGGAACCATCTTCCAAGTATTGTTTGATTCTAAGGCAGAAAATTCATTAGCAATTGATTGTTGCCATTCTGGAAATTGAATAGCTTTATTGTAAGTGGTTGGTTCTGGTACAGGTTTTAAAGTAAGTTGACTAGCATTGCAACAAGTGACTGAAGGAGCAGATGCTACAGGTTGAGTACATATTGATGTTAAAGTGCAAGCACAAGTAGAATTATGACACTGTTTAGTGAGAGGGTGAACAAAATCTTCCAAATAAGCTGGTAACTTATGTTGTATGGTAGATTTTTAGGAGTTAGTGTAACTGGAGGAATATCAGAATGTGACACATCAGTGGCAATAGTGTTGTCAGAAATAGATGAGGAATGTGGAAAATCTGAATACACTGGGAGAATAGAATCAGAAACAGTATGTGGAATAGATGTATTAGGTACTAACAGAGGGATAAAGAGATGAGAAGAGTTATTGATGAATGGAAAAATTGTTTCATGAAAAGTAGCATCTCTAGAGATATGAATGCTATTAGTCTCAATATTCAGGAATTTATATGCTTTCTTTCCATAAGCATATCCTAAGAATACACAAGGTGAAGCTCTAGGAGAAAATTTTATCATATTGACAGAAGGTGTACAAATATAGCTTAGATAGTCAAATGGTTTCAAATGTGTATATTCAGGTTTAATACCAAAACAAATTTCATATGGTGAGGCCCCCTTTAGGATCTTAGAGGGAAATCTATTAATGAGACATGTAGAAGTTAATACACAATCTCCCCAATATTTTATTGGGAGGTTGGATTGAAAAAGTAAAGCTCTAGAGGTTTCTAATAGATGTTTATGCTTTCTCTCCACAACACCATTTTGTTGTGGAGTATTAACACATGAAGTTTGGTGAATGATCCCTTTGGATAAGAAAAATGTACTAGCATCATGACTGAGCCCTAACTCAAGAGCATTATCACTTCCGACAGTTTGAATTTTAGCAGAAAAATGAGTTTCTACCATAGTCACAAAATACTTGATGAAATTGAAAGCATTGCTTTTAGAACTAAGAAGATGTGTCTGGGTAATCCTAGAGAAGTCATCAACAATAGTCAAGAAATATTTATATTTGTTATAGGTTTGAATAGGATATGGTCCCCAAATATCAACATGAATAAGTTCAAAACATTGTGTAGTATGTATAGTGCTATGTGGAAAAGGCAACCTGTGTTTTCTTGCTTTAGCACAAACATCACAAGGAAATGTAGAACATTGATTTTCAAGTACATAAAGAAAGATCTTTGAGTTTGGATAAGGGCAAATGCCCCAATCTGGCATGCCAAAGTAAAACATTACTATTACAAGTAGAAGCAATGGAACAAAGCTGAGGGGTAGAGTTTTGTGAACTGGAAGAATTAGCACCAGGAAGAAGTTGTGGAAAGATGTAAAGACCTCTTTGAAGCTTACAAAGAACCTGTGGCATCTTCAGAGAAGAGCCCTGCATAAAGCAGGTATCATGAGAAAAGCCAATACCACAGTTAAATTGTTTTGTAAATTTATGAACAGATAACAAATTGATTTTGAAGTGTGGGACAAATAGAACATGTTGTAAAACAAAATCTGAGGACAAAGGAACAATGCCAGCAAAAGATATGTCTATAACATGATCATTAGGAAGAGAAATAGTTAAAGGATGTGTCAAAGGTTGTAAGGAAGAAAATAAGGATCTATAAGCACACATGTGATCACTAGCTCCACTATCAGTGATCTAAGTAATGTCTGTGGAAGAAGTAAAACAAGCAGTGTGTATGAAGTTACCAGCAAAATTAGCAAAGGAAGGAGAAGTTGGTTCTGAGGATTGAGCACTCTTGAGAAAATTCATCAGTTGTGTACAGAGTTCTTGTGTGAAACCTGTAGGCAAAGTAGATGCAGTATTAGGAGTTGTGTTAACAATCAGAGTTGTAGTCTGTGGAATGTTAGCAGAATCTGAAACTTCAGCTTGAGTAGCAAATCTATTCGATTTAGTAAACTTGAAATCAGGTGGAAAACCATGAAGCTTGAAACATTTGTCAATCAAATGTCCAGTTTTCTTGCAGTAATTACAATGCAAATATGAATTCCTTGTATCACCAGAGAATTTCTTGTTAACAAATCCAGAACCAGTAGAATTCTGCTTGAATGAAGAATGATTGTACTTAGCCGAAGAAGCATTAAATGAAGCAGATTCAGACATAAAATGTGCACCAGAATGAATCTCCCTCTGAGATTCTTCTTGAAGAAGAAGACTGTAAGCCTGACTGATATTAGGTAATGAAGATCTCATCAAGATTGATCCTCTCATAACAGCATAAGTGTCATTCAAACCCATCAAAAATTGTATCACTCTTTCATCTTGTTGCAGTTTTGACAATTTTTGTGCAGCTCCACAAGAACAACCACAAGAACAAGTAGGAATAAGGCATAAGGCATCAATGTCATCCCAAAGCATCTTCAATTTAGTAAAGTAGTCAACCACATTGTTGTTGCCTTGAGATAATTCATTAAGTTCTTTATGTAAACCAAACAACTAAGTTCCACTAGAAATGCCAGAACGTTCTTCTAGTTCAATCCAAATTTGATATGCAGAATCAGAATATATCACACTTCTACCAATTGACTTAGACAATGCACCAAGAATCCATGAAATTACCATATCATTGCATCTTGACCAACTCTTAAATGTTGGAGATGTAGTTACAGGTTTAGGCAAAGATCCATCAACAAAACCTAGTTTGTTTCGTGCAGATAAGGCTATTGTCATTGACTTTTTCCAATTACCAAAGCCAGTTCCATCAAAAGGATCACTGACTAGTTTCATACCAGGACTGTCAGATGACTGTAAATGAAGAGGATTATCTTGTGATAGGTTTGAAGTCATATCAGGTTGTGTAGTATTAGGTTGTGAAGCTAAAATTTGTGAAGTTTCAGCCATTAAAATGATGACATATAAGTGTTTGATGAAATGTCAAAGAGAAAATAAAGGTTGAATATGTCTATTTCGAAGGGAAACAACAACAGAAAATGATGATTGCTCAGAAATGATATCTAAAACAGATCAATATCAAAGAAATTCAAGCAAATTGCAAGAACCAGATCAGATCAAATAATCTTCAAGAATCAGTATTTTTCAAAGCGATACAAGAAACGAAAACACCCGGAGATATTGTAAATTTGAGATGATGAAGACGTGCTGAAGAGATTGTCAATTGATCAGAAGTAAGTAAAGACGACGATGATCAGGATTGCTTCGATAAACAATCAATCAGAATGCGGAAAATAGCTATTTTGCTCTTATACCATGTGACAATGTAACTGTCTAACTAACTTTGTGAACAAGAATCAGAATAGAGAAGAGAAAGAGAGAGAGATGAAAAATTATGTATTCATTCATTGTGAAAAATTGCTATGGAAATGTACTGTTACAAGCTTATATACAACAAACTTTGGACGGAAAGTTTGTTAGTTCTAAATTCCTAACTAACTTTTGAATTACAGCTGGAAAAATAATATGTACAAAATATAATTTAATTATACTAGCACTAAGTAATAGCTTCAACACTATTATGTAAATCGAAAAATATTACAAGAACTAATATGGATTAAAACGAAATTAAGTTTTCAGCTTTATTTGATGTTCTACAACCACAGTTACACAAAACACTTCAGTAGGTTCTTTTTTGGTAACTATTCTCGTGGTTAGTTGACGTGGCTGGAAGAGCTACATTGCAGGGTATTGCATAATCTAAACCAAGAGGCTACAATAATAATAAATATGAATCATCTCCTGCCAGAAATAATATCATATTTATTAAGGGGTCCGGTCCCCAGCAATCGTTTGCTGGGGACGTGTTTTGTAACAAACGATTTCTGCACCGTTGGATCGACCATCCAACGGCTGGGATTTAAAAAAAAATTTGAAACGTACCGCGAAAACTTTCTGCGGTACGGACTTATTACATTTTTGCCCCTCCCTCCGTACCGCGGAAACTTTCCGCGGTACGTCTCCTGTTCCCACTGATGTTGCTTACATTAAAGTCGCATTCAGTTCATGTTCTTTCACATCATCTTCTTCAGCAATTTCTTCAAGGCACAGTTGGAAAGCACTCGGATGTCCATTCTCGTCAGAAGGGCCCACATGTATAAAGGGGGATGCTTCTACCATTGAACTCTTTCTTTCTTTAAGTGTTTTTGTAATAAGTGTCTTAAGAAAGTTCATGACTTGTACAACATACATCAATGTAGTCAATGGATCTGCCATCTGGAAGCAGGTGAAAAGGAACATCTTTAGTAGTGGGAAAAAAAATATCTGAATAAGCACTATCTGAGCAATACATATTCTTCTAAAACCGTCAACATTAAATTACCACGGAGATGTACCGCGGAAAGTTTCTGCGGTACGGGGAGGGGCAAATATGTAATAAGCCCGTACCGTAGAAAGTTTCCGCGGTACGGTTCAATTTTTTTTAAATCCCAGCCGTTGGATAGTCGATCCAACGGTGCAGAAATCGTTTGTTACAAAACACGTCCCCAGCAAACGATTGCTGGGGACCGGACCCCATTTATTAATACAAAATAAAGTAACACTGAAGCTCTATAGAACTTGGAAGATAAAATAGGTGGGAGTGGGACAGCTAGAACTTAACCGTAGAGATGCTTTTCACCAGTTGTTGAGTTTAGAACATGCAGGATTGCGGGACAACGCACTGGTCAATTTGTATCCCAACAAAGAAAATATTGTGTGTGTTTGGGATATCATAAAAAAGTTAATTTATAGTTTAAAATGAGTAAGTACCATATAAATGATAAGTTGATGAATTAAGGGTGTTTGAATAAATTTGCTTATAAGTTAGTGAATAGTTTGCTAAATTAAATTTGAAAAAATAATTATTAAATATAATGATTTCAACACTTGCATTTTAAATTAAAAAAATATTTCAAAACACAAAGGTAAAAATATAAAGTATTAACAAACAAAGAAATCAAGTAATAAGTCAATAAGTTCAGAAAAATATACCCCATTATTAACATTCAACTTATCAACATATAAGTTATAAGTTTGGTTAACAAACACTCCTCCTTTGTATTAAATAATTGTAATTTAAGTATGTTTATGTTTGTGTATGTAAATCTTGAGCAAAGTTTAAACTGTATTATAAAGTTGAAAGCAATTACTTATGAACACTGTAATCTCCAAATAACACATAATCAACTTGAATTCGTGCAAAGGCCAGTGTTTACCACTTTAAACACCATTGTTTAAATAGGATGGTATATTAGTTTAGTGTACTGAGCGTGACAACAGAACTAACTGCATGTACCATCCGCAGCACATTGCATTTGTAGTAGATTAACCAGTGTGCCACTTGTTTTTAAGCTAAAAATATGTAATTTTAATTAAACGAAGCCTAATTTTAAATGTGTTTGGTGTCCCAGCTAACTGTTAGTTGAAGATGACTTGCAAATTAATCAACTACTCGCCCAACCTGCCTTTATACAGTGGTCTGGTCTAACTCCAGAAAATCAAACCTTTAATCTATCTTTAAATATTTGGCTTAATAACCTTTTAGTCCCTGAGGTTTACTCCCATATACCCATCAGCCCCTGTCTTTCAAAAGTGTACCTTTTAGCCCCCGAGTTATGAATTTCGTACATTTCGACCCTTAAACCCGTTTCGTAAACCTCTATAAAACCAGCCATCCATTGACAGCATACGAATTTTTTTTTAAAACATATTAATTTCTCTGATAATTTTCTCCGGCTCAAACTTCTCTCTCAGTAAATGATTCTGTGAAAACCTTAACTGAAGAAGACACACTCTTCTCTCTGTATTAATTGCAGACTTCTTTTGAAAAACCATCGAACCAAAAGTAATAGAATATTCTTGGCCGTTGGATCTTCATCAACCTGACAACAAAGTCACTTCTTCACCTGCTTCTCCAAATTGAAAACTATCGAATGAATAAAGTTAATATTTCATTCGATGGTTTTAATAAAAACTATCGAATGCAACATTAACTTATATTAGTTTTCTTTATCTCACATTCGAATTCTTTTCTTGTCCTTGACCTTTTAGAAAAGCTTCTGAGCTCCAAGGTGTTTCAGTTTTAGACTGTATCAATTTCTTCTGAGACGATAAAATAACTTGATCTTTTTAAGTGCCGTCAACTAGTGCAACTGGTCTGGTTCACAGATGAATAACACTTGATCAATTCTTCTATGTCTTCAATTCAATGTTGTTGATAAGTCTTTTGTCGATCTTGTTGTTTCAAATAAATCACTGGAATCCTGTGGTACTAACCCTAAATCATTCACATACTTCTGTAGTCTTGAAAATCTTGTTTCTTTGATTGTCACTGAGGCTTGAACATTTTCATGAACTTCTTTCCGTGACCTGTTTACGGACTTCAAGAATACATACCATATTTTGATTTTTTGAGTTTACCTTTTTTTCTTTGATTCTGGATTCCTGTTCTTCTGGTAATATTATTGTCTGTCTTGTCCTTTGTTGAGTTGCAGTTATCTCTTTTAAATCTTATGTTACATTATGCTTTACACTTAATGAATTAATAAAATATTCTCCCAATTAACCTGGCTTTAAATAGTGGTATGGTCTAGCTTTATCAAAATCAAACCTTCAGACTACCTATTCATACATTTTATCTAGAAGTACAATACAATACAAGCGGCAATGGCGAGGATCACTTGTTTCTTGGTTTTCGTTTTGGCAGTGGTTGCTTCTTCCATGATGGCGGAGGCAAGGGAGGCAGCCTTTGACTGTGGTGGATCCAAGAACCAGCAAGCAACAGCCAAGTGCAGTCCATTTACCAGGAGAAGTGAAAAAGAACCGTCTGGTGAGTGCTGCATTGCTTATAAAGCATTCGTTGAATCGGCCAAAACTACAGAGGAAAGGAAACAACTTTGTTCTTGCATCCAGCGAAATGCTAGAATTAATCCAGCTAATATTGCAAATGTTGATGCTCTACCAGGGAAATGTGGAATGCCTTTTATTTTCTCAGCTGATCCCAACTTCGACTGCAAAACGTGAGTTTTTTGTTCAATATTCACATCTATTTCTCCTTCAGAACGCTTATTATGTTTAACATGGTCGATCAGTATCCTAATAATGTGTCTTTGTTTTTCTTCTTAAAAATACATGCAGTGTAAACTGAGGCGCCAAGGAAGCGTGCAACTGGAGGAGAAACAACGATATACATGCAGCTTGTGCTTGTTTTTGTTGTTACTCCATATATATTGTGTCCTTAATAAATAAAGATGAGGACAATATGAACAATTAAAGATCAATAAGCGATGAAATCATCGTGTTTTGTTGCAAACTAGTGGATTCTCTTGAATATATCAAGCAGTGCCTCAAATACTATGTTGAGTTGAGGAAAATAGTGATGGAAGGATAAAACGAATTTTATTTTATACATCCCCAGTTCCACATTTGATCTGTTCTACTCAATGACGTATTGTGTTGATTTATTAAGCAGACAAATATAGAATTCGTGAAAACACATATTACTAATTACACGAACCATATAATCTCCAAATATAGAATTCGGAGCCTCTTATGCCTGAAATGATCGCAAATGTCGTAATACTAAGATCTAGAGCATTGACTAGAAGTTCCAGATCACGTCGAACATGAAACATAACATAAGTGGGAGTCGGGACTTGGACCGTTAGAAGCTAGTGACAGTGAGGCTTTTTAGTATCACCGGTTGTCATGTTTGAAACATGTATGTTAGAATTCGTGAAAACACAGATTACTAATTACACAGATTACTAATTACACGAACCATATAATCTCCAAAGCCCATTTACAAGAAGATAAAAGTAGATGTTTGGCTATAGAGGAAGGAGGGAGAACAACACTTGTAAAATACTAACATAAACACGGAACCTCGATTCCAACAAGGAGGGCCAGTGTTCAATTCTTCCTCGATCGATGTTATCTATTCACATTCACTGTGTTCTGTAATTGCCGATTGAGCTTCAAATGAATTTTGTTGTCATATGATCTGTGCTAAATGGCGATGCATCGGTTACAACTCAGAGTTCTACCTCTCGAGCTCCTGTGTCAAAATTTATTGCCATCTAAATATCACCCAAAATTGGCGATACTTCGGGAATTTCAATTCAATTCGTTTAACTCTGTAATTCTGCGGCATTTATGTTCCGGTCTATTTTTCAGAATTATCCTCCAAGCTTATCGACTCCGATCTATGGCTCTCTTGAAGTTTTAAAAAGTGCACACCAGTTGGACATTCACCGAGTCCTGCAATCGCACACTAGATTTTTTATTTTTGTACTCAATTATGCAGTTCTTCTACTTTACTACATAGATCTGAGAGACTGAGACAATTGGTATGTGTTGATTAATAGTAGAATTGTGAGATCAGTATATTTCAAATCAATTAATTTTGTTAATTTGTGTGATAAGTTCTTTAATTTTATATTAATTGATTAAATTGTTTTTAAATCTTTATATTGGGATAAATGATCCGATTTTTGATCTAAAAATATTTTGAGGTTTAAATCCTTTAAAATGAGAGTCGTATATTTTTCTAAAATTATTTCTTAGATGTTACGAGACTTATGTGATTTAATTATCACAATTAAATGACGATATGTGCTATGTGAATTATCTGGTTGTTGAGTCATAAATGCGAATAATTGTTTTGAGACTTGTTTAAATGCTTTGGTCGTGTCTAATATTATCACGAGGGGTAGTTGGAATAGAAATTTGTCGGTAATGTTAGAAAATGAGATTTACGAGGCCGTTGACTTAGATGTTGACTTTTTATAGTATGGAGAGTTTCGTCAAGCGAATTACGTGGATTACTTATGTGGTTGATTGTGATTAGTCTATCAATTGAAATATGGTTGTCTATGAAACAGAGACTATTGGACGAGACGAGTCAGATTATCGAAGTGTGTTAAATAAAAGATATCGGAAAAGGATGAGATATTATTTACGACGGATTGGGTTATTTGTGAGGTGACGTAGCACCAAGGGGACGTCAACACTCGTAGAGGACATGTGCAAGTATTTTCTTCCAACGGAGATATCGGTAAGAATGGCAGACACGTGGATTCAAAACGATAGGATCAGATTTGTGGTATTCACAAGAGCGTTAAATCAAAGAAGGACGGAAATAGAGAATCGTGTTATAAGACAGATTAAGGAAGAAGTCATGTGAATCAGCTTTACGAAATAGCTAAGGACCAGAGGCAAGTGTTTATTGTAACACCCCCAGATCCGGGGTCAGGAATCTGGGTTGTCACGCTCCATCAATGATACAAAACCTGCATTACTTACAACATTCTCATAATACAACTCCAAAGACCCCAATCACTTACGCACACACACACAAGTTATAGCCTTGGAAATGAGCAACAATGATCAACATTTGTTATTACAACCCAAATGTACTATCCAGGACCTCATCTGTTATTTACAACCTCTACCTGAAGTTACAATAATAGAACTCACAATTCTATACAAGGTTTAGTAATACAAACCCACTCAAAATAATTCTCACTAATTCAAGCTGCAACTATTCTGCTCACACCGACAGTATCCATCCTGCATCAACTAACTCCAGGGTGGTCTCTACATCCCCTTACTCTTGTAACATGAGGCGGATTCGGCAATGTTTTCCTCATGCTGAAATATTTAATAAAGCAAGAATGAGCTAATAGTGCTCAGCAAGAATTCTATTCCAGTTTAAATCTTTAAACCTTTTAGGGAGATAATCCATAAGGGATCAAAGCTTTTATCACTACTAGGGTCTAACCCCAAAATAGTATACCGTTTAAAATAACTTATGACTTATAATCATACTCATATACTCTTCTTAATCATTTGGAAATCCTTGGTATTAGTATGATAAACCAAGACTCAAAACATATCTTTTTAAAATAGATATCAAATATTGGAATCAAGGCTTAAAGCCTATTCATTGATTCAAAACACTATATAGTTCAAAAATATCTTTGTAACCACATGATATGCATTAAACGGATAAGAGACAAGTATAACATAAAGGATGAAGTTACGAGGAAAATTAATATAATGTTTCCGTAACCCAAAATCCACTTATGCATATATATCCTTAATCAGGTTTTATCAGAGTCATAACTCATAAAATAAAAGATGAAGTTGCATGAATTTATTGTCACTTCATTTCCAAACACTTTTCAACCTCCTGCCAACATGATTGGTTCTTCACCCCAATACATGTTGCAGGAATATACAAATTGGATGATGAACCAATACTGGAGCCTTCTCCGCGCCCGTCGTACCAACCTTACTATGATCAGTAGCAGGTCGTACAACAAAATTATGTTTTCTACATGTAGATGGAAGAATCACGACAGCCTGACATTGTCTACCGCCTTTCTGGATCTCCCGGCCTATTTGGGGCAATAAAATGATGGATCGGCGCGACTCGACCTCTTACACTTGCTCCTAGTTCAGATGAAATCCATGACTCTGAAACGTAAAGATCGTCCTCCTTTCCCCAAGTGTAATACTTGTTGACACGACTCCACTCAGTAGTCATATCTAGGTTGGAAAGGAAGATTCTCCAATATTCTCCAATATTTCCCAAGCGAAGCTTTTTAATGGATATCGACTTGTTCCAGGAATTTACCCCTCGAGCGTTGAGGTGGTAACACAATACTTGACTGGCAGCAATTAAATTGCTCCGAGAAAATATATGTCCCTTGACAGTTTTTGAGTTTGAGATTTTAAAATGAATAGCAGTTACTAAAATCAGGTTTCCCATATTTTTGATAGTTGAGCGAGCATTTAAATCCTCTTAAAAGACATATTTAAATGGAAAAACAGTGTTTTGGGAACCTCTTTTTGATTTAAAAATAATTAACAATATAGCTTAAAGTATCCTTCATAATTATTGAAGGTCGAGGATAAACTTTAAATACATTTCTCATTTTTAAAACGTTTTAAAAATATTTAATAAATATTCGAATAATATTTATTAAATAAGTAAACCTTAAACGAATATTCGAAAATAATATTTATTAAATAAACAAACCTTGAATGAATATTTAGAAATAATATTCATTAAATAAATAAACCTCAAATGAATATTCAGAAATAATATTCATTAAATAAATAAGGATTAAATGAATATTCAACATAATATTCAATAACTAATAAACCTCGAATGAATATTCAAAATAATATAAACCTCGAATGAATATTCAAAATAATATTCCTCAAATAAGTAAACCTCAAATGAATATTCAAAATAATATTCATTAAACAATAAACCTCAAATGAATATTCAGAATAATATTCATTAAGTAAATAATAAGTAAATGAATATTCCAAAAATAATATTCATTAAATAAATAATCATAAAGCAAGTATCACAATATACTTTCGAAAACCGCTATGCCTTCCATTAGCATATATAACTGAAATAGTATTCAAATAGTATTTCTCGACTGAGATAATACTCAAATAACATTCCTTGAAAGATATAGTAAGCAAATATCATTCTCCGAATGATATCACCTTCGAATAACAATCCTCAAAATACATAGTATTCTGCCGATGGTATCCCTCCGGGTTTCCACGGCTATCTACATATCTCAAAATACCGACTCCCGATTTAGAGTCGAAAACAATGAATATGCTCTTATACTTAGAGCTACCAAGTAAACCGGTTCATAACTACTTAACTCAAAAGATTTTATATAATCCAAAGGTCAAATCCATTTCAACAAGAAATAAGATATATCGTAAAACTGTCCAAGTTTATACATGGCAAAAGCAGTAGTATATAGTCAATACTTCAAGGTATAGATTTAGAAACTCGCATGCATCTATCATATGCATATATTCCATCTCAACAATTTTATACCATCACATCTATATATGACGTGAGGTTTGAAAGCATGCATAATACCATATGCATCATCAGAATATTATAACTTAAAATAAAGCATGGAATGAGAAAACTTGCCTGGAAATCCCGAAGTAGTAATAAGTCTCAGGTTGGTCCAGTAATCTAGAATCAACACAAGGTTCAAGATTAATAACTTAAACGCTTTCACCATCCTAAGTATATACTAACTCAAGTACAAAGTCCATTTCCAAATTAACTCCTTAAGAACTTCTACTCGAGCATGCTCGCTCACGCATTTTTATAAAATTGAAATATAATCCTTTTAACACGAAAGCTTTTCGAGGGTCTTCCTAAACATACCTCGCATGTTATCACAAAGTTTCACATTCTATTATGACTTCTAAGTGGTTCGATCATAGCCTCAAAGTTGACTAAGTGGTATCGTTTGGTCTCGCGAAACATCCTTTACTAAAACACTCGTTTCTCCTAAACCGTAAATCGGATTCACATGATCTTCGCACCAAAATGAACCTCGAAACAAGACCTACACTATACTAGGCAGTGGTGACCTTAGACAGAAGGTATTGTGTTCGAACATCACAAACAAAACAAGGCTAAGGAAAATCGGGCATTATAACGGCTATGTTTTAACGATTCCAAAGTTTAATCATAAACTTTACATAATCAATCCAACCAAATCACCAAGTCAAATCCTCAACATCATTACTAACCCATAATCATCATCAACCAGTCAAAACCAACATCTACTTGCTTATCATCAAATCAACATCAAACTTTCATCAAAATCACTTAATCATCCTCATAATCAAACTAACTAAACTATACTTAAAACTAACCATATAAATCAATTTATAACTAAGGGTTTCAAGAGTTTATACCTTCCTTGATGCTTCATATACACTAACAATAGTTTATAATCCTTCCTTGAGCTTTGAACAAACCTTAACAAGCTTAATCCTTAAGAAACAAAATCAAGAATCATGAAAAGTTACTATTCATCCTCATCTTGTAAAATCCATAACACTTCGAAAAATAAGAGTTCGGTGCCAAGATTTTTACCAGACCTTGTTCTCTTCATAATCTTTCTTTTGAGTTATAGATCGCCAAATTTAAAGCTCCCTAGCTAGGTTTTTGAGCCCCATCTTTTCGCTGGACAGAAACTGGACAGTTTGGGTTCTCCAACTTGGGGAAGGGATTTGGCTAGGCTACACTCCTTTGTTGACTATGAAATTTTGAACGAATGTTATCCATGGAGTGGAGAAGCTATGGTTAAAACTTGGTGATTTTAGGACAAGTAGATTTGGAGTTATGAATTTTTCTCTTCTCCTTGTGCAAGCTGAGCAGATTGTTGAAGAAATGGGGGAGAGTTTTCTTTTTCTTCCTTTCGCCTTGGTTACTTGATAATTGTGCTGATATTTTGGTGGTCAAGTGGTGAGTCATCCCATTTTGGCTTGTCATCGGACACGTGTCGAGCATGCACGCGTTTGGCTAAAGTAGCTTTACTGGTTTGCTTTACTGGTTTGTTTTCCTTTCACATGGATGATCCAAATGTTGCATTCCTCCAATTAATCTTGTTACATGTTACTTCCATGCCTATATTTAATCCCGTAAGTGTCTCGTTGTTCCGTCCCCGATTAATCGCGTAGAATGTTCGTAGGGTTTCTTAAGTGTTCTATCGAAGTAGTTTACCGTAAACGCTCTTGATATCACTAATTCTTTTATGAAATCCATATCCATGGAATTGATAATTTAAATCCTCCAATACTTTCAAATAATAATTAATCCGTCCGTTATTGGTGAAATTTCGCAGAAAACATAAATGCTATTTTTCCGATTCTGACAGCTTTTGCATTCCTTCATTTACATCGCATATCACTAATACGACTTTGAAAGTTTATTATATCGCCCCGTATATAGGGTGGTCTGAAAATCTTTTTCGGCTCAGAAATTTACTATTCATCAGGATTTTACTATTCATCAAATAAAAAAAAAATTAACTAAGTCCAAAATTTGGGGTTATTACAGTCTCCCCTACTTAAAAGGATTCCGTCCCGGAATCTAAGAAAATAGCCGAGGTTACTCTTCCAATATAGCAATCTCCAGTTCCAGGTTGACTCTTCAACTCTCTGGTTTCATTACAACACTTTCTCATCCCGGTCTGTGATATCTACCGGACACTTTATATAAGCCAATTCTGGCTATGTTCATATACACCCATTTTCTATCAACATTCGATTATTCTTGCAATCGGCGGTACAACACTTACCGTAACTCCGGTTCTCTGAAAGGTTTCTTTCGGTCGGTCCGTCGGTCTACGGATCCTATGTAGTGCTCGCACTCAATCTCGTTGCCAAACATGTTTGGAAAACTCCTCCCGAATCGGGAGTTCAATCATTGGTTCTTATCTGACACGATGGTGACTGGAACTCCACATCACCCAACTATCTCTTTCGTAACTCTTCGGTTAACGATCTCTTGCTGATAACAAAATATGAGTAGACTCATTTGATCCATCAATTATAGCTCAATTGACGTCATAGTTCGACTCGATTCTTGTTGATCCTATCACAGAATCCATTATAGTAAAATTACATTCCTAATCAGGAATCTCTATTAACTGTGATAGTCAACTTGGTCTTTGTTCTGCCTTCATTTTCTGAAATATTCACTATTTGTTTATCAATCGATAAATCCTTTTATTTATCCGACCACTTATAACATTTCCTTAACTTTCTTTACCTTTTTGTACTCTCGGTGTAGCTGTCTCTTTATGACAGATCTTTATTCCTTAATTCGTTCTGGCTCATTCAGGACCTTTAAATAATCCTTTATGCTCTCGTGACTTCAAACTTCATCCTTTCAGTCCTTCTTATTAGTCATTCCGAACTGGTCAGTGGGGCTGCTATCTTAGCAAAATCTTGTACACATCTTCGGTAATATCCGACTAAATCCACAAAATTACTCGCCTCGGTTGGTGTGGTTGGTCTTTCCTAGTTTGAAACGTCTCCTATCTTTGCAGGGTCGACCAGTACTCCTTTACTGTTGACCACATGTCCTAAAATTGTACTTCCTTTAGCCAAAACTCGCACTTTGAGAACTTGGCATATAACTTTTCTCTCCTCAGTGCTTCTAACACGATCCTCAAATGTTCTGCATGTCCTTCCTCGGTCTTTGAGGTAAACCTAAATATTGCCGATGTCACTATGAAATACTTATCCAAATACTTCTTGAAAAGTCTATTCAGCACGTCCATGAAAGCTGCAAGGGCATTCGTCAGCCCAAACGACATTACTAAAAACTCGTAGTGTCCATACTTGGTGCGAAACGCAGTCTTGGGTACGTTCTCAGGCTTAACATTCAATTGGTGGTATCCAGTTCTCAATCAATATTCGAGAATTTAACTTCATCATGCAGCCGATCGATCAAATCACCGATCCTTGGCAGGGGTATTCATTCTTAACAATTAGCCTATTTAGCTCTCGACACTCTATGCACAGCCTCGTGCTGTCGTCCTTATTCTTCACCAATAACACGGGTGCATCTCACGGTGACGCACTTGGTCTTATCATTCCTTCCCCTAACAATTTCTACAATTGAGCGACTAATTTCTTCATCTCGACTGGAGCTAGTCGGTACGGGGCCTTCGAAACTGGCGCCGTTATTGGAGCTAATTCTATACCAGACTTTATCTCTCTATCGGGTGGTAACCCTGGGAGATCTTCTGGAAATACATCCTCGAATTCGTTGATAACAGGGATATTCCACATACTAGGTGCTTCCCGTTTCGTATCCATCACAGTCTCTAAACAAGTTTCATCTTCTTGGAGGTCAAACGTTTCCTCGTCCGACAATCTGAATTCTTACTTCCTTTCTTTCTCAACCTATTCGCGTTTCATACTCTATTTTCTTTATGCCCATTTCTTTCTCGTCCACTTTGCTTCCATTTCTATCATAGTCGTTTCATTAACCAAGGTAACATAATCAGTCGTTTCGAACACTTCGTTATTCTGAATTCGCATAATGCGAAACAAACCTTGGCAATTCCGTAAGCTTCGATTCATAGTTGTCGTACTCATTTATCTTGGCTCTCAGCTTCAACACTCTTTTTTTTCAAATGCTAAGGAAAATACTTGCATGGTACCAAGAATACTTCAAGCAACTGAATGCTTTATAAAAAAAACTTTGTAAAAATTCTCGCTGAGGGGGCGACCTGGTTAGGTCTCAATTAAATTATCGTTTGAAAATCTTCCCACCATACTTCACTGCATACAAATGCATCGTGAATTCACTTATATAAATTTGACCGAAAGTTGAACTTAGTGATACAATAACTAGTTCATTTCAATAAACATTGACAACTTGCTGAATAAAATTTGCTAGTTCGATTAGTTTGGGACGCAGCATCTAGCTAGGATAATTAGCTAGCTTTCCATCATATCATTAAAATTTCAACTAGTTAGAACAATTAACTAGTCACTCATTATGGCACATGCAATTAGCCATTTACAATCTACTAGTACAGAACCTCGATATTGTAGCCAAAGAAAGAAAGAAAACAACATTTTGACTACTTGGATAATGAATTGAAAAGAAGGGTAAATAAGTTTAGGATGAACAAGGTAATTATAACCCTTGAATAAAATATATGATATGAATAGGAAATTCTTGGTATCGGAACAATCGATAACCTCCCACCAAACATTTCTCATCAGTGAAACGGTCCACCCAAAGGTGTCTCCGTACATAAACTTTATCAAATTTTCCAATAGAATTGAATTCGGAATATCAATATCAAATTGATATCATTTCTACGATTTCAACGTCTGATGTGCAAATCTCTCCTTAATAGGAGAAAAGAATTCCCGAGTAATCTCTGAAATATATATCATCCATGTTTTAGACACATAGCTAGATATTTATGAACTCGAGGAGTCCAAGTATGAAAAAAAAGAAATCGAATATCAAAATAATCGTTAAAGAATATTCGTCAAATAATTAAGGAAGCATTAATTGAACATTCCTTAGATAATTGAAAGAATACCAAATAAATTATAGACCTGGAAGGATAGATGAATAATGGTTCCTTCTTCAGGTCGTCCTGGAACATGAACAAAACGCTCCGGTGAGTAATGGTAGCTTAATTCTGCGTATTTAAACCTTAAGGTAATGAGTGGAGGAAAGAAAATGAATAAAATGAATATAACAGTTGTTGGTTACATCCCAAGTTGAAGTAGGAAATTAAAGGGGTTACCTGACATGAACTATTCAAGGAAACATAGGCAGGAATAGTTTTAGATTGAGGAGTGTACCAGCAAGTAGATACAAAAAAGTCAATGGTCATCATAATTTCTAACATCACCCGCACGAGGATGATCTTATCTTTCTGCCTTTATGGCTTATGGTACTAACCAACGGTACCTCACAATCGTACAAGTCCTTAAATAGGTCGGGAGTTCGAACATATTTGTCATTCCACGATAATCATCCCGAGATTGAGCCCCTTACGTCCGCATCAACACATCTTCAAAAGATGAAGGTCGATTAACGTATATGTAATTTCTTAACACTAATCGTATCGAACGAATCCAACCCCAGGCCACCATAGGTCTCGTTCCTCGTAGGTCCTGAGATTGTCGCATTGCTCGTTGCAACCATACGTGTCTTTGTCAGAATCACGCTATTCATTCTTCATATCTTTGATTTCTGAGTTGAGCCATCATGGCCTATCGCACGAAATGTACTCGCGATGCGATTTAGCACGTTCGTCTCACGATAACGTTCTGGTTCTACACGTACGCAACAGTCTCCTTTTTAGGTAACAAAATACCCATCGACGGAAAAGACACCAACTCTTGTGGAATCGTTGTTCTCAAGGCTTGGACCTTATACACAAGATAATGCCCTAACTAGTTCACGCAATTTAGTAATTCGGATCGCCTAAAGGACTGTAAACGTCTCAATCTTCACATGTGCTGCCTCCTCGTGGCAAACTACGATGAACTTCAAACGCTTAGGTTCTTACTAAGTCAAGTTATCCATTGGTATTGGCCATTCCGACCTTACCCCAACTGCAACCGAGACTCTGCTTCGCGTCTTATCTTAATGTTTTTGATAATCCGTGTACAATTCTAAACGTCCTTCTCATCATTATGATGATCTTCAACGGTCATGTCGGTCCTCCGATAAGTCCTCAACTAAACTCTTTAATCTTAACATCCTCAGTAGCACTACTTCCGGTAGTCCACTTAACGAACTCTATATGAGTCATCTCGTCATTCTCTTACTTCGATATAACTCTTAACACTCTCATATCCAAGGTTTATAACTTAACGCTCTAATACCATTTCTGTAACACCCCCAGATCCAGGGTCAGGAATCTGGGTTGTCACGCTCCATCAATGATACAAAACCTGCATTACTTACAACATTCTCATAATACAACTCCAAAGACCCCAATCACTTACGCACACACACACAAGTTATAGCCTTGGAAATGAGCAACAATGATCAACATTTGTTATTACAACCCAAATGTACTATCCAGGACCTCATCTGTTATTTACAACCTCTACCTGAAGTTACAATAATAGAACTCACAATTCTATACAAGATTTAGTAATACAAACCCACTCAAAATAATTCTCACTAATTCAAGATGCAACTATTCTGCTCACACCGACAGTATCCATCCTGCATCAACTAACTCCAAGGTGGTCTCTCCATCCCCTTGCTCTTGTAACACGAGGCGGATTCGGCAATGTTTTCCTCATGCTGAAATATTTAATAAAGCAAGAATGAGCTAATAGTGCTCAGCAAGAATTCTATTCCAATTTAAATCTTTAAACCTTTTAGGGAGATAATCCATAAGGGATCAAAGCTTTTATCACTACGAGGGTCTAACCCCAAAATAGTATACCGTTTAAAATACCTTATGACTTATAATCATACTCATATACTCTTCTTAATCATTTGGAAATCCTTGGTATTAGTATGATAAACCAAGACTCAAAACATATCTTTTTAAAATAGATATCAAATATTGGAATCAAGGCTTAAAGCCTATTCATTGATTCAAAACACTATATAGTTCGAAAATATCTTTGTAACCACATGCTATGCATTAAACGGATAAGAGACAAGTATAACATAAAGGATGAAGTTACGAGGAAAATTAATATAATGTTTCCGTAACCCAAAATCCACTTATGCATATATATCCTTAATCAGGTTTTATCAGAGTCATAACTCATAAAATAAAAGATGAAGTTGCATGAATTTATTGTCACTTCATTTCCAAACACTTTTCAACCTCCTGCCAACATGATTGGTTCTTCACCCCAATACATGTTGCAGGAATATACAAATTGGATGATGAACCAATACTGGAGCCTTCTCCGCGCCCGTCGTACCAACCTTACTATGATCAGTAGCAGGTCGTACAACAAAATTATGTTTTCTACATGTAGATGGAAGAATCACGACAGCCTGACATTGTCTACCGCCTTTCTGGATCTCCCGGCCCATTTGGGGCAATAAAATGATGGATCGGCGTGACTCGACCTCTTACACTTGCTCCTAGTTCAGATGAAATCCATGACTCTGAAACGTAAAGATCGTCCTCCTTTCCCCAAGTGTAATACTTGTTGACACGACTCCACTCAGTAGTCATATCTAGGTTGGAAAGGAAGATTCTCCAATATTTCCCAAGCGATGCTTTTTAATGGATATCGACTTGTTCCAGGAATTTACCTCTCGAGCGTTGAGGTGGTAACACAATACTTGACTGGCAGCAATTAAATTGCTCCGAGAAAATATCTGTCCCTTAACAGTTTTTGAGTTTGAGATTTTAAAATGAATAGCAGTTACTAAAATCAGGTTTCCCATATTTTTGATAGTTGAGCGAGCATTTAAATCCTCTTAAAAGACATATTTAAATGGAAAAACAGTGTTTTGGGAACCTCTTTTTGATTTAAAAATAATTAACAATATAGCTTAAAGTATCCTTCATAATTATTGAAGGTCGAGGATAAACTTTAAATACATTTCTCATTTTTAAAACGTTTTAAAAGTATTTAATAAATATTCGAATAATATTTATTAAATAAGTAAACCTTAAACGAATATTCGAAAATAATATTTATTAAATAAACAAACCTTGAATGAATATTTAGAAATAATATTCATTAAATAAATAAACCTCAAATGAATATTCAGAAATAATATTCATTAAATAAATAAGGATTAAATGAATATTCAACATAATATTCAATAACTAATAAACCTCGAATGAATATTCAAAATAATATAAACCTCGAATGAATATTCAAAATAATATTCCTCAAATAAGTAAACCTCAAATGAATATTCAAAATAATATTCATTAAACAATAAACCTCAAATGAATATTCAGAATAATATTCATTAAGTAAATAATAAGTAAATGAATATTCCAAAAATAATATTCATTAAATAAATAATCATAAAGCAAGTATCACAATATACTTTCGAAAACTGCTATGCCTTCCATTAGCATATATAACTAAAATAGTATTCAAATAGTATTTCTCGACTGAGATAATACTCAAATAACATTCCTTGAAAGATATAGTAAGCAAATATCATTCTCCGAATGATATCACCTTCGAATAACAATCCTCAAAATACATAGTATTCTGCCGATGGTATCCCTCCGGGTTTCCACGGCTATCTACATATCTCAAAATACCGACTCCCGATTTAGAGTCGAAAACAATGAATATCCTCTTATACTTAGAGCTACCAAGTAAACCGGTTCATAACTACTTAACTCAAAAGATTTTATATAATCCAAAGGTCAAATCCATTTCAACAAGAAATAAGATATATCGTAAAACTGTCCAAGTTTATACATGGCAAAAGGAGTAGTATATAGTCAATACTTCAACGTATAGATTTAGAAACTCGCATGCATCTATCATATGCATATATTCCATCTCAACAATTTTATACCATCACATCTATATACGACGTGAGGTTTGAAAGCATGCATAATACCATATGCATCATCAGAATATTATAACTTAAAATAAAGCATGGAATGAGAAAACTTGCCTGGAAATCCCGAAGTAGCAATAAGTCTCAGGTTGGTCCAGTAATCTAGAATCAACACAAGGTTCAAGATTAATAACTTAAATGCTTTCACCATCCTAAGTATATACTAACTCAAGTACAAAGTCCATTTCCAAATTAACTCCTTAAGAACTTCTACTCGAGCATGCTCGCTCACGCATTTTTATAAAATTGAAATATAATCCTTTTAACACGAAATCTTTTCGAGGGTCTTCCTAAACATACCTCGCATGTTATCACAAAGTTTCACATTCTATTATGACCTCTAAGTGGTTCGATCATAGCCTCAAAGTTGACTAAGTGGTATCGTTTGGTCTCGCGAAACATCCTTTACTAAAACACTCGTTTCTCCTAAACCGTAAATCGGATTCACATGATCTTCGCACCAAAACGAACCTCGAAACAAGACCTAAACTATACTAGGCAGTGGTGACCTTGGATAGAAGGTATTATGTTCGAACATCACAAACAAAACAAGGCTAAGGAAAATCGGGCATTATAACGGCTATGTTTTAACGATTCCAAAGTTTAATCATAAACTTTACATAATCAATCCAACCAAATCACCAAGTCAAATCCTCAACATCATTACTAACCCATAATCATCATCAACCAGTCAAAACCAACATCTACTTGCTTATCATCAAATCAACATCAAACTTTCATCAAAATCACTTAATCATCCTCATAATCAAACTAACTAAACTATACTTAAAACTAACCATATAAATCAATTTATAACTAAGGGTTTCAAGAGTTTATACCTTCCTTGATGCTTCATATACACTAACAATAGTTTATAATCCTTCCTTGAGCTTTGAACAAACCTTAACAAGCTTAATCCTTAAGAAACAAAATCAAGAATCATGAAAAGTTACTATTCATCCTCATCTTGTAAAATCCATAACACTTCGAAAAATAAGAGTTCGGTGCCAAGATTTTTACCAGACCTTTATCTCTTCATAATCTTTCTTTTGAGTTATAGATCGCCAAATTTAAAGCTCCCTAGCTAGGGTTTTGAGCCCCATCATTTCGCTGGACAGAAACTGGACAGTTTGGGTTCTCCAACTTGGGGAAGGGATTTGGCTAGGCTACACTCCTTTGTTGACTATGAAATTTTGAACGAATGTTATCCATGGAGTGGAGAAGCTATGGTTAAAATTCGGTGATTTTAGGACAAGTATATTTGGAGTTATGAATTTTTCTCTTCTCCTTGTGCAAGCTGAGCAGATTGTTGAAGAAATGGGGGAGAGTTTTCTTTTTCTTCCTTTTGCCTTGGTTACTTGATAATTGTGCTGATATTTTGGTGGTCAAGTGGTGAGTCATCCCATTTTGGCTTGTCATCGGACACGTGTCGAGCATGCACGCGTTTGGCTAAAGTAGCTTTATTGGTTTGCTTTACTGGTTTGTTTTCCTTTCACATGGATGATCCAAATGTTGCATTCCTCCAATTAATCTTGTTACATGTTACTTCCATACCTATATTTAATCCCGTAAGTGTCTCGTTGTTTCGTCCCCGATTAATCGCGTAGAATGTTCGCAGGGTTTCTTAAGTGTTCTATCGAAGTAGTTTACCGTAAACGCTCTTGATATCACTAATTCTTTTATTAAATCCATATCCATGGAATTGATAATTTAAATCCTCCAATACTTTCAAATAATAATTAATCCGTCCGTTATTGGTGAAATTTCGGAGAAAACATAAATGCTATTTTCCCGATTCTGACAGCTTTTGCATTCCTTCATTTACATCGCATATCACTAATACGACTTTGAAAGTTTATTATATCGGCCCGTATATAGGGTGGTCTGAAAATCTTTTTCGGCTCAGAAATTTACTATTCATCAGGATTTTACTATTCATCAAATAAAAAAAAATTAACTAAGTCCAAAATTTGGGGTTATTACATTTATACCCTTGCTTATTAATTGATTGATATTTCCTTGAATTATTATTATGCAATTGGCATACTTTTCCCTAAATATTAAATGATAACTCTTTTGCATTGAACTGCAAGTATTTTATTTAATCTCGTAAATTGACGAGTATGCCTTTATACTTTATGAACTTAGATTCATATATTTATGTTGATTGGAAAGATATACTTATTATACTGAAATGATTGAAAAGATAGTTATGGGCCGTACACTAAGGCTTTCTTTCAAAAATCATGATTGTTGGGATTTATGGGTGATAGCATAGAAACAACTTAACCTTGTATGTACTTAATTTTTTAATTAAGTAGAACATACTGTCACAGCCAAAGTATGTTCTTGTAATCAGTATGTAATGTCATTTTAGTTGTGTAATTTGAAAGAAGTTCACTTGCTGTGTTCAAGCCTCAAAGAATGCACATTAGATGACAGCATGAATAAAGGTTACTGTCATAAGCATTGACAGTAAGATTACAAGAAGACAGAATGTTGCAAGTCACGACAGCATATTCACTCTGACAGCAACATTGGCGGAAGACTACGCGACAACAACTGTTATTCCCAAATGACCTAACAGAATTGTAGAAGGGGGGGTTGAATACAATTCTTGATATTTTCTTGAAACTAAAACACTTTATAAAATAAAACTGAACTGAATAAATAAAAACACAAGATATAAATAATTCAGTTGGATTGTTTGATGATCCAACTGAAGTGTTTTTATTGCGGAAATAATCTGTGATACAAATGTACACAGCTGCTCAGTTACAATGTTGTAGAGAAGAAATGCTCTCAAAGATAGCTAATACAATCTATTTGTTTTTCTTCTCTCTTTTCTAAAGTAACTGCTACACTTGGTTATATATCCCAAGTTTACAATTCTACGTTTGGTTAAACTAAAGAATAATAGTAGTAACCATCAGTAGCTTGCTTTTCATTCCTTTTGTCCAATGGTCCTTGGAGATCTTAGCTTTTGTCTTCATGCTCATTATAATCATTCCCAAGAGCCTTATTGGAAATTGGAATGTTTCCTTATTTCCAGTAACCACTTTGATGGCTTCCAATGCAAAGTACACTTCCATATCTCCTTTTAGATCTGTTCAGTAAACTGTCACTATCACTTTGTCAACTGTTCAAAAAGCAACATTGATTCGTTGATAGCAAGGAGATGTGTTTCGTTGATAGCTTCATTCTTCATTCCGTTGATGGTGTTTCCCTCGTTTCGTTGATGGGTAGACTCCATACCGTTGACAGAGTAATCTTCATACCGTTGACATGTCTTCACTTAGGCAGAATTACAAGGCATTACATATTTACAATTAACCAACCTATTTTGCCTATCTAGTACATAGTCAACATGACTTAGAAAACCTATCTAAAACATATAATAGAATGCCTATCATACTGTGAAGTATTGTACAATGCAATTGCTACAACACTCATTTCGTTGATGAGCTTCCTGTCAACGAAACACTGCTAAGCATGCTATTTCGTTGACAGCTACAAAATTGACTTTACACAAATTCTACTAAGTGTTTTATGCTTATCATCAAGAACAACATATTCCTAACAATCTCCCCCAATTTATGACTGATAGAATAACAGCCATAAATCAAGAGACTTGATGATAACAAAAACACTCAGATACATCATAAGTTACAAAAGTAGAAAATGTATTAAGCTTCAAAACTTTATAGACAAAATATAAGACTTACAAGACTAATGCCCACAAGTGCTCCTTTAGTCTGAGCAAATGTTTCATCTGTGACTTCTTTGTGGCATAGTCTTCTTCCCTCTCTTGGAGTTGTTTTCCTCAATCTGGACCTGTAGTCTTCTGTAGAAGATTTTCTCCTCTTCATCTTGATCACCAAGCTTGGATTGCATCAGCTTTAGAGTTTGATTAGATTCCTTCTCCAGCTGGTCTTCCATTCTGAAGAATCTTCTGCAATTGTCCTTGTCCTTAAACTCCATCATCCAATAAGGTTGAAGATGGATTTTCTTTCCTGTTGAGGGAACTCTAAGTATCCTGGGAAGAGCCTCAGGCTTGTTCCAGCTAGCCTTTATCTGACAGATTTTGGAGACCACCTCAGACTTGGCTGTTTTGGTGAAACCAAAGTCCTTTTTCAAGCATCTAAACACTGAGAGTAGTGTTTAATAGTCTTCTCCTAAAATTCTGTAGAGAGGCCACACTTGTTCTCTACCACCCTTGAATGAGAACACTAGTCTTTCAGGCAACTTTTGAGAAGCTGCAATTCCCCTTACTTCCACCAGGTTGTCTAAGTCAAGATGTAGACTGGATTCTTCCCTGATGTCAGCAATGTACATGCAGTCCTCTGGGTTTGCAGGGGGTTTTTGAGATTGTGGCTTTCTCACAAAAACAGGCTTTGCTTTGACAGGCCTCTTCTTTGTCTTCATTGGTTGGTCCTTTTCTAACAGGAACTTTGGAAAGTATGCCTCATCAAAATCAATTGGTTCCTCTTTTGGCATGATTGGTTGATCATGAAAATTGACAGGATGTGCAGGATCACAGGCCAACTTTCCTTCAAAAACTGGATTAGCAATTGTTGGAGGTGCAATAGGTATAGAAGAGTCTGATGCAGTACCCTGAGAATCAGCACTCTCAAAGTCTATGTTTCTCCTAGCTCTCTCTTTGGGTTGCCTTGTGCTCTTCTTTGAACTCCTTTCCTCTCTAGTGCTTTCCTCTTGCTTCCTTTCTTCTTCATCTAGAGCTTGAGCTACTGCAAGAGCTTGCATAGCTGCTCTTTCTGATTCCTCAGCCTTGGCTTCAGCAAAGTTTGGATGACCAGCCCAAACACAGATTTGTTGTCCATTCCTGTAGACAATTGCCCTTTGCTTCCTTATCTCATAATTATTACTTCCCTTGCTTTTTGTGATGAGTAGACCAAGAAGCTTGTGCTCATCTGGATAAGGTGCAGGATAGAAAGTCCTTGCTATGTTTTTGCCCTTTGGTTTAGCAGGGGACTTGGGAGATAGGCTTCTTTGAATTGTAGCTTGTTCCACATCCCTAATGCATGAAGTTTGTCCTTTTTCCTTCCTTGGTCCTTGAGTGACTCCATGTAGAAGGGGCTCTTGTTGATAGAAAGAATTTGTCTGTGGCTCCCATTCCGTTGATGCTATTGCCATGGCATTCGTTGATGGCTGTTCCGTTGATGGATTTGAGTCCTTATCTTCAGTAATCTTCTTGAACTTTGCTTCTATGTTGGACCAATGTTCTTTGATTTGTTCTGCAAGTCTCATCCTCATAGAAGCTTCTTGTATAAGGTCAATACCATCCTTTTGCTGCTTGCCAAGCTCCCCCATTGCTAATGGCTCCTTTGGTAGGGAAATGGCTGGAACCATAACCTTGGTAATTTGAATGTCTAGCTCCTTAGATTTCTCCCCCTTTTTGTTATCATTAAAAGAGATGGCTGGGAGTCCTTGAGCTGCCACTAGCTGGGCCAATAGTTGTGTTTGTTTCTCCTGTTCCTTTTGCATCTGTGATAGAGTGGCTTCCACCTTGTCCACTCTAGAAGAGAGAGTCTTCAAGGAGGAATCCACTTCAGGTTCTTTAGAGAAAAACCTGTTCATCCTGGACACAGTGAGAAGAGGAAGCTTTTCATCTAGCCTCCTATCATTAGCAGCCCTAAGGTTGCTGATTGAATCCTTGATCTCTGTAGCCTCAATCCTTGTCTGCAACATTTGTAGCCTTTGAATTTCCAGAGAATCCATTATGGCTTTGTAGAATTTCTTGTCCCTTGCTCCTGCAGACTCATGAGCTAGATATGCTTCTTTGTACTGCCTTGTGATAGCAGCATCCAAATTGCTTCTACCATGCATATCTTGAGAAAGCCAGTTTGGTGTAGGAGGCACCACAGAAGTCCCAGTCTGTGCAGTAGTGGCCACCTGTAGATTATCACCATAGCTGTCCTCATCATCAGAAAAATCAAATTCTCCACTTGCTTCAGCTCCTGGAGGTAGATTGGTCAAGGCATCCTTTGCTCTTTGCATTGATGCAGTTGTGTGAATTAGTTGTAGTGACCTCTCTGCCTCCACATTGCCCTGTTGAGCCAAAATTTGATAGGCTGACACAGGATGAGTAAAGGTCTCAGGATCCAGGGAAATACTATCCAGAGTTTGCTGATAAACCTCTTGGAAAGTAAGTTCCCTTTCTCCCTCACTGACCTCCATTAACTCATTAGCAATGGCTGCTTCCATCCTTATTTCTCCTGTAGTCCCTTCTCTCTCTCCACTCTGTTCTTGCATCATGGGCTCCCCATGGCTCACACCTCTCACACCCTCACCTTCACCTTCTAAGGTGGAACTCTCAATCTCTCCTTTTGCCTGGCTGGAAGAAATAGCCAGCCTCTCACTCACATTCTCTCCTTTTGCCTGGCTGCAAGCCAGCCTCTCAGTTTCACTCCCTCTCAGTCCTAGAAGTGTCTCAACTACCACTAGATCATCTGCACTAGTTGTGGGAACAACTTGATTTTCAATTAAAGGTGCAGAGTGAACTATCAACGGAATGGTAGTTTGAACTGTCAACGGTATGGATACCGTTGATGGAGAAACACTTGTCAACGAAATAGACTGTTTCGTTGATGAAGTCAAGAAAGCACTTTGAGAATGAGAAATTACAGTAGAGTCTGTGGTGATTGATTTTAGAGATTGGTCCACAGATCCCCTTGCAATTTCAGGAAAAATTGGTTGATGGCCCAACAAATCACTTAGCAAGTGATGGCCACCAGCTTCAGAGTGGGGCTTCTCCAAGATTAGAGTTGGAGAATCAGGAATAGATGTATGGATCATGTCCACATCTAAAGATTGAGTTGGTGAATTTGATGGAGATAATTCAAGATTGATGTTTAGAGAATGGGACTGTAACCCCAGAGAAATGATAGGGGTTACATCAAACTGAATTTGAGAAACTGGAAGTGTTGCTTCCAGTGTGTGTGCACCCTGTGTACCCTTGGACTTTTGCTTCACTCTCCTTTGGTATTGGGAAAATGTAGACTTTGGGCTTGAAGTGTCCCTTACCCTTTTGGACTGTGCTCTAGGAGGAGAGCTTGTTTCAATAATCACATCCTTTTGGGAGGATGCAATTAGACTTGTGTTTAAATCCATGTTACTCATTGTGCCTTGTTGGGAAGACACAATGGGGCTTGGCTGGTACACACTAACCTGTCCTTCCTTATCCTTGGGGTTTCTTTGATGTTCACCCCTTCCCTCACCTCTCACAACTCCAGACTCACTCCCCTTAGGTTGTGTGGTAGTTTTTACAACAGGTGCCTTTTGAGAAGCACCTGAGGTTGGCTTGGAGGATTTCTTTGATTTTGGTTTTGTTGCTAGGGTAGGAGCCTGTTGGGTCACAGCTACAGACTCCATAGCAACATTAGAAGGTAAAACAGTAGAGGTGTTAGCTACACTAACAGGGATAGTAGTAGTTACCTCAATGATTGGCAGATACACCACTGGAACATCACCATTGTGGTTCAGCCTCAGTATGTCTGTCAATACTCTCTTTTCTTGCACAAAGCACTCAAACCTGGCATTAGGGTTAGAGATAACTAATGGTGCTGGACTAACATGGTTAGCCAACATCATCAGAAACCTAGCATAATAGATATTTTTCTTCTTATTTGCTTTATCACCCAACTTAGCACCAATTTCATACATAAGTTGGGTGCTAAAGTTATGATATCTATCATTTAGAAGCATGGTTAGGAGAATTAACATAGAGTTAGTTAATGCATCAAAATTACTAATCTTTCCAGAAAAGACCTTAATGAATGCATCAGCTAAATAACTGTATTCCCTAACCAAACCTCTCCTAATTATTCTACCCAGATTATCAGTAGGCAAAGAGTAGTTTATGGAATTTAACATGGTAGTTATTTCAGTGTTAGTAGGCAAAGCATCACAGTTATTATCAGGAATATGTAAACATGCTTGCAAAACATCAGAATTAACTATGTACTCATTACCTTGAAGAGTGAATTTTAGTGTGCAGTGTGTTCCACTATACTCACATGAGGTCCAAATCTCCTCGATTATCTCATTGTAGAGTGGTGTAGAGTGAAACATTGCATAGCTCAACTTGCAATTCTTCATGAAATCCATCATCTTGAAGAACAGACTGTTCGGGTTTTCCTTGACAACAAAAGGGATGGAGTTGTTCTTCTCATAGATGAACCCTCCAGCAGACATAAGCTTGACTATAGGTGCCATTGTTGATTAAAGGAAAGCTTCGAACTGAATTGCTTGTTAGAGAGAAGAAGAGAGAAAAAGCCTTTGGAATTTTTGAGAACAGGTAAAAAGAAATAATGAAAATAAAATTTCTTAAATACTCCCCCAAAAATTCTCAGAAAATGAATCCAATAATAAATGTAAATTACTGGATTGGCTTAAAAATATAACCGTTACTCTTAAAGTATTACCATGATTTATACTTACAGGGGTGTATGCATAGATCGTGGTAAAAGACGTGTCAAATTTCAACGGTTCAGATAAAAAGCGCTAAATCAACGAATCAGGATTGGGCGGTTAAAGTCCCGTCTTATTTCGTTGATAAAGCTGCGTTTCGTTGATATAAAAGAGCTATCAATGAAACACCCAGAAAACTGCTAAGACTGTCAACGAAATGGTGCATTCCGTTGGCATAGTAATTTTGACTTAGACAAAATTTTACCTTTTCCTGAGAAAATTCATTCACAGAAAAACATAGCAAATTTCTGGCTGCATTTTAACTTGCAAATATCTCAAAAATAATTAAGAGAAATTTAGCATACCTAGCTCACTTACTAATCTTGAGAATGTTGATTCATCAAGTGGCTTGGTAAAGATGTCTGCAAGTTGTTGTTCACTTGGAACAAAATGTAACTCCACAGTACCATTCATAACATGTTCTCTAATGAAATGGTACTTGATGTCAATGTGCTTGGTCCTTGAATGCTGCACTGGATTCTCAGTAATGGCAATGGCACTAGTGTTGTCACAGAAAATAGGAATTTTCTCAACTCTTAATCCATAATCAAGTAGTTGGTTTTTCATCCATAAAATCTGTGCACAACAACTTCCAGCTGCAATATACTCAGCCTCAGCTGTGGAGGTAGAAACTGAGTTTTGTTTCTTGCTGAACCATGACACAAGCTTGTTTCCTAGGAATTGACAGGTTCCAGTTGTACTTTTCCTGTCAATTTTACATCCTGCAAAATCTGCATCTGAATAACCAATTAGTTCAAAACCAGATTCTCTAGGATACCAAATGCCAAGGTTTGGTGTTCCTTTGAGATATCTGAAAATTCTTTTAATAGCAACTAAATGGGATTCTCTAGGATCAGCCTGAAATCTAGCACATAGACATGTAGCAAACATAATATCAGGTCTACTAGCTGTTAAATATAAAAGTGAGCCTACCATGCCTCTGTAACTTGAAATGTCCACAGATTTTTCCTTAGTATTCAATTCAAGTTTGGTGGCAGTAGGCATGGGAGTTTTGGCAGGAGAGCATTCCATTAGGTTAAACTTCTTTAATAAATCATGAATGTATTTTGTTTGACTAATGAAAATGCCTTCATTAACTTGCTTTACTTGTAGACCAAGAAAGTAAGTTAATTCTCCCATCATGCTCATTTCATACTTACTTTGCATAAGCTTGGCAAACTTTTGACAAAGTTTCACATCTGTAGACCCAAAGATTATATCATCTACATAAATTTGAACAAGTAAAGTAGAGCCATTTACAACCCTGTGAAAAAGAGTTTTATCTACAGTACCTCTAGTGAAATGATTCTCAAGGAGGAACTGTGAGAGAGTGTCATACCAGGCTCTAGGTGCTTGTTTCAAACCATAGAGTGCTTTGAGAAGGAAGTACACATAGTCTGGAAAATCATCATCTTCAAAACCAGGAGGTTGACTTACATACACCTCCTCTTCCAATTCCCCATTCAGAAAAGCACTCTTCACATCCATTTGATAGACCTTGAAATTGGCATGGGCTGCATAGGCTAGGAAAATCCTTATTGCTTCTAGTCTTGCAACAGGAGCAAAGGTTTCATCAAAATCAATTCCTTCTTCCTGTGAATAGCCTTTTGCAACCAATCTAGCTTTGTTCCTTGTGACTATGCCATTTTCATCCATCTTGTTTCTGAACACCCACTTTGTGCCTATAACACTCCTGTCATTAGGCCTGGGCACCAGCTTCCAAACATTGTTTCTCTCAAATTGGTTTAGCTCTTCTTGCATGGCTAAAACCCAATCTGGATCTAGAAGTGCATCCTCAACTTTCTTTGGCTCATCTTGAGACAGAAAGCTACTGTATAGACATTCTTCTTGAGTTGCTCTTCTAGTTTGGACTTTTGAAGAGACATCACCTATAATAAGTTCAAAGGGATGATCTTTAGTCCATTTCCTTGAGGGAGGTAGATTTGCTCTTGAAGACGTAGCTTCATGATCATGATTGCCTTGATTGGATATTTGTCCTTGAGAAACTCCCCCTGAGTTTGTTGTCCCTAATTGATCACTTCTAGAAGCATTCCTATGACTATCAACGGTATGACCGTTTTGGCTGTCAACGAAACGCTCATTCTGACTGTCAACGAATCCACCACCATGACTGTCAACGAAATGACCATTTGGTCGGCTAGCTGCTATCCTTTTTAACCTTAATGCAGCAATTTCATCTTCACTGCTGCTTTCATCTGTGCTAGATACAACAACTTTAGGCTGTTTCTCAGTAGCCTTATCATGATTCACTTGTTCTCCTTCCTCATTCTCAAAAGAGAGACTTTCATGGAAACCTTCATCACAGAGACCTTGTATTTTGAGATCATCAAAAACAACATGTACAGATTCCATAACAATGTTGATTCTGAGATTAAAGACTCTGTAAGCTTTCCCTGCTGCATATCCCACAAATATTGCTTCATCTGCCTTTGCTTCAAATTTCCCCAAATGCTCAGCTTGATTTCTCAGAACAAAGCACTTGCATCCAAAGACATGAAGAAAATCTAATAGTGGCTTCTTTCTTTTGAGTAACTGATAAGGGGTCATTCCTTTGGCCTGATTAATCAAAGAAATATTTTGAGTAAAGCAAGCTGTGTTAACTGCCTCAGCCCAAAAATATGTAGGTAACTTTGATTCATCTAGCATTGTCCTTGCAGCTTCAATAAGTGTTCTGTTTTTCCTTTCAACTACACCATTTTGCTGTGGTGTTCTTGCTGCTGAAAACTCATGCAAAATACCATTTTCTTCATAGAACACCTTCATGCTTGAATTCTTGAATTCTGTCCCATTGTCACTCCTAATCCTTCTTACTTTGAAATCAGGATGATTGCTTACCATCTTGATGTGATTGATAATGATTTCACTTGCCTCATCTTTAGAGTGCAAAAAGAAAGTCCATGTAAATCTAGAAAAATCATCAACAATCACAAGACAGTATTTCTTCTTTGAGATGGACATAACATTTACAGGGCCAAATAGGTCCATATGAAGCAATTCAAGCTGCTGGACAATTGATGACACTGTCTTACTTTTGAATGATGCCTTCTTCTGTTTTCCCTTTTGACAGGCATCACACAAACCATCCTTGGAGAACTCCACCTGTGGAATTCCTCTAGCAAGATCTTTCCTCACCAAATCATTCATAACTTTGAAATTCAGATGGGATAACTTCTTGTGCCATAACCAACTTTCATCCTTGCTTGCCTTGCTGAAAAGACAAGTGATGGTGTCTGAACTTGTGCTACTAAAGTCAGCAATGTACACATTCCCTCTTCTGAATCCAGTCATTACCACATTGTTGTTTCCTCCTTTAGAAACAACACAGGCTTCTTTAGAAAAAGTAACTAAAAATCCTTTGTCACAAAGTTGGCTGATACTAAGCAAGTTGTGCTTAAGACCATCCACCAATGCAACCTCATCTATGATGACATTCTCTTTTGAAATCAAGCCATATCCCTTTGTGTAGCCTTTGCTGTCATCTCCAAAAGCAATACAAGGGCCAGCTCTTTCCTGAAACTCTGTGAGCAGGGTAGAATCACCAGTCATGTGTCTTGAACAACCACTATCCAAGTACCAAAGATTCCTTTTGTCTCCCTGCACACAATAAAACCAAATCAAGTCGATTTTGGTACCCAAGTTTCCTTGGGTCCTGTCTTGTTAGCCTTTGCATTCCCTTTTGTACCATTTTTCACTTTGGGCTCAGATTGATTCAAATCAATCTTTACCCTTGGTGTTGATTTCTGAGGGTTGCTCATATTTTCATTCATAGCATGCATAGTTGGAGGAACAATCATGTTATTCATGTTCCATGGCATTTGTGGCATGTTAAACATATTCATGTAAGGATTAGACACAAATGGCATACTAGCATATGGATTCTGAAATTGTGCATATGGAGCAAACATGTTAGACATAACAGGCATTGTAGGCATGGAACTGTTCATTGCAGGCTTGGGCATTTTCACATTGGCAGATTTCTTAACAGATTTGCAGTTAGTAGACAAATGACTAACACTTCCACAATTAACACATGTCTTTCTAGGAGCATATTTATCAGGTGTGTAATTGTTGTGTTTGTTAATTCCTACTTTGCCATTCCTGTTATTCTTTTTATTTCCCTTAGCCTCATTATGAACTTTCTCTACCTTGTCTTTCAATTGCTTGTTAGACAAGTGACCTACATTAGCTCTCTCAACAGGCTTCTCAATTTTCTTTGATTTACTAGACTCACCTTGAACAAAGTTCTTGGCGACAGGACCATACTTGTCATTAAGTCTAGTGAGTTTATTTTTTTCTTTGTCTGTCAACGAAACAGCCTGATCGGTTGATGGTTCATGTGTCAACGAAACATTGCATTCCGTTGACATATCAACCTTCAACAAATGATCATTGTTGTTTGTTGACTCTGTTTCTGATTCTAAGGTTTCACCAACATACCCTAGCTTCTCTTTGTTCCTTTTCCATGATTGCTCACAAAAGGATTCCACGCCTTGAACATTAATTATGTTGGCAGCAACATTCCTGGCATCCTTCCATTTTGCAATCACACCTTGTTCTATCTCAAGTTGTGTTTTAAGAATTTCTTCCCTTTGTAACACGTTCTCAAGTTCCTTCTTAGCATCCCTACTAACACATCTCATTTTCTCAAATTCAATGAGCTGTGCTTCTAACATTGCATTCCTATCACTTAAGAGCAGATTTGTTTCTTTTATTCTTGAATTCTCTTTAGTAAGTGATTTAAGAGTAACACGCAAATTATATAATACAGTAGACATTTCATTTACTGCATTGTCGCATTCCTCTTTAGAAAGCTCAGAAAGATTAGTAATTGTTACCTGGTTGCTTGAGGAACTTGCTTCCTGCTCATGATTGTCAGCCATAAGAGCCAAGTTGACATACTCAACATCATCATCAGAATCTTCACCATTACCAGCCCAATCATACTCCTGAGACATGAACGCCTTTTCTTTTTGTTTGAGAAGTTCAAAGTATTTCTTTTTATAATCAACAGGCTCAAATTTCCTGTTGCCCTTCTCAACCTTGGGCTTTCTGCAGTCTCCAGCAAAGTGACCAAGCATTCCACAATTGAAACATTTTGACTTAGACTTTTCAATCCAGTTTGTTTTGCTAGGTTGAAAGTCTCTTCTTGGTGGCCTTGCTTCTGAGTTTCTTTTGAACTTGAACTTAGAGAATTTTCTAGACAGAAAAGCAATGTGTTCATCAATCTCATCTAAGTCCTCCAAGTTGGCTGGTTCTGATTCTTCTTCTTCTGTCATCTTGTCTTTACCCTTGCTAACATCACTCCTACAACTAGATCGACTAGTTGTGGCCTTTGCAGCTTCTTTATTGTCATCTTCAAGTTGGTTCACTGATGCAATCAATGCAATAGATCCACCCTTCTTCTGTACCTTTTCAATTTCTTCATCTTGCTCCATTTCCAGCTCATAAGTCTTCAAGGTTCCATAAAGCCTTTCAAGAGTGTAGTCTTTGTACTCTTGAGTGTTTCTGAGAGAAACAGTCATAGGCTTCCATTCTTTTGGAAGAGCTCTAAGAAATTTAAGGTTTGAATCCTTGGTTTGATAGATCCTCCCATACAACTTTAATCCATTCAAAAGCTTTTGAAACCTACTGAACGTGTCATTTAGGGTTTCACCAGCTTTAAAATGAAAATGCTCATATTGTTGTATAAGGAGTTGCATTTTATTTTCCCTGACTTGCTCAGTTCCTTCACAGAGTGTTCTAACAGTATCCCATACTTCCTTAGAGGTTGTACAGTTGATAACATTGTCAAACATCTCTTGCTCCAAACCATTAAACAGAATGTTCATGGTCCTTTTGTCTTTATGAACTTCTGCAATATCTTCAACAGTCCATTCTGAGACAGTTTTTGGAATCTCTACATCAGGTGCATCATCTGGCAGTCCAACTCTAGAGTCAAGCTTCATGGGAACGTGTGGACCTTTCTCAATGCAGTCTACATACCTCTCATCCATAGACATGAGATGTAAATGCATCTTTACTTTCCAGTGAAAGTAATTGTCTTTATCAAGAACTGGTATCTTCACACCTGCATCCTTCTTCACCATGGTTTCTGTTTTTGGTCTTGATCTTTAAACTTCTTGTATGTTAGAAGCTCGCTCTGATACCAATTGTTATTCCCAAATGACCTAACAGAATTGTAGAAGGGGGGGTTGAATACAATTCTTGATATTTTCTTGAAACTAAAACACTTTATAAAATAAAACTGAACTGAATAAATAAAAACACAAGATATAAATAATTCAGTTGGATTGTTTGATGATCCAACTGAAGTGTTTTTATTGCGGAAATAATCTGTGATACAAATGTACACAGCTGCTCAGTTACAATGTTGTAGAGAAGAAATGCTCTCAAAGATAGCTAATACAATCTATTTGTTTTTCTTCTCTCTTTTCTAAAGTAACTGCTACACTTGGTTATATATCCCAAGTTTACAATTCTACGTTTGGTTAAACTAAAGAATAATAGTAGTAACCATCAGTAGCTTGCTTTTCATTCCTTTTGTCCAATGGTCCTTGGAGATCTTAGCTTTTGTCTTCATGCTCATTATAATCATTCCCAAGAGCCTTATTGGAAATTGGAATGTTTCCTTATTTCCAGTAACCACTTTGATGGCTTCCAATGCAAAGTACACTTCCATATCTCCTTTTAGATCTGTTCAGTAAACTGTCACTATCACTTTGTCAACTGTTCAAAAAGCAACATTGATTCGTTGATAGCAAGGAGATGTGTTTCATTGATAGCTTCATTCTTCATTCCGTTGATGGTGTTTCCCTCGTTTCGTTGATGGGTAGACTCCATACCGTTGACAGAGTAATCTTCATACCGTTGACATGTCTTCACTTAGGCAGAATTACAAGGCATTACATATTTATAATTAACCAACCTATTTTGCCTATCTAGTACATAGTCAACATGACTTAGAAAACCTATCTAAAACATATAATAGAATGCCTATCATACTGTGAAGTATTGTACAATGCAATTGCTACAACACTCATTTCGTTGATGAGCTTCCTGTCAACGAAACACTGCTAAGCATGCTATTTCGTTGACAGCTACAAAATTGACTTTACACAAATTCTACTAAGTGTTTTATGCTTATCATCAAGAACAACATATTCCTAACAACAACTTTAGCCCTCGACAACAAGCTTGGAAACCTCGACAGCACTCTGTGCAGGGAACTCATACTGTCAACAAAAGTACATTCCTGTGACAGCAGGCTTTGCGGCAAAAGTAACTGTCTCGAGAAAGATCCTTGTTCTAGGTATCTTCTCAGTCAAATCCCGTGACAGTCTCAATGTTCAAGAAACAGGCGTGTTGCAATATCCCTAAACTGCACCAAGTCTGCAAGACTACGACAGAAGCTTCAAGCACTACAAAACAAAAGCGAATCAATTCAAGAGCAAGGTCAAGTCTCTATTTGCTGAATTGTTTTAGCTGGAAATAGAATGAATTTAGGTTGCTTTCTTTGTAATGTATTTCTGACATGTTAGCAATTTAGGAAAGTCACATGGGTAGAGAGTTTGTAAGAAGCTGCCACTTGATAATGACAGCAGCTTCACAAACCCATGTTGACAGTGATAGGATTAGTTTTATACTTAGACTATCAATTCATTCTAGGTAAGTAACGATAACAAGTAAGTGTGTTGAAGAAAACAGAAGCTCAAGATTTCTCTCTTGAGGTTGTAGCAACACTTTGCAAAATAAATAAAAACATTTATTTTGTGAAACTTGTCTTTAGATCATACTATTAGTAAATGTATACATATTGCTGATAATATTAAATCTTAGTTTTGGTTGTTGAAATTGAGATTGAATTTTATCAGTATTGCATTCATCCCCCCCCCCTTCTGCAATACACGAAGACCAACAACTGGTATCAGAGCATACAGATTAATATACCTATCTGAGATCACGACGACAATGCAGAAATCAAGCAGTATCAAGATCCCAGATTTTGATAAAGAGAACTACAGCATTTGGAAAAGAAAGATCTTGTTGTTTATCAAAGCTGCGAATCCACTATACCTAGGTATCCTCGAGAATGGTCCTTTCATTCCAAGAAAGGAAATTGAAGCCACAACATTAAATGGTGAAATCATTCCTGCACATTGGGTTCCCAAAGATCCCTCGGAAATTTTGGAACCTGAGAAGGAGAAGATGGTGCTAGATGATCACTTGCAACTCATCTTGCTCGATTCTCTCACGTTGGATAAAGCCATGTGTGGAAGTGTGATAAGCTGCACATCTGCCAAGGAGATGTGGATCAGGTTAGCTTTACTATGTGAAGGAAATGAAGAAGTTAAGGGCAACCAAAGGCAAATACTGATATCACAATATGAGGCATTCATGGCCAAGCCTGGTGAAGACTTAACTTCCATGTTTGAAAGGTTCAGTAAGCTCTTAACTGAATTACAGATACATGGCAAGTACTATGACATAAAAGAATTGAATGTCAAGTTCCTGCTTACACTGCCTGATCACCTTAAACACAAGACAACAGCCATACGAGAAGGAAGAGATCTCAACAATATAACCTTTGAGACACTCTATGGCATTCTGAAATCCTATGAACTTGAACTCTTTCAAAAGAGAGCCATACAGAGTGGAACAAGGAACAAGATGGCTAATATGTCAAGTGCCCTAGTAGCACATGTGCCAAGGATCACACAGCCAAGTGAAGTACTACAAATCACACAACCAACCCTTGCACAATCCTTGAAGATAGAAGAGGTTGTTGAAGATGATGAGAAAGTAGTACTGCAGCTCAAGGATGTGGAAGATGAAGACTTCTACACAATGGAGGAACTGGAAAGCATGGACAATCCTACTATGGCTTACATGGCCAAAAAGTTCAAGAACTTTAGGTTCAAGAAAGATAGGTCATACAAGCCCCAAGGCCAAGCATCCAAGTTCAACAGGGGAAGTTCATCAAAGGCTGCTGTGGGAAGTTCAACCAAAGGAGGATACAAGACTGGATTTGTGGATAGGTCAAAATTCAAGTGTTATAATTGTGGTGAACCTAGTCATTTTTCTACTGAATGCAAAAGACCCAAACAGGTTCAGAGATTTGAGAAAGGAACTGGTGGATACTCTAAGAAGAATCAAGGTAGAGCCTATGTGGCTGAAGGAAAGTTTTGGGATGAGTCTGATGATGAAGAAGAAGAAGAAGAATATGTCAACCTAGCTCTCATGGCTAGCACTGATGAAGTAGCATCAACATCTTCAAGTCAGGTACCTTCACTTGTCTTACTTGATATGTCCATTGATGAGTATAAGAAAACCATTAAAGACTTAAGTGCTGAAATGTTCAATGTCTATACTAGCTTATCTGCTGCTAATGAGGAAATCACTAGGCTGAGTAAGCTAAATGAAACACTAAAGTCTGAAAATGAATCTCTTGTTCTTAAAATCAGTTCACTAGACTCTTTAGCTCAGGAAAATGCTAGACTTAAAAATGAATTAAAATGTGCTAAAGAGGTTGAGGAATTCCTGAGGAATGAGATTGCTGAAAATGAATTCAAGATTAAGGCTTATAAAAACTCATCAAAGATAGTTCAGGATTACAATGATAAGCATACAGAAAATCAGACAGTTGGTATAGGTTTTTCATATGGTAGAAGACCTGGAAAGGAAACTGTGATTCAAGATTGTTCTGGAAATGCTGCTGTCAAACCCACCATTCTCAAGAAGGTTAAAAATCCTATTTTCAAAGCTGCAGAAATTGAGTTTGATGAAGAAGCCATGCTCATCAAACAAGAAATTCTCGATGAGGATGAAAGTGTTGACAGCACATCCAAGAATGGAAAGGATACTGTCACAATCCCCAAGACAGTAAACTTACCAAGCAATCAGACAATAAGTTCAAAAGATGCTGTCACAGTTGGCAAGACAGTATCTTCCAAAGATGCTGTCAAGAATGTTTCCAAGACAGTAACTTCCAAACCTTCTGTCAAGACAGTTGGAATAAAAGGTACTGTCAAGGAAAGTTCGACAGCAACTTCTGAACACACTGTCAATCCAGTAACTCCCAAGTCTAAGAATAGGAATGGTAAGGTAGGTGTCAATAAAGGAAATGGATACACTAATGTTGGAGGTGCTTCTAGGAAACTATGCAATAAATGTGGATCCTCACATCATTTAACACATGTTTGTAAGAACCCAATTGAGGATAAGATCAATGCTACTGAACTCAATGGTAACTTACACAGAACCCCTCTTATGCATAGAACTAAGAGTGTCTGTAATAACATTGAATGTATGCCATGCAAGATCACTGCCATGAGTACATGCTTTAACTTACCTATTCTCACTACTGAAAAATGTTCATACATGCACACTGTTGAGACTTCTGAGCCTGCTGGCAATAGCAAAAAGGCTTCATCCACTAAGAAAAGGATCAAGTCCAATTCTAAGCCTAAGTGGGTGAAAAGAGAAGTCAAACAGGAGGTTTTTGATGATGCTTGTGATTTTATGACTGGAAGAAACTCAGGAGACACTGAAACTGCAGGACCCAACAAGGATTGGGTACCATATGCAACTTAAACACATTCTGTTTTGCAGGGCAAGAAGAAAGATCAAGTCATGTGGATCATTGACAGTGGTTGCTCAAGACACATGACAGGTAATAAAGCCCTGCTATCACACTATGTAGAGAAAGCTGGCCCAATCATAACCTTTGGAGACAACAGCAAGGGTTACATAGTGGGATATGGCTTTCTGGAAATTGGAAATGTTGTCATTGAAGACATTCCTCTTGTGGATGGATTGAAGCACAATCTACTCAGTGTCAGCCAATTCAGTGACAGGGGATTCAAGGTTAATTTTGATATGATGATGTGTAACATCTATCACAAGAAGGATGGGAGCCTCTCTTTAAAAGGGGTCAGAAAAGGAAGCTTGTTTGTTGCTGACTTAAACTCAACAAAGAAGGATAAAGTTTATTTCTTTTACAGTAAAGCAACTGTTGGTGACAGTATGCTTTGGCACAGGAAGCTCTCACATCTCAACTTCAAAACAATGAATATTTTGATGAAGAAGGAGTTAGTAAGAGGTTTGCCCCAACAGGAATTCTATAAAGAAGGACTGTGTGAAGATTGTCAAATGGGCAAATTAAAGAGAGCTGTGCACAAGTCCAAGCAAATGAACACCAACATAGAAGCACTCAAGTTAATTCACATGGATCTCTTTGGACCAGTCAATGTACCATCTATGGCCAAAAAGAGATATGCCTTAGTAATGGTGGATGATTACTCAAGGTACACTTGGGTGAAATTTCTTGAATCCAAAGATGAAGCTGCTCAAGTGATTATTGATCAAGTCAGAGTTCTTGATAGAACTCCAAACTCAAAAGTCCAAATCTTGAGGAGTGACAATGGTACAGAATTCAGAAATGCCACACTTGGAAATTTCTGTAAAGATGAAGGAATTGTACAACAATTCTCTGCTGCAAGGACTCCACAGCAGAATGGAGTTGTAGAAAGAAAGAACAGGACTCTCATTGAAGCAGCTAGAACTATGTTGCATGATGCCAAACTACCAACATATTTCTGGGCTGAAGCTATCAACACAGCTTGTTATACTCAAAACAGAACCATGATTAACAAAACTCATGCAAGTACACCTTACTGTCTGCTAACTGGGAAGAAACCTATTGTCAAATACTTTCATGTGTTTGGGAGAAAATGCTTTATGATGAAGGATAACCATGAGAAGAAAGGAAAATTTGACACCAAGGAATTTGAAGGACTATTCATGGGCTACAGCACAGAAAGGACTGCCTACAGAGTTTATGTTATGGAATACAGGATTATTGAAGAAAGTGTAAATGTCACATTTGATGAAACCAAGTTTCCAGGACTGCATGAAGAAGGAAAGATGCAGACATTCAGATTTGAGAATCAAGGATACTTGGAAGCTGAGGAAATTGTTGATGAAGAACCTAGCTTCACTCAAACTGTTGAAGTTGACAAAGATACTGTCAATACCATTACTGTCAACCAAACTCCAGCTCAGTCACAAACCATAACTTCTAACATTCATAACAGTAATGACTCTGGAGACAATGAAGAACATGGTAAAGACAATTGAATTGGTGAGCATTCAACTCAACAAACTGAAGCAACTGTTCCTATACAATCAAGTAGCTTGCCCAGAATCACCAAGTGGAACAAGGATCACACAAATGATCTTATCATTGGTGACCCTACTTCTGGAGTGAGGACAAGGAACAAAGTCTCTGCTGACAGCATGTTTTCATGCTTCCTGTCTCAAATGGAACCCAAGACAACTGATGAAGCATTGTTGGATTCTGACTGGGTGATAGCCATGCAAGAAGAGCTAAATCAGTTTGAAAGAAACAATGTATGGAAGTTGGTTCCAAGACCTAAGGGAAAGTCAGTCATTGAGACCAAATGGGTTTTCAGAAACAAGCTTGATGAAAATGGATCAGTGACAAGAAACAAAGCAAGGCTAGTGGCTAAAGGTTACTGTCAACATGAAGGAATAGATTATGATGTGACATTTGCACCTGTTGCAAGACTTGAAGCTATAAGAATCTTTCTAGCCTATGCTGCACACTGCAACTTCAAAGTATTTCAGATGGATGTCAAAAGTGCCTTCCTAAATGGAGAATTGGAAGAAGAAGTGTATGTTGAACAACCACCAGGGTTTGAGGATGCTGAAATGTATGATTTTGTGTACAAACTCTTCAAGGCTTTGTATGGACTAAAGCAAGCACCCAGGGCTTGGTATGACACACTTTCCACTTTTCTTTTGGAAAATCAGTTTACTAGAGGAGTTGTGGACAAGACACTTTTCTACAAACATCATGGCAAGGACATCATTCTGGTACAAATCTATGTGGATGACATCATTTTTGGTTCTACAAATGAGAAGCTATGGGAGAAGTTTTCCTCTCTCATGAGTAACAAATATGAGATGAGTATGATGGGAGAATTGTCATTCTTTCTGGGATTACAAATTCTTCAACAACCTAATGGAATCTTCATTTGCCAAGCTAAATACATCAAGGAACTTCTCAAAAAGTTCAACTTGGAAGATTCATCACCTGCAAAGACACCAATGTCCACATCAACTAGTCTGGATCTTGACCCTAAAGGGAAGAGAGTTGTCTCAAGCACCTATAGAGGCATGGTAGGATCTCTCCTATACCTAACTGCTAGCAGACCTGACATCATGTTTGCTACATGTCTCTGTGCAAGGTTTCAAAGTGATCCAAAGGAGTCACACTTAGTAGCCATCAAGAGAATCTTTAGATACTTAAAAGGCACTCCTAACCTAGGTCTTTGGTATCCTAAGAACACTGGATTTGATCTAATTGGCTACTCAGACTCAGACTATGCTGGATGCAAGATTGACAGAAAGAGTACTACTGGTAGCTGTCAATTTCTTGGTGGAAGATTGGTCTCATGGTTTAGCAAGAAGCAGCATTCAGTTTCTACCTCAACTGCAGAAGCTGAGTATATTGCTGTAGGCAGTTGCTGTGCACAAATTCTATGGATGAAGAATCAACTTCAGGATTATGGTCTAGTGTTAAGAGACATCCCTATTTACTGTGACAAAACTAGTGCCATGGCCATTTCAGACAATCCAGTTCAACACTCTAGGACAAAGCACATTGATATAAGACATCACTTTATCAGAGAGCATGTTGAACAAGGAACTATGAAGCTGATCTATGTCCCAACTGACAAGCAACTTGCTGACATCTTCACTAAGCCATTGGATGAAGCAACCTTCAACAGGTTGGTAAGTGAATTGGGAATGCTGAATCTGGTATGTTGATTTACTAAGTTTTCTGAATTTCCATTTTTTTAAGCTCATGACAGCACCTTCAAACCTGCTGTCAAGAGAAGTTACTGTCTACTTGGTCTATGTCTGTTATGTGACAGCATGTGTTGACTTGACTATACATGTCTGTATTCTGTGCCAGTCTCATACTTTTAGACCCTGTATGACATTAATGTGGTTATTTGTTTAGTTTGAGAGATAAGTATCTGTTCCATTGGACTTTCACACCCTTTTGCATTAATCTGTAGGATTAAAGGAGGACACGACCATTAATTTCTTTTGTGGTAGTTGTATGGGTACTCTAACTGTTGACCATTAGACTTTAATCCTTAGACGGTTTTGCCTATAAATTAACCTTAGGTTTCACCAGTCTGCTCTCAGTTTTAAAGTAAATCATGGAAAACAAAGTAGGAATAGAGTACAGGCCAAAAGTCTCGTGTGAATCTCACCTTAAAGATGAAATGGAAGCCCTGTTTGATGAACTTGAAGACTTGCTTCATGAGGAAGATGAAAAGTCTCAAGCCATTCAAGCACAGGAAGAAGAAAAATGGAAGATTCAAGAGGAAGAACTTCAGGCACTTCTCAAGGAAGAAGGTCGCACTGAAGAGGAGATTAAGAAAGAAGTTTTAGAATTAGTTAATAAAATCAAAGACTGATGTACTCAATGCTATGTTTAAATGCTTTTATTAATAAAAATAAAACTTCTTGCTGTTGTGTTTACTGAGTTTTTATTTCGTCTGTGTTAACTGCATAGTATCTGTGTTCAAAAGATTAAATTGCTAAATCCATACTCTGTTAATTTTAGGTTAAGTTTATGAATAAAGCATTCTATTAAGTTCATGACAGAAACAATTCCCCATCTAAGTTACTGTCATCAAGAAGGATACTGTCTTGTGTCTCTTGACAGCAAACTTCTTGATAGCAGGGAAAGACTTTCTGTCAAGACTTTTAAAGGATTCTGTCATTCAAATGCTTAACGGTGACAACAAGTTTTTGCGCAATAGTTTCTGTCGCGCACAACCTACTGTCACCACCGCTTATTACTGACAAATTGTTTCTAGCGCACAGGTTACTGTCAAGAATAGTGGACCGTTGAAATTGGATATTTATCCCACGTTTGACAGTGAATAACGGGCAGTAACTCACGTGTTATGTGAGAGGGTTAAGACACGTTCTTTAATTCCACTTTTTGTGCACAAACGTTTGGGCTACCCTTTTTATTCCCCAGTTACTCAGACATATCATTCTCATCAAACTCAAGGCAAATTAATTTTCTTCAAGCAAAAAGCTACTTTCTTACTTTCTTCTTTTCTTGAATCTCCATGGCCCCCAAACAGACTCTCTCTCAAACAAACTTTGCTGGCATTCTTTCCCCAAATGATGCTGGTGAAGGGTTCAAAGGACTAGTGTTTTTCTTGAACAAGTCCTATCTTGGTTCTGCCATTACCTCAACACCCATTCTCGACCTAGACAGAATTGAGGAATTTTGGCAAACTGCTGTTGCTCAAACAGAGGGTGAAACCCCATCTATTCGATTCACAATCAATGGGCAACACTACATTCTTACAGCTGAGGTCATCAACACTGTTCTTGGAATTACACTTCCAGAAGGCAGAAATTTTGCTGAACTTGCTAATGATGACACTCTCAAGAAGCTCTTCTTGAAGATTGGGTATGCAGGCCCTATTCTCGAAGAGGGAACAACCAAATGGTATCCGTCTGGTGAAATGGATAGGAAGCATCTGAGAAAGGAGTGGAGTATGATATTTGATGTGATGGTCAAGGTGTTCTCTACCAAGTCCACTGGCTGGAATGGGATACCCTCCTACATCAAGAAACTGACACATTCTCTTGTCCATGGATACAAGGTGAATGTTGGAGCTCTCCTCATGGCACACCTCAGGGCTGCCATAGGTAAGAAGGTATCAATCTACCCTCGCTTTATTATGTTGTTGTTAATCCCAAATGACCTAACAGAATTGTAGAAGGGGGGGTTGAATACAATTCTTGATATTTTCTTAAACTTAAAACACTTATAAAAATAAAACTGAACTGAATAAGTAAAAACACAAGATATAAATAATTCAGTTGGATTGTTTGATGATCCAACTGAAGTGATTTTATTTCGGAAATAATCTGTGATACAAATGTACACAGCTGCTCAGTTACTAGATTTGTAGAGAAGAAAATGCTCTCAAAAATAGCTAATACAATCTGTTTGTTTTTCTTCCCTTATGCTATTTTAACTGCTACACTTGGTTATATATTCCCCAAGTTTACAATACTATTTTTGGTTACACTTAAGTACACTGAAGGTAACCGCCAGTAGCTTGCTTTTCATTCCTTTTGTCCAGTGGTCCTTGGAGATCCTTGTCTTTTGTCTTCATGCTTATTCTGATCCCACTCAAGAACCCAATTGGGAATTGGAATGTTTCCTTATTTCCAGTGACCATTTTAATGGCTCCCAATGCAAATGCACACTTCTACATCTCCTTTTGATCTGTCAGAAAGCTGTCACTATCACTTTGTCAACTATACAGAAGAGAAATAATGATCCGTTGATGGCAGGAGAATGTATTTCGTTGATAGCTTTATTCTTCATTCCGTTGATGGTGTATCCTTATTTCGTTGATAGAGTAATCTTCATACCGTTGACATGTCTTCACTTAGGCAAAATTACAAGGCATGATATACTTACAATTAACCAACCTATTTTGCCTATCTAGTACTTAGTCAACATGACTTAGGAAACCTATCTAATACATACATCAAATGCATATCAAACTGTGAAGTATTGTACAGTGCAATTGCTACAACACTCATTCCGTTGATGAGCTTCCTGTCAACGAAACACTGCAGAGCATGCCATTCCGTTGACAGTTACAAAATGACTTAATACAAAATCTACTAAGTGTTTTTATAATTATCATCAAGAACAACATATTCCTAACAGTTGTGCATCAATTCATTCTGTGATTTTAATAATGATGCCCCTCGTTTAGAGGCTTGCTCTATTTTGAAAAAGAACACACACACACACTGTTATCTTCACAGAATCTCAATGCACATACACACACTGTTGGATCAAGTGTCCAACCTTGATTTTCCATTACCTTCTGGTTATGACTCTTTCACTCTTGCGAATGAAACTGAATTAGACCCAAATTCAGTTAACCCCCATTCAACACCATACACTCAGCCTAGGCCCTCTAGACTTCCCAAAGCCCAAAGAGAGGCCTTGCAAGAATCCAGGAAACGGCCCTTAGAAGCTGATGTTGGTGGTAGCTCTGTTAGTCAAGAGGGAGACACTGCACCTAGTGCAGCAAATAAGGAAGGTAGTCAAACAGAACCCTCAGTGGTTCCCTCTGAGCCTAAGAAGAAGAGAGCTAGGAGGACCAAAACCACTGTTAGCCAAGCTGCAGTTTCTCAACAAACTGTGGTTACTGAAAGGGATTCAAACACCTCCCTAGATGTGCCCTCTCAACAAGGTGCATCTATTGAAATTGGTCTGTCTCCCAAGGCACCCTGTACAGAGTCTGCACAAACTCATGGTTCACAACCTGAGAAACCCCCACTTGAAGAAACACACAGTGAGTTAGGGCACAATGAGGATTTCTCTATTCCTATTGATGGTTCACATGTTTCCCCTGTGAATCAGCCCCCACTCTCTGCTACACTTTCACCTTCTTCCTTCCCTATACATTCTTTTGTTTCTTCTCCACAACCTAGAGAAGGGGATAGTCCCAACCCTTCAGGTTTTGATCATCCATCTCCAATCATGGATGAGCCCCCATCTAGTGGTCCACAAGAACCCATTTCTCAAAGTGAAATGGATACCACTCCTCCAAACACTGAGCAAGGGCAAAGTGGTACTTTGTCAGAAAATGAAACAGCCAACACTTTGTCTGAACTCCAAGGAGCATCTTACCTTCAGGAAGATGCTGTGATAAGTGGATTTTATATCCACTATTTACCTTCCGTTTGGACTTTAATCGTTTGCAAGTTCTCGAGTTTCGTTGTCATTTGACACGTTGTTGTGTAATTTTTGTAGGTTGCATGGTTGAAGGCTTTATAGTGCTAAAATGGTGTTATGGGTGGTGTGGAATTAATTTAGAGATTTGTGGAGAAAATGTTTCAAAGTGCAAGTTCAGCAGAACACAGGAAGATTGAGGCGCTCTTGCTCAAGATTGAGGCGCTCTTGCTCAAGATTGAGGAGCTCTTGCTCAAACTCTGAGGCGCTCTTGCTCGAAATTTAGGCGCTCTAGCGCAAGTTGTAGTTGATTCCAGGGACTTCCAAGCGCAGGGGCGCGACTTCCAAACGCAGGGGCGCGAGTTCTGTCTTTTTTTCGAAACATTCTATTTTCTCCGGGTCATAATAATATTTGGGCCTATTTTCAGTAGGGCTAGCAGTTGGCTCTGTTATGTAATATCTTAGACTTTAAAAACATCTATTAGGAGGGTTTTTAGGATCTTGAACATTTATTATCGAAAGAAAGGAGAGATCAATTTTGAGGGTTATTCAAGCTCGTGACAAGCAAGGAGGCCCATTGATTTCATCTTTTGTATTTCTTCTCTACATTTTCCGGGATTTATTTTGCTCTCAATTTCTCTTTTATTATTTATTATTAATTGTTTGTAGATTTATGATTTCTTTGGAACCCATGATGGTGATTAGTTTAATTATGAACTAAATCATTATCATGGGGTTCCAATGGATTTATTTACGTAATTATTGTGTTTGACATGTAATTGATTATTGGGTGATTTAATTGCGATAATCTAGTATGGTTGATTTAATTGATAGATGTGTAGCTAGCATCTAATTTATTAATCCTTGATGATTGCGAAAGTGGATTCGAGGATTGAGATTTTGCCATACTAGCATGGGTTCATGAATTAATTTGATGTTCATGATTAGTGGTATGATTTGACCAATATATATTGCTCCATGTAATCTTATAGATAACTTGTGCTTAAACCAGTTGTGTTTCCAGATTGTATAGACATATATAATTTGAACGTGATGTGGTGTCTTCTTGACTTCTAACTGTTGTGGATGTTAAGTGGTTTGATATGAGTATATTGAAAGATAGCTCATATTCTTGTCGTGTTATCTGATTAATTATCAAGTTTTATCACCTATATCAATTCTATGTGTCAACCCTTAGTGAAATATTCAATGAAATTGGAACTCCATGTTTTCTATTACATAAGTAATCTCATGGTTAATTCACTCTTAGTTGATAATTGTTTTATTAGTTAAGTTAGTAATTAACAACTCAATTTGATAATTGGTCAAGCATTAAGAAGTAACCATACACTGTTGCATAGGTATTAAATTGGCATTTACACCTTGTCTCTGCGGAACGAATTCTATTTATCACTTGCTATTTGTGATCGCGTATACTTGCGTGTTTACGAGTCAACAAGTTTTTGGCGCCGCTGCCGGGGACTTCGGTGTTATTTGGCATTTATGTGCTTGTCAGCAGTGGTCGTTATAGATTACTGACTTGATTCGTGTTACTTACCTATCTTGTGTCTTCCTGCCCTTTGTTTTCAGTTAGTTGAACGTGCATGCGAACACGAGCTCAAACCAAAGCGGAACTAGAAAGGAAGGAAGAGATAAATTTACTAGAAGAAGAAGTTGAACCGGTTGTTACAATGGGAGATGCTAATCCTAATCCAGAGGTACCGCCAAGAGCACTCATGGATTATTCGCAACCAAGGATAAATGATATTCAATCGAGTATCGTCAGGCCAGCTATCGCAGCGAATACCTTCGAGATTAAGCCTGGTACTATCCAAATGGTGCAGAACACAGTCCAGTTTGGGGGTGGTGCAACTGAGGACCCTAATATGCATATCAGGAATTTCATCGAAATTTGTGACACCTTCAAGTTCAATGGTGTTTCAGATGATGCTGTGAAGCTGAGACTCTTTCCCTTCTCTTTGAGGGACAAGGCTAAAGGCTGGTTACATTCTTTACCGGCTGGGTCTATCACTACTTGGGAAGAGCTTGCACAAAAATTTCTCTCCAAATTCTTTCCTATGGCGAAAACAGCTGCCATAAGGAATGCTATTGCTCAGTTTGCCCAGGCACAGGGTGAGTCATTGTGTGAAGCTTGGGAGCGTTATAAAGAGATGCTCAGAAAATGCCCCCATCATGGAATGCCGGACTGGATGATCATTAACTGTTTTTATAATGGATTGGGGTGGCAGTCGAGACCGATGGTGGATGTAGCATCAGGTGGAGCTCTATGGGCTAAAAGCTACGAGGAAGCATATGATCTGATTGAGATGATGGCAGAAAATGAATATCAGAGTCCAACGCAGAGAATGCCACAGCAAAAGGTGGCGGGAATTCTTGATGTTAGTGTAGCTACAGCTTTAGCGACTCAGCTAGAGGCATTGAATATGAAGATTGATTCTTTGGCAAATCATGGGATTCGTCAGGTAGCTAGTGTTTGTGAGCTATGTGCAGGTGCACATGAGACGAAGCAGTGTGCCATTTCTAATGAATCAGTGCAGTTTGTGAGCAACTTTCCGAATCAGCAACAGCCAGCCCCGAATACTTATCATCCGAGCAACAGGAATCATCCGAATTTCAGTTGGAGCAATAATCAGGGTGGCAAACAGCAATCACAACAACCGCATCAGCAATTTCAAGCTAGGCCATACAACTCTGCAGGTTTTCAGCAGCAAGGGCAGAATTTTCAGCAGCAGTTTCAGCCACCAGGATTTCAACAAGCTCATGGAAATTCTGGTCAAATTTTTAAAGAACAATCTGAATTGGAAGAGTTGAGGTTGATGGTTAAAAGTCAGGCGGTCTCGCTCAAGACCGTGGAGAATCAGATGGGACAACTTACCAGTGCGATGCTGAAAATATCTCAGGGAATTCTTTCTAATGAGCCAGAAGTTAATCCAGGCAAGAGGGAAGTTAAAGAGCAGGTGAATGCCATAACACTCAGGTCTGGTAGAGTCACAAGCAATCCAACATTAGCAGCCAAGGAAGACGAAGATTTCCAGGAACAACTACTTGTGCCTTCCCCAGAAAAAGAAGAGGTAATTCCTAAGCTGGCAGCTGAGCAGTTGGTTGAAGAAGGGGACAATAACAAGAGGTCTGTTGAGAAATCTTCTCAGGAGCAGACTAAAGAGAGCGAACAAATTTTTCCACCTCCCCCATATCCAAGAAAAGCCTACAGGCAAGCGATCGACAAGAAATTGGACAGGTTTCTGGAGGTGTTCAGGAAGTTACAAATTAATATACCTTTTGCAGAAGCTCTAGAACAGACGCCGAGCTATGCCAAGTTCATGAAGGGTATTTTATCCAGGAAATTGAAGTTTGAGGGTTTGGAAACTGTGGCGTTGACTGAGGAATGCAGTGCTGTGCTGCAACAGAAATTGCCTCCGAAACTCAAGGATCCTGGGAGCTTTACAATACCTTGTACTATCGGGAAATTGTCTTTTGACAAATGCTTATGTGACTTGGGAGCTAGTATAAATTTGATGCCATTATCTGTTTTTGAGCAGCTTGGTCTGCCTGATCCGAAACCAACGAACATGACATTGCAGCTGGCTGATCGTTCAATTACATATCCAAGAGGTGTGGTGGAAGATGTCCTAGTAAAAGTGGGTAAGCTCATCTTTCCTGCTGATTTTGTTATTCTAGACTTTGAGGAAGACAAGGGGATTCCCATCATCTTGGGAAGACCATTTTTAGCCACGGGCAAAACGATGATCGATGTCCAAAAAGGAGAGCTCACAATGAGAGTGCAAGATCAGACTGTCTCCTTTAATGTGTTTAAGGCCATCAATGTTCCGGAAGATAATGAAAAGTGTTTTAGAGTGGAAGGGGTTGATACTGGTCAGAATAAACCGTTTGATCAGTTGTTGAAGTCGGATCCATTCGATGTCTGTGTACTAAGCAAGCCTCGTACTAAGGAGGTAAAAGCAGAGCATGTTCAGATGTTAAATGCAGTTCCTTGGAAGAGGAAATTTGATATGCCAAACGAGTCGCTTGGTTTGACAGAGCTCTTGAACTCTCAGGTGCGGCTTAAGCCGTCATTTAAAAAAACTGCTAATCTCGTTCTTAAATCTTCATCAAATCATCTGAGGTATGCATATTTTGGACAGTCGTCTATTTTTCCTGTTATTGTTGCTAACAATTTGTCAGGAAGTGAATTTGGAGAGCACCATCAGGATCCTCCGTTTGGGCCACCCACCACTCAGGGTGGCAGTATAACGTGATTCTGGTTAGTCAAGTCCGGCTAAATGACGTTAACGACAGCGCTTCGTGGGAGGCAACCCATGTTTTCCAGCATTTCTTAGAGTGGTGTATTTAAAAAAACAAAAACAAAAAAAAAAAAAAAAAAAAATTCTGGACTGAGAAGCCGCGGATGCGACCGTTTCTCTCAACCATGGCTTAGCAGCTGATGGCATTGAGGTGGATTGGCTAGTTTTTGGAGCGCATCATGTTTATCCACCACCAGACACACCACCTGAGGAGGATGACGATGCCGACGACTAGGGGAGTATTTCTTGTACCTGTAATTTACCTTCAATGAGGACATTGAATTCATAAGTTTGGGGGTGATTTTAGGGTATCAAGAATCATTGCATTGCATATAGTTGCATATTCATGCTAGTTCATATTAGAAATTCATATTAGAAATTTTGCATTTAGTTGTGCCATGTCATTTAGTTTACATTTAGTATGCCATGTCATATAGAATTATTTAGGTTTGTAATATCATTTTGTTCATGCATATCACATGATTCCATATGAGTGGTTGTTTCTGGCTCGATAGGTCGACGTTAATTTGAGTGTGAGGGTTGAATTAAGTTCTTATGAAATTGACTTGCGTGTGTCGGGAACACAATCTTTTCACGGTCGCACTGGTTGCTCTTGGGCTAGATCGAGTCATACCTAGTTTGGCTGTTGAGATTTAATCACTTATTTATATTTAGAATGTTTTCTATTCTCTTGAAATTGAAAGAAGCACTTAAGTCTAAGTTTGGGGGAAAACAGGGATATCATGCTAGTTGTCAATAGAGGCTAGGCGTCAAATGGCTAGTAGCCGGCTCATTGAAAAGATGAGTAGTCTAGGGTGGGATGAGAAAAAGGCAAAGCGCACTCATTCCGAAATAAAAAAAAAAAAAAAAGAAAAAAAAAACAGAAAAAAAAGAAGAAAAAAAAAGAAAAAAAAAAGTATTTTGTTAGTTGTTTATGCAAAATTGATCAGGTTGAGCTCTTTAATACTCGAGCAATTAAGTTCTATGGGACTTTGTGCCTAGTGACCTAAGATTTTTCCGGTCTGGGATCCACTAACCTAAAGCTCGCTACATGGGTATTATTGTATAAGCCTTTTGGGGTCTCAACCATTGCACGGTCAAATAAGCATGCGTATTGTGTTTAGTATGTTGTTTTGTAATAAAAGCATGAATTCCTGTCTAACTCAAGTGGATATTGAGGTGTCTTTAAGTGGTTTCTTGTGTCTAGAGTTCATTCTGTTTATAAACATGTGATTGTCTTGGCGAAGAATTGGTTATGCCTTTGATCTAGTTACGAGAGTATATCTAGTGAGAATTGCACACACCACGTTTCCGGGCATGTATTGTTAGTATACGGGGACTTAATCGAGCTCTGTTTGGAGCTGTCACATTCCTTGAGGCGTTTGCGTGTTGAGTTGGTTTTGGTAATTTGTGTGGGATCATTGCATTAGGACATTGTTGCATTATCATGACATTTAGTTTTTAGTTGCATTCATTTATCAATTTAGGGTTTAGTTGCATTGCTTGAGGACAAGCAACGGTTTAAGTTTGGGGGTTTGATAAGTGGATTTTATATCCACTATTTACCTTCCGTTTGGACTTTAATCGTTTGCAAGTTCTCGAGTTTCGTTGTCATTTGACACGTTGTCGTGTAATTTTTGTAGGTTGCATGGTTGAAGGCTTTATAGTGCTAAAATGGTGTTATGGGTGGTGTGGAATTAATTTAGAGATTTGTGGAGAAAATGTTTCAAAGTGCAAGTTCAGCAGAACACAGGAAGATTGAGGCGCTCTTGCTCAAGATTGAGGCGCTCTTGCTCAAGATTGAGGAGCTCTTGCTCAAACTCTGAGGCGCTCTTGCTCGAAATTTAGGCGCTCTAGCGCAAGTTGTAGCTGATTCCAGGGACTTCCAAGCGCAGGGGCGCGACTTCCAAGCGCAGGGGCGCGAGTTCTGTCTTTTTTTCGAAACATTCTATTTTCTCCGGGTCATAATAATATTTGGGCCTATTTTTAGTAGGGCTAGCAGTTGGCTCTGTTATGTAATATCTTAGACTTTAAAAACATCTATTAGGAGGGTTTTTAGGATCTTGAACATTTATTATCGAAAGAAAGGAGAGATCAATTTTGAGGGTTATTCAAGCTCGTGACAAGCAAGGAGGCCCATTGATTTCATCTTTTGTATTTCTTCTCTACATTTTCCGGGATTTATTTTGCTCTCAATTTCTCTTTTATTATTTATTATTAATTGTTTGTAGATTTATGATTTCTTTGGAACCCATGATGGTGATTAGTTTAATTATGAACTAAATCATTATCATGGGGTTCCAATGGATTTGTTTACGTAATTATTGTGTTTGACATGTAATTGATTATTGGGTGATTTAATTGCGATAATCTAGTATGGTTGATTTAATTGATAGATGTGTAGCTAGCATCTAATTTATTAATCCTTGATGATTGCGAAAGTGGATTCGAGGATTGAGATTTTGCCATACTAGCATGGGTTCATGAATTAATTTGATGTTCATGATTAGTGGTATGATTTGACCAATATATATTGCTCCATGTAATCTTATAGATAACTTGTGCTTAAACCAGTTGTGTTTCCAGATTGTATAGACATATATAATTTGAACGTGATGTGGTGTCTTCTTGACTTCTAACTGTTGTGGATGTTAAGTGGTTTGATATGAGTATATTGAAAGATAGCTCATATTCTTGTCGTGTTATCTGATTAATTATCAAGTTTTATCACCTATATCAATTCTATGTGTCAACCCTTAGTGAAATATTCAATGAAATTGGAACTCCATGTTTTCTATTACATAAGTAATCTCGTGGTTAATTCACTCTTAGTTGATAATTGTTTTATTAGTTAAGTTAGTAATTAACAACTCAATTTGATAATTGGTCAAGCATTAAGAAGTAACCATACACTGTTGCATAGGTATTAAATTGGCATTTACACCTTGTCTCTGCGGAACGAATTCTATTTATCACTTGCTATTTGTGATCGCGTATACTTTCGTGTTTACGAGTCAACATGCCGTCACAGCATCTGTTGCTGTCAAAGTCACTGGAAATGTTGCTGTCTTGGACACAGCTGCTGTCATGGGTGGAGAGAAAGATACTGTCAACACAGAACCTACTGTCACTCCACATCCCAAAGATGCCGTCATGACAGAACCTGCTGTCCATGCTGTTGACAGTAACATTCCTGCCAAAGATGTTGTCCAGTCCTCTCAGCCAGAATTTGATGTTGTACTCATTGAGGATGCTTCTGATGATGACCTACCTCTTGCCAAACTCTTGAAGGTACATTCTAAAACTTCTCCTTCCATGCATGTTAGTACTGCTCATACCCATGCATTTAGGTTGAGTGAGGGTGTGCAAAAGAAAAGAGAGATAAAAGAAAAGAGAGGTGAGCATAAAAATGAGAGGCAGCCAAATGAGCTAGCAAAAGGAGAGGGACTTGAGCATGTCCAGAGAGATCTTGAGGGAGCCCACACTATTCAGGCATTAGGCCTTGAGAGTCATAAAGTGAGGAGTGATGAGATCACTCAAAAACACCCTGAGAGTGTGAGAACCCCCTTAGCCTCCAAGCCCCTTTCTTTTCCTTCCCCTCCTAGAAGGTTAAGGAATGGTGGCCCCTCTGCAAATTTTGGCAACAGGATTGAAGCTCTGGAAGGACAGTGTGCTACCTTGAACTCAAAAATGGACTCTCTCTCTCAACTGATGGTTGATGGTTTTGCTGCTACTCAACTCTCTATCCAGTTCCTTACTGACCTAGTAGCTGCCAACTCAACTAAGGGGGAGAAGGTAGTAAGATCAGAATCAATACCTATTCAGGAATCAGGTGGAACTCAGGGGGAGCTAGTATCTGTGAAGACCAAAGGGGGAGCAAAACAAGTTTCTGGAGTCAAGAGTAAAGCAATGACAAAGGGGGAGCAAGTCAAACCAAGCAGTGGACAACCAAGAGATAAAGCTGAAGATCTTGTTGAAGTTGACTTGGATGGTGAAAAGGTGTTAATATCTAAGGCAACTCAAGATGCATAGCAAAGAAGACCTGCATCTAGACAACCAATTCTACCTCTTGTGACAATTAGAGAACCAACTTCAGCAACTCAAGAAACTGCTCTACAGAAAAGATGGAGAGAAATGGTGGAACAAAACAAGCTTGGGAAAGGTAAAGGGAAACTGCCTGAATCCATCCAGAAGGGAAATACTTGGTCCAATGGTACTGAGATTGATCAAGAAGAAGCCAATACTATAATGGTGGATTACAGGGAGAGCACATTACACAATCATGATACTGAATTTAGCAGTGTGGTGGAAGAAGCAATTAATGCACTAAGCAACAGACCAACCAACACCACAAAACTGTTAAAGGATCAAATCATCAGTGTCAGTGTAATGGTGAATGATGAGAAAAGATGGGCTGTAAGTATCTATCTCACTTCTGGCATATCTTATTTCATCACAATGTAGTTATTGCAGAGTCTGCCAACAAAGGTGTTGTGTGCTATGAAGGGAAAGATCAAGGCAACTCAAACATCATTCAATGAAATATTGAATATGCAAATCCAGAACATGATCACACAGAAGCTACCTGAAGTCTACACAAATCCACCAAGTGTTTTCTACAGATCTACTACAAAGGATGGCACAAGAAGGAACAACTTCATGAATTTGATCAGTCCATCCAGGATGCAAACTGAGTCAATTGTGAAAGTGTTGTATGGAATACTCAGTTCAAATGCCAATCCAGGAAGAGTCTATGCTGTTCAAGAGATCTACAAAATGCTGGTGTTGAGAGACAAGGCATTGGGAGCTAGAGTGAAGGAGTTAATCACTAGAGCCAATGCCAAAAGAGCTGATCAAGGTGGAAGCTGCCTCTATGATGTTCCTTTTCAAGATGATGATGATGATGATGAGATTGGAGGTGGTGAAGCTTCTGGAAATGTAGGTAATGCTGGTGGAAGTAATTCTGGGAATACTGGTATTCAATCTCAGAATGAAGGCAATGAAGAAACTCCTAGTCAAGAAAAGAAAGATGCTGATGCAACAGATGAAGAGGAGTCAAGAATACTGGAAGCTTTGGAGGCAAGCATTCTTAGATGTGCTATTGATTGCATAAATGCAGAAAAAGATGCTGTCACCAAAGATACTGTCGACAAGGAAACTGTCAAAGAAGATGCTGTCATGGAAGATACTGTCGACAAAGGTACTGTCAAGAAAGGTTCTGTCAAGGATGAAGCCAAAGCTACTGTCAAGCCCAAAAGACTGAAAGCTAAAGCAAAAGCATGGTTTTCTAGACAGAAACCTGAAGGAAAGCACAAGTACTCAGGAAAGGAAAAGGCCACTGGATTAGGCAGAAATCTTAGGATGCCAATTCAATCAAAACTTCCTAACAGTCTTAAGATACAACAGATGCAATCTAGAGAAATCAAGAGTGTTGAGGTTAAGCTGGATGCAAATCAAGAGGCCACTGAGTACATTCTGTGGTGGGAAGAATCAAGATCTATCAAGGTTAATAAGGACTTCTATCTGGAAGCCACAACAACCAGTGGTAGAGTGTCAACCATAGATAAAAGGAGAATTGACTTCTTCTACCTAGAAAGGATGGTAGAGTTGCTGGAGAGCTATGATAATGTTCCAGAGTCTGTCATGGAACATATTCTGAAATATCAAGCTGATAGGGATGCTGAGTTTTATCAGAAATTTGGCTACAATTTTGCAGATTTTGATGATGCTGATATTTCAACTGATCTACCAGCCTCTCCTATACCATATCACTGGTACTATGAGTTTGATGATTTACCCACAGAAGAAGGGCAAACCCAACCAACTCAGGAAGGGCAACCCAAGCCAAGCAAAAGACCTGACTCTTCTCAATATTCTCAATATCAGTCAGAACTTGATAAGAAGGAAGCTGAACTCCTGGAAAGATGCAAGACTTCCAACAAGGCAGAAAGTGAAGCTCCAAATTATCAAACATGTATGCTGGAAAATCCCTTAAGAATCAAGCATCTAAAAGAAGAAATCTATGTTTGTAGCTTGCACAAGCTAAAAACAACTATTCTGAAGGATTTACAGTATATGGTAGCTGGATCAATTCATCCCTTGGAGCAGATCTGTTCTGATGAGATAGAGGAATTATTGGAAAGGAGGAAAGGAGAAAATTCAAAGCTGGACAAGCAAAGGAGGATGTCTCTCAATGCTTATCCTGGAAGTAGATTCAAGCTCATTCTTGAAGAACTTCACTTCAGAAGCTATCCATATGATCTAGAGCTATGGATGAATCTCAGGGATGCTAGTTCTCTTATCTCTCCTACTATCAAGAAGATCATTGAAGAAATAGAAGATGCTGCAGTCACTCCTGCTGAAATCTCTCTTGTAGAAGGTCTAAGAGGCTGCTTGGTAGAAGCTCTCAAAAGAGAGGATGTAGCAAGACAGAAGAGGAAATCTCAAGCTAAGTAAAAATTCTTAATCCACTCCGATCTTGTAAGTTAAGTTGTCAACACATATTGTAAATTTGTTGTTATTATCCATAAAAACAAATTGGGGGAGATTGTTGGGATTTATGGGTGATCGCATAGAAACAACTTAACCTTGTATGTACTTAATTTTTTAATTAAGTAGAACATACTGTCACAGCCAAAGTATGTTCTTGTAATCAGTATGTAATGTCATTTTAGTTGTGTAATTTGAAAGAAGTTCACTTGCTGTGTTCAAGCCTCAAAGAATGCACATTAGATGACAGCATGAATAAAGGTTACTGTCATAAGCATTGATAGTAAGATTACAAGAAGACAGAATGTTGCAAGTCACGACAGCATATTCACTCTGACAGCAACATTGGCGGAAGACTACGCGACAGCAACTTTAGCCCTCGACATCAAGCTTGGAAACCTCGACAGCACTCTGTGCGGGGAACTCATACTGTCACCAAAAGTACATTCCTGTGACAGCAAGCTTTGCGGCAAAAGTAACTGTCTCGAGAAAGATCCTTGTTCTAGGTATCTTCTCAGTCAAATCCCGTGACAGTCTCAATGTTCAAGAAACATGCGTGTTGCAGTATCCCTAAACTGCACCAAGTCTGCAAGACTACGACAGAAGCTTCAAGCACTACAAAACAAAAGTGAATCAATTCAAGAGCAAGGTCAAGTCTCTATTTGCTGAATTGTTTTAGCTGGAAATAGAATGAATCTAGGTTGCTTTCTTTGTAATGTATTTCTGACATGTTAGCAATTTAGGAAAGTCACATGGGTAGACAGTTTGTAAGAAGCTGCCACTTGATAATGACAGCAGCTTCACAAACCCGTGTTGACAGTGATAGGATTAGTTTTATACTTAGACTACCAATTCATTCTAGGTAAGTAACGATAACAAGTAAGTGTGTTGAAGAAAACAGAAGCTCAAGATTTCTCTCTTGAGGTTGTAGCAACACTTTGCAAAATAAATAAAAACATTTATTTTGTGAAACTTGTCTTTAGATCATACTGTTAGTGAATGTATACATATTGCTGATAACATTAAATCTTAGTTTTGGTTGTTGAAATTGAGATTGAATTTTATCAGTATTGCATTCATCCCCCCCCCCCTTCTGCAATACACGAGGACCAACAATGATTTAAAAATATTAGGTTGGAATATTACCAACCCTAGATGAGTGGGAACTTGTGAACCCTATGAGGGTAAATTGGTAATTTAAAAATTCTGAAGTTGTGGTACTTGTTCTACAAGTATTCCATTTTCCATCTTGCACCTATGCAAGCATTGTTTCCCCTATTTATAAACTTCACCTTGAATCTTTCTTAAACTCGAACTTGGCTTTCTTGTCAACTGTTGAGGCCATCTAGAGCCTGTTCTTTGAACCCTACTCCATATTGTGCTGTTGCAAATTCTGTTGTTATTATAATGCCTGTTTTATATCAGACTTAACCTTGTTAAGCATGTTATTGTTGATTCTTCATTATCATCCCAATTTTTGCATCGAGCTCGTCGATACTAGATGATATTGTTATTCCTTGATGAATTCTTCATAGTTGAGTTGTTTCCTGGAACGTGAGTTTTCCAGCGATTGTTGTATTAAGGTTGTCGATTCTTCCGACACCTGGCTGTCGTAAGTAAGGTTGTCAATTGTGCTGGCACCTGATGTATATGAAATAGAATTGGAATGTTTTTGAAAATGAGGACCAATAATGGTCGGACCAAATTTATGGTCGATGATAATTAAGGCCAGGATGGCCAAGGATCCAGTGGAGGGCTTTGCTATAAGCAAGTCCGTGGTTGATGTATGGCTGGCCAGCAGCTCAACCTTTGATTTGAATGAGATAAATAAAAAACCAATTCTAACATAAGTTCTTATTTCTGAGATGAATTACATCCATATGTTTTGTACTTGTGAGTTATGACCTGATTCTCAGGTTTATTCGTTGCGTGAAGTTGTTGGTTCGTTGATTAATAATAGTGATTTCAATCTTGCTGAAATCACTTACTCTTAATACATTTGGATTCCAAATAGTCGAAATCCACTTCCTTGATTCCAGTGGCAGTTGTGAGATATCTATCTTGATGAGTTATAATTATTTCATATTTTCTACATACTATTGTAGTTATTGTTGATTCGGTCACCGTGACGACCAAAATAAATCTTTTGTGTTTTAAACTATTCAGTTGCGAGGGAATAAAAGAAAAGTTGTGGCAAATTACTAAACTTGATTTGAGAATTGTTGAGTTTACAAATGTTCAAAACAGAAGTTTGTTTATTTGAAAATCCAAAGCTTATTTTGGAAAATTTTGTATTATACTTGATAATGCACTTGCTGAGCAATTCTTTCGCTCATACTTGTTTTCTTTATAAATTTTAGCCTGCCAGTAAGAAGGTATATTGGCGAGAGTTGTCCGCGTAGCCGGTCAGAGATGGGAAAGGATAGTAGCGTAAAGATGTTTTGATCCAGAGCAATAGGAGCTAGTGATAGGTTTTGTATATAGATGTTCTCTATTAATTATTGTATTGTATAAGATTAGTTGCCTGGTATACTTCTTATCGAAGTTATACTAGTATTGTAGATTGTATGTAAAGAGAATAGGTGTAAAGAAGGAAATTGATTGTAATGGAATTTTGGATTCTTGTTTCTAGCACTATAACCTTTAAAGATTCTTGGTAGAGTTGGGGTCACAGTTATTATTATTATTGTGTTGATTTAATATTGAACAGGTGGTTTGAATTGAGGGTGCAGTGTGACGACCAAATCCTCTGACCCCGGATTTGGGGCGTTACAGGTTGGTATCAGAGCTAGCAGGGTTACAGTAAGACTAGAAACGAGAGTGTGTAGGAGTGTATATAGTTATATAAGGAACGTCAGAGCTCATTTAGAGTTCGTGTTGGGCTATTGGATATAGTACCAATGAGTGAGTTAAGATAGGGGTATTCGATTAAGATGGTTGTGCTGAGATGGATAGAACTTCTTACGGTTGTAGATGTCTACGGCGGAATCTTCGAGGACTATTACGAGTCAACGACAACGTACGATATTGATAACTTTACGACGTGGAAAAGAAGGGCGTAGAATCGGATAACGAGCTATCGAGGAAGTCAACAGAGAAGGCGTATGTGGAGACCTTGGCAATACCTTCCCATCCTAGTGAAATATTTGACATTCCTTTAAGCGAAACTTGTGTTGGTGAATATATTCCACCTTTTGACTTTGTATTTGATACTCTTGATCAATCATGTTTGCAATTGCATCAGAGGTTGTTGTGATAATTATTTCAAATTTTGAGGCCTGTTGAAAATTTGTTATCTGAAGTTCGACTCTTTCATTCTTCAGGAGTGAATCTCTCTAATTGAAATCTAATCCTTTTTGTTCGATACTTTCTTTTTTTGGTTATTCCTCTTTTCTGAAGAAACACCTTTGGGAATTTACTCAGTTTCAATCCAAGGTGTGTATTTGAGATTTTTTATCGAAAGGCCCTGGTTGTTATTCTGACTCTAAAATTCTTTCATATTTCTCTACTCCAACTGAGACAAACAACCCTATTTATAGGGGACACAAGGACTATCTGTCTGTGTGATAGAAGTCTGATGGGACGCCGTCACTTGTGTGTTGTGCAATACAAGAAGGCTAATTACCTTTAGTAATGTCTTAATTAAGACACGCAACATTGAGTTCATGTGATCGAATTGATCTCTCAGTGATTCTTTTATTTCCAATAATGTTTGCTCTAGAATATGCAGACTTGGTAACCGCAATTGTGGGACATTTGCTATGATAAAGAACCTTTTCATTTCAAATATCATGAATCTTGTTGTCTCTAATAATCTTGAAGGTATGCCACCAGGTTGGGAATAATTTACCTTACTTTAATGAACGAAGAAATTGCGATTGAATTACCACGAGCGAAAGCGAGATTTGAGATGTAAATATCTTCGGTACGAGAATTGGGAATGACGGAGCTTTAAGGTTATAATGGCAAGAGATTAACTAGAAGAAATGACTGGAATTAGGATTCGACCAGAATTGATCAAAGAGAAAGGGCTATACTGAGGGAAGAGTTATGGGAAGAGAAATGGAATGTAATTACAGGAGGGAATGAGAAAGTAAAAGGGATAGGAAGGAAATGCAAGGATATATAAGAGATGTAAAAGAATGTGAATGTTGGAAAAATATCCACATATGTTTGCGCAAGCTGATTCTGAGGATAGAATTCTGTTAAGGGGGGAAGGATGTAAGATCCGGGAAAATTATGTGTTAATATTTGATGTGAAATAAAATTTTAATTTCATATTAAAATTTATTAAATGTTTTATCTGTTTAAATGTGTTAAATTATTCGTTAAATGGTCAAAGATGTGATGTGGGATGCTATGTGAAAATGTGTGGGGATTTAGAAATTATTTTGGAAAGGATGTCATACTATTTTATTCTATTTTGATTATCGAAAAGAAAATTTAGATCGTTCCCAAATTATTCGGGAAATTGGTATATCGTTCGTACCAATATTTCATTCGTTAAAGTGGGAAGTATTCGGGAATATTCGTAATAGATGTATTTTGGTTCGTATATCTTTTATTAAACGATACTTGTAGTTATCCGTACATTCTGGATGATTATCGTCTCGTAAAACGTGTATTCTACTTTATTAAAGATTTAAAGCGCATATTCTGTTAAATTGTATTTAAAGCGATCCATCGGATCAGTATCGATCCAAAAATGCCGTTTGGGGTATTATTTTCCGTTTAATATAAAAAGGCGAATCGTACTTTGTTTTGCGTATAATAAAGCTTAATTATCGTTAAATATAAAAACTCTGAACCGTGTTCTTCGTGTTCTTCAGAATCAAACACAAATTTGAAGGCGTTACCGGAGTCCGATTTCAACGTTCTTATAGTCAAATAGAAGGTCTTGGAATCTAGTTCATAATCTACCTTCAGATTTAAACGTGGGGTAATATTTCAATTTCATACGAATTTTTCTTTAATTCTGGAAAATTAGGGTTTATGTCAAATTTGGGGCTTTTTGATTCTGAGCTTGTTCATGTGATTTGATGATATGTATAGCTTCGTATGGTTGTAAGGAGTCCAAATATGTGTTCAATTTCATTGTTTGATTCCCGGATTGTTCAATTCAAAAATTTAGGGTTCTTGAGCTCGAATTGGGGCTTTTTGATTTAGAGTTTGTCCGTTGATTTTGATGGTTCCTATAGCTTCATATGATCATGGGTAATCGATTTACATGTTTAATTGAGTCGTTCTATTCCTAGATTAGCTAGTTCGAATTGTTAGTTTTTTCGAATTTTCAAACCATTAGTTCGTAAAATATGTTGATTGTTTGTGTATGTGGATATGGGGGGTTAGATTGTACGTGTTCTAAGCTTTGTTTTGGTATATAGAACATTCAGTTTGGTGCAAAAATGGTGCTAGTCGGATTTTGGCCGAAAAATGTTGTTGTCGCCGGAAATTTCCAGATTCCGGCGAACCTCCATTAAAGCTGGCTTGAAGCTTTCAAGGAAGAAGATGAATAGTGTTTCTGGAAGTATTTTTTTAAATAATTCAAAAAAATGGTTTAAAAATTTCTAAAAATCATATTTTTGATTTAAAAATACATTTTAATATTCAGAAAATTTTATAAAGTTATAAATATTTATTTAAATTCGAAAATTTATTAAATTTAATTATTTTAATTATTTTAGATTAATAATTTATTTATTTAATTAATTGATTAATTTTAATAATCAGTTAATTCTATTAAATAATTATTAATTAAATCTAATTAATTTAAATTAGATTTAATTATTTTCTTGGCTTGGTTTTATTCATACGAATTTGTTTGAGTGTTTGGAATTAGTCAATTAATTTTATATTAATTGATTAAATTGTTTTTAAATCTTTATATTGGGATAAATGATCTGTTAGACCGATTACACAATATATAATCAATATTAATACGATAATAACACTCAAGAACACTGTTTATGAATCAATAACTGAATTATATATATAACTCTTCTCTTAGTGATGTTAAAGAATCACAGAGAGCTGCTAGGTTACAAGAATAATGTATTCAGTATTCGCATCCCTTTTAGGGTTAACCTATCTGTGTTTATATAATACACAGTTACATAATCAATCTCTAATTGATATTCCTATAAATTAGCTATACAATTTATATCAATTTAGGATTGCTTCTGTCTTCTGTTCCGTTTCCTTAACTGTCTCAATATATCTTGCTTCTTTCCATCTTCAAGATATATTGCTTCTAGAATCTTCATATTAGCACCGACAGTTAATAAACTCTTCACCCCGTCAGACTTTATCAAACTCTGACTGGCTTCTATTAAACTCTGATGAGTACCTGGTACTTAAACACTGATGAACAAACGTCAACAATTATATCTAACAATCTCCCCCAACTTGTGCATAATAAAGATGTACAAGTTAATAGATAATTGATGATGTCAAAACATATAACAAATGCAGTGTTTAAATATAATCAGAGTTTAACTTTAACTTAGAACAGAAAACTTTAAAAACTTACAGTCAGACTTTACTTAATTTCTTCAATATCAGACATTGTCCTGAGATAATCAATGAGAAGTCTTCTTTCAGCCTTTTCTAGCTCATCTACCATGATTTCTTTCAGTTCCTTGAGTTCTGGATCACTTTCTCCAGTCTGGTAGATAGCTGCCCTTAGTGAATAAATGCTGTTTTTTCTCATATCATTTCCTAGCTTTATTATGAAGGATTTATCTGATTCCAGATTAAATTCCAACACTTTTATGCCAAAATCTGTTCTGAGTCTTGCACTGTTTCTTTGCATCTCAACGAGCTTTCCATTGTAATCTCTGTACCTTGGTATGTAAGAGCCAGCAGACTTTAAACCAGAAAGAATTCTAGCTTTCATCATCCTGCTTCTTAACACTTCGGCTGCTTGATGAGTTCTTTGATTTTTAACTTTCAACAGATACAACACATATTCCAATTCTTCTTTCATCTTTAAACCAATATCATCTTCACTAACTCTGTATACTCTGTCATCAGATTTGAAGTATAACAGAAAATCCTTCTTCAACCCTATGTGGTATATTAACTGAACTGATTCTAGAGTATCAAGATTTTCTTGAGTTACTCCAACACCAGGTTCAGCTAAAGAAGTGTGATCTATTGGACTATTGTTCACTATTTTCTCTCTATGAGATCCAAGCCCAGATTTATCTCTTGATTCTTTTCCCATGACTGTTCTGCTTTGAAGAAGATTTATATTTGCTGAAATCAAAGAGTGTTGAACAGTGACTGGCTTGCCAAAAGTCCTTTGTAATTGTGAAGATAATTTTGTCTGTACAACTTGAGTAGTATCAGAGGTTGTCACAGCTTCTGATTTTTGAACAACTTGAGCAATGTCAGAGGTTGATTTGTTTATCCTTGATTCAACTTGAGCAACGTCAGAGGTTGAATAATTCTTCTTTGGTAACTGTCCTTCTTCTACCAGTTTACCTTTTCCTTTATCAGACTCTGCAATCATAGGCCTCCTTGTATATTGTAAACTCTGTTGAGAGTTCACATTCTCTTTAATAGAAATTCCCATTTCCTTTTTCCTAGGAGCCTTAGCCTTTTTCTTGTAAGTACCAGCTTCAATATTTTTCTGGTGTTCCTCAGCAAGAAGCTTCATCTCAATGTCCATATCTTCCATTGTGGCTTCACCACCATGTTCTTCCATGAAACGTTTAGCAGCAATCTCTTCATCAGTAGTTGGATTTGATGAAATCACTAGACTTTTAAGTCTTGAAGAAGATTGACCACCAGAGTTTAACCTCTCAGAGTTTGTCTGTCTAGCAGAGTTTGACCTAAGTCTCCCTTGCTCTTGACTAGTCTTTGACCTTCTCTCTGCTTCCTTGCTTCCACCATCATTTGCATCATCCCTCAATCTCAAGGTTGGAGTCCTTTTGCATTTGTCTTTAGGAACTCTCTCCCCCTTTTTGACATCATCAGGAATAAGCACTGATGTCAGCAACTCCAGTGAGGCAGCAATAGAATCAAGTTGAGAAGACATAACAGTCTGATGCTCTTCTATTTCTTTCAGTTCTCAAGGTTAACTCCTTAGCAGCAACATCATTACTCAATCCAATGACTGCTTTGTGAGTCTCATCAAAGCGATTGTGCAATGATTTGACTTGAACAATTGTAGCCTTGAAATGTGTCATTAGCTCAGGATTTGAAATCTCCTTTGCAGATTGAGCAACAAAATCAGCAGTCCTTTGCTTGGAGAAAATACAATCTGCCCCTGACCAGTTAGCATAGTACATATCTCTATAATGAGCTTCAGTGGCAGCTATATTTTCCTTGACATGCTCAGCTGTAGGATCCCTTAGAAAAGATATGGATTCATCAGAATTTGAACTTCAGCATTGATCCCAGAGTTTGCATGATCAGAATGAACAGAATTTGCAGAAGTATGATCAGCATTGTAAGATCCGGGAAAATTACGTGTTATTATATGATGTGAAATGAAATTTTAATTTCATATTAAGAGTTATTAAATGATTTATCTGTTTAAACGTGCTAAGTTATTCGTTAAATGATTGAATATGTGATATTGTGGTGCTATGTGAAATGTGTGGGGAATTTGAAATTATTTTGAAAAGGATGTTATACTATTTTATTTTATTTTAATTATTGAAAAGAAAATTTGGATCGTTCCCAAATTATTCGGGACATTGGTATATCGTTCGTACCAATATTTCATTCGTTAAAGTGGGAAGTATTCGAAAATATTCGTAATAGAAGTATTTTGGTTCGTATATCTATTATGAAACGATAATTGTAGTTATCCGTACTTTATGGATGATTATCGTCTCGTAAGACGTGTATTCTGCTTTATTAAAGATTTAAAGTGTTTATTTTGTTAAATTGTATTTAAAGCGATCTATCGGATCAGTATCGATCCAAAAATGTCATTTGGGGTATTATTTTCCGTTTATTATAAAAAGGCAAATCGTACTTTGTTTTCGTATAATCAAGCTTAATTACAGTTAAAAATCCGAAAAACCCTAGAACGTGTTCTTCGTGTTCTTGAGAATCAAACTCAATTTTGAAGGCGTTATCGGAATTCGATTTCGATGTTCTTGTAACCAAATCGAATCTCTCATCATCTTCTATCCAAATCCATCATCATCATCTGTGTGGGTATGATCCTTAAATTTTTCCGATTTTAATTATTTTTATTATTTCGAATTTTAGGGTTTAATTTGGGGAAAATCGTGTTATTGATTGTTCTTGTTAATTGATTGCATAATCATGTTGTTCGTGTCATGAGGAGTATGTGGGTGATTTTGAATTTAATTTCTGAGTTGGAAATCGACCAAATCGGAGTTTTTGAAGCTAATCGGAAATTTTCCAGTTTTGGCCGGAGTCTGAGTTGTGGTGACTGGTTCTCGTTTGTGTTACCACCATTAAATAGATCGTAGAAAGAGGAACGTGTTCATGTAATCATTGTTGGGGTTGGTGTTCAATTTCGAGTCGTCGGAAAATCGACCGTCGCCGCCGCCGGTGGTTCACGGATCGATTCCGGCTTACTGTGGCATGTTTTGAGTTCGATTTTAGCTGAGTCAATGTCCCTTGATTGTTCCTGTGTTTTTGCCCAAAAGAAAGCGTGTGTTTTGGACGGATTATGGTCGCCGGATTCTGGGTTGGGTTGCCGGAACTCCGCCGGCGGCGGGTTGTTCTTGGCGACCCATATCAGTTCTTGGCGACCCGTTTTCAAACCCTAACCCGACCCGGTTGATCTTAAAAACCCTAATTCCATTTTCTGAATAGTGTTTCTGGGTTTTTTTTATTTTAAAAATAATTCAAAAATAGTTTTATAATTCTAAAAATCATATCTTTGATTTAAAAATACATTTTATTATTCCGAAAATTTTATAAATTCATAAATATATATTTAAATTCGAAAATTGATTAAATTTAATTATTTTAATTATTTTTTATTAATAATTAATTTATTTAATTAATTGATTAATTCTTTTAATCAGTTAATTCTTAATAATTAATTATTAATTAGATTTAATTAATTAAAAATTAAGTTTGATTATTTTCTAGCTTGGTTTATTTATTTAAAAATAGTTTGAGCATTTAAAGAGTGTCAATTAATTTTATTAATTGATTTATTTGCATTTAAAATACTTATATTGGATTTAAAAATCTGATTTTTGATTTAAAAATTGTTTGTGGCTTATTTAAATTCAAATAAGCTTCGTATGATGTTTTAAAAATAGTTATAAGTGCTATATGAATTGTATGAGTTGTGTAATGTGTTTTATAGTCCGTATATGCCCGTACTAGGGCAAGTATATGAGTTTTAAATATTATAAATTAGACCGGGCGTCCGATACGTAACCGGTTACTTGTTTAAATGTGTTATGTGAATGATGTGAATTATCTGTTGTTGAGTCATGCATGCGAATAAATTGTGTTGAGACTTGTTTGAGTATTTGGTCGTGTCTAATATCATCACGAGGGGTAGTTGGAATAGAAATTTGTCGGTAATGTTAGAAAGTGAGATTTACGAGGCCGTTGACTTGGATGTTGACTTTTTATAGTATGGGGATTGTCGTCAAGCGAGTTACGTGGATTACTTATGTGGTTGATTGCGATTGGTCTATCAATTGAGATGTGGATGTTTATGCAACGAAGATATCGGTAGGATCGGTAAGTGCGTCGAAGTTAAGTTACAATCATTTATGAAATATGAGGATTATACGTTGAAGACTAAGTACCGTCTCATGTTTGACTATCGAGGCTGGCACGTGGATTCGAAATGGTAGAAGCAGACTAGTGGTATTCGCAAGAGAGTTAAAGCAAAGAAGGACGGAAGTCGAGAATCGTGCGATAAGACAGAATAAGGAGGGATCGTATTGTTTCAGCATTACGAAATAGCTAAGGACCAGAGGCAAGTGTTTATACCCTTGCTTATTAATTAAGGGATATTATCTTGAATTATTAGTATGCATGTTGAATGCTTATTACTGAATTTTCAAATGTTGATTTCTTTGCATTGAATTGCAAGTATGTTATTTAATCTCGTAAATTGACGAGTACTCTTTTATACCTTTTGAGTTTAGATTCATATTTTCATATTGATTGGAAAGATATACTTATTATATTGAAAAGTTTGAAGAGATAATTATGGGCCGTATACTAAGGCTTTCTTTTAAAAGACATGATTTTAAAACATTAGGTTGGAATATTACCAACCCTAGATGAGCGGGAACTTGTGAACCCTATGAGGGAAAACTTATTCTGAAATTCTGAAGTGGTGTTGCTTGCCCTTCAAGTATTCCATTTTTCACCTTACACCTATGCAAACCTTGTTATCCTTTCTTGTTAATGCGATCATCTGATCCATTCCCTGATTCGAATTCATATATGCTGTGCATGATTTAGTTTACTTCCTTCAAGTACAAGGCTTATCTATTATAAGTACATGTTCGAAGGACTTGAACTATTTCTGTCAGAAGTTGATAAACCCTTGTTTTCTTCATTTATAAACTTCACCTTGAATTCTTCTTAAACTTGAACTTGACTCTCTTGTCATTTACCAGATTGGTAAACCTTAATTAATTCTCCCATAATGTGATGATTTGAACTATTGAGGCCATCTAGAGCCTGTTCTTTGAACCCTACTCTATATTGACTTGTTACACTTTCTGTTGATATCATATTGTCTGTTTCATATCAGATTCAATCTTGTTAAGCATGTTATTGTTTATTCTTTGAACCCTACTCTATATTGACTTGTTACACTTTCTGTTGATATCATATTGTCTGTTTCATATCAGGCTTAACCTTGTTGAGCATGTCATTGTTTATTCTTCATTGTTATCCCAGTTGTTGCATCGATCTCGTCGATATTTATGATGTTGTTACTTGCCATGTGTACTCCCCATTGTTGTGTCGATCTCGTCGATACTAGATTATATTGCTATCCCTTTATTGATTCTTCATAATTGAACTGTTTCCTGGAACGTGAGTTTTCCAGCAAGTGTTGTATTAGGTTGTCGATTCTTCCGACACCTGATTGTCGAAGTAAGGTTGTCAATTGTTCTGACACCTGACGTATATAATATAGAATTGGAATGTTTTTAAAAATGGACCAATTATTGGTCGGGCCATTTATGGTCGATGTAATTTAGGCCCAGATTGGCCTTGGATCCGTAGAGGACTATACATGATCTAGTCCGGGGTTGTTGCGTGGCTGGCCAGCAGCACAACCTTTGATTTGATAAAATGTGAAAATCCAATTCTAGAATAAGTTCTTATTTCTGAGATGAGTTACATCCATATGTTTTGTTCTTATGAGTTATGACCTGATTCTCAGGTTTATTCGTTGCGTGAAGTTGTTGGTTCGTTGATTAATAATAGTGGTTTCAATCTTGCTGAAATCACTTACTCTTAATTCATTTGGATTCCAAATAGTCTAAATCCACTTCCGTGATTCCATTGGCAGTCGTGAGATATCTATCTTGATGAGTTTTATTCATACCGCATATCCAGTCGGTACCATGTTGAAGTCTTGAAGTGCGTTCTTTATCCCTTGACCGAGTGTGTTGGCTCATTCTTACCCCTTGATTATTCTAACCTTCCAGAGTTGTTGGTTTCATAAAATGTTGTGAATAGATCTGTTATCTTAAAAATTAGTATTTTTGTACAAGCTATGGTCTTGAAGACGTATGAGTTATATTTATTTCATATTTTCTACATACTATTGTAGTTATTGTTGATTCGGTCATCGTAATGACCAACATAAATCTTTTTTGTTTTAAAACTATTCGGTTGCGAGAAACTGAATGAGAAATTGTGGTAAATTACCAAACTTAATTTGAAAATTTTAGAGATTTTAATCGTTCAAAAACAAAAGTTGTTATTTGAAAATCCAAAGTTTATTTTGGAAACCTTTCGTATTATATTTAATAATGCGCTTGCTGAGCAATTCATTCGCTCATACTTGTTTTATTTATATATATTTTAGCCTGCCAGAAAGAAGGTGTATTGGCGAGAGTTGTCCGCGTAGCTGATCAGAGATGGGGAAAGATATTAGCGTAAAGACGTTTTGATCCAGAGCATTGGAGCTAGTGAGAGGTTTTGTATATAGATGTTTTCTATTGAATAATGTATTGTATAAGATTAGCTGCCTGGTATACTTCTTATCGAAGTTATACTAGTGTATTAGAATTTTTTTGTAAAGAGAATGGTTGTAAGGAAGAAAAATTGTTGTAATGAAATTTTGGATTCTTGTTTCTAGCACTATAACCTTTAAAGATTCTTGGTAGAGTTGGGGTCACAGATATTATTATTATTGCGTTGATTTTATATTGAACAGGTTGTTTGGATTAAGAGTGCAGTGTGACGACCAAATCCTTTGACCCCGGATTTGGGGGCGTTACAGTTGGTATCAGAGCAAGGGTTATAGTAAAAACTAGAAACGAGAGTGTGTGGGAGTGTATATAGTTATATAAGGAACGTCAGAGCTCATTTAGAGTTCGTATTGGACTATTGGATATAGTACCGCTGAGTGAGTTAAGATAAAGGTATTTGATTGAGATAGTTGTGCTGAGATGGATGAAACTTCTTACGTTTGTAGACGTCTAAGGCGGAATCTTCAAGGACTATTACGAGTCGACGACGACGTACAATATTGATAACCTTGCGACGTGGAAAAGAAGGGCTGAAATCGAATAACGTGGAAAAGAAGGGCTGAAATCGGATAACATGGAAAAGAAGGGCTGAAATCGGATAACGTGGAAAAGGAGGGCTGAAATCGAATAACGAGCTATCGAAGGAGTCGACGGAGGAGGCATATGTGAAGACCTTGGTAATACCTTCCCATCCTAAGGAAATATTTGACATTTCTTTAAGCGAAACTTGTGTTGGTGAATATATTCCACCTTTTGACCTTGTACTTGATACTTTTGATCAATCATGATTGCAATTGAATCAGAGGTTGTTGTGATATCTATTTCAAAATTGTGAAGCCTGTTGAAAATATGCTATTCGAATTCCAACTCCTTTATTTTTCAGGGGTGGATAACTCTAGTTATGATGTGATACTACTTGTTGATACATCCCTTTTGTGGTTGTTTTTCTTTTCTGGAAATAACACCTTTGGAATCTATTCAATTTCAATCCAAGGTGTGTATTTGAAATTTCTTATCAAAAGGCCCTGGTTGTCATTCCGACTCTAAATTTCTTTTATATTTCTCTACTCCAACTGAGATAAACAACCCTATTTATAGGGGACACAAGGACTATCTGTCTGTGTGATAGAAGTCTGACGGGACGCCGTCACTTGTGTGTTGTGAAATACAAGAAGGCTAATTACCTTTAGTACTGTCTTAATAGAGACACACAACATTGAGTTCATGTGATCAAATTGATCTCTCAGTGATTCTCTTATTTCCAATAATGTTTGCTTTGAAACATGCAGACTTGGTAACCCCAATTGAGGGACATTTGCTACGTTATAGAATCTTTCACTTCAAAATATCATGAATTTTTGTTATACCAAATAATCTGGGAGGTATGCAATTAGGGTGAACTGAAATTTACCCTACCATAATGAACGAAGAATTTGCGATTGAATTACCACGAGCGAAAGCGGATTACGATGTGTTAGGCCAAATACACAATATAATCAAGTATGTATGAGAATAACAATAAATAACACAGTTTATGAATCAACAAAAACTGTATTTATATTAACAGCTTCTCTCTTTATGATGTTAACGAATCACAAAGAGCTACTAGGTTACAAGAATAATATATTCAATGTTCGCGTCCCTTCTAGGGATAACCTATCTGTGTTTATATAGTACACAGTTACATACAATCCTTATCTAATTGATACTCCTAAAAATTAGCTATACAATTGATATCAATTAAGGATTGCTTCAGTCTTCTGTCCAGTCTCCTTAGCTGTATCAATATATTCTGCTTCTTTCCATCTTCAGAATATATTGCTTCTAGAATCTTTATCTTTGCACCGACAGCTAAGTCAACTTTCATCCTGTCAGACTTTACCAAACTCTGACCGGCTTCCTTTAAACTCTTCACCCTGTCAGACTTTAAATAAACTCTGACCGGCTTCCGATAAACTCTGATCAGTACCTGTTGCTTAAACACTGATAAACAAACATCACCAATTATATCTAACAATCTCCCCCAACTTGTTCATAATAAAATGTACAAGTTAAAAAGATAATTGATGATGTCAAAACATATAACAAATGCAGTGTTTAACATATGTCAGAGTTTAATTTTAAAACAGAGTTTAAATTTAACTTAGAACAGAAAACATAAAAACTTACAGTCAGACTTTACTTAATCTCTTGAATATCAGGCACTGTCCTGATATAATCTGACAATAGTTTCTTCTCAGCTCTATTCAGTTCAGCAATCATAATCTTCTTCAGCTCCTTCATTTCTGGTTCATCTTCACCAATTTGATAAATGGCAGCCCTCAAAGAATATATGATGTTTTTGTCCATTTCATTGCCAAGTCTGATATAAAAAGGTTTATCAGACTCTAGATTGAACTCAAGAACCTTTTTATTTAGTGCAATTCTGAACCTAGCACTATTCCTTTTCATTTCTACCAACTTTCCATGTGCATCTCTGTATTTAGGAATGTATGCACTTGATACTCCAGCTCCACTCAAAACTTTGGATTTCATCATCCTTTCCTTCAAAACTCGAGCAGCATCATAAGTACTTCTATTCTTTACTTCAAATAGATATAGAACATACTCTAGCTCTTCCCAGAGTTTTAACTGGATATCAAATTCACCAACTCTATACACTCTGCCATCAGCCATAAAATATAACAAGAATTCCTTTTTGATTCCTTTGTGAAAAATCATCTGTACAGATTCTAGTTTGTCAAGGCCTTCTTGAGTAATTCCAACTCCAAATTCTGCCAATGAAAACTTGTCTTGAGATCTGTTATTAGTTCTTCTCTCTCTGTGTGAACCCAGTCCAGATTTATCAAAGGCTTCTTTTCCCAATACTGTTCTGGTTTCTGAGAAATTCACAGCTTCAAGCTTTAAATCTTCAAGAAGTTTTGGTTTGCTGAATCCTGGAAGTTGTGTAGATTTCTGTACAACTTGAGCAACGTCAGAAGTTGTCATAACTTTAGTAGTATCATCAACTTGAGCAGCGTCAGAGGTTGATTTTGCTAATCTTGTTTCAACTTGAGCAATGTCAGAGGTTGAATAAATCTTCTTTTTCAGGTTAGGCTCTTCAATCATTATGCCTTTACCCTTATCAGTGTTTCCAATCACATGTCTCATTGTATATTGTATACTCTGTTGTGTATTCTCTTTGATAGAAATACCAACTTCTTTCTTTCTAGGAGCCTTGATTTCCTTTTTCTTGTAGATTCCAGCTTCAAGATTTTTCTTGTGTTCCTCAGCAAGCAATTGCTCTTCAGCCTGGATATCTTCAATAGTAACATTCTTACCATGTTCTGCTAAAAATAACTGTGTAGCAACTTCTTCATCAGTAACTGGAGTTTTAGAGGAAAGAATTAAATTTCTAACCCTTGAAGAAGACTGCCCTCCAGTATATCTTGTTCCATCAGCATTTGTCTGAGCATCAGAGTTTGACCTCCTCCCTTGCCTTTGAACATTCTTTGATCTTGGATGATGTTTGTCTCTTGCACCACCATCAGCAGTATCATCCTTCTGAGTCAGAGTTTGAGAGCTCTTGCATTTGTCTTTAGATACTCTCTCCCCCTTTTTGACAGCATCAGAAATCAATACTGATGTGAGCAATTCAATAGAATTTGCAATTTCATCCAACTTAGTTGACATTTTGACTTGATTTTCTTCAACCTTGGATAGCCTGGAATCAAAATTCTTCTGATCTTTACACAAAGAGATGTATAGAGATTTGTCCTTTTGCTGTGTAAGCTCTCTGTGAGTTATATCATTCCTCAAACCTGTAATCACCTTGTCAGAATCATCAAAACGATTGTTCAATGATTTGATTTGTACAATAGTTGCTTTGAGATGACTGAGAAGTTCTGGATTTGTAATCTCTTTAGAAGACTTTGTGACAAAATCTGCAGCTCTTTCATTGGAAAAGATAGTATCCTTGCTTGACCAATTTGAGAAGTACATATTCTGAAAATGTTCTGCAGTAGCACGATTTGCTTCTCTTTCTTCTTCAGAGGTTGCTTGAATATCAGAAAACTCGACTTGAATATCAGGATTAGAATGAGCAAGACTAGCTTCAGCATTGTCATCATCTGCTTCATTTTCTGAAAGAACAGTCTCTGCCACTTTGTCAGGATCATCAGAGTTTGCAGTATTACTAAACTCTACTTCTCTGGGAACAAGAGCATCCTCAGAGTTTGCAACAAACTCTGCTTCAAAAGGAACATTTTCTGTTGTATCCTTTTCAACAACATCAGGATTCGCAGTGTCTGAAGCAACAGCTTCTGAATCATTAGTAGCTAAAGGCTGATTAACTTCCTCACCTTTCTCAACTTCAAAAGTAAGTATTTCTGTGTGAGAAGCCATGGATTCTTCAATTCTCACAGTGTCCAAATCAGCTTCCAAACCCTATGTAAAATGTTCAGAATTTAAAGAGGTGTTTGCTCCAAGATCCATATCACATCCCTGTGGCTCAAAAATTTCAGCTTCACCATTATCTGTAGCAGCATCTACAGCTTCCTCAACTACATCATCAGACTTTGATGTAGGAGCTTCTGTTTCAGTATTTACTCTGTCCTGAGTAGGCACAGTAGTATCAAAAATCTCCTCATTCTCTGATGCAGGAGCTTCAGTTTCCTCAGAAACTCTGTCCATATTGACATTGATAGCACCAAAAAGATGTGCAGCTACTAGTCGTCTTTTTCTCTGATGAAGAGTTTCTTCATCAGTTTCAGTCTCTGAGGTTTCAACAACAGACTTTGCCCTATTGGCTCTTCTTTTCTTTAGCCTTGTCTTCTGAGGCATCTCTTCAGGTCTTGATACCCCAGCTTCAGTGGATGATCTCCTTGCAGGTTTAGTACCAATATGTTTGGTCCTACCTCCCCTTGCAGGTTTAACAGTAGTTGATGGAGGTAACTCTGTGTTTAAAGGTTCTGGTTGATATTCAGCTTGTGTTTGTGGATTTACTTGAGCATCCACAAACTGTTGCACAGAAGCAGGTAACAAAAGGTCTCCAACAATTCCTTTCTTAACATCTTTGTTAATGAGATCAGAAAATACTCTCTTGTGTAATTTAAAACAAGAAACATCTTCATTAACAACATCTACCCCTTCAACACAGTAAGAAACCAAAAGCTGACAGAATCTAGAAAAATAAACAACTCCTCTATTCTCTGTCATCTTCTCCCCTAAGTTAGTCAAAACAAGTCGTGCAAAATCAAAATGATTATCATATAATAAAGAATACCCGATTTGCAGACTGTCTGTGGGAATAGCATCCCAATTTGTGCATTTCTTTCCAAATGTCCTCGTGATGCAATCGAAGAAAAAACTCCATTCCTTGCGCAGAAACGGCCTTTTGAGTTGCCCAATCTTTGTCAATGGCCCAGAGTAACCAATCTCTCGCATCATTCGTATTAAATCCTCATCACCCATTCCAACAGTGTAGGAAGGATACTCAGGAAACCCCAATGCATCTCGAATAGTACCAGCAGTAATAACATACTCTGTTTCTTCAAACTCAAAGATTATGGATGGGCTCCCAGTTTCACCACCATCATCATAAACCCCTGTCTCCCAGAACGCCTTGATTTGTAAACCAGAAAGTTTGGCTGGTTCAACTAAAGCACGCCCAATCGCTGACTGAGCAAGAAACTTTTGAATCATATGAAATGCTTCTGGTGCGTTTGCAGTGTTTAGTGGTGCGGTATAGTTGTTTGGAACGAACTCTAACCCAGACGAAACGAAAGCTGTGGTTGCCATTAGAAGATTTTGAAGAAGGAACAAGTAATTGATGCGAAAGCTTAACAGAGTTTATGTGTAGAAAGGTGTTTGTGACTATGTGTATGAGTAAGATGTGAAAAGTTTAACTGAAGATGTGTGTATTGTATGTAAAAGAAAATTAAAGATTAAAAACTGAAGAGTTTTTAATCATCAATACACAACTGTCTTACTCCTGTAATCATGTGAATGGGACACATGTCAAACGTGCATACGCTGACAGCATATAATTGGCAGTTTCCAATACGCATGCGCAGTAAAAACAACAATAATTACCGCCTGTTACACTTTTCTATGCAATTAACCTCTCTCCTCTGTTTAAAACATTCTTGAACAACTTTCCAATCTACACGGGCAGACGAGGAGACACCTGGTATCACATAAGACACTCATAATTTCCGCTTATTGTAAAAAAAATCAATAATAATAAAATTATCGATTTTAATATTTCAGAAACATAATATCAAAGTACGAAGGAGCTCAACAGTCAGAAGAATAATGACTGTCTCGGAACTCCGCACTATACTGTCCCCATAGCTTCGAGCCAAGCAAAACCTTTCAGTTGCCCTGTTGAATGCTATAAAAGCTGGAGCATTGTAACAACAGGCAATACATATATTAAAATTACCATACATCAAATGGCAGGAACCTTTGAATTCATGGATGTAGAATCATTCTTGAATATGAACTGGCGTCAACAAGCAAACTATATTATTGATGAGTTTCTTGTTTTGTCATTTCTGAATGATGAAGGTCTCATTGCTGATGATGAAATAGCTGAAGGACCTATCTCCAATCCCTATGTGCACATCATTCGTCCTGGGCCATATGATGTGCCCATCCTTGCAGATGATCAAGCTGTGGAGATTTGTATGATGCTCTTTTATCAGAGCTACTTGACGGGTTCGAAGAAGAAATTCTTCTTGGAATCCTGCAAGCTGCAAACCAGAAAGAGAATTCGAGAGGATGATGATGATGATTCAACATCAGGGGGTTGTCAAGCCTTGGAAATCCCAGATGGTATAATGACCAGATAACCGAACAAGTAGCTAGACAAGAGTATGAAATTGTCTGAATGTAAACAAAGTTTGAATCAATTTATGAAAAAAAATCCATTGTTTTGCTTTACATATCAGTATTAATGTTATGATGAATGTATAATCATAAATGAATTATCAGAACTACAGTCATCAGTATCTCATAGTAATTGTAAAGTGAAAGAAATGATATCACTTTAAACAGTAAACTAACATACTCATCAGCGCTACTAATCACCATCAGGACTTATCAAACACACTCTTTCTTTTCTCTGGTTACTTTTTTGAAAAACAAATGTCTAATCTCAAAATTATAAAATGTCTGAAACAAAGAAATTATTTTAACCATCAGAGATTAAAACAAAGTTACCTCGGCATATGTCACACAATACATCAGTGTTTATCATTTGTCCTTCTTTGTCAATAAACTCTTTTCTCAAACTGTACAGTTGTGAAAATATGTGTGTGCAATAGCAGAGTTTACCGTAATCAATATTTAGATCATCTCAAAGTGCATAAAATCCACAAACTAAATTAGTAAAAACTGGTTGCCTAAACTCTCATTTATAACATAGAATCTGATTTTTATATCTAAACTCTGTATTACTGATATCCTTTCATTTGGATATGTCTTTTTATTTTTCACCCCCTTTATATATATATATATATATATATATTTTTTTTTTTTTTTAATTTTTCCAGTAATCAGTGGTTGGCACTAGTCACCAAAAATCAAAGATTTTAGCCCTTATTTCATACAATAAGTTCCTGGATCTTCCTAGGCACAACATGATCTCAAAGGAATTTGTGCTCTTTTTGGCATCTTTTGATTTGAGGGTGAATTATTTGTAATTAATAATCAGAGTTTAGACTTTTCATCAGTTAATACAATTAATTTATGAGAGAAAATGCAAACAGCTAATACAGACTCAGTGTATAGGATTAATAAACTAAGAGATGGTATAAATACAGAGACAGTATCATGCTGTGTTAACTTACTGCACATGTTTGAGATCAGAATCTATACAACTCTTAAGGATTCATAATTACTTACTGAGAATTATGCTTCATACAAATTTCTTCATTGGTCCATATGTTTCAGACAAAATTACAATCAGAGTATAGCATTAAACTGTAACAATCAAAGTATGACCAACATTTTATGACTAACAGAGTTTAGCATCAGAGTTTAACCGACAGAGTTTATGACACTGGTACTCATAACAGTTAATGCATGCAAGGAATCATGAGCATTAAAAATCAAACATGTATAGATTTTGAGTCTAACCCGTATCTCTAGTCAGAACCAGAGATCATCCCAAGTTCATTTACCAATCTTGTAAAAGTAGCTTCACTCAAAGGTTTGGTGAAGATATCTGCAAGTTGTTGGTCTGTAGACACAAAATGAAGCTCAATGTTCCCTTCTTCCACATGTTCTCTGATAAAATGATACCTTATGCTGATGTGCTTGGTCATGGAGTGCTGTACTGGATTTCCTGTCATAGCAATAGCACTTTGGTTATCACAGAAAATGGGTATTTTAGAGTACCTTAACCCATAATCCAGCAATTGATTCTTCATCCATAAAATCTGTGCACAACAGCTACCAGCTGCTATATACTCTGCTTCAGCAGTGGATGTAGAAATTGATTTCTGTTTCTTGCTATACCAAGAAACCAATCTGTCACCTAAAAATTGACAGCTTCCACTTGTACTTTTTCTGTCTATCTTACAGCCTGCAAAATCTGCATCAGAGTAACCAATTAGCTTAAACTCTGATTCTCTAGGATACCACAAACCCAAGGTTATGGTGCCTTTGAGATATTTGAAAATCCTTTTTACAGCTGTTAGATGAGGCTCTCTGGGATCTGCTTGAAATCTTGCACAAAGACATGTTGCAAACATGATATCAGGTCTACTTGCAGTAAGATACAGTAAAGACCCTATCATTCCTCTGTAGTTTGTCATATCTACTGAGGCTCCTGTGTCTTTGTCTAGCTTTGTTGCTGTAGCCATGGGAGTTGTAGCAGATGAACTATCAAGCATACCAAATTTCTTGAGAAGATTTCTGGTATATTTTGCTTGATTGATAAAAATACCATCATCTGTTTGCTTGACCTGTAAGCCTAGAAAATAACTAAGCTCTCCCATCATGCTCATTTGATACCTGGACTGCATAAGCTTTGCAAACTTCTTACAAAGTTTGTCATTAGTAGATCCAAAAATAATATCATCTACATAAATTTGAACTAACAGCAAATCATCACCAGAATTGAAATAAAACAATGTTTTATCAATTGTACCTCTTGTGAACCCACTTTCTAAAAGAAATTTAGAAAGAGTTTCATACCATGCTCTTGGTGCTTGCTTTAGTCCATATAATGCCTTGTCAAGCCTGTAGACATAATCTGGATGCTTGGGATCTACAAATCCTGGTGGTTGTTCAACAAATACTTCTTCTTCAAGCTTCCCATTGAGAAAAGCACTTTTTACATCCATCTGAAAGACTTTAAACTTCTTGTGTGCAGCATAGGCCAGAAAGATTCTTATGGCCTCCAATCTTGCAACTGGAGCAAAGGTTTCATCATAGTCAATTCCTTCCTGTTGTGAATATCCTTTTGCCACAAGTCTAGCCTTGTTTCTTGTAATCACACCTTCACTGTCAGTCTTGTTTCTGAAAACCCACTTTGTACCTACTATTGATCTATTCTTTGGTCTAGGTACAAGTGTCCAGACTTCATTTCTTTCAAATTCATTTAACTCTTCTTGCATTGCTGTAATCCAATTTGCATCTTGAAGAGCTTCCTCCACTTTCTTTGGTTCTGTTTGAGACAAGAAAGCATGATACAGACACTCATTATTTGTTGCACTTCTAGTTCTCACACTAGCATCAGGATCTCCAATTATGAGATCAGGTGTGTGTGCCTGTGTCCACCTTCTTGCTGTTGGTAAGTGGTTTCGTGAATCATTATTGGATCCTCCCCCTTGATCCATGCTCTCCTGATTCATATGTTGACTTTCTGTAGCATCTGAGGCTCCCCCTGAATTGGATGGCTCAGAGTTTGAACTGTCAGAGTTTAAATCAGTTTCCTCAACTGACTCATTTGCTGTGTCTTGTTGAGCTTCTTCACGCTCCCCCTCAACTGGTTCTCTATTTTGTTCAATTTGAGAATTTCCAGTTTCTCCAGTATTTACCAGTAGAGGTTCAGAGTATGCTTCGTCAGAGTTTGTCAACCCTGCTTCATCAGAGTTTATATCATCAGAGAATAGATCTTCATTTTCAAAACGTAGTTGATCATATCCATCCTTGTCTTCAAGTCCAATTATTTTCTTGTCATCAAATGACACATGTATGGATTCCATGATCACCTTAGTTCTTAGATTATAAACTCTGAATGCTTTTGTTGACAATGGATAGCCAACAAAGATTCCTTCATCAGCTTTTAACTCGAACTTTGTCAACTGTTCAGGATGAGTCTTCAACACAAAGCATTTGCATCCAAATATATGAAAATATTTCAAATTTGGCTTCTTATTTTTCACCATCTCATATGGTGTTTTCCCATGCTTGTTGATCAATGTAGCATTTTGAGTAAAACAAGCAGTTTGAACAGCTTCTGCCCAGAAGTATGTTGGTAATTTTGCTTCATCAAGCATAGTTCTCGCTGCTTCAATTAAGGTTCTGTTCTTTCTTTCAACTACACCATTTTGCTGTGGAGTTCCAGGTGCAGAAAACTCTTGTTTCACTCCTCTTTCCTTGCAGAAAGCTTCCATGATTGAGTTTCTGAATTCAGTTCCATTATCACTCCTTATAATTTTGACTTTGTGCTGTGATCCTTTGTCCAGTAGATTTACATGATCCATCAGAGTTTGAGCAGTTTCATCCTTCTTTGACAAGAAATACACCCATGTATATCTAGTATATTCATCAACAATTACTAGAGCATATTTCTTTCTGCCCATGGACATCACATTCACTGGTCCAAAGAGATCAACATGTAGAAGATGATAAGGTTCCACTACTGAAGATTCAGATTTGCTCTTGAAAGATGACTTCCTTTGCTTGGCTTTTTGACAAGAATCACACAAGCCATCTAGACTGAGTATAGATTTTGGAAGTCCCCTTACAAGATCCTTTCTTATTAGCTCATTGATGTTGTTCAAATTGAGATGAGAGAGCTTCTTGTGCCAATTCCAACTCTCTTCATTTGACATTCTTGCAGTCAGACACACTGTTCTTCCATCAGAGTTTGTTACCAAACTTGCTTCATAAATGTTGTTGTGCCTGTGTCCAACTAGAACAACTTTTCCAGTAGATTTACTGATAACTTCACAGTATTCACTATGAAAATCTACATGGTTTCCTCTGTCACAGATTTGACTCACAGACAACAGATTATGCTTGAGTCCTGAGACTAGAGCTACATTTGTAATGATAACACTTCCAAGATTAATATTGCCATATCCCAGAGTGTGTCCTATGTTGCCATCTCCATAGGAAACTTTTGGGCCAGCCTTCTCCTCAAAGTCTGATAGCAGGGCTTTATTTCCAGTCATATGTCCTGAGCATCCATTGTCCAAGATAAGTGTACTCTCTATTATACCCTGCAATCACAAACAAATACTAAGTGTTAGTTTTAAGGACCCAGACTTGCTTGGATCCTTTGTCTTTCTTAACAGTGTTAGCTTTTGCAGCGGAATTACTATCAACAGAGTTTAAGCTAACATTGTCAGACTTTACACTTGCAGAGTTTGCTTTAACCCACTTCAGATTGGGTTTTAGCTCATAATAGTTATGATAAATAGCATGATAACTCTTGCAAGTATAAATGGAATGCCAAGTGCTCCCACAGTGTGTGCATAAAGTTTGTGGTTTAACCCTTACATAATCATTCTTTACTCCTGATGTAGAAGATAAAGAATTAATATGTTTGTTCTTAGTGCAAAATCTAGCAAGATGATTAGAACTACCACAATTATAACATGTTTTCCTTGGAGCAGCACCAGTAGGCAAATGATTATTTCTATTATTTATGCCTATCTTTCCATTCCTATTCTTCTTGGACCCTTTTGGTTTCATGGCAGATTTTATTTCTTTCAGCTTATGATTAAACTGTTTCCCTGTCATCAAACCAACATTAACCTGTTTTTCACAAGTTTTTACTGGCTTTCTAACAGCTTCTCTTTCCATAAGTTTTTCTGTTATAATATATTCCTGTTTTTCACAGGCTTCATCTGATTTCATATCAGCTTCTCTTATTACAACAGATTTTAACTTATTAGCTTCTGAAACAAATTTCACAGGTTTAAGTTGTGGTTTTACCTTAACCTTGTCTTTAAACCTAAGTTCATCATTTTCACAATAACCTAAACCTACAGAATCAGTCTGAAACACTTGATGAGTGTCTCTTCCAGAATCTGTCCAAGTCTTGATTATTTTTCTTTCTTTTTCTAAATCAGATTCTAGTTGCCTATACCTTTTAAGCAACTCCTGTTCAACATAAACAGCATCATCTCTTTCTTTTTGAATCTGCTTCATACTTTCAAGTTCTCCTTCAAGAAACTTGTTTCTATCTTTAAGACTAAGATTCTCAGATTTAATTCTTTCATTTTCTAAAGTCTGATCCCTATAGCTAACATGAACACTTTTCAGATATACTCTTAACTCAGATATATTATCAGTATCATAAGCATAAGTAGTTAGGGGTACCATATTTTCAGATGATTCAGTCTCATCTCTGACAGTTGCCATAAGAGCATAAGTTTCTCCATCATCAGAGTCTGAAGTATCTGCCCAGTCTTTGCCTTTAGAGATGAGTGCTTTCTCAGATTTGCCTTTCTTGCACTCTGGGGCATAATGACCCATCTCTTTGCACTTGTAGCACTGGATCTCAGATTTGTCCTTCTTTCCAGACTTGGTATCCCTTCCATCAGACTTTCTGAAATTCTTCTTCTCAGAATTTGAATCTCTCCTTGAGAATCTCTTTCCCTTCTTGAAGTTCTTGAACCCCATCTTCTTGAAGGTCTTCACCATCAATGCAGCCATTTGCATCATCTGTTCTTCATCATCATCAGAGTCAGAAGCTTCACCAGAGTTTGAGTCATCATCAGAATTTGATGACTCACTTTCAGATTTAATGACTAAAGCCTTTCCCTTGGCTTTCTTCCTTGATGATTCCTTCTTAATGGGCTTCTCCTCGACTTTGAGAGCAACAGATTTTGTCTTTTTACTCAATCTTCTATTCCTTTGTTCTATCTCCAGTTCATGAGTTTTCAATAACCCATAGATTTCATCAAGATCTGTATCAGCAAGCTCATAATTATCTCTTATTGTGGTTGTCTTTAAATCCCACTTTTCAGGTAGAGATAACAGAAACTTGAGATTAGACTCTTCAAGCTCATATTCTTTATTAACCAGAGACAGATCATTCAACAGTTTACAAAATCTGTCATAAGTCTCAGTCAAGGTTTCATTAGGTCTTGAATCAAAGTGCTCATACTCCTGTGTGAGTATTGTCTTTCTGTTCTTCTTGATAGCACCTGTTCCCTGGCATCTGACTTCTAAAGCATCCCATATCTCTTTGGCAGTCTTGCAGCCAATTACTCTGTTAGACATAACATTATCTAAAGCACTGTGGAGAAGATGTCTAACCTTTGCATCTTTTGCAATTGATGAGATGTCCTCAGGAGTCATATCTTTCTTTTCCTTTGGAACAGTCTTTTGTTCTTGTCCATCAACAACAGGGGACAATTTAGTTGGCATATGAGGACCATCATAGATTCTGTCAAGGTATTCTGGATCTGTAGCCTCCAGAAACATGGTCATCTTAACCTTCCAAATCGGATACTCTACTGGCCTGAGAATTGGAACCCTGATTGTTTCATATCGACTCACAGAATTGGGCTTAACCTGTTCAGCCTTAGGAGCAGTTTGATTTTCTTCAGACATGATTAATACTGTGTTTGAATCGTAAAACTGTATATATTAAACAGCCTTGGCTCTGATACCAATTGTTAGGCCAAATACACAATATAATCAAGTATGTATGAGAATAACAATAAATAACACAGTTTATGAATCAACAAAAACTGTATTTATATTAACAGCTTCTCTCTTTATGATGTTAACGAATCACAAAGAGCTACTAGGTTACAAGAATAATATATTCAATGTTCGCGTCCCTTCTAGGGATAACCTATCTGTGTTTATATAGTACACAGTTACATACAATCCTTATCTAATTGATACTCCTAAAAATTAGCTATACAATTGATATCAATTAAGGATTGCTTCAGTCTTCTGTCCAGTCTCCTTAGCTGTATCAATATATTCTGCTTCTTTCCATCTTCAGAATATATTGCTTCTAGAATCTTTATCTTTGCACCGACAGCTAAGTCAACTTTCATCCTGTCAGACTTTACCAAACTCTGACCGGCTTCCTTTAAACTCTTCACCCTGTCAGACTTTAAATAAACTCTGACCGGCTTCCGATAAACTCTGATCAGTACCTGTTGCTTAAACACTGATAAACAAACATCAGCAATTATATCTAACACGATGCGATTAGAATACTAGTAACATATAACGGAGCCAGTTGTTCTCTCTCTATCGATTAACGTTACGATGTGGAAGAGGTGAAGTTAGATAATTCAAAAGTTGATTGGAAATTGGGGAAAAATGTGTAATTGTGCTGATGATATCCCGTGTTGTGGAAGATGAACATAATAGATTTGTGTCTCAATGAGAAGAACTTTTAAAAATTTGATGATAGGCTAATAATGGAGAATGAGTTGATCTTTGAGTATTTCAGGATTGTATGATATGGTTGCAAGTCTTTTGCTCACGATAGTTAAGGTAGATCTTGCCAGTCGATGTGGATGTATAGGATGAGAATCAAAATGACGTTGAGTTGATCAAGCTGTTTGAGAATTGAGATGGAACCATGGGAAAGGTGTCCTGAGTGTTATTGTGGATGTATCTTCTGAATTATTTAGGAATCAGATGGAGAGCAATTAAGTTATTGGAACTAAGTAGAACAATTTTTAAAGATATGGATTAAGTCACCAAGCTGATAAGGAATATTCTCACAATTATAGATAGGGAAAGAAGATGAAGAGGTGTTGATAAGGATTTAAAGACAATGGATGAGGTAATGAGTGATTGTTTTAAACTGAATATTTGTTTGGCACGGAAGGTATGTGATCGTTGAAAGCAGTTGTTAGATACATTGAAGGTAGATAGAGTTGACCCAAGAATATGGATGGCTGATAGTATGAGTAGAAAAAGGGAGATTAGAGACGTAATTATCTTTGGTACAAGGATTAGAAAGGATAGAGCTTTAAGGTTATGATAACAAGAGATTAATAAGAAGAAATGACGGAAATAAGGATTCAACCAGAATTGATTAAAGAGAAAGGGCTACATAAAGGAAAGAGTTATGGAAAAAGAAAAGGATTCAATTATAGGAGGGAATGAGAAAGTATAAGGAATAAGAAAGAAATGCAAGAATACATATGAGGGGTTTCAAAAGGATGTTAGTGTTGGTGAATATCTAAGTACTTGAGGTGTTGGAAAATGAAGACAGAATAACAGAGGTATAGTAGACAGTTACAACTAAAGAGATTCCTGAATGGAAGTGGAAACATGTTAAGATAAACTGTGTAGTAGAATTGCTAAGGCCTAGAGCTTATCGTGATGTTATTTGAGTTATTATTGACCGATTAACGAGAGATATTTATTAGACGAATTGGTTCATCTCTAGATATTTGAATGAGGTAATAGTACGGCATGGAATGACGGGTTCAAATGTATTTGACAGAGATCCGCAACTTAATTAAAGAATTCAGACAGACTATGGTTGTGTACTAAAATTTTAAGGTAATTGGAAGGACCATTTACCGTTGATTAGATTTCCTTACGACAACAGTTATTATGACAATTTTGAATTGCTACCTTATGTCGGTTTACTGCGTGTTAGGAAAGTTGCGTATAAGTTTGCGTACCACTCCATGAGTGGTGTATTCATAGTGTATTTCATAAAATACGAACCTATAGAGATCTAGTTAAATTGTTCTATGTTGAGTAACCGATTGAGATATTGAGTCAGTATGAGAGAGTGATAAGTAATAGAGGAGTCAAATTAGTATGAGTATGAGGAGAAATCCTAAGGTTGAAGAGTCAACCTAGGAATTTGAGAATGAGATGTTGGAAAATATCCACCTGTGTTTGCGTAAGCTGATTCTGAGGACAGAATCCTGTTAAGGGGGGAAGGATGTAAGATCCGGGAAAATTACGTGTTATTATATGATGTGAAATGAATTTTTAATTTCATATTAAGAGTTATTAAATGATTTATCTGTTTAAACGTGCTAAGTTATTCGTTAAATGATTGAATATGTGATATTGTGGTGCTATGTGAAATGTGTGGGGAATTTGAAATTATTTTGAAAAGGATGTTATACTATTTTATTTTATTTTAATTATTGAAAAGAAAATTTGGATCGTTCCCAAATTATTCGGGACATTGGTATATCGTTCGTACCAATATTTCATTCGTTAAAGTGGGAAGTATTCGAAAATATTCGTAATAGAAGTATTTTGGTTCGTATATCTATTATGAAACGATACTTGTAGTTATCCGTACTTTATGGATGATTATCGTCTCGTAAGACGTGTATTCTGCTTTATTAAAGATTTAAAGCGTTTATTTTGTTAAATTGTATTTAAAGCGATCTATCGGATCAGTATCGATCCAAAAATGTCGTTTGGGGTATTATTTTCCGTTTATTATAAAAAGGCAAATCGTACTTTGTTTTCGTATAATCAAGCTTAATTACAGTTAAAAATCCGAAAAACCCTAGAACGTGTTCTTCGTGTTCTTGAGAATCAAACTCAATTTTGAAGGCGTTATCGGAATCCGATTTCGATGTTCTTGTAACCAAATCGAATCTCTCATCATCTTCTATCCAAATCCATCATCATCATCTGTGTGGGTATGATCCTTAAATTTTTCCGATTTTAATTATTTTTATTATTTCGAATTTTAGGGTTTAATTTGGGGAAAATCGTGTTATTGATTGTTCTTGTTAATTGATTGCATAATCATGTTGTTCGTGTCATGAGGAGTATGTGGGTGATTTTGAATTTAATTTCTGAGTTGGAAATCGACCAAATCGGAGTTTTTGAAGCTAATCGGAAATTTTCCAGTTTTGGCCGGAGTCTGAGTTGTGGTGACTGGTTCTCGTTTGTGTTACCACCATTAAATAGATCGTAGAAAGAGGGACGTGTTCATGTAATCATTGTTGGGGTTGGTGTTCAATTTCGAGTCGTCGGAAAATCGACCGTCGCCGCCGCCAGTGGTTCGCGGATCGATTCCGGCTTACTGTGGCATGTTTTGAGTTCGATTTTAGCTGAGTCAATGTCCCCTGATTGTTCCTGTGTTTTTGCCCAAAAGAAAGCGTGTGTTTTGGACGGATTATGGTCGCCGGATTCTGGGTTGGGTTGCCGGAACTCCGCTGGCGGCGGGTTGTTCTTGGCGACCCATATCCGTTCTTGGCGACCCGTTTTCAAACCCTAACCCGACCCGGTTGATCTTAAAAACCCTAATTCCATTTTCTGAATAGTGTTTCTGGGTTTTTTTTATTTTAAAAATAATTCAAAAATAGTTTTATAATTCTAAAAATCATATCTTTGATTTAAAAATACATTTTATTATTCCGAAAATTTTATAAATTCATAAATATTTATTTAAATTCGAAAATTGATTAAATTTAATTATTTTAATTATTTTTGATTAATAATTAATTTATTTAATTAATTGATTACTTCTTTTAATCAGTTAATTCTTAATAATTAATTATTAATTAGATTTAATTAATTAAAAATTAAGTTTGATTATTTTCTAGCTTGGTTTATTTATTTAAAAATAGTTTGAGCATTTAAAGAGTGTCAATTAATTTTATCAATTGATTTATTTGCATTTAAAATACTTATATTGGATTTAAAAATCCGATTTTTGATTTAAAAATTGTTTGTGGCTTATTTAAATTCAAATAAGCTTCGTATGATGTTTTAAAAATAGTTATAAGTGCTATATGAATTGTATGAGTTGTGTAATGTGTTTTATAGTCCGTATATGCCCGTACTAGGGCAAGTATATGAGTTTTAAATATTATAAATTAGACCGGGCGTCCGATACGTAACCGGTTACTTGTTTAAATGTGTTATGTGAATGATGTGAATTATCTGTTGTTGAGTCATGCATGCGAATAAATTGTGTTGAGACTTGTTTGAGTATTTGGTCGTGTCTAATATCATCACGAGGGGTAGTTGGAATAGAAATTTGTCGGTAATGTTAGAAAGTGAGATTTACGAGGCCGTTGACTTGGATGTTGACTTTTTATAGTATGGGGATTGTCGTCAAGCGAGTTACGTGGATTACTTATGTGGTTGATTGCGATTGGTCTATCAATTGAGATGTGGATGTTTATGCAACGAAGATATCGGTAGGATCGGTAAGTGCGTCGAAGTTAAGTTACAATCATTTATGAAATATGAGGATTATACGTTGAAGACTAAGTACCGTCTCATGTTTGACTATCGAGGCTGGCACGTGGATTCGAAATGGTAGAAGCAGACTAGTGGTATTCGCAAGAGCGTTAAAGCAAAGAAGGACGGAAGTCGAGAATCGTGCGATAAGACAGAATAAGGAGGGATCGTATTGTTTCAGCATTACGAAATAGCTAAGGACCAGAGGCAAGTGTTTATACCCTTGCTTATTAATTAAGGGATATTATCTTGAATTATTAGTATGCATGTTGAATGCTTATTACTGAATTTTCAAATGTTGATTTCTTTGCATTGAATTGCAAGTATGTTATTTAATCTCGTAAATTGACGAGTACTCTTTTATACCTTTTGAGTTTAGATTCATATTTTCATATTGATTGGAAAGATATACTTATTATATTGAAAAGTTTGAAGAGATAATTATGGGCCGTATACTAAGGCTTTCTTTTAAAAGACATGATTTTAAAACATTAGGTTGGAATATTACCAACCCTAGATGAGCGGGAACTTGTGAACCCTATGAGGGAAAACTTATTCTGAAATTCTGAAGTGGTGTTGCTTGCCCTTCAAGTATTCCATTTTTCACCTTACACCTATGCAAACCTTGTTATCCTTTCTTGTTAATGCGATCATCTGATCCATTCCCTGATTCGAATTCATATATGATGTGCATGATTTAGTTTACTTCCTTCAAGTACAAGGCTTATCTATTATAAGTACATGTTCGAAGGACTTGAACTATTTCTGTCAGAAGTTGATAAACCCTTGTTTTCTTCATTTATAAACTTCACCTTGAATTCTTCTTAAACTTGAACTTGACTCTCTTGTCATTTACCAGATTGGTAAACCTTAATTAATTCTCCCATAATGTGATGATTTGAACTATTGAGGCCATCTAGAGCCTGTTCTTTGAACCCTACTCTATATTGACTTGTTACACTTTCTGTTGATATCATATTGTCTGTTTCATATCAGATTCAATCTTGTTAAGCATGTTATTGTTTATTCTTTGAACCCTACTCTATATTGACTTGTTACACTTTCTGTTGATATCATATTGTCTGTTTCATATCAGGCTTAACCTTGTTGAGCATGTCATTGTTTATTCTTCATTGTTATCCCAGTTGTTGCATTGATCTCGTCGATATTTATGATGTTGTTACTTGCCATGTGTACTCCCCATTGTTGTGTCGATCTCGTCGATACTAGATTATATTGCTATCCCTTTATTGATTCTTCATAATTGAACTGTTTCCTGGAACGTGAGTTTTCCAGTAATTGTTGTATTAGGTTGTCGATTCTTCCGACACCTGATTGTCGAAGTAAGGTTGTCAATTGTTCTGACACCTGACGTATATAATATAGAATTGGAATGTTTTTAAAAATGGACCAATTATTGGTCGGGCCATTTATGGTCGATGTAATTTAGGCCCAGATTGGCCTTGGATCCGTAGAGGACTATACATGATCTAGTCCGGGGTTGTTGCGTGGCTGGCCAGCAGCACAACCTTTGATTTGATAAAATGTGAAAATCCAATTCTAGAATAAGTTCTTATTTCTGAGATGAGTTACATCCATATGTTTTGTTCTTATGAGTTATGACCTGATTCTCAGGTTTATTCGTTGCGTGAAGTTGTTGGTTCGTTGATTAATAATAGTGGTTTCAATCTTGCTGAAATCACTTACTCTTAATTCATTTGGATTCCAAATAGTCTAAATCCACTTCCGTGATTCCATTGGCAGTCGTGAGATATCTATCTTGATGAGTTTTATTCATACCGCATATCCAGTCGGTACCATGTTGAAGTCTTGAAGTGCGTTCTTTATCCCTTGACCGAGTGTGTTGGCTCATTCTTACCCCTTGATTATTCTAACCTTCCAGAGTTGTTGGTTTCAGAAAATGTTGTGAATAGATCTGTTATCTTAAAAATTAGTATTTTTGTACAAGCTATGGTCTTGAAGACGTATGAGTTATATTTATTTCATATTTTCTACATACTATTGTAGTTATTGTTGATTCGGTCATCGTAATGACCAACATAAATCTTTTTTGTTTTAAAACTATTCGGTTGCGAGAAACTGAATGAGAAATTGTGGTAAATTACCAAACTTAATTTGAAAATTTTAGAGATTTTAATCGTTCAAAAACAAAAGTTGTTATTTGAAAATCCAAAGTTTATTTTGGAAACCTTTCGTATTATATTTAATAATGCGCTTGCTGAGCAATTCATTCGCTCATACTTGTTTTATTTATATATATTTTAGCCTGCCAGAAAGAAGGTGTATTGGCGAGAGTTGTCTGCGTAGCTGATCAGAGATGGGGAAAGATATTAGCGTAAAGACGTTTTGATCCAGAGCATTGGAGCTAGTGAGAGGTTTTGTATATAGATGTTTTCTATTGAATAATGTATTGTATAAGATTAGCTGCCTGGTATACTTCTTATCGAAGTTATACTAGTGTATTAGAATTTTTTTGTAAAGAGAATGGTTGTAAGGAAGAAAAATTGTTGTAATGAAATTTTGGATTCTTGTTTCTAGCACTATAACCTTTAAAGATTCTTGGTAGAGTTGGGGTCACAGATATTATTATTATTGCGTTGATTTTATATTGAACAGGTTGTTTGGATTAAGAGTGCAGTGTGACGACCAAATCCTTTGACCCCGGATTTGGGGGCGTTACAGTTGGTATCAGAGCAAGGGTTATAGTAAAAACTAGAAACGAGAGTGTGTGGGAGTGTATATAGTTATATAAGGAACGTCAGAGCTCATTTAGAGTTCGTATTGGACTATTGGATATAGTACCGCTGAGTGAGTTAAGATAAAGGTATTTGATTGAGATAGTTGTGCTGAGATGGATGAAACTTCTTACGTTTGTAGACGTCTAAGGCGGAATCTTCAAGGACTATTACGAGTCGACGACGACGTACAATATTGATAACCTTGCGACGTGGAAAAGAAGGGCTGAAATCGAATAACGTGGAAAAGAAGGGCTGAAATCGGATAACATGGAAAAGAAGGGCTGAAATCGGATAACGTGGAAAAGGAGGGCTGAAATCGAATAACGAGCTATCGAAGGAGTCGACGGAGGAGGCATATGTGAAGACCTTGGTAATACCTTCCCATCCTAAGGAAATATTTGACATTTCTTTAAGCGAAACTTGTGTTGGTGAATATATTCCACCTTTTGACCTTGTACTTGATACTTTTGATCAATCATGATTGCAATTGAATCAGAGGTTGTTGTGATATCTATTTCAAAATTGTGAAGCCTGTTGAAAATATGCTATTCGAATTCCAACTCCTTTATTTTTCAGGGGTGGATAACTCTAGTTATGATGTGATACTACTTGTTGATACATCCCTTTTGTGGTTGTTTTTCTTTTCTGGAAATAACACCTTTGGAATCTATTCAATTTCAATCCAAGGTGTGTATTTGAAATTTCTTATCGAAAGGCCCTGGTTGTCATTCCGACTCCAAATTTCTTTTATATTTCTCTACTCCAACTGAGATAAACAACCCTATTTATAGGGGACACAAGGACTATCTGTCTGTGTGATAGAAGTCTGACGGGACGCCGTCACTTGTGTGTTGTGAAATACAAGAAGGCTAATTACCTTTAGTACTGTCTTAATAGAGACACACAACATTGAGTTCATGTGATCAAATTGATCTCTCAGTGATTCTCTTATTTCCAATAATGTTTGCTTTGAAACATGCAGACTTGGTAACCCCAATTGAGGGACATTTGCTACGTTATAGAATCTTTCACTTCAAAATATCATGAATTTTTGTTATACCAAATAATCTGGGAGGTATGCAATTAGGGTGAACTGAAATTTACCCTACCATAATGAACGAAGAATTTGCGATTGAATTACCACGAGCGAAAGCGGATTACGATGTGTTAGGCCAAATACACAATATAATCAAGTATGTATGAGAATAACAATAAATAACACAGTTTATGAATCAACAAAAACTGTATTTATATTAACAGCTTCTCTCTTTATGATGTTAACGAATCACAAAGAGCTACTAGGTTACAAGAATAATATATTCAATGTTCGCGTCCCTTCTAGGGATAACCTATCTGTGTTTATATAGTACACAGTTACATACAATCCTTATCTAATTGATACTCCTAAAAATTAGCTATACAATTGATATCAATTAAGGATTGCTTCAGTCTTCTGTCCAGTCTCCTTAGTTGTATCAATATATTCTGCTTCTTTCCATCTTCAGAATATATTGCTTCTAGAATCTTTATCTTTGCACCGACAGCTAAGTCAACTTTCATCCTGTCAGACTTTACCAAACTCTGACCGGCTTCCTTTAAACTCTTCACCCTGTCAGACTTTAAATAAACTCTGACCGGCTTCCGATAAACTCTGATCAGTACCTGTTGCTTAAACACTGATAAACAAACATCAGCAATTATATCTAACAATCTCCCCCAACTTGTTCATAATAAAATGTACAAGTTAAAAAGATAATTGATGATGTCAAAACATATAACAAATGCAGTGTTTAACATATGTCAGAGTTTAATTTTAAAACAGAGTTTAAATTTAACTTAGAACAGAAAACATAAAAACTTACAGTCAGACTTTACTTAATCTCTTGAATATCAGGCACTGTCCTGATATAATCTGACAGTAGTTTCTTCTCAGCTCTATTCAGTTCAGCAATCATAATCTTCTTCAGCTCCTTCATTTCTGGTTCATCTTCACCAATTTGATAAATGGCAGCCCTCAAAGAATATATGCTGTTTTTGTCCATTTCATTGCCAAGTCTGATATAAAAAGGTTTATCAGACTCTAGATTGAACTCAAGAACCTTTTTATTTAGTGCAATTCTGAACCTAGCACTATTCCTTTTCATTTCTACCAACTTTCCATGTGCATCTCTGTATTTAGGAATGTATGCACTTGATACTCCAGCTCCACTCAAAACTTTGGATTTCATCATCCTTTCCTTCAAAACTCGAGCAGCATCATAAGTACTTCTATTATTTACTTCAAATAGATATAGAACATACTCTAGCTCTTCCCAGAGTTTTAACTGGATATCAAATTCACCAACTCTATACACTCTGCCATCAGCCATAAAATATAACAAGAATTCCTTTTTGATTCCTTTGTGAAAAATCATCTGTACAGATTCTAGTTTGTCAAGGCCTTCTTGAGTAATTCCAACTCCAAATTCTGCCAATGAAAACTTGTCTTGAGATCTGTTATTAGTTCTTCTCTCTCTGTGTGAACCCAGTCCAGATTTATCAAAGGCTTCTTTTCCCAATACTGTTCTGGTTTCTGAGAAATTCACAGCTTCAAGCTTTAAATCTTCAAGAAGTTTTGGTTTGCTGAATCCTGGAAGTTGTGTAGATTTCTGTACAACTTGAGCAACGTCAGAAGTTGTCATAACTTTAGTAGTATCATCAACTTGAGCAGCGTCAGAGGTTGATTTTGCTAATCTTGTTTCAACTTGAGCAATGTCAGAGGTTGAATAAATCTTCTTTTTCAGGTTAGGCTCTTCAATCATTATGCCTTTACCCTTATCAGTGTTTCCAATCACATGTCTCCTTGTATATTGTATACTCTGTTGTGTATTCTCTTTGATAGAAATACCAACTTCTTTCTTTCTAGGAGCCTTGATTTCCTTTTTCTTGTAGATTCCAGCTTCAAGATTTTTCTTGTGTTCCTCAGCAAGCAATTGCTCTTCAGCCTGGATATCTTCAATAGTAACATTCTTACCATGTTCTGCTAAAAATAACTGTGTAGCAACTTCTTCATCAGTAACTGGAGTTTTAGAGGAAAGAATTAAATTTCTAACCCTTGAAGAAGACTACCCTCCAGTATATCTTGTTCCATCAGCATTTGTCTGAGCATCAGAGTTTGACCTCCTCCCTTGCCTTTGAACATTCTTTGATCTTGGATGATGTTTGTCTCTTGCACCACCATCAGCAGTATCATCCTTCTGAGTCAGAGTTTGAGAGCTCTTGCATTTGTCTTTAGATACTCTCTCCCCCTTTTTGACAGCATCAGAAATCAATACTGATGTGAGCAATTCAATAGAATTTGCAATTTCATCCAACTTAGTTGACATTTTGACTTGATTTTCTTCAACCTTGGATAGCCTGGAATCAAAATTCTTCTGATCTTTACACAAAGAGATGTATAGAGATTTGTCCTTTTGCTGTGTAAGCTCTCTGTGAGTTATATCATTCCTCAAACCTGTAATCACCTTGTCAGAATCATCAAAACGATTGTTCAATGATTTGATTTGTACAATAGTTGCTTTGAGATGACTGAGAAGTTCTGGATTTGTAATCTCTTTAGAAGACTTTGTGACAAAATCTGCAGCTCTTTCATTGGAAAAGATAGTATCCTTGCTTGACCAATTTGAGAAGTACATATTCTGAAAATGTTCTGCAGTAGCACGATTTGCTTCTCTTTCTTCTTCAGAGGTTGCTTGAATATCAGACAACTCGACTTGAATATCAGGATTAGAATGAGCAAGACTAGCTTCAGCATTGTCATCCTCTGCTTCATTTTCTGAAAGAACAGTCTCTGCCACTTTGTCAGGATCATCAGAGTTTGCAGTATTACTAAACTCTGCTTCTCTGGGAACAAGAGCATCCTCAGAGTTTGCAACAAACTCTGCTTCAAAAGGAACATTTTCTGTTGTATCCTTTTCAACAACATCAGGATTCGCAGTGTCTGAAGCAACAGCTTCTGAATCATTAGTAGCTAAAGGCTGATTAACTTCCTCACCTTTCTCAACTTCAAAAGTAAGTATTTCTGTGTGAGAAGCCATGGATTCTTCAATTCTCACAGTGTCCAAATCAGCTTCCAAACCCTCTGTAAAATGTTCAGAATTTAAAGAGGTGTTTGCTCCAAGATCCATATCACATCCCTGTGGCTCAAAAATTTCAGCTTCACCATTATCTGTAGCAGCATCTACAGCTTCCTCAACTACATCATCAGACTTTGATGTAGGAGCTTCTGTTTCAGTATTTACTCTGTCCTGAGTAGGCACAGTAGTATCAAAAATCTCCTCATTCTCTGATGCAGGAGCTTCAGTTTCCTCAGAAACTCTGTCCATATTGACATTGATAGCACCAAAAAGATGTGCAGCTACTAGTCGTCTTTTTCTCTGATGAAGAGTTTCTTCATCAGTTTCAGTCTCTGAGGTTTCAACAACAGACTTTGCCCTATTGGCTCTTCTTTTCTTTAGCCTTGTCTTCTGAGGCATCTCTTCAGGTCTTGATACCCCAGCTTCAGTGGATGATCTCCTTGCAGGTTTAGTACCAATATGTTTGGTCCTACCTCCCCTTGCAGGTTTAACAGTAGTTGATGGAGGTAACTCTGTGTTTAAAGGTTCTGGTTGATATTCAGCTTGTGTTTGTGGATTTACTTGAGCATCCACAAACTGTTGCACAGAAGCAGGTAACAAAAGGTCTCCAACAATTCCTTTCTTAACATCTTTGTTAATGAGATCAGAAAATACTCTCTTGTGTAATTTAAAACAAGAAACATCTTCATTAACAACATCTACCCCTTCAACACAGTAAGAAACCAAAAGCTGACAGAATCTAGAAAAATAAACAACTCCTCTATTCTCTGTCATCTTCTCCCCTAAGTTAGTCAAAACAAGTCGTGCAAAATCAAAATGATTATCATATAATAAAGAATACCCGATTTGCAGACTGTCTGTGGGAATAGCATCCCAATTTGTGCATTTCTTTCCAAATGTCCTCGTGATGCAATCGAAGAAAAAACTCCATTCCTTGCGCAGAAACGGCCTTTTGAGTTGCCCAATCTTTGTCAATGGCCCAGAGTAACCAATCTCTCGCATCATTCGTATTAAATCCTCATCACCCATTCCAACAGTGTAGGAAGGATACTCAGGAAACCCCAATGCATCTCGAATAGTACCAGCAGTAATAACATACTCTGTTTCTTCAAACTCAAAGATTATGGATGGGCTCCCAGTTTCACCACCATCATCATAAACCCCTGTCTCCCAGAACGCCTTGATTTGTAAACCAGAAAGTTTGGCTGGTTCAACTAAAGCACGCCCAATCGCTGACTGAGCAAGAAACTTTTGAATCATATGAAATGCTTCTGGTGCGTTTGCAGTGTTTAGTGGTGCGGTATAGTTGTTTGGAACGAACTCTAACCCAGACGAAACGAAAGCTGTGGTTGCCATTAGAAGATTTTGAAGAAGGAACAAGTAATTGATGCGAAAGCTTAACAGAGTTTATGTGTAGAAAGGTGTTTGTGACTATGTGTATGAGTAAGATGTGAAAAGTTTAACTGAAGATGTGTGTATTGTATGTAAAAGAAAATTAAAGATTAAAAACTGAAGAGTTTTTAATCATCAATACACAACTGTCTTACTCCTGTAATCATGTGAATGGGACACATGTCAAACGTGCATACGCTGACGGCATATAATTGGCAGTTTCCAATACGCATGCGCAGTAAAAACAACAATAATTACCGCCTGTTACACTTTTCTATGCAATTAACCTCTCTCCTCTGTTTAAAACATTCTTGAACAACTTTCCAATCTACACGGGCAGACGAGGAGACACCTGGTATCACATAAGACACTCATAATTTCCGCTTATTGTAAAAAAAATCAATAATAATAAAATTATCGATTTTAATATTTCAGAAACATAATATCAAAGTACGAAGGAGCTCAACAGTCAGAAGAATAATGACTGTCTCGGAACTCCGCACTTTACTGTCCCCATAGCTTCGAGCCAAGCAAAACCTTTCAGTTGCCCTGTTGAATGCTATAAAAGCTGGAGCATTGTAACAACAGGCAATACATATATTAAAATTACCTTACATCAAATGGCAGGAACCTTTGAATTCATGGATGTAGAATCATTCTTGAATATGAACTGGCGTCAACAAGCAAACTATATTATTGATGAGTTTCTTGTTTTGTCATTTCTGAATGAAGAAGGTCTCATTGCTGATGATGAAATAGCTGAAGGACCTATCTCCAATCCCTATGTGCACATCATTCGTCCTGGGCCATATGATGTGCCCATCCTTGCAGATGATCAAGCTGTGGAGATTTGTATGATGCTCTTTTATCAGAGCTACTTGACGGGTTCGAAGAAGAAATTCTTCTTGGAATCCTGCAAGCTGCAAACCAGAAAGAGAATTCGAGAGGATGATGATGATGATGATTCAACATCAGGGGGTTGTCAAGCCTTGGAAATCCCAGATGGTATAATGACCAGATAACCGAACAAGTAGCTAGACAAGAGTATGAAATTGTCTGAATGTAAACAAAGTTTGAATCAATTTATGAAAAAAAATCCATTGTTTTGCTTTACATATCAGTATTAATGTTATGATTAATGTATAATCATAAATGAATTATCAGAACTACAGTCATCAGTATCTCATAGTAATTGTAAAGTGAAAGAAATGATATCACTTTAAACAGTAAACTAACATACTCATCAGCGCTACTAATCACCATCAGGACTTATCAAACACACTCTTTCTTTTCTCTGGTTACTTTTTCGAAAAACAAATGTCTAATCTCAAAATTATAAAATGTCTGAAACAAAGAAATTATTTTAACCATCAGAGATTAAAACAAAGTTACCTCGGCATATGTCACACAATACATCAGTGTTTACCATTTGTCCTTCTTTGTCAATAAAATCTTTTCTCAAACTGTACAGTTGTGAAAATATGTGTGTGCAATAGCAGAGTTTACCGTAATCAATATTTAGATCATCTCAAAGTGCATAAAATCCACAAACTAAATTAGTAAAAACTGGTTGCCTAAACTCTCATGTATAACATAGAATCTGATTTTTATATCTAAACTCTGTATTACTGATATCCTTTCATTTGGATATGTCTTTTTATTTTTCACCCCCTTTATATATATATATATATATATATATATATATATTTCTTTTTTTAATTTTTCCAGTAATCAGTGGTTGGCACTAGTCACCAAAAATCAAAGATTTTAGCCCTTATTTCATACAATAAGTTCCTGGATCTTCCTAGGCACAACATGATCTCAAAGGAATTTGTGCTCTTTTTGGCATCTTTTGATTTGAGGGTGAATTATTTGTAATTAATAATCAGAGTTTAGACTTTTCATCAGTTAATACAATTAATTTATGAGAGAAAATGCAAACAGCTAATACAGACTCAGTGTATAGGATTAATAAACTAAGAGATGGTATAAATACAGAGACAGTATCATGCTGTGTTAACTTACTACACATGTTTGAGATCAGAATCTATACAACTCTTAAGGATTCATAATTACTTACTGAGAATTATGCTTCATACAAATTTCTTCATTGGTCCATATGTTTCAGACAAAATTACAATCAGAGTATAGCATTAAACTGTAACAATCAAAGTATGACCAACATTTTATGACTAACAGAGTTTAGCATCAGAGTTTAACCGACAGAGTTTATGACACTGGTACTCATAACAGTTAATGCATGCAAGGAATCATGAGCATTAAAAATCAAACATGTATAGATTTTGAGTCTAACCCGTATCTCTAGTCAGAACCAGAGATCATCCCAAGTTCATTTACCAATCTTGTAAAAGTAGCTTCACTCAAAGGTTTGGTGAAGATATCTGCAAGTTGTTGGTCTGTAGACACAAAATGAAGCTCAATGTTCCCTTCTTCCACATGTTCTCTGATAAAATGATACCTTATGCTGATGTGCTTGGTCATGGAGTGCTGTACTGGATTTCCTGTCATAGCAATAGCACTTTGGTTATCACAGAAAATGGGTATTTTAGAGTACCTTAACCCATAATCCAGCAATTGATTCTTCATCCATAAAATCTGTGCACAACAGCTACCAGCTGCTATATACTCTGCTTCAGCAGTGGATGTAGAAATTGATTTATGTTTCTTGCTATACCAAGAAACCAATCTGTCACCTAAAAATTGACAGCTTCCACTTGTACTTTTTCTGTCTATCTTACAGCCTGCAAAATCTGCATCAGAGTAACCAATTAGCTTAAACTCTGATTCTCTAGGATACCACAAACCCAAGGTTATGGTGCCTTTGAGATATTTGAAAATCCTTTTTACAGCTGTTAGATGAGGCTCTCTGGGATCTGCTTGAAATCTTGCACAAAGACATGTTGCAAACATGATATCAGGTCTACTTGCAGTAAGATACAGGAAAGACCCTATCATTCCTCTGTAGTTTGTCATATCTACTGAGGCTCCTGTGTCTTTGTCTAGCTTTGTTGCTGTAGCCATGGGAGTTGTAGCAGATGAACTATCAAGCATACCAAATTTCTTGAGAAGATTTCTGGTATATTTTGCTTGATTGATAAAAATACCATCATCTGTTTGCTTGACCTGTAAGCCTAGAAAATAACTAAGCTCTCCCATCATGCTCATTTGATACCTGGACTGCATAAGCTTTGCAAACTTCTTACAAAGTTTGTCATTAGTAGATCCAAAAATAATATCATCTACATAAATTTGAACTAACAGCAAATCATCACCAGAATTGAAATAAAACAATGTTTTATCAATTGTACCTCTTGTGAACCCACTTTCTAAAAGAAATTTAGCAAGAGTTTCATACCATGCTCTTGGTGCTTGTTTTAGTCCATATAATGCCTTGTCAAGCCTGTAGACATAATCTGGATGCTTGGGATCTACAAATCCTGGTGGTTGTTCAACAAATACTTCTTCTTCAAGCTTCCCATTGAGAAAAGCACTTTTTACATCCATCTGAAAGACTTTAAACTTCTTGTGTGCAGCATAGGCCAGAAAGATTCTTATGGCCTCCAATCTTGCAACTGGAGCAAAGGTTTCATCATAGTCAATTCCTTCCTGTTGTGAATATCCTTTTGCCACAAGTCTAGCCTTGTTTCTTGTAATCACACCTTCACTGTCAGTCTTGTTTCTGAAAACCCACTTTGTACCTACTATTGATCTATTCTTTGGTCTAGGTACAAGTGTCCAGACTTCATTTCTTTCAAATTCATTTAACTCTTCTTGCATTGCTGTAATCCAATTTGCATCTTGAAGAGCTTCCTCCACTTTCTTTGGTTCTGTTTGAGACAAGAAAGCATGATACAGACACTCATTATTTGTTGCACTTCTAGTTCTCACACTAGCATCAGGATCTCCAATTATGAGATCAGGTGTGTGTGCCTGTGTCCACCTTCTTGCTGTTGGTAAGTGGTTTCGTGCATCATTATTGGATCCTCCCCCTTGATCCATGCTCTCCTGATTCATATGTTGACTTTCTGTAGCATCTGAGGCTCCCCCTGAATTGGATGGCTTAGAGTTTGAACTGTCAGAGTTTAAATCAGTTTCCTCAACTGACTCATTTGCTGTGTCTTGTTGAGCTTCTTCACGCTCCCCCTCAACTGGTTCTCTATTTTGTTCGATTTGAGAATTTCCAGTTTCTCCAGTATTTACCAGTAGAGGTTCAGAGTATGCTTCGTCAGAGTTTGTCAACCCTGCTTCATCAAAGTTTATATCATCAGAGAATAGATCTTCATTTTCAAAACGTAGTTGATCATATCCATCCTTGTCTTCAAGTCCAATTATTTTCTTGTCATCAAATGACACATGTATGGATTCCATGATCACCTTAGTTCTTAGATTATAAACTCTGAATGCTTTTGTTGACAATGGATAGCCAACAAAGATTCCTTCATCAGCTTTTAACTCGAACTTTGTCAACTGTTCAGGATGAGTCTTCAACACAAAGCATTTGCATCCAAATATATGAAAATATTTCAAATTTGGCTTCTTATTTTTCACCATCTCATATGGTGTTTTCCCATGCTTGTTGATCAGTGTAGCATTTTGAGTAAAACAAGCAGTTTGAACAGCTTCTGCCCAGAAGTATGTTGGTAATTTTGCTTCATCAAGCATAGTTCTCGCTGCTTCAATTAAGGTTCTGTTCTTTCTTTCAACTACACCATTTTGCTGTGGAGTTCCAGGTGCAGAAAACTCTTGTTTCACTCCTCTTTCCTTGCAGAAAGCTTCCATGATTGAGTTTCTGAATTCAGTTCCATTATCACTCCTTATAATTTTGACTTTGTGCTGTGATCCTTTGTCCAGTAGATTTACATGATCCATCAGAGTTTGAGCAGTTTCATCCTTCTTTGACAAGAAATACACCCATGTATATCTAGTATATTCATCAACAATTACTAGAGCATATTTATTTCTGCCCATGGACATCACATTCACTGGTCCAAAGAGATCAACATGTAGAAGATGATAAGGTTCCACTACTGAAGATTCAGATTTGCTCTTGAAAGATGACTTCCTTTGCTTGGCTTTTTGACAAGAATCACACAAGCCATCTAGACTGAGTATAGATTTTGGAAGTCCCCTTACAAGATCCTTTCTTATTAGCTCATTGATGTTGTTCAAATTGAGATGAGAGAGCTTCTTGTGCCAATTCCAACTCTCTTCATTTGACATTCTTGCAGTCAGACACACTGTTCTTCCATCAGAGTTTGTTACCAAACTTGCTTCATAAATGTTGTTGTGCCTTGTTAGGCCGAATACACAATATAATCAAGTATGTATGAGAATAACGATAATTAAGAACACTGTTTATGAATCAATAAACTGTATTTATATTAACAGCTTCTCTCTTTATGATGTTAATGAATCACAAAGAGCTTCTAGGTTACAAGAATAATATATCAATATTCGCGCGTCCCTTCTAGGGATAACCTATCTGTGTTTATATAGTACACAGCTACATATAATCCTTATCTAATTGATATTCCTACAAGTTAGCTATACAAAACTTATCAATTAAGGATTGCTTCTTATCTTCCATTCTGTTTCCTTAGCTGTATCAATATATTCTGCTTCTTTCCATCTTCAGAATATATTGCTTCTAGAATCTTCAATTCAGCACCGACAGCTAATTCAACTATCACCCTGTCAGACTTTAAATAAACTCTGACCGGCTTCAATTAAACTCTTCACCCTGTCAGAGTTTAACTAAACTCTGACTGGCTTCTGATAAACTCTTGTCAGTACCTGTTGCTTAAACACTGATAAACAAACATTAGCAATTATATCTAACAATCTCCCCCAACTTGTTCATAATAAAATGTACAAGTTAAACATATAATTGATGATGTCAAAACCATTTAACAAATGCAGTGTTTAACATATAACAGAGTTTAATTTAAAACAGAGTTTAAATTTGACTTAGAATAGAAAATATTAAAAACTTACAGTCAGACTTTACTTGACTTCTTCAATATCATGTACAGTCCTGAGATAATCAATAAGCAGTCTTCTCTCAGCATTCTCAAGTTCAGCTATCATAACCTCTTTCAGCTCCTTATACTCTGGATCTCCTTCATCAGTTTGATATATGGCAGCCCTCAGAGAATAGATACTGTTCTTCTTCATGTCATTCCCTAACCGAATGTACTGAGCTTTATCTGACTCTAAGTTGAATTCTAAGACTTTTATTCCAAGTGCAGTTGTAAATCTAGCACTGTTTTTCTTCATCTTCACCAACTTTCCAGCATGATTTCTATACTTTGGAATATAAGCATTTGAGACTTCTCCTCCTCCAAGCATCACTTTTGATCTCAGCATCTTTTCTCTTAAGATTTGAGCAACATTATGGGTGTGTCTGTTCTTAACTTTCAACAGATAAAGTACATATTCAAGTTCTTCCCATGATTTGAGATTTACATCAGATTCTCCAACTCTATAAACACTTCCATCACTCATGAAGTATAACAGAAACTGCTTCTTCAAGACTCTGTGAAAAATCAACTGAACAGATTCTAACTTATCAAGATTTTCTTGTGTATCCCTAATACCAGATCCTGCCAGTGAAATATTGTCTTGAGATCTGTTATTTATTCTCTTCTCCCTATGTGAACCTAAACCAGACTTATCATAAGATTCTTTTCCAAGTACAGTCCTGGTTTGAGAAAAATCCACAGGTTGAAGTGTCAGAGTTTCAGAGAGTACAGGTCTTAAGAAACCTTTGAGTTGAGGAGCTAGCTGAGTTTGCACAGCTTGAGCCTTGTCAGAGGCTGGCTTAACTTCAATAGTATCATCAACTTGAGCAGCGTCAGAGGTTGATTTTGCTAATCTTGTTTCAACTTGAGCAATGTCAGAGGTTGAATTATCTTTCTTCTTCAGGTTAGGCTCTTCAATCATTTTGCCTTTACCCTTATCAGAGTTTCTAATCATAGGTCTCCTTGTATATTGTATACTCTGTTGTGTATTCTCTTTGATAGAAATACCAACTTCTTTCTTCCTAGGAGCCTTGATTTCCTGTTTCTTGTAGATTCCAGCTTCAAGATTTTTCTTGTGTTCTTCAGCAAGCATCTGTTCTTCAGCCTGGATATCTTCAATAGTAACTTCCTTTCCATGCTCTTTAATAAAGATCCTAGCAGCAATCTCTTCATCAGTAGATGGGTTAGCTGAAACAACTAAACTTTTGTTGAGTTTTGAAGTAGATTGACCACCAGAAGTAGATTGACCACCAGAGTTTATTACACGTCTTTGCCTTTGAGCAGAAATCCTTCTTTCATTTCCTCTGCTTCCCCCATCAGTAGAATCATCCTTCCGTCTCAGAGTTTGAGTATCTTTGCATTTGTCTTTAGGTATACTCTCCCCCTTTTTGACATCATCAGAAAGTAGTACTGATGTCAGCAATTCAAGCGCAGTAGAAATAGAAGTCAGTTGAGCAGACATAGCATTCTGGTTGTCCTCAACTGTCCCAAGCCTCTTCTTGATTTCTTCAGAATCCCTGGCTTGCTGCTTGAACATGGCATAGTAAGAAGTTCTGTCAGCCTTTAAAGTAAGATCCCTCAGACTTACTTCATTCCTCATTTTTGTAAGCATTTGTTGATTCTCATCAAATCTATTATTGAAAGATTTGACTTGAATAACAGTTGCCTGTAAGCTTGTAAGGACATCAGGATTTGTAATCTTCTTAACAGAATCAGATAGAAAATCTGCAGCCCGTTGTGCTGGAAAGACACAATCTGCATTAGCCCATGCATTGTAGTACATATTCTGAAAATGCTCAGAAGCAGCCCTTTGAACTTCCCTCTCTTCAGTAGAATTTGCTTGAAGATCAGAAATTTCCACTTGAATATCAGAGTTTGAATGAGCAGGACTAGCTTCAGCATTGTCATCCTCTCTGTGAATATCTTCAAGCACATTTTCAGCAGTGATTTCATCAATTAACTGAGCAGATGCATCAGGTACTTGATCTGCTACAGTATGAGGAACATCAGAGTTTTCTGGAGCAGTAACCTCTGCTTCTCTCTGAACAATTTCGACAACTGATTGTTGCAAAGCTTCAAGTAAAACAATATCCTCATGATCATTATCTGTTGCATCAGCATGTACAGCAACAGCTTCTGGAACTGGATCAACTCTAATCTGATCAACTTCCTCACCTTTCTCAAAATCAAGAGAAATGATTTCTGTGTGAGAAGCAATAGGTTCTACTAATTCAGTAGTAGCTTGATCAGCTTCCAGTACAGTATCTTCATGATCAATAATCCTGCTGTCAGAGTATGCAGCAGCTTCCTCAACTACATCATCAGCTTTTGATTTAGGAGCTTCTGGTTCAAAATCCATCAGAATAGTTTCAGGATTTGCAGCATCGTCAGCAGTTAGAATATCCTCCTCAACAACAATTGCAGGAGTACTTGAAATCACAATCTCCTCATTCTCTGATGTAGGAGCTTCAGTGTCCGCAGGTTCTTTGTCCAGATTGGCAATGATATCACCAAAAAGTTGATCAGCAACTAGTCTTCTCTTTCTCTGATGAAGAGTCTCTTCATCAGCTTCAGTTTCTGAGTCTACAATAGAATCAGCAGCAACAGACTTTGCCCTTTGGGCTCGCCTTTTCGTCATTCTTTTTCTCTGAGGCACAGCATCAACATTTGATACCTCAGCTTCAGTTTGTTGCAAACCAGACTTAACTGCTCGAACTTTAGATCTCTTTGACCTCTGTGGTTGAGACACAGAAGGTCCAGCTTCAGCAGTTGAGACTTGTTGTTGTTGTAAGTTGTCAAGAAATTGTTGCACTGATGCAGGCAACATTAAAGGACCAACTTCTCCTTTCTTGTTGTCCTTGTTGATAAGGTCAGAAAATATACGTTTGTGCAGTTTAAACGAAAGTATAACAATCTTCTTGGAATCCTGCAAGCTGCAAAGCAGAAAGAGAATCCAGGAAGATGATGATGATGATTCATCTTCAGGATGTTGTCAAGCAATCCCAGATGGTATAATGATCAGTTAAACAACTGGGTAGCGATCATCAAAAGTAGTAGAGCACAATAACTTCTGGCTCTAGCTCTTCTGCTTCAGATGTAGCATTCAGATACTTGTCCTGATTAAATAGATCTTCTCTTTTGTAATCATAGTGATTAGTATGTACCAAAAAGTTTAGCTAAACATGAGTATGAAATGATCTGAATGTAAATTTGAATTAATTAATGAAAAAAAATTTGTTTCTTTACATATCAGTATGATCAATATTGCATAGTAATTGTAAAGTGAAAGAAATGATATCACTTTAAACAATAAACTAACATACTCAGCAGCATTACGAATCACTATCAGGACTTATCAAACACACTCTTTCTTTTCTCCGTTTAATCATACTTTTTCCGAAAAACAAATGGCTAATCTCAAAATTATAACATGTCTGAAACAAATAGATTATTTTAACCATCAGAGATTAAAACAAAGTAACCTCGGCGTATTTCACACAATACATCAGTGTTTACCATTTGTCCTTCTTTGTCAATAAACTCTTTTCTCAATCTGCACAGTTGTGAAAATATGTGTGTGTAGTAGCAGAGTTTACTGAAATCAGTATTTAGATCATCTCAAAGTGCATAAAATCCACAGACCAAAGTAGTAAAAACTGGTTGCCTAAACTCTCATGTATAACATAGACACTGATTTTTCTATCTAAACTCTGTATTACTGATATCCTTTCATTTGGATATGTCTTTTATTTTTCACCCCCTTTATTATTATTATTATTATTATTTTTTTATTATTTTTTTTTTCCAGTAATCAGTGGTTGGCACTAGTCACCAAAAATCAAAGATTTTAGCCCTTATTTCATACAATAAGTTCCTGGATCTTCCTAGGCACAACATGATCTCAAAGGAATTTGTGCTCTGTTTGGCATCTTTTGATTTGAGGGTGAATTATTTGCAATAAATAATCAGAGTTTAGACTTTTCATCAGTAATTATAATTAACTTATGAGAGAAGATGCAAACAGCTAATACAGACTCAGTGTATAGGATCAATAAACTAAGAGATGCTATAAATATAGAGACAGTATCATGCTGTGTTAGCTTACTGCACATATTTGAGATCAGAATCTATCAACTCTTAAGGATTCACAATTACTTACTGAGAATTATGCTTCATACAAATTTCTTCATTGGTCCAAATGTTTCAGACAAAATTACAATCAGAGTATAACATTAAACTGTAACTATCAGAGTATGACCAACAGAGTTTAGCATCAGAGCTTACTTTTAGTATATGACTGACACTTCACAGAGTTTATCATCAGAGTTTAACATGCTGGTTCACATAACAGTTAACATTTGCAAGGAATCATGAGCATTAAACAATCAAACATGGATAGATTTTGAGTCTAACCCGTATCTCTAGTCTGAACCAGAGATCATTCCAAGTTCATTTACCAATCTTGTAAACGTAGCTTCACTCAAAGGTTTGGTGAAGATATCTGCAAGTTGTTGGTCTGTAGACACAAAATGAAGCTCAATGTTCCCTTCTTCCACATGTTCTCTGATAAAATGATATCTTATGCTGATGTGCTTGGTCATGGAGTGCTGTACTGGATTACCTGTCATAGCAATAGCACTTTGGTTATCACAGAAAATAGGTATTTTAGAGTACCTTAACCCATAATCCAGCAGTTGATTCTTCATCCATAAAATCTGTGCACAACAGCTACCAGCTGCTATATACTCTGCTTCAGCAGTGGATGTGGAGATTGACTTCTGTTTCTTGCTGTACCAAGAAACTAATCTGTCACCTAAAAATTGACAGCTTCCACTTGTACTTTTTCTGTCTATCTTACAGCCTGCAAAATCTGCATCAGAGTAACCAATTAACTTAAACTCTGATTCTCTAGGATACCACAAACCCAGGGTTATGGTTCCTTTGAGATATTTGAAGATCCTTTTTACAGCTGTTAGATGAGGCTCTCTGGGATCTGCTTGAAATCTTGCACAAAGACATGTTGCATACATGATATCAGGTCTACTTGCAGTAAGATACAGTAGAGACCCTATCATTCCTCTGTAGTTAGTCATATCTACTGAGGCTCCTGTGTCTTTGTCAAGCTTCGTTGCTGTAGCCATGGGAGTTGTAGCAGATGAACTATCAAGCATACCAAATTTCTTTAGAAGATTTCTGGTATACTTTGCTTGATTGATAAAAATCCCATCATCTGTTTGCTTGACCTGTAAGCCTAGAAAATAACTAAGCTCTCCCATCATGCTCATTTGATACCTGGATTGCATAAGCTTTGCAAACTTCTTACAAAGTTTGTCATTAGTAGATCCAAAAATAATATCATCTACATAAATTTGAACTAAAAGCAAATCATCACCAGAATTGAAATAAAACAAGGTTTTATCAATTGTACCTCTTGTGAACCCACTTTCTAAAAGAAATTGAGCAAGAGTTTCATACCATGCTCTTGGTGCTTGCTTTAGTCCATATAATGCCTTGTCAAGCCTGTAGACATAATCTGGATGCTTGGAATCTACAAATCCTGGTGGTTGTTCAACAAACACTTCTTCTTCAAGCTTCCCATTGAGAAAAGCACTTTTTACATCCATCTGAAAGACTTTAAACTTTTTGTGTGCAGCATAGGCCAGAAAAATTCTTATGGCCTCCAGTCTTGCAACTGGAGCAAAGGTTTCATCATAGTCAATTCCTTCCTGTTGTGAATAACCTTTAGCCACAAGTCTAGCCTTGTTTCTTGTAATCACACCTTCACTGTCAGTCTTGTTTCTGAAAACCCACTTTGTACCTACAATTGATCTATTCTTTGGTCTAGGTACAAGTGTCCAGACTTCATTTCTTTCAAATTCATTTAACTCTTCTTGCATTGCTGTAATCCAATTAGCATCTTGAAGAGCTTCCTCCACTTTCTTTGGTTCTGTTTGAGACAAGAAAGCATGATACAGACACTCATTGTTAGTTGCACTTCTAGTTCTCACACTAGCATCAGGATCTCCAATTATGAGATCAGGTGTGTGTGCCTGTGTCCACTTTCTGGCTGTTGGTAAGTGGTTTCTTGCATCATTATTGAATCCTCCCCCTTGATCCATGCTTTCCTGATTCATATGTTGACTTTCTGCATTATCTGAGGCTCCCCCTGAGTTGGATGGCTCAGTGTTTGAGCTGTCAGAGTTTGAATCAGTTTCCTCAACTGACTCACTTGCTGTGTCTTGTTGAGCTTCTTCACGCTCTCCCTCAACTGGTTCTCTATTTTGTTCAATTTGAGAATTTCCAGTTTCTCCAGTATTTACCAGTAGAGGTTCAGAGAATGCTTCATCAGAGTTTGTCAACCCTGCTTCATTTGAGTTTATGTCATCAGAGAATAGATCTTTATTTTCAAAACGTAGTTGATCATATCCATCCTTGTCTTCAAGTCCAATTATTTTCTTGTCATCAAACGATTCCATGATCACCTTCGTTCTCAGATTGTAAACTCTGAATGCTTTTGTTGACAATGGATAGCCAACAAAGATTCCTTCATCAGCTTTTAACTCGAACTTGGTCAACTGTTCAGGATGAGTCTTCAACACAAAGCATTTGCATCCAAATATGTGAAAATATTTCAAATTTGGCTTCTTGTTTTTCACCATCTCATATGGTGTTTTTCCATGCTTGTTGATCAGAGTTGCATTTTGAGTAAAACAAGCAGTTTGAACAGCTTCTGCCCAGAAATAAGTTGGCAATTTTGCTTCATCAAGCATAGTTCTGGCAGCTTCAATTAAGGTTCTGTTCTTTCTTTCAACTACACCATTTTGCTGTGGAGTTCCAGGTGCAGAAAATTCTTGTTTGACTCCTCTTTCCTTGCAGAAAGCTTCCACGATTGAGTTTCTGAATTCAGTTCCATTATCACTCCTTATAATTTTGACTTTGTGCTGTGATCCTTTGTCCAGTAGATTTACATGATCCATCAACGTTTGAGCAGTTTCATCCTTCTTTGACAAGAAATACACCCATGTATATCTAGTATATTCATCAACAATTACTAGAGCATATTTCTTTCTGCCCATGGACATTACATTCACTGGTCCAAAGAGATCAACATGTAGAAGATGATAAGGTTCCACTACTGAAGATTCAGATTTGCTCTTGAAAGATGACTTCCTTTGCTTGGCCTTTTGACAAGAATCACATAGACCATCTAGATTGAGTATTGATTTTGGAAGTCCTCTTACAAGATCCTTTCTTATAAGCTCATTGATGTTGTTCAAATTGAGATGAGAGAGCTTCTTGTGCCAATTCCAACTCTCTTCATTTGACATTTTTGCAGTCAGACACACTGTTTTTCCATCAGAGTTTGTTACCAAACTTGCTTCATAAATATTGTTGCGCCTGTGTCCAACTAGAACAACTTTCCCAGTAGATTTACTGATAACTTCACAGTATTCACTATGAAAATCTACATGGTTTCCTCTGTCACAGATTTGACTCACAGATAACAGATTATGCTTGAGTCCTGAGACTAGAGCTACATTTGTGATGATGACACTTCCAAGATTAATATTGCCATATCCCGGAGTGTGTCCTATGTTGCCATCTCCATAGGAAACTTTTGGGCCAGCCTTCTCCTCAAAGTCTGATAGCAGGGCTTTATTTCCAGTCATATGTCCTGAGCATCCACTGTCTAAGATAAGTGTGCTCTCTATTATACCCTGCAATCACAAACAAACACTAAGTGTTAGTTTTGAGGATCCAGACTTGCTTGGATCCTTTGTCTTTCTTAACAGTGTTAGTTTTTGCAGCGGAATTAGCATTATCAGAGTTTAAACTAACATTGTCAGATTTTACACTAGCAGAGTTTGCTCTAACCCATTTCAAGTTGGGTTTTAGCTCATAATAGTTATGATAAATTGCATGATAACTCTTACATGTGTAAATAGAATGCCAGGTGCTCCCACAATGTTTGCATAAAGTCTGTGGTCTTACTCTAACATAATCATTCTTTACTTCTGAAGTAGAAGATATAGAATTAATATGTTTGTTCTTAGTGCAAAATCTAGCAAGATGATTAGAACTACCACAATTATAACATGTTTTTCTTGAGGCACTAGCATTAGGCATATGATTATTTCTATTATTTATGCCTACTTTTCCATTCCTATTTCTCTTGGACCCTTTAGGTTTCATGGCAGACTTAACCTCTTTGAGCTTATGTTTAAACTGTTTTCCTGTCATTAAACCAACATTAACCTGCTTCTCACAGATTTTAATTGGTTCTTTAACAGCTTCTAGCTCAACAAGCTTCTCTGTTTTAGATTCAATATCTACTTGTTCAACACAAGCTTCAACTGGCTCCATAACAGCTTCTTTCACAACTACAGATTTTAGCTTGGTGGATTCTGGAACAAATATCACAGGTTTAAGTTGTGGTTTAACCTTAACTTTGTCTTTAAACCTAAGTTCATCATTTTCACAATAACCTAAACCTACAGAATCAGTCTGAAACACTTGATGAGTGTCTCTTCCAGAATCTGTCCAAGTCTTGATTATTTTTCTTTCTTTTTCTAAATCAAATTCTAGTTGCTTATACCTTTTAAGCAACTCCTGTTCAACATAAACAGCATCATCTCTTTCTTTTTGAATCTGATTCATATTCTCAAGTTCTCTTTCAAGAAACTTGTTTCTATCTTTAAGACTAAGATTCTCAGATTTAATTCTTTCATTCTCTAAAGTCTGATCCCTATAGCTAACATGAACACTTTTCAGATATACTCTTAACTCAGATATATTATCAGTATCATAAGCATAAGTAGTTAGGGGTACCTTATTTTCAGAAGATTCAGTCTCATCTCTGACAGTTGCCATAAGAGCATAGTTTTCTCCATCATCAGAATCTGAAGTATCTGCCCAGTCTTTGCCTTTAGAGATGAGTGCTTTCTCAGATTTGCCTTTCTTGCACTCTGGAGCATAATGACCCATCTCCTTACACTTGTAGCACTGGATTTGAGACTTATCCTTCTTGCCAGACTTGGTCTCCTTTCCATCAGACTTTCTGAAACTTCTCCTTTCAGAGTTTGAATCTTTCCTTGAGAATCTCTTTCCTTTCTTGAAGTTCTTGAATCCCATCTTCTTAAAGGTCTTCACCATCAATGCAGCCATTTGCATCAACTCCTCTTCATCATCCTCAGAGTCAGAAGCTTCATCAGAGTTTAAGTCATCATCAGAGTTTGATGACTCACTTTCAGATTTAATAACTAAAGCCTTTCCCTTGGCTTTCTTCCTTGATGATTCCTTCTTGATGGGCTTCTCCTCGACTTTGAGAGCAACAGATTTTGTTTTCTTGCTTGACCTCCTGTTTCTTTGTTCTATCTCAAGTTCATGAGTCTTTAACAATCCATAGATCTCATCAAGATCTGTATCAGCAAGATCATAATTATCTCTGATTGTTGTTGCCTTTAAATCCCACTTTTCAGGTAGAGATAACAGAAACTTGAGATTTGACTCTTCAAGTTCATATTCCTTATCTACCAGAGACAGATCATTCAACAGTTTGCAAAATCTGTCATAAGTCTCAGTCAAGGTTTCATTAGTTCTTGAATCAAAGTGCTCATACTCCTGTGTGAGTATTGTTTTTCTGTTCTTCTTAATAGCACCTGTTCCCTGGCATCTGACTTCTAAAGCATCCCATATCTCTTTGGCAGTTTTGCAGCCAATTACTCTGTTAGACATTACATTATCTAAAGCACTGTGGAGAAGATGTCTAACCTTTGCATCCTTTGCAATTGATGAGATATCCTCAGGAGTCATATCTTTCTTTTCCTTTGGAACAGTCTTTTGTGCTTGACCATCAACAACAGGGGACAATTTAGTTGGCATATGAGGACCATCATTAATTCTGTCAAGGTATTCTGGATCTGTAGCCTCCAGAAACATGGTCATCTTCACCTTCCAAATCGGATACTCTACTGGCCTGAGAATTGGAACCCTGATTGTTTCATATCGACTCACAGAATTGGGCTTAACCTGTTCAGCCTTAGGAGCAGTTTGATTTTCTTCAGACATGATTAATACTGTGTTTGAATCGTAAAACTGTATATATTAAACAGCCTTGGCTCTGATACCAATTGTTAGGCCGAATACACAATATAATCAAGTATGTATGAGAATAACGATAATTAAGAACACTGTTTATGAATCAATAAACTGTATTTAAATTAACAGCTTCTCTCTTTATGATGTTAATGAATCACAAAGAGCTTCTAGGTTACAAGAATAATATATCAATATTCGCGCGTCCCTTCTAGGGATAACCTATCTGTGTTTATATAGTACACAGCTACATACAATCCTTATCTAATTGATATTCCTACAAGTTAGCTATACAAAACTTATCAATTAAGGATTGCTTCTTATCTTCCATTCTGTTTCCTTAGCTGTATCAATATATTCTGCTTCTTTCCATCTTCAGAATATATTGCTTCTAGAATCTTCAATTCAGCACCGACAGCTAATTCAACTATCACCCTGTCAGACTTTAAATAAACTCTGACCGGCTTCAATTAAACTCTTCACCCTGTCAGAGTTTAACTAAACTCTGACTGGCTTCTGATAAACTCTTGTCAGTACCTGTTGCTTAAACACTGATAAACAAACATTAGCAATTATATCTAACATGCCTGTGTCCAACTAGAACAACTTTTCCAGTAGATTTACTGATAACTTCACAGTATTCACTATGAAAATCTACATGGTTTCCTCTGTCACAGATTTGACTCACAGACAACAGATTATGCTTGAGTCCTGAGACTAGAGCTACATTTGTAATGATAACACTTCCAAGATTAATATTGCCATATCCCAGAGTGTGTCCTATGTTGCCATCTCCATAGGAAACTTTTGGGCCAGCCTTCTCCTCAAAGTCTGATAGCAGGGCTTTATTTCCAGTCATATGTCCTGAGCATCCACTGTCCAAGATAAGTGTACTCTCTATTATACCCTGCAATCACAAACAAATACTAAGTGTTAGTTTTAAGGACCCAGACTTGCTTCGATCCTTTGTCTTTCTTAACAGTGTTAGCTTTTGCAGCGGAATTACTATCAACAGAGTTTAAGCTAACATTGTCAGACTTTACACTTGCAGAGTTTGCTTTAACCCACTTCAGATTGGGTTTTAGCTCATAATAGTTATGATAAATAGCATGATAACTCTTGCAAGTATAAATGGAATGCCAAGTGCTCCCACAGTGTGTGCATAAAGTTTGTGGTTTAACCCTTACATAATCATTCTTTACTCCTGATGTAGAAGATAAAGAATTAATATGTTTGTTCTTAGTGCAAAATCTAGAAAGATGATTAGAACTACCACAATTATAACATGTTTTCCTTGGAGCAGCACCAGTAGGCAAATGATTATTTCTATTATTTATGCCTATCTTTCCATTCCTATTCTTCTTGGACCCTTTTGGTTTCATGGCAGATTTTATTTCTTTCAGCTTATGATTAAACTGTTTCCCTGTCATCAAACCAACATTAACCTGTTTTTCACAAGTTTTTACTGGCTTTCTAACAGCTTCTCTTTCCATAAGTTTTTCTGTTATAATATATTCCTGTTTTTCACAGGCTTCATCTGATTTCATATCAGCTTCTCTTATTACAACAGATTTTAACTTATTAGCTTCTGAAACAAATTTCACAGGTTTAAGTTGTGGTTTTACCTTAACCTTGTCTTTAAACCTAAGTTCATCATTTTCACAATAACCTAAACCTACAGAATCAGTCTGAAACACTTGATGAGTGTCTCTTCCAGAATCTGTCCAAGTCTTGATTATTTTTCTTTCTTTTTCTAAATCAGATTCTAGTTGCCTATACCTTTTAAGCAACTCCTGTTCAACATAAACAGCATCATCTCTTTCTTTTTGAATCTGCTTCATACTTTCAAGTTCTCCTTCAAGAAACTTGTTTCTATCTTTAAGACTAAGATTCTCAGATTTAATTCTTTCATTTTCTAAAGTCTGATCCCTATAGCTAACATGAACACTTTTCAGATATACTCTTAACTCAGATATATTATCAGTATCATAAGCATAAGTAGTTAGGGGTACCATATTTTCAGATGATTCAGTCTCATCTCTGACAGTTGCCATAAGAGCATAAGTTTCTCCATCATCAGAGTCTGAAGTATCTGCCCAGTCTTTGCCTTTAGAGATGAGTGCTTTCTCAGATTTGCCTTTCTTGCACTCTGGGGCATAATGACCCATCTCTTTGCACTTGTAGCACTGGATCTCAGATTTGTCCTTCTTTCCAGACTTGGTATCCCTTCCATCAGACTTTCTGAAATTCTTCTTCTCAGAATTTGAATCTCTCCTTGAGAATCTCTTTCCCTTCTTGAAGTTCTTGAACCCCATCTTCTTGAAGGTCTTCACCATCAATGCAGCCATTTGCATCATCTGTTCTTCATCATCATCAGAGTCAGAAGCTTCACCAGAGTTTGAGTCATCATCAGAATTTGATGACTCACTTTCAGATTTAATGACTAAAGCCTTTCCCTTGGCTTTCTTCCTTGATGATTCCTTCTTAATGGGCTTTTCCTCGACTTTGAGAGCAACAGATTTTGTCTTTTTACTCAATCTTCTATTCCTTTGTTCTATCTCCAGTTCATGAGTTTTCAATAACCCATAGATTTCATCAAGATCTGTATCAGCAAGCTCATAATTATCTCTTATTGTGGTTGTCTTTAAATCCCACTTTTCAGGTAGAGATAACAAAAACTTGAGATTAGACTCTTCAAGCTCATATTCTTTATTAACCAGAGACAGATCATTCAACAGTTTACAAAATCTGTCATAAGTCTCAGTCAAGGTTTCATTAGGTCTTGAATCAAAGTGCTCATACTCCTGTGTGAGTATTGTCTTTCTGTTCTTCTTGATAGCACATGTTCCCTGGCATCTGACTTCTAAAGCATCCCATATCTCTTTGGCAGTCTTGCAGCCAATTACTCTGTTAGACATAACATTATCTAAAGCACTGTGGAGAAGATGTCTAACCTTTGCATCTTTTGCAATTGATGAGATGTCCTCAGGAGTCATATCTTTCTTTTCCTTTGGAACAGTCTTTTGTTCTTGTCCATCAACAACAGGGGACAATTTAGTTGGCATATGAGGACCATCATAGATTCTGTCAAGGTATTCTGGATCTGTAGCCTCCAGAAACATGGTCATCTTAACCTTCCAAATCGGATACTCTACTGGCCTGAGAATTGGAACCCTGATTGTTTCATATCGACTCACAGAATTGGGCTTAACCTGTTCAGCCTTAGGAGCAGTGTAAGACCCCAGATTTTGGGTAGAATTAAAACTTTTATTATATGTTGATGTAAATATGGATAGTGGCAATGACTTTGAGAATCAAGTTATGAAATGAATATGAATTTCGGTTTTCAAACATTTTGAGAATAGTAAGAATGGACTGAACACATAAATAAGAACAATCAATCTGGAAGATAAGAATACAATACTCCAGGGAAGGAAAGTATTTTTATGTCATCCAAATCAATATCTGGAATACATCCGACAACTCCATAAACAAGATAGCGTACGCCCGAGAAATCACTAGAACGTTTTCTAAGTGCAAAGAGTAAAGAGAAAATAGATCAGGAATATTGGAACGGATTTTGATCCAAAGGATTATAGAAAAACCACTGATGAATAGTAACTCTTCATTTAAAAGTTTTTCAGACCACCCTATATGCGGGACGATATAATAAACTTTCAAAGTCGCATTAGTGATCTACGATGGAAATGAAAGAATGCAGAAGCTGTCAGAATCGGAAAAATAGCATTTTTCGTTTTCTCCGAAATTTCACCAAAAACGGACTAAATAATTATTATTTGAAGATATTTAAGGATTTAAATTATTAATTCTATGGATATGGATTTGATAAATGAATTAGAAGTATCGAGAACGATTTCGGTAAAATACCTCGATAGAACCCTCGAGGAACCTTGCGAGCGTTCTACGAAATTAAACGAACCAGAAAAGCTACTTTATTCCAAGCCAATGCATGCTTGCCAAGTGTCAAGACAAGAAGAGACCAAGGGTGATGACTCACCACATTGGATAAATATCAAGTAATTAAACAAGATAAGAAGAAAAAGAAAAAGGAAGAGAAATTCGGGAGAGAAATGAGAAGAAAAATGGGAGAGAAAGAAATGATCATAACTTGAGATTCCGTGGTCCGTTTTTGGCGTTCTACCACTCAAATCGAAGCTCTCGAGAAGCCCGACGTAACCATGGTAAGCAATCACCTCAACTCCGTGATTTACCCCTTCGATTCAGTGATTAACAGTTGGAGAAGATGATGAATAGTAACTTGTATCTTGTTTTGTTTTGTTTTGATAATGAGTTTGTAGCTTCCAAAGGTTGTATTAAGCAAGAATCTAAGGCTACATCAGGAGTATGGCAGAAAGCAAGCTTGGAGGAGGTATAATTTTGAAACCCTTGAATTATTATAAGGATTATGGATGATTAATGGTGTTATGCATGATTATAGCCTTAGTTGTTATGATTGGGTTTCGATTTAAGTGATAATGAGTTATATGAACGGAAAGGCATTGCTTGGCCTCAGTTCTATGATATATAAGATGTATGTGTTATGTGGAGCGATCGTTATGTATTTTGGATGATTTGAAATTTGGGAATATCCGAGTTATAGCCGTCGTAATGCCCAAATTTTTACCTACTGATTGGTTCTCTGTTTTTCCTCTGTTAGAGCTCGACCCTTGAGTCCTAATGCCCATGATTGTGTAGTTTATGTTATAAGCTTCGTAATGATATGTGATTCGCCTAATTTGGCCGAATGGTTTAAGAGTTATGCTAGTTTTAGTAATCGTGGTTCAAAAGGTTGCATCGCAGAAATGTAACTACTTTGATGCTAAGTCAAAGACCTCTAAGAGTCGAATCCAAATGTGAAACTTTGGGATATAATGATAAGGACAGTTAGCAAGCCTTGTGCGAAGATTTCGAATCAAAAAGATTATTAGTTGATTTTATAAAAATGTTTTAGCCGAGGTTGCGCAAGTGTAAATTCACTGAAAACAAGACTTAGAACCAAGGTTCCAAATGGTTAAGTATAACTTGGATTTGAGGATGGATTTCGAACCAAACTTATGATATAAGTATTTGATGAATAACATGGATTTAGTATGACGTTAGAGCAAGCAAGTAATGCCTTGGTTGTGTTTCGTTTATGTGTTTAAGCATTGAGTACAAGTGAATTATCCAGGGGATTAATCGTACGTTTTCTTTGACTTTGTCTAGATTGTCCGGCATCGTCGCGAACCCCTATCACTTCTCGAGCATCAGGCAAGTTTTCTAAATCTATACTTTGAAGTATTGATTATATATTACTGCTTTTGCCATATGTGGAGTTATACAGTTTTTGCGATACATGTTATATATTGTATAAAATAGAATTTGACTTTTGGATATTATACGAGCTTTGAGATAATGTACTTACGAACCGGTATACCTTGTAGCTCTATGGATAAGAGCATGTTCATTGTTTCGACTTTAGACCGGGAGTCGATATTTTTGTTATATAGATAGTCGTGGAAACCCGGAGGGATTCCAGCGGCAGAGTACTATTCATCTTGAGGAATATTATTATTAAACATTAATTATGTTCCGGAAAGTATTTATTACTTGGAAATGATTTGATTATGGGCTTCTAAGCTAGATATGGGATATTAGTTAGAAGCCAGGTTTTTATAAATGCCCTAGGATAAGGGCGGGTGATTTTCTCTAAGATCAGAAGTAATTATATTTCGGTATATGCTAAGGATTATTTTTCCGATAAAGATATCGGGTACTGTTATTCGAGAATTAATTATTTAATTAAAGTATATGATTTATGAATATTCATTTGAGGATTATTGACTTAAAGTATATTATTTATGAATTATCATTTGAGGAGTATTGACTTAAAGAATATTAGTGTGAATATTCATTTAAGGATTATTTATTTAATGAATACTACTTTTGAATATTTATTTGAGATTTAATTATTTAATGAATATTATTTTGAATATTCATTTGAGATTAATTATGTAATGAATATTACTTTCGAATATTCAAATGAGATTTATTAATTAAGGAATATTATTTCAGATATTCATTTGAGGTTTACTTAATCGAAGAATATTATTGTGAATATTATCTGAGGATTATTTAATGAATATTATTTTTGAATATTCATTTGAAGATTAATTATTTACTTAATGAATATTATTGTAAATATTCATTTGAGGATTATTTATTTAATGAATATTATTTTCAAATATTCATTTGAGGATTACTTACTTAATGAATATTATTTTCAAATATTCATTTAAGATTTACTTATTTAATAAATATCATTAAGTATTTGTAAATCAAAAGAGGTTCCCAAAACATTGTTTTTCCATTTGAATCTGTCTTTTAAGAAGATTTAAATGCTTGCTCAACTATCAAAAATATGGGAAACCTGATTTAAGTGACTACTACTCCTTTTAAACTCTCAATTCAAAAACTGTCAAGGGACAGATATTTTCTTGGAGCAATTTAATTGCTGCCAGTCTAATGTTATGTTACCACCTCAATGATCGAGGGGTAAATTCATGGAACAAGTCGATAGCCATTAACAAGCATAGCTTGGGAAATATTGGGGAATCTTCCTTTCCAACCTAGATATAACTACTTAGTGGAGTCGTATCAACAAGTGTTACACTTGGGGAAAGGAGGACGATCTTTACGTTTCAGAGTCATGGATTTCATCTGAACTAGGAGTGGTGTAAGTGGTCTAGTTGCGCGGACCCATCCAACTTTTATTGGCCCAACCGTTGGCCGGGAGGTCACTGTAAGGCGGTAGACAATGTCAGGCTGTCGTGATTCTTCCATCTACATGTAGAAAACTATTTGAGCGGTGCGACCTGCTACTGATCATAGCAAGGTTAGGCACAGCGGGCGCGGTAGCAACTCCTGTATTGGTTCATCATCCAATTTGGATATTCCTGCAACATGTATTGGGGTGAAGAACCGATCATGTTTGCAGGAGGTTGAAAAGTGTTTGGAAATGAAGTGTCAATAAATTCTTGTAACTTCATCTTTTATTTTATGAGTTATGACTCTGTGGATACCTTACATAACATGAGTTATGGTAAGGGAGTTGTTTATACGGAATCACCTTATAACTTCATCTTTTAAGATATGTGTTGATATTCTGCTTACATAGCAGATATTTTTGGAAAGGTTATATTGGTTTACTTTGAAACCTCATCTTCTATATTATACTAGAACTTCGTTCATAATATAGCAAAAGTTTGCAGAAATATTATGAAATGATATTTGAAGTACAATAATGGTACTGTTTTTGGGAATACATTCCGATAAGGATATAATTTCAGTATCAAGATATTTTGACAAATTATTGTCTTATACCCGCTTTATTCTGGGTTGAGTTAAAGGCAGAATTATGCCATACTTTTATTTCCTTGCTGAGCTATCGCTCACTCTTGCTATTGTTTTATATATATTATATAGCAGCGAAGCAGGATGCCAATGGGACGGCACATACCCCGCAAGGCGTTTTCATAAACAGTTTCTAGCAGTGATCCCGAGAGTAGTACGAACTAATCGAATCGGGCTACAGTTGTTGGTATTCAACTTATGTATAGATATGAATGGTATGAGAGGATTGTGAACATGAGAAGGCTAAGTTGGTAATGTAACATTTCCTAGAAATTGTATCAGTGACAGATTCAAAGACATTTGGGTATTGTAATAAAAATTATTATTCCGCAGTTGTTGTATTGTGTCGTTTCTGAGACTCTAACCTGTGTGTGTGTGTGTGTGAGAGAGACACATATTGTGGGGTCATGAGCAGGTGAATTATGAACGTTGTGAGTAATACAGGTAAGGCAAGGAGTAAATGGATCGTGACTACTCTAAATCCCTGACCCCGGATTTGGGGCTGTTACAGAAATGGTATCAGAGAGTTAGGTTACAGTCCTCAGAAACGATAGGAGATCGAGTCTTACAATACCCGTAATAGTGATAAGAGCATCTGGAGCTCAAATTGAGTTCGTAGTCGGGTTAGAAGACATGACCCTGACTGTTTAAGATAAAGCCCGAGAAGGGACTTCTTCTGGGAAACCGTACTTAGGACTTCATGGTTAGTCACCTCGATTCGTATGAGTTATAGATGGATGGGATTCTGAGATACCAGATCCCGAGGCCTTCGAGTAGGCAATTGATGATGCGTTCCTTGAAATGGACGGAGACCCGATAAAGGAAGATCCATAGGAGGATCTAGAGGAAGACCCTATAGTGGGTCAAGGAAAGAATCTTGTAGAGGACGTGTTGATTGATAAAGATGTAGTATGTTACTTGAGGTCGTATAATAGGACCGGACGAACCTTCAGAGGTCAAATAAGTGCCGAGACGAGGGTTTAAGGATCGTTTATGATTCATCGGGAGATATGACAAAGAAAATGGAATAGAGTCTCCAAAGCAGAAGAGGTAAAGGCAGTATAACCAGTATCAGTGGATTGATTCGACTTGAACGAAACCTGTTACTCGTAGTCGGTTGTAGTTACCCATAAGGAGGCGGCATGCGTAAGAACCAAGGTGTTCAGATTTTTACGAACGATTAAGGGTACTTAGTTGCCTAGTATAGTGAAAGGAATTGCTTTGGCTATGAGGTTTCAATCCCCCACGACCAGCGATTCCACTGGAAAGAGTATCTATTACATCATTGAGGGATTTTATTATCCCAAGGAGAACTTTGGGTATATGTACCATGCAAATGTTATTGTAAGACAAGCACGCTAAGGCGGAATCGAGAACGAGATTTACCACCCTCAGGAAACCAGGAAGAAATTATGAGGATAGAACCGAAAGGTCGGAAATCAGATCCGAGTATTACTAGTGAGTAAATAGATTGATCAAATTTCCCTGATTTTGGAAAGAAATTCAGCAAATTTTGGCAAACCTTGTCTTTCTGATTACCAGAGGATGTCACCAAAGAGAGTGGAAACTAGGGTGAACCTTGTGGATTGGGTAAGATGACCGCTATATGGGTTGGTGGACAGACCCTGATTGCTACAACTGATGGTAAAGATAAAATGATGAAGTTGATATTGGACGGTAAAGGCGAAATATATTTAAGGACCAAGACGGACTGAGAAATTCCGGGATTGACTTAAATGAAAAGGCTATTGTGCCAAAAGTGTTAAGCTTAAGTAGCGCACGGGATTGATATGGGAGAAGGAATATTGGGTATAAGGATGGTTGAAATAGATACCGGATTTAAGCTTGTAGTTTCTAACGAGCTTCCGAAGTATCGCCCAGTCGACATGTTGAATTGTCATTGCTATGGGTGACAACGGTATCGAAGTCTTCTTATAGAACAGAACGCTTACTTGAGATGTTTGCGCCTAGTCGAATAGAATTCCCTGCGATTGCAAAGGTCGATGGTTGAATCCTTAGCGACTATTATAAGTCGGCAATGACGTAAGTATCGAACACCTTAGGGTGCGTGGAAAAGAAAAGCTTTGGAATTGAACGATTATCCATCAGAGGAGCCGACATAAAAGGCATCCGTAGAGACCTTGGTAGTACCCTCCCCATTTGCAAATTGTGTGGGATATTTCCCCAATCTATGATCTATCTTGACCTCTTTCGAAGAAAGAATTCCGGTAAAGGGTATATTCCCCCTTCGAAGTTATTTTATAACACTTGTGTTAAATCATATTTAATTTCAATTGTGTTAGAGGCTGTCACGATGCCTACTTTCAAGTTTTTCAAAGCCCTGTCAAATGATGTTATTCAAGCTTCCACTTTTCTTCAAATAATGAATAACCCTTGCTTGTTAAGTACCAGTATCTTCTTGGTTATTCTTTTCTTTGTATTTTCTTTGGAAACCGCACCTTTGGAATCTGTTCAATTTTAATCCAAGGTGTTCCTTTAAGAAATATTGTCGAAAGACGATAATCATTAAATTGATATCGAATTGCTTTCATACTTTTCAACTTCCACTGAGACGAACAACCCTATACTTATAGGGGCTACAAGAACTATCTGTCTGTGTGATAGAAGTCTGATGGGACGCCATCACTTGTAAGTTGTGAAATACAAGAAGGCTAATTACCTTTAGTAATGTCTCAATCGAGGCACACAACGTTGAGTTCTTATGATCATGTTGATCTCTCGGTAAATTCTTTTACCTCCAATAAGGTTACCTTAAAACTCATAACCTTATGATCACCAGTGTGTGACATTATCTTTGATATGGGAGCTATCTTTCAAGGCCCCATAATTTTTGTTATCCTCATTGAATTCCGAGGGGAGGCCAACCAGACCAAATAAGTCAAAATTCGCTAATAGGAAGTAGATTCGCAACGAAATCGCCTATGACAGGAGCGAATCCCTAAGACGAATAGAATGTTAGTGACATATCAATGAAATTGGTTTATTCTCCCAAGGATATTATGATAATGGAAAGCATGTCAGTTGATATATGTGAAAGGAATAGCGATGTGCCGTGAACTCCAGTGACGACGGTGTTAGATAGATGCCCTATAGTGAGATTGAGATTTTGGAGGAGTTGTTTACGAATGGACACTACCTCTGGGTTAGCAAGATAAGTACCGACGATGGAGTCAGAGGGAGCTGGTATTGTGACTTGTGAGAGGTGCAGCGTGTGCTGTTTTAAAGGAATAATTTCCGGAAAGATATGGAGACCCGGATGAAAATGAAAGGTAAAGAGTTAAAACAAGAAACCATGACTGTGACCGAGTATGAGGCCAAGTTTTCCGAATTATTGAGGTTTGTTCCGGAGTTTGTGAACACAGAATTAAAGAAAGCCGGTAGGTTTCAACCAGGGCTACCTCCAACAAGCAGCCCACTGCCAGGACCTTTAAATAGCAGGTACCCTTCTATACTATTTAGACAGAGCTAATGTATCGTTGTATATCAAGAAGTTGCATGACAATTAAACCTTAAGGCTGAGCCGCTAAGGGAATAATTACAAGTAGAAATAGTCAATTGAGGGATTTTCCCATAGGACTGGTACATCCAGGTTGTGAACTAGAAATATGAGGTCGACACTTTTGATAGACCTGATTCCTTTCAAGTTGGGAGAAGATGATATTATAATAAGGATGGGTTGGTTGACACCCAATGGAGCCAATTGATTGCAAAGAAAAAGAGTAATAATTAAAGGATGGAGGCAGATTTAGAGATTCTTGAAGATAGTTTAGACTGAGAAACTATTACGCCAGAGATACGAGGCTTAATTAGCTCTTATGGTTGACGTCAAGAAAAGAGATACCAAGTATAAAGGGGACTACAATGCTTTTGGGAGATTGTACAAGGTTTTAATGAGCTACCAGATATCGATTTGGATGACATGAGAATGAGTACCGAGTACTTAGAGTATAGTGGGAATGAAAGAGTTAGTGACTCAGTTACAAGAGTTGTTGTTTAAGGGTATGATAGACCCAGTGTATCACCGTGGGGAGCCCCGGTTTTGTTCGTAAGAAAGAAAGATGGTAGTAGGAGATTGTGTATCGACTATAGAGAGTTGAGCAAGCATTACCATTAAGAATAGGTACCCTTGTAAATGATTGTTTGATCAGCGGAAGAACGCTGTGTATTTCCAAATTTATTCAAGAACTGGATATCACCAGTTGGAAGTTAAATCCGAGGATATACCCAAGACTGTGGTTCGTACCAGGAATAGACACTTCGAGTTTTCAGCGAGGTTATTTTGGGATTGACTAATGCACCCACAAATTTTTATGGAATGTAATGAAGTGGCTTTGAGTTATCCGTGATAGTAGATAACATGAAATGGAGAAATGGCTAAAATTGACCTAGGATTATGACTGTGAGATACACTACCATCCGGGGAAGGCCAATGTGGTGGCCGATGCCCTTAATTAAAATGAGACAGAGATGGATTCCGAATAATCGGGAATTAAAGGATGAGATTTTACACAAAACCCAAGTTAGTCAAACAAACTAGAAAGACAAAAGATTTCACCAACAAGCAACCAAGACAGACAGAGAAAGCATGCGGACTAAGCCCGCGAGTATAGAGATAGTACTGCTATTGATAAGCTAAATGGCAAGTTGATGAATGGCAAGCAAGTTTATGCTGGTGTATTTCTGTGCAAACAAGATAGAGAATATGAGGTTAAAGATTCGTGATGCTAAAGGTATCTCCAGGGAAAGAATAAATGAGATTTGAAAAGAAAGGGAAGTGAGCCCGAGATTCATTGGGCCATCTGAGATTTAAGACGCGCCAGGAAGGTGGCCTACGAGCCAGCCTTACCCCCCAAACTTGTAGAATGGTCATAACGGGGTTCATGTGTCAATGCTACGTCAGTATACTATAGATGCCCGGCATATGTAGAGTACGAGCACGTAGACATACAACCAGACTTGACCTATGTGGAGCAACCAATGAAAATTATAGATCGAAAGGAACAAGTACTCCGAAACAAGGTCATCAAACTAGCCAGAGTGGTATGGAGGAATCATAATGTGGAAGAATCAACTTGGGAGCTAGAGAGCGAGATGCTAGAAAGATATCCCCATTTGTTTTCAGAGTGATTCCGGGACGGAATCCTTTTAAGGAGGGGAGACTGTAAGACCCCAGATTTTGGGTAGAATTAAAACTTTTATTATATGTTGATGTAAATATGGATAGTGGCAATGACTTTGAGAATCAAGTTATGAAATGAATATGAATTTCGGTTTTCAAACATTTTGAGAATAGTAAGAATGGACTGAACACATAAATAAGAACAATCAATCTGGAAGATAAGAATACAATACTCCAGGGAAGGAAAGTATTTTTATATCATCCAAATCAATATCTGGAATACATCCGACAACTCCATAAACAAGATAGCGTACGCCCGAGAAATCACTAGAACGTTTTCTAAGTGCAAAGAGTAAAGAGAAAATAGATCAGGAATATTGGAACGGATTTTGATCCAAAGGATTATAGAAAAACCACTGATGAATAGTAACTCTTCATTTAAAAGTTTTTCAGACCACCCTATATGCGGGACGATATAATAAACTTTCAAAGTCGCATTAGTGATCTACGATGGAAATGAAAGAATGCAGAAGCTGTCAGAATCGGAAAAATAGCATTTTTCGTTTTCTCCGAAATTTCACCAAAAACGGACTAAATAATTATTATTTGAAGATATTTAAGGATTTAAATTATTAATTCTATGGATATGGATTTGATAAATGAATTAGAAGTATCGAGAACGATTTCGGTAAAATACCTCGATAGAACCCTCGAGGAACCTTGCGAGCGTTCTACGAAATTAAACGAACCAGAAAAGCTACTTTATTCCAAGCCAATGCATGCTTGCCAAGTGTCAAGACAAGAAGAGACCAAGGGTGATGACTCACCACATTGGATAAATATCAAGTAATTAAACAAGATAAGAAGAAAAAGAAAAAGGAAGAGAAATTCGGGAGAGAAATGAGAAGAAAAATGGGAGAGAAAGAAATGATCATAACTTGAGATTCCGTGGTCCGTTTTTGGCGTTCTACCACTCAAATCGAAGCTCTCGAGAAGCCCGACGTAACCATGGTAAGCAATCACCTCAACTCCGTGATTTACCCCTTCGATTCAGTGATTAACAGTTGGAGAAGATGATGAATAGTAACTTGTATCTTGTTTTGTTTTGTTTTGATAATGAGTTTGTAGCTTCCAAAGGTTGTATTAAGCAAGAATCTAAGGCTACATCAGGAGTATGGCAGAAAGCAAGCTTGGAGGAGGTATAATTTTGAAACCCTTGAATTATTATAAGGATTATGGATGATTAATGGTGTTATGCATGATTATAGCCTTAGTTGTTATGATTGGGTTTCGATTTAAGTGATAATGAGTTATATGAACGGAAAGGCATTGCTTGGCCTCAGTTCTATGATATATAAGATGTATGTGTTATGTGGAGCGATCGTTATGTATTTTGGATGATTTGAAATTTGGGAATATCCGAGTTATAGCCGTCGTAATGCCCAAATTTTTACCTACTGATTGGTTCTCTGTTTTTCCTCTGTTAGAGCTCGACCCTTGAGTCCTAATGCCCATGATTGTGTAGTTTATGTTATAAGCTTCGTAATGATATGTGATTCGCCTAATTTGGCCGAATGGTTTAAGAGTTATGCTAGTTTTAGTAATCGTGGTTCAAAAGGTTGCATCGCAGAAATGTAACTACTTTGATGCTAAGTCAAAGACCTCTAAGAGTCGAATCCAAATGTGAAACTTTGGGATATAATGATAAGGACAGTTAGCAAGCCTTGTGCGAAGATTTCGAATCAAAAAGATTATTAGTTGATTTTATAAAAATGTTTTAGCCGAGGTTGCGCAAGTGTAAATTCACTGAAAACAAGACTTAGAACCAAGGTTCCAAATGGTTAAGTATAACTTGGATTTGAGGATGGATTTCGAACCAAACTTATGATATAAGTATTTGATGAATAACATGGATTTAGTATGACGTTAGAGCAAGCAAGTAATGCCTTGGTTGTGTTTCGTTTATGTGTTTAAGCATTGAGTACAAGTGAATTATCCAGGGGATTAATCGTACGTTTTCTTTGACTTTGTCTAGATTGTCCGGCATCGTCGCGAACCCCTATCACTTCTCGAGCATCAGGCAAGTTTTCTAAATCTATACTTTGAAGTATTGATTATATATTACTGCTTTTGCCATATGTGGAGTTATACAGTTTTTGCGATACATGTTATATATTGTATAAAATAGAATTTGACTTTTGGATATTATACGAGCTTTGAGATAATGTACTTACGAACCGGTATACCTTGTAGCTCTATGGATAAGAGCATGTTCATTGTTTCGACTTTAGACCGGGAGTCGATATTTTTGTTATATAGATAGTCGTGGAAACCCGGAGGGATTCCAGCGGCAGAGTACTATTCATCTTGAGGAATATTATTATTAAACATTAATTATGTTCCGGAAAGTATTTATTACTTGGAAATGATTTGATTATGGGCTTCTAAGCTAGATATGGGATATTAGTTAGAAGCCAGGTTTTTATAAATGCCCTAGGATAAGGGCGGGTGATTTTCTCTAAGATCAGAAGTAATTATATTTCGGTATATGCTAAGGATTATTTTTCCGATAAAGATATCGGGTACTGTTATTCGAGAATTAATTATTTAATTAAAGTATATGATTTATGAATATTCATTTGAGGATTATTGACTTAAAGTATATTATTTATGAATTATCATTTGAGGAGTATTGACTTAAAGAATATTAGTGTGAATATTCATTTAAGGATTATTTATTTAATGAATACTACTTTTGAATATTTATTTGAGATTTAATTATTTAATGAATATTATTTTGAATATTCATTTGAGATTAATTATGTAATGAATATTACTTTCGAATATTCAAATGAGATTTATTAATTAAGGAATATTATTTCAGATATTCATTTGAGGTTTACTTAATCGAAGAATATTATTGTGAATATTATCTGAGGATTATTTAATGAATATTATTTTTGAATATTCATTTGAAGATTAATTATTTACTTAATGAATATTATTGTAAATATTCATTTGAGGATTATTTATTTAATGAATATTATTTTCAAATATTCATTTGAGGATTACTTACTTAATGAATATTATTTTCAAATATTCATTTAAGATTTACTTATTTAATAAATATCATTAAGTATTTGTAAATCAAAAGAGGTTCCCAAAACATTGTTTTTCCATTTGAATCTGTCTTTTAAGAAGATTTAAATGCTTGCTCAACTATCAAAAATATGGGAAACCTGATTTAAGTGACTACTACTCCTTTTAAACTCTCAATTCAAAAACTGTCAAGGGACAGATATTTTCTTGGAGCAATTTAATTGCTGCCAGTCTAATGTTATGTTACCACCTCAATGATCGAGGGGTAAATTCATGGAACAAGTCGATAGCCATTAACAAGCATAGCTTGGGAAATATTGGGGAATCTTCCTTTCCAACCTAGATATAACTACTTAGTGGAGTCGTATCAACAAGTGTTACACTTGGGGAAAGGAGGACGATCTTTACGTTTCAGAGTCATGGATTTCATCTGAACTAGGAGTGGTGTAAGTGGTCTAGTTGCGCGGACCCATCCAACTTTTATTGGCCCAACCGTTGGCCGGGAGGTCACTGTAAGGCGGTAGACAATGTCAGGCTGTCGTGATTCTTCCATCTACATGTAGAAAACTATTTGAGCGGTGCGACCTGCTACTGATCATAGCAAGGTTAGGCACAGCGGGCGCGGTAGCAACTCCTGTATTGGTTCATCATCCAATTTGGATATTCCTGCAACATGTATTGGGGTGAAGAACCGATCATGTTTGCAGGAGGTTGAAAAGTGTTTGGAAATGAAGTGTCAATAAATTCTTGTAACTTCATCTTTTATTTTATGAGTTATGACTCTGTGGATACCTTACATAACATGAGTTATGGTAAGGGAGTTGTTTATACGGAATCACCTTATAACTTCATCTTTTAAGATATGTGTTGATATTCTGCTTACATAGCAGATATTTTTGGAAAGGTTATATTGGTTTACTTTGAAACCTCATCTTCTATATTATACTAGAACTTCGTTCATAATATAGCAAAAGTTTGCAGAAATATTATGAAATGATATTTGAAGTACAATAATGGTACTGTTTTTGGGAATACATTCCGATAAGGATATAATTTCAGTATCAAGATATTTTGACAAATTATTGTCTTATACCCGCTTTATTCTGGGTTGAGTTAAAGGCAGAATTATGCCATACTTTTATTTCCTTGCTGAGCTATCGCTCACTCTTGCTATTGTTTTATATATATTATATAGCAGCGAAGCAGGATGCCAATGGGACGGCACATACCCCGCAAGGCGTTTTCATAAACAGTTTCTAGCAGTGATCCCGAGAGTAGTACGAACTAATCGAATCGGGCTACAGTTGTTGGTATTCAACTTATGTATAGATATGAATGGTATGAGAGGATTGTGAACATGAGAAGGCTAAGTTGGTAATGTAACATTTCCTAGAAATTGTATCAGTGACAGATTCAAAGACATTTGGGTATTGTAATAAAAATTATTATTCCGCAGTTGTTGTATTGTGTCGTTTCTGAGACTCTAACCTGTGTGTGTGTGTGTGAGAGAGAGACACATATTGTGGGGTCATGAGCAGGTGAATTATGAACGTTGTGAGTAATACAGGTAAGGCAAGGAGTAAATGGATCGTGACTACTCTAAATCCCTGACCCCGGATTTGGGGCTGTTACAAGCAGTTTGATTTTCTTCAGACATGATTAATACTGTGTTTGAATCGTAAAACTGTATATATTAAACAGCCTTGGCTCTGATACCAATTGTTAGGCCAAATACACAATATAATCAAGTATGTATGAGAATAACAATAAATAACACAGTTTATGAATCAACAAAAACTGTATTTATATTAACAGCTTCTCTCTTTATGATGTTAACGAATCACAAAGAGCTACTAGGTTACAAGAATAATATATTCAATGTTCGCGTCCCTTCTAGGGATAACCTATCTGTGTTTATATAGTACACAGTTACATACAATCCTTATCTAATTGATACTCCTAAAAATTAGCTATACAATTGATATCAATTAAGGATTGCTTCAGTCTTCTGTCCAGTCTCCTTAGCTGTATCAATATATTCTGCTTCTTTCCATCTTCAGAATATATTGCTTCTAGAATCTTTATCTTTGCACCGACAGCTAAGTCAACTTTCATCCTGTCAGACTTTACCAAACTCTGACCGGCTTCCTTTAAACTCTTCACCCTGTCAGACTTTAAATAAACTCTGACCGGCTTCCGATAAACTCTGATCAGTACCTGTTGCTTAAACACTGATAAACAAACATCAGCAATTATATCTAACACGATGCGATTAGAATACTAGTAACATATAACGGAGCCAGTTGTTCTCTCTCTATCGATTAACGTTACGATGTGGAAGAGGTGAAGTTAGATAATTCAAAAGTTGATTGGAAATTGGGGAAAAATGTGTAATTGTGCTGATGATATCCCGTGTTGTGGAAGATGAACATAATAGATTTGTGTCTCAATGAGAAGAACTTTTAAAAATTTGATGATAGGCTAATAATGGAGAATGAGTTGATCTTTGAGTATTTCAGGATTGTATGATATGGTTGCAAGTCTTTTGCTCACGATAGTTAAGGTAGATCTTGCCAGTCGATGTGGATGTATAGGATGAGAATCAAAATGACGTTGAGTTGATCAAGCTGTTTGAGAATTGAGATGGAACCATGGGAAAGGTGTCCTGAGTGTTACTGTGGATGTATCTTCTGAATTATTTAGGAATCAGATGGAGAGCAATTAAGTTATTGGAACTAAGTAGAACAATTTTTAAAGATATGGATTAAGTCACCAAGCTGATAAGGAATATTCTCACAATTATAGATAGGGAAAGAAGATGAAGAGGTGTTGATAAGGATTTAAAGACAATGGATGAGGTAATGAGTGATTGTTTTAAACTGAATATTTGTTTGGCACGGAAGGTATGTGATCGTTGAAAGCAGTTGTTAGATACATTGGAGGTAGATAGAGTTGACCCAAGAATATGGATGGCTGATAGTATGAGTAGAAAAAGGGAGATTAGAGACGTAATTATCTTTGGTACAAGGATTAGAAAGGATAGAGCTTTAAGGTTATGATAACAAGAGATTAATAAGAAGAAATGACGGAAATAAGGATTCAACCAGAATTGATTAAAGAGAAAGGGCTACATAAAGGAAAGAGTTATGGAAAAAGAAAAGGATTCAATTATAGGAGGGAATGAGAAAGTATAAGGAATAAGAAAGAAATGCAAGAATACATATGAGGGGTTTCAAAAGGATGTTAGTGTTGGTGAATATCTAAGTACTTGAGGTGTTGGAAAATGAAGACAGAATAACAGAGGTATAGTAGACAGTTACAACTAAAGAGATTTCTGAATGGAAGTGGAAACATGTTAAGATAAACTGTGTAGTAGAATTGCTAAGGCCTAGAGCTTATCGTGATGTTATTTGAGTTATTATTGACCGATTAACGAGAGATATTTATTAGACGAATTGGTTCATCTCTAGATATTTGAATGAGGTAATAGTACGGCATGGAATGACGGGTTCAAATGTATTTGACAGAGATCCGCAACTTAATTAAAGAATTCAGACAGACTATGGTTGTGTACTAAAATTTTAAGGTAATTGGAAGGACCATTTACCGTTGATTAGATTTCCTTACGACAACAGTTATTATGACAATTTTGAATTGCTACCTTATGTCGGTTTACTGCGTGTTAGGAAAGTTGCGTATAAGTTTGCGTACCACTCCATGAGTGGTGTATTCATAGTGTATTCCATAAAATACGAACCTATAGAGATCTAGTTAAATTGTTCTATGTTGAGTAACCGATTGAGATATTGAGTCAGTCTGAGAGAGTGATAAGTAATAGAGGAGTCAAATTAGTATGAGTATGAGGAGAAATCCTAAGGTTGAAGAGTCAACCTAGGAATTTGAGAATGAGATGTTGGAAAATATCCACCTGTGTTTGCGTAAGCTGATTCTGAGGACAGAATCCTGTTAAGGGGGGAAGGATGTAAGATCCGGGAAAATTACGTGTTATTATATGATGTGAAATGAATTTTTAATTTCATATTAAGAGTTATTAAATGATTTATCTGTTTAAACGTGCTAAGTTATTCGTTAAATGATTGAATATGTGATATTGTGGTGCTATGTGAAATGTGTGGGGAATTTGAAATTATTTTGAAAAGGATGTTATACTATTTTATTTTATTTTAATTATTGAAAAGAAAATTTGGATCGTTCCCAAATTATTCGGGACATTGGTATATCGTTCGTACCAATATTTCATTCGTTAAAGTGGGAAGTATTCGAAAATATTCGTAATAGAAGTATTTTGGTTCGTATATCTATTATGAAACGATACTTGTAGTTATCCGTACTTTATGGATGATTATCGTCTCGTAAGACGTGTATTCTGCTTTATTAAAGATTTAAAGCGTTTATTTTGTTAAATTGTATTTAAAGCGATCTATCGGATCAGTATCGATCCAAAAATGTCGTTTGGGGTATTATTTTCCGTTTATTATAAAAAGGCAAATCGTACTTTGTTTTCGTATAATCAAGCTTAATTACAGTTAAAAATCCGAAAAACCCTAGAACGTGTTCTTCGTGTTCTTGAGAATCAAACTCAATTTTGAAGGCGTTATCGGAATCCGATTTCGATGTTCTTGTAACCAAATCGAATCTCTCATCATCTTCTATCCAAATCCATCATCATCATCTGTGTGGGTATGATCCTTAAATTTTTCCGATTTTAATTATTTTTATTATTTCGAATTTTAGGGTTTAATTTGGGGAAAATCGTGTTATTGATTGTTCTTGTTAATTGATTGCATAATCATGTTGTTCGTGTCATGAGGAGTATGTGGGTGATTTTGAATTTAATTTCTGAGTTGGAAATCGACCAAATCGGAGTTTTTGAAGCTAATCGGAAATTTTCCAGTTTTGGCCGGAGTCTGAGTTGTGGTGACTGGTTCTCGTTTGTGTTAACACCATTAAATAGATCGTAGAAAGAGGGACGTGTTCATGTAATCATTGTTGGGGTTGGTGTTCAATTTCGAGTCGTCGGAAAATCGACCGTCGCCGCCGCCAGTGGTTCGCGGATCGATTTCGGCTTACTGTGGCATGTTTTGAGTTCGATTTTAGCTGAGTCAATGTCCCCTGATTGTTCCTGTGTTTTTGCCCAAAAGAAAGCGTGTGTTTTGGACGGATTATGGTCGCCGGATTCTGGGTTGGGTTGCCGGAACTCCGCTGGCGGCGGGTTGTTCTTGGCGACCCATATCCGTTCTTGGCGACCCGTTTTCAAACCCTAACCCGACCCGGTTGATCTTAAAAACACTAATTCCATTTTCTGAATAGTGTTTCTGGGTTTTTTTTATTTTAAAAATAATTCAAAAATAGTTTTATAATTCTAAAAATCATATCTTTGATTTAAAAATACATTTTATTATTCCGAAAATTTTATAAATTCATAAATATTTATTTAAATTCGAAAATTGATTAAATTTAATTATTTTAATTATTTTTGATTAATAATTAATTTATTTAATTAATTGATTACTTCTTTTAATCAGTTAATTCTATTTAATTAATTAAAAATTAAGTTTGATTATTTTCTAGCTTGGTTTATTTATTTAAAAATAGTTTGAGCATTTAAAGAGTGTCAATTAATTTTATCAATTGATTTATTTGCATTTAAAATACTTATATTGGATTTAAAAATCCGATTTTTGATTTAAAAATTGTTTGTGGCTTATTTAAATTCAAATAAGCTTCGTATGATGTTTTAAAAATAGTTATAAGTGCTATATGAATTGTATGAGTTGTGTAATGTGTTTTATAGTCCGTATATGCCCGTACTAGGGCAAGTATATGAGTTTTAAATATTATAAATTAGACCGGGCGTCCGATACGTAACCGGTTACTTGTTTAAATGTGTTATGTGAATGATGTGAATTATCTGTTGTTGAGTCATGCATGCGAATAAATTGTGTTGAGACTTGTTTGAGTATTTGGTCGTGTCTAATATCATCACGAGGGGTAGTTGGAATAGAAATTTGTCGGTAATGTTAGAAAGTGAGATTTACGAGGCCGTTGACTTGGATGTTGACTTTTTATAGTATGGGGATTGTCGTCAAGCGAGTTACGTGGATTACTTATGTGGTTGATTGCGATTGGTCTATCAATTGAGATGTGGATGTTTATGCAACGAAGATATCGGTAGGATCGGTAAGTGCGTCGAAGTTAAGTTACAATCATTTATGAAATATGAGGATTATACGTTGAAGACTAAGTACCGTCTCATGTTTGACTATCGAGGCTGGCACGTGGATTCGAAATGGTAGAAGCAGACTAGTGGTATTCGCAAGAGCGTTAAAGCAAAGAAGGACGGAAGTCGAGAATCGTGCGATAAGACAGAATAAGGAGGGATCGTATTGTTTCAGCATTACGAAATAGCTAAGGACCAGAGGCAAGTGTTTATACCCTTGCTTATTAATTAAGGGATATTATCTTGAATTATTAGTATGCATGTTGAATGCTTATTACTGAATTTTCAAATGTTGATTTCTTTGCATTGAATTGCAAGTATGTTATTTAATCTCGTAAATTGACGAGTACTCTTTTATACCTTTTGAGTTTAGATTCATATTTTCATATTGATTGGAAAGATATACTTATTATATTGAAAAGTTTGAAGAGATAATTATGGGCCGTATACTAAGGCTTTCTTTTAAAAGACATGATTTTAAAACATTAGGTTGGAATATTACCAACCCTAGATGAGCGGGAACTTGTGAACCCTATGAGGGAAAACTTATTCTGAAATTCTGAAGTGGTGTTGCTTGCCCTTCAAGTATTCCATTTTTCACCTTACACCTATGCAAACCTTGTTATCCTTTCTTGTTAATGCGATCATCTGATCCATTCCCTGATTCGAATTCATATATGATGTGCATGATTTAGTTTACTTCCTTCAATTACAAGGCTTATCTATTATAAGTACATGTTCGAAGGACTTGAACTATTTCTGTCAGAAGTTGATAAACCCTTGTTTTCTTCATTTATAAACTTCACCTTGAATTCTTCTTAAACTTGAACTTGACTCTCTTGTCATTTACCAGATTGGTAAACCTTAATTAATTCTCCCATAATGTGATGATTTGAACTATTGAGGCCATCTAGAGCCTGTTCTTTGAACCCTACTCTATATTGACTTGTTACACTTTCTGTTGATATCATATTGTCTGTTTCATATCAGATTCAATCTTGTTAAGCATGTTATTGTTTATTCTTTGAACCCTACTCTATATTGACTTGTTACACTTTCTGTTGATATCATATTGTCTGTTTCATATCAGGCTTAACCTTGTTGAGCATGTCATTGTTTATTTTTCATTGTTATCCCAGTTGTTGCATCGATCTCGTCGATATTTATGATGTTGTTACTTGCCATGTGTACTCCCCATTGTTGTGTCGATCTCGTCGATACTAGATTATATTGCTATCCCTTTATTGATTCTTCATAATTGAACTGTTTCCTGGAACGTGAGTTTTCCAGCAATTGTTGTATTAGGTTGTCGATTCTTCCGACACCTGATTGTCGAAGTAAGGTTGTCAATTGTTCTGACACCTGACGTATATAATATAGAATTGGAATGTTTTTAAAAATGGACCAATTATTGGTCGGGCCATTTATGGTCGATGTAATTTAGGCCCAGATTGGCCTTGGATCCGTAGAGGACTATGCATGAGCTAGTCCGGGGTTGTTGCGTGGCTGGCCAGCAGCACAACCTTTGATTTGATAAAATGTGAAAATCCAATTCTAGAATAAGTTCTTATTTCTGAGATGAGTTACATCCATATGTTTTGTTCTTATGAGTTATGACCTGATTCTCAGGTTTATTCGTTGCGTGAAGTTGTTGGTTCATTGATTAATAATAGTGGTTTCAATCTTGCTGAAATCACTTACTCTTAATTCATTTGGATTCCAAATAGTCTAAATCCACTTCCGTGATTCCATTGGCAGTCGTGAGATATCTATCTTGATGAGTTTTATTCATACCGCATATCCAGTCAGTACCATGTTGAAGTCTTGAAGTGCGTTCTTTATCCCTTGACCGAGCGAGAAACTGAATGAGAAATTGTGGTAAATTACCAAACTTAATTTGAAAATTTTAGAGATTTTAATCGCTCAAAAACAAAAGTTGTTATTTGAAAATCCAAAGTTTATTTTGGAAACCTTTCGTATTATATTTAATAATGCGCTTGCTGAGCAATTCATTCGCTCATACTTGTTTTATTTATATATATTTTAGCCTGCCAGAAAGAAGGTGTATTGGCGAGAGTTGTCCGCGTAGCTGATCAGAGATGGGGAAAGATATTAGCGTAAAGACGTTTTGATCCAGAGCATTGGAGCTAGTGAGAGGTTTTGTATATAGATGTTTTCTATTGAATAATGTATTGTATAAGATTAGTTGCCTGGTATACTTCTTATCGAAGTTATACTAGTGTATTAGAATTTTTTTGTAAAGAGAATGGTTGTAAGGAAGAAAAATTGTTGTAATGAAATTTTGGATTCTTGTTTCTAGCACTATAACCTTTAAAGATTCTTGGTAGAGTTGGGGTCACAGATATTATTATTATTGCGTTGATTTTATATTGAACAGGTTGTTTGGATTAAGAGTGCAGTGTGACGACCAAATCCTTTGACCCCGGATTTGGGGGCGTTACAAGCATTATCAGAAACAACTCTATCTTCATTATCTTCAGCAACATTTTCTGCAGTAGCTTCAGCGTTTGGCTGTGCAGCTTCAGGATTCTCAGAGTTTAGATTGACAAGAACCTCTGCTTCTACAGGAACAGACTTTTCAACAACTTCAACATGCTCAGAGTTTGCAGTGGCAAAAACCTCTGTTTCTTCAGGAATAGACTTAACTATTTCCTCTACTATAGCTTCATTTACTTTCTCTACAGCAGCTTCAGCATTTATCTGAGCAGTTTCCAGTACCTGATCAACCTCCTCACCCTTTTCTGGAATTGAATTATTGACAGAAAGAATTTCTGTATGAGTAGCAATTGACTCATCTATTATCTGGGTGGGTTGACCAGCTGCCACATCCTCAGTATCACAAAAACTGATACTAGGATGTGCTTAAATTTCGTCTTCAATATCCATCTCCAATATAGGTTCAAGAAAATCATCAGGAAAAGCAGCATTATCATCAGTGTTTGCTCTGGCTTCTTCAGGCACAGTAGCATTTGCAGAATGATTTTCAATCACAACCTCAGGAGCTTCAACTGGTGTAGAACCAGGAATCAATCCATCAAATAGGTAAGCAGCAACTAGCTTCCTCTTCTTAGCATTAGCAGATTCTGGTTCATCAGAAACCCTATTCTCATCATCAGAAGGTCTGTTTGCCCTTTTCTTCTTCCTTGAAGTACCAACTGAGTGTGGTAAATCATCAGCATTTGCAGGTGTTGCAGCCTTGTCAGCTTTAAAAGCTCTATGCTTAGTCCTACTCCCAGCCCTTGGCTTTTGAGAAGTAGATGGAAGAGGTTCAGAGTTTAGTAGTGGTTGTGGATTTAAAAACTGTTGGACTGAAGCAGGAAGCATCAAGTCATCAACATTCCCTTTCTTAACATCCTTGTTTGTTAGATCAGAGAATATTCTCTTATGTAATTTAAATGAGGGAATGACATCCTCCTCAGCTATCTCAACTCTAGCAACACACATAGAAAAGATTAATTGACAGAAACGAGAAAAATAAACAACACTCCTATTCTCTGTCATCTTTTCACCTATATTGTTCAAAACAAGTCTAGCATAGTCAAAATGAGCACCATAGAGAAGAGAATACCCAATTTGTAGACTGTCGATCGGAATTGCATCCCAATTAGTACACTTCTTCCCGAATGCCCTTGTAATGCAATCGAAAAAGAAACTCCACTCCTTCCTCAAGAATGGTCGCTTCAAATTCCCCGTCCTTGCCAAAGACCCAGAGTATCCAATCTCCCTCATCATACGCTGAAGTTTAGAATCACCAACAGAAATGGTGAACGCATTAAAGTCTTCACATCCAAGAGCATCTCTAACAGTGGTTGGAGTAACCACATACTCTTGTTCAGCAAATTCAAAGACAATTGAGGGAGTTCCTGATTCACCTCCATCATCATAAACACCTGTTTCCCAGAAGGCTTTGATTTGAGTACCAGATAACCGTGTTGGTTCCACTAAAGCTTGGCCAATATCAGATTGTGCAAGAAAATTTTGAAACAGGTGAAACGCCTCCGGAACATTTTCAATAGACAGTGGGGCTGCATAGTTATTAGGAACAAAATCGAGACCAAGAGACTGAAACATGGTTGTTGCCATTAGATCTTTCAAAGAAATCAGAGTTTATAGTTCAAGAAAGTGTTTAAGAGATGTATGCAGAAAGATGTTTGTAGAAATGTGTGTGTGATATGAAAGTATGAATGTGAGTCAGTTGTGAAAAGTTTAAACGAATTTGTGTATTGTATATTAATACAGAAAGAAAGTATTAAAAACTGAACCGTTTCTAATCAATACACACAACTGTCTTACTTCGTATAACGTGTGAGTGGGACACGTGGCACACATGCAATGATTTACAGCAAATAATTGACAGTTTCCAATGCGCATGCGCAGTAAAAACAGCAATTATTACCGCCCTGTACACTTTTCTAGACACTCAACCTCTCTCCTCTGTTTAATACACTCTTGAACAACTTCCCAATCATACTCTTTTTGAATTTTCAAAAAAAAGGTCTTTTCTCATAATTGTTAACTGTCTGAAACAAAGAATTAATTTTAATCATCAGAGATTAAAATAAAATTACCTCAGCGTAGAGTACACAACTCATCAGCTTTTACCAATTATCCTCCTTTATAAATAAACTCTTTTCACAAACTGTACAGGTGTGAGTATTTGTGTGTGAATTAGCAGAGTTTACTGAATATGAATATTTAGACCATCTCAAAGTGCATAAAATCCACAAACTAAAGCAGTAAAAACTGGTTGCCCAAACTCTCATTTAAAAGAAAAACTGATTTTTATATCTAAACTCTGTATTCTGATATCCTTTCATTTGGATATATCTTTTATTTTCACCCCCTTTAAATTTTTTTTTATTTTTTTTATTTTTTTTATTTTTCCAGTAATCAGTGGTTGGCACTAGTCACCAAAAATCAAAGATTTTAGCCCTTACTTCCTACAATAAGTTCCTGGATCTTCCTAGGCACAACATGATCTCAAAGGAATTTGTGCTCTTTTTGGCATCTTTTGATCTGAGGGTGAAATTATTTGCAACTTAATAATCAGAGTTTAGACTTTTCATCAGTTAATACAATTAATTTATGAGAGAAAACACAAACAGCTAATACAGACTCAGTGTTTAGGATCAATAAACTAAGAGATGCTATAAATATAGAGACAGTATCATGCTGTGTAAAATTTCTGCACATTTTATAATCAGAATTTATAATACTTAAAAGGATTCATGATTACTTACTGAAAATCATGCTTCATACAGCTTTCTTCATCGGTCAATATGTTAAATATAATTGCTGACGTTTGTTTATCAGTGTTTAAGCAACAGGTACTGACCAGAGTTTATCAGAAACCGGTCAGAGTTTAATTAAACTCTGATAGGGTAAAGAGTTTAAAGGAAGCCGGTCAGAGTTTATTTAAAGTCTGACAAGGTGATAGTTGAATTAGCTGTCGGTGATGAATTGAAGATTCTAGAAGCAATATATTCTGAAGATGGAAAGAAGCAGAATATATTGATACAGCTAAGGAAACGGAATAGAAGATAAGAAGCAATCCTTAATTGATATCAATTGTATAGCTAATTTGTAGGAATATCAATTAGATAAGGATTGTGTAACTGTGTACTATAAAAACACAGATAGGTTATCCCTAGAAGGGATGCGATCATTGAATATATTATTCTTGTAACCTAGAAGCTCTTTGTAATTCATTAACATCATAAAGAGAGAAGCTGTTAATATAATTACAGTTTGTTGATTTATAAACCTGTGTTCTTAATTGTTATTCTCATACATACTTGATTATATATTGTGTATTCGGCCTAACAATTGGTATCAGAGCCAAGGCTGTTTAATATATACAGTTTTACGATTCAAACACAGTATTAATCATGTCTGAAGAAAATCAAACTGCTCCTAAGGCTGAACAGGTTAAGCCCAATTCTGTGAGTCGATATGAAACAATCAGGGTTCCAATTCTCAGGCCAGTAGAGTACCCGATTTGGAAGGTTAAGATGACCATGTTTCTGGAGGCTACAGATCCAGAATACCTTGACAGAATCTATGATGGTCCTCATATGCCAACTAAATTGTCCCCTGTTGTTGATGGTCAAGAACAAAAGACTGTTCCAAAGGAAAAGAAAGATATGACTCCTGAGGATATCTCATCAATTGCAAAGGATGCAAAGGTTAGACATCTTCTCCACAGTGCTTTAGATAATGTTATGTCTAACAGAGTAATTGGCTGCAAAACTGCCAAAGAGATATGGGATGCTTTAGAAGTCAGATGCCAGGGAACAGGTGCTATTAAGAAGAACAGAAAAACAATACTCACACAGGAGTATGAGCACTTTGATTCAAGAACTAATGAAACCTTGACTGAGACTTATGACAGATTTTGCAAACTGTTGAACGATCTGTCTCTGGTTGATAAAGAATATGAACTTGAAGAATCTAATCTCAAGTTTCTGTTATCTCTACCTGAAAAGTGGGATTTAAAGGCAACAACAATCAGAGATAATTATGATCTTGCTGATACAGATCTTGATGAGATCTATGGATTGTTAAAGACTCATGAACTTGAGATAGAACAAAGAAACAGGAGATCCAGCAAGAAGACAAAATCTGTTGCTCTCAAAGTCGAGGAGAAGCCCATTAAGAAGGAATCATCAAGGAAGAAAGCCAAGGGAAAGGCTTTAGTCATTAAATCTGAGAGTGAGTCATCAAACTCTGATGATGATTCAAACTCTGATGAAGCTTCTGACTCTGAGGATGATGAAGAACAGATGATGCAAATGGCTGCATTGATGGTAAAGACCTTCAAGAAGATGGGATTCAAGAATTTCAAGAAGGGAAAGAGATTCTCAATGAAAGATTCAAACTCTGATAAGAGAAGTTTTAGAAAGTCTGATGGAAGGGAGACCAAGTCTGGCAAGAAGGATAAATCTGAAATCCAGTGCTACAAGTGTAAGGAGATGGGTCACTATGCTCCAGAGTGCAAGAAAGGCAAAACTGAGAAAGCACTCATCTCTAAAGGCAAAGACTGGGCAGATACTTCAGACTCTGATGATGGAGAAAACTATGCTCTTATGGCAACTGTCAGAGATGAGACTGAGTCGTCTGAAAATAAGGTACCCCTAACTACTTATGCTTATGATACTGATAATATATCTGAGTTAAGAGTATATCTGAAAAGTGTTCATGTTAGCTATAGGGATCAGACTTTAGAAAATGAGAGAATTAAATCTGAGAATCTTAGTCTTAAAGATAGAAACAAGTTTCTTGAAGGAGAACTTGAGAATATGAAGCAGATTCAAAAAGAAAGAGGTGATGCTGTTTATGTAGAACAGGAGTTGCTGAAAAGATATAGGCAACTAGAATCTGATTTAGAAAAGGAAAGAAAAATAATCAAAACTTGGACAGATTCTGGAAGAGACACTCATCAAGTGTTTCAGACTGATTCTGTAGGTTTAGGTTATTGTGAAAATGATGAACTTAGGTTTAAAGACAAGGTTAAGGTTAAACCACAACTTAAACCTGTGAAATTTGTTCCAGAAGCCAATAAGTTAAAATCTGTTGTAATAAGGGAAGCTGATATGGAATCAGATGAAGCTTGTGAAAAACAAGAAAATATTATAACAGAAAAACTTATGGAAGTAGAAGCTGTTAGAAAACCAGTAAAAACTTGTGAAAAACAGGTTAATGTTGGCTTGATGACAGGAAAACAGTTCAATCATAAGTTGAAAGAGGTAAAGTCTGCCATGAAACCAAAAGGGTCCAAGAAGAATAGGAATGGAAAAGTAGGCATAAATAACAGAAATAATCATTTGCCTAATGCTGGTGCTTCAAGGAAAACATGTTACAATTGTGGTAGTTCTAATCATCTTGCTAGATTTTGCACTAAGAACAAACATATTAATTCTTTATCTTTTACATCAGGAGTAAAGAATGATTATGTAAGAGTTAAACCACAAACTTTATGCAAACACTGTGGGAGCACTTGGCATTCCATTTATACTTGCAAGAGTTATCATGCTATTTATCACAACTATTATGAGCTAAAACCCAACTTGAAATGGGTTAGAGCAAACTCTGCTAGTGTAAAATCTGACAATGTTAGTTTAAACTCTGATAATACAGATTCCGCTGCAAAAGCTAACACTGTTAAGAAAGACAAAGGATCCAAGCAAGTCTGGATCCTTAAAACTAACACTTAGTGTTTTTTTGTGATTGCAGGGTATAATAGAGAGCACACTTATCTTGGACAGTGGATGCTCAGGACATATGATTGGAAATAAAGCCCTGTTATCAGACTTTAAGGAGAAGGCTGGCCCAAAGGTTTCCTATGGAGATGGCAACATAGGACACACTCTGGGATATGGCAATATCAATCTTGGAAGTGTCATCATTACAAATGTAGCTCTAGTCTCAGGACTCAAGCATAATCTGCTATCTGTGAGTCAAATCTGTGACAGAGGAAACCATGTAGATTTTCATAGTGAATACTGTGAAGTTATCAGTAAATCTACTGGAAAAGTTGTTCTAGTTGGACACAGGCGCAACAACATTTATGAAGCAAGTTTGGTAACAAACTCTGATGGAAAAACAGTGTGTCTGACAGCCAGAATGTCAAATGAAGAGAGTTGGAACTGGCACAAGAAGCTCTCTCATCTCAATTTGAACAACGTCAATGAGCTAATAAGAAAAGATCTTGTAAGGGGACTTCCAAAATCTATACTCAGTCTAGATGGCTTGTGTGATTCTTGTCAAAAAGCCAAGCAAAGGAAGTCATCTTTCAAGAGCAAATCTGAATCTTCAGTAATGGAACCTTATCATCTTCTACATGTTGATCTCTTTGGACCAGTGAATGTGATGTCCATGGGCAGAAAGAAATATGCTCCAGTAATTGTTGATGAATATACTAGATATACATGGGTGTATTTCTTGTCAAAGAAGGATGAAACTGCTCAAACTCTGATGGATCATGTAAATCTACTGGACAGAGGATCACAGCACAAAGTCAAAATTATAAGGAGTGATAATGGAACTGAATTCAGAAACTCAATCATGGAAGCTTTCTGCAAGGAAAGAGGAGTGAAACAAGAATTTTCTGCACCTGGAACTCCACAGCAAAATGGTGTAGTTGAAAGGAAGAACAGAACTTTAATTGAAGCAGCCAGAACTATGCTCGATGAAGCAAAGTTACCAACATACTTCTGGGCAGAAGCTGTTCAAACTGCTTGTTTTACTCAAAATGCAACATTGATCAACAAGCATGGGAAAACACCATATGAGATGGTGAAAAATAAGAAGCCAAATTTGAAATATTTTCATATATTTGGATGCAAATGCTTTGTGTTGAAGACTCATCCTGAACAGTTGACAAAGTTCGAGTTAAAAGCTGATGAAGGAATCTTTGTTGGCTATCCATTGTCAACAAAAGCATTCAGAGTTTATAATCTAAGAACTAAGGTGATCATGGAATCTATACATGTGTCATTTGATGACAAGAAAATAATTGGACTTGAAGACAAGGATGGATATGATCAACTGCGTTTTGAAAATGAAGATCTATTCTCTGATGATATAAACTCTGATGAAGCAGAGTTGACAAACTCTGACGAAGCATACTCTGAACCTCTACTGGTAAATACTGAAGAAACTGGAAATTCTCAAATTGAACAAAGTAGAGAACCAGTTGAGGGGGAGCGTGAAGAAGCTCAACAAGACACAGCAAATGAGTCAGTTGAGGAAACTGATTCAAACTCTGACAGTTCAAACTCTGAGCCATCCAATTCAGGGGGAGCCTCAGATGCTGCAGAAAGTCAACATATGAATCAGGAGAGCATGGATCAAGGGGGAGGATTCAATAATGATACAAGAAATCACTTACCAACAGCAAGAAGGTGGACACAGGCACACACACCTGATCTCATAATTGGAGATCCTGATGCTAGTGTGAGAACTAGAAGTGCAACAAATAATGAGTGTCTGTATCATGCTTTCTTGTCACAAACAGAACCAAAGAAAGTGGAAGAAGCTCTTCAAGATGCAAATTGGATTACAGCAATGCAAGAAGAGTTAAATGAGTTTGAAAGAAATGAAGTCTGGACACTTGTACCTAGACCAAAGAATAGATCAATAGTAGGTACAAAGTGGGTTTTCAGAAACAAGACTGACAATGAAGGTGTGATTACAAGAAACAAGGCTAGACTTGTGGCAAAAGGTTATTCACAACAGGAAGGAATTGACTATGATGAAACCTTTGCTCCAGTTGCAAGATTGGAGGCCATAAGAATTTTTCTGGCCTATGCTGCACACAAGAAGTTTAAAGTCTTTCAGATGGATGTAAAGAGTGCTTTTCTCAATGGGAAGCTTGAAGAAGAAGTGTTTGTTGAACAACCACCAGGATTTGTAGATCCCAAGCATCCAGATTATGTCTACAGGCTTGACAAGGCATTATATGGACTAAAGCAAGCACCAAGAGCATGGTATGAAACTCTTGCTCAATTTCTTTTAGAAAGTGGGTTCAGAAGAGGTACAATTGATAAAACCTTGTTTTATTTCAATTCTGGTGATGATTTGCTTTTAGTTCAAATTTATGTAGATGATATTATTTTTGGATCTACTAATGACAAACTCTGTAAGAAGTTTGCAAAGCTTATGCAATCCAGGTACCAAATGAGCATGATGGGAGAGCTTAGTTATTTTCTAGGCTTACAGGTCAAGCAAACAGATGATGGGATTTTTATCAATCAAGCAAAGTATACCAGAAATCTTCTAAAGAAATTTGGTATGCTTGATAGTTCATCTGCTACAACTCCCATGGCTACAGCAACGAAGCTTGACAAAGACACAGGAGCCTCAGTAGATATGACTAACTACAGAGGAATGATAGGGTCTCTACTGTATCTTACTGCAAGTAGACCTGATATCATGTATGAAACATGTCTTTGTGCAAGATTTCAAGCAGATCCCAGAGAGCCTCATCTAACAGCTGTAAAAAGGATCTTCAAATATCTCAAAGGAACCATAACCCTGGGTTTGTGGTATCCTAGAGAATCAGAGTTTAAGTTAATTGGTTACTCTAATGCAGATTTTGCAGGCTGTAAGATAGACAGAAAAAGTACAAGTGGAAGCTGTCAATTTTTAGGTGACAGATTGGTTTCTTGGTACAGTAAGAAACAGAAATCAATTTCTACATCCACTGCAGAAGCAGAGTATATAGCAGCTGGTAGCTGTTGTGCACAGATTTTATGGATGAAGAATCAATTGCTGGATTATGGGCTAAGGTACACTAGAATACCTATTTTCTGTGATAACCAAAGTGCTATTGCTATGACAGGTAATCCAGTACAACATTCCATGACCAAGCACATCAGTATAAGGTATCATTTTATCAGAGAACATGTAACGATTCTAAATTTCGACTTAAATATTTTAATGAAACGTACATTTTATTGTTAGGTGTTTATTATGTGCAATAATTGTTATGTGCTTAGAATTGTGAATTTATTCACTCTGTGAGTAATTAGTTAATTTCGTATCTGGTTTCTAAATTTTATTTAAGTGCTCTGTAAATTTATTTAAGTCATATAATAATTATATTAAATTTAGAGTATGCTAAATTATTTAATTAGTAGCATAAAATATTTCTTAGCATTATTTTTATTTTATTTTATTTTTAAAACTCATGATTTAAATTTTTATAACCACTTCATTATTTTAATTAATTATTTTGAGAGATGCTACACCTTCTAGATTATTTATTTTCAATAGGTAATTTATTTATTTACCTAGTGAATGGTAAGATTCTATTTAAAATTTATTTTTGGGATTAAAAGGCATTTTATTTGATTATTCTTTGTAAATATAATTTTATTTAACTAATCTACAAAAGTTATTTGTAGAATAATATTTCTATGGAATCTAGAAATGGGATTATGAATTTACATGAAAGCCCTTGATTTTTATCATGTTAGTATTTTATTTTATTGGACATTTTTGTCATTTGATAATTAAATAACTAAAAAGTGTTTATTTTTACATTACTTTAGCTTCCCTATAAAAAACCCCTACCCACCCCATTACTCCCCCACCCGTTCTCTCTCTTCTTCTTCTTCTTCTTTCTTTTTCTTCTCTCCCCAACACTATTTCTCTCTCTTGTTCTTCATCTTCTACAAATTAAAACCACCATAACTTGTGTTTCTCTCACCCAAATTACAAGTGTGAGTAACCAAAACACTCCTCTCTCAAATCTCTACAACCCTCTTATACTAATCTCAAGTTTTAACATGTTTTCAAAATCTGAAATTTTCGGATTTAAGGTTTTTTATGCTTAAAGCTTACATGCAAGGGTTGATTGTGTGTATTTAGGGTCACTCTCGATGAAACTCATTGTTTTGGGCACATCCGAGAAGAAACCCGACCATGGCAATGATCCTTGTGAGCCATGGTCTTGATTCTTGTGTTTAAAAGTTGAACTCAAGTTCATTTAGTTGATGCATGTTACTAATTTTATGATCTAAGAGGATTTTGATTAAAGTTTGTTAGTGGGTTTGATTTTATATTTAGTATGTATGTTGTATGTGATGTAAGTAGTAAGGATTTGTAAGATTATAAGTTGCATGTTAGTTTAAAAGAAAGTATGATTTTATTTTGTTTATAAATGTTAGTTGCAATTAAAACATTTGTTGATTTAACTTTGGCTTGAAGTTGTATTGGTTGTGGTTTGAAGGATGGGAGTTAAGGTGGAAGGAGGAGAGGGGGAGAGAGAGGTCGAGAGAGAGGAGAAGGCCGAGAGAGAGAGAGAGAGGGAGAGGAAGGCCGAGAGAGAGAGAGAGGGAGAGGGAGGCCGAGAGAGAGAGAGAGAGAGAGAGAGAGAGATGAAGTTGGGAAGGAATAAATTGATTTCAAAACTTTGAGTTGGAAGTGTGATTTTCAAGATGTATTAATGAGTGTGTGTATTTTCAAAATTAATAGGTGTGAGTATTTTCAAAATGAATAGGTGTATATTTTCAAAATGAATAGGTGTGTATTTTCAAAATGAATAGGTGTGTATATGTTCAAAATGTATTCTTAGGTGTGTGTGATTTAAAATTATAATGGTGATGTGAGTTCTTTTAAAACTAAGTTCTTGAAAATGTATTTACAAAGGAAGTGTGTCAATTTAGTAAAATGTATTTAGTATGAGTGTGTCTTGTTTTAGAAAAATTATTTCTTTTCGCGTAAGTATTTCTTTCAAAATATATGATGTGTGTGAGGGTGTGTGAGTATACTTGTTATGTGTGTGGTTGGTGTTAGTGTAAAGCCGAGAAAGAGGGAGTGAGGAGAGGGAGAAAGGCCGAGAGGCCGAGGAAGAGAGAAAAGAAAAGGAAGAAGAGAAGAAGGTGAAAGACAATGGTAAATCGTATTGGTCTTATGAGTTTATATGGTTTGTATGATTCATAAAGTACGCCTACATGGCTTACGTGATTAAATGTTTATGTGGTCCAGAAAAGGGGATAGAGTTACTAAAGTATATTGTTTTGAGGTTTATATGATTAAGTGTTAAGGATGTCATGTGATGTTAAGTGACTACATGATTAATGTTAATTGAGTCGTTAAAGTATTATGTGCTTCTTAAGTGCTTACTTGGTTATAAATATATATAAGAATATATGAACGTATAACGATGGGGTAGAAGTACTTAGAGATACGTAAACAAAGCTGAGGTACTAAGAATTAGAGACTAAGACAGTATTATATTCTTGTATAGGTTCCAGTAGAAGGCTAGGCAAAGAGCCAGTGGAAGTGAAGTTGGAACCCTGAGATTCAGATATTGAGATATTGTCTACTTAAGGCAAGTATACGTTAAACTCTTACTTGTCCTTTATTTATCATTATGCAATCGATTCCCATACCATGTTACGGTGTTCTTTTTCACCTTACTCTATATAAAACCTACCATTGCTCCTTTACCTTTGCTTTGTTCACATAAGCCCTTTTCCTTGACTTATACTTTGTTGACCTTTGTTAATTTTTGAATACCCGGAGCATAATTATCCCTTTGCTCACTTACTTACCATGCCTTTCAATTGATTCATTCTTTAAGCCCTTGCAATAAAATCTTGAAATAACTTATGCCCTGAAATGAATATCGGAAATGTTAAAAGCCTCTTGTTCATTTAGACCTTTTGTTTGAATTACTCATGAATGGAACAACTTTGGCCGTGGCGGCGGTCCTGGTTACTTATGTATGTATTTTTAGGCCAATGTGTGCCTATGGATCCTGAATGTTAGGACCTTGTGAAAACATGGTCTGGAGCTTTATGTGGCTGATCACCCATATAGCTCGTACCGTCTTACCGGAAGTTCCAATTCCATTTCTTAAATCTTTTCCTTTGAATAGAGATGCATATCTTGAAACTATTGATTACCAGTTGATTTCCAGTTAATTACCATTTGATTACCAGTTAATTACCATTTGATTACCAGTTAATTACCATTTGATTACCATTTGATTACCATTTGATTACCAGTTGATTACCATTTGATTACTAATGGATTTCTAGTACCTATGTTGTTGATCATACTTGCTGAGCATTATTTGGCTCATTTTCTTGTTTTTACCTTAACCTTTCAGTGAAATCAGAAGATGGTCCGTACATTCCGCACTGCTAGGAACTCTTTTGCTAGAGAGTATGCTGCTAGGAGCGGCCCGTGGTTTGGGTTCCCGACCCATGCACAGGTTTTAGATGCTTAAGTACTTTTGGTTTCCTAATAGACTTAAGACATTTGGTTTAAGTTGTAATATTTAAATCGTTTAGACTTGTAAAACTTAATTAGTAACTCATTTAAATGTTGGACTTAGATATGTTGTTTCATACTTCGACCTGATAGCGATCTTGGCTTGGGGTATGGTTTCCATTTATTAGATGCATGCCTAGGTTGTATGTTATATTATGTTATGATATGTAAATGTTCGTGGCACTGGTTTGGGGGTGTCACAGGTTTGGTATCAGAGCTACAGGTTGAAGTCACTGAAACAACGTAGGAAAATTGAACATAGGATAGGAATTATAGATCACTAAAGATAGGAATTAGCTACAAGTCATACTAAGTTAGATAGATTATCAAGGATAGGATTTATCACTTAAGGATAGGTTATCACCTAGGTAGGATTTTATTATTAATGCAGTAACTATTATTATATATGTGTTACGTTATTATTGCAGTACCCGGATGCTAGTGTAGATGAGTCAGAGAGACGCCGTAGGAGAGGAGGATCCCCAGATACCCCACTTGAGGTTGATTCTGATGCTGAGACCGATCCATTTGATGATTCATCCTTTGATGGCTCTGATGAGTCTGAGACTGAGCTAGTGTTCCAGCCACCTCCCCGAGTTGCTAGATCACCATCACCGCCTGTTGTGTCCCCATCAGCTATGCCTGGAGTTCCTGTTCATCCATCTAGCCGCACTAGTGTTCCGCATAGCGTCTATGTGTTGTTAGCTCGTCAGAGTGATACTCTCTTTGGACGGGATTCGGAGGTCCGTGCTCTGGTCGACTCCTTAGTGGGCGGAGCCCCTGCACCATCTCCTTCTTCAGGGTTAGGTGTTAGACTCCAGTCATTAGTGGATGTGACTAACCGTGGGCTTCGTGGACTTGAGACTTGCGCCGACAGAGATAGAGGTTTTGATGAGATTATCAGGATGGTTCGTTTCTTGTTGACTAGGATAGCTAGGACTTTGGCAGGAGAGGGTTCGACCGCTGATGACTAGAGAGGGTTTCTGATGCTGTTGTGAGATTGCCATAGTTGTTTAGTGGCAGACCTATTTACTCTATGTTATGATTAGCTGTTGGGTGGCATGGCCATCGTATTAGACATTATTTATGGGTTGTACTATTATCGTTGACTCTTTTATTCGTACTCTGTATCAGATTCGTACTGTTGATGACTGTTTATCAGTCAATGGTTTATTTATGTGATTTTTTTATCGTACCCATACATACCTCTATATATCAACATCCTGTTTACATTTCAGTACCATATTGCTTAGATACTGCCAAATTTCGATACTATAGAACTGTATAACCAACTATTTTCCTCTTATCAGTAAGATGCCTCCAAAAAGAAATACTCGTACCAGAAACCAGAACCCGCCAGAGGGGCAAGACAACCCCAACATGGCTGAAATGATGGAACTTCTCCGACGACAAACAGCTGCCCTTACCCAACAACAACAACTACTTCAACAACAGTTTCAGCAGCAACCACAACAAAATCAACCACCACCTGATCAGACTATAACCTTCAAAACTTTCCAAGGTGTTAAACCCCCAGAATTTGAAGGTACCACTAACCCAATTGCGGCCAAAACTTGGTTAAAAGAAATAGAAAAAGCTTTTGCCTTAGTGAATGTTGGAGCTGACCAGAAGACGATATTCGCTAGTTACTTGTTGAAGGGAGAAGCTACTTATTGGTGGGAATCTGTTAGCGCTTTAGAAGAAACTGCTGTGATAACATGGGATAGGTTCACCGAGTTGTTCTTAGACAAGTACTTTCCAAGGTACGTTCAAAATCAGATGGAGTTGAAATTTTTCGAACTTAGGCAAGAAAACTTGAGCGTCGCAGAATACGAGAAGAAATTTACGGAGTTAGCAAGATTTGTACCCGAGTATGTGAATACTGAGGAAAAGAAAGCCAAGAGATTTCAGCAAGGACTTAAACCGTGGATCCGCAGTAGAGTGGCAGTTTTTGAATTAAACACATATGTGGGAGTGGTTCAGAAGGCAAGTATTGTGGAAAGCGAGAGTGAGTACTCCCAGAAGGAAAAAGAAAGCAAGAAAAGGAAGACAGGTCCGTTAGATCAAGGACAAGGAAGTTTCCAAAACAAGGACAGAAAGTTTGGATTTCAGCAGAACAAAGGAGCACCCTTTCGAAGGCAAGAAGGGGGAAATTTGAACCCAGGGAATCGCCCACAAAACCGACCACAGAATACCGAACAACCAAGATTACCAAGACCTCCAATAATGGAATGTAAGACTTGTGGGAAGAAGCACGCCGGAGTTTGTAACAAACCTAGCATGGTGTGCTATAGATGCAACCAGAAGGGCCACTTTGCTAACGAATGCCGCAACCCGAGACCAAACGTCACGTGTAACAAGTGTGGAAAGGTCGGACACATTGCCAGGGAATGTAAGCCTCCAGTTCAAAGTGGGAATTTGTTAAGGCTAACAGCGCCTCCTCCGCCTAATCAGGCTCAAGCAAGGACTTTCAATTTGAATATCAGAGATGCAGTTCAGAACCCAGATGTAGTTGCAGGTACGCTTTTCGTCAACACCATAAGTGCCAACGTGTTAATTGACTCTGGTGCTACTAGGTCTTTCATTTCTAAGGAATTTGCTGCTAAATTGAATTGTGAAACTCAAGTATTAAACAAGTCCTTAGATATTGTGATAGCTAATCAAGATCGCATACCCGTAAATCAAATTTGCCCCAGTTGTGAGATAGATATCTCTGGAACTCTCTTTCTTGTGGATTTGATACCCTTCAAGTTAGGAGAATTTGATGTAATCCTAGGAATGGATTGGTTGGCCAAAAATGAAGCACAGATTGATTGTAGGAATAAGAAAATGACTCTGCGAACTCCGACTGGCGACACCGTAGTATTTAAGGGTCGGAAACAGACCAAGACCTTTCTCACCATCATTCAGACGAAGAGATTACTACGACAAGGTTGTGAAGCCTATCTTGCACACGTGGTAGATACAAGGAAAGAAACACTAGGTATGGGAGAGATCCCAGTGGTCAATGAGTTTCCCGACGTATTCCCAGAAGAACTTCCAGGATTACCCCCTGACAGGCAATTGGAATTCGCCATCGACTTAGTACCCGGCGCGGAACCAGTTTCGAAAGCTCCTTATAGAATGGCACCCATAGAAATGAAGGAATTGGCAACCCAACTGCAAGAACTTTTGGACAAAGGCATCATAAGGCCAAGTGTTTCCCCGTGGGGTGCACCCGTGTTATTTGTAAAGAAAAAGGATGGAAGTATGAGGTTATGCATCGACTATCGAGAATTGAACAAGTTGACAATCAAGAATAAGTACCCTCTTCCCAGGATAGATGTCTTGTTTGACCAACTAAAAGGAGCATCATATTTTTCCAAGATCGACTTGAGATCCGGATATCATCAGCTAAAGATCAAACCTGAGGACATATCGAAAACAACCTTCAGAACAAGGTATGGACACTATGAATTCTTAGTGATGTCTTTTGGATTAACTAATGCACCTGCTGCTTTTATGGACTTAATGAACCGAGTCTTCAAGAAGTATTTGGACAAGTTCGTGATCGTATTCATTGATGACATACTGATATATTCTAAGACGGAAGTAGAACATGTTGAACATTTAAGGATAGCTCTGGATATCTTGAGAAAGGAGAAGCTGTACGCAAAGTTCTCTAAGTGTGAGTTTTGGATGAAAGAAGTGCAGTTTCTCGGGCACATAGTCAGCAGTGAAGGAGTAAGAGTGGATCCAGCCAAGATAGAAGCAGTGGTAAATTGGGAAAGACCAAGAACCCCGACAGAAGTAAGAAGTTTCATGGGATTAGCCGGATACTACCGACGATTTGTTAAGGACTTCTCCAAGATAGCCACACCTTTGACTCAGCTTACCAGAAAGAATCAGAAGTTTGAATGGAGTGATAAGTGTGAAAAGAGTTTTCAAGAACTAAAGAAAAGATTGGTGACTGCACCTGTTTTAGCACTACCTGATGACCAAGGAAACTTCGTGATTTACAGCGATGCTTCGCATAAAGGATTGGGATGCGTATTGATGCAACGTGACAAGGTGATATCGTATGCTTCTAGACAATTAAAACCCCATGAGCAAAAGTATCCCACACATGACTTGGAACTAGCTGCTATAGTGTTTGCGCTAAAGATTTGGAGACACTACCTCTACGGAGAAAAATGTGAGATTTTCACCGACCACAAGAGCCTGAAGTACATCTTCACCCAAAAGGAATTGAACATGAGACAAAGAAGATGGTTAGAACTGATCAAGGACTACGATTGCACCATCAATTATCACCCGGGCAAGGCGAATGTGGTAGCGGATGCGTTAAGCCGAAAAGAAAGATTGAACATGTTGACCATGACCAAGGAGTTGTCTAAAGAATTTGAGAAGTTGAACATAGAAGTTTATGCCCCAGGATCTACCAGTGAGATGCTTTACACCATGACATTTCAACCAGAACTATTGGAGAAAATTAAAAGATGCCAAGAAGAAGTGATGAATCATGAGGTCAATGATTTGACCGGAGAAGAATTGTGCACGCAAAAAGATGACAAGGGAATTTTGAGATTTTCTTCAAGAATTTGGATACCCAATGTGACAGAACTGAAAAGCGAGATTTTGCACGAGGCTCACAACTCGAAGTATTCAATTCATCCCGGAAGCACTAAGATGTACCATGACTTAAAGGAAAACTTTTGGTGGCCTGACATGAAGCGAGAAATTGCAGAATGGATTAGTAAATGTTACACTTGTCAAAGAGTCAAAGCAGAACATCAGAGACCGAGCGGATTGCTACAACCACTAGAGATTCCCGAGTGGAAGTGGGAACACATTGCGATGGACTTCATTGTGGGATTACCGAGAACTAAATCAAATCACGACGCTATTTGGGTTATCGTGGATAGACTGACGAAATCAGCTCACTTCCTTCCGATCAACGAAAGATTCTCAATGGATAAGCTCGTTCACTTGTACCTGAAAGAGATAGTGGTACGCCATGGAGTTCCCGTGTCTATTGTATCAGACAGAGATCCCCGATTCAACTCAAGGTTTTGGAGACAATTTCAAGAATGCTTAGGGACTCAACTGAAAATGAGCACAGCTTACCATCCACAGACTGACGGTCAAAGCGAAAGAACCATTCAAACAATTGAAGATATGCTAAGGGTCTGCGCATTGGATTTTGAAGGTAGTTGGGACGAACATTTGCCTCTAGTAGAGTTCTCGTACAACAACAGTTACCACGCCAGTATCAGAATGCCTCCCTACGAAGCTTTGTATGGAAGAAAATGTCGATCGCCAATATGTTGGGACGAAGTTGGAGAGCGCAAGATATTTGGACCGGAATTGATTCAGCAAACGAAAGAAACTGTGGAACTCATCCAGAAGAGATTGATAACTGCTCAAGATAGACAAAGGAAGTACGCAGATCCAACCAGAAAGAATGTAGATTTTGAAGTAGGTGAACCCGTGTTACTAAAGGTGTCACCATGGAAAGGTTTGACTAGATTCGGAAAGAGAGGAAAGCTTAGTCCGAGATTTGTCGGCCCTTTTGAAATTCTAAGACGTGTAGGGAAAGTTGCGTATGAACTAGCTTTACCACCCCATATGCAGCACATTCACAATGTATTCCATGTTTCGATGCTCAAGAAGTATCATCCTGATTCCAAGCATGTAGTTGAGTATGAACCGGTAGAAATTCAGACAGATTTGTCGTATGTAGAACAACCAATTGAAATATTAGATCGTAGAGAGAAAGTACTTAGAAATAAAACAGTTGTATTAGTAAAAGTATTGTGGAGGAACCCCAAGGTTGAGGAATCAACTTGGGAGTTAGAAAGCGAAATGTTAGAAAAGTACCCTCAGCTGTTTACGTAATAGATTCTGAGGACAGAATCCTTTTAAGGGGGGGATGATGTAACGATTCTAAATTTCGACTTAAATATTTTAATGAAACGTACATTTTATTGTTAGGTGTTTATTATGTGCAATAATTGTTATGTGCTTAGAATTGTGAATTTATTCACTCTGTGAGTAATTAGTTAATTTCGTATCTGGTTTCTAAATTTTATTTAAGTGCTCTGTAAATTTATTTAAGTCATATAATAATTATATTAAATTTAGAGTATGCTAAATTATTTAATTAGTAGCATAAAATATTTCTTAGCATTATTTTTATTTTATTTTATTTTTAAAACTCATGATTTAAATTTTTATAACCACTTCATTATTTTAATTAATTATTTTGAGAGATGCTACACCTTCTAGATTATTTATTTTCAATAGGTAATTTATTTATTTACCTAGTGAATGGTAAGATTCTATTTAAAATTTATTTTTGGGATTAAAAGGCATTTTATTTGATTATTCTTTGTAAATATAATTTTATTTAACTAATCTACAAAAGTTATTTGTAGAATAATATTTCTATGGAATCTAGAAATGGGATTATGAATTTACATGAAAGCCCTTGATTTTTATCATGTTAGTATTTTATTTTATTGGACATTTTTGTCATTTGATAATTAAATAACTAAAAAGTGTTTATTTTTACATTACTTTAGCTTCCCTATAAAAAACCCCTACCCACCCCATTACTCCCCCACCCGTTCTCTCTCTTCTTCTTCTTCTTTCTTTTTCTTCTCTCCCCAACACTATTTCTCTCTCTTGTTCTTCATCTTCTACAAATTAAAACCACCATAACTTGTGTTTCTCTCACCCAAATTACAAGTGTGAGTAACCAAAACACTCCTCTCTCAAATCTCTACAACCCTCTTATACTAATCTCAAGTTTTAACATGTTTTCAAAATCTAAAATTTTCGGATTTAAGGTTTTTTATGCTTAAAGCTTACATGCAAGGGTTGATTGTGTGTATTTAGGGTCACTCTCGATGAAACTCATTGTTTTGGGCACATCCGAGAAGAAACCCGACCATGGCAATGATCCTTGTGAGCCATGGTCTTGATTCTTGTGTTTAAATGTTGAACTCAAGTTCATTTAGTTGATGCATGTTACTAATTTTATGATCTAAGAGGATTTTGATTAAAGTTTGTTAGTGGGTTTGATTTTATATTTAGTATGTATGTTGTATGTGATGTAAGTAGTAAGGATTTGTAAGATTATAAGTTGCATGTTAGTTTAAAAGAAAGTATGATTTTATTTTGTTTATAAATGTTAGTTGCAATTAAAACATTTGTTGATTTAACTTTGGCTTGAAGTTGTATTGGTTGTGGTTTGAAGGATGGGAGTTAAGGTGGAAGGAGGAGAGGGGGAGAGAGAGGTCGAGAGAGAGGAGAAGGCCGAGAGAGAGAGAGAGAGAGAGGGAGAGGAAGGCCGAGAGAGAGAGAGAGAGGGAGAGGGAGGCCGAGAGAGAGAGAGAGAGAGAGAGAGAGAGAGATGAAGTTGGGAAGGAATAAATTGATTTCAAAACTTTGAGTTGGAAGTGTGATTTTCAAGATGTATTAATGAGTGTGTGTATTTTCAAAATTAATAGGTGTGAGTATTTTCAAAATGAATAGGTGTATATTTTCAAAATGAATAGGTGTGTATTTTCAAAATGAATAGGTGTGTATATGTTCAAAATGTATTCTTAGGTGTGTGTGATTTAAAATTATAATGGTGATGTGAGTTCTTTTAAAACTAAGTTCTTGAAAATGTATTTACAAAGGAAGTGTGCCAATTTAGTAAAATGTATTTAGTATGAGTGTGTCTTGTTTTAGAAAAATTATTTCTTTTCGCGTAAGTATTTCTTTCAAAATATATGATGTGTGTGAGGGTGTGTGAGTATACTTGTTATGTGTGTGGTTGGTGTTAGTGTAAAGCCGAGAAAGAGGGAGTGAGGAGAGGGAGAAAGGCCGAGAGGCCGAGGAAGAGAGAAAAGAAAAGGAAGAAGAGAAGAAGGTGAAAGACAATGGTAAATCGTATTGGTCTTATGAGTTTATATGGTTTGTATGATTCATAAAGTACGCCTACATGGCTTACGTGATTAAATGTTTATGTGGTCCAGAAAAGGGGATAGAGTTACTAAAGTATATTGTTTTGAGGTTTATATGATTAAGTGTTAAGGATGTCATGTGATGTTAAGTGACTACATGATTAATGTTAATTGAGTCGTTAAAGTATTGTGTGCTTCTTAAGTGCTTACTTGGTTATAAATATATATAAGAATATATGAACGTATAACGATGGGGTAGAAGTACTTAGAGATACGTAAACAAAGCTGAGGTACTAAGAATTAGAGACTAAGACAGTATTATATTCTTGTATAGGTTCCAGTAGAAGGCTAGGCAAAGAGCCAGTGGAAGTGAAGTTGGAACCCTGAGATTCAGATATTGAGATATTGTCTACTTAAGGCAAGTATACGTTAAACTCTTACTTGTCCTTTATTTATCATTATGCAATCGATTCCCATACCATGTTACGGTGTTCTTTTTCACCTTACTCTATATAAAACCTACCATTGCTCCTTTACCTTTGCTTTGTTCACATAAGCCCTTTTCCTTGACTTATACTTTGTTGACCTTTGTTAATTTTTGAATACCCGGAGCATAATTATCCCTTTGCTCACTTACTTACCATGCCTTTCAATTGATTCATTCTTTAAGCCCTTGCAATAAAATCTTGAAATAACTTATGCCCTGAAATGAATATCGGAAATGTTAAAAGCCTCTTGTTCATTTAGACCTTTTGTTTGAATTACTCATGAATGGAACAACTTTGGCCGTGGCGGCGGTCCTGGTTACTTATGTATGTATTTTTAGGCCAATGTGTGCCTATGGATCCTGAATGTTAGGACCTTGTGAAAACATGGTCTGGAGCTTTATGTGGCTGATCACCCATATAGCTCGTACCGTCTTACCGGAAGTTCCAATTCCATTTCTTAAATCTTTTCCTTTGAATAGAGATGCATATCTTGAAACTATTGATTACCAGTTGATTTCCAGTTAATTACCATTTGATTACCAGTTAATTACCATTTGATTACCAGTTAATTACCATTTGATTACCATTTGATTACCATTTGATTACCAGTTGATTACCATTTGATTACTAATGGATTTCTAGTACATATGTTGTTGATCATACTTGCTGAGCATTATTTGGCTCATTTTCTTGTTTTTACCTTAACCTTTCAGTGAAATCAGAAGATGGTCCGTACATTCCGCACTGCTAGGAAGTCTTTTGCTAGAGAGTATGCTGCTAGGAGCGGCCCGTGGTTTGGGTTCCCGACCCATGCACAGGTTTTAGATGCTTAAGTACTTTTGGTTTCCTAATAGACTTAAGACATTTGGTTTAAGTTGTAATATTTAAATCGTTTAGACTTGTAAAACTTAATTAGTAACTCATTTAAATGTTGGACTTAGATATGTTGTTTCATACTTCGACCTGATAGCGATCTTGGCTTGGGGTATGGTTTCCATTTATTAGATGCATGCCTAGGTTGTATGTTATATTATGTTATGATATGTAAATGTTCGTGGCACTGGTTTGGGGGTGTCACAGAACATGTGGAAGAAGGAAACATTGAGCTTCATTTTGTGTCTACAGACCAACAACTTGCAGATATCTTCACCAAACCATTGAGTGAAGCTACTTTTACAAGATTGGTAAATGAACTTGGAATGATCTCTGGTTCTGACTAGAGATACGGGTTAGACTCACTTTTTATGTTCATGATTTCTTACATGTGTTAACTGTTATGTGAACCAGCATGTTAAACTCTGATGATAAACTCTGTGAAGTGTCAGTCATACTCTGAAAGTAAACTCTGATGCTAAACTCTGTTGGTCATACTCTGATAGTTACAGTTTAATGCTATTCTCTAACTGTAATTTTGTCTGAAACATATGGACCAATGAAGAAATTTGTATGAAGCATAATTCTCAGTAAGTAATTATGAATCCTTAAGAGTTGTATAGATTCTGATCTCAAACATGTGCAGAAAGTTAACACAACATGATACTGTCTCTGTATTTATACCATCTCTTAGTTTATTGATCCTATACACTGAGTCTGTATTAGCTGTTTGCATTTTCTCTCATAAGTTAATTATATCTACTGATGAAAAGTCTAAACTCTGATTCTTAATTAAAAATAATTCACCCTCAAATCAAAAGATGCCAAACAGAGCACAAATTCCTTTGAGATCATGTTGTGCCTAGAAAGATCCAGGAACTTATTGTATGAAATAAGGGCTAAAATCTTTGATTTTTGGTGACTAGTGCCAACCACTGATTACTGGAAAAATAAAATTAAAAAAAAAAATAATAAAATAAAATATATATATATATATATATATATATATATATATATATATATATATAAATATATAAAGGGGGTGAAAAATAAAAGACATATCCAAATGAAAGGATATCAGTATACAGAGTTTAGATATAAAATCAGATTTTATGTTATACATGAGAGTTTAGGCAACCAGTTTTTACTACTTTAGTTTGTGGATTTTATGCACTTTGAGATGATCTAAATATTGATTACGGTAAACTCTGCTATTGCACACACATATTTTCACACCTGTACAGTTTGAGAAAAGAGTTTATTGACAAAGAAGGACAAATGGTAAACACTGATGTATTGTGTGACATATGCCGAGGTAACTTTGTTTTAATCTCTGATGGTTAAAATAATTTCTTTGTTTCAGACATTTTATAATTTTGAGATTAGACATTTGTTTTGAAAATTTAAAAAGAGTATGATTGGAAAGTTGTTCAAGAATGTTTTAAACAGAGGAGAGAGGTTAATTGCATAGAAAAGTGTAACAGGCGGTAATTATTGCTGTTTTTACTGCGCATGCGTATTGGAAACTGCCAATTATTTGCTGTCAGTAACTGCATGTGTGACACGTGTTCCATTCACATGATTACAGGAGTAAGACCGTTGTGTATTAATGCTTAAAAACTCTTCAGTTTTTAATTTTTTTTTTAAATACAATACACACATCTTCAGTTAAACTTTTCACATCTTACTCATACACATCTATTATCACACACACATAGTCACAAACACCTTTCTACACATAAACTTTGTTAAGCTTTCGCATCAATTACTTGTTATTTCTTCAAAATCTTCTAATGGTAACCACAGCTTTCGTTTCGTCTGGGTTAGAGTTCGTTCCAAACAATTATACCGCACCACTAAACACTGCAAACGCACCAGAAGCATTTCATATGATTCAGAGGTTTCTCGCTCAGTCAGCGATTGGGCGTGCTTTAGTTGAACCAGCCACACTTTCTGGTTTACAAATTAAGGCGTTCTGGGAGACAGGAGTTTATGATGATGGTGGTGAAACTGGGAGCCCATCCATAATCTTTGAGTTTGATGAAACAGAGTATGTTATTACTGCTGGTACTATTCGAGATGCACTGGGGTTTCCTGAATATTCTTCCTACACTATTGGAATGGGTGATGAGGATTTAATCCGAATGATGCGAGAGATTGGCTACTCTGGGCCATTGACAAAGATTGGGCAACTCAAAAGGCCGTTTCTGCGCAAGGAATGGAGTTTCTTCTTCGATTGCATCACCAGGACATTTGGCAAGAAATGCACAAATTGGGATGCTATTCCCACAGACAGTCTGCAAATCGGGTATTCTTTATTATATGATAATCATTTTGATTTTGCACGACTTGTGTTGACTAACTTAGGGGAGAAGATGACCGAGAATAGAGGAGTTGTTTATTTTTCTCGATTCTGTCAGCTTTTGGTTTCTTATTGTGTTGAAGGAGAAAATGTATTTGAAGCAGATGTTTCTTGTTTTAAATTACATAAGAGAGTATTTACTGATCTAGTCAATAAAGACATTAAGAAAGGCATTGTAGGGGATCTTTTGCTACCTACTTCTGTGCAATAGTTTGTGGATGCTCAAGTAAATCCACAACCACAAGCTGAATCTCAATCAGAACCTCCATCAACGTCTTTTAAACCTGCAAGGGGAGGTAGGACCAAGCACATTGGTACTAAACCTGCAAGGAACCCATCTACTGAAGCTGGGGCATCAACACCTGAAGAGCTGCCTCAGAAGACAAGGCTAAAGAAAAGAAGAGCAAATAGGGTACAGTCTGTTGTTGAAACCTCAGAGACTGAAACTGATGAAGAAACTCTTCATCAGAGAAAAAGAAGACTAGTGGCTGCACATCTTTTTGGTGCTGTAAATGTAACCATGGACAGAGTCTCTAAGGACACTGAAGCTCCTGCATCAGAGAATGAGGAGATTGTGACTGAAGCTGTTCCTCAAGCTACTCCTGAAATTGCTGTTGAGGAGGATATTATAAATGCTGATGAGGACAGAGTGTTTGTAAACACTGAAGCTCCTGAAGTGTTTGTTCAGGAGGATGCTGCAAATGCTGAAGCTGTCAATCTAGACAGATTAAATACTGATGCTACTATGGATTTCGATGCTCCTACATCAAAGGCTAATGATGTAGTTGAGGAAGCTGCTACTCATTCTGATAGCAGAGTTTTTGATATTGAAGCACACACCTCTATCTATTCTGATCTTTATACAGAGGGTGTGGAAGCTGATCAAGTCACTGATCAGGTAGAAGAATCTCTGGCTACTCACACTGAAATTATTTCTTGTGATCTTGACAAAGGTGAGGAGGTTACTCAGCTGATTAAAGTCACAGAGAAAATTGATGAAGCTGTGATGGAAAAGGAACAAGAGGCTACTGATGAGCTAAACTCTGAGAACATTATTCTTGAAGCTTTGCAACAATCTATTGTAGAGATTGTTCAAAGAGAAGCAGAGGTTTTTGCTCAGGCCACCTATGATATTCCTGAAGCTGTAGCAGAGGAGAACATTGATGAAGCTGCACAGTTTACTGCTGACAATATTCTTAATGCACATGAAGCAGTCAATAATGAAGAAACTGGAAATGATGCTGAGGGTTCTCATTCACACCCTAGTATTGAAGTTTCATTGGCTGATGATGTCGATAGTGCTGACGCAAGGGAAGTCCATAGACAGACCAATGAGCATTTTCAGAATATGTACTACAAAAATTGGGCTGATGCAGATTGTGTCTTTCCAGCACAAAGGGCTGCAGATTTTCTATCTGATTCTGTCAAGAAGATCTCAAATACTGATGTACTTACAAGCTTACAGGCAACTGTTGTTCAAGTCAAATCTCTTAATAATAGATTTGATGAGAATCAACTAATGCTTACCAATCTAAGGAATGAAGCCAGTATGAAGGATCTTACTTTCAAGTCTGACAGAACTTTTTATTATACTATGCTCAAGCAGCAAGCCAAGGATTCTGAGGAAATCAAGAAGAGGCTTGGGAAAGTTGAGGAAAATCAGACTGCAATGTCTACTCAACTGTCTTCCATTTCTACTGCCATTGAATTGCTGACATCAGTACTACTTTCTGATGATGTCAAAAAGGGGGAGAGTGTATCTAAAGACAAATACAAAGACACTCGAGCTCTGAGACGGAAGGATGATTCTACTGATGGGGGAAGCAAAGGAAATAAAAGAAAGATTTTTGCTCCAAGGCAAAGCAGAACAAGAGTAAACTCTGAAAAGATAAACTCTGGTAGACAAATAAACTCTGAAAAGATAAACTCTGGTGGTCAATCTACTTCAAATCTCAAGAGTTTAGTTGTTTCAACTAATCCATCCACTGATGAAGAGATTGCTGCTAAGATATTCATGAGAGAGCATGGAAAGAATGTAACTATTGAAGATATCCAGGCTGAAGAGCAAATGCTTGCTGAGGAACACAAGAAAAATTTTGAAGCTGGAATCTACAAGAGAAAGGAAATCAAGGCTCCTAGAAAGAAAGAAGTTGGTATTTCTATCAAAGAGAATATTCAACAGAGTGTACAAAATACAAGGAGATCTGTGATTAGAAACTCTGATAAGGGTAAAGGCATAATGATTGAAGAGCCTAATCTAAAGAAGAAAGATATTTCAACCTCTGACATTGCTCAAGTTGAAACAAGATTAGCTAAATCAACCTCTGACGCTGCTCAAGTTGATGTTTCTATTGAAGATATGACAACCTCTGACGTTGCTCAAGTTGTACAGAAATCTACACTACTTCCAGGATTCAGCAAATCAAAAATTCTTGAAGACTTAAAGCTTGAAGCTGTGAATTTCTCAGAAACCAGAACAGTATTGGGAAAAGAAGCCTTTGACAAATCTGGACTGGGTTCACACAGAGAGAGAAGAACTAATAACAGATCTCAAGACAAGTTTTCATTGGCAGAATTTGGAGTTGGAATTACTCAAGAAAGCCTTGACAAACTAGAATCTGTACAGATGATTTTTCACAAAGGAATCAAAAAGGAATTCTTGTTATATTTTATGGCTGATGGCAGAGTGTATAGATTTGGTGAATTTGATATCCAGTTAAAACTTTGGGAAGAGCTAGAGTATGTTCTATATCTACTTGAAGTAAAGAATAGAAGTACTTATGATGCTGCTCGAGTTTTGAAGGAAAGGATGATGAAATCCAAAGTTTTGAGTGGAGCTGGAGTATCAAGTGCATACATTCCTAAATACAGAGATGCACATGGAAAGTTGGTAGAAATGAAAAGGAATAGTGCGAGGTTCAGAACTGCACTAAATAAAAAGGTTCTTGAGTTCAATCTAGAGTCTGATAAACCTTTTTATATCAGACTTGGCAATGAAATGAACAAAAACAGCATATATTCTTTGAGGGCTGCCATTTATCAAATTGGTGAAGATGAACCAGAAATGAAGGAGCTGAAGAAGATTATGATTGCTGAATTGAATAGAGCTGAGAAGAAACTACTGTTAGATTATATCAGGACAGTGCCTGATATTCAAGAAATCAAGTAAAGTCTGACTGTAAGTTTTTTTTTAATATATTTTCTATTCTAAGTCAAATTTAAACTCTGTTTTAAATTAAACTCTGTTATATGTTAAACACTGCATTTGTTAAATGTTTTTGACATCATCAATTATATGTTTAACTTGTACATTTTATTATGAACAAGTTGGGGGAGATTGTTAAATATAATTGCTGACGTTTGTTTATCAGTGTTTAAGCAACAGGTACTGACCAGAGTTTATCAGAAACCGGTCAGAGTTTAATTAAACTCTGATAGGGTAAAGAGTTTAAAGGAAGCCGGTCAGAGTTTATTTAAAGTCTGACAAGGTGATAGTTGAATTAGCTGTCGGTGATGAATTGAAGATTCTAGAAGCAATATATTCTGAAGATGGAAAGAAGAAGAATATATTGATACAGCTAAGGAAACGGAATAGAAGATAAGAAGCAATCCTTAATTGATATCAATTGTATAGCTAATTTGTAGGAATATCAATTAGATAAGGATTGTGTAACTGTGTACTATAAAAACACAGATAGGTTATCCCTAGAAGGGATGCCATCATTGAATATATTATTCTTGTAACCTAGAAGCTCTTTGTGATTCATTAACATCATAAAGAGAGAAGCTGTTAATATAATTACAGTTTGTTGATTTACAAACCTGTGTTCTTAATTGTTATTCTCATACATACTTGATTATATATTGTGTATTCGGCCTAACACAATATGTTTCAGACAATATCACAATCAGAGTATAACATCAGAATTTAACCGACAGAGTATGACTGACAGAGTATAACTAACAGAGTTTACTATCAGAGTTTAACATGCTGGTACAAATAACAGTTAACACATGCAAAGAATCATGAGCATAAAATCAAACATGTATAGATTTTGAGTCTAACCAGTATCTCTAGTCAAAACCAGAGACCATTCCAAGTTCATTTACCAGTCTTGTAAAGGTAGCTTCACTCAAAGGTTTGGTGAAGATATCTGCAAGCTGTTGGTCTGTAGACACAAAATGAAGCTCAATGTGTCCTTCTTCCACATGTTCCCTGATAAAATGATACCTTATGCTGATGTGCTTGGTCATGGAATGCTGTACTGGATTACCTGTCATAGCAATGGCACTTTGATTATCACAGTAAATAGGTATTTTAGAGTACCTTAATCCATAGTCCAGCAATTGATTCTTCATCCATAAGATCTGTGCACAACAGCTACCAGTAGCTATATACTCTGCTTCTGCTGTGGATGTTGAAATTGATTTTTGTTTCTTGCTGTACCAAGAAACTAATCTGTCACCTAAAAATTGACAGCTCCCACTTGTACTTTTTCTGTCTATATTACAGCCTGCAAAATCTGCATCAGAGTAACCAATTAATTTAAACTCTGATTCTCTAGGATACCACAAACCAAGAGTTATGGTTCCTTTGAGATATTTGAAAATCCTCTTCACAGCTGTTAGATGTGGCTCTCTGGGGTCTGCTTGAAATCTTGCACAAAGACATGTTGCATACATGATATCAGGTCTACTTGTTGTGAGATAAAGAAGAGACCCTATCATCCCTCTATAGTTTGTCATATCTACTGAGGCTCCTGTGTCTTTGTCTAGCTTTGTTGCAGTAGCCATGGGAGTTGTAGCAGATGAACTATCAAGCATACCAAATTTCTTGAGAAGATTTCTGGTATATTTTGCTTGATTGATAAAAATCCCATCATCTGTTTGCTTGACCTGTAAGCCTAGAAAATAACTAAGCTCTCCCATCATGCTCATTTGATATCTCGACTGCATAAGCTTGGAAAATTTCTTACAGAGTTTGTCATTAGTAGACCCAAAAATTATGTCATCCACATAGATTTGAACTAACAGCAAATCATCACCAGAATTAAAATAGAACAAGGTTTTGTCAATTGTACCTCTAGTGAACCCACTTTCTAAAAGAAATTGAGCCAGAGTTTCATACCATGCTCTTGGTGCCTGCTTAAGTCCATATAATGCCTTATCAAGCCTGTAGACATAATCTGGATGTTTGGGATCTACAAACCCTGGTGGTTGTTCAACAAACACTTCTTCTTCAAGTTTCCCATTGAGAAAAGCACTTTTCACATCCATCTGAAAGACTTTAAACTTTTTGTGAGCAGCATAGGCCAGAAAAATCCTTATTGCCTCCAATCTTGCAACTGGAGCAAAAGTTTCATCATAGTCAATTCCTTCCTGTTGAGAATAGCCTTTTGCCACAAGTCTAGCCTTATTCCTTGTAATCACTCCATCACTGTCTGTTTTGTTTCTGAAAACCCACTTCGTACCAACAATAGATCTATTCTTTGGTCTTGGTACCAGTGTCCAAACTTCATTCCTCTCAAATTCATTTAACTCCTCTTGCATTGCTGTTGTCCAGTTAGAATCTTGAAGAGCTTCTTCCACTTTCTTGGGCTCTGTTTGAGATAAGAATGCATGAAACAAACATTCATTATTTGTAGCACTCCTAGTTCTTACACTAGCTTCTGGATCTCCAATTATCAAGTCAGGTGTATGGGATTGTGTCCACCTTCTTGCTGTTGTTAATTTGCTTCTACTAGCATTATTAGATTGTTAGATCAGAATTCAATGATCGTCAGAAGCTAGACTCAACTGATCAGGATTGCTGACGTCATCAGTATTGCATGGTCATCAGTATTTGATCAAGCATCAGTATCTTATTGATCATCAGGATTCCTACTCAGACTATGATCAGGATTGATCATCAGAACTTGAAGCTGATCAGGATTCCTACTTCGAGTTATATTTGGAGTCTAGATAAACATGGAAGTTTATTCTATCTGTTCCTGGTTTGTAGAATGTAGCTATCGATTAAGGATAGGTTTCTATCTTTGTTATTGATTAGGACTTATCTTGTTATTGATAGAGAAGCTGTGTGCACTATATAAACACAGTCTTGGTTTCGATTTATGTATTCATTCGAGAGAGAACATAATCGAAGAGAAGCTCTTAAGAACAGAATTTCTTGAGAGAGTTTTTGTAAACTAGCAGCTCTCAAGAACATCAGAATTTCTTGAGAGAGTTTGTAACAGTTTTATATCAGATTTAATAAAGCTGTTATCTTTCTTTTCATATTTGTGATATATACATTAAGAAGTCGATTATCTTACACTATTGTATTCAACCCCCCTTCTACAATAGATTATTACTGGGCAACATAGATCCTCCCCCTTGATCCATGCTCTCCTGACTTTCTTCTCGACCATTCGCATTCTCTGAGGCACCCCCTGAATTGGACTGTTCAGTATTTGAACTTTCAGAGTTTGGCTCAGAGTTTCTGTTTGATTCTTCATTTGACTCTCTTTCAGAATTTGAGTCATCACTTTGAGAAGTTTCTGAAGTTTCTTCACGCTCCCCCTCAACTGGTTCTCTATTTTGTTCTGTCAGAGAAAATTCTTCAGAGTTTACCAGTAGAGGATCAGAGTATGCTTCGTCAGAGTTTGTTGGATTTGCTTCATTAGAGTTTACGTCATCAGAGTTTAGATCTTCATTTTCAAAGCGAAGTTGATCATGATATTCTTCATCTTCTATTCCAGTTATTTTCTTGTCATCAAATGACACATGAATAGATTCCATGATCACTTTAGTTCTCAGATTATAGACTCTGAATGCCTTTGATGACAATGGGTATCCAACAAAAATTCCTTCATCAGCTTTTAAGTGGAACTTAGTCAACTGTTCAGGATGAGTTTTCAACACAAAGCACTTACATCCAAAAATATGAAAATACTTCAAATTTGGCTTCTTATTTTTCAACATCTCATATGGTGTTTTCCCATGCTTGTTGATCAGTGTTGCATTTTGAGTAAAACAGGCAGTTTGAACAGCTTCTGCCCAGAAATAAGTTGGCAATTTTGCTTCATCAAGCATTGTTCTGGCATCTTCAATTAGAGTTCTGTTTTTTCTTTCAACTACACCATTTTGCTGTGGAGTTCCAGGTGCAGAAAATTCTTGCTTTACTCCTCTTTCCTTGCAGAAAGCTTCCATTTCAGAATTTCTGAATTCAGTACCATTATCACTTCTTATAATTTTCACTTTGTACTCTGATCCTTTGTCCAGTAGCTTTACATGTTCCATTACTATTGAGGCAGTTTCATCCTTCTTTGCTAAGAAATACACCCATGTGTACCTAGTGTACTCATCAACAATGACTAGAACATATTTCTTTCTGCCCAGAGACATTATATTTACTGGACCAAAAAGATCAACATGTAGAAGATGATAAGGTTCCACAACTGAAAACTCGGATTTACTCTTGAAAGATGACTTCCTTTGCTTGGCCTTTTGACAAGAATCACACAGACCATCTAAGCTAAGTATTGACTTTGGAAGTCCCCTTACAAGATCTTTTCGAATCAACTCATTGATGTTGTTCAAGTTTAGGTGAGAGAGCTTCTTATGCCATTTCCAACTCTCTTCATTAGATACTTTTGCAGATAGACACACAGATTTTCCTTCAGAGTTTGTTACCAAACTTGCTTCATAAATGTTATTGCGCCTGTGTCCAACTAGAACAACTTTTCCAGTAGATTTACTGATAACCTCACAGTGTTCAGTATAAAAATCTACATGGTATCCTCTGTCACAGATTTGACTCACAGAAAGCAGATCATGCTTGAGTCCTGAGACTAGAGCTACATTTGTGATAATGACACTTCCAAGATTGATATTGCCATATCCCAGAGTATGTCCTATGTTGCCATCTCCATAGGAAACTTTTGGGCCAGCTTTTTCCTCATAGTCTGATAGCAGGGCTTTATTTCCAGTCATATGTCCTGAGCATCCACTGTCCAAGATAAGGGTGCTTTCTTTTATGCCCTGCAATCACAAACAATCACTATGTGTTAGATTTAAGGATCCAGACTTGCTTGGATCCTTTGGCTTTCTTAACATTGTTAGCTTTTGCAGCGGTATCACTATCAACAGAGTTTAAACTAACATTGTCAGACTTCATACTTGCAGAGTTTGCTCTAACCCATTTCAAGTTGGGTTTTAGCTCATAATAGTTGTGATAAATAGCATGATAACTTTTGCAAGTATAGATGGAATGCCAAGTGCTCCCACAGTGTGTGCATAAAGTCTGTGGTCTAACCCTAACATAATCATTCTTTACTCCAGATGTGGAAGGTAAAGAGTTAATATTTTTGTTCTTCTTGCAAAACCTGGCAAGATGGTTAGTACTACCACAACTATGACATGTTTTTCTAGGAGCAGCAGAATTAGGCAAATAATCATTTCTTTTATTAATGCCTACTTTTCCATTCCTATTCTTTTTAAACATTTTCTGTTTGTTGACAGACTTTACTTCTTTGAGCTTATGTTTAAATTGTTTCTCTGTCATTAAACCAACATTAACCTGTTTATCACAGATTCTTACTGGTTCTTTAACAGCTTCTATCTCAATCTTATTCTCTGCTATTGAGCCAACATTAACCTGTTCTTCACAAGTTTCAATTTGCTCCATGAGAGCTTCTTTTACAACTACAGACTTTAGCTTACTGGATTCATGAACAAATTTCACAGGTTTAAGTTGTGGTTTCACTTTAACTTTATCTTTAAACCTAAGTTCATCTTCCTCACAGTAACCTAAACCTACAGTATCTGTTTGAAAAACCTGATGTGTGTCTTTTCCAGAATTGGTCCAGGTTTTAATCACTTTCCTCTCTTTTTCCAACTCAGATTCTATTTGCCTATATCTTTTAGGCAATTCCTGTTCAACATAAACAGCATCATCTCTTCTTCATCATCCTCAGAGTCAGAAGCTTCATCATCAGTGTTTGAGCCATCATCAGAGTTTGATGACTCACTGTCAGATTTAATGACTAAAGCCTTTCCTTTGGTTTTCTTTCTTGATGATTCCTTCTTGACAGGCTTTTCTTCAACTTTAAGAGCAACAGATTTTGTCTTCTTTCCAGATCTTTTGTTTCTTTGTTCTATTTCAAGTTCATGAGTTTTAAGCAACCCATAGATTTCATCAAGATCTGTATCTGCAAGATCATAATTGTCTCTGATTGTTGTTGCCTTTAAATCCCATCTTTCAGGTAGGGATAGAAGAAACTTGAGATTTGACTCTTCAAGTTCATATTCTTTATCAACCAGAGACAAATCATTCAACAATTTACAAAATCTGTCATATGTATCTGTCAAACTTTCATCAGATCTAGAGTCAAAGTGTTCATACTCCTGTGTTAGAATAGTCTTCCTATTCTTCTTTATAGCACAGGTTCCTTGACACCTGACTTCTAAAGCATCCCATATCTCTTTGGCAGTTTTACAGCCAATAACTCTGTTAGACATAACATTGTCTAAAGCACTGTGGAGTAGATGTCTAACTTTTGCATCCTTTGCAATTGATGAGATGTCCTCAGGAGTCATATCTTTCTTTTCCTTTGGAACAGTCTTTTGTTCTTGACCATCAACAACAGGAGACAGTTTAGTCGGCATATGAGGACCATCATTGATTCTATCAAGGTATTCTGGATCTGTGGCTTCTAAAAACATGGTCATCTTTACCTTCCATATTGGATATTCCACAGGTCTGAGAATTGGAACCCTGATTGCCTCATATCGACTTACAGAAGCTGATTGAACCTTTTGAGCATTAGAACCTACCTGGTTGTTATCAGTCATGATTATACTTGTGTTTAGATCAAAAACTGTATATATTTAACAGCCTTGGCTCTGATACCAATTGTTAGGCCGATTACACAATATATAATCAATATTAATACGATAATAACACTCAAGAACACTGTTTATGAATCAATAACTGAATTATATATTTAACTCTTCTCTCAGTGATGTTAAAGAATCACAGAGAGCTGCTAGGTTACAAGAATAATGTATTCAGTATTTGCATCCCTTTTAGGGTTAACCTATCTGTGTTTATATAATACACAGTTACATAATCAATCTCTAATTGATATTCCTATAAATTAGCTATACAATTTATATCAATTTAGGATTGCTTCTGTCTTTTGTTCCGTTTCCTTAACTGTCTCAATATATCTTGCTTCTTTCCATCTTCAAGATATATTGCTTCTAGAATCTTCATATTAGCACCGACAGTTAATAAAATCTTCACCCCGTCAAACTTTATCAAACTCTGACTGGCTTCTATTAAACTCTGATGAGTACCTGGTACTTAAACACTGATGAACAAACGTCAGCAATTATATCTAACATGATCCGATTTTTGATCTAAAAATATTTTGAGGTTTAAATCCTTTAAAATGAGAGTCGTATATTTTTCTAAAATTATTTCTTAGATGTTACGAGACTTATGTGATTTAATTATCACAATTAAATGACGATATGTGCTATGTGAATTATGTGAATTATCTGGTTGTTGAGTCATAAATGCGAATAATTGTTTTGAGACTTGTTTAAATGCTTTGGTCGTGTCTAATATTATCACGAGGGGTAGTTGGAATAGAAATTTGTCGGTAATGTTAGAAAATGAGATTTACGAGGCCGTTGACTTAGATGTTGACTTTTTATAGTATGGGGAGTTTCGTCAAGCGAATTACGTGGATTGCTTATGTGGTTGATTGTGATTAGTCTATCAATTGAAATATGGTTGTCTATGCAACAGAGACTATTGGACGAGACGAGTCAGATTATCGAAGTGTGTTAAATAAAAGATATCGGAAAAGGATGAGATATTGTTTACGACGGATTGGGTTATTTGTGAGGTGACGTAGTACCAAGGGGACGTCAACACTCGTAGAGGACATGTGCAAGTATTTTCTTCCAACGGAGATATCGGTAAGAATGGCAGACACGTGGATTCAAAACGGTAGGATCAGATTTGTGGTATTCGCAAGAGCGTTAAATCAAAGAAGGACGGAAATAGAGAATCGTGTTATAAGACAGATTAAGGAAGAAGTCATGTGAATCAGCTTTACGAAATAGCTAAGGACCAGAGGCAAGTGTTTATACCCTTGCTTATTAATTGATTGATATTTCCTTGAATTATTATTATGCAATTGGCATACTTTTCCCTAAATATTAAATGATGACTTTTTTGCATTGAACTGCAAGTATTTTATTTAATCTCGTAAATTGACGAGTATGCCTTTATACTTTATGAACTTAGATTCATATTTTTATGTTGATTGGAAAGATATACTTATTATACTGAAATGATTGAAAAGATAGTTATGGGCCATACACTAAGGCTTTCTTTCAAAAATCATGATTTAAAAATATTAGGTTGGAATATTGCCAACCCTAGATGAGTGGGAACTTGTGAACCCTATGAGGGTAAATTGGTAATTTAAAAATTCTGAAGTTGTGGTACTTGTTCTACAAGTATTCCATTTTCCATCTTGCACCTATGCAAGCATTGTTTCCCCTATTTATAAACTTCACCTTGAATCTTTCTTAAACTCGAACTTGGCTTTCTTGTCAACTGTTGAGGCCATCTAGAGCCTGTTCTTTGAACCCTACTCCATATTGAGCTGTTGCAAATTCTGTTGTTATTATAATGCCTGTTTTATATCAGACTTAACCTTGTTAAGCATGTTATTGTTGATTCTTCATTATCATCCCAATTGTTGCATCGAGCTCGTCGATACTAGATGGTATTGTTATTCCTTGATGAATTCTTCATAGTTGAGTTGTTTCCTGGAACGTGAGTTTTCCAGGGATTGTTGTATTAAGGTTGTCGATTCTTCCGACACCTGGCTGTCGTAAGTAAGGTTGTCAATTGTGCTGGCACCTGATGTATATGAAATAGAATTGGAATGTTTTTGAAAATGAGGACCAATAATGGTTGGACCAAATTTATGATCGATGATAATTAAGGCCAGGATGGCCAAGGATCCAGTGGAGGGCTTTGCTATAAGCAAGTCCGTGGTTGATGCGTGGCTGGCCAGCAGCTCAACCTTTGATTTGAATGAGATAAATAAAAATCCAATTCTAACATAAGTTCTTATTTCTGAGATGAGTTACATCCATATGTTTTGTACTTGTGAGTTATGACCTGACTCTCAGGTTTATTCGTTGTGTGAAGTTGTTGGTTCGTTGATTAATAATAGTGATTTCAATCTTGCTGAAATCACTTACTCTTAATACATTTGGATTCCAAATAGTCGAAATCCACTTCCTTGATTTCAGTGGCAGTTGTGAGATATCTATCTTTATGAGTTATAATTATTTCATATTTTCTACATACTATTGTAGTTATTGTTGATTCGGTCACCGTGACGACCAAAATAAATCTTTTGTGTTTTAAACTATTCAGTTGCGAGGGACTAAAAGAAAAGTTGTGGCAAATTACTAAACTTGATTTGAGAATTGTTGAGTTTACAAATGTTCAAAACAGAAGTTTGTTTATTTGAAAATCCAAAGCTTATTTTGGAAAATTTTATATTATACTTGATAATGCACTTGCTGAGCAATTCTTTCGCTCATACTTGCTTTCTTTATAAATTTTAGCCTGCCAGTAAGAAGGTATATTGGCGAGAGTTGTCCGCGTAGCCGGTCAGAGATGGGAAAGGATAATAGCGTAAAGATGTTTTGATCCAGAGCAATTGGAGCTAGTGATAGGTTTTGTATATAGATGTTCTCTATTAATTATTGTATTGTATAACATTAGTTGCCTGGTATACTTCTTATCGAAGTTATACTAGTATTGTAGATTGTATGTAAAGAGAATGGGTGTAAAGAAGGAAATTGATTGTAATGGAATTTTGGATTCTTGTTTCTAGCACTATAACCTTTAAATATTCTTTGTAGAGTTGGGGTCACAGTTATTATTATTATTGTGTTGATTTAATATTGAACAGGTGGTTTGAATTGAGGGTGCAGTGTGACGACCAAATCCTCTGACCCCGGATTTGGGGCGTTACATGAACAATTAAAGATCAATAAGCAATGAAATCATCGTGTTTTGTTGCAAACTAGTGGTTTCTCTTGAATATATCAAGCAGTGCCTCAAATACTATGTTGAGTTGAGGAAAATAGTGATGGAAGGATAAAACGAATTTTATTTTATAGATCCCCAGTTCCACATTTGATATGTTCTACTCAACTAGCTTTATAACCCGTGCAAGGCACGGTCATGTTCTAGAAAATTGTGTTAATTTCAACGTATTTTTTGAATTACAGATATATTGATATGAGATAATTATAATATAGATTAAAATTTCATTTCGAAATTTAAGAGTATAATTATCATTTCGCATTGAATAAATTGACTCATTGAAATTCTTAGTTAATTCAAAAATTATTGCATTCTCCACCCCACCCTGAAATTCCCCCCCCCCCTCACTCTCATGCCCCCTCCTACGGTGGTCTCTCTCTCTCTCATTCCCTCTCCTACGGTGGTCGCTGCCTTCTATTTTCGATGTCACTCTTTGGAGACCCCTCTCTTATCCTTCTTTTCCCTCTTTTACTGTCTCTTTGACTTTTATTTCCTTTCTCTCCGTCTCCTCCACTTTTTCTTCTCAACTTTTGTTTAGGATCTGTATTTTGATCTCTCTCTCTCTCTCCCTCTCCTTTCATGCCCAATGGTGGTTGCCTTTTATTTTCGGTGTCACTCTCTAGAGACGCCTCTCTTATGTAATGATCATCGGGAAGACATAATATATTCCAACACATTTACTGAAATGCATGTTATGCTTTTTTTATTTAGGGTGCGTCATAATTGTTTACTCAAATGAATTCTTTGACTGTTTCGTTTGTGTTTATTTAGAGTGTGTATTATGTGTTTGATGGAATGCTTGAACCAAATTTGTAGGCTTTGTGCATGTAAATGCACTTGGGGTTGTTCTGCTCATTAAATTAAATATTTGTCATGGGTTGTTGTTTGAGCTGGTAGTGACAAATTATTCTTTATCGATATTGTCGAGTTTGTGCTTTTTTTGGGGTTAATTTATTTATGTTATTTGCCTCTTTCTCTCATGCCTCCTCCTACGGTGGTGGTTGCCTTCTATTTTCGGCGTCACTCTTTGGAGACCCCTCTCTTATCCTTCTTATCCCTCTTTTACTGTCTCTTTGGCTTTTCTTTCCTTTTTCCCCGTCTCCTCCACTTTTTCTGCTCAAATTTAGTTTTGGATCTCTCTCTCTCTTTCATGCCCCCTCCTACGATGGCTGCCTTATATTTTCGTCATCACTTTCTAGAGACCCCTCTCTTATCCTTCTTATCCCTCTTTTACTGTCTCTTCGACTGTACATTGAGCCAATTTGTTCACCGTTAAAAGACAATTATACCCTTCAAAGTGTAAAATGACTTTTCAACCCTTTACTCTATTTACTTAATATTAATATCTTCGTTATTAATACATTTTAATGTCTCTAATCATTAATAACTAATATTCATTAACTATACTAATTATTTTGTACTCAATACTTGCATAATAATGAGTTAGATATAATTATATATATTTATTATCTAATCATTTAAGTATTTGTAGATAGATAAATTTAATTATAAATTATTATATTTAATAATGATGGATTAATAAATATAGACGTGTTAATGATGATTAATGAATTAGATGTAATTAATATATGCATTCATTACAAAATTATTATTATATAATAAGTAAGGGTATTTTAGTAATTTCAGACTGAATAAATTGTCTCAAGCAACCCCCTAGATGATGTCGTGTGTTGATTTATTAAGCAGACAAATATAGAATTCGTGAAAACACAGATTGCTAATTACACGAACCATATAATCTCTAAATAACACTGTTGGGCCTCAAGATACTCTAGCTAGTAAAAGAAGCCCATTCTCAAAAAGGACGAGGGAAAAAGTCCATTTACAAGAAGATAAAAGTAGATGTTTGGCTATAGAGGAAGGAGGGAGAATAACACTTGTAAAATACTAACATAAACACGGGCGCAAAAAAAGAACCGGAGGGCCAGTGTTCAATTCTTCCTCGATCGATGTTATCTATTCACATTCACTGTCTTCTCTAATTGTCGATTGAGCTTCAAATGAATTTTGTTGTCATATGATTTGTGCTAAATGGCGATGCATTGGTTCCAACTCAAAGTTCTACCTCTCGAGCTCCTGTGTCAAAATTTATTGCCATCTAAATATCACCCAAAATTGGCGATAGTTCGGGAATTTCAATTCAATTCGTTTAATTCTGTAATTCTGCGGCATTTATGCTCCGGTCTATTTTTCAGAATTATCCTCCAAGTTTATCGACTCTGATATATGGCTCTCTTGAAGTTTTAAAAAGTGCACACCAGTTGGACATTCACCGAGTCCTGCAATCGCACACTAGGTTTTTGATTTATGTACTCAATTATGTAGTTCTTCTACTGTACTACATAGATCTGAGACAATTGGTATGTGTTGATTAATAGTAGAATTGTGAGATCAGTATATTTCAAATCAACTGATTTTGTTAATTTGTGTGATAAGTTCTTTTAATTTGACTACTTGGGATTCTCATGAGTAACATTACATCGCTGGTTGATTCTAATATTTTTTATTCTGTAAAGCATAATGTAACATAATATGTAATAGAGATAACTACAACTCAACAAAGGAACAAGACAGACTATAATATTAACTGAAGCACAGGAATCCAAAAGAACAGAAGAAACGGTAAACTCAAAAAGTCAAAATATGGTAAGTATTCTTGAAGTTCGTAAACAGGTGACGGAAATAAGTTCATTAATATGTTCAGGCCTTAGTGACAAATAAAGAATCAAGACTTTCAAGACTACAGAAGTATTTGAATGATAAAGAGTTAGTACCAGAGGATTTCTATGATTTTATAATGAAGCAACCAGAACGACAAAGGACTTATCAACTGTATTGTATTGAAGACATAGAGGTTTTGATCAAGTGTTAGTCATCTATGAACCAGACCAGTTGCACCAGTTGTCAGCACTGAAGATCAACATGTTTATCGTCTCGGAAGAAATTGATTTAAGTCAGACCTGAAACATCCTGGAAGTTAAAAGAAATTTATAAGGTATGTTTAGGTTAAATTGAAGTGCAATATGCTTGCTGCAAAAAGGTAGAATCTTCAAGGATCAAACTGCAAGAAAGGGAATTTGATAGTTTTCCTTTTTGAAAACTATCGAAAGAGAAAAGAAGATTTTGGTAAAAACCATCGAAATGGTGAAAAACCATTTTGTTAGTTTCTTAAAAAGAAACTATCGAAGTGGGCAGAAAGATAAAGTTTGATAGTTTTATTTTTAAAACTGTCGAACTTATCTAAGGAAATCAAGTTAATTAAAATCTATCGAATTAGACAAATATCTTGTCCTCGATAGTTTTTCAAATGGAGCAGGTAGTATGCATTCAAAGATGTCAGAAGGTTGGTGAGGAAATGGACGGCCAGGATTTGATCTAAGCCTTCGATACTTTTTCCTAAAGACTACAATTTGAGAATTGAAGACACTATCTTCAGAAGTTGTTGTTGTAGAAGATCATTTACGAAGAAGAAGTTAAGAGCTTGAGAATTACACAGAGAAATTAATAGTGCCTTAAATTCTATCATTGTATTGATTACTGTAACCCGAACTCATTGGAGCTAATCCTACGGATTAGAATTGTAGCACCCTTCGTGGTTTATATTTATAAAACGATATATTCCCCGACTCGTGTTTTTGATTTGGTTAATTTGATTTCGGACAAGAACACAAATAATTATCCGCAAACGAGATCGAATAATTTGTGAGTATCGTATTCAACCCCCCCTTCTACGATACTTTGGACCTAACAATTGGTATTAGAGCTTGTTGATTGACGTATAAATCAGATCCGGTGATTTAGACAAAAAACAAACAAGTCTTGAAAATTTGGATCAAATATTTTAATTTTCAAAATTTTCATTCTATTGGAATTTTTTGAATCTTAAATAATTTGTAATTTTCAGAAACCATGAGTTCTCCAAAGACAACCGCTGGTATCAAAGTTCCCCTCTTTACTAGAGATGATTTCGGTCTGTGGAAGATGAAGATGCTATTATTTATCAAAGCTTCAAATCCTTTGTATCTTGGCATTTTAGAGAAGGGACCATTTGTACCAATGAAACCAGTGAGCAAATCTACAAATCCTGATGGTACTAGAGTTCCCCAAGGTTCAACGCCAAAGGAATTGACTGAGTACACAGATACAGACAAGGAATTGGTTCGATACAGGTCTAATGTTGATATTGACTGACTCCGTAGACAAAGAAATGAGTTATCTGATAATGAGCTGTACAAGCGGGAAACATATGTGGGATACCATAAATCTAATAATGGAAGGTACTGAAGACGTGCAGGAAAACAGACTGGATATCCTGAAATCTCAATACGAGTCTTTTAGGTCACTTCCCGGAGAAAGTATAACTCAGGTCTTTGAGAAATATACTAAGCTGTTAAATGAATTATCAATGAAAGGGAAAACCTATCCTCTGAGAGAGACAAACAGGAAGTTCATGATGACACTGCCCCACCATGTAGAACACAAGTCTTCATCCATAAGGGAAAGAATAGATTTTACTAAGATGTCATTAGAGATGATCTATGGCAAGCTTAAGACTTATGAGATGGAACAAGAACAAAGAGTAATAATCTATGGATCAGGGACAGTGGACAACAAAAATATTGCACTCGCAAGATCAGCTGCACTTGTAATGGATGAAGCAACAACTGCAAATATTCAGGTTCAAACCCCTAGAGCTGGAAAGAAAGAGATAATAGAGGCTGAGTTGGATTATGCAAATCTAGGTGCTGATGAAAGTGATTACTACACTTTAGAAGAACTTGAGCAAATGGAAGACAAAACCATGGCGTACTTAGCTGCAAAGTTTAGTCATATTCGTTTCAAGAGAAACCCTAAGTACAAGTTCAAGGGTTCAGCAAATAGATTTCAGAAGAACAAGTATTCTTCAGGCTCTGGCTCTAAGGGAGGCTACAAGACAGACATGATTGACAAGAGCAAATCAAGATGCTACAACTGCAATAAGTTAGGTCATTTTGCCACTGAATGCCGGAAGCCTCGTCAAGCAAGAGACAAGAAAGGTGTCTATGAGAAGAAGGATTCTTATGAAGATTTGAAAAGAGAAAATGCAAAGCTGAAACATCAACTGGAAGCAATATCTAGAAAGCAGAAAGGGAGAGCTTATATTGCTGAGGGTAAAAGCTGGGATGATACTAATTCGGATGAAGAGGAAGAGTATGTAAATCTTTCCCTAATGGCCGACTCTTCAGAGGAATCACCTCAATCATCTCAGATACCTATCCTAACTACAATTGACATGTCTAATTCTTAGTACAAGAAAACTGTGCAAGATCTAAGTGTTGAACTGTTTAATGTACATACAAGCATGCTAGCATCTGAAATTGAGAATGCTAAACTAGTTCTTAAGATTAAAATTCTGGAATCTAAAAATGAAGAACTATAGCTTGTAGTTGTCACTATAGAAGGTCTTAAACAGAGGAACGAGTACTTAGAAAACAAGGTCAAATGTAATGAAGAGATAGAGACAATCCTTAGGAAGCAGATTTCAGACTTAGAGTTGAAACTGAATGCATATAAGAACTCGCCCTAATTTCTAAGGAAATAATTGATAATCAGACCTTAGGGAATAAAACTGCTATAGGATTTGACTACAACAAGAAAACTGGAAAGAAGCTAGTGGAGTTTCCTGTGACACCTCCAACTGTTAAGGAGAATATTCCACACATTCTTAAGAATGTTAGTTGTCCAGTTTTCGTTAAGCCTGTTTCAGAACCTATCAATGAAGGAGACTTGATCATTAGACAAGAATTGCTTGAGGAGGATTTAAAGAAGGAGGTAGAGATAAAAACTGAGTTGCCTAAGAAATCAGTAAAAACTGAATTACCTAAAACTGATATAGGCAATAAAGTAGGAAAGGCTAAAAAGAACAGGAATGGGAAAGCAGGTGTTATTAAACATAATGTTGTTACATCCTCTCCCATTGCATCTAGGAAGTTGTGAAATAATTGTAATTCTGTTGGTCACCTTACACATGCATGTAAAAAGGTTAAAGTAGAAAATGTTGTTATTTCTGAAATGCATAACATGTCTGACATGCCTGATCTTCATGAACCCTGTGGTAAGAAAGATTGCTTACTTTGTGCATACAATATCATGCATGCTTATTTTAAGTTAATGAATGCATCTGGTAGCACTAGCACTGAAATTGAGAAAGCCGCAGTCAACATGAAAGTCATACAGGTTAAGATTGAATCAAATGTTACTCATGTTAAAGTTTCTAAACCTTCAGGACCCAAATAAGTTTGGGTACCAAAGCCCGCTTAATCAATCTGTGATTTCTGGGTGAGTTTAATAATGCAAAGGTAGTGTGGATTCTGGATAGTGGTTGTTCTAGACATATAATAGGAGAAAAGTCCCTGCTTATAGATGTTGTTAAGAAGACCGGCCTGATAGTAACCTTTGGAGATGACAACAAGGGATTCACTACGGGATATGGTAATCTGGAAAGTGGGAATGTCATCATTGAAAATATCTCTCTTGTTTAAGTATTAAAGCACAATCTACTAAGTATCAGTCAGTTCTGTAACAAAGGATACAATGTGGATTTCAGAAAAGATAAATGCTTGATCTCAAACAAGAAAGATGAGAAGCTTGCTCTACAAGGAGTAAGAAAAGCAAATTTGTTTATAACTGACTTAAGTTCTGCCAGTGATGGAGAAGTCAAATGTTTCTACAGCAAGGCTTCAACAGATCAAAGTTGGTTATGGCATAAGAAGCTCTCACACTTGAACTTTAAAACTATGAACTCTTTGGTAAAGAGAGAGTTAGTGAGAGGGTTACCACTGATGGAATTTCATCAGGAGGGACTATTTGAAGCATGTGAAAAAGGGAAGTCTAAGAAAGCATCACACAGAAGCAAAGAACTGACAAGCATTTTTGAACCTCTTCAGCTGATCCATATGGACCAAGTGATAATGATTCTGGAAATAATAATAATGACAATGATAATGATTCTGGACCAAGTGATAACAGTGGTGGAGATCCTCAAACTACCACTGGATCCACTAGTCAAACAACAGGGTCAACAGATCATACCGGCAACAACTCAGGGGGAGCAGGAGAAGGATCAACTAGTCACACTCAACAAAATTATGAACAAGGAGAATCATCAAGATTGTATCTGCCAAGACAAAGGGTATGGAGTCGAGCACATCCCTTTCACTTGATCATTGGTGATCCAGACTCATGAGTGAGAACTAGAAGGACATCACAAAATGAATGTCACTATTATGGGTTTCTATAAAAAACAGAACCTAAGAAAGTTGAAGATGCCCTGGAAGATCCAGATTGGGTGGTTGCAATGCAAGATGAACTCAATCAGTTTGAAAGGCAGAAAGTTTGGAAGTTGGTACCCAGGCCTAAAGGAAAATCTGTTATAGGAACAAAATGGGTATTCAGAAATAAACTGGATGAAAATGGCATTGTAACGAGAAACAAGGCCAGACTGGTCGCTAAAGGTTACTCTCAAGAAGAGGGTATAGATTATGATGAAACCTATGCACCAGTAGCAAGACTTGAGGCTATCAGGATGTTTCTGGCATTCGCAGCACATTCCAATTACAAGGTATATCAAATGGATGTGAAGAGTGCATTTCTGAATGGGGAGATACATGAAGACGTTTATGTGGAACAACGTCCAGGCTTTGAGGATTCAAATCTGGTGGACTTTGTATATTTTCTGTTCAAACCTCTCTATGGACTCAAGCAAGCTCTAAGGACATGGTATGACACTCTCTCAGAATTTTACTTGAAAATAACTTTACTAGAGGTGTCATAGATAAAACTCTCTTTTATAAGATGCATAAAAATGATTTGATATTAGTGCAAGTATATGTTGATGACATAATATTTGGTTCTACTAATGATGATTTATGCAAGAGATTTGTTAAGTTAATGCAGAGTCGATATGAAATGAGCATGATGGGTGAATTGTCATTCTTTCTTGGACTACAAGTGTATCAAAGGCAAGATGGAATATTCATTTTCCAGTCCAAGTACATCAAGGATCTTCTAAAGAAGTATCAAATGGAAGACTCATCTACAACAAAGACTCCAATGCTAACTGCCACTAAGCTTGATAAGGATGAAACTGGTAAGAAGGTTGACATCACAAGTTACAGAGGTTTGATAGGTTCCTTACTATATCTCACTACAAGTAGACCAGACATAATGTTTGCAACATGCTTGTGTGCTAGGTTTCAGTCTGATCCAAAAGATTCTCATCTTATAGTTGTGAAACGTATATTTAGATATCTTAAGGGAACCCCAAATATTGGAATTTGGTACCCTAAAGATACAAGATTTGATCTTATTGGCTATACAGATTCAGATTTTGCAGGTTGCAAGATTGATCGGAAGAGTACTTCAGGAAGCTGTCAGTTTCTTGGAAGAAGGTTAGTTTCTTGGTATAGCAAGAAGCAGCACCCGGTATCCACTTCGACAGCTGAAGCTGAATACATAGCTGCTGGTAGCTGTTGTGCTCAAATCTTGTGGATGAGAAACCAACTCCGTGACTATGGGCTTTTGTTGAACAAGATTCCAATGTTCTGCGACAACACAAGTGCCATAGCAATCTCCAACAACCCAGTTCAGCACTTGACGACTAAGCAGATCGATATCAGGTATCATTTTATCCGAGAGCATGTCATGAATGAAACTGTGGAGTTACATTTTGTACCCACAGAGGTGTTGGAACATATAAATCATGGTGCTGCGTTTTGTGATATAAATTAAAGAGTTCTAAAAGAAGATTAACCTTAATCGCTACGGCGCAAGCGATTCAATTCCATGTCTTCTACTGAATTCCTTGATTCCCTTTGAGAAAAGTGTGGCCTTCGATCTCCCAAAGTTTCCTCTCCTCAAAGCCTCGAAATTCCAAAACCCTAGCTGCGTGCGGCTGCCCTTAGGTCTCAATTTCGATTTCTGTTGTGTATTTTTTTTTAGCTTTAAGGAGAACGAGAATATATATATAGGCTTCAGTAGGGATCGTGGACAATTAGGTCGGGCCTTCCAATGACATTCCGGGTCAAGCCCAATGTCATTAAATATTAATTCAATCCACTAAAGAATTAATATTTGAACTACCGTTCCTAATACCGCAATTCTTTTATTATTTAATTCGGCTCCTATATTATTTGCTTATTAAATTCCCCACATTTAAGATATCGCATGTCCATTAATTAAATTAATCACTGACAATTAATTTAATTAATATCTTATTTATCATTGATCATCCACTCAACCTTATAATTATGTGAGAAATTAATCTGCCTGCAGGGCTTCACATAATTATGTTTATGAGCTTTCAAGAAGACATCATCAACCCGAATATTATCAGGACATGGATTCCTTCTATAATTTATATCCTACTCTGCATACAATGTCATTGCTCAATACATAATATTGTAATTAATAATTAATTACATCACATTTGAATCAAAGCATTTGCATTGCATACAAGTGTCAATCACTACATCCGGATTAAGAACCTAAGCAATAATAATATCATAGAATCTTAGTTCTTCTTAACTGTCAGAATAGAAGAGCAATTCTAATATTTTGATCATGTTCAACATACACAAAGTATACAAGTATTATTCAATAGTCAAGATAAACTATTCCCAAATAATACTTCGGTCATTCCGGTGGGTTGTCTAATACCACTTAGACTGTGAACCTTTATTATATTATATAGACACTGATAATCTAATCTTCTGTTATCCCATTTGATACTAGATTATCCATAATATATAATAACAGGCAATGTAATAATATGCAATCAAGATTCTCAATAAAATGGACAATGTTATATACTTCAAACGAATAGTTCAGTATAACACCCAACAATCTCCCACTTATACTCAAGCTATTCTTTGAATATATCAGTTTTTATTACAAGCAATCCACTACCAGTTTAAAATAACTACTATGTGACCAGACATCTGACTCATATCACCTCCACGTGTTCCTCAAAAGTCTTAGCTGGTAAGCACTTCGTGAAAGGATCTGCCTGGTTGTCCTTTGATGCTATATCGGTCACAACGATATCTCATCGCTTAACGAACTGTCGTATGAGGTGATACTTACGCTCGATGTGTTTTGCTGCCTTATGTTCTCGTGGTTCCTTTGTATTTGCAACAACACTAGTGTTGTCACAATAAATTGTGATATGTCGTGGCAAATCAGGAACTACATCCAAATCCAGCAGGAAGTTCTTGAACCATACTGCCTCTTTGGCTACCTCAGATGCTGCCACGTATTCGGCTTCCATGGTTGAGTCTGCAATGCATTTCTGCTTCACACTCCTCCATATTACGGCTCTACCTCCTAAAGTAAAAACAGACCCCGAGGTTGACTTCCTCTTATTCCTATCTGTCTGGAAATCTGAATCGGTATATCCCACAGGCAACAAGTCTGCGGCCTTGTAAATTAACATATACTTCTTAGTTCTTCGTAGGTACTTAAGTATTGTTTTTACCGCACTCCAATGTTCCTGACCTCGATTAGACTGATATCTACTGACCATGCCCACGGCAATGCAAATATCAGGCCTCGTACATAACATAGCATACATTAAGCTTCCACATGTTGAAGCATAAGGAACTGCTTTCATGTTCTCTATCTCTTTAGGTGTCGTAGGACACTGCTCCTTTGATAGAGAAACTCCATGTCTGAAAGGTAAATTACCCTTCTTAGAGTCTTGCATGTTAAAACGAGCCAATACCTCATCAATGTAAGGTTCTTGAGATAAAGCCAACATCCTTTTCTTGCGATCTCTTATTACTTTGATCCCAAGGATGTATGCGGCTTCACCTAAGTCCTTCATTTCAAATTGTTTGAACAACCATGCCTTAATTGATGAAAACATCTTTACATTGTTTCCAATGAGTAAAATGTCATCTACATATAGCACTAGAAAAACCACTGCATTTCCCTCACTCTTCCTATACATACACGCTTCGCTTGGACTCTGATCATATCCATATGACTGGACTGCCTGATCAAAACGAATGTTCCAATACCTGGAAGCTTGTTTCAATCCATAAATAGACTTCTTAAGCTTACACACTAGATACTCTTGGTATTCCTTAATGAATCCCTCTGATTGCTGCATATAGATGGTTTCATCAAGACTTCCATTAAGGAAAGCTGTCTTGACATCCATTTGCCAAATCTCATAATCGAGATGAGCTGTTATAGACAAAACAATTCGGATTGACTTAAGCATAACTACCGACGAAAAAGTTTCCTCATAATCGATCCCTTCTTTCTGAGTATACCCTTTCGCAACAAGTCTTTCCTTCCAGGCTTTCACCTTTTTATCAAATCCTCTTTTTCTCTTGTAGATCCACTTACATCCAATGGGTTTTACACCTTTGGGTGGTTCCACGAGCTCCCAGACTTGATTGGAATACATAGATTCCATCTCAGATTGCATAGCCTTATGCCATAGATCTGCATCCTTATCTTGTAGTGCTTCTTCGTATGTCCTGGGATCCTCATCATGTTCACCAGAGACTAAGTCCGAAGACTCTCCCAAAAACATGAATCTCTCAGGTTGTTGAACAACCCTCCCACTACGACGAAGCACTGGTGTGGTATTAGTGATAGGTTGTGCATTTACTTGTGGTTGTTCTACTTGAACTATCGGCACATTAGGATTATCTGTTCCTCCCACTAATTCCTCTAAAACAACAGTACTCATGGGTTTGTGGTTGATTATATAGTATTCCTCTAAGAATCTAGCATTGGTGCTAACAATGACATCCCGATCCTTAGGACTATAAAACAAATAGCCTTTCGTTCCCATGGGATAGCCCACAAACAGCCTCACTTCTGTACGAGAATCTAACTTAGTCGCGTTCTTGTTCAGCACATGTGCTGGACAACCCCAAATCCGAATGTGTCTTAGACTTGGCTTGTCATCAGTCCACAATTCTATCAGAGTCTTAGGAACCAACTTAGAAGGTACTAGGTTCAGAAGGTAAGCCGCTGTTTCTAAAGCATGTCCCCAAAATGACTTGGGTAAATCCGAATAACTCATCATCGATCTAACACTCTCCAACAGAGTCCGGTTCCTTCTCTCTGCTACACCGTTCTGCTGAGGTGTGCCAGGTGCAGACAATTGGGATGTGATCCCATGTTCTGATAAATATTCCCTAAATTCTCCAAGCAGGTATTCACCACCACGATCTGATCGTAGTGACTTGATACTTTTACCAAGTCGTTTCTCCATTTTAGCTTTGTACTCCTTGAATTTATCAAAGCACTCAGACTTACGGTGTAACAAGTAAATGTACCCATATCTTGAATAATTGTCAATGAAAGTGACGAAATAATCATAACCACCTCTTGCTTGGATATTCATAGGTCCACATAAATCAGTATGAACCAACTCTAACACTTCTTTAGCTCTATTCCCCTTTGCCTTAAAAGACCTGTTAGTCATTTTACCTTCCAAGCAGGATTCACATACTGGAAATGGCTCCACTGCCAATGAGCTTAAAGGCCCGTCTTCTACCAGTCTTTGAATCCTCCTCAAGTTAATATGACCTAATCTTAAGTGCCAAAGAAGTGTTTGGTTCAAACTAGAAGGTTCTTTTCTTTTATTAGTGATAAAAGATGTGTTATTTAATACCCTATGTTGCAGTTGCAGTGCAGGTTGAGGTTGTCTAGGATTAATAATGTACAAATTGTCTTGCAATGTACCAGAACATATAACTTGTTTATTCATCATAATAGAAACATTACGATCCAAACAAACATTATAACCATCCAAGGCAAGTTTAGAAACTGAAATCAAATTCCTTCTAAAAGAAGGTACATAAAGACAATTGTTCAAAACCAAAATCTTATTACAACCAAAAGATAAAGTAACGTCTCGCACTGCAACTACTGCTACTTTCGTAGCATCACCCATGAACACATATATCTCGCCATATCTAAGCATTCTAGATTGCTGCAACCCCTGCATAGAATTAAAAACATGGTCAGTGGCTCTTGTATCTACACACCAAGTGCTCGTAGATATAGCCGCTATATATGTTTCCGTAATTAGAGAAAGAGACATACCAGTTTTGTTCTTCTTAGAAAGAGGACAATCCTGTTTCCAGTGACCCGACTGCTTGCACCTGAAGCACTTGCCCTTAGGGTTCTTCACAACATTCTGAACTCCCAATGGTTTCACAACTTTCTGTTCCTGAGCCTTTTTCTTTTTCTTCTTACCTTTCGGTTTAGAAGAAGAACCTTTCTCAGCCACATTCACTTGAACATTCTGCTGAAACAATCCTTCAGCTGCCTGAAGCTTTGTCAGAAGTTCCGCAAGACTATACGACCTCTTGTTCATGTTGTAATTCAAGCAGAACTGCTCAAAGCCTTTGGGCAAACTCATAAGGATGATATCGATTTGCGTTTCTGCATCAATCTCAGCACCAAGGACCTCCAGTTCATTTATATGAGACATTATTAAAAGAACATGGTCCCTTACAGGTGTTCCTTCAGCCATCTGAGTGTTCATTAGAGATTTCATTGCTACTTGCCTAACAGCCCTATTCTGATCTCCGAAAAGTTCCTTGAGATTAAAAAGCATATCCCCAGCAGTGGCCATGGCCTGATGTTGATGCTGCAAAACACACGACATTGCTGCCAGAATGTAACATCGCGACATCTCATCTGCCTTAATCCACTTCTTATAATACTCCTTATCCTCATCCGGAGCATCGGCAGTAGGCTGATCCGGTTTGGGTTCAATAGTACAAAATTTGTACTCTTCAGCAGTCAACACTATGTCCAAATTGCGTTTCCATTCAATATAGTTAGGTCTGGTAAGTTTGTTATCCTTAAGTATGGTGAAAAGTGGATTAAAGCTCATTCTATCCTGAGAATCATACATATAACACATAATTAGAATGTCGCACATAAAAACTTAATACATATAGACTCCTTTAACTATTAATTAAGATTAATGTACTAACACTTAAACACCATAAGTATCTGGTACGCCACGATGGGTGACATATATACCACCTATATTTGTTTAAATGTTACTTCGGTCATATTACTAAATAGTATGCCACGTTAGGGTGGTCCCTTACTACCTTTCATAGTTAAGTTTATACCATTATTTAAATCTTAAATTGATCCCTTAAATCAGACCTTTCCGTTTGGTGTATCAATGGATAAATCCCAGATATTTTTGGAGAAGTCACATCGGTCTTGCTTAATACCCAACAACCTAGTCAGAAATATCCATTATCAAGATCAATCAAGGAGTGTCCAATTAGTTTCTAGAATTCTATGAAACTTGGTATGTCACGTTGGGGTGATCTTACCTTTCAATATTCATGATTAATTTAAGAAGTTTGTTCTAGTAATATCCTTAACACTACCAGACACCATAAATCATATGCCACGATGGGTGACATATATACAATTCATAATTGTCTTAGTGTTAAATTACATACAAACAATAATGGATGACCATGGGACTTAATATCAAATTAAACCCCTCTCCCACTTAGTATTTTACTTGTGAGGATTTTAATCTAGATGCATCGTCCTATGTTATTTCTTCGAAGTCCACATGTATCACAAAGAATAATGTAAACCACGTACAATATAGCAAGATACACATCATAATTAAGCATAATAAACATAACTGTAACACCCCAGTCCCACATCGAGGAGATTTGGGACTTCTGTTCAGTTTATAAGGCAAAGTACTACTACTAATTAGCACCAATAAAATCATGATATTTTGGGGGCTGTGGTGGGCTTATCGTAACCCAAGTTGGTTGCATTTGGGCCAGCTGGCTTCGGCTTATTTTCGGACTCGTGATCAGGACTTGACCCGATTTTCGAAAAACACCCGGAATTTGACCCGAGTTGTCGCATATGGTATCAGAGCCGACTCTCGAAAGCTTGATGCATCAAGTTGCCGGAGGTGGGGACACGAAGGTTGGTGGTATTATCCCATAATGGACAGAGGTCCGGAGGTGGGGACATGAAGCCAGCCAGTATTATCCCACAATGGCTAGGGAGGAACGATCTTGGACCTATGGGATATCCGTTTAGGTCTGACGAGGATGTCAGGAGTTTAAGTGGGGGAGTTTGTAACACCCCAGTCCCATATCGAGGAGATTTGGGACTTCTGCTCAGTTTATAAGACAAAGTACTACTACTAATTAGAACCAATAAAATTATGATATTTTGGGGGCCTGTGGTTGGCTTGTTGTAACCCAAGTTGGTTGCATTTGGGCCAGCAGGCTTCGGCTTATTTTCGGACTCGTGATCGGGACTTGACCCAATTTTAGAAAAACACCTGGAATTTGACTCGGGTTGTCGCAATAACCCTATGTCCATGTCGTTCTACAATACTAAGGTTAGTATCACATGGCATGAAACACATATAAGGCACGTATAATAGCAATAATCAAAACAAGTGGATAATAAATATGTAAAACATATTAATAAATCATCTACTATTATGGCCTCATCCAAATTTTAATCCAAAACACATCAGTGCAGATCGAACTTGAATTTCTGAAAACAACAAATCGCTGTTTTCAGGCTGTAACGACGTCAAACGCCTTATATCCGCGCGAGTGATTATGTCAGTTTTGTTCAGACGCCCGTTTCCCTTTCCGAAAAGGTATTTTCGGGAAAATTCGGACACAGTACGCAAAATCAGCGAAACTCCTCAGAAACCAGCAAGTAGCAGAGGAAACACTTCTTCTCTTGCAGCCCCGTTGATAAAACAATTACATACAAACAAAACTGACCTATTCTATTACAATATATCATAATCTAACTCGAATATAAATCGAATTACTTGATTACAATCTTATAACATAAATCAAGAAAATATACACACGATCAACCTTCGTGATTAACAATCGCAAATACAATAACCACGATAAACCACGTGGGATCAAATCGCATAAACAGTAACCACGATAAACCACGTGGGATCCAATCACATAATTATAAAAACATGGCCATAATAGTGGGTAACAACCTGCATCACAAAATACATACGAGCAACCACTATATACATGCATATATAATTACGACATGGACATCATATCATAAAACGCAGAACCCTAGAACCAGGATCTTGATGCCAATTGTTAGAACATATAAATCATGGTGTTGTGTTTTATGATATAAATTAAAGAGTTCGAAAAGAAGATTAACCTTAATCGCTACGGCGCAAGCGATTCAATTCCACGTCTTATACTGATTTCCTTGATTTCCTTTGAGCGAAGTGTGGCCTTCGATCTCCAAAAGTTTCCTCTCCTCAAAGCCTCGAAATTCCAAAACCCTAGCTGCGTGCGGCTGCCCCTAGGTCTCAATTTCGATTTCTGTTGTGTATTTTGTTAGGCCGAATACACAATATAATCAAGTATGTATGAGAATAACAATCAAGAACACAAGTTTGTAAATCAACAAACTGAATTATATTAAATAATTCTCTCTTAGTGATGTTAATGAATCACAAAGAGATACTAGGTTACAAGAATAATATTTCAATAATCGCATCCCTTCTAGGGATAACCTATCTGTGTTTATATAGTACACAGCTACATACAATCCATCTCTAATTGATATTCCTATAAGTTAGCTATACACTTCATATCAATTAAGGATTGCTTCAGTCTTCTATTCCGTTTCCTTAGCTGTATCAATATATTCTGCTTCTTTCCATCTTCAGAATATATTGCTTCTAGAATCTTCATCTTTGCACCGACAGCTAAGTCAACTATCACCACGTCAGACTTTATCAAACTCTGACTGGCTTCAATGTAAACTCTTCACCCAGTCAGACTTTATCAAACTCTGACTGGCTTCTAGATAAACTCTGATATGTACCTGGTACTTAAACACTGATGAACAAACGTCAGCAATTATATCTAACAATCTCCCCCAACTTGTGCATAATAAAAATGTACAAGTTAAACAGATAATTGATGATGTCAAAACATATAACAAATGCAGTGTTTAAAATATAGCAGAGTTTAATTTTAAAAACAGAGTTTAAATTTAACTTAGAATAGAAAACATAAAAACTTAAAGTCAGACTTTACTGAATTTCTTGGATATCAGGTACAGTCCTGATATAATCTGACAGTAACTTTCTCTCAGCTCGATCTAGTTCAGCAATCATATCCTTCTTCAGCTCCTTCAATTCTGGTTCATCTTCACCAATTTGATAAATGGCAGCCCTTAAAGAATAGATGCTGTTCTTGTTCATTTCATTGCTAAGTCTGATATAAAAAGCCTTATCAGACTCTAGATTGAACTCTAGAACTTTCTTATCTAGTGCAGTCCTGAATCTAGCACTATTTTTCTTCATTTCCACCAACTTTCCATGTGCATCTCTGTACTTAGGAATATATGCACTGGAAACACTTCCTCCAAAAAGAACTTTCGATTTCATCATTCTGTCTTTTAAAACCAGAGCAGCATTATGAGTATTTCTATTTTTGATCTTCAGGAGATATAGAACATACTCTAGCTCTTCCCATAATTTCAGACGAATATCATCTTCTCCAATTCTGTAAACTCTGCCATCAGTCATAAAGTATAATAAAAACTCCTTCTTCAAGCCTCTATGGTAAATCATCTGAACAGATTCTAGTTTATCAAGGTTTTCTTGAGTAACCCCAACACCAGGTTCTGCCAGTGATGTATGATCTAAAGGACTATTATTAACTCTTTTCTCTTGGTGGGAACCCAAACCAGATTTATCATAAGATTGTTTTCCAAGTACTGTTCTGGTTTGTAGAAAGTTCACCTGGCTAGGCTTCAGAGTTTCAGGTAATGAAGATCTTTTGAAACCTTGGAGTGGTGAAGATAACTGAGTTTGCACAACTTGAGCATTGTCAGAGGTTGATTTAGCTTCAAAAACTTCAACTTGAGCTTTGTCAGAGGTTGAATAATTCTTCTTTGGTAACTGTTCTTCTTCTACCAGTATACCCTTTCCTTTATCAGTATTTGTAATCACATGCCTCCTGGTGTATTGTATACTCTGTTGAGTATTTTCTTTAATAGAAATTCCAGTTTCTTTCTTTCTAGGAGCCTTGATTTCCTTCTTCTTGTAGATTCCAGCTTCAAGATTCTTCTTGTGTTCTTCAGCAAGCATTTTTTCTTCAGCTTGGATATCTTCAATTGTAACATCTTTTCCATGTTCTGCCATAAACACCTTAGTAGCAATTTCCTCATCTGTGGTAGGCTTATCAGAGATTATCAAACTTTTGAATCTTGAACCACTGGCAGAGTTTGCATTTCCCTTTCCAGAGTTTGATCTTCTATCAGAGTTTGATCTTCTTGGAAGTAGTCTTCTATCAGAATTTAATCTTAAACTCTTTCCATCTCCTCCCTTGTTTCCACCATCATTACCATCATCCCTCCGTCTCAGAGTTTGAGTGTCTTTGCATTTGTCACTTGGTACACTCTCCCCCTTTTTGACATCATCAGAAAGTAGTACTGATGTCAACAACTCAATTGCATTAGAAATTGAAGTCAGTTGGGCAGACATAGCAGTCTAGTTGTCCTCAACTTTCCCAAGCCTCTTCTGAATGTCATCAGAGTCCTTAGCTTGCTTCTTGAACATGGAATTGTAGTAAGCTCTATCATTTTTCAGAGTAAGATCTCTCAGACCAACTTCATTCCTCAAAGCAGTGACTTCCTTATGAGACTCATCAAATCTGTTGTGGAGAGATTTAATTTGAATCACAGTAGCCTTTAGACTTGTAAGAATATCAGGATTTGAAATTATCTTCACAGAATCACCAAGAAAATCAGCAGCCCTCTGTGCTGAAAAGATACAATCGGCATCAGCCCATCTATTGTAGTACATATCCTGAAAATGCTCAGCCGTAGCTCGATTGACCTCTCTTTGCTCATCAGAGTTTGCTTGACTCTCAAATAACTCCTCTTGTGAATGATCAGAACTATCATCATCATTATCATTATCTGCTGTATTCTCTGCAGGTACATTCTCAGCAGCAGTTTCAAAATTACTCTGTGCAGCTTCAACAATAACTTTCTCTGCAACAGGTTCTGGAATCTCAGAGTTTGCAACAAACTCTGTTTCAACAGGAACAGACTCTGCCATAGCTTCATCGAAATTCTCTACAGCAGCTTCAGTAGTTATCTGCTCAGCTTTATTAGTCTCAGAGTTTGTAACAAACTCTGCTTCTATGGTAACATTCTCTATTGCATCCTTGTCAGCAACATCAGGATTTGCAACAACAGTTTCTGTAGCATTAGCAGCTAAAGTCTGATCGACTTCCTCACCTTTCTCAAATTCAAAAGAAATTATTTCTGTGTGAGAAGCCATAGATTATTCAATTGCAGCAGTATCTTGATCAGCTTCCAAACCCTCTGTGAAATGTTCAGAGTTTACAGAGATGTTTGCTTCAACTTCTATATGAAATCCTTGTGGCTCAAAAAACTCAGCCTCAAAATTTTCTGTAGCCTCCTGAACAATAATTTCAGGAGCTTCATCTGCAATCTCAACATGTGCAGCTTCCTCAAGTACATCATCAGCCTTTGATGTAGGAGCTTCTTCATCAGCACTTACCATTTCAGGCATAGATGCTGCTTCAGCAACATTTTCCTCAAAAACTCTGTCCATATTGACAGCTTCAGCATTTACATTGGATGCACCAAAGAGATGTGCAGCCACCAATCTTCTTTTTCTCTGATGAAGAGTTTCATCATCAGTTTCACTCTCCTCATCAGCATTATCAGACTTTGCCCTGTTGGCCCTTCTTTTCTTTAACTTTTTCTTCTGAGGCATATCATCAGTATTTGATACCCCAGATTCAGTTTCTGATGGCTTCACTCTTGCAGACTTAACAGCCCTTACCTTAGACTTCTTTGACCTCTGTGATTGAGACACAGAAGGTCCAGCTTCAGCGTTTACAAGTTGTTGTTATAAGTTGACCAGGAATTGTTGCACAGACTCAGGTAGCAACAAAACACCAACATCTCCTTTCTTGTTATCTTTATTGATTAGATCAGAGAATATGCGTTTATGTAATTTAAAACAAGGAATCACATCATTCTCATCTATCTCTACGTCAGAAACACATTCAGAGAATATCAATTGACAAAATCTTGCAAAATAGACTACACCTCTGTTTTCATTCATTTTCTCACCTATATTATTTAGAACTAGTCTAGCAACATCAAAATTACCTCCATAAAGAAGAGAATACCCGATTTGCAGACTATCCGTGGGAATAGCATCCCAATTCATGCATTTCTTGCCGAACGCCCTTGTTATGCAGTCGAAAAAGAAACTCCATTCCTTTCTCAAGAGCGGTCGCTTCAACTGACCTAGCTTTGTCAGTGACCCAGAGTATCCTATTTCCCTCATCATTCGAACTAACTCAAAATCTCCAATAGAGATTGTGAAAGCATTAAAGTCTTCAAGGCCCAGAGCATCACGAACAGTTGTAGGAGTAACTACAAACTCTGCTCCTTGAAATTCAAAGATAATAGATGGAGACCCAGACTCTCCTCCATTGTCATAAGTACCTGTCTGCCAAAAAGATCTGATTTGAGATGCAGACAGCTTCAACGGTGCTGTGAGAGCAGTTCCAACATCAGAGTTTGACAAGAAATCTTGAATCAAATGAAACGCCTCCGGTGCGTTCTCATTTGCCAAAGGAGCAGCATAGTTATTAGGAACGAATTCTAACCCAGAAGCAGTAAACATTGTAGTAGCCATTAGAAAAGTTTAGAAGAAAGATAGAGAAAAGTATCGAATGTATGCAGTGAAAGTGTTTGAGACAGTGTTTGTGAGTAAAAACTTATGAAAAGATGAAGTGTGTAAAAGAATGAACCGTTTATGTGTAGTAAGTTTAAATAATAACAGTGAAAATTAAAACCCAATCGTTTTAATCATTACTACACACAGCAGGCGTCTTTGAAAAATGTGTGAGTGGGACAGATGTCAAACATGTATACGCTGACAGCTGTATGTAACAACTTCCAATACACACGCGCAGTAAAAATAGCCATAATTACCGCTTTCCACACTGTTCAAAACATTCAACCTCTCTCTCCTCTGTTTAATACAAATTTGAACCATTTGTACTCATACTCTTTCATATTTCTAAACAATTGTCTAATCTCAAAATTATAAAATGTCTGAAACAAAGAAATCATTTTAATCATCAGAGATTAAAACAAAATTACCTCGGCGTATTTCTCACAATACATCAGTGTTTACCATTTGTCCTTCTTTGTCAATAAACTCTTTTCTCAAACTGTACAGGTGTGAATAATTGTGTGTGCTATAGCAGAGTTTACTGAATTTGAATATTTAGACCATCTCAAAGTGCATAAAATCCACAAACTTAAGTAGTAAAAACTGGTTGCCTAAACTCTCATGTAAAACATAAAATCTGATTTTTATATCTAAACTCTGTATTTTGATATCCTTTCATTTGGATATATCTTTTATTTTTCACCCCCTTTCTATATATGTTTTCATATATATTTTTAATTAATTTTTTTTTATTATTTATTTATTTTTCCAGTAATCAGTGGTTGGCACTAGTCACCAAAAATCAAAGATTTTAGCCCTTATTTCATACAATAAGTTCCTGGATCTTCCTAGGCACAACATGATCTCAAAGGAATTTGTGCTCTTTTTGGCATCTTTTGATTTGGGGGTGAATTATTTATAATTAATAATTAGAGTTTAGACTTTTCATCAGTTAATGTAATTAATTTATGAGAGAAAATGCAAACAGCTAATACAACTTCAGTGTATAGAATCAATAAACTAAGAGATGCTATAAATATAGAGACAGTATCATGCTGTGTTAACTTACTGCACATATTTGAGATCAGAATCTAAACAACTCTTAAGGATTCACAATTACTTACTGAGAATTATGTTTCATACAAATTTCTTCATTGGTCCATATGTTTCAGACAAAATTACAATCAGAGTATAGCATTAGACTGTAACTAGCAGAGTATGACCAACACTTTATGACTTACAGAGTTTAGCATCAGAGTTTACTTTCAGAGTTTATGACACTGGTACTCATAACAGTTAATACATGCAAGGAATCATGAGCATTAAAAATCAAACATGTATAGTTTTTGAGTCTAACCCGTATCTCTAGTCGAAACCAGAGATCATTCCAAGTTCATTTACCAATCTTGTAAAAGTAACTTCACTCAAAGGTTTGGTGAAGATATCTGCAAGTTGTTGGTCTGTAGACACAAAATGAAGCTCAATATCTCCTTCTTCCACATGTTCCCTGATAAAATGATACCTTATGCTGATGTGCTTGGTCATGGAATGCTGTACTGGGTTACCTGTCATAGCAATAGCATTTTGGTTATCACAGTAAATAGGTATTTTAGAGTACCTTAACCCATAATCCAGCAACTGATTCTTCATCCACAAAATCTGTGCACAACAGCTACCAGCAGCTATATACTCTGCTTCTGTAGTGGATGTAGAAACTGATTTCTGTTTCTTGCTATACCAAGAAACCAATCTGTCACCTAAGAATTGACAGCTTCCACTTGTACTTTTCCTGTCTATCTTACAGCCTGCAAAATCTGCATCAGAGTAACCAATTAGCTTAAACTCTGATTCTCTAGGATACCACAAACCCAAGGTTATGGTTCCTTTGAGATATTTAAAAATCCTTTTTACAGCTGTTAGATGAGGCTCTCTGGGATCTGCTTGAAATCTTGCACAAAGACATGTGGCATACATGATATCAGGTCTACTTGCTGTGAGATACAGAAGAGACCCTATCATGCCTCTATAGATTGTCATATCCACTGTAGCACCTGTGTCTTTGTCTAGCTTTGTTGCAGTAGCCATGGGAGTTGTAGCAGATGAACTATCAAGCATACCAAATTTCTTGAGAAGATTTCTGGTATATTTTGCTTGATTGATAAAAATACCATCATTTGTTTGCTTGACCTGTAAGCCTAGAAAATAACTAAGCTCTCCCATCATGCTCATTTGGTACCTGGATTGCATAAGCTTTGCAAACTTCTTACAAAGTTTGTCATTAGTAGATCCAAAAATAATATCATCTACATAAATTTGAACTAAAAGCAAATCATCACCAGAATTGAAATAAAACAAGGTTTTATCAATTGTACCTCTTGTGAATCCACTTTCTAAAAGAAATTGAGCAAGAGTTTCATACCATGCTCTTGGTGCTTGCTTTAGTCCATATAATGCCTTGTCAAGCCTGTAGACATAATCTGGATGCTTGGGATCTACAAATCCTGGTGGTTGTTCAACAAACACTTCTTCTTCAAGCTTCCCATTGAGAAAAGCACTTTTCACATCCATCTGAAAGACTTTAAACTTCTTGTGTGCAGCATAGACCAGAAAAATTCTTATGGCTTCCAATCTTGCAACTGGAGCAAAGGTTTCATCATAATCAATTCCTTCCTGTTGTGAATAACCTTTAGCCACAAGTCTAGCCTTGTTTCTTGTAATCACACCTTCACTGTTAGTCTTGTTTCTGAAAACCCACTTTGTACCTACAATTGATCTATTCTTTGGTCTAGGTACAAGTGTCCAGACTTCATTTCTTTCAAATTCATTTAACTCTTCTTGCATTGCTGTAATCCAATTAGCATCTTGAAGAGCTTCCTCCACCTTCTTTGGTTCTGTTTGAGACAAGAAAGCATGATACAGACACTCATTATTTGTTGCACTTCTAGTTCTCACACTAGCATCAGGATCTCCAATTATGAGATCAGGTGTGTGTGCCTGTGTCCACTTTCTTGCTGTTGGTAAGTGGTTTCTTGCATCATTATTGGATCCTCCCCCTTGATCCATGCTCTCCTGATTCATAAGTTGACTTTGTGCAGCATCTGAGGCTCCCCCTGAATTGGATGGCTCAGAGTTTAAACTGTCAGAGTTTGAATCAGTTTCCTCAACTGACTCATTTTCTGTGTCTTGTTGAGCTTCTACACGCTCCCCCTCAACCGGTTCTCTATGTAGTTCAATTTGAGAATTTTCAGTTTCTCCAGTATTTACCAGTAGAGGTTCAGAGTATGCTTCGTCAGAGTTTATCAGAACCGCTTCATCAGAGTTTGTCGGTACTGCTTCATCAGAGTTTACATCATCAGAAAATAAACCTTCATTTTCAAAGCGCAGTTGATCATATTCAATTTCATCTTCAAGTCCAGTTATTTTCTTGTCATCAAATGACACATGTATGGATTCCATGATCACTTTAGTTCTCAGATTGTAAACTCTGAATGCTTTTGTTGACACTGGATAGCCAACAAAGATTCCTTCATCAGCTTTTAACTCGAACTTGGTCAACTGTTCAGGATGAGTCTTCAACACAAAGCATTTGCATCCAAATATATGAAAATATTTCAAATTTGGCTTCTTATTTTTCACCATTTCATATGGTGTTTTTCCATGCTTGTTGATCAGTGTAGCATTTTGAGTAAAACAAGCAGTTTGAACAGCTTCTGCCCAGAAATAGGTTGGTAACTTTGTTTCATCAAGCATAGTTCTGGCAGCTTCGATTAGAGTTCTGTTCTTTCTTTCAACTACACCATTTTGCTGTGGAGTTCCAGGTGCAGAAAACTCTTGTTTCACTCCTCTTTCCTTGCAGAAAGCTTCCATGATTGAGTTTCTGAATTCAGTTCCATTATCACTTCTTATCATTTTGACTTTGTGCTGTGATCCTTTGTCCAGTTGGTTTACATGATCCATCAGAGTTTGAGCAGTTTCATCCTTCTTTGATAAGAAATACACCCATGTATATCTAGTATATTCATCAACAATTACTAGAGCATATTTCTTTCTGCCCATAGACATCACATTCACTGGTCCAAAGAGATCAACATGTAGAAGATGATAAGGTTCCACTACTGAAGATTCAGATTTGCTCTTGAAAGATGACTTCCTTTGCTTGGCTTTTTGACAAGAATCACATAGGCCATCTAAGCTAAGTATTGACTTGGGAAGTCCCCTTACAAGATCCTTTCTTATTAGCTCATTAATGTTGTTCAAATTGAGATGAGAGAGCTTCTTATGCCAGTTCCAACTCTCTTCATTTGACATTCTTGCAGTCAGACACACTGTTTTTCCATCAGAGTTTGTTACCAAACTTGCTTCATAAATGTTGTTGTGCCTGTGTCCAACTAGAACAACTCTTCCAGTAGATTTACTGATAACTTCACAGTATTCAGTATGAAAATCTACATGGTTTCCTCTATCACAGATTTGACTCACAGATAGCAGATTATGCTTGAGTCCTGAGACTAGAGCTACATCTGTGATGATGACACTTCCAAGATTAATATTGCCATATCCCAGAGTGTGTCCTATGTTGCCATCTCCATAGGAAACCTTTGGGCCAGCCTTCTCCTCAAAATCTGATAGCAGGGCTTTATTTCCAGTCATATGTCCTGAGCATCCACTGTCCAAGATAAGTGTGCTCTCTTTTATACCCTGCAATCACAAACAAACACTAAGTGTTAGTTTTAAGGACCCAGACTTGCTTGGATCCTTTGTCTTTCTTAACAGTGTTAGCTTTTGCAGCGGAATCACTATCAACAGAGTTTAAACTAACATTGTCAGACTTTACACTTGCAGAGTTTGCCCTAACCCATTTCAAGTTGGGTTTTAGCTCATAATAGTTGTGATAAATAGCATGATAACTCTTGCAAGTATAAATGGAATGCCAAGTGCTCCCACAGTGTGTGCATAATGTCTGTGGTTTAACCCTTACATAATCATTCTTTACTCCTTATTTAGAAGGTAAAGAATTAATATCTTTGTTCTTATTGCAAAATCTAGCAAGATGGTTAGAACTACCACAGTTATAACATGTTTTTCTTGGAGCAGCAGCAGTAGGCAAATGATTATTTCTTTTATTTATGCCTATCTTTCCATTCCTATTCTTTTTGGACCCTTTTGGTTTCATGGCAGATTTTACCTCTTTGAGCTTATGATTGAACTGTTTTCCTGTCATCAAACCAACATTAACCTGTTTCTCACAAGTTTTTACTGGTCTTCTAACAGCTTCTATTTCCATAAGTTTTTATGTTATAATATTTTCCTGTCTTTCACAGGTTTCATCTGATTCCATATCAGCTTCTCTTATTACAATAGATTTTAACTTATTGGTTTCTGGAACAAATTTCACAGGTTTAAGTTGTGGTTTAACCTTAACCTTGTCTTTAAACCTAAGTTCATCATTTTCACAATAGCCTAAACCTACAGAATCTGTCTGAAACACTTGATGAGTGTCTCTTCCAGAGTTTGTCCAAGTCTTGATTATTTTTCTTTCTTTTTCTAGATCAGATTCTAGTTGCTTATATCTTTTGAGCAACTCCTGTTCTACATAAACAGCATCATCTCTTTCTTTTTGAATCTGCTTCATATTTTCAAGTTCTCCTTCAAGAAACTTGTTTCTATCTTTAAGACTAAGATTCTCAGATTTAATTCTCTCATTTTCTAAAGTCTGATCCCTATAACTAACATGTAAGCTTTTCAGATATACTCTTAATTCAGATATATTATCAGTATCATAAGCATAAGTAGTTAGGGGTACCTTATTTCCATATGATTCAGTCTCATCTTTGACAGTTGCCATAAGAGCATAATTTACTCCATCATCAGAGTCTGAAGTATCTGCCCAGTCTTTGCCTTTAGAAATGAGTGCTTTCTCAGATTTGCCTTTCTTGCACTCTGGGGCATAGTGACCCATCTCCTTACACCTGTAGCACTGGATTTCAGATTTATCCTTCTTGCCAAACTTGGTCTCCCTTCCATCAGACTTTCTAAAACTTTTCCTTTCAGAGTTTGAATCTTTCCTTGAGAATCTCTTTCCTTTCTTGAAGTTCTCGAATCCCATCTTCTTGAAGGTCTTCACCATCAATGCAGCCATTTGCATCATCTGTTCTTCATCATCCTCAGAGTCAGAAGCTTCATCAGAGTTTGAGTCATCATCAGAGTTTGATGACTCACTTTCAGATTTAATGACTAAAGCCTTTCCTTTGGCTTTCTTCCTTGATGATTCCTTCTTGATAGGCTTCTCCTCAACTTTGAGAGCAACAGATTTTGTCTTTTTACTCATTCTTCTATTTCTTTGTTCTATCTCCAGTTCATGAGTTTTCAACAACCCATAGATTTCATCAAGATCTGTATCAGCAAGTTCATAATTATCTCTTATTGTTGTTGTCTTTAGATCCCACTTTTCAGGTAGAGATAACAGAAACTTGAGATTAGACTCTTCAAGATCATATTCTTTATTAACTAGAGATAAATCATTCAGTAGTTTACAGAATCTGTCATATGTCTCAGTCAAGGTTTCATTGGCTCTTGAATCAAAGTGCTCATACTCCTGAGTTAGTATGGTCCTCCTATTCTTATTAATAGCACCTGTTCCTTGGCATCTGACTTCTAGAGCATCCCATATTTCTTTGGAAGTCTTGCAGCCAATTACTCTGTTAGACATCACATTATCTAAGGCACTGTGTAGAAGATGTCTAACTTTTGCATCTTTTGCAATTGATGAGATGTCCTCAGGAGTCATATCTTTCTTTTCCTTTGGAACAGTCTTTTGTTCTTGACCATCAACAACAGGAGACAATTTAGTCGGCATATGAGGACCATCATATATTCTGTCAAGATATTCTGGATCTGTAGCCTCCAGAAACATGGTCATCTTCACCTTCCAAATTGGATACTCCACTGGCCTGAGAATTGGAACCCTGATTGTTTCATACCGACTCACAGAATTAGGTTTAACCTGTTCAACCTTGGGAGAAGTTTGATTTTCTTCAGACATGATTATTACTATGTTTGAATCGAAAAACTGTATATATTAAACAGCCTTGGCTCTGATACCAATTGTTAGGCCGAATACACAATATAATCAAGTATGTATGAGAATAACAATCAAGAACACAAGTTTGTAAATCAACAAACTGAATTATATTAAATAATTCTCTCTTAGTGATGTTAATGAATCACAAAGAGCTACTAGGTTACAAGAATAATATTTCAATAATCGCATCCCTTCTAGGGATAACCTATCTGTGTTTATATAGTACACAGCTACATACAATCCATCTCTAATTGATATTCCTATAAGTTAGCTATACATTTCATATCAATTAAGGATTGCTTCAGTCTTCTATTCCGTTTCCTTAGCTGTATCAATATATTCTGCTTCTTTCCATCTTCAGAATATATTGCTTCTAGAATCTTCATCTTTGCACCGACAGCTAAGTCAACTATCACCACGTCAGACTTTATCAAACTCTGACTGGCTTCAATGTAAACTCTTCACCCAGTCAGACTTTATCAAACTCTGACTGGCTTCTAGATAAACTCTGATATGTACCTGGTACTTAAACACTGATGAACAAACGTCAGCAATTATATCTAACATATTTTTTTTAGCTTTAAGGAGAACGAGAATATATATATATAGGCTTCAGTAGGGATCATGGACAATTAGGTCGGGCCTTCCAATGACATTCCGGGTCAAGCCCAATTTCATTAAATATTAATTCAATCCACTAAAGAATTAATATTTGAACTACCGTTCCTAATACCGCAATTCTTTGATTATTTAATTCGGCTCCTATACTATTTGCTTATTAAATTCTCCACGTTTAAGATATCGCATGTTCATTAATTAAATTAATCATTGAAAATTAATTTAATTAATATCTTATTTATCATTGATCATCCACTCAACCTTATAATTATGTGAGAAATTAATCTGCCTGCAGGGCTTCACATAATTATCTTTATGAGCTTTCAAGAAGACGTCATCAACCCGAATATTATCAGGACATGGATTCCTTCTGTAATTTATATCCCAGTCTGCATACAATGTCATTTCTCAATACATAATATTGTAATTAATAATTAATTACATCACATTTGAATCAAAGCATTTGCATTGCATACAAGTGTCAATCACTACATCCGGATTAAGAAACTAAGCAATAATAATATCATAGAATCTTAGTTCTTCTTAACTGTCAGAATAGAAGAGCAATTCTAATATTTTGATCATGTTCAATATACACAAAGTATACAAGTATTATTCAATAGTCAAGATAAACTATTCTCAAATAATACTTCAGTCATTCCAGTGGGTTGTCTAATACCACTTAGACTGTGAACCTTTATTATATTATATATAGACACTGATAATCTAATCTTCTATTATTTCATTTGATACTAGATTATCCATAATATATAATATACAAACAATTTAATAATATGCAATCAAGATTCTCAATAAAATGGACAATGTTATATACTTCAAACGAATAGTTCAGTATAACACCCAACAAGAGGAACAAATTGCAGACATCTTTACTAAACCGCTTGATAAATCCACTTTTTCTAAGCTAGTTGGTGAACTTGGGATGTTAAATCTTTCTAATTGATTTTAATTAGAAGTCAGTAACTGCAAGGAAATCCTAATAAATCCATGAGTTTAAGAATTTCTATATCCTTAGGACTTGTGAATTTATTTTCAGGAGTAATTCTCGTAAGTTAGAATTATCTTACTAATTTTATGTCATATTTATGAATGATATATCTTCTGGGTTTAATTAGAAAACAATTCTAAAATTATTTAAGTGCTAATATTTGTTCTAAATATTATGCATTTATTTAATTCAAATTATTTTATTTTGTTTTGAACATTGTAAAATAATGCAGCATAATTTATTGGATTTTAATTGGTTTATATCAGTTAATGATATTTAGTCAATTTTATTCTAAGAAAATTATGAAATTTTTGTTAACTGTGAATTTTATTAAAAAGTTTGATCTATAGAAATTCATAGAAAACAGAAAACAAAAAAGTTTGTTTTAAAACTGGCAACAGGTTTGAAATAAAACAAGGAGCAAAATATATCGAAATAGAATTTTCGATAGTATTTCTAGTACTTTGACAAAACTATCGAAGTGATTAAAAATGATTTTGACAGGTTTTTGAAAAAGGAAAATAAAAACTATCGAAGGAGTTTTTCGATAAATTTTGAAAGAAAACTGAAATCTATCGAATAATTCAAATTTTTTAATATTCAAAATTCTCGATAGTTTTTCAGACAGAACAAATGTTCGATGGTTTTTAGTTTTTGAATTATAAACCTTCGATAGTTTTTATGTAGAAGTCGGTTTAAATTCAGATTTAATCCACTTCGATAGTTTTTCAAAAAATATCGAAGTGTGATTTGACTTTTATGCCCCTCAAGAAAAACTATCGATAGTACTTTTTGAAAACTATCGAACGTGAAAAGACTGAAATACCCCTGCAATACAGTGAGTATATAACTGGGACTTAGACGTTTTTTTTTTCTTTATTCTTATATTTAAGCTCTTGTTTTACATACTTACAATTAGATACAACCTTGAACCAAGAACACTCGAGAGTTTTGTTCTTTTAACCGTAGATTACTTGATAAAATCATGAATTACTAAAGTTACCAAAGTAAACTTTGTTTTACGATGTAGTTCTGTGTGTTTGTGATTAGATTGCGATTTCAATTTGATTTTCATAGAAATCCATCGAGAGTGACTAATTCGAGCCTTAATACTTGATAATTGTTCTTGAAAAATAATAATTAGTTGTTAACTAATTCTGTTCTTGGGTTTAGTTTCGATTAATTTAAAAGTTTTCGAATTGAGAAAATTAGGGTTCTTGAATTGGGATTTTTTTTTCGGTTCGGTTTTAATTTAGTAAAAAGGGATATTTTAAGTAATAATTTAATTGGGTTTAATTTTGGTTTTAATTTTAATTTTCTAGACCTTGTGAAAATACAATGGCTGGAGAGTTTGTTTTCACCAAAATGAATCACGTCTCGTTTCAAAACGTGCAATCCATCACGAACTTAGAGTTTCATGCATGGGCACAGTTTTTGAACTCACATTCACTAGTGGCCTATGCTCTAAGTACTCACGCGGTTCTTTGCGTTAATCAAATAACCGTACTGTACACCACTGCCACTGACACTGTTAGCACAAAATCACGCAAGCGCACGTGGTCACAAGTAATATACGAATAAGTCAAGTTCGTTCCCACAGAGATCTAATGAGGTGTTCAATTCAATTAATGTACCTATGTAACAATGTATGATTTTTATCCACTGCTAAGAAAATTAACAATTTGGGTTTGATTATCTAAAATTAACTAGAGAACAAATTATTAAACTAAGAATTAACTAACTAAGAGGATTAAAATCGATTTATGTATATGAGAATAAAACATGGGATCCTAACTTCATTAAATACTTCATCTAGAGTCTTTTGTCTTTAATCAATGCATGTGACAGTTGTGACAACTAATCGGATAACACGAAATCAGTATACGCTACCTTTCAGTATACGTATACCAAACCACTCAAACATCCACAAAAGAGATAGAAGTTGGGTAGACACCAATTATGTTTAGACCCTATATGTCTATAAGATTTGAAAACATAACGGTTTAACGAGTAAGTTATCCATTCAGATTACATAGGGCAGGTAAGATGGTTAAAATTACCTATGACTCATGCATGACAAACATATATAAACCTATGCTAGCATGGCAAGTTCCAAACCTCTATATCCACTTTCGCATTCAATAGAGATTAACAAACAATCTTAGATGTTAGCTACGCATCCAAGAAGAATAAGCACAACCAAACTAGGATATCAATTAGCCATCACACACACATCTTTAAAACAATTAACTACTAAAATCCATAAATAAATCCGTTAGAATCCCACGATAACGATTAGTTCATAATCGAACCGCTCGTCACCATGGGATTTGATGAAAACATGATAATGAACAAGATTTGAATAATATGGATACTAAAGTAATAGAGTTGAGAAAACAAATCCCAAAAACATCCAAGAGTATCGCCAATAAAAATACAAAAGAAAAGTAGATCTAGAACTCCGTTGCTTGTCACGCGCGTAGGAATCCTTTGTCAAACTTGAATCTCCGTGTCTCGGCTCTCTCTCTATGTGTTGCTGGGAATAGGTGGTGATTATTGGTGAAGGGTTGTGTTTATATAAACTCCAGGAGGCTTTTTCAGCAAGATATTTCCATATTTCTAATTAAAAATCGAAATCAGGGTGCCCCAAGTACCTCCAAGGTGCCCCAAGTGCTTCCATGAGTTTTGCAAGGTCCTCCAAGTGCTTCCAAGGGTCTTCCATATTTCTTGCTATCTTCAACTCCAATCCTAGGACTTAGAACCCACCATTTAGACCTGAAATCATGCTTGGTACTTCCAACTAGTTCACCTGCATTAAAACACTAGAACATATCACACTTACCACATACTTGAAGTCAATTCCACCAATTTAAGCCGGTTTCTAAGCATTCCAAGTGGATATAAAATCCACTTATCAGACACATCAGAAGATAATGTGTTAGCCTTTAGTTTTGTTGTGCCAGGGGGCAGAACAATAAGGGTGACGGAACAAGATGTGAATAGAATTCTTCGTTTTCCATCAAAAAATCTTGTTCCTGATCCCACAACTGAGGAAATACATGCTTTCTTCACTCTTATAAGAAGTCAGCAACCCAACTTCTTTGTAGGAGAGTTTTTAAAGCATCACTTGACTAAGCACTGGAACTTTTTCTTTCACACACTCATACATGTTTTTACTGCTAAAATTACAAATCTGCATGGCATTCCTCTATTTCTTCAAAAATTAGGGTTTGCTATTGCTAACAATAGGCATATTAACATTTGTAGGCTTGTGATTGATCAGATAATCCAATGCATGGGACCTCTGGAAGAAAGAACAGGGTAATTTGATATGCTTTATTTCTATCCAAGGTTTCTACAGTTAATTTTGGATGATGTGTTAACAGGTGAAGAGAAGGAGATATTTGCAGATGAGGAGAAGATGGAGTGTATGAAGATGAAGAGCAATGCTGTAACAGCTCTAATCAAGAAGAATCATCTTCCAGGGGTGCCTACTGTTCTCACGGATTATCTTCGAACGGTGCCCCTACCACTTCTACCCCAGGAGAACAGGTAAACCAAGGTATAATTCCTGAACCTGTTGTTCCTCAACAACCTGCACCCATGGACATAGATCCAGTGATAGAGCCCTCAGTGGCCATCCCTGACCAAAAGGTTGAAAACCAACAGCCTCTAACCACGGTCATAGAGCCTTTGAAAGAAACAAATGAAACAACAACAGAAACTCCTACCCCTACTATACCACCCACTCAAATAACTGAGAGTGTAGAGGGAGTAAGTGCCAAAGCAGCACCAAATAAGGAGATACACCCTTCAATAACAGCTCTTCCTTCTGCTAAAAGAAGAAAACTTGAAACCAAGGCAACTGTTGAACCTTCATTATCTTCTTTCACCGAGCCTCTAATAGATTTTTCCGAAGCTGATTGGGCATCAATAACAAAAGATATATTCGAGCCTCTAATAGTTCTTCGACCATATTATGGTCAGGACCACTGGTTGAAGGTTCTTTACTGAACCAAGAGTCTTCACAGACGTTGAGAGAAGGTTCTGACCCAAATGCACAATCTAAAGGGTCATTACCTAACTCCCCAGATGGAACATATCTGGATCCTGCGGGTACAGGGTCTGACGTAGGTGCAGATCGGCAACTCGGTAACAATGAATCAATTTCATTTGAGAAGTTACCTGAGGAAAAGTCTTCACAGACTATAGAGGGAGTTTTAGGATCTTTGTTGACAAATGAGCCTGATTCTAACCCCCGGAGATTCCAACTCTGGATCTTGTTAAGGATAAATCATCGTAACTTGGTTTAACCAAGGACGGGGACTTGCGAAGCCCCATTGCACCACCGGTGACCTCCTTAAGGACGGCTACGGTGATTTCTGTTGCAGGTACACAAAGAGCAAAAGGATTGAGTGAAACAAAAACATTTACACCTGGTCTGAGTGGGAAAGGAAAAATGAGTGAAACACCAACAGAAACGTTGAGTGAACACCCAGTGCCAAATGTGAGGAGTGACACCCAAACCCTGGTTAACATTGATGATCTGCTACCGCCAGCAGAAAGAGAAATACAAGTTCAATCCACTCTGAAAGAGATGACTGTCCATGATAAAGAGGGAAAACCTTTATTCAAAGTCCCTCTCAGACCTTCTTTTGCCCAAGGGATCTCCTCCGGTCAAGTCGATAGTTCTTTAATTTCAATTCAACAGAAGATTGACTTGGCTGTAGCTGATTCTAGAAGAACATATAGAGCCTTGAGCAGTGCATCTGGCACGATAACGGGTACAAAGGAGGCTGTGGACTCAATGAAGAAAGAAACTATGCAAGAGCTCATAGAGTTAAGAACATTCGTTAAAGACCTAAGAGATGGATTTGTAAATGAAGTGAATGTTCTACAACAAGGTCAAGAATCCCTAACTGAGGACATTTTAGTGGTCCGGGATTCTCAAGCTAAGGTCAAGGATGCAATGAATACTTTGTCAAGAGTGGAGCCTCGCTTCAATAAGAGATTGGACAGAATCGAGCAGACTACCAACTCAAGACTAAACAACTTGGACAACAAGCTTGCTTCTATGGAAGAGATGACCAGAGACATTGCTTTATATATGGAGAATCAAGGTAACGGTCTGGAGTCCATCTAGAATATGATCAAAAATCAAGAAGCTGGCCCTTCAAACTACTATGCTGAGGATAACTTCATGGAGGATTACTCAACTAAGGGGGAGAAGGGAACAATAATGGAAACAACTATTCCAGTAAGACAATATTGGAATGAGGAACTTGTAGAAGAAGAAGAAATTGGAGAGGTGTTTGAATATATGCATGAGCCATTACTAGAAGAGCATGAACCAAATTATCCGGAGCCCATTGAACATCCAATCTTTGATGATAGTATGGAAGAAGCAAACCCTCTAAAAATTGAACAAGAAGTTGTCTTGGAAAGATTAAAAGTTGAAGGAGCGGAAAGAGAAACAAGGCAAGCTGAGAAAGAGAAGCATCAAGCAATTCAAAGAAGTGAAAAGCTGAAAAAGTTCAAGATGTATAATGAGATAAGGAAGAAGAAGTTGATAGATTTGACACAAAAGCAAGGAAAGGACTGGGACATGGCTTACAAAACATTTTGCGGAGTTGAAGACGGATTAGAAGTCAATGACAATGCTGATGTGGAAGTGATCATTCAGGACATCAGAAATTCAAATCAGGACACTCAGACTTATTTCACTGCATTGAGACAATCTCTTATCTACCTATAGGCTGGAGTAAAAGCAAATGGTGCCTGGAACATAATAATCAGTTTCATTGATAGAGGTACATTTTTAATCTCCACGAAGTTTTTCGAACAGAGGACATACAAAGAATTGCAGGTGACACTCATTAAGATCCAGAGAAGCACAAAGCTAAATGAACTGCTCCGTGAGCATGTTAAGGAGATCTTAATGAAAGTCATTCCAGAGGTAACTGAAGATCCTCCAATGGTAAGATTTATGAAAAACGACTTGTTCAAAATCTGCTATCTGGCTGAGGACAAACTGAAGGATTACCCAAATAATTATCTAATCTCAGTGGAAAAGTACTTGAGATCCATTGGATTCGGCACACAAGAGAATATGAAAGCTGCAGACACTTTGAAGAGCTATCTCATGGAGAATATGCCTTATTACAGGAAGAGAGTGGAAAGAGGATTGGAAGTGCATCCCAGACTACCCAACATGCCAAAGCATAATCAGAAAGATGTCAGCATTGCATGGGTGTGGGCTGGAGTGGGTCAACAAGTTGAGTACATTGGAAGACACATCATAGGAGCAATCCTAAAACCTGGAGAACCACTGCACTATCTATCCGAAATTGATTATCAAGCAGAAAATTCTGATCATGTAGCTAAAGAAGGTGAGATCCTAGTGGACTGAAGAAGAAGCAAATAACAATCTACTCAGACTAGAGGAGTAACTTCATTGTTAAACTTTTTACTGTACTTTGTAATTTAGATATCTGGAAATTTAAATATTTAATCCAGAATGCATTTAATATTATCAATATGTCTTACTTTAATTAGTTTCGTGTTTCCATTGGTTAGTTGAGTTATCCTCTAGGTATTTGCTTGTCTAACTCTAACAATCAAATAGGGGGAGATTGTAAAGCATAATGTAACATAATATATAACAGAGATAACTACAACTCAATAAAGGAACAAGACAGACTATAATATTAACTAAAGCACATGTTTCCAAAAGAACAGAAGAAACGGTAAACTCAAAAAGTCAAAATATGGTATGTATTCTTGACGTCCGTAAACAGGTCATGGAAAGAAGTTCATTAATATGTTCAGGCCTCAGTGACAAATAAAGAATCAAGACTTTCAAGACTACAGAAGTATTTGAATGATAAAGAGTTAGTACCAGAGGATTTCAGTGATTTTATAATGAAGCAACCAGAACGACAAAGGACTTATCAAATGTATTGTATTGAAGACGTAGAGGTTTTGATCAAGTGTTAGTCATCTATGAACCAGACCAGTTGCACCAGTTGTCAGCACTGAAGATCAACATGTTTATCGTCTCGGAAGAAATTGATTTAAGTCAGACCTGAAACATCCTGGAAGTTAAAAGAAATTTATAAGGTATGTTTAGGTTAAATTGAAGTGCAATATGCTTGCTGCAAAAAATGTAGAATCTTCAAGGATCAAACTGCAAGAAATGAAATTCGATAGTTTTCCTTTTTGAAAATTCTCGAAAGAGAAAAGAAGATTTTGGTAAAAACCATCAAAATGGTGAAAAACCATTATGTTAGTTTCTTAAAAAGAAACTATCGAAGTGGGCAGAAAGATAAAGTTTGATAGTTTTATTTTTAAACCTGTCGAACTTATCTAAGGAAAGCAAGTTATTTCTCTCGATAGATTTTTATTAAAATCTATCGAATGAGACAAATATCTTGTCCTTGATAGTTTTTCAAATGGATCAGGTAGTATGCATTCAAAGATGTCAGAAGGTTGGTGAGGAAATGGACGGACATGATTTGATCTAAGCCTTCGATACTTTTTCCTAAAGACTACAATTTGAGAATTGAAGACACAGTCTTCAGAAGTTGTTGCAGAAGATCATTTACGAAGAAGAAGTTCAGAGCTTGAGAATTACACAGAGAAATTAATAGTGCCTTAAATTCTATCATTGTATTGATTACTGTAAGCCGAACTCATTGGAGCTAATCCTATGGATTAGAATTGTAGCACCCTTCGTGGTTTATATTTATAAAATGATATATTCCCCGACTCGTATTTTTGATTTGGTTAATTTGATTTCGGACAAGAACACAAATAATTATCCGCAAACGAAATCGAATAATTAATGAGTATCGTATTCAACCCCCTTCTACGATACTTTGGACCTAACATATTCCCATATTAGTTTTTTTAGGACATGTAGTAATTCGGGTGAAGTTTAAAAGTACCCAATTTTTGAGCAAAAATAACAAAAATAACAATTATGAAGGCAGGAGGTGGAAAATACGTGATGGAATACACATGTATAAAAGGGGTATTCAGATTTACACTAAATACGCATGTTGAAAAGGGGTAATAACTATTAAGCATAGTATGCGTATTTCAATTGGGTATCCAAACATAATACACATTCTCGATTTGGGTATCCTATGCAACTCTCAACACACACATATACAAACGTCTCTACTTCTTCTTCTTTGCTGAATTAAATACACTCGATGATCCTACAACACCACCATGAAAGCTTACGTGTTAATCGTATATATATAGAAGAAATTGGGTGAGATTTGCTGGTGGGAAGCAATTGAAGAAGAAGAAAAAGAAAATTAAATCAGGGAGAAGATGAGTGAATAGGTTACGCAATCGGCAAAGGGGTAACCAAATGGGTAAAGTTAGCCACTTGTGCAAGTCTATGGGTATTTACATAACTGGCAATTAAAAAAATGTTATTTTTTTCATTCTTTCTAGTAATTCGTGGTTATTCGTCAAGTACACATTTTTACATTAGGGATAAATGCATACACATTTTACTTGATTTTATACGTAGTCTATTGTTTGCACATTTAGAGTCCAAAAATTCATGAACATAACTGACTCCTGCAAAATGTGAAACGTAAGTTTGATGACGACACGATTTGAGCTACGCAGTCATAACATCATACTTTTAAATATTCTCTTCACTTTGATAATCTTTTCTCCATCAAAAACGAGTTGTAAATCTCCAAATGGCCTCTGCGCGAGGTCTATTCTCCAATGCGAGGTCTTCTCCAATTTTTAGAAATACAAAATCGACAAATTTTGAATTCAAGAGCTCAACAAAAATGTTTCAAATGGCCATGAAGCTTGACGTATATGAGCTAAAAATCCCTAGAGTTGCAAAAGCTGACAAAAGCTAAATCTAAAGCTCGATATGAGAGTTAAAGCAAAATTGAAAGCTCTACAGAAACAACTTAAAAGCTTAATGAATATTTGAGAAATATTCACCTAACACAAATTGCCAAGAGTGTGTCAGAATTCACCAAGATATCTTGTGTTGCATGTTTCATGATCTGAAATCACTACTAGAAACAAATTATGGGTTCCTGGGCACTTAATAAAAGACGATGTTGTGTATTATTACACACCTCCTTGGACGGAGGCAACGAAAGTGAACTGTAAATCTTCAAAGAGCTTTATCCGAGATCAATTCTCTAATGAAAGCTACAGTTCGCCAAGTATGAGTTATGAATCTCCAAAAAGCCTTAATGTGAGGTTAAATCTCCAAATTTGACAAAAGCCTGTATGGCCTGATAAAAATGATCACAAAAGGTTGTTAAACTTGACAAATGTATCGCCAAAAGCGAATTCTCCAAACTCGCCAAGAGCGAAGCCGATAGTTGAGAAATATGAGGCCTTGAGATTGACAAACATGACGAAGCTCGACAAGGATAGACAAATGCAAACTTGAAATTAATTCTGATTTCAATAATTTATCAAAGAAGCTGCTACTGTGCTAGTCCCTTTAGGGCAGTTGTGTAGAAGTACACAACCCCTTGGAATGAGTTAATAAGAATGAGTTACCGACTACCAAGTACAAGCTACAAATATCCAAAGAGCTTATATATGAGGTTTATTTTCTAATTTGACAGAATTGAGATGAAAAATCAAAAAGTTTGAATTTAAAAGATCAACAAATACGAGCTTAAAAGCCCATAAAGCTCGACATAGGTGGGCTTAGTTGGGCCTTTGTAAAAAATGACAAAGTTGTATTAGCTGAACATTATAGAGGCAAAATAATTTGGGATCCGATTCAAGTTTTTATCTTGGTTCATGAAATATGTTTTTTTGTCTCACATTAAGAAGTTCTGAAGAGTGTGTTATCTGGTCCTGGATATGGTGGTTTTGCAAAGAATAAATGGACAAACAGTGAACTTTAGGAATCCTTGAAGGAGAAAAGGCTGATATGTTGAATTTGCCTGGTTGTGCTCACCTCTGCACGGAACTAAAAGTACATATGTCGCCTCCAACTTCACTTTGTTCAACAAGTCGTGTATTTTTCTTGCTCTTGTAGTAAAGAAGCCTCCTCAACACCAGATGTCATGAAATTCAGCAAACATTACATGATATAAAATTGGCCATGTAAGCGACGCTCACATGTGAAACAAGCAATTGGTAAGAAGCAAGACGAGTTACAAATGTTAAACAATTTCAGACTTGCTCGAGGATTAAGCTATCTCGACCCCAACTTCAATCTCTATGGAACTCCTATCTGAAACTTCAAGCTAGACCTTGACTGAAGTGATTTGCTTGATGCACTTGAGGACAACCCTGTATAAAGTCCCAAATTCACAAGAAAATCTTAATTCAACTTTTCAGTGGTCAAATGGATCAAATGAGATAGAACAGACATAAAAAAATTACTTGCAATGAACACCTCATACTCTTCTTCTAATAGCGGCTTTGGCATCCATAATGCTTACATAACGTTGTTCCAGTAAATCAAGTCAGATGTGCTAATAAGAAGCTATTGAAGGCATTGAGTGGCCGTTGTAAGGGACATGTGGTACAAATCAAGTCAACTGCAGAATTAAAAAGCTTTTGCACCTTCAAAGCTATGGTATGCATCTTGTCGACCAGAAAAGGATTTTTCACCAAAACCGACAAGATGAACTCCAAGCTCGCCATGAAAGATTTTGAATTTAAAACTCTCCAATAGTGAGTTCTAATATCTCGCTAAGAGTGAATCCAAGAAAAATTCATCAAGAGCGAATTCGACAATTGGCAAATATGTGCCTTCGAACTTGACATATATCACGAAGCTTGACACAAATCAACAATTACAAACATGAAGTAATTTCTCAGCTTGAGAAATTCTCTACACAATGGCTGCATTGTTGCTTGTACTTTTGGCAAAGTTTTGTATAAAGACACAATCCCTTGAAGAGAGGCAACAAAAAAGAGCTACAAACTTCCAGTTATGAGCTGTGAATATCAAAAGAGCCTTTATGGAAGTTAATTCGCCAATTTTCACAAAAGCATGCTGAAAAGGTCAATAACAGTGAACTGATGGGCTCAAGAGTTTGAAAAATATTCGATAAACTCAAAGATCCAAAAGCAAGATCGGTTCTACACAAATCGACATGTTGGACTAGTCTAATTGCAATCTCTGGAGTGAAGCATCATCTCTTGTCTCATATAAACATCATCTCCAATCAAATGCTTGACAACTGTTAGAGGATTTGATTCAACATTCAAATAAAAATATACTATGATATGCTTGTGAATTTTATAGGAAATTTCTAAAATATCCCAAGCATTTCAAGGGACAGCTACTGATTCAGAGTCCTCCGATTATTTTTTAGTAGTATTATGTGTTTAAAGGGAGATGCAGCGTCTAGACCAACAATGTTTAACTGGTCCAGGCTGAAAGATCCCTTAAATAAAGAACTACGGTGTTTATGACATGACACAACAAAGAAAGAGTAATAGAAGTCCTTATTCAATGTTGGAGAATGGGACCAATAGATCTTGCCCTCAGAACACATTTGTCTAATATGTAAGAATTTACATAACTCTCAGCGCGATAATATGTCAAGTCATCCAACATCTGGAAAATCTTTTGATCATCATCGGATCAACATACTGAAGCCCGTGACAAAGAACAATAAAAGCTAAAGCTAAAATATCATTCTTATCACCTTCTACAGAGACTAACTCAATGATCACCACTCTTTATGTTCTTATATCCCTCTTTCTACATCACACTATCTAACTATTTTCATAACAAACTTTCCCGCCTAGTTGTTGCTAGTTGGACATTACTTATGATAGGTGTCTTCAGTTGAAACCTCCTTGCTGACTTGTTCTTTTATTTGTTCTATAGCCTTATATTTAACATCCCCCCTCAAGTGAGGAGTAGGCAACAAATTGCATACACCTAACTTAGAAAGTAAATACTGCAACTGGTAAGAAGGAAGTGCCTTGGTAAATAGATCTGCAGGCTGCTCAGAGGAGATCAGACGATGTGTAACAATAACCCCAGCTTTGAGTTTCTGTCGTACAAGATGACAGTCAATTTCTATATGTTTCGTACGTTCATGAAACACAAAATTAGAAGCAATGTGTAAAGCAGATTTATTATCACAGTACACTGAAACAGGAGTAATAGAAGGTGTATACAGTTCCTTGAACAAAGAGACCAGGCAGGATATTTCACAACAAGCATCATTTAAGGCTCGATATTCAGCCTCAGTGGTAGATCTGGACACAGTAGGCTGACGTTTGCATTTCCAAGCAATTAGAGAATGACCAAGAGTAACACAGAAAACTGTAACGGACTGCCTAGTCTGTTTACAACCCCCCTAGTCTACATCAGTGAAGACCTTGAAATCAAAAGTAGAAGAACTGGACATTAATAACCCATGTCCACAAGTATGTTTAAGATACTTCATAAGTTTAAGAGCAGCTAACCAATGCACCTCTTGAGGCTTATGCATAAACTGAGCCAAAATGTGGACGGAGTATGATAAATCTGGCCGAGTAATAGTAAGATAAATGAGACGACCAATCAATCGTCTATAGGTAGATATATCTTGAAGAAATTGTGAGTCAGACTCTACATTAAGATTGTGGTTTTGATCTAGAGGAACCTGAATTGCCTTTGCATCCAAATAGCCAGCATCCTTGATAATATCTAAGGTATACTTGTTCTGATGAAGATAAATGCCAGCATTAGTCCTTGAAATTTCAATGTCCAAAAAATATTTCAAGGGACCAAGATCTTTGATCTTGAATTGACTAGCCAGAAAAACCTTGACATCAGTCATAAGAGACGCATCATTTCCAGTGAGGACCATATCATCAACATACACCAAAAGAACCACAATTTTGGAACCTTGTTTTAATACAAATAAGCTGGAATCACTAAATGTTTATGTAAACCCATATCTCAGTAAAGCCTCAGATAAAGTAGTGAACCACTCTCAAGGAGCCTGACGCATACCATACAGTGACTTAATTAGTTTACACACTAGTCGACAATTAGGAATCTCCATAAAAACTTCTTCATGTAAATTGCCATGTAGAAAGTCATTAGTCACATCAAGTTGTGTGAGAGACCAATTTTGCATAGTTGCCAAAACAAGAATTACCCTAAATGTTGTCATTTTGCAACAGGTGCAAATGTGTCAAAAAAATCAAGTCCTTTGGTCTGAGTAAAGCCTTTAGCCACAAGCCTGGCTTTATATCTGTCAATTTGACCATTGGGCAAGTATTTAACCTTATATAACCACTTACATCCCACTACTGTCTTGTTTTGAGGTAATGGAACTACTTTCCAAGTGTGATTTGCCTCTAATGCAGCAAGTTCTGTTTCCATTGCAGCACACCATTCACTGAACTTCAAAGCCTGTCTATCTGTTTGTGGTTCAGATACTTTTACAGATGCAGGACTATTGTTAGAGCTATGAACACTAGTATTAACATTACTAGAGCCCTTGTTGAGAAAATTGGATGGAAGCCCCTCCTAATCCTGAAATCTAACAGGAAAGTTCTTTGTTTGTTTGGTCTAACAACAATAGGAGGTGAAACTGAAGTTTCAGGTGTTTGTGTTTGAGTTTGTTCTGATGTTGAACTAGGAGTGTCATGTATATGACCAGATGATTCTATAGTAGGAGGAATAGTGACATAGTCCAATTCATAAAAAGTAGAACTAGTGTCTGGAAACAGAGTGGGTAAAGTAAATGAATCAGCTACATTCACAGTGTCAAATGGAAAGGATGTTTCAAAAAATTGAACATCTCTGGAAACAAAGACTTGCTTTGTGACCAGATTTAAAACTTTGTAACCTTGTTTGGCATATGGATACCCCAAGAAAACTCCTTTAATACACCTTGGTCCAAATTTATCAGAATTTTGTGGTACTATTGTAGCATAACAGAGACACCCAAGCACCCTAAGGTGAGAATAGGTAGGTTTCTTTTTGAACAAAAGTTCATAAGGAGATGCACCCTTAAGAAGAGGAGTAGATGTTATATTAATAAGATAACAAGCTGTAAGAATACAGTCACCCCATAAGGACACTGGAATTTCAGCATGAAACCTAAGAGCTCTTGCTACATTTAAAAGGTGTCTATGTCTTCTCTCAACCAAGCCATTTTTTTGAGGGGAGTAAGGACAAGTTGTTTGATGAAGGATACCCAGAGATTTAAACAAATGACTCACATTTTTATTAACAAACTCAGATCCATTATCTGATCTAAAGGTTTTTACCACCACATTAAAGTGATTCTGAACATACATAACAAAGTCAGATATAACATAATATACAGAAGATTTATCAGTCAACAGAAAAATTCAAGTAGCTCTGCTCATATCATCCACAAGAGTCAAGAAATAAGAACAATTACTATGAGTCTTAACTCTATATGGACCCCAAAGATCCATATGTCCAAGATCAAATGCATTAGCACTACAAGAATCACTAGAAGGAAATGAATTTCTGACTTGTTTAGACAAATGACAACTATCACAAGAATTAGACAAAGTAGATTTACATTCAAATGGAAACAATTTTAGAACAGAGATTGGAACATGGCCAGTTCTGGCATGCCAAAGATCAGTATTGTTGAGTTGAGAAACAGCAGAAGTACTAGAAATGTCTAACTGAGTAGCACTAGAATTGAGAATGTACAAACCATTGACAGCTTTACCAATCTCTAGGTCCCTCATCAATGCAGGGCCCTGAAGATAACATTTGTGATTGTCAAAAATCATAGAAGACTGAGATTGAGCTAATAATTTTGAAATAGAAAGTAAGTTGTATTGAAAACTAGGAACACCTAAAACATTATGCAAAGTTAAGTGTTCTGATAACTGAATAGAACCAATGTGAGTTACTCTGGCAGTATTGCCATTAGGTAGATGAAGTAAAGATTGACAATCAATAGAGTTTTGAAGTAACTGGACATATGGAGTTACATGATCTGTAGCTCCACTATCAATAAGCCACTCAGTAGTATTTGAAGTAGTAATATTAACATGACTAGAAAAATGAAATGTACCTGCAAATTGAGTACTATTCACAGATGAGTAAGGACTGACATCTGGTGCAGGTAGTTTAATAGATTGTTGCAGCATCTGGATGATTTGCTTGCACTGCTGATCAGACAAATTAAGAGAGTCAGAGGTAGTTTATGTAGCTTTAGAACCAGATATTTCTGGAGCTGATCCTTGAACTTGAGCAGTTACATTTATGGCTGATAAGAGTTTAGGCTTAGGCTTAGGTTTGCCATGAAGTTTATGCCAGGTTGGATAACCATGTAGACAATAGCATTTGTCTTTCACATGACCTGTCATGTGACAATACTCACAATACATTGGTGTAGTATTAGTAGGTTTCTTGAAGCCTCTGTTGTAATTGGACTAATTCCTAACAGCCATAGCCACATTCTCAGGACTAACATGTTGATGACCAGAAACTTCTCTCTGATTTTCATCTTTTATAAGCATTGCATAGCACTGACTGAGACTTGGAAGAGGTTTCGTAAGCAGAATTTGTCCTCGAATACTAGTGTATTTCTCATTAAGACCCATCAGAAACTGAGTAAGTTGAATAGTTTGATCATGAGCATCAAGTTTAGCATTGATAGTACAGGTACAATGAGAGCATGTACACCTCGGATTAGCAGACAAGCACTCTAATTCATCATGAATTGTCTTAAACTTTGTAAAATACGCAGTAACAGTTAATGTACCCTGAGTAAGATGAGAAATCTCATTCCTGAGACTAAACAGTTTTGGCACATTAGTCTGAGCATATCTCACTTGTAAATCATCCCAAATTGCCTTTGCAGACCTCATATAGACAATACTGTTTCGAATATTAATTTCTACAGAATTGAGAATCCAAGATGTCACCATATTATTACACCAAAGCCAATGTGATAGCAATGGAGAATTTGCAGCAGGTTGAGTATATGTACCATCAACAAAACCTATTTTCAACTTAGATGCTAAAGCAATTTCCATTGATCTTTCCATTGACTGTAATTTTGTTCATCAAGTATGACAGTAGTTAATATCATTCATGGATTATCCGAAGGATGAAGATAATACGGATGATTCACATCAAGAAGAGATGATGAAGACGTAGATCCTATAGTAGCAGTAGAGTATGACGATATCGTAGACGCCATAAACAACACTCAAGTTCACAGAGGATTATAGAGAAATGAAGGTGTATATATGTACAATATATATATATACAAATTTCAATGAAACAAATCATCAAACACATGATGTGCATCTAGCAGAACACATGATTTTCACAAAAAAATTTAGAGATCGATTTCGCACTTAGATATTGTATCAAGAATTGACTACAATCAATCAGTCATCAATGACAAAAGAAAATCTTATCTGAATCGACTGCTTGAAGGAGAGGTTGCACACAGAACGCCATTAGAACATAAAATCTGTTTATCAAAGTGCTTCTCCGATTGCTCAAGACATCTCTTTTCAACCGAGAAACAAAACAAAATCATTTCGTTCCATTTTTAGGAAAAGAGTGAAGGATATTCCATTCTTCACACCAGTAGTTCGAACTGAAAATTCACGCTCAAAAAAGACGAAATGTTGGATCGAAATTTCTCAAAAAAAACATTCACAAGCTCTGATACCATGTTACAAGCATAAATTCTCACAAATTTGTATCAACAAATCAATGAAGAAGATGAACCTAGACAATATTTACTCTACATTCTTGAAAGTTACAGTAAAACTGTTTTTGTATATTTCTAACTAACTCAATGATCACCACTCTTTCTGTTCTTATATCCCTCTCTCTACATCACACTCTCTAACTATTTTCATAACAAACTTTCCCGCCTAGTTGTTGCTAGCTGGACATTTCTTATGACAGGTGTCTTCACTTGAACCCTCCTTGCTAACTTGTTCTTTTATTTGTTCTATAGCCTTATATTTAACACATATAAAGTATTTGTTGCTTAAGAATTTAATGAGTAATGAGAAAACATCAGATATGCTTTGTTTTATAAAGCAGATTCTACAGTGTTCCATCAGAATGATACTTTGATCACTATTGCTGTTTGCTTGATATCTGATTGTAAACTATTGGCATGATGCAAATTAAGTTTTCTATGTGATTATGTATACTTGTATAAATTATGCTTTTATTAGCCTAGTGAGTTGTGACAGAGTAACCGACAGATGATATAATCTATCGGTTTTCGAAGACATTAGTTACAAGGAAAATGGTTGTAAACTATTGGTGTTGTGCTCATTCCGATTGAGACTTGAGTTGATAGACAAGCATTCTGATTTCAAAGATTACATCACTACCACATGAGTGTTGAAATGAGCAACAAGCAACTATTCAACTGCAGTCACTTGTTTGAAAATGCAGATTATTTGCTTATTAGGACCATGAACCTGTATGTGAGTCTTAAATATCGCCTTGCCAATCACTGTTGCTGCAAAGAACTTCCAGAAGGAAATGCCAAATTGCCCACACATGATACCAGCAAGGTCAAACAGAGTATTTGGCACTTGTAAGTAAACCACAAAGGAAGCTTCAGATACTTTCAGAGTGCAAGATTGTTATGTGTAACATTATAAGATTATAAGATCAAATAAAAGTCTGCAAGATAAGATCAATCAGTGAAAAAATTATTAGAATCAAAGTGAGAGATGATTTCTAAATTCTTGTGAATTTAAAAGCTGACTTCAACTAATCACGGCAAGATAGTTACTTAACTTAAAAAGGCAGGCGAGGAGACGACAAAAAAAATCATTACCATGTATTTAATTTAATTCATAACATATCACATTAAAGCTAGATATGTGATATTGTCTGTATAAAGAGATTGAAATTGGATGGATCAGATAGTGAGATAACTATAAAACTGTCAAACTATAGATCATATAGAATTAAATCAAAGATGAATGCAACAATAATTATCGAAGCAAGAACTAGTATCGTAAAGAAGTTCAAATATTAGGAATGTAAAATGAGCTACTTTTTCATCAGTTTTAGGTGACTGCCAATGAAGCCCTTATCATTCATTTCAGAATAAGCCAAATCTTTCATGTATTATGCATTGTCACCTGATTTACAAGCTGCATATTTGGCACATGTATAAATGAATAAGGTTCTTTCAGTTTCAGTATACGAAATTGGATGGATCAGATAGTGAGATAACTATAAAACTGTCAAACTATAGATCATATAGAATTAAATCAAAGATGAATGCAACAATAATTACCGAAGCAAGAACTAGTATCATAAAGAAGTTCAAATGTTAGGAATGTAAAAGGAGCTACTATTTCATCAGTTTTAGGTGACTACCAATGAAGCCCTTATCATTCATTTCAGAATAAGCCGAATCTTTCATGCATTCTGCATTGTCACTTGATTTACAAGCTGCATATTTGGCACATGTATAAATGGATAAGGTTCTTTCAATTTCAGTATACGAAATACTCTATCTTATTCACAGTTTTTAGGCTACAATCAAATAATTTCATCCCACTTGTGTGTTACTGTTTATCTAAATGTTCTCTTTTTAACTAAAGGATATCTTTGTGCTTTGAGACCATACTAGTTTTGTAGTACTAAATGGTCAGCTATGCCAATTAACAATACAGGCTTTGCATGCTTTTGATAATGGACTCTTAGCAAACCAACATTTAAGCTCAGACATTGTAATCATAGTAAAAAAATTTAAAACCATGGTATTTGCAGATAGATTGGACTTTGAACTGGTTACCTGCTTTGGATATGAAATAATAACAGGGCGGCCCTAGAGATTTGGGTGCCCTAGGCGAAGTTAGAAAATGGTGCCCTTTATACATTCATGTTAAATTTTTAAAAGACAGTAACAGTAGGCATTTTTGTAGAATACAATATAAGATCCTTGATGAACTGACAAAATTAGGTTGTTCAAACCCTCGGCAACTAAGTCTTAATGTTTACAAAATGCTACATTCTAGTGTTTCTACTTCATGAAACATTCTCAGCGCCTGAAGGCGGTATACATTAGACACAGAGACATTACAATTAAATTATAAAATCTATACCATTTTTTGTTTTGCTAATTAAAGCTATACCAATCATACTTTCACACATCTAATACCTACAAAATTGTAATCAACATCACCAAGTCCATCGTTTCCATCACCAATCTTAGAGATATGTGCAAACTTGGAATTTGGTTTTTTTTGTTTTGAGAGGCAACGGGTCTTCAAAGAGGCAACTTCTGTAATAACATAGGTAAGGGTCCTCTCTTCTAGCAAAGGGCCATACCCCTCACCTGGAGCAGTCTTGCGTAAAAATGTTAAGTAACCAGCTCATCTAAAACCTTAAGGTGTTAGAAAAATGCACTTTTCAGGATATTATATTGTATTCTAACAGTCTTTATTCAATAAAAATAATCATAACATTGCTTATGAGTAGTTACCAGTAGAAATAATAGTGATAAAATAAAAATATGAACTTAGAGTAGAAAAGATAACATCATATAAATTCTTTCAATCTTATCCACATGCACTTCTAACTCAAGCCAATATTCATATTTATTTATACATTGATCATTACTATTTTTCATGATATTTAAACTTGAAAGCTAAAGAATATATAAAAAATTTGGTGCCCCTCCAACTCTTTAATTTTTCTTCTTATATCTTCATAATTTTTTAATTATACTAGACATATACATGCATTGGTGCCCCTCGTAGGTCTGGTGCCCTAGGTGTTCACCTTGGTCGCCTTACCCTAGGGTCGGCCCTTTATTATGGAAGAAGCTCACCCAGTGTAGTTCCAATACCACAGAGGATAGCTTCGAACTGAACCTAATGCAATATGCTAGTGAGTGGAACCCGTGAAGCAGGTGATTAATACAATGGTGGTCCACACTCAGAACAATCTTTGTTGACCCATGATGGAGTATTGGAGTGTTTCTCTACTGAATGGTATCATATGGAGCAATTTTTATGTCGACACGGCCACATTGCATGGCTTTCATTGTAAACTAAGGCAATATGAGGGCCTAAATATAAGACGAAAGCATGCAAACCAGAACCTGCAAAATCAAATCATAGTGGAGCGTGTAAGGTCATATTCCTGCAATGACCAAGCACAAGGAGACCGTGATTTAAAGACTGCAGACTGTTCTAACTACGACTCGTAAATGTTTAATCTTCACATAATTAACATCAAGGATATCAAAAAATTATCGTAGCTTAGCAATACTCTAACTATCACTTTGATTTCCCGTCACCAAGACCACTAGACGATGCTACACCGAGACCTAACCACCAAAATCGAAAACGAAGATAATTAATAGGCTCCAACACATACTGCATTATCAGCAAAGTCATTATACATATCCAACTCAAAATTTGGTGATGTGGTATGTGCCTAAAATTCATGTTTTATGTACAAAAATAAAAGGGGAAGCTGCATAAAAACATAAAGGAAAAAAGACAATATAATAAAGAAAGATTAGAAGACATAGGATGAAAACACGGTGCTTCACAATAACTATGCCTGGAAGCAAGGGCAGAACACGACACGTGTCTCCCCAAAAACAAAATTTAACATTTTTTCAAAAATGTCAGAATATTGATTCAAAATTATAACTGAAAAATCAATTATATCATTATGTTTTAATGTCTCTTTAATTATTAAAGATACGTTCTCCGTAGGCTTTATTTGATTTGTATGAGCTCTATATGTTAGGTATTATGATGAATAAAAAAATACGCTTCCATCAAATATTATATCTCTATCCCTCTTGTATCAAAATAACAACAAAGAATATGAGAGTGTCATCACAAAATTCACACAATGTCCCTCCAAAAAATAAAATTCTGAATCAGCCCATGCCTGGAAGTTTACCTTCATTGACACATATTACAACTAATCAAATTACTTTACCTTAGCATAAATGTTAGACACATGATGCAACTAAGAGGTATCATAATGTTAATACATTTCCATGAGGCATGCTGTCTGTTTTAAACCACAATAACTCCTACTAAAACATTGAGAAGCACCCCATACTTTCGGCTAACCAAAAAAGTGGCAATTCAAGATACTGAATTAAAGCCATCAAGAATAATTTCAGTGTCTTAAATGGTTGTGAAGGCAATGTCAGAAGCATTATTTCTCTCTTGTGCTTCTCATGGAGTCCTAAAAGAATTAAGAATTTTCTTATACAAGTGAGACTCCTTGAGTAAATATAAGCACAATGACATGCTCGTGTTTCGAGAAGCAGACCATAATATAAGACATTAGTAGGTTAGCATCAAAAGTTCTTTCATGTTCATGATGCATCCACACAGAAACAAACATGACTATGAACAACATTTATTAATTACATTACTCCTTGGGGCATACATGCAAGTTCTGTATTTTGAATCATTTTCACATATCTTCAACTAAAAACTAATATTGAATTTGTTTGAATCATCAGTAAATGCTCCTTGATCTTTTGTCTGTCGACATTCATATGATGTCCTTATGTTTGTGTTTATTATTGTCTTTTCCTATATAAGCAAGTGGTTTTTACGGAAACAATCTCTCTAGTCTTTGCTAACTTGAGTTGTCCAAAAAAAGCATTTTATAACTTATACCATGCGTCCAAGCTAGAGAAGAATTAAAGGGCTTTCAAAATCTCATCGTAACCAAATAGACGACGCACAAGTTAAAATATTACCATGCAAGATCATACACACAAAATTCAACATTTCCATGGGATGAAGGATTGAAGAAGATAGCATATGTTCATGCGGATCAACCGAGCATTTATCATCATACACAACATAATATTAAAAAAACCTACACTGTCTGCAGTCTTTGATTTTTATATTGAAAAATGCTAGAGATTTCAAAAATATTACCAAATGCTTTTGTGTGATGCTTAGAATTCCTAATAATAATATGATAGCATAAGTATGCGTCCATGAATTATCCTACATAAATATTTTGGAAACAAATTTGAGATACTCACTACTCTTTTATATTACTATATAGTAAATTTGAATTTGCCTCGAAGTTAGAACAGTAAAATTAATCTCTTTTATTTATTTTTTCCTTTTATATTTTTTTTCACTACTCTTTTTTGCACAATAACTTCATTGCACTATATATAATTAATCTCTGATTGTTTTTGGAAAAAATTATATTTACAAATCCTATTCATAATTTTTGCAATAAAATGTATAATTTAATAATATTTTTAATTTTTATTTATTATCATCTTACTATAGTAAATTCAAATTTGCCTCGAAATTAGATTAGTAAAATTAATCCCTTTTTTTTCTTTTATATTTTTTTCACTACTCTTTTTTGCACAATAACTTCATTACAATATATATAATTAATCTCTAATTTTTTTTTTGTAGAAAATGATATTTACAAATCATATTCATAATTTTTGCAATAAAAAGTATAATTTAATAATATATTTTTATTTTTTTATCCTCATTTTAAAAATATATTTTTTAATAATAATCTTAAAATGACATATCTGTCCCTGACAATCATATCATACCAAGTCATGCTATTTTAAGTACTTTAATCAAATTATATATAAAGATAGGGTTAATTTTAAAACTACCTAACATAACTACTGGGCTTTTAAATATACTGCTCACCTTTATAAAATTACAAAAGTACGATGCACACTTTCAATTTTTTAAAAATTTGGTACTCTATAGGTTATAAGAGAGGTTGTATTTCTCATACACGCACCTCGACCTTTCTCTCTCTGTCGTTTACGGCGACCACAACATCTCTCATTCACGCAGCTTCGATCTTCAGCGGCGTAGTTCTTCTTCTTCAGTTAATTGGTCCCGCAGGGGTAGTTTCAAGGCGTGTTTGAGTTGAATCGGAGAGACGACGAGAGTTTCATGGTAACGACTGAGATTTGTAAGTATATTTGTATGTATTATGTATGTATATATGCAGAATTGATAGTGATATAGAGATAGAGATCAAATTGAGAGGAGAGATTTTGTTATAGAATGAGAAAGTATGTGTATGTCTATTTATGTGTTTATATATGTATATCCTCATAATTATAGTATAGAATGATTGTTTGTGTGTGATTTGAATTGAATATACAGAGAAGGATTAAGCATGAGATGGGGAACAAAATTGTGATGAAATTATGTTCCGTATTGATTTGATGCATTCCCTAGCTGTTTGTTTTATGTATGTATATATGAAGAATTGGCAGTATATAGAGATAAAGATCAAATTGAGAGGAAAGATTTTGTTATAGAATGAGAAAATATGTATGTATGTCTGTTTATGTGTTTTATGTATGTATATGTGTGAATTGTAGTATAGAATGATTGTTTGTGTGTGATTTCAATTGAGTATATAGAGAAGGATTAAGCATGATATTACAAACAAATACCGATGAAATTCAGTTGTGTATCGATCTGATGCACTCCCTAGCTGTTTGTTCGAGTGTAGTTGTGTATTTTAGCAATTCCCTGCGTATTTATGATATGATGCTAATAGTTAATTTAAACCATGTTTAGCATTTTGCGGTTTTTATGATGTTTTCAAGGCTTAATTAGATTGGGGGTTTAGTACCTTGTTACATTCTGTATAAGAGGTCCCCGCAGGGGATACAATTTTTGAATAGATTTTGTGTTTTTGTTTAGTAGGTTTATAAGTACTCTCATTTTAGCTATGCTCCCGTTCCCGCATGCATTGCAGAATCTTTGAATGTTGTAATCACAGAGATAAGAGAGTTGTCGATATGTATAATGTTAGAGTCTTTGTGAGCTTTGGTACAAAAGTGGAGTTGGAATAACATGAAAGAAATCAAATGACACCTCAAAAAAATTGACAAACAAGTATGAGAAGATACTAAAAACAATTACTTTTACTCGGAAAATATGAAGGTATTAAACTGACTACTTCAATATTTCTGCTTTAACTAGTTCTATCGGTTGCAACCGTGATTGCAGAAGTTGCAAACATGGTTGAAATCATGTTTGAAGAAGTTGCAACCATGGTTGCAACCTTGTTTGTAGAAGTTGCAACCATGGTTGTAGAAGTTGCAAACATGGTTGCAACCATGGTTAGAACTTCTGCAAACATAAATGACTCGGTGTTTGAAGTTTATACTATTTACAAGAAATCTATAGTTAATTAACTACCAAAAGTTGTACATGCAACAAGTAATTCTCAATATTGTTCCAATAAAATTTCATAAATACATGTTCTTCGTTTATCTTTATTCGATATATATTTTGTTGTAAAACAGGTTTCAGATGGATCAACTTTCTTGTGCACATGCAATTGCTATTTTGTAGAAAGTAAATAATGATCCTTATGATTATTGTTCATCATATTATACAAAAGAAGCAATGATTGCTGCATATAAAGAATTGATATATCCTGTTGGCAAGAAAGACACATGGAAAGTGCTAGAAGCTATCAAAGAAAGGAAAATGTACCCGGAGAGGCAGAATCAGAATAGGAAGACCAAGAAAGAGAAGACGCAAATCTGCGTGGGAGACAAATATGCCAATTAAACAATTCAAATGCGGTCAATGCAGACATAATAGAAGAACTTGTAGAAACCTGCCATCAAAATAAATAAATTAGTTATTTACAAATTATGTTGCAAAATACTGAATTGCTAAGTTGATTAAGTTTAAAGTTGTAATGGAACTGATATGACATGTGTTTCTAAGTTTTCAAGTTATTTTTTTATTTTGAGTAGAATTGCTCAGTTAATTAAGTTGCAAAAAGGTTTTGTATTTTGTTTAAGTTGAGAAAGTATTTTGTATAAGTTAAAAATGTTGTTGCATAAGTTGCAAAATTGCTGCAACCATGTTGAAACCTTGTTTGCAACATTTGCAACCTTGTTTGCTACTTTTTGAAAACAAGGTTGCAACTGTTGTAAACAAGGTTGCATATGTTACAAATAAGGTTGCAATTGTTGCAACTGATGAAGATAGTTGAATCTTACTATTAAAATGGGTGCCCCTGCTGGACCTATTCCACATAAAAATCAAATTTTATTCATATTATCAGTTGAGGATCATAAATTATTGTACTCTGTATAAAATCATAAAATCTCAAAGCAACGAAACATTACCAAATATAGTTTCAAAACAAAGTTTCTATTAAAATTTGAACCATTAATTATCAAATTCCTTGAACTAAAAGTACTACATAGTTATGTTAGCAACATTGTTTATCATTATAGTCGCTAGCGTAGTGCGTCTTGTCAACTGAATCAACACATTGAAGACCGATGACAAGATTAAATTCTTTGATCCCAAAACACATCTTCATTCCACCAACACCAATCCAAATCCAAAGAGGGTTGGGTTGATTTATTTGCCTAAACAGAAGATTGTGGATGAGTTGGTATTGTATCTTGAATGATGGTGGCTAGGTAAAATTTCCAAAGCAATCAGATTTTGTATTTTGTTTAAGTTGAAAAAGTATGTTATATAAGTTGCAAATGTTGTTGCATCAGTTACAAAATTGCTGCAACTATTTTGTAACCTTGTATGCAACCATGATTGAAATTTTTGCAACCTTATTTGCAACTTTTGTAAACATGGTTGCAAATGTTGCAAACATGATTGCAAGCAACTGATAGAGATAATTGAATCTTGCTATTAAGATGGGTGCCCCTGCAGGGCCTATTCCACATAAATTCAATTTTTATTCATATTACCAATTGATGACCAAAAATTATTGTACCCAATATAAAATCATAAAATATCAAAATAATGAACCATTACCAAACATTAATAATTACATGAAATCTCAAAACAACGAACTGTTACCAAACATAGTTGCAAAACAAAGTTTCTATCAAACTTTGAACCATTAATTATCAAATTCCTCAAACCAAAAGTACTACATAGTTATGTCAGCAACATTGTTTTTCTACTATTTAATGTCATAAAATAAAAAACTCAACTCATTTCTTCACATCTCTCGCCTTTCTCTTTCTATCATATGCCTTTGTTGATGGAACCTTTGTTGTTGGAGCCTTTGCAATGTTATCCGACTCACTCTCATATCGGTAAATATTCTTTGTCATTCCAAATGAATAAAATAAGAAGGCAAGCCTGCTTCTGTGAGCACCAATATCTAGTTCACCTTGCAGAAAATGCGGCATAGTAGCATAATACTCCGCATATGACGACATGTACATCCCACTGTCACCTTGCTTTCTTTGTGGACAAGGATCCCAATTATTAACATTGGCTGCAACTTGATTCAAATGCGGCCAAGGGTCCAAAGTGCTTCCATTCTGAAGTAAGTGGAACATAGATTATTACAAATAAGTAGTTAATGGAACAAATCAAAAATAATTAGAACTGATCTCAACTTTAATGTTTAAATAATGTAAATCACATAATGTAAGGGTTGCAACTTCTGCAACCATGGTTGCAAAGGTTGCAATCAAGGTTGCAATAGTTGCAAACAAGGTTGCAACTGATAGAAATAGTTGAAGCTGACTATTAAGATGGATGCCCCTATGGGGCCTGTTCCACACAAACCAAAACGAATAAAATAGACAAAAAAAGGTTCAACTAGTGAATAATATATGGAATTCCTTTAATACACGTAATTGTTTATCGACAATGGCACGCAACTTAGAGAACTTCATATCAAAGTGCGACCGCATCTCAAATATGGTCTTCTTTAAACCATCTACCTCAGAAGTCAACAAGGTAATCTTATATTCCATTTCCAACTGTGACATACGAGATTCAGGTTGATCAAAAGATGTAGAAGCACCCCTAAGTGATGGGGGAGGACGACCAACATTATTAGCATCAGTATCAACGTCTAATGCAACTACAAAAATAATATATACCTCTGATGTAGTCAATGACAACGTCTGATACGTTTCTTCGAACTTGCAAGCATATTCACCGAATCATTTCAGCATACGGGGGATACAACCAACAGCTTTCATATCACAGTATCTCCTATTTAGGTATAGACAACACTCATAAAACCAAAATTAAAACGCATACAATAAACCAACAAGCCTATAATAGTTGTCTTTGAATGTTGTTCTCGCGGCATATTTCAATGATTCTAAAGTGCACGTAAACACTTCCTTATCCCAAGGAAACATATCAAAATCTCATCTATCTATCATGTTCAGATCACCTTTAGGGACATGAGAATCATAAGTCGAGCTAATAAGAAATTTTACAAGAAATACAGTTTTGCAAGCTTTACGACATCCTCATCTATTTCCCACCCTCGAGAGTCAAAAATTTTCTTCACCACTGCTCCTATATACACAGTCAATGTCTGAACAATATAATCCATCCCCTGCAGTATTATGCATGACATGTGTTAGCCATTTGTGACCCTTTACAAATGTATATTTAGCAGCAACCATGGTTGCTGAATAGTTAAAATGAGTTCCCTTGCGGGGCCTGTACTGTTATCACACACAAGGAGAAATGGGAATCAGGAAATACCTCATCAACAAAACTAAATGAGGCAGAAATTTCACTTCATTCGACTCATCAACAAGTCTACCCTCGAAAACTTAATTAAAAGACTACACAATTATTTTGTGCAATGATCACATCAACAAAATCAAATAAACACAAAATATTAGGGCTATAATCACACTTGTAGTCAGTTACACAAAGCAATTAGCAAATAATTTAATTATTTAAATCACAAATAAACAAGTTGTATACACATAAAGAGCCTTAAATAATCACAAAATCACTCTGATACTCCAACCAATAAACCGTGTGTGTTGTATGTGTTTGTATGAGAGAGAGAGAGAGAGAGAGAGAGAGAGAGAGAGAGAGAGAGAGAGAGAGAGAGAGAGAGAGAGAGAGAGAATCAAAACTTACAAATAAGATGATCGCCGGGGAAGTTATGAGGTCGCCGGAGAATTCGATCTTTCGTGAATGAAGGATAAGCAGTTTTGTTAGAGAAGAAGAAGACAGAGATTTAGAAGATGAGTGAAGTACCGTATTTTTGAAAACAAATAAGTATAAAACTGAAGATATTGGTTAAAATTAAAATACAATAATTTTGAATTGAAATAGTATATAAGTAACGATAAAATTATAAACAAAAGTTAAAAACTTATATATTTTTGTAAATTTTCCAAGATATAATTGGAGTTTTCTGATTTAGTTAGACTAAAAATGATTCTTGGGTTTTATTCTTATCATGGGCCTCAACTCCTCTGGGTATTATTTTTTAAATTGTGTTGACAATCCTTCCCGGTTCCCACCCCGCTGCGTGTTTATCCAAAATATCATAATTTTCTATAATATCTTTTTTAAGATAAAACTTTGACGTAAATATTATGATATAAATATATATGGGTAATATCATTATACTATAAAAAAATAAATTAACTATATTAAAAAATTTACAAAGATGATATACTTTTGACATCATTTAAAATTGTATTTTATAATTTGATAAAAACATGATTTTATATTTCTAATATAAATCTCAATTGTTAACTTATACAAAATTTTAATACTTAAGCCTATATTTATGGTAGTAAATTAGTAATAAAGCATGATATTATTGTCAAACTAACAAATAATTCTACAAACCCGGCTGGTGCAAATAATCGTGGTATAAATCTTTTTAAAGGATTAAGGAGTGGTTTGGTTTGGGAAGTTCTATGAGATTTTTTTTTTTTGAAATAAAGGTGTTAATTCAATAATAAAAAGTCATACGGCATCTACACCAATGATCGAGTCGAACAAACAGTAATTTGCAATCGCATGTTCTCATGAAGAGACAGTTAAACGATATTTTGAAGATAAAGTATATACAAATACAAATACCCACTTTGTGCATCTTCGTTGGATTACTGGTACCCCTTCATCATGCCCCGATGGAGCTATCATTTGAGCTATCGACCAAAGCTGCAATCCCATACAAAACTTTATCACTAAATCAAGACCCCCCGCTCACAATTAAGAAGCGAATAACAAAATCAAAACCATAAAAATCCATCAAAACCAAAAAAAAATCCTGCAGATCTGAAATCCCGGATATTAAAACACACCAAACACACAAAGAACACACCAAACTCTCACAAGGAGAGATAAACTAGACCCAAATAAATTGGGAAAACTCTCACCAAGAAGGGAGATTATTGAAAAACAAGAACACAAACAAAGGAAATTAAAAGATTTGGGGCTTTCCACCGGTGAAAACCGATGGAAGCCCCGACGATTAGGCAAGAAAAAGAGGGGAAAAGTGAGGCGGCTGTGGAGAGAAAAAGAGGGTTGTATTACTTCCAGATAATCTTCTTGATACGAATTTTGGAAGTTCTATGAGATTGAAATTAAGAATCGGGTTGACGTGGTATTGGGTTATGGCCTTGTAGTTTAATTTCTGATATTATGTGTTTGGTTGAGTGCCGGAATAAATATATATTTGATTTAAAATATTTTTAAGTTATTAATTTTAATTATTAATTTAATTATTAGTTTTATATAAATTTGCATCATTGATTTATTTTGTATTACTCCCTCTTTCTCATTCATTTCTATACACTTTTCATTTTGGGATGTCCCTCTCATTTCTATACATTCCAAAAATAGTAACTTTTAATAATATAAAACACTATTACACCCACTACTTTCTCCACTATCTCTATTTTATAATAATATAAAACACTATTACATCCACTATTTTCATCCATTATCTCAAACCTATTATTAAATATTGATAGGTCCCACAATTTTACCTACTTTTCATCTAATTTTACTCATTTTTTATACATTTTCTTGGTCTCCGTGTCCAAATCAAATGTATAGAAATCACTGGGACGGAGGGAGTAATAATTTACATTTAATGATTTAAATATATATGAAATAATAGGAATAAAATGATTTTTCGTACCCTCCCTCATACCTATCTCCCCTCTAGGATATCAAAAACATATATATATGAGGTTTGATGAATGTGTTTTAAAATTAAATTTTCTCAACCAAACACCTTATATGGAGTTGAAAAGAACAAAACTTATATATGATTCTAAAATCACTCGAACCAAACAACGCCTGGTAATAATCGTAAACGATTATAATGACATGATAGTAGTCTCTTTTTTTTATTTAATGAGATCGAGGATCCTAAGTTTCCTAAGTTTATGCTCAAATCTATACTATTATATTAAAGACGAAACATTGAAAGTTTTGTAATTTAGTCCTAAAAGTTTTTGTAGTCTGGTCACTCCATTCATAGCCGTTAGATATTTCTGATCAAATCGTTATTATATAAAATATCTTTTCTATTTTTCTTAACTAAAACACCTAATTTTCCAAAAATATCGCAGGCAGTTTCATTTAATAAAATAACATAATATATATGGTTCAAAAAATATATATGTTTGACATCGTTGATCGGAGATACTTGCACATTGTTGAATTTTTTGACATAACATATTGATGACGTATTTCTAATTATTTTTCAAATTTGTAGTTTGAGGGCTAAGGTTACTATATGGGACAAGCTTGCAGATAAGTTACGTCTTGATCTAGAGAACTTATAAGGTCATCTTCCGATCATTATTCTTACCGGATGTAAAATAACCACTTACAATAGTAAGTAACATATTTATCATCTTTTTATAAGAAAAACATATTCTTAAGTCAATCAATAAATCAATCACACACCTGACAAAAAAAATCAATCAAACAAAATCTTATCTTCCTATATTTTTTTCAGGATCAATTTCAATTACCAATCTACCATCATTAAAAATATACGTTAATCCTAATTTGTATGAGGTTTTCTCTGCGAGATATTGGTAAGAATATTCTATAACTTCAAATTTAAATATTAAGTTTTTATTTTGACTTATTCATATTCTATATATTTTTCAGGCTTGAAGTTACTGGATATGATGGTCCTAACAATGATGTCTGATATGAAATGATGTTGTGAATTTTAGGATGGTTAAAAATGTTATGCATTTTTAATTTTTAATTTTATTGTTTAGATGCTGGACTACTTTTATTACATTGTCATCTATTTAAATTGTATTTTTTTAATTCTGTATTTTCATAAAATTTTGTCGACATAACTTTTAAAGTACATTCTTCTATGATAAGTGATAACATTACACATCTCGATAACAATTTTCAGTCTATGTGTCGAACAAATATTGTATATTAAAATAAATATTATTGTAAATTACTAATAATGTAATTTATATAAGAAAACAATATAGAACAAAATGAGGGGGAAAAAATCTCGGTGCGAAGCACGGGTAAAATACTAGTAAGATTATAATTGCTAATAACTAACTCATTATCATTTTTAGCCAAAGTGTATATTATTTTTTATATTTTCTAACTAAAATTTCTATTTTTCCTAAATAAAACCTCTCATTTTCCAAAAATATCACGAATAGTTCTATTTAATAAAATAAAACAATAATATTATAATTATTAATAACTAACTGATTAGTTTTTTTTCCAAAACGTTTATTCTTTTTTATATTTTCTAACTAATATTTCTCCTAACTAAAACCTCAAAAATATCACGGGCTATTCCATTTAGTAGCATAAAATACTAATATTATAAATCTATCTATCTATACTATATTATTAAAGACGAAACATTGAAAGTTTTGGTACCTGTTTTTTGGTACGGTATTTGCCTTATTTATTTGTTTATTTAATTATTATAATCAGTTACCCTTTCAGTTAAAATACATTACCATTTGTTTTCTAAAAAATTCACGGACAATTTCCTTTTCAGCTAAAACATGCTACTTTTTCTATTTCCCTTACTAAAATCCCTCATTTTCCAAATATATCACAAGCAAACCCTTACTCATTTATTTTAAAACCTATTTTAATACTTTTAATTGACAATCACGGGCAATTAAGGGTTTGCTTTTAAAAGTATTAAAATAGGTTTTAATACTCCTTACTCCTCATTTTCCAAATATATCACAAGCAAACCCTTACTCCTTACGAAAACCCCTCATTTTCCAAAAATCTCGGGCGAATCCTTACTTATTTATTTTAAAACCTATTTAAATACTTTTAATTACGGACACTTACATTTTCAGCTAAAACATGTTACCTTTTCTATTTTTCCTTACTAAGACCCCTCATTTTACAAAAATATCACGGGTACACAGTTATTAATTTATTTTAAAATATATTTTAATACTTTTAATTATTTAAAAAAGTTTAACGCGCCTACTTATTTTTTTAGCAAATGCAAATTAATAGAATATTAAAACATAATTAATAAAAATAATAAGTATTAATAACAATCTGTGCATCGCACGGGTTTTAAACTAGTCTCATATTAAAACACGAAAGTGATAATGTAATTTTAGAATATTATGTATAATTACAAAATCGACATTAAAAATTTATACTAAATAATACTGTTACCTTAGGAAATTTTCAAAGATTAATCTCACGTTCATTTTTCTCCTTTTTAATATAAGAAAAGAACAGGATAATAGTCTTAAGAATTATGCGGTCTTGATTTACGAAATAACATGGAAAGTTGAAACTTCAGCGTTGTACAAATTGAGGTAGAGGCAATCGAAATAGCCACGTCTTCCAACGCCACATGCATATCCATTGATTTCACAAATTTAGATTATGTTTGGGATTGCTGTTAAAAATTGTTGTGTTGTTGAAAAAAGTGTTGTTAAAATAAGTGCTGTTTTGAAAATCAGATAACTGTTTGGTAATATTTTTGATATGTGAATGTTTTGGTTTATAATATAAAAAATTAATGTTTTTGGTGAGTTTTGATGTTGAAACCACTAGATGCTTCCCACAAAAGCTGAAAAGCAGCTTTTTTTCAAAAGCATGGGGGACCTGCTTTCAGAGAAAGCAGCTTTTCAGCCAAAAGCGTTTTTCAGAAAAGCAGCTTTTAAATTTTACCACACACTTTTTTAGCTGCTTTTCAGAAAAAAGCTGTTGTTGCTGTCTGCAACAGCAATGTCAAACGGAGCCTTAGTTCATAACCAGCTTGCATCAAAGAAATTCATAAAATATGGGTGTTTGGCCTTCTTTTTAAGTTCACTTAAATGAGTTGCTTTATTATTATTATTACTAGCTTTATACCCGTGTAATGCACAGGACATTTAATAAGTTATTTTATTTTAGTATTTTTATAATTTTATTTATTTATTGATATCTTTGTGTATTTTCATAAAAATATAAATTCATTAAGTTAATAATATATTTTTTCATATGTATATATTATTTCGGTTTATGTTGTACTTCTTGAAATGATAAAAATTACGAATTTTTTATATATACAAATTCACTAAAAGATTGATTATTTATGTGTTTATTTATTGTTTTTATAAATTCAATTTTAATAAATTTTAGTGTAAATATTTAAAATATTAAAATTATACTACTTCTATTATTCTTTACTTTTATAGAAATATTACTTTTTCTCTAAAGTAGAGTATTATTAATAACTCTAATTGTGTATTTGTTTTATAGTAGAGAGTTTTTATCTATGTAGGATCCGTAGAGAATTTTTAGCTATGTGGACCCGTCGACGACCAAACCAAACCATACCATTTAAGTGCTTTACACTAATTATATATAAAGATATAATTACTAGTTTATAGCCCGTGCGATGCACGGTTACTTAAATTTTATTTATAATTATTTTGTTTATAATTATATTTTTATTACCCATGCAACACACGATTGTTTTTTTTAATATTTATAATTATATTTATTTATGAATATTTTAATATTTAAAAGTTATTAGTTTACATGATTAAATTATTGTTAAAAAAGATTTAGCCAAAAAAATTATAGTTAAAAATTTTATATTTATTATATCTTACACGGTCAATTTAATATTTGTTTATATTGAGTTATAAAAATTAGATTTTGCCAATTTTATAGTACACATGAAATTCACAAAATAATCTTTAATTTAGTTGTGGTTTAATAGTTCTTTTTCAATTAAAAACTATTCTAAAACTAAAAAGAGAATAAAGTGACGAAATTTAATGTTGAGAATTTTATTCGATTTAGGAAATCTACTTATATGTAGTTTAGATTATTAGAATACCCTTTATTAACTAAATACAGTTTTTAATGTTAAATCTAACGGTTTTCACCTATCTATTTAACATTAAATGATTTTTATTATTTTGGTATTAAATGAGTTTCCTTATTTAATTACAACTATTTTTATGTTTTGACTTTTTAGAAAATCCAATCCTAATATAATATCTTTTAACTTATATCATTTTTAGATAATAACTTCTTTTTATATGATATAATCTTGATCATGTATTTTTAAAAGTATTTGATCTAACGGTTGAGAATGTTTTGACGGTATTTAGGACCAAACTACCATGATAACATCATTAATTTTTCTTAATATTTATAATTTTTTTAATTTATAATTTTTTTAAATATTTATTGCTAAAATATAATATACTCTTTTTTATAATATGTTAAAGATGCGGGAACTTTGAAATTTTGAGAAAATGAATTATCAATTAAAATATAATTTTTTTGTAATAGTTCTTCTTTTAAAGTAGTATATCGTGATCAAAATTCTGTATAAATTTCATTTTCTTATAGTATATCCGGTAAATATCTATGTTATTATATTAAAGACTAAATAATGAAAGTTTCCTTATAAGTTAAGTTTGGTACTCAATCCATAATCGTTGAATCTTTCAAATTAAATTGTTGAAAAACGTTAGATATAACAGTAAAATTATCATGTAGAATGATCTAAGGTTTGAATCTACCAACAACATATTAAAATTTATAGGTTTTTTTGAAAAATAAGAATTTTTTCATTTTTTCTTGCAGACATATGTTATTTGATAATATTTTTTGTAAAGTACGATTTTTCAGTAAGATCTAATGGTCCTTATTAATTTGGTTGTCTATGACCAAAATTTGGGATAAGATCCCTATTATGATTATTATATATAAGGATTTAATATAATAAGGATATCAAGTATATACTGATATAAGTATCTTACTAACTGCTTTTACTTTTAATGTTTCGGTTTTATTTACAGTGTAAATAAAATTTGAAAATACATTATTACTTAAAAATTATTAAATAGAATAAAAATTATGTTATGATTATATAAAATTTTATTCTCATATTATTATATTCTTTATCGATCTGAATTTGTTCTTAATTAATTTTGATACTTTATTGAAAGAAACATAAAATTTCTATATTTAAAAGAATTAGTGGAAAAATAAATAAATTGATGCTACAATAATAAAAAAAAATTTATTAAAATTTAGATACTCACTTTAATATTTGGGTTCTATTCTGAGTTTTAGAAATTGAATTTTGACGATTTTACAACTCATGCGAAACTAACGAAATTATCTTTAATTTAATGATGGTTTAATAATTATTATCTAACTTGACCAGTTGACCTACCCATAAAATAAACTGAAAAGAAAAGATGGTTAAGAAGTTTTACACAAAGAATTCAATTCAATATAGAAAACCAATTTATAATTGGTTTAAATTATCAAAGCACGCTTCTTAGTATTTAAATATAATCCTACATTTAATCAAATACACATTTTAATATAAGTATTATATTCAAAATTATCGTTTATGAATATGAAACCCTCAAAATTTTAATAATATTTTGATATTATCCTTTTATGTTTGTTATATGTAAAATAATATAATTATAATTTGGATTAATCGATTTGTTATGTTCCTTCATAAAAAAAAGTGTTTAAATTTATTCATGTACATGAGTTCTCCTAAGTCTCTTATAACGTAGGGTATCATTGTAATCGATATGAATTGTTATCTTGATATTTGGTTTAACAATTATTATTTAACTGGAACTATACATAAATTCAAGAGAAAAGATATTTAAGAATTTTTACATAGAAAAATTTTAAATTATCAAAATACAATTTTTAGTATTTAAATATAATTATGTTATTAATCAGATACACTTTTTAATATTAGATCTAACAATTCTCATCGATCTATTTAAGATCTAACTATAATTATTAATTTGGTCGTATACTGATCGTACACGGACCAGATCGATTTTAATTTTTTCTTAAATTGATTTTAATATTTTATTGAAATAAACAAAGAATTTATAAATTTAAAAGAATTAGGAAAAAAATTTAAATTGGTGCTACAATAATAAAAAAATATTTATTAAAATTTAGATAATAACTTTACTGTTTGGGCTCTTGGGCTCTATCTTGAGTTTTAGACAACAGAGTTTAACGATTTTACAGCCCATGCGAAGCTTTCAAAATTATCTTTAATTTAATGATGGTTTAATAATTATTATCTAACTGGAACTATCCATAAAATAAAGAGAAAAGATAATTACGAATTTTTACATAAAGATTTCTATTCAATATAGAAAACCCATTTATAATAGGTTTAAATTATCAAAATACACCTTTTAATATTTAAATACTATCCTATTATTAATCAAATACAATTTTTAATATTATATCTGACGGTCCTCATCGATTTGAATATTTTTAGTTTTATAATCCAACGGATCGTATACTTTTGGTAATACAGTGACCGACCAAAGTTTTGGATAAGATATCCCTTACGCTTATTATATATAAGGAGTTAATTATGACCCCATCTCCACTTATTCCACCGGTTTGTGTGACAAATTTCTTAAACCTTCTAATCTTTATGTACTACAATTCCTTCACAACAACTCATTTGAAACCTTATTTTAGTACTTAAATGCTTGCTATAATAATTAAGCAGAAAGTAACGAAGCTTGTACATTTTCCCTTGCAAAACAACTTATCACAACAAAAAGTCACAAATGTTTGCTTTCAAAAATGCTATTCTCTCCGTCCCTCTCATTTCTTTACAGTTTTTTACACTGCTTGACACGCATTTTAAGGCTCCTATAAAGTATAGCTCTACAACTTATTTTTAAAACTTTCTTTTTCTAAATAAAAATTTAAACATTATATTTTTATTCATGTTATGGATTAAAAAACGTACTTGTGAATTTATTGCTAGGGTTTAGGAGCTTTCAAGCATTAATGGCTGTTCTTGCGTTTCGTGACTAAATCGGTCCTCACAAGATGCCTACGTATCTCAACTATTGCTGAGAATCAAGCCAAATTAACGTAGTTCTTGGTGTTGCCCTCGGGGCTATGGTGTCAGGGGCACACCAAGGACGTAGTGACTTGTATGTCCTTATTCGAGGATGAAGTCTAAAACGTTGTAGATGACGTATGGAGCTGTGTCCAAAATGTAGTTCTATTGTGAAGGAGTAGGGTCCTTATATAGGCGTCTGGAGCCTCGTATTTAGAGTAAGTTTAGGAGACTTAGCGAATAAGTCTCCTTTTTGATAATGGATCAACATTGTATTTCTTGGTGGACAAGTCTTTTCCTTGTTGATAAGGACTATGACTCATTATTTCTTTTAATTGGGATTCTGGATCCTTCTTTGATGAATTTACCATATTTTGGACTCCTTTCCTGAGCTGTATATATTCTTTATTTATTAATTACGAAATTAATAAATAATTAGGGTTTCGGGCCTTTCTTATTGGGCCGTGTTCTTAGACCAATCCGGGTCTAATTAATACGTAATTAATTGCACTTCTAGGATTATTTTTCAGCCCATATCATTTGCACCTCAACTTCTAAGATAATGCACTAGGATTTCATAGAAGTTATACCGGTCTTTTTCGAGACTTGGGGTCTTTTTATCCGTTACCTGGGACTTACTACCATTTTTTGGGGATTTTTAATATACACTAGTGTTTCACGAGTATCGTCTTGGTGTAAAGTGTGGAGCGACCTACACATTTACGATGATTTTGCCTTATTCGAGGCTAGCTTGACATTTGCATAAGCCTTTTATGTCTTATACCGTCTTGTTTTGTGTTCAAGCCTTTCATTGAGCATATCGAATGATGGGGTTTGGACTGAATGTCTTAGGTTTCTGGGGTTTCAACCCTTCACCCTTACGAGTTCTTACTGATGGATGCACTCGTAGTGATTCATTCTCAAGTCTACCCTATCACAAACTTCTCATGAGCTTGAAATTTTCGCTAATTAACAATAGGCATCTTAGGCTTTCTTTTGTATGTTTATTAGCAACATTCACCCTTCGGGGTTCGTTGTATTCAACTCTATTTGTGCAGTTGACATGCATCTTTTGTATGCTTTCCTTTGCATTCATTTGTAGTTTGTCTTGGCAAAGCTTTGAGGATGTTTCTACCAATCAAAACGGGTTCAACCCTTCATATGCTTTCTAGGAAGCTCATGATTTCATCGAACCTTATTTCTACTTATCATACTAGCGGATCATTTTAAGATGCACTAAACATAATAAACTTTTAAGTTTGAGGCATGTCAAGTCCTTGGCACCTCATGCCCTTCGAGAGTTTCTAATTTGTATGAGCCTCGACCAAATACGTTCTTGACGCAATATGGTCCTTCCCAATTTGGGGCCAACTTGCCTTTTTGTCCAACCCGAGATGCCTCAATCTTTCGGAGGACTAAGTCTCCTTGACGGAAGAATCTCTCTTTAACCCTTAGGTTATAGTAGAAAGATGCCCTTTTTTGATGTTCAACTACCTTAGCATTTGCATCATCTCTAACCTCATCAATTAGATCAAAGGTCAGCCTTATGCCTTCTTCATTTGTCTCTGGCTCATAAGCTTCGATTCTTGGAGATGTGTTAGTAATCTCCACTGAAACCACTGCCTCCGCCCCATATGCCAGCAGAAAGGGGGTTCCTCCAGTGGTGACTTTACAAGTAGTACGATATGCCCATAGTATGGGGAACAATTCGTCTACCCAAGTGTTTCTAGAGCATTCAACTCTTTTCTTCAGTCCATCTAGGATAATTCGGTTGGCAACCTCAGCTTGCCCATTTGCTTGAGGATGGGCAACAGAAGTGAAACGTAACTTGATATCATTCTCGTCACAATACTTCTTGAATTCTTCGTTGTTAAACTGAGTTCCATTATCTGTGACCAAGATACGTGGAATCCCGTATCTGCATATCACATTTTCCCAGAAGAAATGCATTACTTGCTTGGTGGTTATCTTGGCTAATGGTTTAGCCTCAATCCACTTAGTGAAGTAGTCGATTACCACTATCAAGAACTTTCTTTGCGCACTTGCCATTGGAAATGGTCCCAGTATATCCATCCCCCACATGGCAAATGGGATAGGTGAGTTTATAGATGTCAACATCTCGGGCGGTTGCCTAACCACTGGTGCATGCTTTTGGCACCGTTCACATTTCTTCACATAGCTTTTAGCATCTGCTAGCATGCTTGGCCAATAGAAACCTAAACGGGTAATTTTATGAGCAAGGGCTCTGCCCCCCAAGTGCTGCCCACAAATTCCTTCATGTACTTCCCTTAGGGCCAATTCTGCCTCTTGGGAGCATTTCAAATAAGGAACCATGAAAGACTTTTTGTATAGGATTCCCTCAATCAGGGTATACCTTAGTGCTCTCATATATAGCTTTCGTGCTTCTGAAGTATCGTTAGGTAACCAACCAGTTTCCAGATGAGATTTGATGGGATCCATCCAACAACTAGCCACATCAATGGGTGCTATCAACTTTCCATTAATGCTTGGGGTCTTCAAGACTTGGAAGTACACAGTCCCTGCATAGTTTTCTATTTCAGAAGAAGCAAATTTGGACAAGGCGTCAGCCTTCATGTTTTCTTCTCTTGGAACGTGTTCCACATAACATTCATCAAACTGAGTCATAATAGCCTTAACAAGTTGTAGATACTTGGCCATGACTTCATCTCTAGCTTCGAACTCCATTTACTTGGGAAACTACCAACCTCGAGTCTCCACATACTTTCAGAGTCTTAACTCTCAAAGCTCCAGTCAGTCGTAAGCCAACTATCAGGGCTTCGTACTCAGCTTCATTGTTAGTCGTTGGGAAGTCCAGTTTTAGTGCATACTCTATGAGAAATCCATCAGGACTTTGTAGCACCAAACCTGGTCCACTTGATTTTGTTTTTGATGCTCCATCAAAATAGAGCACCCAACATTCTTTGGACACCATGTCTTCATCTTTCTTGTCTTCCACTATTACTTCCTGCCCCCCGACTTCTTGGTTGTCAATGGTGCATTCAACCATGAAGTCAGCGAGTGCTTGAGCTTTTATGGCCGTTCGAGTCTAATACTTGATGTCAAATTCTCCCAATTCAATAGTGAAAGTGTTTGTCCTAAATCCAATCATGTATGATGAGTTAGGAAAAACTTTCTTGTATTCTTATTTGATTTCATTAATGTTAATAAAAGACTTGTTTTGTTTTTATTACGGGCTTTATCTATTTAAAGTGTTTTAAATAAGATGTTCCATAGTTTAGAGTAAAGCTTCTAGAATTATAATGAGATTATAATAGTGAGATCTAGAAGATGATAACTCTAGACTTAAACAGTTCCTGATCATAGGATAACTAATCGGAAGTTGGTGAATCCGCAAAGATTGGTACATACTATGCTTGCTCCCGTCAGGAGGATGTCTGTTCTCATAGGCATTTGTGTGGTGACACTATAGCTAGTATGTGGTGCTTGTTAGGGAATAAGTTTACTGAACATGACTCGATAAGTTGAACAGCTAATGGAGTTTACTCACGTGTCAATAGTTATTCACTGAGTGATAGTTGTACAAGTGTCCTTAGACTTGAGATCGTTAGAGTTATCTTCACTAGTACAAACTGCACCTACAGCGTCGCACTTTTAGCGTCGGTTCTAGGGGCAAGCGACGCCTTTACATGCTTTATGCGTCGGTTGCTAGCATAACCGACGCCTATTGTCAGTTTTCCTTGATCTATGGCGTCGGTTGTCCACATTAACCGACGCTTTTAATACTTTTAAGCGTCGGTTCTACGAATGCCGACGCAATAGAGGACTTCTAGCGTCGGTCATTGTAACACCGACGCATTAAGTGCACTTTTTAGTGTTGCTTCTATGGAACCGACGCTATAGAATGAATTTTTAGTGTCGCCCTTTGGGGAACCGACGCTGTAGAGTGCATTTTTGGTGTCGGTCTGGTGAAACCGACGCTATAGACTATGTTTTTTGTTTTATAAAAAAATGATAAATACTAGCGTTTAGTTCTAAAATTAAACACTTATTTCATAATTCTTTCATGAGTCGCTTCATAGATACCGGGCTATATAAGATTTGTATTAATTAAAAAAATGTTAAATTGAATATTATTTACAAATAAAATTTATAGATAAATAATATAATAATTTTAAAACTATATAATATTTTCAACATAATGTAATATTTTTAAAATTAATATTTTAATATACTCATTACACAATAAAAACAAATATTTTGATATAATGTAAAAATAATGTAATATTTTAAACATAATGTTCAAATAACAGTTATTTTAAAAATAATATTTTCAAATTTTCAAATTTTAAAATATTATACAATATTAATAAAATACAAATATTTTTATAATATTTATTTACAATATTATTATGAGAAATGCTGAAACTCAATAATAATTCGCAAGAACACCACCCTGATAAAATGGGCCCAAAAAGATAGGCTCAACACACACAAACATTTCAACAGGAAAGATGAATAGATACAGCCGCCGTACACCTCGCCTCAACCACCTCATCAAACACCACTATCTCACCTACTGCACAATTACAACCCACACACTCCGGTAAATCTCACCTCTCACTAAAACCCACATCTCCCCTTTTCCCAAAACCCTAACCACAAATTACCTATCTATTCAATTTCAACAGATATGAGGATAGACACTCATTCAGCATTTGAGGGATCAATTTTTAGTCTTTCACTAGCAGGGCCGTGCATCATGGAGTTCAGGAAGTACACAGATATCGATTGGATATCAAAATCAACATCACTTGATAAGGAGGTTGAAAATTCTGATAGTAGCTCAAGATTTTTTAAGAAGAGCTATTTATCTTCCCCCTCGATCAATCCTTTTGTTATCTGGGGAGGCACGATATGCTTGGCACCATTACATCCCTCATCACAAGGTATTTGATCTATATTTTTGTTCTTGCATAAGCAGTTTACTTTTTTAATCAGAATAAATCAAGGAACTCCTAATTAATTGGTAAGATTTTTTGAAAAGGCTAATCATATATCTATATATCTATTACATTTTGGGCTTTTTGATGTTTACAAAAACTAAAAGAGCCCAATAAGTATAATATCTTGTTATTCTTGAGAGTTCCGTACTGAGCAACAGAGTAGTTGATGCCTTCGCATACTACGCTTAACTTGTAATGTTGGTAGACATGCAACATAGTTGTATTACAATCCCGCCATTCCTATAATGAATTTTGACTATTTCAGATTACATGAGAAGTGAATTAAACTAGTATATTGCTTCACCAAGTTGTCGTGATACACCAAAAACAAGCACGACAGGTCAGTTTGTAGATTAACTCTTGCAATGTTCAAAATCTTCTTATAGATAATTTGAAAAATCAGGTTGTCTTTCTCATTACTTTCTAGCCATCTTGTTTTTCTTAATTGTAACAGATTATATATATAGAGCCAATCTGTTGTATCGAATATATATCCATTAGCTCGCTACCTTTAAATGTTTTAGCCTTTTTTATTGACTACCCTTTCACTCAGTCACCAGGTAGCCTCTTTTCTGAGCATTATCATCGATCCACTGTAATTTCATGCTTGCAGGAACAGTCCAGGAGGAAGCTAGTGACAAGAATTGAATATGAAAAATTTCTTCAAATTACATCCAGAGTAATGGTCAAGGAACCTCAAAACATGCACAGCGGAGACATCCAACCAATGGGTGAAGATATCATTGAATTCAAAATCTCTGTGAATTCAAAATTTCTAAGTTGTTTACTGATGAAATATTGTTTCATTAACCATCCATGATATGTTGAAGTCCGTCTTTCTATTTTTCCTTATATATTAATCTACAGTGACAATGATTGTTTGTGCAGTTTAAAACTGAACTAATGGTTGTACTTGTACCATATTTATATAAAATTACTGCAGGTAATATATCAAAGTTCCCTAGATCCAACGTTTGGGATCCGTATAAGCGTCTTGGAATAACTACTGATGCTTTTGAGGAGGAGGTCTGGAGTTCTCGAAATTTTTTGTTGGATCAATATGCTGGTCATGAGAGAAGTGTTGATTCGATAGAAGCTTCTTTTGAGAAAATATTGATGACCAGCTTCTTGAATAGAAAAAAAACGAAAATCAACTTAAAAAGCAGGCTGAAAAAGCAAGTAGAAGAGTCTCCTCCTTGGGTTAAAAACTTGATCAGTTTCATAGAACTTCCTCCTAATGTAATTATTGTTAGAAGGTTGTTCCTATTCGCATTTATGGTATGCTGGAGCGTGAACATCTCTGCCGAAGGTGGACCAGCTTTCCAGGTTTGTTTAACTTCTTAATAAGTCTGATACACTTCAGTTTCACTAAAAGTTGCCTAAACAATGGATTTTATCAATTTTGAAATGAGTTATCCATGTTGAGGAAGGCTGTTTTATGTTCCTTACAGGAATGATTTAAAACACTTCTGAAAATTGTTGTATGCAATGTATGCTGATGTACTAATATATTCACTTTGGGAACTATTGCATTAATATTAACGATTCACCCTTCGGGCCTATAAAACCAGAAACAGCATTGCTACTAGCAGTGAAATTTTATGTAGAAGTCTGAGCACTTTTTTAATGAAAAACTTTAATGGCCTTCTTCCTGTCAAATTGTTATTACTTTCTTGACCTTTTTGGTGTCCTGACTAAAAGCAAATACAATTTCAGTCTGTAGATTGACAATAACTTTCTTCTGATGAACAAACTTAAGTACTGTTTCATTGGCTTCTGCTGATTTCAGTGTTTTAGTCCATTTTTCATAATGGTCTTCTGATCTTGTTTTTCAAAGATGCTCTTGTGCACCTGCCAGTAATTGGGAATGCAATCTCCTTTTGACAAGGTGAAACAGTCGAGGGAGTTTCTTTGTACTGATTTTACTAGCAGTAGCAAGAATTTCAATGTTACCAAGTGCCCACAGATTTCTTTTTTGGTTGCCATGTTCGAGCTTTGTTATAAGTTTTTTAAATTATTAAGTATGTAATTAACTTAATCGGGTATTTGAAAAGTTAATAACTTGTATACACTTTCTTAAATATAGCATATTTGTAAAAATTAAGAGGACTTGTTCTAGGCAAGGTTATCATAACCGTATAAGTTTACATTTCAGATGTAGGGATTGGGCTTTAGGATATTAAGTGTCTAAACAGGATTAATGTAGTATTAATGTTATTTATACAAATTAAAGGTAAACAGGATTGCTGCCGCTAATCTCATTTCTAAACCTGCTCTTTTGTTTCCTGCAATTTTAACCAAATTTTATTTCTTGATCCTGGTGGATTGCAGTGGGGATGATAGAGCAGAACAACATAAGGTCTCGATGCTGCAATTAAGACATGGCATGAATTACTAGAGAGGCCGGTAAGACGCTTGCTGAGAATGCTATTTCTACTTGCCATTTGGAGAAGACCAACCAATACAATTTCATACAATTTCTTATCACTGTTAGAGAAAACGTAGAGAATGATTGTACTAGAAAGAATTTATGGTAGTAATTTTATTTTGAATTCATTTTAATTAAATTTTATAGCATAATGTATTTTTTTCAAGTGTGTAACAAGACAACACAAAATATTTTGAATTCATTTTAAATAAATTTTCAATCAGATTTGTGTTATGATTTTATTCTTGGTACAGTGGTTGAGGTTTATTATAGTTCTATTGATGGCTGTATTGGTATATATATGAAGCAGGTTAATAGGATCAATAAAAGCAATTTTTTTAAAAAAAAAGTAACTTATGGTTTCAAAAAAAAAAAAAAAAAAAGTAACTTTAGGCGTCGGTTATCAGAAGTGTGACGCTAAAAACGAAGAATGGGCGTCGGTTTTTCTAACAACTGACACTATTGGCAGGACCATATGCGTCGGATTTCTGACAACCGACGCTGTTGGCAGGACCATATGCGTCGGCATTGCATGCAACCGACGCTGTTGTAAGGACCATATGTGTCGGTTTTCTGAGAACCGACGCTTTTATACTCTCATAGGCGTCGGCATTTCATACAACCGACGCTGTTGTACTCCCATATGTGTCGCCTATTTAACCGACGCAAAAGGCCTATACCTATAGCGTCCCTTACATATACTACGCCTTTTAACCGACGCTGTAGCTCTTTTTGACCGACACTATAGGCCCATTCTGTACTAGTGCTTGTATATAATGAACTATGTTTTGGATTAGTCCTTAGTCTCAAGGACATCCATTAGGTCTATTATGGGCATAGGGATCTGTGTATGGAGATAGTTAACGTCAATAGAGGATCTACCCCTTCCAGTATAGGAAGAGAATATCCTATGTTATTCTTAGTATGCGAGTTCTGGAATCTCTAGCCAGAGTGTATGAAACTAGTCACTGACAGGTTCTTGGTATTCTAAGCAGTGAATTCATATTATCCGGATAGTCGCGATATGTTGAGAAGCATCACTCACGATGTAGAATAAATATAATTATTCAGTTAATTATATTTAATGAATTATTAGAATTCATATAAATAATAAATAAAAGTTTATTATTATTTATTTCTACTACCGGCTTAATATTGAACCTACAGGGTCACACCATAAAAGAATATTTTCTTTGATGAAAAGATTTAAATTATGAGAGAGGAAGAATTATTTTCTAAATAGTTTAGAAAAAGAAATAATGATTAAAATAGTTTTAATCATTATTAAAGCATTTTAGAAATGTGGGGTTAATATATATATATATATATATATATATATATATATATATATATATATATATATATATATATATATATATATAAATATATATTATTAAAACCCTAGGAAAGCCCTATAAATAGAATGAGATAGTTCATTCTAAGTCTCATCTTAGTTTTGTGAAAAACCTAGAAAAGGAGCTAGCCTCCATCTCTCTCTCTCTCTCTCTCTCTCTCTCTCTCTCTCTCTCTCTCTCTCTCTCTCTCTCTCTCTCTCTCTCTCTCTCTCTCTCTCTCTCTCTCTCTCTCTCTCTCTCTAAAAGGTCTTAGAGTTTTATTGAAGAATTCATCGAAGGAAAATTCTTGGTGGATACCGGTAGAGTGCTTCAGACTCTGAGGAGCAACTGCTTGCAACCATCGATTTTTAAAGCTTCGATTCGCAAGGTATGGTTACGATTCCCTTCGCTCTAGATTTTATATGTTTTTCTATATGTGCGACACATGGTTTTTACGGAATAAATGTTATATCACGCTTCCGCTAATCCGTAAATTCCTTCAATGGCATCAGAGTGATGTTCTGCATATAGAGATTCATATAAAAAATTCCAGTTGTTTTTATGCATGTATGGATTTATTATGATTTTTGCAAGTATATTTAGATTTAATTATGAATTAATTCGAAATATTATTTGCATGAGATTTTGACCATTGATCTGGGTTCTACAAGTGTTGTGGATCATCCAGGTATTTTTTCATAATTTTGTGATGTGTAGATTATTTGTTATGAATTTTTTAAAATTGTTTTAATTAAAATTCATAAAATAATTATGCATGTTGAAATATATGTATTAAAATTTGCACAAGGACCCCATAGATACTTGGTTATTTTTGCTTTTGTTTGATTTCAGAAATCATATTATTTTGATTTTTTATTAATTTATTAATTAATTGTTAATTAATTTATTAATATTAAAATAAAATAATAATAACAATAAAGGCAATTGATGGTAGGGCAGTTTTTTTTTGTTTTTAAGTGTTATAAAGAATCAACAGTTTTTTTTTCTGTTGCTGCTGTCCGCGCGCAGCGCGTGGCGCGCAATCGTTGGGAAGGTTGTTGCGCATTCCGGGAATGCGTGACAGGTCCTGTAACGCATGAGCGTCATGCGTTACACAATTAATAGCATTTAATTGTTGTAACGCATTCTAGTAATGCGTTACAGCCCTTCTGTCCACATTAAATTTGATTTTTTGGGAGTTTGGTAACTCCGTATTGGGTGTGCAATATACCGTTGGATTCGTTTTTCTGAGGCGGATCTAATGGAATGGTCATATATTTTTTATATAAAAGTTTGGAACTGTTTATATTCCCGGAAGTATTTTAAAGCATGTACTAATTGTTTTAATTGGTTTTAAATACTATAATAAATACATACATCATTATATCATTGTATGACATGATATTACATGCATGCTTACTTGTTTATTTATTTTTATATATGAGATATATGCCTATATTTACCATGCGATGATAGATTTAGGTGAACTTAAATCAAAATAAAGCGTGCTCTAGAAAATCTAGAATAGGAATCGTTTCTTGCCTTAACAATAATATTATGAATACAATCATGAGATTCTTGTGTTTGTGAAACACGTAATTAAATATGAATTTTCAATATTGAGAGAAAGGATGATTCTGTCAAAAACAGATTTCGATCTGTAAGAAAGGGGTATTAAGTGACGCCTCTTGACAATGCTCCCCCCGATCTGGGAATCATCCAATTATCGATTATTGATTTAAAATATTTAATTTAAAAGGAAGAATCTCTTTATAATATGATTATGATTGTAACATAATATAATCCCTCTAAAATTAAATAATATCAAGTAGTAATTGGCCAATGACACAACGGGCTTGTGTCGGTCATAGCCTTTCAACATGGTAGAAAGTAGTTCTTATTTTTGAATCATTGTCGTTTCGTGCTACAGCCGAGGGCTTTGATTTCGAAATAAGAAATACTTGTCTATTACATAAAGATGTGTACAATGTATTAGAATCTAATGGTCGTTACGTGCTACAGCCGTGGGATGTTGGAGACTGATTCAATTGTATGAAATGTTGGGTTAGACTTGACTTAGAATATTGAGTTTGTCGTGCTACAGCCGTGACTCAATTATTCAAGAGGCTAAAGTTTTATTAGGGAATAACATGAGATGTAATTGACAAGAGTTGTCTGCCTACTGAACATCACATGGCGTTTCGTGCTACAGCCGAGGTTGTGTGATGGAATGTAGGATCCCTATTCCCACTAGCATTATGAATGCTTAATTTTTCCACTTAGGGGTTGTATAAATTAGATAAACTAGTGGGAGCCACTTATGAATAAAGACCCGATTCATATACTGTTTTAAAATGAAATTGAATATTTGCTAAGTGTTGTTATGTGTTTATCATTTACAGATTTACTATATACATTATGTCTTCTGCACTATCACTCCGGAGCATACTGGATGCTCACAAATTGACTGGTCCTAATTTTGCTGACTAGCTTTGAAACCTGAAAATTGTTCTCAGGGTTGAGAAGCTGGAATATGCCTAAGCCTGCTGAACCTGCTGACGATGCACATGATGATGAACATGTTGTGTATCGTAAGTGGATAGATGATGCAAATGTTTCTCAATGTATCATGCTAGCTTCCATGAACATTGAGCTACAGAAGCAGCATGAGCATATGAATGTTCACACTATCCTAACGCATCTACAAGAGTTGTATGATGTGGCAGAGAGGACAGCTCGATATGAGATATCGAAGGAGATGTTCCGCTGTAGGATGTCTGAGGGATCGTCTGTGAATGACCATGTACTTAAGATGATCAATTTGATTGAACGTCTTGGACAACTTGGTTTCAACATGGATGGGGAGCTGAGTCAAGACTTGGTCTTACAATCACTTCCGGGTTCGTTTTCGCAGTTTGTTGTGAACTTTCACATGAATAAGTTGGACGTCAGCCTGGCTGAACTCCACAACATGTTGAAGACTGCGGAATCGAATTTTCCCTCTAAGAAGAGTTTTGTTCTTCTAATTGGTGAAGGTTCCAATTCTAAGAAAAGGAAGAAGAACCCTCCCAAGAAGAAGAAAGTAGGTGAAAAAAGGCCGGTTCCACCAAAAGCTGAACACCGCAAAAGAAAAGCTGTTTGCTTCCACTGTAACAAGGTGGGGCACTGGAAGAGGAACTGCAAGGTTTACCTTGCAAAATTGAAGAAGAAGAAGGGTAGTGAGACTGCCGCTTCTGATTCAGGTATGTTCATCATTGAAGTGAATATGTCATTAAATCAAATTGCTACTTGGGTATTAGATACCTCCTGTGGTTCTCACATTTGCAATTCGTTGCAGGGACTAAGGAGAAGTAGGACTCTTGAGGAAGAGGAGGTGATTCTACGGATGGGAAATGGAGCAAGAGTTGCTGCTACTGTAATGCCCCCAGATTCGGGGTCTGGGATCCAAGTCGTCACCTCACCATCCAATCATATAATACCTGTATTAACTCAATGATCCAATCAAAACAACATCATAGACCCCAATCTCTTACTCACACAAGTTATAGCCGTAGAAACGATATACAGTAACATTAGTTATTACAAACCAAATGTACTATCCAGGATCTCACACTATTAATATACAACCTCTATATGGAGTTATTACAACCCATATTTGTAAACCGACTTACTAATGATAGCTGAGCCTATCCAACTTACTCATGCGGTATCCTTCCTGAACTATCTCAAGGGAGTACCTTCCACATTCCTTTCCTTGTAATGCGGGACGACCGACTATGGTCTCCTCTTACTGAAAATATAATTTTAACAAAGCAAGAATGAGCGAAAGAATGCTCAGCAAGTTAACTAGTCACTAATATAAAGTTCTTCCAACAATATAAAAGTAGTACATAGTTTTCTATTGAAAGTATTCATACTTAATATGAAGTTTGGGATACTACCATATGAACATATTTAGTTCATTATTTAGAAAGACACTACCAGTGACTTAGCACAGTTTTTTTTTGAAATCAACAAGTACGCAGTTCTAGATACTTCTAGGTGAACAACTTTAGTTCACAAGTTTTAAAATATCGTTTGTCTTTCATCAATAAATAACCAGAATCATTTCCTCTTTTTAAATATTGCCTTCGAAATATCAAATCATTCACACTAAATTTAACACTATCGGTAACTCAGCACCTTGGCCTTTGTTACAGTGTTAATAAGAATTTCCAAACTGGAAGGGAAGGGACTTATATAAAAACAAAACATGACATGGATTGACGATGATCACTCGCCACATCCATATCAACCGCGGGTCTTTTCTACTAGTAGAAGGGCAAAAACTCCATCCGTAATTACCCTGGACGAAAACTCCATCCGTAATCGTCCTAGATGAGAACTCCATCCGTAATCATCCTGGTGCATTCAGCCAATAATTGATGGACCGCCTGGATAACGGCCTCGTACACTAAACTCGGGATCGCCCGTCGACGATCTTGCCACCGCCAGAGTCCCCTTGTTTTACTTTCTTTCAAGAATCATTTTGAAATAGAAAATCGAGTAGTTGAGGTCCGACCTCAGTCGACCCATACTTACTTGAAAACAACGCTACTTGAGCAAAACATGACCGGGGGTTTTCACAAAAAGATTTCGAGTGAGAAGGTACACGTGTTTAAACTTTTTGAAGCATCTTGGATAACTTTTAAATAATATTTGAAGTATTTTTGGAAACGTTTAACATATTTAATTAAATATTTAAATAATATATTTTATCCAAGATAAATCTTTTTGGAATATTTTAATAAATGAAGTTCATTAAACAATCGTAGGTACATATACTATCTCCCGAAGAACCTTTCGGGTTTACATAGTTATACTGCGTCAAGACAAAATACCGCTCCCCGGTCAACTCTACTTTTTGGACCAACGCGCTCTATTCCTAGAGCCGTCGTCCGAATATTAAATTCAAGATACCATTATTAACGAGGTATGCTTTATCAAAACTTTATCATGTACAACTCATCATATAATTCGAGCAAATACATTTGATATTACAACAGTAAACACAACAGAATAAAGCATTGGTGTAATATCCGTGATTTTTTTTATATATATATAAACTATATTTTTGTAGAGAATAATTATTGTGGGATATTTGGAGTATTAATAAGTTACGGTTATGAAGTGATTATGTGTTATTTGGTGAGTCGAAAGCCCCTTTCAAATATTTCGTCATTTGGAATCTTATTCAGTTTTGAGCCCCGTTTTGAAAATTCAAGGGCCCCGTTGAAATTTTGTACATCCTTATTATCCCTTCGTCCTTCATATTCGAATTGTTATCGAAAGAATTATTCGTATCATTTCATCCCTATTTATTTGATCTTGTCAGTGTAATTCGTTTTGTTCAAAAAGGGAAAAATTGTTCCAAACCCTAATTCTCCAGGGTGACGGATATGTCATTTATATCAATATTTCATCTGTTATAGCCCCAGTATTCTTGAGCATTAGTTATATAATGATATGTATTGATTTGGATAATTATCAGTCTTTGTAGATAATTATCTTTTCGTAAAACGTGTTTTTAACCTAATTAGGGTTTTTAAACGATCCAGTGGATCTATATCGATCCAAAAATGTCGTTTAGGGTATTATTTTTCACTAAGTATAAAAAGGAGAATCGTACATTATACCTCATATAATCCGTATTGCAAATATACAAAAATACAAAATTCCTGAACCGTGTTCTTCGTGTTGTTGAATAATCGAACCAACTTTTGAAGGTGTTATTGAAATCCAAATCCAAAGTTCAAGTACTCAAATCAAAGATCTTGAGCTCTAGTTTCAGAATCTTTCAACCTCATCATCATCTGGTAATTTTTCGATTTATTATGAATTTTTCAATATTCGAATTAAAATTAGGGTTTATGTTCGAATTGGGGATTTTCATTCTGTTGATTCTCCGTTCAATTGGTTGCTTCCAACATGTTCCTAGGGTTCTAATTAGCAAGAATCCATGCTTTAATTTCATGTTTGTGTTCGATTTTGAGAAATTCGATTTCTAGGGTTTTGCCCGATTTTTCTTTTTAATAGTCCGTTCATATGAATGATCTGACATTGTTTTTGATAGAGGGCTTTTTTTTATGTGTTCTTAGTTTCATTTTAACATAAAGAACGTAGAGTTTCATGTAAGATTTTGGTAGATCGGAAAATTTGTTGAGCTCGCCGGAATTTGGTCAGGATTGAATTTCCGGCTATGTTTTTGGTTTGTTTTTGATCAGAATGAATAGCTGAGTTTGTAAGGAATGTTTTGGTATAAAAAGCCCCAATTTTTAGTACGTTTTTGAGTTACCGGATTCTGGGCAGGTCACCGGATTCTGGGAATTTTCCGGCAAGTTCTTCGCGACCCGGATTATTCTTGGCGACCCGTGACCCGACCCGTTGACCCGTTTTCTGACCCGGTTTCAATCTTCAAAACCCTAATTCAATTTCAGAAAACTGTTTTTGAATTTTATTTTAAAAATAATTCGAAAATAGTTTAAAATCTTTAAAAAATTCATATTTTATTTTAAAAAATATATTTTTAATTCAGAAAAATTCTGGAAAATTATATTTATTATTTTAAATTCGAAAATTGATTAAACTTAAATATTTTAATTATTTTTAATTAATAATTGATTTATTTAATTAATTGGTTAATTCTTTTAATCAGTTAATTCTTAAAAATTAATTATTAATTAGATTTAATTAATTAAAAATTCAGTTTAATTATTTTCAAACCTGTTTTATTATTTAAAAATAGTTTGAGCATTTAAAGAGTGTCAATTAATTTTATTAATTGATTTATTTCCATTTAAAAACTTATATTGGATTTAAAAAAATCCGATTTTTGATTTAAAAATTTGTTCGCGACTTATTTAAATTCAAATAAGTCTCGAATAGTGTTTTAAAAATATTTATAAGTGGTACATGGTTTATATAAAGTGGAATAATGTGTTTAGAGTCTGTAAATGTTTATATGAAGAGCTGTGTCTGAGTTTGCTTATCGGAAAAATAGGTCGGGCCTCCAATAAATCTCGGAAGTGGCCCGATAGGCTGTTTAGACTTACAAATGATTACGAGTGATATGTCGAGGCTAGTATTAATGATGAGATGTACTAATATGAGATATGTATTTTAGAATCGAGTTCCCGAGGCAAGGGAAATGAGAAGGTAGAATAGCAACGGTAGAGGTTGACTACGTCGAACCAGGCAAGTGTCTATTTCTTTCACAAATCCTTGAGTAATTTTACTCTGAGTTACTATATGTATGTTGTTATCAAACCAACCCCAATGATTCAATTCTTGTCCGTATCTGAACCAATAACATTGTTTCCATGAAAAATTCCTGATTCCTTTGATTATCCACAATCTTGTTGAATATTGAGAATCCTCACATTCGATTCACTTGTGTATACCATAACCTTGATATTTCTTGAGAAGGATGTGTTGTTTCTTTGAAACCATTCCGAACTTGTTTCACGGACCTTACTTGATCTTGATCAGTTGAAGCTCTTTTGCAATTTATCATATTATTTCACCCTCGTTGTGATTGATTGTCAGATGAAACTCTTTTGTTATTGTCATTTCACCCTCGTTGTGATTGATTGTCAGATGAAACTCTTTTGTTATTGTCATTTCACCCTCGTTGTGATTTATTGTCAGATGAAGCCCTTGATATTATTATACTATTTTATTCTTGTTGCGATTATTATTGAAGCTTGTATTGCTTATGTGTTATGATAGAATTGGAATTGTTTTTGAAAAATAGACCAGCAATGGTCGGACCAAATTTTGGTCGATGATAATTATGGCCAGGATGGCCAAAGATCCAGTGGAGGGCTTTGCTATAAGCAGGTCCGGGGTTGATGCGTGGCTGGCCAGCAGCTCAACCTTTGATTTGAATGAGATAAATAAAAATCCAATTCTAATCTGTTTTCTTCAGAAGAGATTGATATAATCATGCATTGTGCATTGATTCAAATTCTTGTGATTCCTTTTCATTATGAAACTGCATTGAGTATATATATGATGTTTGCTGAGCACTTTTGGCTCACTCTTGCTTGTTGTCTTATAACCCTATTCCAGTGAAGCGAGAGTATGAGTCGGCACAGCATGACGGATAGTTCACCGGCAGCTAGGAGAGCTCCTCGAGTGATTGTCCTTGGCAGGGTAGTTGTTTGTTTTGTTTTGTTAGACTAGATGTCTAGCTCTGGACTTAGTTGTGATGTAATAACTCTGATAAACTGGTTTGTAATAATAAAAGATTGTAGAAGCTTGTGTTCAATGCCATAATATGGATGCGGTCTTGGATAAGGGGTATTTTATGTTATTATTATAGTATGCATGTGTTTTATTCAGGTATATTGTGAGTTGTTGGTCGGGTGACCTCCCAAACCTGTACCCCGGGTTTGGAGGGCGTCACAATTGGTATATGTGTTTAAAGAACGAAAACTTGCATATACATGCTCTAAAGATATTTTCATAAGTAAAACATAGGATACGAAAACTTGTCACGATACTTTTATCAAATGAGTGTGTGTGTAAATATATACATAAATGAATAAGCAAGTATTAATATCTGAAAATATACCTACTCTGAACAATAGAGTAAGAGTTAGTAACTTGCCTGATGTCTAAGCTCTAACTGGATGTCATCTCTTCTAGTTCTGGAACGTCTACCAAGACAATACATAACCTTAATTAGTCATTTGATTGACAATTCACTTATTCTAAGTAAACTCCATTTTACCCAACTTTCACTCTCTCGGGTCCACTTAACTTATGATCTTCTATACCGTTTTCTCATCATTCCTAATCTCATTCTTCACACCAATACGTTATCTTAATAATCCTTAACAAGTTTCGTGTTTTAGTCGACTCGATGTTACCCTTTTAACTTAGCCAAAACGGATGGTCAAATTAGTACCTCTAGAGTTGACTTTCCATAGAATCACTATTCCGCAACTCACACTCTAACACTTTTAGTAAATCCGAAAATTAAGAATTAATTACAAAACCACCTCAAGGAGCTTCTTGAGTATTTTTAATATTTATCAAAAATATCTTGATTTGAAAACATGAGTCAAAATAGGTGAAATGCATTTTAAAAGTCAAGTCAACTACGGAGTTTTACTATCCGCGCTCGTTTCACGAAAAAACTCATAACTCATTAACCGTTAACTCTATTGATGTACCGTTTTCGTGTGCACGATCTAGAGAATATCTACAACAAAATATTTCAAAATGTATTTCTGGTCAGGGAGGTCAAATTCCCGAATGCTCTGTTTAAGGCAGTGGATGTGCAGAAAGTTTTGTCGTCGCGTAGCTTCGTTTCCGACATTTTTATAAAATAGGAAATTAATCTTTTTAATACGAATCCTTTTCGTGAGTCTTCCTAATTGTCTCTGGTATTATTTCTCAAAGTTTTACATTTTAATATGGCTTTTAAGTGGTCCAAATATGGCCTCAAACTAACTTACCAGAGATGGGTTGGTTCTCCGAACGACGTTTACTCAAACTCACTTTTCTCCTAAACCGTAAATCGGATTAACATGATTTTCGCGCCAAAACAAACTATGAAACAATCTATAGCTAAAGGTGGCTAGTGGTTACACTTAAAATGATTCTAATGTCTCGGGTTCTTTGTTCAAAACAGGGCTAATGAAATTTTGCCATTACGACGGCTAGAAACACATGATTCCCAATATTTAACCACACCAAAACATCATTCAACCAAACAAAATCATCATCATCAACCACTTATCATCTCAACCAAACCATCATCTATACAACCAAAGTCAAATCCAACATCTACTCATTTTATCCATCAAAACAACCACAATCATCCACCAAAACCAACCATCCATCATTATAACCATACTAACATAACTAACGCAAAACTCATCACATAAATCAATTTATAACTAAGTGTTCAAATATTGTATACCTTCCTTGATGCATAAAACATACTAATAATAGCTTACAATCCTTGCTTGAGCCTTGAATTAAACTTAGAAGCCTTAAACTTACAAAAGAAAATCAAGAACACAAGTTAGTATTTCGAAATCACTATTCATACCTCAACTTTAATCCAATATTTGACCATGCTATACTACTTGGATGGCCATGAAAATTTGAACGTACCTTGGGTATGGAGTGAGGAAGCTATGGTCCAAATTTGGCGATTTTAGGATGAATAAGTCTCAAGTTATGAATTTGTTTCTCTTCTCCTTTCTTGCTGGGCAGAATTCTGAAAAATGGGGTGGGGAGAACTTTTCTTGATATTTTGCTTGGTTGGTTGTGCAAATAATGAAGTAACATGTGTTTAAAGGCTTGGTTGGATGACATAAGCTTGATTACCTCACTAATGCCAAGTGTTGATCATCTAGCTAAGTAAGAAATGTAATGGTGTTAACCACTTGAAAACATCTTGATGACTAGCACATGCTTGGTACTTTGGTTGTAATTATCTTGTATCTACTTGCCTAACACCTTCTTTTCTCGTTTAATCAACATTCGCTACATATTCTCTTTATCGCTTAACCTCCTTATAAAGTCTGAACGGTTTCTAAATCGTTTTGTTACGAAATGTTAAAGGTGAATGTCCTTAGTGTGTTAGTACCTTGGTGGAAGGTATACCCGTGGGGTTTCGAATTTTATTAAATATCTAAGTCTTGATATAATCGACGTATCTTTCAATATCTTGTATATTCCAGATAAAATAGTAAAAATGGAACTCTTCGAATCTTTGAATTCTGAAAACTTTTGCATTCACTCTTTTTCATAGTACATCAATAGTACACCTTCGAAACTTTAGTTATCCAACACGTATATAGTGTGGTCTGAAAAGTTTTTCCTTAATCAACAAAAGTACTATTCATCAAGGTCTTTTATCATAAAAAAAATCAGGTTTTTAATAAGTACAAAATTTCGGGTTATTACAGCTACAGCTGTAGGATCATTTGATTTACATATGCCTACGGGCAAGACTATTGTTTTAAATAATTGTTATTTTGTTCCCTCGATTGTGAGAAATATTATTTCTATTCCCATGTTAGACTTGGCTGGATTTTCATTTGTTATTCAGAAAAATAAATGTTCAATTCTTAGAGATAATGTTCTTTATGGTAGTGGTATTTTAAATAATGGTCTGTATGTATGTGACGTTGAGCATAATTTACTACAAATTGAACGTACTAATAAAAGGAAAAGGGATGATGAAAATCTCACCTATTTGTGGCACTGCAGACTTGGTCATATTAGTGAAAATAGACTTCGTACATTGCATAAGGAAGGGTTACTTGAACCCTTTGATTTTGAATCATATCCTACATGCGAGTCTTGTCTATTGGGAAAAATGACCAAATCTCCATTTAGTGGACATGGAGAGAGGGCTGCAGATTTGCTAGGATTGGTACACACAGATGTATGTGGACCGATGTCTACGCATGCCATGGGTGGATTTTCGTACTTCATTACTTTCACAGATGATCGATCTAGATTCGGATATGTGTATTTGATGAAACACAAGTCTGAAGCCTTTGAAAAGTTCAAAGAATACAAGTATGAAGTGGAGAAACAAACCAAACATAGTATTAAAACCCTTCGATCAGATCGAGGTGGTGAATACTTGAATGGAGAGTTTCTAGATTATCTCAAAGAAAATGGTATAGTCTCTCAATGGACTCCTCCATATACTCCACAGTTGAATGGGGTATCTGAAAGGAGAAATCGAACTTTGTTAGACATGGTTCGATCCATGATGAGCTATGCAGATCTTCCAGTATTCCTTTGGGGTTATGCATTGGAAACCTCAGCATATTTACTGAATAAGGTGCCTTCCAAATCTGTTCCTCAAACTCCATATGAGATATGGAAAGAAAGGAAACCGAGTCTTAAACACGTTAAGATTTGGGGATGTCCAGCTTATGTCAAGAAAGTTGACCCTGATAAGCTAGAATCTCGATCCGTGAAATGTAAGTTTGTGGGATATCCTAAAGAGACTTTAGGGTATTACTTTTACACCGATCATAGGGTATTTGTCTCCAGACATGCTACCTTCTTGGAAAAATAGTTTATCCTTGAAGGGAACAATGGGAGCAAAATAGAACTTAATGAAGTTCAAGAAGCACAAACTACTACGGTTCAAGAGGAAACACCTGTTCAGACTGAACAACCTTCTGAGGAACAGCCCATTCGTAGGTCAGAGAGAGTGTCTCACCAACCTGAGAGGTATTATGGCCTTGTCATTGAGAATGACAATGAGTTGTCAATTATTGATGATGACGACCCTATGACCTATAATGAGGCTATGAGTAGTGTTGACTCAGAGAAATGGCAGAGTGCCATGAAATCCGAAATGGATTCTATGTATACCAACCAAGTATGGACTTTGGTTGAAGGACCCAAGGATGTGAAGCCTATTGGGTGCAAATGGGTATACAAGAGAAATATTGGAGCAGATGGCCAGGTGGAGACCTATAAGGCCAGGCTCGTGGCAAAAGGATTAAGACAAAGGCAAGGGATTGACTTTGATGAAACTTTTTCGCATGTAGCCCTGTTAAAATCAATTCGGATTTTGCTTGTGATTGCTGCTTACTACGACTATGAGATCTGGAAAATGGACGTGAAAACAGCCTTCCTCAATGGGAAACTTGAAGAGGAAGTGTCTATGACACAGCCAGAGGGTTTTGTTTCCAAAGGGAATGAACACCTAGTGTGTAAGCTGCTACGAACCATATATGGATTAAGGCAAGCTTCTCGTAGATGGAACATCCGTTTTGATGAGACAATCAAAGAGTTTGATTTTATCAAAAACATAGATGAACCATGTGTCTACAAGAAGGTTAAAGGGAGCGTGGTAACATTTCTTGTGTTGTATGTGGATGACATACTTCTTATAGGAAATGATATACCGATGCTACAATCAGTCAAAGTGTGGCTATCAAAGAACTTCACTATGAAGGGCATGGGAGAAGCATCCTACATTCCCGGTATGAAGATCTATAGAGATAGATCTAGAAGAATGATATGTCTTACCCAGGGTACATACATCGAGAAAGTGCTTAAAAGGTTCAGCATGGAAAACTCCAAGAGAGGTCTCATACCAATGAGCCATGGAGTATCCCTTTCCAAGAAGATGTCTCCTAAGACACCTGAAGAAAGGGAGCGTAGGAGTAAGATTTCTTATGCTTCGGCAATAGGATCTATCATGTACGCGATGTTATGTACTAGGCCTGATGTTGCTCATTCAGTTAGTGTGACGAGCAGATATCAGTCCAATCCAGGTGAAGACCACTAGAAATCAGTGAAGAATATCCTTAAGTATTTGCGAAGGACTAAGAATATTTTTCTTGTTTTTGGTGGATCTGAGTTGAAAATAGAGGGTTATACTGACTCTAGTTTTCAATCAGAAAGTGATGATAGCACATCCATGTCAGGGTACGTGTTTACTCTGAATGGTGGTGCGATTAGTTGGAAGAGTTCCAAACAGTCTACAACGGCTGACTCCACAGCGGAAGCATAGTATATAGCTGCAAGTGAGGCTGCAAAAGAAGCCGTTTGGATGAGGAAATTTTTTATGAGTTGGGAGTTGTTCCTAGCATTGAGGAGCCTATTGTGTTGTATTGTGATAACAACGCAGCAATAGCACAAGCCAAGGAACCTAGGTCTCATAAAAATACCAAACATGTTTTTCGGCGCTTTCATTTGATTAGGGAGATCATTGAAAGAGGAGATGTCAAAACTGAGAGAGTTGACACACATAACAACATAGCAGACCCACTCACAAAGACATTGTCTCAGATTCACTTTGATCGTCATAAAGAGAAGATGGGTATTAGATACCAGTGTGATTGGCTTTAGTTCAAGTGGGAGATTGAAAGTGTTTGTCCTAAATCCAATCATGTATGATGAGTTAGGAAGAACTTTCTTGTATTCTTATTTGATTTCATTAATGTTAATAAAAGACTTGTTTTGTTTTTATTACGGGCTTTATCTATGTAAAGTGTTTTAAATAAGATGTTCCATAGTTTAGAGTAAAGCTTCTAGAATTATAATGAGATTATAATAGTGAGATCTAGAAGATGATAACTCTAGACTTAAATAGTTCCTGATCATAGGATAACTAATCGGAAGTTGGTGAATCCGCAAAGATTGGTACATACTATGCTTGCTCCCGTCAGGAGGATGTCTGTTCTCATAGGCATTTGTGTGGTGACACTATAGCTAGTATGTAGGTGCTTGTTAGGGAATAAGTTTACTGAACATGACTCGATAAGTTGAACAGCTAATGGAGTTTACTCACGTGTCAATAGTTATTCACTGAGTGATAGTTGTACAAGTGTCCTTAGACTTGAGATCGTTAGAGTTATCTTGTATATAATGAACTATGCTTTGGATTAGTCCTTAGTCTCAAGGACATCCATTAGGTCTATTCTGGGCATAGGGATTTGTGTATGGAGATAGTTAACGTCAATAGAGGATCTACCCCTTCTAGTATAGGAAGAGAATATCCTATGTTATTCTTAGTATGCGAGTTCTGGAATCTCTGGCCAGAGTGTATGAAATTAGAAAGGAGTTTCTAATTTGCATTAATATGAACTTAGCATTATGAATAAGAAATCATATGATTAAATTTGATAGGCCTGACATGAGATCCATGCCTTGTATTTAATCAGGATATTGTAGGGTAGAAGGAATTGATTGTACTGAAACTAGTCACTGACAGGTTCTTGGTATTCTAAGCAGTGAATTCATATTATCCGGATAGTCGCGATATGTTGAGAAGCATCACTCACGATGTAGAATAAATATAATTAATCAGTTAATTATATTTAATGAATTATTAGAATTCATATAAATAATAAATAAAAGTTTATTATTATTTATTTCTACTACCGGCTTAATATTGAACCTACAGGGTCACACCATAAAAGAATATTTTCTTTGATGAAAAGATTTAAATTATGAGAGAGGAAGAATTATTTTCTAAATAGTTTAGAAAAAGAAATAATGATTAAAATAGTTTTAATCATTATTAAAGCATTTTAGAAATGTGGGGTTAATATATATAAATAAAGATATATTATTAAAACCCTAGGAAAGCCCTATAAATAGAATGAGATAGTTCATTCTAAGGCTCATCTTAGTTTTGTGAAAAACCTAGAAAAGGAGCTAGCCTCCATCTCTCTCTCTCTCTCTCTCTCTCTCTCTCTCTCTCTCTCTCTCTCTCTCTCTCTCTCTCTCTCTCTCTCTCTCTCTCTCTCTCTCTCTCTCTCTCTCTCTCTCTCTCTCTCTCTCTCTCTCTCTCTTTTTCTCTCTAAAAGGTCTTAGAGTTTTATTGAAGAATTCATCGAAGGAAAATTCTCGGTGGATACCGGTAGAGTGCTTCACACTCTGAGGAGCAACTGCTTGCACCCATCGATTTTTAAAGCTTCGATTCACAAGGTATGGTTACGATTCCCTTCGCTCTAGATTTGATATGTTTTTCTATATGTGCGATACATGGTTTTTATGGAATAAATTTTATATCACGCTTCCGCTCATCCGTAAATTCCTTCAAATAGCCCATTTGATCAACCTTCCACTAACTTGAGGGCTTTGCAAAATGTTTCTTAGAGGCTGATTGGTCAAGACCTCTACCTTGTGTGCCTGGAAGTATGGGGGTAGCTTTCTTGAGGCCATTATCAAGGCTAAGGCAAACTTCTCTATCTGGGTTTCTGAACCTTCAACTCTTCTTTTACCAAAACAGCTCCAAGGGCTGTGTTAGAAATCGCCAAATACAAATAGAGAGTTTCTCCTGGCTTTGGTTTTGCCAACAGTGGTGCCTCAGCCATGTACTTTTTCAAGGCCTCAAAGGCCTCCTGGCTTTCAGTTGTCCACTCAAAATTTTTCACGTTCTTAAGTGCTTTGAAAAAAGGTAAGCACTTCTCTCCTGACTTGGATATGAATCTTCCCAATGCTGCCACTCTTCCCATCAGTTTCTGAACATCCTTGACGGTTCGTGGTGGCTCCATGTCCAGGATCGCTTTGATTTTGTCGGGGTTAGCCTCGATTCCTCTCTTGGAAACCATCAGGCCTAAAAACTTCCCTGAGCCTACACCAAAGGCACATTTAGCTGGATTCAACATCATCTTGTGGTGCCTCAGCACTTCAAACGCTTCTCGTAGATTGTTTATATGATCGGCCTTATCGAGGCTTTTAACCAACATGTCATCCACATAGACCTCCTTGGTTTTTCCAATCCGGTGTTCAAATTTTTTTTTCACCAACCTTTGGTATGTTGCACCTGCATTCTTAAGTCCAAATGCCATGACTAGATAACAGAAAACACCAAAGTCAGTGATGAATGATACCTTGGAGATGTCATCTTTGTGCATTTTGATTTGGTTATATCCACTGAAGCCATCCATAAAACTTTAGCATCTCGTGGCCAGCGGTGGCATCTATTAGGGCATCAATCCTTGGTAAGGGAAAACAATCCTTAGGACATCCATCGTTCAAATCGGTGAAGTCTATACACATTCTCCATTTTCCATTGGCTTTTTTGACCATCACCGGGTTAGCCAACCATTCTGGGAATTGTATCTCTTCAATGAACCCGGCCTTTAGAAGCTTTTCTACTTCTTGTTTAATGGCCTCTTGCCTTTCTGGAGCAAAATTTCTCTTCTTTTCTTTCACCGTCTTCCTTTCAGGATTCACGTTTAATTTGTGGGTAATCAATCGGGGATCAATCCCTGGCATGCCGGCCGCTGTCCAAGAAAAAACGTCATTGTTCTCTTGAAGAAAAGATATGAGCTTGCTTTTCAATGGTTCAAGCAATAGTGCTCCAACATAAGTCACCTTTTCCGGTTCACCAGGGACTAAGGGAATTGGGATTAAATCCTCAGCTGGTTTCCCTCTTCTGTCCTCATTGTCACTAGTATCCATGTCTTCAATGGGGAGAACCTGCCCCCCCCCCCCCCCGATTCTATGAGGCCTTAACGCGGCTACGTAACAAATTCTAGCCATCTTTTGGTCTCCCCGTTCTTCACCAATTCCATTCCTTGTGGGGAACTTGATTTTCAGATGATAAGATGAGGCAACGGCCTTGAACGCATGAAGACCCGTCCTTCCCAGGATTGCATTGTAGGTCGAAGTTGCCTTTATAACTATGAAGTTCAACATCTGAGTAGACGTATTCGACCCTTGCCCCATGGTCATTGGGAGCTGGATAGTGCCTTCCACCTTCGACTCCACTCCATTGAATCCATATATGGGCATATTCGAGGGTGTCAACTGAGAATCAGTGTAGCCCATCTTGATAAAAGCATCATGGAACAAGATGTCCACTGAAGCTCCATTGTCAACGAGAACTCTCTTTGTTTCAGAATTGCCTATCACATGTACGATGACTAAGGGATCATCGTGGGGAAACTTTACTCCATGCAAGTCAGAATCGTTAAAACTTATCGCTATTTCCGTTCTGGCACGCTTCGGTGCTTTTCCAACCACAGTCATTACCTCTCCGGCATAGGCTTTCCTTGAGTTTCGGGATGACCCAGCAGTAGTTGGTCCTCCGAATATCATGTTGATGACTGGCCCCCGGGGCTTGGGGTTACGATCTTGATCATTGTCCCTCCTGTCATTGTCCTTCCTTTCATAGTTTCCTCTTTGACTCCCTTGATTTCCATCCTTGGTGAATTTATTGAGTTTTCCTCTTCGTATCAAAAACTCGATTTCGTCTTTCAGTTGTCTACAATCATCTGTGTCATGACCAACTTCTTTGTGGAAACGACAAAATTGATTTTGGTTTCTTTTAGACAAGTCGGTCCTTAGTGGCTTCGGCCATCGAAGATCCTCTTCCTTTGCAATTTCCATCAGAATTTGACTCCTGGGAGTGTTTAACCTTGCATACTCCGTGAACTTTGGCCCAAAATTGTTCCTCTTGGGAGGAGAATCAGAACTCTTTGACGTTCTAGGAAACTTTTCCTTGACGTCGTACTCCTGAGTTTCTTTTCTTTTCTTTGAGTTTCCACTTCCACCAACAGCGGGTTCATACTTTCTCATGCTTTCTTCTGCTTTGATATACTTTCCGGCTTTGTTTTGGAGCTTCAACATGCTCTCGGGTGGATGTTTTGCCAATGATCTCTTAAAGTGATCATCAGTAGTTCCTTGTTGTAGGGCTATCATAGCTACTTTGTCCTCCAAGTCTGGGACTTTCAAAGTCTCTCTAGTAAATCGATTTATATAATCTCTCAGAGCTCCATTCTTTCCTTGCTGGATTCCCATGAGGGATGCAGAACTTTTCTCGTACACCCTCCCACTTACAAATTGGTTGATGAACGCCTTACTCAACTCCTTGAAGGATCCAATAGAGTTGGGAGGCAAACGGCTGTACCAACGTTGTGCCATGCCCGCTAGGGTTTGTGGAAACGCCCGGCACTTAACCGCATCATTGGTTGGCTGCAACAGCAGTGCATTGGAGAAGGTTCTCACATGATTTGCGGGATCTCCCGTTCCATCATAAGCTTTGATCGTTGACATCTTGAATTTCCTGGATATGTTAGCTTTCATGATGTCTTGAGTAAAGGGTGGTGTTGGATCATCAAGATCTCCTAGGGGCAACAAAACATTAGGATCACCCCTTGGGGCTTCAGCCCTCTTGCTTTTCCTTGGCGTTGGATCCAAGTTGATTACCGAGACTCTTCCCGTCCCTTGGTTTTGTGTCCTTGCGGCCTCCTCTTCTGCCAATAGCTTCTTGAGCCTTGCAGTCTCGGCTTCATGGGCCACAATTATTTCTTTAGTAGTTTGGAGTTGTTCCCGATTTGTTTGGGAAGAATGTCCTTGCGGCCTCCTCTCCTGTTGAATAATTCTCTTCCTCAGTATAGGGACCAGAGTAGTCTTGAATCAAGGGGTTTCGTCTAGCTTGTTGAGTTTGGGGTCCCAGACCTTGAATGTAAGGGGGCACATACGCCTCATGGTAGATTGGATTAGTTCCACTACTGCCCGCCGAGGGTCGAGGTGGCATACCATACGTTGGCATACCAAGAGTTTGAGTCGTATATTGGGGGAGATCCGTGGTGTGAAGTTGAAGGCCACATGGTGCGTTTGTAAGCAGTGGAGTGGTTGTGATTGGTTGTTGGAGAACGGTCTCTTGTGGATTCGGTCCATGAACGACCATTTGCAGGGGATTCGTCCCTTCATCAGTAATTGGGACTTCCGGTACTTGAGTAGTAGTGATAGGGATATTTTCCCCTTCAGCGTCAGTAACTGGCGGTGGTTGGCTTCCATGAGTCTTTGTTGCAGAGGTAAGAGGAAGTCCGTCAGAGGTATGAGGGTCTCGAGTTGTTCTTCTTGTATTTGTCATGGTTGATGTTGTCTTCCCACAGACGGCGCCAAAAGTTATGGATTAAAAAACGTACTTGTGAATTTATTGCTAGGGTTTAGGAGCTTTCAAGCTTTAATGGTTGTTCTTGCGTTTCGTGACTAAATCGGTCCTCACAAGATGCCTACGTATCTCAACTATTACTGAGAATCAAGCCAAATTAACGTAGTTCTTGGTGTTGCCCTCGGGGCTATGGTGTCAGGGGCACACCAAGGACGTAGTGACTTGTATGTCCTTATTCGAGGATGAAGGCTAAAACGTTGTAGATGACGTATGGAGCTGTGTCCAAAACGTAGTTCTATTGTGAAGGAGCAGGGTCCTTATATAGGCGTCTGGAGCCTCGTATTTAGAGTAAGTTTAGGAGACTTAGCGAATAAGTCTCCTTTTTTGATAATGGATAAACATTGTATTTCTTGGTGGACAAGTCTTTTCCTTGTTGATAAGGACTATGACTCATTATTTCTTTTAATTGGGATTCTGGATCCTTCTTTGATGAATTTACCATATTTTGGACTCCTTTCCTGAGCTGTATATATTCTTTATTTATTAATTACGAAATTAATAAATAATTAGGGTTTCGGGCCTTGCTTATTGGGCCGTGTTCTTAGACCAATCCGGGTTTAATTAATACATAATTAATTGCACTTCTAGGATTATTTTTCAGCCCTTATCAATTCAGAAGAAGAAAAAATCTAAAATAATTTATCGAAGTATATATTAAAGGAGTCTTAAAATGCGTGTCGAGCCCCCGTCCCCCAATGTAAAGAATTGAAGGGGACGGAGGGAGTAGTTAGCAACCAAAAAAAATGCTACTACTAATCTTTATAATTGCAATGAATAACTTTTTCCCATTCAATTTCTCAAACTTTTTTCTGCATCAAATACGACCGAATATCTGATTTTCGGGATTCTCATTCTATCCAACTCATTTTACGCCTCGGGAGTTATAGTTACGAAGGTACACAACTGTTTTTCATCCATAAAAATTGTAGGCGGGTGGTCTTAAACGTAACAATTAACGGCACAGAAAGTGATTGATAATGAATCAAATCTCGTGTACACTCAACATTAATATTGATGATACTCTTATTGAGTTTCTTCAATTCCTGCCTTATTATTTTCCTTCAATTTATCACGTTAATCTATACTTCACAGACGATAAGTATATATCAATCAATCAATATATTAATTGTTGTTTGTTAACTTTTGTTGTCAATGTCCTTAATTCATCACGTTCTCTAGTTTTACATTTATAAAAGAGTTGTGCTAAAGGCATAAAATTAGATATAACAAATTATTTCCAAATAATATGGATGTGGCAGTATGAAATTTATTGAATTTATTTATTATTATAATGAATCAGGATCTGACACGTATATTTGAGAGAACAATTACGAGAATCAATCTGGTACCCTAACGTTTTCCTTTATAAAAATAAATTGTTTAACATTACTAGTCTTGTACATAGAAAAACAGTACAATAACAAAACTGAAGTAAATAACTTTGCTTCAAAGGACAATTATCATTTTCGGCTAAAATATGTTTTTTTTCCTTACTAAAATTTTTCTTTTCCAAAAATTTCAAGGGCAAATCGTTGCTTATTTATTTTACAACATATTTTAATACCTTTAATTATATAAAAAAAATTTAACTTACCTACTTTAAAATAACAATTATTAAAAATAATATATGCATCGCACGAGTTTTAATTACCATAACTTATTTAATAATAACATTATTTATAACCAATTACCATTTCAGCTAAAATACATTATTTTTTCTAACAAAATCCCCTCTTTTTCTAAACAAATCACAAGTAATTATCTTTTTCAACTAAAACATGTTACTTTTTCTATTCTTCCTTACTAAAACCCCTCTTTTTCCAAAAATATAACGGCAAACCCTTATTTATTTATTTTAAAACTTATTTTAATACTTTTAATTATGAGAAATTACCTTTTTCAACTAAAATATTGTCATGGATTAAAAAACGTGCTTGTATATTAATTGCTAGGGTTTAGAGAGCTTCGAGCTTTAATGGTTGCACTTGCGTTTCGAGACTAAATCGGTCCTCACAAGATGCCTACGTATCTCAATCAGTGCTGAGAATCAAGCCAAAGACGTAGTTCTGATTGTAGGATCAAGGTCCTTATTTAGGCGTCTAGAGCCTCGTATTTATGGTATGTTTAGGAGACTTAGCGAATAAGTCTCCTTATTGATAATGGATAAGCATCGTATTTCTTGCTGGAGAAGTCTTTTTCTTGTTGATAAAGGCTATGACTCATTAATTGGGATTCTGGATCCTTCTTTGATAAATTTACCATATTTTGGACTCTTTTCATGAGCTGTATATTTTCCCTATTTATTAATTACAAAATTAATAAATAATCAGGGTTTCGGGCCTTAAATATTGGGCCTTTCCAATGAATCATCAATTATATTTCTATAATTACTTTTCTGTCCATATCATTTGCCCCCCAACTTCTGGGAAAATCTCCCTGGGGTTTTCGTAGAAGTTATAGCGTATTTTTCCAATTTTGACCAGGAAACAGGTCAAATTCGACCAGGAAATAGGTCATTTTCGACCTCATTTTCGACCAGGAAATAGGTCATTTTTGACCTCATTTTCGACCAGGAAACCAGTCAATTTCGACCTCGAATTCGACCAAGATTTCGACCTCATTCTGGTGTGAGGTCGAAGGTTTCGACCTCGATTTCTAGGTCATTTTCGACCTCGATTCTTCGACCAGGAAACCAGTCAATTTCGACCTAGATTTCTAGGTCATTTTCGATCTTGATTTTCGACCAGGAAACTAGTCAATTTCGACCTCAAATTCGACCAGGATTTCGACCTCATTCTAGTGTGAGGTCGAAGGTTTCGACCTCGATTTCTAGGTCATTTTCGACTTCGATTCTTCGACCGGGAAACCAGTCAATTTCGACCTCGAATCCGTATGTTTTCGACCTCAAATTGGTGCGAGGTCGAAGGATTCGAGCTCAATTCTCAGTGTATTTTCAATCTCAATCAATCGACTTTGTTCTAGGGTCTTTTCGACCTCGAATTTTTAATTTTTCAGCCTCAAACGGGTGCGAGGTCGATGGATTCGACCTCGATTCCTCGTGTATTTTCGACTTCGATTCTTCGAACTCGATCTAAGGTCTTTTCGACCTCAAATCTATTATTTTTCGATTTCATTTGGGGGCGAGGTCGATGGATTCGACCTTGATTTCCCATATATTTTCGATTTCGATCGTACGACTTCGATTTAAGGTTTTTTCGACCTCAAATCTATTATCTTTGATTTTGCCTTGGCTTCAAAATTTTATTGAGCCTTTATTTGGCCTCATTTTATTTGGGTCTTGAACTTTATTCGTTTTTGGGCCTTAATGCTGTTTAGCCTCAAATTCATTGGGCTTAGATTTCGCTCAGCCTCAAGCTCTTTTGGGCCTAGCCTCAATTTACTCGGGCTTTCATTTTTTGAAGTCCAATGAGAGGTTTATGGGCCTTAACTGGCCATAGTCGGTTGCTCTTCCCTTAACCGGTTGGGTGACCAGCTGTTTTGGTTATATAAGAGTGGGATTTCCACTTCACTCTTCACTTCATACCTTCAACTTTCTAAAAATTCCTCTCTAGCTTTTCTCTAGTTTTTCTCTCTATTTATTCCGTAGTAAGGCGATTTCCGGCGAAGTTTCTGCGACCGTATTCTTGTTTTTCTGGGTTTTATCTTCATCACTTGAAGATTTTCTGGATTTAATCTTCATCGCTTGAAGATTAACTGGGCTTTTGCTTGAAGATTTGAAGATTCTGGGATTTCTCCTTGAAGCTTTGTAGCTTTTCTGGGTTTTACTTTGAAGTTTTGAAGATGTCTGATCGCGCTGCTCAACGTCTCCAGAAAGTTAATCAAGCTTCCAAGAGAGGTATCACTATTCGTTCTTCTCATATGTCTCTTCAAGATATGATTTTAGAACGTAGTGATGAATACCCTTCAGTTTCGCATTTAGATTCCTTTGATTGTACCAATAAGTTTCACGAAATTGACTTGATTAGGGATTATAATAAAATGTATAGAGTTAAAACTCCATATAGACTTGTCCCAACTGGCCCAGGAGATCGTTCCTGCCATTGGTGTCCTGATGCTCTCTGTATTTATAAGGACACCATAGTTGCAGGGATTAGATTCCCTTTTCATGACTTCATTCCCAAGCTTTTGGCAGACGTTAGGATTAACCCTTGCCAACTTCCCCCAAATGCCTGGAGAATAATTATGTGTTTTATTGTTCTTTGTTTGAAGAACAACTTTCCTCTTTCTGTAGCTTTATTTAGGAAAATTTTCCAATTTAAGAATAGCTCCGCCATTTCCCTGGGTTGGGTTTATATTAACCATCGCCCTTCTACACCTCCCATTTTTCACCCAAAATCCATTCCAAGGATGATTATGCTACAATGGCCTGGGAGCTCCTGGATGAGTTTCAGCTTAAGTCCTTGGGACTTTCAAGCGTTTTTGATAAGGGTAATTCTCATTTCATTCTTTCCTTTATTTATCTAAGATTGTCTTATACCCACTGTTTCTTTCCTTGTGTTTTTGCAGCTGCGGCCTTTATTAACAAAACCAACGAGCCCCAGGATGGTGAAACAACTAGGATGAAGAGGGCTCGTTTGGGATGGAAGGATCCCCGTGCTACAAGTGTCCCAGCCTTTCTAAAGCCCCATGTGGATATTGTTGAAAAGGTTGAGGGTCCTTCCTCGGCCAAGAGCTCAGTTTGGCGCCCTAACTGGGGTCTTAGGAAGAAAGACACCGTGGTTGGGGTGTCTAAGCATGATGCTGAGTGGTCCTACCACTCCTTGACTCCTTGTGACTACAAGGATTTTGTTTCCAACTCTACCTTAGAGGGAGTGGAGCATGCAGGTGCCCAGGCTATTGCTGCTGTAAGTTTTCTTACTTCCCTTTTTTCTTTGTAGTTTTCAATGTATTTCAAGTTCATATCTTGACTTGTAACTTGTTTGCAGGCTAATGCCAACTTCCAAGGGGCTCTCTTTCAAGCCAAGGCTTGGCGTTCATCTTCAGAGGCCAACCAAGGCAAGTTTGAGAAGTCCCAAGAGGAGGTGGGCTCTCTGAGGGCCACTCTGGCTAGGAGGGAGAAGGAGCTAGCCGATTCCCAGGCTGAACTGGTTTCTCTGAGGAAGAGCAAAGATGATTTTATCGACGAGTACCTTGACTCCCAGGAGTACAAGGACTTGATTGGTAAGCATGATGAGCTCCTCTTCCCAGTTCAGTTCACTAGGGGATGGGATGGCGCTCTTGCTGAAGTCTTGGAGAAGATGCATGGATCTCTCATCCTTTCTGACTTTCCAAGCCCCTATGCCCCTACCCCTTTAGAGGTGGCTTTGGCTGGGGAGGATGATATGGATGAGGATGACATGATTTTGGATCTAGGACATTCTTCTCCTCCTGGTCAGACAGCCGGGGCTGATTCTACAGCTACTCACTCTGGTTCTGGTTCAGACTCAGAAGAAGAAGAGGAGGCCACCGTCGACAAAGGGAGGAGAAGCTTAGATTACGTAGTCTTTTCTCTTGTAGCTATTTGTAGTTTTATTTATGGCCATTCATGGCTTGTACTAGTTTTTCTGTACTTCCAGCCTACGGGCTTAACTTAACTTTTATTTATGTCTTAGCTTTTATATTTCTTCCAGCTTTTTACATTCTTGATCTTGCATGCTTAGTTAACATGTCTATCAGAATGCAATGCACATAAAATATAATGAAAACATAAGAATATGGAATTCATAACTTTGAAAATGGGTTCAACCCTTACATAATACTCAAGTTTAAAAACTTGGATTGGTTTCGTCGAACTTATTTATACTTTTCTTAATAGTGAGTCCAATCAGGACTTTTAAACATAATAGACTTTCAAGTTTGCAGCATGCCAAGTTCTTGGCACTTCAATCCCTTCCGGGGTTTCCAATTTGTAGGAGCCTCGACCAAATACGTTCTTGACGCGATATGGTCCTTCCCAATTTGGGGCCAACTTGCCTTTTTGTCCAACTCCGGATGCCTCAATTTTTCTGAGGACCAAGTCTCCTTGTCGAAAGAACCTTTCTTTAACCCTTAGGTTGTAATAGAAAGATGCTCGTTTCTGATGTTCAATTATCTTGACGTTTGCCTCATCTCTAACTTCATCAATTAGATCTAAAGCTAGCCTCAAGCCTTCTTCATTTTCTTCTGTCTTATAAGCCTCAACTCTTGGAGACGTGTGAGTAATCTCCACTGGAACCATTGCCTCTGCCCCATATGCCAACAGAAAGGGGGTAGCTCCAGTGGTGACTTTACAAGTAGTACGATATGCCCATAGTATGGGGAGCAATTCGTCCACCCAAGTGTTTCTAGAGCGTTCAACTCTTTTCTTCAGTCCATCCAGGATAATTCGATTGGCAACCTCAGCTTGCCCATTTGCTTGAGGATGGGCAACAGAGGTGAAGCGTAGCTTGATGTCATTCTCGTCACAATACTTCTTGAATTCCTCATTATTGAACTGAGTTCCATTGTCTGTTACCAAGATACGTGGAATCCCGTATCTGCATATCACATTTTCCCAGAAGAAATGCATCACCTGCTTGGTGGTTATCTTGGCTAAAGGTTTAGCCTCAATCCACTTGGTGAAGTAGTCGATTGCTACTATCAAGAACTTTCTTTGAGCACTTGCCATTGGAAATGGCCCAAGTATATCCATTCCCCACATGGCAAAGGGGATAGGTGAGTTAATGGATGTCATCATCTCTGGTGGTTGTCTAACCACTGGTGCATGCTTTTGGCACCGTTCACATTTCTTCACGTAGCTCTTAGCATCTGCAAGTATGCTTGGCCAATAGAAACCTAGAATAGTGACTTTATGAGCAAGGGCTCTGCCCCCAAGTGCTGCCCACAAATTCCTTCGTGTACCTCCCTTAGGGCCAATTCTGCCTCTTGGGGTCTCAAACATTTCAGATAAGGAATGATGAAAGACTTCTTGTATAAAATTCCCTCAATCAGGGCATACCTTAGTGCTCTCACATATAGCTTTCGTGCTTCTGAAGTGTCGTTGGGTAGCCACCCAGTTTCCAGATGAGCTTTGATGGGATCCATCCAACAGCTAGCAACATCAATAGGTGCTACCAACTTTCCATTGATGCTTGGGGTCTTCAAGACTTGGAAGTATACACTTCCAGTGTAGTTCTCAATTTCAGAAGAGGCAAACTTAGACAAGGCATCGGCCTTCATGTTCTCTTCCCTTGGAATATGTTCCACATAGTATTCATCAAACTGAGTCATGATGGCCTTGACAAGTTTTAAGTACTTGGCCATGACTTCATCTCTGGCCTCAAACTCCCCATTTACTTGGGAGACCACTAGCCTCGAGTCTCCACACACTTTCAAGGTTTTAACTCTCAAGGCTCTAGCCAGCCCTAAACCAGCTATCAGGGCTTCGTATTCAGCTTCAGTGTTTGTCATTGGGAAGTCAAGTTTTAGTGCGTACTCTATGAGAAATCCATCAGGACTTTGTAGCACTAAACCTGCTCCACTTGATTTTTTTTTTGATGCTCCATCAAAATAGAGCACCCAATATTCTTTGAACTCCATTTCTTGATCTTTCTCGTCTTCCACTATTACTTCCTGCCCCCCGACTTCTTGGTTGTCAATGGTGCATTCAACCATGAAGTCAGCAAGTGCCTGAGCTTTTATGGCCGTTCGAGGCTTATACTTGATGTCAAATTCACCCAATTCAATAGCCCATTTGATCAACCTTCCACTAACTTGAGGGCTATGCAAGATGTTTCTTAGAGGTTGATTGGTCAAGACCTCTATCTTGTGAGCCTGGAAGTACGGGCGGAGCTTTCTCGAGGCCATTATCAAGGCTAAGGAAAACTTCTCAATCGTTGAGTAGTTTATTTCTGCCCCATGTAGAATCTTGCACACGTAGTAAATGGGTTTCTGAACCTTCAATTCTTCTTTTACCAAAACGGCTCCAAGGGCTGTGTTAGAAACCGCCAAGTACAAATAAAGAGTTTCTCCTGGCTTTGGCTTTGCCAACAGTGGTGCCTCAGCCATGTATTTCTTCAGGGCCTCAAAGGCCTCTTGGCTCTCCGTTGTCCATTAAAAAATTTTCACATTCTTGAGTGCTTTGAAGAAGGGTAAACACTTCTCTCCTGACTTGGAGATGAATCTTCCCAATGCTGCCACTCTTTCAGTTAGTTTCTGGACCTCCTTTACAGTTCGTGGTGGTTCCATGTCTAGAATTGCTTTGATTTTGTCGGGATTAGCCTCGATTCCTCTCTTGGAAACCATCAGGCCTAAGAACTTTCCCGAGCCTACACCAAAGGCACATTTAGTTGGATTCGACATCATCTTGTGGTGCCTCAACACTTCAAATACTTCCCGTAGATAGTTTATATGATCGGCCTTATCGAGGCTTTTAACCAACATGTCATCCACATAAACCTCCATGGTCTTTCCAATCAGGTGCCCAAAAATTTTGTTCACCAACCTTTGATAGGTTGCCCCTGCATTCTTAAGTCCAAATGCCATGACTAGATAACAGAAAACACCAAAGTCGGTGATGAATGATACCTTGGAGATGTCATCTTTATGCATTTTGATTTGGTTGTATCCACTGAAGCCATCCATGAAACTCAGCATCTCGTGCCCAGCCGTGGCATCTATTAGGGCATCAATCCTTGGTAAGGGAAAACAATCCTTAGGACATGCATCATTCAAGTCAGTGAAGTCCACACACATCCTCCACTTTCCATTGGCCTTTTTGACCATCACTGGGTTAGCCAACCATTCTGGGAATTGTATCTCTTCAATGAACCCGGCCTCCAGAATCTTTTCAACTTCTTGTTTAATGGCCTCTTGTCTTTCTGGAGCAAAATTTCTATTCTTCTGCTTCACCGTCTTCCTTTCAGGATCCAAATTTAACTTGTGAGTTATCAGTTGGGGATCGATCCCTGGCATGTCAGCCGTTGTCCAAGCAAAAACGTCATTGTTCTCTTGAAGAAAAGATATGAGTTTGCTTTTCAATGGTTCATGCAATAATGCTCCAACAAAAGTCACCTTCTCCGGTTCACTAGGGACTAAGGGAATTGGGATTAAATCCTCAGCTGGTTTCCCTCTTCGGTCCTCATTGTCACTAGTATCCATATCTTCAATTGGGAGAACCTGCCCCCCGATTCCATCAGGCCTTAACGCGGCTACGTAACAACTTCTAGCCATCTTCTGGTCCCCACGTTCTTCACCAATCCCATTCCTCGTTGGGAACTTGATTTTCAGATGATAGGATGAGGCAACGGCCTTGAACGCATGAAGACCAGTCCTTCCCAGGATTGCATTATAGGTCGAAGTTGCCTTTATAACTATGAAGTTCAACATCTGAGTAGACGTATTCGGCCATTGCCCCATTGTCATTGGGAGTTGGATAGTGCCTTCCATTTTTTATTCCAATCCATTGAATCCATATATGGGCATATTTGAGGGTGTCAACTGAGAGTCAGTATAGCCCATCTTGATAAAAGCATCATGGAATAAGATATCCACTGAAGCTCCATTGTCGACCAAAACTCTCTTGGTTTCAGAATTTCCTATCACAGGAACGATGACTAAGGGATCATCGTGGGGAAACTTCACTCCCTCCAGATCTGAATCATCAAAACCTATTGATACTTCTGTTCGGGCACACTTCGGTGCTTCTCCGACCACAGTCATTACTTCTCGAGCATAAGCCTTTCTTGAGTTTCTAGAGGACCCAGCAGCAGTTGGCCCTCCGAATATCATGTTGATAACTGGCCCTCGGGGCTTGGGATTTCGATCTTGATCGTTGTCCCTTCTGTCACAGTCCTTCCTTTCATAGTTCCCCCTTTGACTCCCTTGGTTTCCATCCTTGGTGTACTTATTGAGCTTTCCTCTTCGTATCAGAAATTCAATCTCATCTTTCAATTGCCTACAATCGTCGGTATCGTGACCGACTTCTTTGTGGAACCGACAGAATTGGTTTTGGTTCCGTTTGGACATGTCAGCCCTCATTGGCTTCGGCCATTTGAGATCTCCCTCCTTGGCTATCTCCATCAGAATTTGGCTCCTAGGAGTGTTTAATCTTGCATACTCTGTAAACTTTGGTCCGAAATTGTTCCTCTTTGGAGGAGAATCAGAATCTTTTGATGTTCTAGGAAACTTCTCCTTGGAATCATACTCCTGTGTTTCCTTTCTCCTCTTTAAATTTCCACTACCACCAGTAGTGGGTTCATACTTTCTCATGCTTTCTTCAGCCTTGATGTACTTTCCGGCTCTATCTTGGAGCTTCAGCATGCTCTCGGGTGGATGTTTTGCTAACGATCTTTTGAAGTGATCATCGGTAGTTCCTTTTTGAAGGGCTATCATAGCCACTTTGTCCTCTAAGTCCGGGACTTTCAGAGCCTCCCGGGTGAATCGGCTGATATAATCCCTTAGGGCTTCATTCTTTCCTTGTTGGATTCCCATGAGTGATGCAGAGGTTTTCTCATGCACTCTTCCAATAACGAATTGATTAATGAAAGCTTTGCTTAGTTCCTTGAAAGACCCAATAGAGTTGGGAGGAAGACGGCTATACCAGTGTTGGGCCATGCCTGTCAAGGTTTGTGGAAACGCCCTACACTTGACCGCATCATTGGTTGGCTGCAACAGCAGTGCATTGGAGAAGGTTCTTACATGATTTGCGGGATCCCCCGTTCCATCATAAGCTTTGATCGTTGGCATCTTAAATTTCCTGGATATGGTGGCTTTCATGATGTCTTGAGTAAACGGTGGTGTAGGATCATCAGGATCTCCTAGGGGCAACAAAACACTAGGATCACCCCTTGGGGCTTCAGCCCTCTTTGTCCTTCTTGGTGTCGGGTCCAGGTTTATTATCGGGACTCTTCCAGTTGTTCGGCCTTGAGATTTGGCGGCCTCCTCTTCTGCAAGGAGTTTCTTGAGTCTTGCAGTCTCTGCCTCATGGGCTGCAATTTTCTCCTTAGTAGTTTGGGGTTGTTCCCGATTTGTTTGGGAAGAACGCTTCCTCCTTGGGGCGACATCCCTCTCTTCTCCAGATGTATAATTCTCGTCCTCGGTATAGGGACCCGAGTAGTCTTGAATCAAAGGGGTCCGTCGAGTTTGTTGACTTTGAGGTCCCAGGCCATGAATATAAGGGGGGACATATGATTCGTGGTAAGTGGGGTTGAGACCACTACCGCCCGCCATGGGTCGAGGGGGCATGCCATAGCTTGGCATCCCCAAAGTTTGAGTAGCGTACTGGGGGAGATCAGTAGTATGGAGTTGAAGACCACTTGGTGCATTCATGAACAGTGGGGAGGTCGTGATTGGTTGCTGGTCAACGGTCTCTTGTGGATTAGATCCATGAATGACCATCTGCAGGGGATTCGTCCCTTCAACCGAAATTGGGATTTCCGGTCCTTGAGTGTTGGTGGGGATATTCGCCCCTTGAGTGCCAGTATCAACCTCAGGGGTGATAGGAAGATCTTCAGGAGTTTGAGTATCTCGAGTTGTTCTTCGTGTGTTTGCCATGGTTGATGTTGTCTTCCCACAGACGGCGCCAAATGTTATGGATTAAAAAACGTGCTTGTATATTAATTGCTAGGATTTAGAGAGCTTCGAGCTTTAATGGCTGCACTTGCGTTTCGAGACTAAATCGGTCCTCACAAGATGCCTACGTATCTCAATCAGTGCTGAGAATCAAGCCAAAGACGTAGTTCTGACTGTAGGATCAGGGTCCTTATATAGGCGTCTGTAGCCTTGTATTTATGGTATGTTTAGGAGACTTAGCGAATAAGTCTCCTTATTGATAATGGATAAGCATCGTATTTCTTGCTGGAGAAGTCTTTTCCTTGTTGATAAAGGCTATGACTCATTAATTGGGATTCTGGATCCTTCTTTGATAAATTTACCATATTTTGGACTCTTTTCATGAGCTGTATATTTTCACTATTTATTAAGTACGAAATTAATAAATAATCAGGGTTTCGGGCCTTAAATATTGGGCCTTTCCAATGAATCTTCAATTATATTTCTATACTTACTTTTCTGTCCATATCAAATATGTTACTTTTTCTATTTTTCCTTAATAAAATCTTCCAAAAATTATCACGGGTAAACCCTTAATTATTTATTTTAAAACCTATTTTAATATTTTGATTACGGGCAATTAGCTTCTTCAACTAAAACATGTTATTTTCTCTATTTTCCTTACTAAAATCCATTTTTTTCCAAAAATATTACCGGCAAACCGTTACTTATTTATTTTAAACCAATTTTAATACTTTTAATTATTTAAAAAAAGTTGAACACGTCTACTTATATTTCCTTTTTCAACTAAAACATTCTACTTTTTCTATTTTTCCTTACCCAAACTCATTTGTTAGGCCGATTACACAATATATAATCAATATAAGTATGATAATAACAATAAAGAACACTGTTTATAAATCAACAACTGAATTATATAAATAACTCTTCTCTTTGTGATGTAAAATATCACAGAGAGCTGCAAGGTTACAAGAATAATGTTTTCAATAATCGCATCCCTTTTAGGGTTAACCTATCTGTGTTTATATAGTACACAGCTACATACAATCAATCTCTAATTGATATTCCTATAAATTAGCTATACAAATCATATCAAATTAGGATTGCTTCTGTCTTCTGTTCCGTTTCCTTGTCTATCTCAATATATCTTGCTTCTTTCCATCTTCAAGATATATTGCTTCTAGAATCTTCAATGTTAGCACCGACAGCTTTAGCAAACTCTCACCCCGTCAGACTTTAATAAACTCTGACTGGCTTCTAGTAAACTCTGATGAATACCTGTTGCTTAAACACTGATAAACACTCATCAGCAATTATATCTAACATCATTCTTTTCCAAAAATATCACGGGCAAACCGTAACTTATCAATTATTATAATATCTGAGTCTACCTAACTATCCAGTTAAACAATAAAAAAATATTAACTATTTTAGAACCACTCAGATGTCAATCATAAATTTTAGACCAATCACAAAGGTCTAAAAAATTTCCTCATATAATTTTATTAACCAAGGGTGGTTAGACTATCCATACAACGCGATTAACCAATCAAAATTCAAAAATTATTTTATTTTTATTAACCAAGGGTGGGTCAATTCTAAATTTTAGATTAAGAGTCAAAAGACTTTCCTCATATAATTTTAAACTAGATTTTAAATTCATTAAAACTTTCCTCCTATAATATTATTAACCAAGGGTGGTTAACCAATCATATGTCAATACTATATTTTATACAAATTACAAGAGCCAAAAAACTTTTTTTTATAATTTTATCAAGCCATGATGGTTATGAAAGTGCTCACCTAGAGCGGGGGTGAATAGGTGTAAATGGCTAACTATGATCAATTTTAAATTTTACCAATAAACAACTTATTGAATTCAATTTGAACAGTGACAAATGGTAAGCTGAATGTACTAAATGCAGTGCAGAAAGTAAATAGAAGAATTGTAAAGAACACACAGATCTTTTAGCCAGGATCGGCCCCTAATCCCCTATGTTCTACGTCCTGATCCCTTACCAACTTGGTAAGAGAATATATTATTGATCAACGAAATAAACCAATTACAAGATACAATAATATATCTCCCTTTACACCCAGCTGTTGAAAATGGCTTGCTAAAACAGTTTGTTTCCCTTGAGTAAATAGCTCACTTGAACTCCAAAGTCTCTCTAACAGGCTTGCTCCCTTGAACACTGAATTCCTTGAGTCCTACTCCTGAATTCCTTAGTTCCCTGAACAACTTGCTTTCTAGAACAATGAGTTCCCTTAAGCACTATACTACCCAATCACCAAGATCCCTTTGCCACTAATTCAGCAACTACTCTTTACAATATGAACAATACAAATTTTCAATAAAGAGATTACAACTCAAACTATGGATTCTCTAATATATCTCACGTATATAATATATTAAGAGCTCGAGAGAATTTAAAAGAGATGTAGCAATGAAAGCTCAGAGTTGTATTTGTTCTTTTTGCACTTGGTTCTCTCAAAAAAACGAACATGTATTTAAACTTATACAATCAACGTTCAAAAACTAACCCAACAAATTACAACAGATAGAATCCAATTTATTAGGTTTAGGGGCTACACACCAATACGAGATTCAAACAAACAAACAAAGCAAAGCACACACACAATATATATGACGCGGAAACAACCACGTCCCAACTTGTATTATTAATCAAAATAGTTATCAATAATACAATCAATCTCACCGAAGGTGTATCACTCACACGATACTCAAGCTAAACAATGCTCAAGCATACATCAAACATAATATGACTATGTTTATATAGCCACCCAAAACTTAGCCACCAAGACTTGCCATACTTATTATACAAGACTTAGCATACTTGTTATACAAGACTTTTTATTCATGGCACCTAATTTCCTAAATTAATCATGACCAAGACATACCATATATAATAATTGTCTACACATACAATTATTACCAAAACAGTCTTAATCGCCCATATCACCATGACCCATCCATACTGTCGTATTGGGTTTAAACCCAACAATCCTCCCCTTTAACCCAATACCCATATCAGGTTGAACGGTAACCATCAGAGACATCAACGTCCGTCCGCCATGCCTCCCCTCGAACAAGAACCTCTCCTTCTAGCACGAAAAGATTTCTCTTGTCCTTCCAACCTTTGAGTATATCTAAATCCCTTTTATTGACCTCCAACATTCCGTTCTTCATCATAATAGTATATCCCAAATCAACTAATTTACCCAATGAAATTAGATTTCGATTTAACTCCGGTACGTACCTTACTTGAGTTAACTTCCGAACATGACCATTGTGAAGTTTCATCATTACCTCACCAATTCCAGTAACCGTTACCCTTTTATCGTTTGGTAAAACTGTAATATCCGTAATTTTTTTTTTATATATATATAAACTATATTTTTGTGGAGAATAATTATTGTGGGATATTTGGATTATTAATAAGTTACAGTTATGAAGTGATTATGTGTCATTTGGTGAGTCGAAAGCCCCTTTCAAATATTTCGTCATTTGGAATCTTATTCAGTTTTGAGCCCCGTTTTGAAAATTCAAGGGCCCCGTTGAAATTTTATACATCCTTATTATCCCTTCGTCCTTCATATTCGAATTGTTATCGAAAGAATTATTCGTATCATTTCATCCCTATTTATTTGATCTTGTCAGTGTAATTCGTTTTGTTCAAAAAGGGAAAAATTGTTCCAAACCCTAATTGTCCAGGGTGACGGATATGTCATTTATATCAATATTTCATCTGTTATAGCCCCAGTATTCTTGAGCATTAGTTATATAATGATATGTATTGATTTGGATAATTATCAGTCTTTGTAGATAATTATCTTTTCGTAAAACGTGTTTTTAACCTAATTAGGGTTTTTAAACGATCCAGTGGATCTATATCGATCCAAAAATGTCGTTTAGGGTATTATTTTTCACTAAGTATAAAAAAGGGAATCGTACATTATACCTCATATAATCCGTATTACAAATATACAAAAATACAAAATTCCCGAACCGTGTTCTTCGTGTTCTTGAATAATCGAACCAACTTTTGAAGGTGTTATTGAAATCCAAATCCAAAGTTCAAGTACTCAAATCAAAGACCTTGAGCTCTAGTTTCAGAATCTTTCAACCTCATCATCATCTGGTAATTTTTCGATTTATTATGAATTTTTCAATATTCGAATTAAAATTAGGGTTTATGTTCGAATTGGGGATTTTCATTCTGTTGATTCTCCGTTCAATTGGTTGCTTCCAAAGTGTTCCTAGGGTTCTAATTAGCAAGAATCCATGCTTTAATTTCATGTTTGTGTTCGATTTTGAGAAATTCGATTTCTAGGGTTTTGCCCGATTTTTCTTTTTAATAGTCCGTTCATATGAATGATCTGACATTGTTTTTGATAGAGGGCTTTTTTTTATGTGTTCTTAGCTTCATTTTAACATAAAGAACGTAGAGTTTCATGTAAGATTTTGGTAGATCGGAAAATTTGTTGAGCTCGCCGGAATTTGGTCGGGATTGAATTTTCGGCTATGTTTTTGGTTTGTTTTTGATCAGAATGAATAGCTGAGTTTGTAAGGAATGTTTTGGTATAAAAAGCCCCAATTTTTAGTACGTTTTTGAGTTACCGGATTCTGGGCAGGTCACCGGATTCTGGGAATTTTCCGGCAAGTTCTTCGCGACCCGGATTGTTCTTGGCGACCCGTGACCCGACCCGTTGACCCGTTTTCTGACCCGGTTTCAATCTTCAAAACCCTAATTCAATTTCAGAAAACTGTTTTTGAATTTTATTTTAAAAATAATTCGAAAATAGTTTAAAATCTTTAAAAAATTCATATTTTATTTTTAAAAATATATTTTTTAATTCAGAAAAATTCAGAAAAATTATATTTATTATTTTAAATTCGAAAATTGATTAAACTTACTTATTTTAATTATTTTAATTAATAATTGATTTATTTAATTATTTGGTTAATTCTTTTAATCAGTTAATTCTTAAAAATTAATTATTAATTAGATTTAATTAATTAAAAATTCAGTTTAATTATTTTCAAACCTGTTTTATTATTTAAAAATAGTTTGAGCATTTAAAGAGTGTCAATTAATTTTATTAATTGATTTATTTGCATTTAAATACTTATATTGGATTTTTAAAAAAATCCGATTTTTGATTTAAAAATTTGTTGGCGACTTGTTTAAATTCAAATAAGTCTCGAATAGTGTTTTAAAAATATTTATAAGTGCTATATGGTTTATATAAAGTGGAATAATTTGTTTAGAATCTGTAAATGTTTATATGAAGAGCTGTGTCTGAGTTTGCTTATCGGAAAAATAGGTCGGGCGTTCGATAAATCTCGGAAGTGGCCCGATAGGCTGTTTAGACTTACAAATGATTACGAGTGATATGTCGAGGCTAGTATTAATGATGAGATGTACTAATATGAGATATGTATTTTAGAATCGAGTTCCCGAGGAAAGGGAAAGGAGAAGGTAGAATAGCAACGGTAGAGGTTGACTACGTCGAACCAGGCAAGTGTCTATTTCTTTCACAAATCCTTGAGTAATTTTACTCTGAGTTACTATATGTATGTTGTTATCAAACCAACCCCAATGATTCAATTCTTGTCCGTATCTGAACCAATAACATTGTTTCCATGAAAAATTCCTGATTCCTTTGATTATCCACAATCTTGTTGAATATTTAGAATCCTCACCTTCGATTCACTTATGTATACCATAACCTTGATTTTTCTTGAGACGGATGTGTTGTTTCTTTGAAACCATTCTGAACTTGTTTCACGAACCTTACTTGATCTTGATCAGTTGAAGCTCTTTTGTAATTTATCATATTATTTCACCCTCGTTGTGATTGATTGTCAGATGAAACTCTTTTGTTATTGTCATTTCACCCTCGTTGTGAATTATTGTCAGATGAAGCCCTTGATATTTTTATACTATTTTATTCTTGTTGCGATTATTATTGAAGCTTGTATTGCTTATGTGTTATGATAGAATTGGAATTGTTTTTGAAAAATAGACCAGCAATGGTCGGACCAAATTTTGGTCGATGATAATTATGGCCAGGATGGCCAAGGATCCAGTGGAGGGCTTTGCTATAAGCAGGTCCGGGGTTGATGCGTGGCTGGCCAGCAGCTCAACCTTTGATTTGAATGAGATAAATAAAAATCCAATTCTAATCAGTTTTCTTCAGAAGAGATTGATATAATCATGCATTGTGCATTGATTCAAATTCTTGTGATTCCTTTTCGTTATGAAACTGCATTGAGTATATATATGATGTTTGCTGAGCACTTTTGGCTCACTCTTGCTTGTTGTCTTATAACCCTATTCCAGTGAAGCGAGAGTATGAGTCGGTACAGCATGACGGATAGTTCATCGGCAGCTAGGAGAGCTCCTCGAGTGATTGTCCTTGGCAGGGTAGTTGTTTGTTTTGTTTTGTTAGACTAGATGTCTAGCTCTGGACTTAGTTGTGATGTAATAACTCTGATAAACTGGTTTGTAATAATAAAAGATTGTAGAAGCTTGTGTTCAATGCCATAATCTGGATGCGGTCTTGGATAAGGGGTATTTTATATTATTATTATAGTATGCATGTGTTTTATTTAGGTATATTGTGAGTTGTTGGTCGGGTGACCTCCCAAACCTGTACCCCGGGTTTGGAGGGCGTCACAGGTTGGTATCAGAGCAACAGGTTATGGCATATAAAACAAGTTAGGATTTAGGGTCCAGGATAACATAGAGGGTTAGGAATTCACCTAGTGGTCATAGAAGGTCGATTTGAGATATTATGCGTAGTGATCGAGTATGGTTATAATTGCAGCCACCTAGCTCTAGTTCAGATTCAGATCCGTCAGAGCACCCGGTAGAGGAGAGGCGTGTACCAGATGAGAGAGCAGGACCGTCACGACCGACGCGACCTCAGATGTAATAACCCCAGATTTTGGACTTAGTTAATTATTTTTTTTATTTGATGAATAGTAAAATCCTGATGAATAGTAAATTTCTGAACCGAAAAAGATTTTCAGACCACCCTATGTACGAGTCGGGATAATGAACTTTCGAAGTCGTATTAGTGATCTACTATGAAAATGAAGGAATGCAAAAGCTGTCAGAATCAGAAAAAGAGCATTTTCTGTTTTCTCCGAAATTTCACCTATTACTGATGGATTAATCATTATTTAAATATATTGGAGGATTTTATATTATCAATGTTGGGTTTGTGGAGTCTAACAGGTTTCAGAATTGGTTTCTGATTTGAGTTAGAATTTCCAGATCTGAATTCTAATTAGAGTTAGTAATTTCAGAATTTCAGAATTAGACTCTGATTAGTTTTAGGCCCAGTTTTTCTCTTATAAATAGTCTCATGTAATTGTAAAACACCAATACATCAGAACACAACAGAACAACATAGTTGTGAGAGATCAATACAAAATTAGTGCGGCTTGTGGAGTAGGAATTTCCGAACCACGTAAATCTTTGTCTTGTGTGATTGTCGTTTATTTTCTTGTTCTTGTTTATTCGCTTTGGGTTTTGCTTTCGTTGTTGTATACTCAACAACTGGTATCAAGAGCCTAGGTTTTCAGGCGAGTGGGAGCGATGGCAGAAGATGGGAAAGTAAAGATCGACAAATTTGATGGCAAAGATTTTGGATATTGGAAGATGCAAATTGAAGATTATTTGTATCAGAAAAAACTACACCAACCGCTAGAAGAGAAGAAGCCAGATAAGATGGATGAGACTGAATGGAAGCTATTGGATAGGCAAGCTCTGGGTGTTGTCAGATTGACTTTGGTGAAGAACGTTGCTTACAATATCGTCAAGGAAACGACAACTTATGGATTGATCAAGGCGTTAACAAATATGTATGAGAAGCCATCTGCTTCCAATAAGGTGTATTTGTGTCGTTTGTTGTTTGCCGCGAGATTGAATGAAGGTGATTGTGTTGCTGATCATGTGAACGAATTTAATTCTATCCTATCAAGATTGGCATCGGTGGATATTAAATTTGATGATGAAGTACAAGCCTTGTTGTTGGTATCCTCGTTACCTGACAGTTGGTCAGGATTTGTCACTGCTATTAGTAATTCATCTGGGAGCGGTAAGATGACTTTTAATGGAGTTCGAGATTCGATTCTTGGAGAAGATATTCGTAGGAGAAACTCAGGAGAATCGTCAGGTTCCTTATTGAGTACAGAGAGCAGAGGCAGAAAGTCCGAGAGGGGGCAGAATCAGGGGCGTAGTAGATCGAAGTCACAGAAAAGAGGACAATCCAAAGATCGCAAGGAGATTGTTTGTTGGAATTGTCAGAAGAAGGGTCACTTCAGAAATCAGTGTACGGCTCCTGCAGCTCCTAAAGGAAAAAAGAAAGAGGATAATTCAGCTAATGTAGTTGAAGAAGTGGTGAGCGATGATGCTTTGATTTGTTGTGTTGAATGTTCGGTTGAATCATGGGTTATGGATTCTGGTGCATCATTCCATGCGACCCCTTGCAAGGATTTGATGTTAAATTTCAGACTTGGAAATTTTGGTAAAGTCCGTCTTGCTGATGATGAGACTTTGGATATTGCGGGCATGGGAGATATTAATCTCAAGACCTCTTTGGGGACTAGCTGGACATTGAAAGATGTAAGGTACATTCCCGGACTTAAGAAGATGTTGATATCTGTGGGTCAGTTAGATAAGGAAGGGTATCGAGTTTCTTTCAGAAACGGACAGTGGAAGGTTATAAAGGGGAATCTAGTTGTTGCTCGTGGAGACAAGAAGGGGACTTTGTACATAGTTGAACAATCTAGCTATGAAGCAAATGCAGTTGCTGATGAGATTGGGTCTTCAACTTTGTGGCACCAAAGACTTGGTCATATGAGTGAAAAGGGTATGAAGCTGTTAACTTCAAAGGGGAAGATTCCAGAGCTGAAGAATGTGAAAGTTGGGTTCTGTGAACCATGTGTTCTTGGAAAGCAGAAACGAGTTACTTTTGCAAAATCAGGGAGGACCCCGAAGGCTAAGAAGTTAGAGCTAGTTCATACAGATGTATATGGTCCAACAACAGTTGCGTCGTTGGGAGGATCTCGCTACTATGTCACTTTCATTGATGATTCCACTAGAAAGGTATGGATTTATTTTTTGAAGAAAAAATCAGATGTGTTTGATACTTTCAAGAAGTGGAAGACTGAAGTTGAAACTCAGACTGGTTTGAAGGTCAAGAGTTTGATGTCAGATAATGGTGGTGAGTATAGTAGTGATGAGTTTAAAAGCTATTGCGCAAAGTACGGGATTAGAATGATTAAAACTCTTCCAGAGACACCGCAGCAGAATGGTGTTACAGAGCGCATGAACAGAACCTTGAATGAGAGGGCCAAGAGTATGAGGTTACATGCAGGGTTGCTGAAGAGTTTTTGGGCAGATGCAGTTAGCACAACAGCGTATCTCATAAACAGAGGACCTTCAGTTCCTTTGGGGTTCAAGATTCCTGAAGAAGAGTGGCAGGAAAAAGAGGTAAATCTTTCACACTTGCGAGTTTTTGGTTGTGTTTCTTATGTGCGTGTTAAAGATTCAGACAGAGACAAGCTTGATCCGAAAGCAAAGAAGTGTATCTTCGTTGGTTATGGCTCAGATGATATGGGTTACCGTTTCTGGGATGAACTGACGAAGAAGGTCGTTAGAAGTAGAGATGTTACTTTTAATGAAAATGCGGTGTACAAGGATAAGCTTGCAGTTGATTCTGAGTTTACAAAGGAACAATATGAAAAAGAGAAAGCAGTGCTTGAAGATATTACTGAAAAAGATCTTGCAGGAAATAGTGGGAGTTCTAGGAATGCTGATGAGACAGGTTCAGTTACTCCACAGGCTGAGGTAAGAAGATCTAGCAGAACTATGAGGCCGCCATAAAGATTTTCTCCTTCAGCATATTACATGTTATTGACCGAGGACGGAGAGCCTCAGTGTTATTCAGAGGCAGTTCAGGTGGATGATTCAGTTAAGTGGAAATCAGCCATGGAAGAAGAGATGAATTCTCTTGAGAAGAATGAGACTTGGTCTTTAACAGAATTACCAGTAGGAAAGAAGGCTTTACAAAATAAGTGGGTGTTCAGGATCAAAGAAGAACCAGATGGCAGCAAAAGGTACAAGGCAAGGTTAGTAGCCAAGGGATATCAACAGAAAAAGGGAATTGACTATACTGATATATTTTCTCCGGTTGTTAAGATGACTACAGTTAGACTTGTGCTAAGTATTGTGGCTGCAGAGGAGTTACATCTAGAGCAACTAGATGTTAAGACAGCGTTCTTACATGGTGATCTTGAGGAAGACATCTACATGGTTCAGCCAGAGGGATTTCAGGTAGCTGGGAAAGAAAACTTGGTTTGCAAGCTTATAAAAAGCTTGTATGGTTTGAAGCAAGCACCAAGACAATGGTACTTGAAGTTTGACAACTTTATGATGAAGAATGGGTACACGAGGAGTGCTATGGATCATTGTTGTTACTTTAAACAATTTGATTCATCTTATATCATATTGTTGTTGTATGTTGATGACATGTTGATAGCAGGATCAAACATGAGGGAAATCAACAGGTTAAAGAGACAGATGTCTGAAGAGTTTGAGATGAAGGATATGGGTGCAGCAAAACAGATACTTGGTATGAGCATCATAAGGGATAGATCTGAAGGTACTTTGAAATTATCTCAAGAGAAGTATATTGAGAAATTATTGCAGAAATTCAGTGTCCAAGATGCGAAGACCAGAAGTACACCGTTGGCAACTCACTTTAATCTCACGAAGAAGCAGTCACCTAAAACGGATGAAGGCAAGAAAGATATGGCTAAAGTTCCGTATGCATCTGCAGTTGGCAGTTTGATGTATGATATGGTGTGTACAAGGGCAGACATTGCTCATGCAGTGGGAGTTGTTAGCAGGTTCATGTCTAATCCAGGAAAAGAGCATTGGGAAGCAGTCAAGTGGTTGTTACGCTACTTGAAAGGCACATCCAAGTTTGCATTATGTTTCAGTAAGAAAGATGTTATCTTGGAAGGGTTCTCTGATGCAGATTTGGGCGGATGTTTGGATACAAGAAAAAGTACTACGGGATATATTTTCACTTTGGGTGGCACAACAATTAGTTGGATGTCTCGACTTCAAAAGAGTGTTGCTCTTTCAACCACAGAAGCAGAATATATGGCTATCTCTGAAGCTGGCAAGGAGATGATTTGGTTGAAGAATTTTCTTGAAGAGTTGGGCAAGAAACAGGCGGACAGTGCTTTGTATAGCGACAGTCAGAGTGCCATTCATCTTGCGAAGAATCCTGTGTTTCATGCTAGGACGAAGCATATTCAGCTGAGATATCACTTTACGAGGGAGTTGATTAGCAATGGTACTTTGTCCTTGAAGAAAATCCTTGGTTCAAAGAATCCTGCAGATATGTTGACTAAGGTGGTTACCAATGAAAAGTTGAAGCTTTGCATAGCTTCAACTGGCCTTCAGAACTGATTGATGAGAAGGCGCTGCACTAGTTAGAGTTATTGATCGAAGTATTGGGTGTTACTAGATTTACAAGAGTGAAGAGAAGATGTGGTCAGACTCCAAGTGGGAGATTGTTGGGTTTGTGGAGTCTAACAGGTTTCAGAATTGGTTTCTGATTTGAGTTAGAATTTCCAGATCTGAATTCTAATTAGAGTTAGTAATTTCAGAATTTCAGAATTAGACTCTGATTAGTTTTAGGCCCAGTTTTTCTCTTATAAATAGTCTCATGTAATTGTAAAACACCAATACATCAGAACACAACAGAACAACATAGTTGTGAGAGATCAATACAAAATTAGTGCGGCTTGTGGAGTAGGAATTTCCGAACCACGTAAATCTTTGTCTAGTGTGATTGTCGTTTATTTTCTTGTTCTTGTTTATTCGCTTTGGGTTTTGCTTTCGTTGTTGTATACTCAACAACCAATTCCATGGATATGGATTTATTAAAAGTATTAAGATATCAAGAACGTTTACGGTAAACTACTTCGATAGAACACTTAAGAAATCCCTGCGAACGTTCAACGAGATTAAGCCGTAACCGAACAACGTGACACTTAGTGGATTAAACACAAGCATGGAAGTAACATGTAACAATATTAAATCAAGGAATGCAACATATAAGCTGTAACATATTGATTTTATTAAAAGGACACAAAGACGATCCAATTGGTGGAAGAAGAAAAACCAAGGTGTCATGCATGAAAGTCAACCAGAAAGCTAATGGTGTATTTGCAACATTGGCAAAAATGAGGTTGTTTGATGAGAGGCCAACACTTGGACTAATGAGAGAGAAACAAGTGGACCAATGGGTGGTTAACAACACAAAAGAAAAGATGCATCCAAGTTGAAAAACAAAACAAAAGTAAGATGAGAAAAAGCTCTCCAATCTGCCAAACAAGAACACAATTCAAAGAAAAATTCATATCTCCACTTCTATCGATCCATAAATGACCAAATTCTTACCGTAGCTTCTCCACTCCATGGGTAAGGTTCGTTCAAAATTTCATGGCAAACAAAGGGGTGTAGCCTAGTCAAATCCCTTCCCCAAGTTGAAGATTCCAATCTGCCCTGTTCCTGGCAGTTTCTGCCATTGATCTTAAAACGCCCATAAGTAGAGCTTCAAGCATTCCCTGGTGATGATCTAGGACTCAAAAGAAATCCCTTGAAGATCAGAAGGTGTGGTAAAATATTTGAGAACGAAACTCTTATTTTTCGATTTTATATGATTTTTACAAGATGGTGCGTTCTAGGATGATTAGTTACTAACTTAGTTTTCATATTTTGTTTCTTGATGGTTTGGCTTCCAAAGGATGTTCTAAGCAAGGGTTAAGAGTTGTAAAGTCTTTAGAGCACTTCTAAGCTTCAAGCCAAGGTATAAATCTTTGGAAACCCCTTTGATGAATATTGTGTTTTAATGGAGTTTTGATGTGGTATGCATGTTTAGAGGCATGAATCTTGTGTGGTTGTTATGAAAATGGAAAAATAAGTATTGTAGCTCCAAGACCTGTTGAGGCAGTGAGGAAGATGATGAATGGTGTATATGAGTCTTGGGTGTTGGTTGAATGCTTATTTGGGTTGGTTAAAAATTGGATGATCAATTTTAAGCCGTCGTAATCGTAATGCAGGTATTGTATCATTGATGGAGCGTGACAACCCAGATTCCTGACCCCGGATCTGGGGGTGTTACAGAAATGGTATCAGAGCGTTAAGTTATAAACTTGGATATGAGAGTGTTAAGAGTTATATCGAAGTAAGAGAATGATGAGAGGACTCATATAGAGTTCGTTAAGTGGACTACCGGAAGTAGTGCCACTGAGGATGTTAAGATTAAAGAGTTTAGTTGAGGACTTATCGGAGGACCGATAGGACCGTTGAAGATCATCATAATGATGAGAAGGACGTTTAGAATTGTACACGGATTATCAAAAACATTAAGATAAGACGCGAAGCAGAGTCTCGGTTGTAGTTGGGGTAAGGTCGGAATGGCCAATACCAATGGATAACTTGACTTAGTAAGAACCTAAGTGTTTGAAGTTCATCGTAGTTTGCCACGAGAAGGCAGCACATGTGAAGATTGAGACATTTACAGTCCTTTACGCGATCCGAATTACTAAATTGCGTGGACTAGTTAGGGCATTATCTTGTGTAGGAGGTCCAAGCCTTGAGAACAACGATTCCACAAGAGTTGGTGTCTTTTCCGTCGATGGGTATTTTGTTACCTAAAAAGGAGACTGTTGCGTACGTGTAATACCAGAACGTTATCGTGATACGAACGTGCTAAATCGCATCACGAGTACATTTCGTACGATAGGCCATGGTGGCTCAACTCAGAAATCAAAGATATGAAGAATGAATAGCGTGATTCTGATAAAGACACGTATGGTTGCAACGATCACTGCGACAATCTCAGGACCTACGAGGAACGAGACCTATGGTGGCCTGGGGTTGGATTCGTTCGATACGATTAGTGTTACGAAATTACATATACGTTATGGACCTCCATCTTTTGAGGATGTGTTGATACGGCTGTAGGAGGCCCAATCTCTGAACAATTATCGGGGAATGGCGAATATGTTCGAACTCCCAACCTGATTGTGAATTTGTACTATTTTGAGGTACCGTTGGTTAGTACCATAAGCCATAAAGGCAAAAAGATAAGATCATCCTCGTACGGGTGATGTTAGAAATTATGATGACCATTGACTTCTTGGTATCTACTTGCTGTTACACTCCTCAATCTAAAACTGTTCATGCCCGTGTTACCTTGAATAATTCATGTCAGGTAACCTTTCTAGTTTCCTACTTCAACTTGGGATGCAACCAACAATTGCTATATTCATTTTATTTTATTTCTTTTCTCCTCTCATTACCTTTGAGGTTTAAATACGCAGAGTTAACTTACCATTACTCACCGGAGCGCTTTGTTCGTGCCCTAGGATGACCGGAAGAGGGAACCATTATTCATCTATCCTTCTAGGTCTATATTTTATTCTTTATTATTTCAATTATCTAAGGAATGTTCAATATGCTTCCTTAATTATTTGACGAATATTCTTTAACGCTTATTTTGATATTCGATTTCTTTTTTTTCATACTTGGACTCCTCGGTCGAGTTCATAAATATCTAGCTATGTGTCTAAAACATAGATGATGTATATTTCAGAGACTACTCGTAAATTCTTTTCTTCTATTAAGGAGGGATTTGCACATCAGACGTTGAAATCGTAGAAAGGATATCAATTTGATATTGATATTCCGAATTCAATTCTATTGGAAAATTTGATAAAGTTTATGTACGGAGACACCTTTGGGTGGACTGTTTCACTGATGAGAAATGTTTGGTGGGAGGTTATCGATTGTCCCGATACCAAGAATTTCCTATTCATATCATATATTTTATTCAAGGGTTATAATTACCTTGTTCATCCTAAACTTATTTACTCTTCTTTTCAATTCGTTATCCGAGTAGTCAAAATGTTGTTTTCTTTCTTTCTTTGGCTACAATGTCGAGATTTTGTACTAGTAGATTGAAACTGGCTAATTATATGTGCCATGATGAGTGACTAGTTAATTGTTCTAAATAGTTGAAATTTTAATGATATGATGAAAATCTAGCTAATCATCCTAGCTAGATGTTGTGTTCCAAACCAATCAAACTAGCAAATTTTGTTCAGCTAGTTGTTAATGTTTCTTGAAGTGAACTAGTTATTGTATCACTAAGTTCAACTTTCAGTCAAATTTATATAAGTGAATTCACGATGCATTTGTATGCAGTGAAGTATGGTGGGAAGATTTTCAAACGATAATTTGATTGAGACCTAACCAGGTTGCCCCCTCAGCGAGAATTTTTACAAAGTTTTTTTTTTTATATAAAAAGCATTCTGTTGCTTGAAGTATTCTTGGTACCATGCAAGTATTTTCCTTAGTATTTGGAAAAAGAGAGTGTTGAAGCTTAGAGTTAAAACAAATGAGCCCGATAAATTATGAATCGAAGTTTACGGAAATTGCCAAGGTTTGTTTCGCATGATGCGAATTCAGAATAACGAAGTGTTCAAAACGACTGATTATGTTACCTTGGTTAATGAAACGACTATGATAGAAATGGAAGCAAAGTGGACGAGAAAGAAATGGGCATAAAGAAAATAGAGTATGAAACGCGAATAGATTGAGGAAGAAAGAAAGTAAGAATTCAGATTGTCGGAAGAGGGAACGATTGACCTTGAAGGATGTGAAACTTGTTTAGCGACTGTGATGGATACGAAACGGGAAGTACCTAGTGTACAGAATATCCCCGTGGTTAACGAATTCGAGGATGTATTTCCAGAAGATCTTCCGGGGTTACCACCCGATAGAGAAATAAAGTCTGATATAGAATTAGCTCCAAGAACAGCGCCAGTTTCGAAGGCCCCGTACCGACTAGCTCCAGTCGAGATGAAGAAATTAGTCGCTCAATTGTAGAAATTGTTAGGGGAAGGAATGATAAGACCAAGTGCGTCACCGTGGGATACACCCGTGTTATTGGTGAAGAAAAAGGACGACAGCATGAGGCTGTGCATAGAGTATCGAGAGCTAAATAGGCTAATTGTTAAGAATGAATACCCCTGCCAAGGATCGGTGATTTGATCGATCGGCTGCATGATGCAGTTAAATTCTCGAATATTGATTAAGAACTGGATACCACCAATTGAATATAAGCCTGAGAACGTACCCAAGACTGCGTTTCGCACCAAGTATGGACACTACGAGTTTTTAGTAATGTCGTTTGGGCTGGCGAATGCCCTTGCAGCTTTCATGGACGTGCTGAATCGACTTTTCAAGAAGTATTTGGATAAGTATGTCATAGTGACATCGGTAATATTTAGGTTTACCTCAAAGACCGAGGAAGAACATGCAGAACATTTGAGGATCATGTTAGAAGCACTGAGGAGAGAAAAGTTATATGCCAAGTTCTCAAAGTGCGAGTTTTGGCTAAAGGAAGTACAATTTTAGGACATGTGGTCAACAGTAAAGGAGTACTGGTTGACCCTGCAAAGATAGGAGACGTTTCAAACTAGGAAAGACCAACCACACCAACCGAGGTGAGTAATTTTGTGGATTTAGTCGGATATTACCGAAGATGTGTACAAGATTTTGCTAAGATAGCAGCCCCAATGACCAGACTTACTCGAAAGACTGAAAAAGTTAAATGGATCGAGAAATGTGAGAAAATCTTCGGAATGACTAATAAGAAGAATTGAAAGGATGAAGTTTGAAGTCACGAGAACATAAAGGATTATTTCAAGGTCCTGAATGAGCCAGAATGAATTAAGGAATAAAGATCTGTCATAAAGAGACAGCTACACCGAGAGTGCAAAAAGGTAAAGAAAGTTAAGGAAATGTTATAAGTGGTCGGATAAATAAAAGGATTTATCGATTGGTAAACAAATATTGGATATGTCAGAAAATGAAGGCAGAACAAAGACCTAGTAGACTATCACAGTTAATAGAGATTCCTGATTAGGAATGTAATTTTACTATAATGGATTCTGTGATAGGATCAACAAGAATCAACTCGGAGTATGACGTCAATTGAGCTATAATTGATGGATCAAATGAGTCTACTAATATTTTTTTATCAGCAAGAGATCGTTAACCGAAGAGTTACGAAAGAGATAGTTGGGTGACGTGGAGTTCCAGTCACCATCGTGTCAGATAAGAACCAATGATTGAACTCCCGATTCGGGAGGAGTTTTCCAAACACGTTTGCAACGAGATTGAGTGCGAGTACTACGTAGGATCCGCAGACCGACGGACCGACCGAAAGAAACATTTCAGACAACCGAAGTTACGGTAAGTGTTGTACCGCCGATTGCAAGAATAATCGAATGTTGATAGAAAATGGGTGTATATGAACATAGCCAAAATTGGCTTATATAAAGCGTCCAGTAGATATCACAGACCGGAATGAGAAAGTGTTGTAATGAAACCAGAGAGTTGAAGAGTCAACCTGAAAACTGGAGATTTCTATATTGAAAGAGTAACCTCAGCTATTTTCTTAGATTCCGGGACGGAATCCTTTTAAGGACGGGAGACTGTAATAACCCTAAATTTTGGACTTAGTTAAAAAAAAAATTATTTGCTGAATAGTAAAATCCTGATGAATAGAATATTTCTGAACCGAAAAAGATTTCCAGACCACCCTATGTACGAGTCGGGATAATGAACTTTCGAAGTCGTATTAGTGATCTACTATGAAAATGAAGGAATGCAAAAGCTGTCAGAATCAGAAAAAGAGCATTTTCTGTTTTCTCCGAAATTTCACCTATTACTGATAGATTAATCATTATTTAAATATATTGGAGGATTTTATATTATCAATTCCATGGATATGGATTTATTAAAAGTATTAAGATATCAAGAACGTTTACGGTAAACTACTTCGATAGAACACTTAAGAAATCCCTGCGAACGTTCAACGAGATTAAGCCGTAACCGAACAACGTGACACTTAGTGGATTAAACACAAGCATGGAAGTAACATGTAACAATATTAAATCAAGGAATGCAATATATAAGTTGTAACGTATTGATTTTATTAAAAGGACACAAAGACGATCCAATTGGTGGAAGAAGAAAAACCAAGGTGTCATGCATGAAAGTCAACCAGAAAGCTAATGGTGTATTTGCAACATTGGCAAAAATGGGGTTGTTTGATGAGAGGCCAACACTTGGACTAATGAGAGAGCAACAAGTGGACCAATGGGTGGTTAACAACACAAAAGAAAAGATGCATCCAAGTTGAAAAACAAAAGTAAGATGAGCAAAAGCTCTCCATTCTGCCAAACAAGAGCACAACTCAAAGAAAAATTCATATCTCCACTTCTATCCATCCAAAAATCACCAAATGTTTACCGTAGCTTCTCCACTCCATGGGTAAGGTTCGTTCAAAATTTCATGGCAAACAAAGGGGTGTAGCCTAGTCAAATCCCTTCCCCAAGTTGAATATTCCAATCTGCCCTGTTCCTGGCAGTTTCTGCCATCGATCTTAAAACGCCCATAAGTAGAGCTTCAAGCATTCCCTGGTGATGATATAGGACTCAAAAGAAATCCCTTGAAGATCAGAAGGTGTGGTAAAAGATTTGAGAACGAAACTCTTATTTTTCGATTTTATATGATTTTTACAAGATGGTGTGTTCTAGGATGATTAGTTACTAACTTAGTTTTCATATTTTGTTTCTTGATGGTTTGGCTTCCAAAGGATGTTCTAAGCAAGGTTTAAGAGTTGTAAAGTCTTTAGAGCACTTCTAAGCTTCAAGCCAAGGTATAAATCTTTGGAAACCCCTTTGATGAATATTGTGTTTTAATGGAGTTTTGATGTGGTATGCATGTTTAGAGACATGAATCTTGTGTGGTTGTTATGAAAATGGAAAAATAAGTATTGTAGCTCCAAGACCTGTTGAGGCAGTGAGGAAGATGATGAATGGTGTATATGAGTCTTGCGTGTTGGTTGAATGCTTATTTGGGTCGGTTAAAAATTGGATTATTCGATTTTAAGCCATCGTAATGCCCGATTTTCGATAACTCTAAAAACTGACTAGAATCCGAAAACCTAACTGCCTCTTTTGGTTCATTAATGAACATGCGTGTGTAGATCTTTGTTTCTAGTTTACGTGAGTGCAAGAATCATGTCATTACGATTAACGGTTTAGGAGAAACATGTGTTTTAGTGTAAGGCGTTCGTAAAACAAAACCGTGCCACTTAGTCAACTTTGAGGCTATGATCGAACCACTTAGAGGCCATAATAAAATGTGAAACTTTGTGATAACATGCTAGGTATGTTTAGGAAGACCCTCGAAAAGATTTCGTGCTAAAAGGATTAAATCTCAATTTTATAAAAATGCGTGAGCGAGCATGCTCGAGTAGAAGTTCTTAAGGAGTTAACTTGAAAATGGACTTTGTACTTGAGATAGTATATACTTAGTATGGTGAAAGCGTTTAAGTTATTAATCTTGAACCTTGTGTTGATTCTAGATTACTGGACCAACCTGAGACTTATTGCTACTTCGGGATTTCTAGGCAAGTTACTAAAACCTTACTCTATTGTTCAGAGTAGGTATATTTTCAAATGTATAATACTTGGTTATTCAACTGTTTATGTGTACTCTTTGTTCCAAGTATTGTGCAAGTTTCTCAAAACCCGAAGCTCTAGCATTCGACTATATTTTTTTTAAACTGTTGTTGTAATATGACTGCTACAAATGCACGAACTGTTTTACTTATCGTATAAGCTTTCAAACGCTGAACGGTTGTTCATATGCTATTTATCGATCTAGATATAAACTGGAGTACACGAGGCTCTACGATGTAGAGCGTACTATATTCTACTTATCAAAATATTTAATTCCTGTTGATGCAAGTTTTCGAAACCTATGCTTACTGTTGTTGTGATAATAAAATGCTTTCATATATGATATGCAAATGAGAGGTATACATGTTTTATTCCCAAGTACATTGCGATATATAAATTGCATGCTTGTCTTCGAACTGCTAATTATAGTGATACTCGAGGTTATGATTTAATTATTGGCTCTAAGCTAAATATGGGATATTAGTTAGAAGCCAGGTTTTTATAAATGCCCTAGGTAAAGGGCGTATGATTTTATTCTTTAGACCGGAAGTAGTTATATTTTCTGTATATGTTAAAGATTATTTTTCCGATAAAGATATCGGGTAACTATTATTCGATGATTATTTATTTAATGAATATTATTTTGAATATTCATTTAATCCTTATTTATTTAATGAATATTATTTTGAATATTCATTCAATCATTATCTATTTAATGAATATTATTTTTGAATATTCGTTTAAGGTTTATTTATTTAATAAATATTATTCGATTATTTATTAAATACTTTTAACACGTTTTAAAATGAGTTATATTATTTAAAGTTTACCCTCGACATTCAATACCTATGAAGGATATTCTAAGCGGTATTATTAATTATTTTAAATCAAGGGGAGGTTCCCAAACACTGTTTTTTTCATTTAAATCTATCTTTTAAGAGGATTTAAATACTCGCTCAACTACCAAAAATATGGGAAACCTGATTTAAGTGACTGCTACTCATTTTAAACTCTCAACTCAAAACTGTCAGGGGACAGATATTTTCTCGGGGCAATTTAATTGCTGCAAGTCAAATGTTGTGTTACCACCTCAACGATCGAGGGGTAAATTGATGGAATAAGCCGATATCCATTAACAAGCAATAGCTTGGGAAATATTGGAGAATCTTCCTTTCCAACCTAGATATAACTACTTAGTGGAGTCGTATCAACAAGTATTACACTTGGGGAAAGGGGGACGATCTTTACGTTTCAGAGTCATGGATTTCATCCGAACTAGGAGCAGTGTAAGAGGTCGAGTCGCGCCGACCCATCAATTATTATTGCCCCAAATGGGCCGGGAGATCCAGAAAGGCGGTAGACAATGTCAGGCTATCGTGTTCTTCCATCTACATGTAGAAAACATTTTTAGTTGTACGACCTGCTACTAATCATAGTGAGGTTGGGACAACTGGCGCGGTGATTACTCCAGTATTGGTTCATCATCCAATTTGGATAATTCTGCAACATGTATTGAAAGGGACTAAGGATAACACCCTTGGTTCAGGTTTACCGATCATGTTGGCAGGGGGTTCATCGTCCAATTTGGATAATTCTGCAACATGTATTGAAAGGGACTAAGGATAACACCCTTGGTTCAGGTTTACCGATCATGTTGGCAGGGGGTTCATCGTCCAATTTGGATAATTCTGCAACATGTATTGAAAGGGACTAAGGATAACACCCTTGGTTCAGGTTTACCGATCATGTTGGCAGGAGGTTGAAAAGTGTTCAAAAAATGAAGTTACAATAAATCCTTGCAACTTCATCTTTTATTTTATGATTTATGACTCTGATAAAACCTTACTCAGATTATATATGCATAAGTGGATTTTGGGTTACGGAATCATTATATTAATTTTCCTCGTAACTTCATCTTTTATATTATGCTAGTATTTTATCTGTTTAATGCGTAGCATGTGGTTATAAAGATATTAAACTGTATGGTATTTTGAATCAATAAATAGGCTTTAAGCCTTGATTCTAATGTTAACCTCTATTTTAAAAAGATATGTCTTGAGTCTTGGTTTACCATACTGATACCAAGGATTTCCTAAAGGATTTACGAAGAGTATATGAGTATGATTATAAGTCATATGGTATTTTAAACAGTATACTATTTTGGGGTTAGACCCTAGTAGGGATAAAAGCTTTGATCCCATATGGATTATCTCCCTAAAAGGTTTAAAGATTTAAACTGGGATAGATTTCTTGCTGAGCACTATTAGCTCATTCTTGCTTTATTAAATCTTTCAGCGTGAGGAAAACATTGCCGAATCCACCTCGTGTTACGAGAGCAAGGGAATGGAGAGACCACCCTGGAGTTAGTTGATGCAGGATGGATACTGTCAGTGTGAGCAGAATAGTTGCAGCGTGAATTAGTGAGATTTATTTTGAGTGGGTTTGTATTACTAAACCTTGTATAGAATTGTGAGGTCTATTATTGTAACTTCAGGTAGAGGTTGTAAATAATAGATGAGATCCTGGATAGTACATTTGGGTTGTAATAACAAATGTTGATAATTGTTGCTCATTTCCAAGGCTGTAACTTGTGTGTGTGTGTGCGTAAGTGATTGGGGTCTTTGGAGTTGTATTATGAAAATGTTGTAAGTAATGCAGGTATTGTATCATTGATGGAGCGTGACAACCCAGATTCCTGACCCCGGATCTGGGGGTGTTACAGAAATGGTATCAGAGCGTTAAGTTATAAACTTGTTATATGAGAGTGTTAAGAGTTATATCGAAGTAAGAGAATGACGAGAGGACTCATATAGAGTTCGTTAAGTGGACTACCGGAAGTAGTGCCACTGAGGATGTTAAGATTAAAGAGTTTAGTTGAGGACTTATCGGAGGACCGATAGGACCGTTGAAGATCATCATAATGATGAGAAGGACGTTTAGAATTGTACACGGATTATCAAAAACATTAAGATAAGACGCGAAGCAGAGTCTCGGTTGCAGTTGGGGTAAGGTCGGAATGGCCAATACCAATGGATAACTTGACTTAGTAAGAACCTAAGTGTTTGAAGTTCATCGTAGTTTGCCACGAGAAGGCAACACATGTGAAGATTGAGACGTTTACAGTCCTTTACGCGATCCGAATTACTAAATTGCGTGGACTAGTTAGGGCATTATCTTGTGTAGGAGGTCCAAGCCTTGAGAACAACGATTCCACAAGAGTTGGTGTCTTTTCCGTCGATGGGTATTTTGTTACCTAAAAAGGAGACTGTTGCGTACGTGTAATACCAGAACGTTATCGTGAGACGAACGTGCTAAATCGCATCGCGAGTACATTTTGTACGATAGGCCATGGTGGCTCAACTCAGAAATCAAAGATACGAAGAATGAATAGCGTGATTCTGATAAAGACACGTATGGTTGCAACGAGCAATGCGACAATCTCAGGACCTACGAGGAACGAGCCCTATGGTGGCCTGGGGTTGGATTCGTTCGATACGATTAGTGTTAAGAAATTACATATACGTTATGGACCTCCATCTTTTGAGGATGTGTTGATACGGCTGTAGGAGGCCCAATCTCTGAACAATTATCGGGGAATGGCGAATATGTTCGAACTCCCAACCTGATTGTGAATTTGTACTATTTTGAGGTACCGTTGGTTAGTACCATAAGCCATAAAGGCAGAAAGATAAGATCATCCTCGTACAGGTGATGTTATAAATTATGATGACCATTGACTTCTTGGTATCTACTTGCTGTTACACTCCTCAATCTAAAACTGTTCATGCCCGTGTTACCTTGAATAATTCATGTCAGGTAACCTTTCTAGTTTCCTACTTCAACTTGGGATGCAACCAACAATTGCTATATTCATTTTATTTTATTTCTTTTCTCCTCTCATTACCTTTGAGGTTTAAATACGCAGAGTTAACTTACCATTACTCACCGGAGCGCTTTGTTCGTGCCCTAGGATGACCGGAAGAGGGAACCATTATTCATCTATCCTTCTAGGTCTATATTTTATTCTTTATTCTTTCAATTATCTAAGGAATGTTCAATTAATGCTTCCTTAATTATTTGACGAATATTCTTTAATGCTTATTTTGATATTCGATTTCTTTTTTTTCATACTTGGACTCCTCAGTCGAGTTCATAAATATCTAGCTATGTGTCTAAAACATAGATGATGTATATTTCAGAGACTACTCGTAAATTCTTTTCTTCTATTAAGGAGGGATTTGCACATCAGACGTTGAAATCGTAGAAATGATATCAATTTGATATTGATATTCCGAATTCAATTCTATTGGAAAATTTGATAAAGTTTATGTACGGAGACACCTTTGGGTGGACCGTTTCACTGATGAGAAATGTTTGGTGGGAGGTTATCGATTGTTCCGATACCAAGAATTTCCTATTCATATCATATATTTTATTCAAGGGTTATAATTACCTTGTTCATCCTAAACTTATTTACTCTTCTTTTCAATTCATTATCCGAGTAGTCAAAATGTTGTTTTCTTTCTTTCTTTGGCTACAATGTCGAGATTTTGTACTAGTAGATTGAAACTGGCTAATTATATGTGCCATGATGAGTGACTAGTTAATTGTTCTAACTAGTTGAAATTTTAATGATATGATGTGTTAGGCCGAATACACAATATAATCAAGTATGTATGAGAATAACAATAATTAAGAACACTGTTTATGAATCAATAAACTGTATTTATATTAACAGCTTCTCTCTTTATGATGTTAATTAATCACAAAGAGCTTCTAGGTTACAAGAATAATATATCAATATTCGCGTCCCTTCTAGGGAAAACCTATCTGTGTTTATATAGTACACAGCTACATACAATCCTTATCTAATTGATATTCCTACAAGTTAGCTATACAAAACTTATCAATTAAGGATTGCTTCTTATCTTCTATTCCGTCTCCTTAGCTGTATCAATATATTCTGCTTCTTTCCATCTTCAGAATATATTGCTTCTAGAATCTTCAATTCAGCACCGACAGCTAATTCAACTTTCACCTTGTCAGACTTTAAATAAACTCTGACCGGCTACCTTTAAACTCTTCACCCTGTCAGAGTTTAACTAAACTCTGACTGGCTTCTGATAAACTCTTGTCAGTACCTGTTTCTTAAACACTGATAAACAAACATTAGCAATTATATCTAACAATCTCCCCCAACTTGTTCATAATAAAATGTACAAGTTAAACATATAATTGATGATGTCAAAACCATTTAACAAATGCAGTGTTTAACATATAACAGAGTTTGATTTAAAACAGAGTTTTAAATTTGACTTAGAATAGAAAATATTAAAAACTTACAGTCAGACTTTACTTGACTTCTTCAATATCAGGTACAGTCCTGAGATAATCAATCAGCAGTCTTCTCTCAGCATTCTCAAGTTCAGATATCATAATCTCTTTCAGCTCCTTATACTCTGGATCTCCTTCACCAGTTTGATATATGGCAGCCCTCAGAGAATAAATACTGTTCTTCTTCATGTCATTTCCTAACCGAATGTACTGAGCTTTATCTGACTCTAAGTTGAATTCTAAGACTTTTATTCCAAGTGCAGTTGTAAATCTAGCACTGTTTTTCTTCATCTTCACCAACTTTCCAGCATGATTTCTATACTTTGGAATATAAGCATTTGAGACTTCTCCTCCTCCAAGCATTACTTTTGATCTCAGCATCTTTTCTCTTAAGATTTGAGCAACATTATGGGTGTGTCTGTTCTTAACTTTCAACAGATAAAGTACATATTCAAGTTCTTCCCATGATTTGAGATTTACATCAGATTCTCCAACTCTATAAACACTTCCATCACTCATGAAGTATAACAGAAACTGCTTCTTCAAGACTCTGTGAAAAATCAACTGAACAGATTCTAACTTATCAAGATTTTCTTGTGTATCCCTAATACCAGATCCTGCCAGTGAAATATTGTCTTGAGATCTGTTATTTATTCTCTTCTCCCTATGTGAACCTAAACCAGACTTATCATAAGATTCTTTTCCAAGTACAGTCCTGGTTTGAGAAAAATCCACAGGTTGAAGTGTCAGAGTTTCAGAGAGTACAGGTCTTAAGAAACCTTTGAGTTGAGGAGCTAGCTGAGTTTGCACAGCTTGAGCCTTGTCAGAGGCTGGCTTATCTTCAATAGTATCATCAACTTGAGCAGCGTCAGAGGTTGATTTTGCTAATCTTGTTTCAACTTGAGCAATGTCAGAGGTTGAATAAATCTTCTTAGGTAACTGTTCTTCTTCTACCAGTTTACCTTTTCCCTTGTCAGCATTTTTAATCACAGGCCTCCTTGAGTACTGTAAACTCTGATCAGAGTTTACATTCTCTTTGATAACAATTCCTTTTTCTTTCTTTCTAGGAGCCTTGATTTCCTTCTTCTTGTAGATTCCAGCTTTAAGATTCTTCTCGTGTTCCTCAGCAAGCATTTGCTCTTCAGCTTGGATATCTTCAATTGTAACATCTTTTCCATGCTCTTTAATAAAGATCCTAGCAGCAATCTCTTCATCAGTAGATGGGTTAGCTGAAACAACTAAACTTTTGTTGAGTTTTGAAGTCGATTGACCACCAGAAGTAGATTGACCACCAGAGTTTATTACACGTTTTTGCCTTTGAGCAGAAATCCTTCTTTCATTTCCTCTGCTTCCCCCATCAGTAGAATCATCCTTCCGTCTCAGAGTTTGAGTATCTTTGCATTTGTCTTTAGGTATACTCTCCCCCTTTTTGACATCATCAGAAAGTAGAACTGATGTCAGCAATTCAAGCGCAGTAGAAATGGAAGTCAGTTGAGCAGACATAACATTCTGGTTGTCCTCAACTGTCCCAAGCCTCTTCTTGATTTCTTCAGAATCCCTGGCTTGCTGCTGGAACATGGCATAGTAAGAAGTTCTGTCAGCCTTTAAAGTAAGATCCCTCAGACTTACTTCATTCCTCAATTTTGTAAGCATCTGTTGATTCTCATCAAATCTATTATTGAGAGATTTGACTTGAATAACAGTGGCCTGTAAGCTCGTAAGGACATCAGGATTTGTAATCTTCTTAACAGAATCAGATAGAAAATCTGCAGCCCGTTGTGCTGGAAAAACACAATCTGCATTAGCCCATGCATTGTAGTACATATTCTGAAAATGCTCAGAAGCAGCCCTTTGAACTTCCCTCTCTTCAGTAGAATTTGCTTGAATAGCAGAAACTTCCACTTGAATATCAGAGTTTGAATGAGCAGGACTAGATTCAGCATTGTCATCCTCTCCGTGAATATCTTCAAGCACATTTTCAGCAGTGATTTCATCAATTAACTGTGCAGTGGCATCAGGTACTTGATCTGCTACAGTTTGAGGAACATCAGAGTTTGCTGGAGTAGTAACCTCTGCTTCTCTCTGAACAATCTCAACAACTGATTATTGCAAAGTTTCAAGTAAAACAATATCTTCATGATCATTATCTGTTGCATCAACATGTACAGCAACAGCTTCTGGAACTGGATCAACTCTAATCTGATCAACTTCCTCACCTTTCTCAAAATCAAGAGAAATGATTTCTGTGTGAGAAGCAATAGGTTCTACTAATTCAGTAGTAGCTTGATCAGCTTCCAGTACAGTATCTTCATGATCCACAATCCTGCTGTCAGAGTATGCAGCAGCTTCCTCAACTACATCATCAGCTTTTGATGTAGGAGCTTCTGGTTCAAAATCCATCAGAATAGTTTCAGGATTTGCAGCATCTTCAGCAACAACAATTGCAGGAGTACTTGAAGGTACAGTTGTAATCACAATCTCCTCATTCTCTGATGTAGGAGCTTCAGTGTCTTCAGGTTCTTTGTCCATATTGGCAATGATATCACCAAAAAGTTGATCAGCAACTAGTCTTCTCTTTCTCTGATGAAGAGTCTCTTCATCAGCTTCAGTTTCTGAGTCGACATTAGAATCAGCAGCAACAGACTTTGCCCTTTGGGCTCGCCTTTTCTTCATTCTTTTTCTCTGAGGCACAGCATCAACATTTGATACCTCAGCTTCAGTTTGTTGCAAACCAGACTTAACTGTTCGAACTTTTGATCTCTTTGACCTCTGTGGTTGAGACACAGAAGGTCCAGCTTCAGCAGGTGATACTTGTTGTTGTTGTAAGTTGTCAAGAAATTGTTGCACTGATGCAGGCAACAGTAAAGGACCAACTTCTCCTTTCTTGTTGTCCTTGTTGATAAGGTCAGAAAATATACGCTTGTGCAGTTTAAACGAAAGTATAACATCATCCTCTACTATCTCAACATTTGGACAGCAAAAACTGAATATCAATTGACAAAACCTAGAGAAATAAACAACATTTCTATTCTCTAGCATTTTCTCACCAATATTAGTTAGAACTAATCTAGCAACATCAAAATGACTGCCATAGAGAAGAGAATACCCGATCTGTAGACTATCCGTAGGAATCGCATCCCAATTGGTGCACTTCTTTCCAAAAGCCCGAGTAATGCAATCGAAAAAGAAGCTCCACTCCTTGCGCAAAAATGGCCTTTTGAGTTGACCTATCTTTGTCAAAGGTCCAGTGTAGCCTATCTCGTTCATCATTCTGACGAGCTCAGAGTCTCCAACAGAGATTGTGAATGCATTGAAATCTTCAAGACCCAAAGCATCACAAACAGTAGTAGGAGTAACAACAAATTCATCTCCTTGAAACTCAAAAATTATAGATGGCGATCCAGACTCTCCTCCATTATCATAAGCACCTTATTATCCCAAGCGCTTCGATTCAAGGAAAAACCTTTCAGCTACCTTGTTGAATGCTTTAAAAACCTTTCAGTGACCCTGTTGAATGCTTTAAAAACCGAAGCATTGTAACAACAGGCTTCATATCTTAAACTTACCATACACCAAATGGCAGGGACCTTTGAATTCATGGATGTAGAATCATTCATGGACATGAACTGGCAGCAACAAGAAAACTATATCATCGATGAGTTTTTGTTCTGTCTTTTCTGAATGATGAAGGTCTTATAGCAGATGATGAAATAGCAGAAGGACCAATCTCTAATCCTTATGTGCACATCATCCGTCCCGGTCCATATGATGTGCCCATTCTGGCAGACGATCATACTATGGAGATTTGTATGATACTCTTCCAGCAGAGCTTCCTGATGGGTACTGAGGAGACAATCTTCTTGGAATCCTGCAAGCTACAAAGCAGAAAAAGAATCCAGGAAGATGATGATGATGATGATTCATCTTCAGGATGTTGTCAAGCAATTCCAGATGGTATAATGATCAGTTGAACAACTGGGTAGCGATCATCAGAAGGAGTAGAGCACAATAACTTCTGGCTCTAGCTCTTCTGCTTCAGATGTAGCATTCAGATACTTGTCCTGGTTAAATAGATCTTTTCTTTTGTAACCATAGTGATTAGTATGTATCAGAAAGTTTAGCTAAACTTGAGTATGAAATGGTCTGAATGTAAATTTGAATCAATTAATGAAAAAAAAAATTTGTTTCTTTACATATCAGTATTATCAATTTTGCATAGTAATTGTAAAGTGAAAGAAATGATATCACTTTAAACAATAAACTAACATACTCAGCAGCATTACGAATCACTATCAGGACTTATCAAACACACTCTTTCATTTCTCCGTTCAATCATACTTTTTCCGAAAAACAAATGGCTAATCTCAAAATTATAAAATGTCTGAAACAAAGAGATTATTTTAACCATCAGAGATTAAAACAAAGTAACCTCGGCGTATTTCACACAATACATCAGTGTTTACCATTTGTCCTTCTTTGTCACTAAACTCTTTTCTCAATCTGTACAGTTGTGAAAATATGTGTGTGTAGTAGCAGAGTTTCCCGAAATCAGTATTTAGATCATCTCAAAGTGCATAAAATCCACAAACTAAAGTAGTAAAAACTGGTTGCCTAAACTCTCATGTATAACATAGACACTGATTTTTCTATCTAAACTCTGTATTACTGATATCCTTTCATTTGGATATGTCTTTTATTTTTCACCCCCTTTATTATATATATATATATATATTTTTTTTTTTTTTTTTTTTTTATTTATTTTTCCAGTAATCAGTGGTTGGCACTAGTCACCAAAAATCAAAGATTTTAGCCCTTATTTCATACAATAAGTTCCTGGATCTTCCTAGGCACAACATGATCTCAAAGGAATTTGTGCTCTGTTTGGCATCTTTTGATTTGAGGGTGAATTAATTGCAATGAATAATCAGAGTTTAGACTTTTCATCAGTAATTATAATTAACTTATGAGAGAAAATGCAAACAGCTAATACAGACTCAGTGTATAGGATCAATAAACTAAGAGATGCTATAAATATAGAGACAGTATCATGCTGTGTTAGCTTACTGCACATATCTGAGATCAGAATCTATCAACTCTTAAGGATTCACAATTACTTACTGAGAATTATGCTTCATACAAATTTCTTCATTGGTCCAAATGTTTCAGACAAAATTACAATCAGAGTATAACATTAAACTGTAACTATCAGAGTATGACCAACAGAGTTTACCATCAGAGTTTAACATGCTGGTTCACATAACAGTTAACATGTGCAAGGAATCATGAGCATTTAAACAATCAAACATGGATAGATTTTGAGTCTAACCTGTATCTCTAGTCAGAACCAGAGATCATTCCAAGTTCATTTACTAATCTTGTAAACGTAGCTTCACTCAAAGGTTTGGTGAAGATATCTGCAAGTTGTTGGTCTGTAGACACAAAATGAAGCTCAATGTTCCCTTCTTCCACATGTTCTCTGATAAAATGATATCTTATGTTGATGTGCTTGGTCATGGAGTGCTGTACTGGATTACCTGTCATAGCAATAGCACTTTGGTTATCACAGAAAATAGGTATTTTAGAGTACCTTAACCCATAATCCAGCAGTTGATTTTTCATCCATAAAATCTGTGCACAACAGCTACCAGCTGCTATATACTCTGCTTCAGCAGTGGATGTGGAGATTGACTTCTGTTTCTTGCTGTACCAAGAAACTAATCTGTCACCTAAAAATTGACAGCTTCCACTTGTACTTTTTCTGTCTATCTTACAGCCTGCAAAATCTGCATCAGAGTAACCAATTAACTTAAACTCTGATTCTCTAGGATACCACAAACCCAGGGTTATGGTTCCTTTGAGATATTTGAAGATCCTTTTCACAGCTGTTAGATGAGGCTCTCTGGGATCTGCTTGAAATCTTGCACAAAGACATGTTGCATACATGATATCAGGTCTACTTGCAGTAAGATACAGTAGAGACCCTATCATTCCTCTGTAGTTAGTCATATCTACTGAGGCTCCTGTGTCTTTGTCAAGCTTCGTTGCTGTAGCCATGGGAGTTGTAGCAGATGAACTATCAAGCATACCAAATTTCTTTAGAAGATTTCTGGTATACTTTGCTTGATTGATAAAAATCCCATCATCTGTTTGCTTGACCTGTAAGCCTAGAAAATAACTAAGCTCTCCCATCATGCTCATTTGATACCTGGATTGCATAAGCTTTGCAAACTTCTTACAAAGTTTGTCATTAGTAGATCCAAAAATAATATCGTCTACATAAATTTGAACTAAAAGCAAATCATCACCAGAATTGAAATAAAACAGGGTTTTATCAATTGTACCTCTTGTGAATCCACTTTCTAAAAGAAATTGAGCAAGAGTTTCATACCATGCTCTTGGTGCTTGCTTTAGTCCATATAATGCCTTGTCAAGCCTGTAGACATAATCTGGATGCTTGGAATCTACAAATCCTGGTGGTTGTTCAACAAACACTTCTTCTTCAAGCTTCCCATTGAGAAAAGCACTTTTTACATCCATCTGAAAAACTTTAAACTTCTTGTGTGCAGCATAGGCCAGAAAAATTCTTATGGCCTCCAATCTTGCAACTGGAGCAAAAGTTTCATCATAGTCAATTCCTTCCTGTTGTGAATAACCTTTAGCCACAAGTCTAGCCTTGTTTCTTGTAATCACACCTTCACTGTCAGTCTTGTTTCTGAAAACCCACTTTGTACCTACAATTGATCTATTCTTTGGTCTAGGTACAAGTGTCCAGACTTCATTTCTTTCAAATTCATTTAACTCTTCTTGCATTGCTGTAATCCAATTAGCATCTTGAAGAGCTTCCTCCACTTTCTTTGGTTCTGTTTGAGACAAGAAAGCATGATACAGACACTCATTATTTGTTGCACTTCTAGTTCTTACACTATCATCAGGATCTCCAATTATAAGATCAGGTGTATGTGCCTGTGTCCACTTTCTTGCTGTTGGTAAGTGGCTTCTTGTATCAATATTGGATCCTCCCCCTTGATCCATGCTCTCCTGATTCATGTGTTGACTTTCTGCAGCTTCTGAGGCTCCCCCTGAGTTGGATGGCTCAGTGTTTGAGCTGTCAGAGTTTGAATCAGTTTCCTCAACTGACTCACTTGTTGTGTCTTGTTGAGCTTCTTCACGCTCCCCCTCAACTGGTTCTCTATTTAGTTCAATTTGAGAATTTCCAGTTTCTCCAGTATTTACCAGTAGAGGTTCAGAGTATGCTTCGTCAGAGTTTGTCAACCCTGCTTCATCAGAGTTTATATCATCAGAGAATAGATCTTCATTTTCAAAACGTAGTTGATCATATCCATCCTTGTCTTCAAGTCCAATTATTTTCTTGTCATCAAACGACACATGTATGGATTCCATGATCACCTTTGTTCTCAGATTGTAAACTCTGAATGCTTTTGTTGACAATGGATAGCCAACAAAGATTCCTTCATCAGCTTTTAACTCGAACTTGGTCAACTGTTCAGGATGAGTCTTCAACACAAAGCATTTGCATCCAAATATGTGAAAATATTTCAAATTTGGCTTCTTGTTTTTCACCATTTCATATGGTGTTTTTCCATGCTTGTTGATCAGAGTTACATTTTGAGTAAAACAAGCAGTTTGAACAGCTTCTGCCCAGAAATAAGTTGGCAATTTTGCTTCATCAAGCATAGTTCTGGCAGCTTCAATTAAGGTTCTGTTCTTTCTTTCAACTACACCATTTTGCTGTGGAGTTCCAGGTGCAGAAAATTCTTGTTTGACTCCTCTTTCCTTGCAGAAAGCTTCCATGATTGAGTTTCTGAATTCAGTTCCATTATCACTCCTTATAATTTTGACTTTGTGTTGTGATCCTTTGTCCAGTAGATTTACATGTTCCATCAACGTTTGAGCAGTTTCATCCTTCTTTGACAAGAAATACACCCATGTATATCTAGTATATTCATCAACAATTACTAAAGCATATTTCTTTCTGCCCATGGACATCACATTCACTGGTCCAAAGAGATCAACATGTAGAAGATGATAAGGTTCCACTACTGAAGATTCAGATTTGCTCTTGAAAGATGACTTCCTTTGCTTGGCCTTTTGACAAGAATCACATAGACCATCTAGATTGAGTATTGATTTTGGAAGTCCTCTTACAAGATCCTTTCTTATAAGCTCATTGATGTTGTTCAAATTGAGATGAGAGAGCTTCTTGTGCCAATTCCAACTCTCTTCATTTGACATTTTTGCAGTCAGACACACTATTTTTCCATCAGAGTTTGTTACCAAACTTGCTTCATAAATATTGTTGCGCCTGTGTCCAACTAGAACAACTTTCCCAGTAGATTTACTGATAACTTCACAGTATTCACTATGAAAATCTACATGGTTTCCTCTGTCACAGATTTGACTCACAGATAACAGATTATGCTTGAGTCCTGAGACTAGAGCTACTTTTGTGATGATGACACTTCCAAGATTAATATTGCCATATCCCAGAGTGTGTCCTATGTTGCCATCTCCATAGGAAACTTTTGGGCCAACCTTCTCCTCAAAGTCTGATAGCAGGGCTTTATCTCCAGTCATATGTCCTGAGCATCCACTGTCTAAGATAAGTGTGCTCTCTATTATACCCTGCAATCACAAACAAACACTAAGTGTTAGTTTTGAGGATCCAGACTTGCTTGGATCCTTTGTCTTTCTTAACAGTGTTAGTTTTTGCAGCGGAATCTGTATTATCAGAGTTTAAACTAACATTGTCAGATTTTACACTAGCAGAGTTTGCTCTAACCCATTTCAAGTTGGGTTTTAGCTCATAATAGTTATGATAAATTGCATGATAGCTCTTACATGTGTAAATAGAATGCCAAGTGCTCCCACAATGTTTGCATAAAGTCTGTGGTCTTACTCTAACATAATCATTCTTTACTTCTGAAGTAGAAGGTAAAGAATTAATATGTTTGTTCTTAGTGAAAAATCTAGCAAGATGATTAGAACTTCCACAATTATAACATGTTTTTCTTGAGGCACTAGCATTAGGCATATGATTATTTCTATTGTTTATGCCTACTTTTCCATTCCTATTTCTCTTGGACCCTTTAGGTTTCATGGCAGACTTAACCTCTTTGAGCTTATGTTTGAACTGTTTTCCTGTCATTAAACCAACATTAACCTGCTTCTCACAGATTCTAATTGGTTCTTTAACAGCTTCTAGCTCAACAAGCTTCTCTGTTTTAGATTCAATATCTACTTGTTCAACACAAGCTTCAACTGGCTCCATAACAGCTTCTTTCACAACTACAGATTTTAGCTTGGTGGATTCTGGAACAAATATCACAGGTTTAAGTAGTGGTTTAACCTTAACCTTGTCTTTAAACCTAAGTTCATCGTTTTCACAATAACCTAAACCTACAGAATCAGTCTGAAACACTTGATGAGTGTCTCTTCCAGAATCTGTCCAAGTCTTGATTATTTTTCTTTCTTTTTCTAAATCAGATTCTAGTTGCCTATACCTTTTAAGCAACTCCTGTTCAACATAAACAGCATCATCTCTTTCTTTTTGAATCTGCTTCATATTCTCAAGTTCTCTTTCAAGAAACTTGTTTCTTTCTTTAAGACTAAGATTCTCAGATTTAATCCTCTCATTCTCTAAAGTCTGATCCCTATAACTAACATGAACACTTTTCAGATATACTCTTAACTCAGATATATTATCAGTATCATAAGCATAAGTAGTTAGGGGTACCTTATTTTCAGAAGATTCAGTCTCATCTCTGACAGTTGCCATAAGAGCATAGTTTTCTCCATCATCAGAGTCTGAAGTATCTGCCCAGTCTCTGCCTTTAGAGATGAGTGCTTTCTCAGATTTGCCTTTCTTGCACTCTGGAGCATAATGACCCATCTCCTTACACTTGTAGCACTGGATTTGAGACTTATCCTTCTTGCCAGTCTTGTTCTCTTTTCCATCAGACTTTCTGAAACTTCTTCTTTCAGGGTTTGAATCTTTCCTTGAGAATCTCTTTCCTTTCTTGAAGTTCTTGAATCCCATCTTCTTAAAGGTCTTCACCATCAATGCAGCCATTTGCATCAACTCCTCTTCATCATCCTCAGAGTCAGAAGCTTCATCAGAGTTTGAGTCATCATCAGAGTTTGATGACTCACTTTCAGATTTAATAACTAAAGCCTTTCCCTTGGCTTTCTTCCTTGATGATTCCTTCTTGATGGGCTTCTCCTCGACTTTGAGAGCAACAGATTTTGTCTTCTTGCTGGACCTCCTGTTTCTTTGTTCTATCTCAAGTTCATGAGTCTTTAACAATCCATAGATCTCATCAAGATCTGTATCAGCAAGATCATAATTATCTCTGATTGTTGTTGTCTTTAAATCCCACTTTTCAGGTAGAGATAACAGAAACTTGAGATTGGACTCTTCAAGTTCATATTCCTTATCTACCAGAGACAGATCGTTCAACAGTTTGCAAAATCTGTCATAAGTCTCAGTCAAGGTTTCATTAGTTCTTGAATCAAAGTGCTCATACTCCTGTGTGAGTATTGTTTTTCTGTTCTTCTTAATAGCACCTGTTCCCTGGCATCTGACTTCTAAAGCATCCCATATCTCTTTGGCAGTTTTGCAGCCAATTACTCTGTTAGACATTACATTATCTAAAGCACTGTGGAGAAGATGTCTAACCTTTGCATCCTTTGCAATTGATGAGATATCTTCAGGAGTCATATCTTTCTTTTCCTTTGGAACAGTCTTTTGTGCTTGACCATCAACAACAGGGGACAATTTAGTTGGCATATGAGGACCATCATTAATTCTGTCAAGGTATTCTGGATCTGTAGCTTCCAGAAACATGGTCATCTTCACCTTCCAAATCGGATACTCTACTGGCCTGAGAATTGGAACCCTGATTGTTTCATATCGACTCACAGAATTGGGCTTAACCTGTTCAGCCTTAGGAGCAGTTTGATTTTCTTCAGACATGATTAATACTGTGTTTAAATCGTAAAACTGTATATATTAAACAGCCTTGGCTCTGATACCAATTGTTAGGCCGAATACACAATATAATCAAGTATGTATGAGAATAACAATAATTAAGAACACTGTTTATGAATCAATAAACTGTATTTATATTAACAGCTTCTCTCTTTATGATGTTAATTAATCACAAAGAGCTTCTAGGTTACAAGAATAATATATCAATATTCGCGTCCCTTCTAGGGAAAACCTATCTGTGTTTATATAGTACACAGCTACATACAATCCTTATCTAATTGATATTCCTACAAGTTAGCTATACAAAACTTATCAATTAAGGATTTCTTCTTATCTTCTATTCCGTCTCCTTAGCTGTATCAATATATTCTGCTTCTTTCCATCTTCAGAATATATTGCTTCTAGAATCTTCAATTCAGCACCGACAGCTAATTCAACTTTCACCTTGTCAGACTTTAAATAAACTCTGACCGGCTACCTTTAAACTCTTCACCCTGTCAGAGTTTAACTAAACTCTGACTGGCTTCTGATAAACTCTTGTCAGTACCTGTTGCTTAAACACTGATAAACAAACATTAGCAATTATATCTAACATGATGAAAATCTAGCTAATCATCCTAGCTAGATGTTGCGTTCCAAACCAATCAAACTAGCAAATTTTGTTCAGCTAGTTGTTAATGTTTCTTAAAGTGAACTAGTTATTATATCACTAAGTTCAACTTTCAGTCAAATTTATATAAGTGAATTCACGATGCATTTGTATGCAGTGAAGTATGGTGGGAAGATTTTCAAACGATAATTTGATTGAGACCAAACCAGGTTGCCCCCTCAGCGAGAATTTTTATAAAGTTTTTTTTTATATATAAAAAGCATTCTGTTGCTTGAAGTATTCTTGGTACCATGCAAGTATTTTCCTTAGTATTTGGAAAAAGAGAGTGTTGAAGCTTAGAGCTAAAACAAATGAGCCCGATAAATTATGAATCGAAGTTTACGAAAATTGCCAAGGTTTGTTCCGCATGATGCGAATTCAGAATAACGAAGTGTTCAAAATGACTGATTATGTTACCTTGGTTAATGAAACGACTATGATAGAAATGGAAGCAAAGTGGACGAGAAAGAAATGGGCATAAAGAAAATAGAGTATGAAACGCGAATAGATTGAGGAAGAAAGAAAGTAAGAATTCAGATTGTCGCAAGAGGAAACGATTGACCTTGAAGGATGTGAAACTTGTTTAGCGACTGTGATGGATACGAAACGGGAAGTACCTAGTGTACAGAATATCCCCGTGGTTAACGAATTCGAGGATGTATTTCCAGAAGATCTTCCGGGGTTACCACCCGATAGAGAAATAAAGTCTGGTATAGAATTAGCTCCAAGAACAGCGCCAGTTTCGAAGGCCCCGTACTGACTAGCTCCAGTCGAGATGAAGAAATTAGTCGCTTAATTGTAGAAATTGTTAGGGGAAGGAATGATAAGACCAAGTGCGTCACCGTGGGATGCACCCGTGTTATTGGTGAAGAAAAAGGACGACAGCATGAGGTTGTGCATAGAGTATCGAGAGCTAAATAGGCTAATTGTTAAGAATGAATACCCCTGCCAAGGATCAGTGATTTGATCGATCGGCTGCATGATGCAGTTAAATTCTCGAATATTGATTAAGAACTGGATACCACCAATTGAATATTAAGCCTGAGAACGTACCCAAGACTGCGTTTCGCACCAAGTATGGACACTACGAGTTTTTAATAATGTCGTTTGGGCTGGCGAATGCCCTTGCAGCTTTCATGGACGTGCTGAATCGACTTTTCAAGAAGTATTTGGATAAGTATGTCATAGTGACATCGGCAATATTTAGGTTTACCTCAAAGACCGAGGAAGAACATGCAGAACATTTGAGGATCGTGTTAGAAGTACTGAGGAGAGAAAAGTTATATGCCAAGTTCTCAAAGTGCGAGTTTTGGCTAAAGGAAGTACAATTTTAGGACATGTGGTCAACAGTAAAGGAGTACTGGTTGACCCTGAAAAGATAGGAGACGTTTCAAACTAGGAAAGACCAACCACACCAACCGAGGTGAGTAATTTTGTGGATTTAGTCGGATATTACCGAATATGTGTACAAGATTTTGCTAAGATAGCAGCCCCAATGACCAGACTTACTCGAAAGACTGAAAAAGTTGAATGGATCGAGAAATGTGAGAAAATTCCCAGGAATCATAAGGTGTATTTTACCAAGTTGGGATTCCAAATGTTCAAGAAATGAAAGATGCTAAATCTTCAGAATGACTAATAAGAAGAACTGAAAGGATGAAGTTTGAAGTCACGAGAACATAAAGGATTATTTAAAGGTCCTGAATGAGCCAGAACGAATTAAGGAATAAAGATCTGTCATAAAGAGACAGCTACACCGAGAGTGCAAAAAGTTAAAGAAAGTTAAGGAAATGTTATAAGTGGTCGGATAAATAAAAGGATGTATCGATTGGTAAATAAATATTGGATATGTCAGAAAATGAAGGCAGAACAAAGACCTAGTTGACTATCACAGTTAATAGAGATTCCTGATTAGGAATGTAATTTTACTATAATGGATTCTGTGATAGGATCAACAAGAATCAAGTCGGACTATGACGTCAATTGAGCTATAATTGATGGATCAAATGAGTCTACTCAAATTTTGTTATCATCAAGAGATTGTTAGCCGAAGAGTTACGAAAGAGATAGTTGGGTGACGTGGAGTTCCAGTCACCATCGTGTCAGATAAGAACCAATGATTGAACTCCCGATTCGGGAGGAGTTTTCCAAACACGTTTGGCAACGAGATTGAGTGCGAGTTCTACGTAGGATCCGCAGACCGACCGAAAGAAACATTTCAGACAACCGAAGTTACGGTAAGTGTTGTACCGCCGATTGCAAGAATAATCGAATGTTGATAGAAAATGGGTGTATATGAACATAGCCAGAATTGGCTTATATAAAGCGTCCAGTAGATATCACAGACCGGAATGAGAAAGTGTTGTAATGAAACCAGAGAGTTGAAGAGTCAACCTGAAAACTGGAGATTTCTATATTGAAAGAGTAACCTCAGCTATTTTCTTAGATTCCGGGACGGAATCCTTTTAAGGAGGGGAGACTGTAATAACCCTAAATTTTGGACTTAGTTAAAAAAAAATTTATTTGATGAATAGTAAAATCCTGATGAATAGTATATTTCTGAACCGAAAAAGATTTTCAGACCACCCTATGTACGAGTCGGGATAATGAACTTTCGAAGTCGTATTAGTGATCTACTATGAAAATGAAGGAATGCAAAAGCTGTCAGAATCAGAAAAAGAGCATTTTCTGTTTTCTCCGAAATTTCACCTATTACTGATGGATTAATCATTATTTAAATATATTGGAGGATTTTATATTATCAATTCCATGGATATGGATTTATTAAAAGTATTAAGATATCAAGAACGTTTACGGTAAACTACTTCGATAGAACACTTAAGAAATCCCTGCGAACGTTCAACGAGATTAAGCCGTAACCGAACAACGTGACACTTAGTGGATTAAACACAAGCATGGAAGTAACATGTAACAATATAAAATCAAGGAATGCAATATATAAGCTGTAACGTATTGATTTTATTAAAAGGACACAAAGACGATCCAATTGGTGGAAGAAGAAAAACCAAGGTGTCATGCATGAAAGTCAACCAGAAAGCTAATGGTGTATTTGCAACATTGGCAAAAATGGGGTTGTTTGATGAGAGGCCAACACTTGGACTAATGAGAGAGAAACAAGTGGACCAATGGGTGGTTAACAACACAAAAGAAAAGATGCATCCAAGTTGAAAAACAAAACAAAAGTAAGATGAGCAAAAGCTCTCCATTCTGCCAAACAAGAGTACAACTCAAATCAAAATTCATATCTCCACTTCTATCCATCCATAAATCACCAAATTTTTACCGTAGCTTCTCCACTCCATGGGTAAGGTTCGTTCAATATTTCATGGCAAACAAAGGGGTGTAGCCTAGTCAAATCCCTTCCCCAAGTTGAATATTCCAATCTGCCCTGTTCCTGGCAGTTTCTGCCATCGATCTTAAAACGCCCATAAGTAGAGCTTCAAGCATTCCCTGGTGATGATCTAGGACTCAAAACAAAGCCCTTGAAGATCAGAAGGTGTGGTAAAAGATTTGAGAACGAAACTCTTATTTTTCGATTTTATATGATTTTTACAAGATGGTGTGTTCTAGGATGATTAGTTACTAACTTAGCTTTCATATTTTGTTTCTTGATGGTTTGGCTTCCAAAGGATGTTCTAAGCAAGGTTTAAGAGTTGTAAAGTCTTTAGAGCACTTCTAAGCTTCAAGTCAAGGTATAAATCTTTGGAAACCCCTTTGATGAATATTGTTCTTTAATGGAGTTTTGATGTGGTATGCATGTTTAGAGGCATGAATCTTGTGTGGTTGTTATGAAAATGGAAAAATAAGTATTGTAGCTCCAAGACCTGTTGAGGCAGTGAGGAAGATGATGAATGGTGTACATGAGTCTTGGGTGTTGGTTGAATGCTTATTTGGGTTGGTTAAAAATTGGATTATTCGATTTTAAGCCGTCGTAATGCCCGATTTTCGATAACTCTAAAAACTGCCTAGAATCCGAAAACCTAACTGCCTCTTTTGGTTCAGTAATGAACATGAGTGTGTAGAGCTTTGTTTCTTGTTTACGTGAGCGCAAGAATCATGTCATTTCGATTAACGGTTTAGGAGAAACATGTGTTTTAGTGTAAGGCGTTGGTAAAAACCAAACCGTGCCACTTAGTCAACTTTGAGGCTATGATCGAACCACCTAGAGGCCATAATAAAATGTGAAACTTTGTGATAACATGCTAGGTATGTTTAGGAAGACCCTCGAAAAGATTTCGTGCTAAAAGGATTAAATCTCAATTTTATAAAAATGCGTGAGCGAGCATGCTCGAGTAGAAGTTCTTAAGGAGTTAACTTGAAAATGGACTTTGTACTTGAGATAGTATATACTTAGTATGGTGAAAGCGTTTAAGTTATTAATCTTGAACCTTGTGTTGATTCTAGATTACTGGACCAACCTGAGACTTATTGCTACTTCGGGATTTCCAGGCAAGTTACTAAAACCTTACTCTATTGTTCAAAGTAGGTATATTTTCAAATGTATAATACTTGGTTATTCAAATGTTTATGTGTACTCTTTGTTCCAAGTATCGTGCAAGTTTCTCAAAACCCGAAGCTCTAGCATTCGACTATATTTTTTTTAAACTGTTGTTGTAATATGACTGCTACAAATGCACGAACAGTTTTACTTATCGTATAAGCTTTCAAATGTTGAACGGTTGTTCATATGCTATTTATCGATATAGATATAAACTGGAGTACACGAGGCTCTACGATGTAGAGCGTACTATATTCTACTTATCAAAATATTTAATTCCTATTGATGCAAGTTTTCGAAACCTATGCTTACTGTTGTTGTGATAATAAAATGCTTTCATATATGATATGCAAATGAGAGGTATACATGTTTTATTCTCAAGTACATTGCGATATATAAATTGCATGCTTGTCTTCGAACTGCTAATTATAGTGATACTCGAGGTTATGATTTAATTATGGGCTCTAAGCTAAATATGGGATATTAGTTAGAAGCCAGGTTTTTATAAATGCCCTGGGTAAAGGGTGTATGATTTTATTCTTTAGACCGGAAGTAGTTATATTTTCTGTATATGTTAAAGATTATTTTTCCGATAAAGATATCGGGTAACTGTTATTCGATGATTATTTATTTAATGAATATTAATTTTGAATATTCATTTAATCCTTATTTATTTAATGAATATTATTTTGAATATTCATTCAATCATTATTTATTTAATGAATATTATTTTTGAATATTCATTTAAGGTTTATTTATTTAATAAATATTATTCGATTATTTATTAAATACTTTTAACACGTTTTAAAATGAGTTATATTATTTAAAGTTTACCCTCGACCTTCAATACCTATGAAGGATATTCTAAGCGGTATTATTAATTATTTTAAATCAAGGGGAGGTTCCCAAACACTGTTTTTTTCATTTAAATCTATCTTTTAAGAGGATTTAAATACTTGCTCAACTACCAAAAATATGGGAAACCTGATTTAGGTGACTGATACTCATTTTAAACTCTCAACTCAAAACTGTCAGGGGACAGATATTTTCTCGGGGCAATTTAATTGCTGCAAGTCAAATGTTGTGTTACCACCTCAACGATCGAGGGGTAAATTGATGGAACAAGTCGATATCCATTAACAAGCAATAGCTTGGGAAATATTGGAGAATCTTCCTTTCCAACCTAGATATAACTACATAGTGGAGTCGTATCAACAAGTATTACACTTGGGGAAAGGGGGGCGATCTTTACGTTTCAGAGTCATGGATTTCATCCGAACTAGGAGCAGTGTAAGAGGTCGAGTCGCGCCGACCCATCAATTATTATTGCCCCAAATGGGCCGGGAGATCCAGAAAGGCGGTAGACAATGTCAGGCTGTCGTGTTCTTCCATCTACATGTAGAAAACATTTTTAGTTGTACGACCTGCTACTAATCATAGTGAGGTTGGGACAACTGGCGCGGTGATTACTCCAGTATTGGTTCATCATCCAATTTGGATAATTCTGCAACATGTATTGAAAGGGACTAAGGATAACACCCTTGGTTCAGGTTTACCGATCATGTTGGCAGGGGGTTCATCGTCCAATTTGGATAATTCTGCAACATGTATTGAAAGGGACTAAGGATAACACCCTTGGTTCAGGTTTACCGATCATGTTGGCAGGGGGTTCATCGTCCAATTTGGATAATTCTGCAACATGTATTGAAAGGGACTAAGGATAACACCCTTGGTTCAGGTTTACCGATCATGTTGGCAGGAGGTTGAAAAGTGTTCAAAAATTGAAGTTACAATAAATCCATGCAACTTCATCTTTTATTTTATGAGTTATGACTCTGATAAAACCTTACTCAGATTATATATGCATAAGTGGATTTTGGGTTACGGAATCATTATATTAATTTTCCTCATAACTTCATCTTTTATATTATGCTAGTATTTTATCCGTTTAATGCGTAGCATGTGGTTATAAAGATATTGAACTGTATGGTATTTTGAATCAATAAATAGGCTTTAAGCCTTGATTCTAATGTTAACCTCTATTTTAAAAAGATATGTCTTGAGTCTTGGTTTACCATACTGATACCAAGGATTTCCTAAAGGATTTACGAAGAGTATATGAGTATGATTATAAGTCATACGGTATTTTAAACGGTATACTATTTTGGGGTTAGACCCTAGTAGTGATAAAAGCTTTGATCCCATATGGATTATCTCCCTAAAAGGTTTAAAGATTTAAACTGGGATAGATTTCTTGCTGAGCACTATTAGCTCATTCTTGCTTTATTAAATATTTCAACATGAGGAAAACATTGCCGAATCCACCTCGTGTTACGAGAGCAAGGGAATGGAGAGACCACCCTGGAGTTAGCTGATGCAGGATGGATACTGTCGGTGTGAGCAGAATAGTTGCAGCGTGAATTAGTGAGAATTATTTTGAGTGGGTTTGTATTACTAAACCTTGTATAGAATTGTGAGGTCTATTATTGTAACTTCAGGTAGAGGTTGTAAATAATAGATGAGATCCTGGATAGTACATTTGGGTTGTAATAACAAATGTTGATAATTGTTGCTCATTTCCAAGGCTATAACTTGTGTGTGTGTGCGTAAGTGATTGGGGTCTTTGGAGTTGTATTATAAGAATGTTGTAAGTAATGCAGGTATTGTATCATTGATGGAGCGTGACAACCCAGATTCCTGACCCCGGATCTGGGGGTGTTACATCAGACTGGACCTACAATGGTCAGGAGGGATTCTATACCTTGTCTCGTTCCACTTCGACGCATACCCGCAGCACCGCGATCTCAGGCTTCAGTTTCCGGACCTATGTTCCAGATCACTGATCCACCAGTTCCACATCACCATTATCAGAGGATGAGAGAGGAGAGGGATTACTTTCATAGATAGGTGTCAGAGATGCGTTCAACAGAGGCAGTTGTAGCCCGAGATAGAGATAGATTCAGAAATCAGATAGTTGATACACGGATGAGACTTAGAGTTGTGAGGACATTGGTAGAGACGAGATTGCATGGACTAGCTACTAGCAGAGAGGGAGAGACTACAACAGGGATGAGAGAGATTTTGGACTATGCGATGAGAGAGATTGGGGAGATTGCCGGACCAGCACTATGGGAGATTAGAGATGATGATCCGTGAGCAGGAGTAGATGAGATGGAATGTTATGGAAATGGATGGATTCTAGTCAGAGATTACATATATGCATAGTATAGTATCAGCAGTGCACCAGGCCTATAGTATCGTCTTGGATTGTTGTTGTACTGTTGATCGGCAGTTATAGTTCAGCTATAACATATTTCACTTTTGAAAGCATTCTACGCTTGTATCGAATCTTATTATATATGATCATTACTTTTGCAGAACTGTCATTATTTTCCTGTCGTTCTAATTCAGCACCATGATTGCTATTCTATTTATCGCAACAGTTGTCTTTGTATATACCGTTGGAAACTTGTAACCGCCACGGTACCCTTTGACGATTTGTAAACCCTTGATTCTAACAACAATACTCTTTTTTTTCATTTATAAATTGTTTGATTAAATCAGTTATTGTTTATTCATCAGCAATATGCCACCTAGGCGAAACACGCGTGCGAATAATTCCACTGACCGAGAAGGTCAACAGAATACACCCCCGACGGGTCATTTAGATCCGGTTGTAATACAACTTTTGAACACCCTTACTCAACAAACTACTGCGTTAGCAGAACAACAACAACAGATTCAACAGCAGTTGCTACAGCAACAACAGTATCAGCAGCAGCAGTATCAGCAGCAACAACATCAACAGCAACAGCATCAGCAGCAGCAACACCAGCAGGTAGTACCCGTGGTTACGTTCAAATCGTTTCAAGCAGCGAAACCTCCAGAGTTTAAGGGATCTGCTGATCCAGTTGAGGCAAAGGCATGGTTGAAGGAAATGGAGAAAGCTTTTACATTGATAGAGGTAACGGGAGAGAAGAAAACTGAGTATGCTAGTTATTTTCTGAAAAATGAGGCAAGCTATTGGTGGGAAACTAGAAAGGCTTTGGAACCAGAAGGGTTGGTTACGTGGGAGAGATTTACAGAATTGTTCTTAGAGAAGTATTTTCCTGACTATATGCAAGATCAAATGGAGTTGAAGTTTCTAGAACTAAAGCAGGGTAGTATGACTGTTTCTCAATATGAGACCAAGTTTACTGAGTTGTCTAGGTTTGTTCCGACATACGTGGAAACGGAGAAGAAGAAGGCCAAGAGGTTCCAACAGGGACTGAGGTCATGGATTCGTAGTAAGTTAGCAGTTTTGGAACTAGATACATATGCAGCCGTAGTACAGAAGGCAATGACTGCGGAGGGAGAAAGTGATTCATACATGAGAGAGAAAGAGAATAAGAAAAGAAAGATAGGGGCATCCGATAAGGTACAGCCACAGGGAGATTTTCAGGGTCATTCAAACAGGAAACCAGGATTTCAGATGAGTAGAGGTTCCAATTTCAGGAAGACAGATACCGGAGATGCAGGACCAATCAATGTTCCATCCAACAACGATCAGCAAGTAGTTTCCAGACCTCCACTGCCAGAATGTAAGACATGCAGGAAGAGACACCCCAGAGTATGCCACAGATTGAGTGTTACATGTTTTAACTGCAACCAAAAGGGTCATTATTCCAGGGATTGCAAGACAGGCGTTGTGTGTTATCGATGCAAGAAACCAGGTCATATGATTAAGGATTTCAGGGCACCAGTAACCGTGAACAACATGATTCGAGCGATAGAGGCACCTCCAGCTGTCAATGATCAGCCGCAAGCCAGGACGTATAACCTAACGATGAGGGAAGCAGATTGTGACACTGATGTGATAGCAGGTACACTTCTAATGAATTCAGAAGCTACTAAGTCGTTTATTTCTGAGACGTTTGCTCGTAATTCAAATTGCATAATGGAACCTTTAAGTGGGGTGTTGAACATAGAGATAGTTAACCGAAATCGTATACCAGTCAGTTTATGTTGTCTACGTTGTGAAAATTGAGATTCTAGGGAATTGTTTTTATGTCGATTTGTTACCCTTAAGTTGAGAGAATTTGATGTGATCTTAGGAATGGATTGGTTAACTGAGTACGATGTGCGCATTAATAAGACTGTAGCGTTAGTTAGAATATTGTGGAGAAGGTCTAAGGTAGGAGAGTGTATTTGGGAATTAGAGAGTAAAAGATGTTAGAAGAGTATCCCCAGTTGTTCCTTGACTTGATTCTGAGGACAGAATCCTATTAAGGGGGGAAGGATGTAATATCCGTGAATATTTTTTTTTATATATATATATAAACTATATTTTTGTGGAGAATAATTATTGTGGGATATTTGGAGTATTAATAAGTTACGGTTATGAAGTGATTATGTGTCATTTGGTGAGTCGAAAGCCCCTTCCAAATATTTCATCATTTGGAATCTTATTCAGTTTTGAGCCTCGTTTTGAAAATTCAAGGGCCCCGTTGAAATTTTGTACATCCTTATTATCCTTTCGTCCTTCATATTCGAATTGTTATCGAAAGAATTATTCGTATCATTTCATCTCTATTTATTTGATCTTGTCAGTGTAATTCGTTTTGTTCAAAAAGGGAAAAATTGTTCCAAACCCTAATTGTCCAGGGTGACGGATATGTCGTTTATATCAATATTTCATCTGTTATAGCCCCAGTATTCTTGAGCATTAGTTATATAATTATATGTATTGATTTGGATAATTATCATTCTTTGTAGATAATTATCTTTTCGTAAAACGTGTTTTTAACCTAATTAGGGTTTTTAAACGATCCAGTGGATCTATATCGATCCAAAAATGTTGTTTAGGGTATTATTTTTCACTAAGTATAAAAAGGAGAATCGTACATTATACCTCATATAATCCGTATTACAAATATACAAAAATACAAAATTCCCGAACCGTGTTCTTCGTGTTCTTGAATAATCGAACCAACTTTTGAAGGTGTTATTGAAATCCAAATCCAAAGTTCAAGTACTCAAATCAAAGATCTTGAGCTCTAGTTTCAGAATCTTTCAACCTCATCTGGTAATTTTTCGATTTATTATGAAGTTTTCAATATTCGAATTAAAATTAGGGTTTATGTTCGAATTGGGGATTTTCATTCTGTTGATTCTCCGTTCAATTGGTTGCTTCCAACATGTTCCTAGGGTTCTAATTATCAAGAATCCATTCTTTAATTTCATGTTTGTGTTCGATTTTGAGAAATTCAATTTCTAGGGTTTTGCCCGATTTTTCTTTTTAATAGTCCGTTCATATGAATGATCTGACATTGTTTTTGATAGAGGGCTTTTGTTGTATGTGTTCTTAGCTTCATTTTAACATAAAGAACGTAGAGTTTCATGTAAGATTCTGGTAGATCGGAAAATTTGTTGAGCTCGCCGGAATTTGGTCGGGATTGAATTTCCGGCTACGTTTTTGGTTTGTTTTTGATCGGAATGAATATCTGAGTTTGTAAGGAATGTTTTGGTATAAAAAGCCCCAATTTTTAGTACGTTTTTGAGTTGCCGGATTCTGGGCAGGTCGCGACCCGGATTGTTCTTGGCGACCCGTGACCCGACCCGTTGACCCGTTTTCTGACCCGGTTTCAATCTTCAAAACCCTAATTCAATTTCAGAAAACTGTTTTTGAATTTTATTTTAAAAATAATTCGAAAATAGTTTAAAATCTTTAAAAAATTCATATTTTATTTTTAAAAATATATTTTTTAATTCAGAAAAATTCTGGAAAATTATATTTATTATTTTAAATTCGAAAATTGATTAAACTTAATTATTTTAATTATTTTTAATTAATAATTGATTTATTTAATTAATTGGTTAATTCTTTTAAATAGTTAATTCTTAAAAATTAATTATTAATTAGATTTAATTAATTAAAAATTCAGTTTAATTATTTTCAAACCTGTTTTATTATTTAAAAATAGTTTGAGCATTTAAAGAGTGTCAATTAATTTTATTAATTGATTTATTTGTGTTAGATCAGGATTCAATGATCATCAGGAGATAGACTCTACTGATCAGGATTGCTGACGTCATCAGGATTGCATGGTCGTCAGGATCAAGATGCATATCAGGACTGGGATCAGGATTGATCATCAGGACTGGAAGCTGATCAAGATTCCTACTTCGAGATATATTTGGAGTCTAGTTAAATAAGGATATTTATCCTGTTGGTTCCTGGTCTGTAGGAATGTAGCTATCGATTAAGGATAGGTTTCAATCTTTGTGATTGATTAGGACTTATCATTGATAGAGAAGCTGTGTAGTATATAAACACAGTTTAGGTTTTGATATCAATGTACATTGATCGAGATCAATAGCATACACGAGTATCTTTGTAACCTAGCAGCTCTCAAGAACATCAGAATTTCTTGAGAGAGTTTGTAACAGTTTTATATCAGATTTAATAAAGCTGTTATCTTTCTTTCATATTTGTGATATATATCTTACTTAGTCGAGAATCTTATACAATTGTATTCAACCCCCCTTCTACAATTGTTTATTACTAGGCAACAATTGGTATCAGAGCAAACTGGTTTAATTTTGAATCAGATACGATCTAAGATGTCGACAACTAAGTATGAAAGCATGAAAATTCCCATCCTGAAGAAATCAGAATATCCAACATGGAGAGTAAAGATGTTGATGTACCTGGAGGCTATGGATCCTGACTATTTGAACAGGATTCGTGACGGACCATATATACCTACGAGGATTATAGATCGAACAGAAACTGTACCTGAACATTATGTGGTCAAGGCCAAGAGTGAATGGACTCCAGAAGAAAAAGCTCATGTGCTCAGAGAACCAAAGATAAAGAATATTTTGCACAGTAGTCTTGATGCCGTCATGTCAAACAGAGTGATTGCATGCAAGTCTGCAAAAGAAATCTGGGATACCATGGAAACTCAGTGCCAGGGATCTGCATCTGTCAAGAAAAACAGAAGGGCTCTTTTGATTCAAGAATATGAACAATTCGATGCAAGACCTGATGAGAGCCTGACTGATCTATATGATAGATTTCTGACACTATTGAACAGTTTATCTTTAGTTGACAAGGAATATGAAACTGAAGATTCTAACACCAAATTTCTAAGAGCTTTACCTGAAGAATGGGATACTTAGACCTCGATCATTAGACACCAGTATGATCTCAACACTGTGTCTCTTGATGAAGTCTATGGGATGCTAAGAACTCATGATCTTGAAGTTCAACAGAGGAAGAATAAGAAGAGCAGCAAGGCAAAATCTATTGCTTTGAAAGCAGAGGATAAATCAAAAGGAAAAGCTATGGAGGTCTCTAGAAGAAAATCAAGAATAGTTGAGTCAGATCCTGATGACTCATCATCAGATACTGATGGCAATCCTGATGCCAATACTGATGGTGACTCTTCTGACTCAGACATAGAAGAGATGGTTGCTATGATTGTCAGAAATTTCAAAAGGATGAAGTTCAGGAAGAATATAAGACAAGGCAACTTTCAGAAAAGGACCTTCAATGCAGACAAAGACAAGTATATCAAAAAGGATAGCAAGAGTAGCAAATTTGACAAGTCAAAGGTTAGATGCTACAAGTGTAATGGTATGGGTCACTTTGCTTCAGAGTGCAAGAAAACAAAGGCACTCATCACATCAAGGATTGGATGGACTCTTCCTAAGAATCTGATACTGAGGTGGTCAACTATGCTCTAATGGCCAATACTGATGATACTGCTATTCCTGATGATAAGGTACTCAATACTGTCTTTGATTTTGATACTGATAATGCTTCTGAGTTAAGACGTTTTCTAAAGTCATTGCATATTAGCTTTAGAAGTCAAACTGTTGAGAATTCTAGAATCTTATCTGAGATGTCTGAACTTAGGAAAATGAATGAGCATCTAGAAGCTGAATTTTCTCATATGCAAAAAGTACAGATAGAATGTGATAATGATAAACACATGTTTTTAGAGATGAAATCTAAATGTACTGCTCTAGAAAAGGAACTTGAATATGATAATGAGAAAATCAGAACCTGGACAGACTCTGGTAGAAAATTTAATGAGATTAATACTTCTAAGAATTGGAAAGAGTGTCTAGGGTATAAGTCAGATGAAGATACGAAATTTAAGGAGAAAGTTGTTATTGATGAGACAGTTAGTCCAAAAACCTATAAACATGTTATAGACAAACCAAATCTAAGATTATTCCTGTTGATTTTGTTTTTGGTAAGGATTCCAATTCAACTTTTGAAAAGGGATCTACTTCTGTTCAAAGATAAATCTTGCAAAGTCTAAACCTGTCTTGAATAAAGTCTCTAAGAATGTAGGTTTACTGTCTCAGAAACAACTCAAGGATAAAATCTGTGAGGTTACAAATAAGAAAAAGGAAGCTACTGTTAAGAGGAACATGAATGGTAAAATTGGGATTAATAAAGAGAATGGTTATAAGTATATCCCAAATGCACCTAGGAAAAGTTGCTTTAACTGTGCTAACTCTAATCATCTTGCTATTGATTGTAAAAAGAGTTTAAAGAAAAATACTGAAATTCCTATTTCTGATGTCAGGAGTAGATCAGTATTTTATAAACCACAGGAGTCCTGTTTTCATTGTGGTAGTATATGGCATTCTATTTATAGTTGTAAAGATTATCATGATTTGTACTATAACTTTTATGATCCATTGCCTAAATTTGATAAAAGTACAAAGTCTGGTAGAATTGAGAATGTCAAGCTGGAACATGCTTTTGTTAATACTGATACTGACAAAGCAAATCTTGATGGAGTAAATCTTGTCAGGACTGCTAAAGTCAAAAAGTCTTCTGCTGCTAAAGTTAATAAATTGCATGGAAAAGGAACCCAACATGAATGGGTTCCTAAATGTTCTAATTAGTGTGTTTCTATTCTGATTGCAGGGAAAAAGGAAAAATGTGTTAGTCATGGATAGTGGATGCTCTGTGCACATGACTGGAAACAAAGCCCTGTTATCAGAATATGAGGAAAAAGCTGGCCCAACCGTGTCTTATGGAGATGGCAACATTGGACAAACTTTGGGATATGGCAATATAATCATTGGAAATGTCATCATTGAAAAAGTAGCTCTAGTGAAGGGACGAAAACACAACCTGTTGAGTATTAGTCAAATCACTGACAGAGGTTATCATGTCAACATCTATTCCACACATTGTGAAGTAGTCAGCAAAGAATTAGGGAAGATTGCATTGACTGGCTACAGGCATGGTAACATTTATGAAGCCAACATTCTCTCAAATACTGATGACTCCCCTACATGTCTCATCAGTAAAGCTTCAGTAGATGAAAGTTGGAATTGGCACAAAAAGCTTTCTCATCTCAACTTCAGCAATATCAATGAGTTGGTTAAAAAATATTTAGTGAAAGGATTACCAAAAGTGTTATATACTCCTGAAAGACTCTGTGATGCATGTCAGAAAGCAAAACAGAGAAGGACATCAATCAAGAGTAAATCTGAATCCTCAATTGAAGAACCATATCACATGCTGCATCTTGATCTATTTGGTCCAGTCAACATTATGACCATCAGTAAGAAAAGTTACACTCTTGTAATTGTTGATGAATATTCTAGATTCACCTGGGTGTATTTTCTCCACAGAAATGATGAAACTCCTGAAATACTGTTGGATCATGTGAGGATGATTGAGACAACCACAAAGTACAAAGTCAAGATACTGAGGAGTGATAATGGTACTGAATTCAAGAATTCAAAGATGGAAGAGTTCTGCAAATTCAAAGGAATTATTCAACAATTCTCTGCTCCTGGCACACCTCAGCAAAATGGAGTAGTTGAAAGGAAGAATAGAACTCTTATTGAAGCTGGTAGAACTATGTTGGAAGAAGCAAAGCTACCTACATATTTCTGGGCAGAAGCAGTCAACATAGCATGCTATACTCAAAATCTCACATTGATAAACAGACATGGTGTTACTCCTTATCAATCACTCAAGGAAAAGAAACCAAGTTTGAAGCATTTGCATGTGTTTGGCTGTAAATGTTTTGTTCTCAGAACTCATCCTGAAAATCTAGGAAAATTTGAAACAAAGGCTGATGAAGGAATTTTCATAGGCTATCCTGCATCAAGAGCCTTCAGAGTTTTTAATTTGAGAACAAGGACTGTCATGGAGTCAATACATGTATCTTTTGATGATAAGAAGATAATTGGCTTGAATGAGGACTCTCATGATAGATTGTTATTTGAAAATGAAGCTATCAAGGAACCTGAAGAAATTGAATCATATCCTGATGTTCCATCAAATCCTGATGGCACACCAAATTCTGATGATGTCAACTCTGATGATGCAACTAATGGTAATACATCTAGTAGTGCAAATGTTGAGAGGGAGCAACAGCATTCTACTACAAGTTCAGAGTCAACTCAATCATCAGGACATAATTCTTCAGATACTGATTCAAGTGATGATCCTGATAATTCATCAGGAGGAGATAGCAATAATTCAGGGGGAGCTTCTACTCAAGCAAATTCTTCAAATCAAGATAACACCAATCCAGGGGGAGCATCTACATCAAGACATGACTTACAACCAGCAAGGAAATGGACTGCAAATCATACTCCTGATCTGATAATTGGGGATCCTGATGCAGGTGTTCAAACAAGAAGTGCAACTCAGAATGAATGTCTATACAATAACTTTCTATCCAAGGAGGAACCTAAGAAAGTTGAAGATGCACTCAAAGATGCTGATTGGGTTACTGCAATGCAAGAAGAATTGAATGAATTTGAAAGGAATGAAGTCTGGAAACTGGTACCAAGGCCAAAGAATAGGTCCATTGTTGGTACAAAGTGGATTTTCAAGAACAAGACTGATTCTGATGGAGTAATAGTCAGAAACAAAGCTAGGCTTGTTGCAAAGGGGTATTCTCAACAAGAAGGAATTGACTATGATGAAACTTTTGCTCCTGTTGCAAGACTAGAAGTCATCAGGATATTTCTTGCCTATGCAGCTCATAAGAAATTCAAGGTTTTCCAGATGGATGTTAAAAGTGCTTTCTTAAATGGTGAACTGGAGGAAGAAGTCTATGTTGAGCAACCTCCTGGTTTCATTGATCCTAAATATCCAGATCATGTGTATACATTGGATAAGGCACTTTATGGACTAAAGCAAGCTCCAAGAGCATGGTATGAAACTTTAGCTCAATTCTTACTGGAAAGTGGATTCAAAAGAGGTACTATTGATAAAACTCTATTCTATTTGAATCATGGTAAGGATTTGCTTTTAGTTCAGATATATGTTGATGATATCATTTTTGGGTCAACAAACAATAAGCTGTGTGAAAAGTTTTCTAAGCTTATGCAGTCAAGATATCAAATGAGCATGATGGGAGAAATGAGTTATTTTCTTGGTCTTCAAGTTAAACAGACTGATGATGGAATTTTTATCAATCAGTCAAAGTATACAAGAAATTTGTTGAAATGGTTTAACATGGAAGATTGTACTACTACAAGTACTCCCATAGCTACAGCTACCAAACTTGATCCTGATCAAGGTGCTGAGGTAGATGTAACTCACTTCAGATGAATGATTGGCTCTTTATTGTATCTCACTACAAGTAGACCAGATATCATGTTTGCAACCTGTCTGTGTGCAAGATTTCAAGCAAAACCTAGGGAACCTCATCTGATTGCAATCAAAAGAATTTTTAGATATCTCAAAGGCACTCCTTCACTTGGCCTTTGGTATGCAAGGGAATCAGATTTTGGTTTATGTGGTTATTCAGATGCTGATTTTGTAGGATGCAAGATAGACAGGAAAAGTACTTCAGGAAGCTGTCAATTTTTGGGTGGAAGACTAGTTTCATGGTTCAGCAAGAAGCAAAAGTCTATTTCTACTTCAACAGCAGAAGCTGAGTACATAGCTGCAGGAAGTTGTTGTGCTCAGATTATGTGGATGAGAAATCAGTTGTTAGATTATGGCCTGGCATACTCAAAAATCCCTATTTATTGTGATAACCAAAGTGCTATTGCAATGACAGGAAATCTAGTTCAGCATTCTCTTACTAAACACATCAGTATTAGATATCACTTTATAAGAGAACAGGTTCTGGAAGGAACAATTGAACTACACTTTGTTCCTACTGATCAACAACTAGCTGATATATTCACCAAGCCACTGCCTGAAGCTACTTTCAATAAGTTGGTGAATGAACTTGGAATGATGAACCTTGAGAATTTTTGAGGAAAAATACAGAGAGGAAATCCTGATGACTGTCAAATCCTGATGGTCGTTCAGAGAGGTATGTAATTTTGATCAAATCCTGATAGGACTCAATCCTGACAGGAAGTCAACTGGTCAATCTTGATGCTCAGATACTAAAGCTGGTGTTAAAACCAGAGGTGTTAAGAAATTGGAAATCAACAGCGCTGGTATTCTCTGGAAAATAAAAGTTATACTTAGTCTCTGATTAAGTATTCAGTTTTACTTATGAATCTCAATTTATTTTCTAAGAGATAATTATTCTTCATGTTATATATCAAATGATGTGTTCTAAAAATTTGTGCAGGAAAGATAAGAAGGAAAAGAACAATTGAGAAAATTAATAATTTTCATTAAATCTTGAAGATTCATTACAAATGAAAATGGAAATTACATATTCTTTTCCTAGTCTATTTTTCTACTCAAGAACACGTGCCCTGCAAATAAGCATGAACGCTCCTGAGCAGCTTCACAGTCCATCAGGATTGGAAGGTCTCTTGTTCCATCCTTAAAGGACAAGGAGGGGCGCTGATGCACTTGAAGGCGGATCATCTCCACCGGGATGTTTCCACGCTTGCACCTTACAAGAAATACAAGCATCACGGATTCTCTTCTTCTTCCTCTCCAGCTCTCGCTCGAGCTCCTCATCCTCATCCTCTTCATCATCCTCATCGTCTTCATCCTTTTCATCATTGACAATGATGAGATTGTCAAGAGGATTCCAGTCAGGATTGGCCTGCTGGAAGTTGTGCCAAAGCACATCAGCCATTGCATTAACAAAGGCTTCGTGTTCCTGAGGGTCAGGAACAGGTTGAGGCTCTTCATTTTCTGCTATTTCTGCAAGAACCTGATCCAACTCCTGCCAGATTAACTCTAATTCATCGAGTTCTTGATCAGGTAACGCATCTTGTTGTTGGTTAGCAGCCATGGTAAAAAGAAGAAGGTAAAAGGTTTTCGTAAGTTTCTTTGTTGAGGAGAGGGTTTTTGTATTTTTGTTAGTAAATGATAATACTGTTTAACACTCTATTTTATAGAGATTATTTGTTAAGGCTGCAGGTCATTTGCTTATTCTCGAGGCGACGGTTCAGTTTTCCATGACTAATTTGCCTTGATAACTGGTAAGAATGTTTTTGTGGGTTCTACATCATTAATTTGGTGATTTTTAAATCAAAAACATTTTTCAGGATTAGTGAAATCAAATTTTGTTTCTTAAATAAAATTTTATTTTCATGACATATCGAAATATTTTTTTTAATCCTGATAAGGCAAACGGTTTCATAGGCAATGCTTTTATTCCTGATGAGGTCAGGTTTTTCTTACATCAGAAAATGCCTACTTGTTATGGATTGATTTCTAATGCTATGGGGCAAGGCCCAACACACCTTGTTCCTGACACAAGCATGCAACCTAAACAGTCTAAACAGTCAACAACCACCTCTACTGTCTCTCAAAAGACTTTAGTTGTAAAATCTAAGAAATCAGCTAGAACTGATGTGTCTGGAAGGCAATCAGGTTCAAAGGATTTTTCCCATACACCATTCACTAAAAAGAAGTTACAAGGGGGTGTACAAGGGGTCCTGGTGAAGAAAGCTGTTAAGGATGTTGAGACTGTTCCTGTTAAAAGAAAGTTAGTGCTCAGGGATGAGACTGACTCAGAGGATGATTTACCTATATCCTCTATAATGAATGTGAACAAGGAAGTTGCTGATACTGCTATTGAAGCTGTGGTACCTTCATCAAAGCCACAGAAGAAAAAGATATTATCAAAAAGCAGGTATCATATTCCTTTGACAGTGCAAATGAAGGATACTGATATTCAGACATCAAATCCTGATGAGTCATCTACTCCTGATGCTCTAGAAAATCCTGATGTTAGTATTCCTGATGCATAAACAAAAGTTGTCTCTATATCAGACTCTCCAGCCTCTCCATCTAAGAAGATCAGAGAAATTTCATGGGAAAAGGTTTCTAAGATTTCTTCTTTGGTTGGTCTTACACCTTCATTACAGAAAAAGAGGAACGCAGAGGAGTTAGTCTATCAGAGACAAAAGAAGCTGAAAGGATCAAGACCACAAGAACCTGGATTTCAAAGTGATTCAGCAGCTACTGAAGATCCTGCCACACAAGAACCACTCAATCAAAGTTTGGGTGAAGGCTTAGCTAGTGGAATGGTCACACAAGAACCATTTTCTCAAAGGGAGAATGAAGACATCAACATTCCAGCTCCACAAGAACCATCTTCTCAAAGTGAAGATGCAGGCAAAGCTACAGCTTCTGGTGAAAGATTGGTCGAGGATGCTGTCAATGAGGGAAGCACACAAGAACCTACAACTCAAAGTGTTGAAGCAGCTTCAGAACCTTATGCTACACAAGAACCATCATTCACAAATACTGATGCAAGCTTATCAAATCCTGACGGTGTTGCTCCTGATGATAGTGGTGCTCTTGATGCTGAGCCAATTCTTATACAGCCACTACAATCAAGACCAATGGACCATCCTATTACAGATTCACAGGATAAATTGAAAGGTATTGCTATTCCTGATCCTGACATTCCTCATGATACTGATGGTGATGATTCTGATGATAGTGATGATGATGATATGAATCAACTTGAGAAGGATCAGCTTGCCAGAGTTTTAAAATCTAGTCTTGGAACTAACTTTGGTTCATCAAGTACATTCATGGCTGGCAAGGCTACTATTGGAAAAGACTTCAGACAAGACTTTTCTATTCCTTCTGAGATTGATCCTGCTGCACAATTGAAAAGGCATCAATGGGAAAATGAATGGTATAGGTCTGATGAATCTGTCAGCTATCCATATGCCTTGGATCATGCGTATGATGCAGTGAAGATGATAGAGAATCCAGACTTGAAGAATCATCTGAAGGCTACTACTCTGTTATCTAAAAGCCTGAAACATGAGATTGATTCTGTCAAAGCTGCAACTAAGTTGGTGAGGGATGATATTTCTATGAGTTTTACAAAGGTGCCCACTGCTCTTCAACTAAGGATAGTGGAATCCCAAGTAAAATCTGTTGTTTCTGAACAAACCTCCATCAACAGAAGGATTGATTCTCTTGATACAAAGGTAACTGACATTCAAACCTCTCTTGCCTTAATTTTGAATATATTGTCAAATACTGATGTCAAAAAGGGGGAGAAGGTAAGTCAGACAAAATGTACACCTGATCTAGTATTAAGAAATAATGATGATGATACTGGAAATGATGGTGGTGACAAAATTCTACAAGGAGAAACCTCTGATGCTGTTGTTATGAAGACAATTCAAACTTCTCAAAGTCAAACAACGCAGTCAACTCATGTTTCTGATTCTGGAGTTAAGACAGTAAGAACACTGGTGCAATCTCAGATCCTGACGGAAGAACAAATACTGACAGGTGATCAAATCCTGATGCCTGGTCAAGTACAGACTCTTGCTACAATTCCTGAAGGAGATGAAGATGTGATTATTGATAATCCTGAAGATGCATCAAATCTATTCCAGAAGTTTACTACAAAAGATGGCAGAATTGTTACTCTATATCACACTGATAAAAGAGTTCAACAATTGTTTGCAAGAAAAGCACTCTCTACAGCAAGTGAAGAATATCCTGATCTCTCTCATGAAGAATTCTTAAGACAACAGAGAGAAGTGATGGAAAGCTTTAATAACCCTGCTCCTGCTAGAGGTAGAGGAGGCAAAGGTAGGAGAGGTGCTAGAAGAAGTAGAAGAGGTTCTTCAACTCAAACAATGCCTAGACAAACAAGATCTAGAGGTTTAAGAATAGAAGAAATTCCTGAACCTACTCAAATTCTAGTAGTTCCTGACAGGTCTACTTTTGGTGATGATGGAATTAATGAAGAAGAACCAGAATTGAGAAGAAAACCAAGACAATTAATTCTCTGCAATACAAATCAAATTGAAGATTCTAATCCTGACAATGTTCAAGATCCTGATGAATCTGAAATTCTGCAAGAAATTGAGTTATTAATCTTATCTACTGTGGTTGATTCTCACAACAAGGAAGTAGATGAAGAAGAAGAAGCCAGAAGAAGAGAAATCACAAGAAGAACAAATAGATATTTCAATCTCTATATGCAAAGGCTTAAACTTTCAAATGAAAGAAGGTGGAGAAATCCAAGCAGACGGGAATCTTTACTGGAAAGAAGCTATGCCTTTGAAAAGGGAAAGGATAAGAAGTGGAAACACATAGTACACTGAGGTGTGATACACCTATCAATTTTCAGACCGGAGGAATTATAACAAGTGCTTCATGTGTTGTTGATTTATCTGATTTGGTTAGATCAAAAGCACTCTGGCTACGAATGTTTTCAAATCTGAAGCAATTGTCAAGTAATTCAAGAGGAGGTATTGGACACAGGGATGCTGAATATCTGAATATGTCATATGTTGATCCATACTCCTTGACTGAAATTGGAGGTACTTTAACTTCTGAAAACCTGAACAATTTATTAGCTGTTGATATAGTTATAGATTGTCATGATGGTATTGAAAAGAAAGAAAAGCTTCTATACTTCATGAAAGATGGTAGTGTGAAGATTTTATCTATTCAAGATCTGCTGATGAAAACTACACAGGAACTAAAATATGTCCATTATCTTTTGAAATGGAAGAATGAAGTGTGCAAAGTATGGAGTGACATGATCTTGTCAACAATTCGAAGAAGACTGGATGGTGATAGAAATTTCAATGGTGATTATACTCCCATGTATCTAAATCTAAGAGATCAAGATGTGGAAATGCAAAGAGGTACTGCTGTTAAAGAAGTGACTTTTGGCATGACACAACTTATTCTTAATCCTGATGGGAAGGAAATTGCTTATAGTTTGCTTGAAGAGCACAGTCTTCAGAGAAGCTCCATACAAAATCTCGGAGCAGCTATCTACCAGATTAATGAGGAAGATGAAGAACTCAGAAATCTTAAGGAAAGACTGATTCAAATTCTTGAAGAAAAAGAAGAAAATTTGTTATCCAACTTCTTGAAGATGAATCTGTTCTATCAAAGAATTTAAACAGATAAGCTGCTGTTGCAAATACTTGTACATTTTGCTCATATGTTTTTGACATCATTGAATCTTAGGAATCTATACTTTATTTCACAAAGTATGAGATTGGGGGAGATTGTTAGATAAGGATTCAATGATCGTCAGGAGCTAGACTCTATTGATCAGGATTGCTGACGTCATCAGGATTGCATGGTCGTCAGGATCAAGATGCATATCAGGACTGGGATCAGGATTGATCATCACGACTGGAAGCTGATCAGGATTCCTACTTCGAGTTATATTTGGAGTCTAGTTAAATAAGGATATTTATCCTGTCGGTTCCTGGTCTGTAGGAATGTAGCTATCGATTAAGGATAGATTTCAATCTTTGTGATTGATTAGGACTTATCATTGATAGAGAAGCTGTGTAGTATATAAACACAGTTTAGGTTTTGATATCGATGTACATTGATCGATATCAATAGCATACACGAGTATCTTTGTAACCTAGAAGCTCTCAAGAACATCGGAATTTCTTGAGAGAGTTTGTAACAGTTTTATATCAGATTTAATAAAGCTGTTATCTTTCTTTCATATTTGTGATATATATCTTACTTAGTCGAGAATCTTATACAATTGTATTCAACCCCCCTTCTACAATTATTTATTACTGGGCAACAATTTGCATTTAAATACTTATATTGGATTTTAAAAAAATCCGATTTTTGATTTAAAAATTTGTTCGCGACTTATTTAAATTCAAATAAGCCTCGAATAGTGTTTTAAAAATATTTATAAGTGCTATATGGTTTATATAAAGTGGAATAATGTGTTTAGAATCTGTAAATGTTTATATGAAGAGCTGTGTCCGAGTTTGCTTATCGGAAAAATAGGTCGGGCGTTCGATAAATCTCGGAAGTGGCCCGATAGGCTGTTTAGACTTACAAATGATTACGAGTGATATGTCGAGGCTAGTAATAATGATGAGATGTACTAATATGAGATATGTATTTTAGAATCGAGTTCCCGAGGCAAGGGAAAGGAGAAGGTAGAATAGCAACGGTAGAGGTTGACTACGTCGAACCAGGCAAGTGTCTATTTCTTTCACAAATCCTTGAGTAATTTTACTCTGAGTTACTATATGTATGTTGTTATCAAACCAACCCCAATGATTCAATTCTTGTCCGTATCTGAACCAATAACATTGTTTCCATGAAAAATTCCTGATTCCTTTGATTATTCACAATCTTGTTGAATATTGAGAATCCTCACCTTCGATTCACTTGTGTATACCATAACCTTGATATTTCTTGAGACGGATGTGTTGTTTCTTTGAAACCATTCCGAACTTGTTTCACGAACCTTACTTGATCTTGATCAGTTGAAGCTCTTTTGTAATTTATCATATTATTTCACCCTCGTTGTGATTGATTGTCAGATGAAACTCTTTTGTTATTGTCATTTCACCCTCGTTGTGAATTATTGTCAGATGAAGCCCTTGATATTGTTATACTATTGTATTCTTGTTGCGATTATTATTGAAGCTTGTATTGCTTATGTGTTATGATAGAATTGGAATTGTTTTTGAAAAATAGACCAGCAATGGTCGGACCAAATTTTGGTCGATGATAATTATGGCCAGGATGGCCAAGGATCCAGTGGAGGGCTTTGTTATAAGCAGGTCCGGGGTTGATGCGTGGCTGGCTAGCAGCTTAACCTTTGATTTGAATGAGATAAATAAAAATCCAATTCTAATCTGTTTTCTTCAGAAGAGATTGATATAATCATGCATTGTGCATTGATTCAAATTCTTGTGATTCCTTTTCGTTATGAAACTGCATTGAGTATATATATGATGTTTGCTGAGCACTTTTGGCTCACTCTTGCTTGTTGTCTTATAACCCTATTCCAGTGAAGCGAGAGTATGAGTCGGCACAACATGACGGATAGTTCACCGGCAGCTAGGAGAGCTCCTCGAGTGATTGTCCTTGGCAGGGTAGTTGTTTGTTTTGTTTTGTTAGACTAGATGTCTAGCTCTGGACTTAGTTGTGATGTAATAACTCTGATAAACTGGTTTGTAATAATAAAAGATTGTAGAAGCTTGTGTTCAATGCCATAATCTGGATGCGGTCTTGGATAAGGGGTATTTTATGTTATTATTATAGTATGCATGTGTTTTATTCAGGTATATTGTGAGTTGTTGGTCGGGTGACCTCCCAAACCTATACCCCGGGTTTGGAGGGCTTCACAAAAACTACCATATTTCCTTCACACTTCTTGTAGGACGAGAACCACTCCCTCCTAGCACATATGTGATGAGAACATCCCGAGTCAAGCACCCATTCTTCTTTCGATCCCTTATCTTCTTGAACCAAAAGAGCATCATCATCAGTTGCCACAAGTGAAACATTACCCCCTCCTCGAGTTTTCTTCAACTCCTTCAAGTCTTCTTTTGATTTTGGACACATAGATTGTATATGCCCCAATTCTTCACAATAAAAGCACTTGATATTTGAATTATGTTTCTTAGCATACTTCTTTTTCTTGTCACGCGCATCCACCATGAGTGCACTTCCATCTGATGCGTCACTCGATCCTTGTTTCATCAATCTTTCGGCCTCTAGAAGAACGACAATGGTCTCATCCAAAGCTAACTTCGTTTTCCCAACCAACAGAGAAGTAATCACAGTACTATACTTTTTTGGTAGAGACACAAGTAGAAGAACAACTTTGTCCTCATCCTTCAATTTTTCATCCAAATTATTCAGCTGGTTGACCAGGCCATTAAAACGATTCAGATGATCTCTCAGATCTCCCTCTTCTTCCATCTTGAGCCTGAAGAAATCTTTCTTGAGGAACAACTTATTTGCTAACGACTTTGAGTGATACGTCTTCGTCAACTTCTCCCATAAATTTTTAGGGTTATTCTCCTCAAGAACATCATACTTGATTTCCGTTGCAAGGGCCAACCGGATCGTCGATGCCGCACGTAACTTCATGTCTTCCCACTTTATGGCCTCAACATCATTAGATTTTTTCTCTTCGAGAGTTGCATATAACCCTTGCTGAATTAACAGATCTTTCAGCGTGCTCTGCCATAAGGCAAAATTGTTTCTTCCATCAAACAATTCAATCTCGAGCTTTCCCCCAAACTTATCCATCTCGAATCACGAACCTTGGCTCTTGATACCACTTGTTAGGTTTAGGGGCAACACACCAATACGATATTCAAACAAACAAACAAAGCAAAGTACACACGCAATATATATGACGCGGAAACAACCATGTCCCAACTTGTATTATTAATCAAAATAGTTATTAATAATACAATCAATCTCACCAACGGTGTATCACTCACACGATACTCAAGCCAAACAATGCTCAAGCATACATCAAACATAATATGACTATGTTTATATAGCCACCCAAAACGATTCAGATGATCTCTCAGATCTCCCTCTTCTTCCATCTTGAGCCCGAAGAAATCTTTCTTGAGGAACAACTTATTTGCTAACGACTTTGAGTGATACGTCTTCGTCAACTTCTCCCATAAATTTTTAGGGTTATTCTCCTCAAGAACATCATACTTGATTTCCGTTGCAAGGGCCAACCGGATCGTCGATGCCGCACGTAACTTCATGTCTTCCCACTTTATGGCCTCAACATCATTAGATTTTTTCTCTTCGAGAGTTGCATATAACCCTTGCTGAATTAACAGATCTTTCAGCGTGCTCTGCCATAAGGCAAAATTGTTTCTTCCATCAAACAATTCAATCTCGAGCTTTCCCCCAAACTTATCCATCTCGAATCACGAACCTTGGCTCTTGATACCACTTGTTAGGTTTAGGGGCAACACACCAATACGAGATTCAAACAAACAAACAAAGCAAAGTACACATGCAATATATATGACGCGGAAACAACCATGTCCCAACTTGTATTATTAATCAAAATAGTTATTAATAATACAATCAATCTCACCAACGGTGTATCACTCACACGATACTCAAGCCAAATAATGCTCAAGCATACATCAAACATAATATGACTATGTTTATATAGCCACCCAAAACTTAGCCACCAAGACTTGCCATACTTGTTATACAAGACTTACCATACTTGTTATACAAGACTTTTTATTCTTGGCACCTAATTTCCTAAATTAATCAAGACCAAGACATACCATATATAATAATTGTCTACACATACAATTATTACCAAAACAGTCTTAATCGTCCATATCACCATGACTCATCCATACTGCCGTATTGGGTTTAAACCCAACACAATTCTCACGTTCAAATTTGTTAGGATTGTGTTTAACTTTAATGTATACATTATCCATAAGAAGAATGAAGAGTAAAACGTTCAAAAACCATTTCTTCTGAAAATATGGAGATAGAAACCGAATAGGATAGTTTGAATGAAAAGATAGAGTTTTGATTGAAAACCAACTCCTATATTTTAGGAAAGCAATTTACTAAGTCAAAAGAGTTTTGTTTGAGAGCTCTAATATATTTAGTATACGTATAATATATTGTAGAGTCCTTACAAAATGTCTTAAAGCTTTTCCTGAAAATTCTCCACGCTTTTAGCACTTCCGCTTATCTTCTGGTAATTCTGGACAAACGACTTTGGCTTGCTGTTTGTGTAATTCCTGAAAGCAGTTGGCTTGCCAAAATGACTTCACCCAGTACCATCAACACGTTGTTTGAGTGTTCTGATAAACATATCAGTAAAATTGAATCTACAAAACAAAGTTAGTACATTACAAACTAGCATGTTGCTTTACACCTATAAATACTAACAACTTGCCGATATTGTGATCATCAAAACCCATAGAGTTTCAATCTCCCCCTTTTTGATGATTACAAACCAATATGAGATTGAGCTAAGAGCTCCCCCTCAAACAAATCATCCTGCAAAATAATGTTAGCTAGCAGGCTATTACATTCACCAACAAGCTCATTTTGTTGTTATGTGTTATCATCAAAACCAATAGGGTTTCAATATCCCCCTTTTTGATGATTACACGCCAATATTCAGGAGTTTAATAGTCCCCCTAAATATAAGCTTCCCTTGAAAAAAGATTAGCATTCTTTTATACAAGCAGATAAACAATATCTAGGTTTGTCACATACTTGCGACCCTGCCCTTAATCATCGAAAAGGATATCCACATGTTATCGATAAAAGAAAATTCTAATAAACATGGATAATCATGTTTGCATATTGACAAGGCTGCCGCGTACCTATCAAATAATAATATCTAACAAATCCTTCTAACAATGTAGTAGGGTAAGTCAGAGTCGATCCCGCAGAGACAAACGTATCAATCACTAGTTATTCTTGATTCATTTCAACTAAGCAAGTAACACAATAAATTATTGAGAGATTTTTAAACTAATATTATACTAAGGCAAATTGTATTGTATTATCAATTAACTAAAAATATCTAGAATTAAGTATCCCCACTAGCATGAATCAATGCAATCATGATTTTCCGCCCTAATTAATCATACTCTACTCAAGAGGAAAGATGCGCCCTATAAAATACCAATAACCTCTCTCGAGTATTAATGGCTTCTCTAAAATACACTCAAGCCTATTTTCATGGTATCATGCAATTTAGAGATATTAAAAACAACATCCTAACTTCCTAACAATCTGTTCTACCTATTTTTATGAAGAAGTTCATGTCTTTATTGGATAAATCACAACCATCTAAGTCCAACTTTTGTTGATAAATAGATATTGGGTTCAAACAATAAACATATATAATCATGTCTGACCTGTTATTGTTAATTAAGCACAACTCAATAATCAAGAGCATATAACATAACTAAATTGGGGGTTGTGGAAAATCATACATCAATCATAAATAGGGTTCAACTTAACCCTAGATTAAATATCTACTCACTCATAATTAAACTAACCAAACATATATTATTATAAGAACACATGATAATATTAAGAACAAAGATAAAAACCTTTAATCTTTCTCCAAGAAGAAAAGTACAAGTCTCATTTTGTATGTATGTATCTATATCTCTAATATCTGATGTGTATCCTAAAATATTTTAATGCCTTGAGGAAAGTACAAGTACGTTTCCTAAACTGATTCTGTTTTACAAGGAAAATTCGTAGCTGACTTTTCTTTAGTAAATCTGGGCCGTTCCTGAAGTAATTTGATATTTGGACCACTTTAGAATGAAAGAGAATTCTGTTATCTTAGCGTGGGTTGTTAAATCGTCCAATTCTGACTTCTATAACTCAAGATATGGTCCAAACAGTGAATTATGCGCAGACAACCCAACAAATTCGAATTTCCTTCTAATAAATCTCCAAATTAATCTCTTTATTCTCCAATCCTTCCAAGTTCAGGATTTTCTTGCTTCTTACAATAAAATATTAAAATTTATTAAATAAAAATCCAATTAAATATAAAATATAATAAATATGAGGAATAAAATCATATAAAATATATACTCTATCAAACATCCCCACACTTAGTATTTTGCACGTCCTCGGGCAAATAAAGAAATAAAAATAATACTAACTAATAGGACCACCACTTTCGTAGATGACACGATTGCATTGAGCATATGCAACAAGCCGTTAAACCCCTAGGCAACCCTAGTAGGACGAGTTTTGTCTCGTGAGGATTTATAGAAGATATACCCACAAAATCCAATATTTTCAACCACCAAGTCTCTCAAACATGCAACAAATCATAGTACTCCACACATTGCAAATCTCAATCACATAACAACCTGAACGTGTCTGAAAGTACAAGTACTCTCACTTTAAGCATCATTGACACAAAATAATCCAAGTACGCACACAATATCTAAATAGACAAAAATATCATGAGATAGATATCAAAGTCGCATTCAACAAGTAAGCATGCTATGGATAAATATCTCAAATTGCTCTCAATTCACACAAGTGCATGTGTATAAGTATATCACTCAAGTTCAATCAATGTACTCATGTGCTACCATATGCTTGGTTGTCCACCAAATCTCCACTACCATGTATATATGCATATATGAATCAAAAGGTATTTTTTAGAGGTTGTAACGGGGCTTAGGTACGGGGTAGGATATCAAAGAAACTAGCTAACAAGTGACTAACCTTGATAAATGATAGAGCATAGTGTTCACTTTAATTAAAGCACCCAACATGAAACTTAGATCATGTAAAAGTTGATCAAGATTTCACAGACATTAAACTTCAAAGCACATATACCCCACGTGCTTTCCACCTTTCACATTTTATCAAACAAATGAACACAATTCTACTTTATCTTGCTCTTGCTCATAATTTCTCTTTTTTTTCTTTTTTTTTTCAAAGTCAATAACGAATATATCATCTTTTTAAGTAATCTTAATTTATTAATAAGACATGTCTTAACATTAGCTTTATAATGTATTTTATATACGTATATTACAGATCTCTGAAGTTCAGATAGTAAAACCAGTACGTTTCTTCTTCTTTATTTCGTTACCAATTAGGTGCAGTCATTAGACTCATCAATTTTTCATTGTTAAACTTTTAAAATAATAATGCAGATGGAGGCGATATATGATCATTTATGAGTTTGTAGTGTCGAAGATGTAACTCGAGAAACTCTGTATAATTAACCATACATATGAATGCAAATGTGATAAAATCGTCTCAAACCCGAATAAGAGGCATCATGTTCAATAAATCAAATTCTTTGAAAATATTTTTCTTTTTATCCTCTTTACCATCATTATATATAATTTTATTAGGTTTAGGGTGCCCATCCACATTATTAATTGAAGTGAAGTAGTTCAAATATTGTGAAGTGATGTGGTCAATATCAGCAAATGTTGACGACCTTTTTCAACTAGAATATGTTACTTTTTTTTTCTTACCAAAACCTTTCATTTCCAAAAACAAACATGGGTAAACCGTTACTTATTTATTTTAAAATCTATTTTAATAAAAATTTAACACGCCTACTTACTTTTTTTAACAAATGCAATTAATAAAATATTAAAACATAAATAATAAAAATAACAATTATTAAAAATAATCCATGTATCGCACGAGTTTTAAACTAGTATAAATGAAGGAAGAAAACTCAACTAGAAGCTTGTGTTTATGTATAAGTTACGGGGGCCATTGTTATGGAGAGAACCATCTTATATAGAGATTCGGAGAGACCCGTTGGTTCTACCACGGAATCTCTCAAATATTTTAAAATTTTTATTTCACAAAATATAAAATTTGATTCTAATGTAGAATATTAATTACATATAAATTTTATAAAAAATTAAACTTTTAAAATTTGAACAAAAAATTGATTTTAAGTTTGATATTACTGTAGAATCATTTTGAAAAAGTGTGATTCTACTGTAGAATCACTTTGAACTATTTCATTAGTTTTTAATATTTTTTTTAATAAAAACATTGTGTAATTTTGTTTTTTAATTTATTAATTAAAATTTGTAATTATATATATATATATATATATATATATAAAGAGTTCTCTCTAGAATGTTACTCAAGCTACAGGATTGTCTGAAGCAATGTAAAAAGAAGTTCGGAATGGGAATCGATCTCATGAACATTAAAACAAAGACAATGCTATAGTTTTATTAGACTTCGTTTGTTTTCTGGAAAACGTTTTTCAGGGAAATATTTTTTTAGATTTTTCGGCGTTTGTTTGGTCTCTGGAAAATATTTTTCAGGAAAATATCTTTTGTGTGTTTGTTTGACGTTTTGGAAAATATTTTCCAAATTTTCCTGTGTTTGTTTGGTCTTCAGGCAAAGAAAACATTTTTGAAGAGGGAAAATTCCTTTAAGAAAATTGATGAGTTATTGGAAAACGACTTCCCCTTTTAGAACGGGAAAATATTTTCCAAAATGAACAATTTTTCACTATTATTCATAAATTGTTTTGAATTTTTTTTCAAGAATTTTTTTCTTAGGAAAATTTTTCCGAGATTTTTTTCCTCGAGAAAAGTTTTTCCAAGAATTTTTTCCTGAGAATATTTTTCCCGAACATTTTTTTCCAAGAAACTTTCCGGAAATTTTTTGGAAAATATTTTCTAGGAAACTAGCTTCTATAAAAAATATTTTCCAGAAAAATATATTCAATGAAAAATATTTTTCAGAATCAAGTAATTTTCCGGCAAACAAACGGATAAGAAATCATAAAAACAAAATAATTTATTTAAAAAATGATCACATATCAATTTTGGAATTTAAATTATTTTTATAATTTTGGAATTATTTTCTGCTTTATTATATGAACACAAACACACAGTTATTAATTTAATGTCAAATATCACTTTAAAAATAATAACCAAACTCGCTCCAAGTAGGGGGATATGTGTTGTAAATGAAAACATATCTTAATGCGCTCAACACTTTTTGAAAAAGTTGCATATGTTGTGTCTTACTTTTTGTTTATAGATATACATTTTCAACAATTATATTTTATCTTGGTGAATATTCATGTCAAAATCAAATATTTAGGACTTGTATTTTGTTTAACATCGAGCGTTTTGAATTTCAAATAAGATCAAACTTTTCCAACTTGCTGGTATGTGATTAAAACGTTGAATTTCAAATTAAGATTTATATTCAGAATTATACTAAAAATTCAAAATAAATATGTGAAAATGAACTAAGACAAGGTTCTGACATTTTTTGGGTTTAAGTTTTGACTAAAATAGAATTAGGCGCCGAATTTTTTATATTATTTTAAATTTATCCAAACTTTTATAGTGGACGAGTTTATCTAATTTTGTTTATTTATATTTTTGTCAGTATGAATATATACTAGGTAATAATTCGTACGAAGTATGTGACGTAATTAAAGTATTAAATTAATGAAAATAAATAAAATTAATATATTTTATTTAAATATGACTTTTTAGAGTATTAAATATGAAATTATGATGAATATATATAATAAATAAATTTGATTTAATTATGGAGTTATAAGAAATCGAATCTGGATGGAATCAAATTGATTAAATTAATTAAATATTTATTTTATTATATAATTATAGAAAATTGAAGTGATACCAAATTTGATATTACGCTCCACCAAAATGTAATTTACTATATAAAGAATATACACACACACACATATATAGGCTAGTTTTCAAATACAAACCTTTTTTAAAATATAAACTAAGAACCAATCTAAACCCTTAGATTAATCTAATCTAATGGTCCCCTATATACACAACACACAACTAAAATACACCCTCTCACACACAATCACACCTATTCCCCTCCGTTTTTAATTTGACTTTTCCCGTCAATCGGAGAGCTTTTTTTGAAATCCAACTTCGCCGTATTTTTCTCCATCTCCCAACGATCAATTTGCATACCATATTTGATATATTCCGACGATAAATCACTATTTATGTTTGCGAGAATCACTAAAATGTTGGTGATTCATGTAAGAATAAATAGTGATTTCTGCGTAAATGTAGTGATTTTTTCTCCAGATCTATACGTAAATTATAGATTTTGTACCGTAAAATCACTAAATTTATACGTATATAAAAATAAATAGCTAGATCTATGCTGAAATCACTATTTATTCTTACAGAAATCACTAAAATTATTTAGTTTGTAGTTTGTAGTCTAAGAGTGGTTTGTATTGGAGTAAACCCCTATATATATATATATATTATATCAGATAAGTTTTTACCTAATCTAATTTCTTAATATATTTATATTTTTTTCAGAATTAGGTTGATCCAAGAACTCTATTTCCACAAAGGTTTCTTGAATTTTTTAGGATCGAGGTAGTCGAACCCAAGCTTACATTTTCTAGTTCCAAACAACTATAATTTTAATAATGCTAATAAGTAGGATTCATTCTAAACGTAATGTGCGATTAATATTACATCTAACAAGTCCAAATCTGTTCAGGATTGGAACCACAAGAATCTGTCGAAAGCTGGTAAAACCATAATGGTTAAGAACGTGGCTCAATCCATTCTAGCATTTAGTATGTCTAGTTTTCTCCTTCCAAAATCGTTATGCTTAGAGATAGAAAGAATGATGAATGGCTACTAGTGGGGGTCGAATGTGAGTAGTACCAAGGGAATCAGGTGGCTTGCTAGGAGTAAAATGTCAATAGCAAAATGCAAGGGTGGATTAGGATTTGAAAGGCATATGAACTGGCCTATTCGTAAACAATGATGATTCGACTCAACTTAAACAAGAATGTAATAAGTAAATAATATATAAACTGTCACAGGGATCTCAGAAGATATTATCAGTCAATGTGAATGAAGATTTAAAGTCAATCTACAGACTTGGAGTAATTCTACATTGAAAGAAGTTCATTTATTTGATCAAGCCTCAATGAAGTATTCAAGAAAGTGGATCTATTAAAGTGATAGAGATTTTAACAATGTGACAAGAAGTTTATAGGTTACAAAGTTTGATAAAGGGAAAAGAAAAAGAACCACAGCTTAAAGTCAAGAAATGAAGAACAGTCATTGCAGTTAGTCACTCATGAACCAGACAGTACATTGAGTGCCAACATCATATAGTGATAGTTCGTCATTAATTTCAGTGGTTCAAGAAATGATTCGGCTATCAAGAAATTGTATTAATTCTCCTTTAATTAATTAAATCAGTTAATTAATTTATTCAATAAATTAATTCAATCAGAATTAATTTATTCCTTAAATTAATTAAAATGTTAATTAAATTAGAATTAATATAATACTATAAAGACTTTAAAAATACACTGGTAAGACTATCCAGGATACTTTTACCGATAGTCATTGCAGTTCAAAACAAGTCTTGTCGATAGTTTTTGTCACTCAATGGATTGTATTACTAATACTACTGACTGTCTTGCCGATAGTCTTGGCAATACAATCAGGATAGTCTTTGTAATCAACAATCTAATTGCGTACATAAATATCTCAATCAAGACAGAAGGCAACCAACTGATTTAAGACAGAAAGCAACAAACATCTCATCTCTCTCACTGCCTTAAAGAACACTGCCCGAGCTTTTAAAGAAAAACACAGTGAATTAAATTCTAGCTTTGATTATAATATTTAAGCCACTAGAATAAGTTTACTTGTACTTAAAGTGTGTAGTGTTGTTTAGTGGTTGCAGAACGGAGGTGTAATTGCAAGACAATGTATTTTGTATTGAAGAATACTTTGCAGAACATGCATGCACGACCTTGCGCACGACTTGTTTTAACTTGATGTTTTTCTTGCAGCGCATGCTTTAGAACAAGGAAAAACAAAAAAGTTATGTATGCAGAACATATCTCAACATCGGCTCCCTCGCTTTTCTGGTACACTTACGTACCAGAATTGCGGAACTGGTACAACTGCGTTGAACATTGCAAAACTGGTATAGGGCGCCATAGCCTGTGGCGACCTCGGAGGGGTGCGCCACAGCCCGTGGCGACCCTGTTCAATACATTTTTTTGGTTGGTTTGCCGTTGGTAAAATAGGTTGTTTGACATCATATTCAAGTTTTAAACATCCATTTTCAAGATTGGAAAACTGAAATAATAAAAGAAAAAATTTGGTTTTTTATTTTGGCATATTACAGTTGAACGGTCCAATTTTGTTAAAATTTAAAAATTGAGTTACAAAAATTGGATAAGTTATGAATTTTTATTAGCCGAACATGAGATCCTGAAAATGCAAAAACAAAAAAAAAATTATTGGTCCGAAAGCGACAAGAAGACACAACTTTCAAGTTTTGTAAAAGTGTCCCGTGAATATACAGGAAAATGTAATGATAGTGTGTATGCAGTTCTGAATTTATTTTGGCATAGTATGAACCCGTGAATACATAGGAAAATGGTCTCGTGATCTAAACTATTGTCTTTAGGTGTTAAAGAATTTGAATTATGACTATAAATACCCTATGCTCATTCTCATCATCTTTGAAAAATGGCAAATGGTTATACTAGTGGTGATATTTTCAGAGCCATGGGTAGAAAATGGCTATGTGACGATGATTTTGTGTACTCAATGAACCCTAATCATCGTTACTCAAGTCAGGCAATAACAACAATGCAGAGGGAGTGTGAGTGGCGTACGCAATGTCTTTCTTGTTGTGTTGAACAATGTCGCTCGAATGGACTTAGAATACCGAAACAACGCGCTATACTGATGCAACGCAATACTCCACAACAACTTGAAGTTGCATTGTTTCGTGCACGAGAGGAAGAGAACCGAATGTGTTTGCGCGTGCAGAGGATGGAGACATGCTACGTGCAAGACAGTATCACCAATGGAGCGTGAGTGTTGATAATGACTCAGACAGCTTCATGTCCGACGAGGACTAAACTATTGTACTTTTTAATATTCAAGTACGAGTAATTGTTCAATTTATGACTATGTTAACTAAAGACATGCTAGTTTTGCATTGTTAACTAAATTTGCATGCCATAGGAAATGAAATGGAAGCGATATTAAACCCACACAAATAGGAAATGAAATAAAATAAGTACATGTAGGAAATGAAATAACACAAAGCAAATACTACAAATTCATATGAAAACTAAGTGGAGCAACGTCAAACTGCATTGGAAAGTAGAGGACAAATTTTGCTCCGTTTTGTATGTCCTTCTTGGTTACAGCGGCTACATTTTATCCCCGAACGCGATTGGTCCATCTCAGTACAAATTCTTACAGACTCCCCCTTGTCGCCACGTTTTTTCTTTATCTTTTTGCAGGCTTCATCCGGTACCAACTTACCATACCTCTGCCACTGTACCGGTAAGACGTAGTTCCAGCACTCAGTAGGATCCAATGGGTATATGATAGGCTCCCATAACTTATGCAATTTGGAAGTGTAGTGGTAAGGTTCAATCCATTTTTTCCAATCAAGATTCTCTGCCAAACAACCAGCCAATACATGAGAACAAGGCAAATGATAGCACATCCATTTTCCACAAGTGCAACTTTGTTTACTCATGTCCACATTTTGGGTGCGCCCCCCCCCCTTTTGTGCCTCCTTTAACCCGATAGCATTGCGTAACAACTTTGAAAATCCCTAGTTGTTTACTGAATGTATGCACCGTATGTGATTTAGCCTTTTCCATATATCTGCTTATCATACTCTCCGTACTTTGGCATAATTGTTGACCCCGCTGCATAGCATCGACAGTTTGGTTGCGCTGTGTGTTGACAATTCTAACAGTCTTGTAGAAGATATACTCCATCATTGCCGTTGCAGGAAGGAAACGAGCCATTCTTATGCTACCATTGAAGCCTTCCATCACGTTTGTTGTGGCTTGTCCATAAAGAGCACCACCAATATCGTAACATATGGTCCACAATTCTGGATTAATGTCTGCTAGGTATTGCAAAGCAGGGGGTGATATCGCGCCTATTCTCTTCATGTATGCCTGGTGTTTGCTGATTTGGGGGGTAGTTCCGGCTTTCCACATCAATAGTTTGAACTCTCCACCGGCATGTTTACTTGAGAAGTTACTTCTGACATGAAATAAACAAAGCTATGAATCCCGTAAGGTGCTGTGAATCCACTTGTCGGGTTCCTCATCGCTGCTAGGATGCCAGCAGCACGATCTGAAATTATGCAGACATTTAACCTGTCTCTGCATACATGTTGACGTAGCAACTTCAAAAACCAAGACCAGTTTCTCTCCGATTCTTCGTCAACCAAGGCATAACAAACTGGATATTGATGACTATTCGAATCCACCCCCATTGCAACCAATAATTTCCCATTATATTTTCCCTTCAGAAAGGTACCATCAATCGAAAGTACTGGACGGGCATGTTGCCAACCATCCATAATTGCGCGAAGGCACCAGAAAATCCGTTTGCAAACAGAACTGCTTCTATTAGTTTCATGATGAACAACATCGATTACAGCGACAGTGCCAGGATTGGCATGTACCATGGCCATGAAAAACTGTGGGAGTGCATCATATGTGGTAGTCCGGTTACCGTAGACCTCCTCAACAGCCAACTGCTTGCCCCTCCATGCTTTACAGTAACTTACACGGTGGTTGAATTCGTCATTAACCATTGTCATAATGGTATTGACTCGGAGATTGGGTGATTCTCTAACCTACAACACATTCCCAAAAAATAAGTCAATAAAAGTGTTTGAAAATATGTCAACTATGGTTGAGAATAGATAGCTTACATGTGGTTTGACAATATTTGCAATAAATCTTTCAGAGATTTTTTTATGATCCTGCGTTGGTAGATCAACTAAACAAGTGTGCTCCGTGCACTTTGTGATTTCAAACAATCCATGGGTCTTTTTCTTCGCGGCTCTCATTCTCCAATGACAATTTTCCACCACACACGTTGCAATAAACTGATTTGGATTGCTCCTCTCCAAAATATATGTCCGGTTGCTAGTAATGTGCATTTGTCGCACGGCATGAATTAATATTTGTTTGTCATTAAACGTTTGACCAACGGAAAGATCTTCTGTATCTTGAGATAAAGCAAGGTAGTTTCCAGCTTGGTTGTTTAATACCACCGGTGAATATTCCTCAGTTTGAAACCAAGTTGCCATTGGAACATGGTTCCTCAATACCTCTTCATCCTCCTCGGATGATACATCCTCGTCCTCATCACTGTTAAAATCTTCAGACTCCTCACTGCTTGAACTATTCAAATTAAATTCAAGAGGATTATCATCTATGCATGCCAACTCTCTTCCCGTCATTGTATCACGTGCTGGAGACCGTTCTACACAATCTGTTCGGTTATAATATTCATGCATGTCAAGATCCTCGCCATGATGTGTTTGTTGCACTGCTTGGCTACTAGAACCCCCCCATATCCGTGAAATCCTTCATTGTTTTCACCTTCACCGAAAAAAGAGCTTGACCATCCCGTTGTTCCGAATTCAGGAAATTGGTTGCTCATCCCATGGTTGTGTTGGTAACTTGGTTGGGTAGGCTCATAATGCGTACCGTAAGCATTAGAGTATGGATCCTGAGCTTGAATCTGTTCGGCCTCGATGAACACAGACACATCACCCCAACCCATCTGCATGGTCCGAGGGATACTCAACAACCTACCGACATCCACGTCGGAAGTAATATAACCTAAGTAATATCGCTTAACGACATTACCGATACCCATTTATGGATGTTTATAACTTATGCGCAAATTCCAAAGATTGTGACTTATGTTCATAACCTCATAAACAGTTGCCTTGAATTCTTCAAATGTGGTTCCAAACATAACATAACGCATACATTTTGGATCCGTGGAATATGTTATATCACCATTTTGCCTAATTACTTTTCCACCCCAAAAGAAATTCACATTTACACAACCTTCCATTTGCCTAATATGTTATAACTGAACGAAAAGGAAGATTACATACCTTTGTGGAGAGGATTTTGGTAACTGAAGTTAGTGGGCTGTTGAGGAGGTCTGAAATGAAGTATGAAGGAGGTCTGTAACAAGGGATAATGATATTTGCGAGAGGATGGTGCTTGTGATATTGGTTGTTGAGAGGATGATAGGTTCTGATATAAGATAAGAAAATCTATAGAGATAATATAGGATAAGATATCAGAAGTGATGTTGTACTGCAAAGGCACACAAACCAATACTGAAATGATTGTTACAAATTTACTTTAAACATATGAAATATTATTGTAAATTTTTACCATTTATACTTTAAAATTATTGTTATGAAATTTATACTTTAAAATTTACTTTAAACATATGAAATATTATTGTAAATTTTACAATTTAGAAATTTACTTTAAATTATGAAATTTTATTCAACTTAATTATACAATTTGTAGTTATGAAATATTATTCAAAAGAATTTTACATTTGAAATATTATTCAAAATAATTTTACAATTTAAAGTTATGAAAAAATATTCAAAAGAATTTTACAATTTAAAGTTATGAAAAAATATTCAAAAGAATTTTATAATTTAAAGTTATGAAAAAATATTCAAAATTCCAAAAAAGCACAATTGTGGGATACGCAGCTGTGGCGTTTTAAAAACCCCCAACCCCCTTTCATTAGCTTATCTTTTTGAACTTACCACAATTTATATTCTCCCTCCCTGCCGCCTTCATTCCCGGCCACCGACGCCTTACTGCCGCCACCAATCACGGTGACCGACGCCTAACTGCCGCCACCAATCACGGCGACCGACGCCTTCTTCCAGACGAAATCTCTCTTAGGTACATCTTTATACTCTATAATACAGTATGAACTATTTCAATTGCTGTTATTTACTGTCCCTGCTTCACATTTCAATTGACCATTTCAATTGTCCCTGCTTCACATTTCAATTGACCATGATATGAACTATTTAATTTGCTGCTACTTATGTTTTACAATTTTTGATAGGAACAGATTTTTTACAATTTTATCATTATGTTTTTTATTACTTCTTGGCTGTGTGTTTGCATCTTTCCTCTATAGTTTCTATGGTATTTTTCGTGAAGCTCAGAACTGGTGTCATGGATAAAGTAAATCATTTATATATAAGATTGGCTATAAATAGAAAAAAACTAAAAAAAACCCAAATAATTTTTATTTCAACTCATTTAGGTTATAAATAGCATAATTAATCTAAAATAGAAAAAAACAAATAAAACTCCAAATAATTTTAGTTTCAACTCATTTAGGTTATAAATAGCATTTCGTAATCTAAAATAGAAAAAAAAAACCCCCCAAATAATTTTTATTTCAACTCATTTAGGTTATAAATAGCATAATTAATCTAAAATAGAAAAAAACAATTAAAACTCCAAATAATTTTAGTTTCAACTCATTTAGGTTATAAATAGCATTTCGTAATCTAAAATACAAAAAAACTAAAAAAAACCCAAATAATTTTTCTAAAATATAAAAAAACCCAACTAATTTTTGTCATCCATATTACAGTTTCTCTATGGAGCATGCTATTTACCATCCCGGTCCTGTAGATCCATCATTGCTCACATGACAAGGGGACCATCGTTCTGAGTTGATATGGGATGGACAGGTATTAAATTTTATGTTTATGGTCATCGCATTGTTGAAATACATAATTAATGATATAACGTATTTCAATTTTTGTTTTCAGGAAAAAGATTTTCATCTCCGTACAAACTTCGGTAGTTACTGGGATGTAGTGAGGACAGATCCACCACCACCAACTATTATTGAAGCCATTACGAGTGCTGGTTTACTGGGTGTTTTTCAAATAGGGATGATGATACATGATGCTGGACTGATTACTGCTTTTGTTGAGAGGTGGCGTCCTGAGACTCACACGTTCCATTTCAGTTTCGGCGAGGCCACTATCACATTAGATGATGTTTATCACATTCTAGGTCTCCGGGTTAGTGGATATCCAGTGTTCACAGATCAGGGCTCACCTGATGCGAGTTTGGTACATGAGCTATTAGGGGTTCACCCAAATAGCGTTGATGAGGGGGGCAACCCTACTACCATTCAGAAGGGCGGGCTTAATATTCTTTGGTTGATCAACAACTTTGCTAGGTGTGAACGTCTAGAGTATGGTACAGATGATTATGAGAGACAGCTGTTATTTCACAGGCGTGCACATATTTTGCTCGTACTTGGTTCTTTGTTCCCCCACTCCAGCGGGAACCGACTTCAGCTACGCCTCCTTCATTATGTCTGTGATCTTGATCATGTTAATGAGTACAGTTGGGGTAGTGCTTGTCTAGCATACTTGTACAAGAACCTATGTGACGCAAGTGTAGGCAGGAAGAAAGAGCTTTGTGGTTCCATGACTCTATTGCAGGTACATGTCCATTATGTTTTACCACCTTTTAGTTACATGTTCTTATGTCCATCATTTCATGACTTATTTTCTTACATTTGTGTTAGGTTTGGATATATGAGCGTTTCACAAACTTATGTCCCACACATGGACAAAGTTATCTTATACAGCATCCACTTGGTCTTAGGTAATGAACATAAATACCCGAATCTTTGTCATTACGTACTAATAATATTTTAAACTTAGTTATTTTATACAATGACTTTAGGTGGGTGAGGATCCCTTTGATTCATCATAAGGTGCCATTCAACAATTCACGGGGAACTCGTTTTGAGCTTGATAGCATGTCTGAGGATGGCTTTATTTGGAGGCCTTACCTAAACTTTCCACGAGAGGCCATGTCCCTTACTGATCGTGAACAATCACTCATGACTGCACCATGCCCCTTGATATTTGAGCGAATTGTGGAGTGGTGTTATACAGATCGAGTTACACGCCAGTTTGGCTATCTTCAGGTGATTCCGACATTATCACCATTGCCTGGCCACAGTTCTTTTCACGGTGCACCAAGTGGTTGGACCAACTCACATGATCAGGTTGTTCAGCAATGGTATTCACGATTGGCTCATGTCATGTCATCACCCACATACACCCGTACTAGAGAAGCAGCATGCTCCGATGAGTATCCCTCATGGTATGAAAAAGTCACCCGTCGTTACATTATCAATCCTCGTATCTGGGCTACGCAACAGGGTATACAGGCAACACAGGGACACCTCCCTATAGCTGTAAGTTTCATAGTATATATCATTGTTAGACCTTATATTTATTCACGATAGTTTGTACTAACCACATATATATACAGGCTGAGGGGATTTCCCGTGCTTTCCACGGGCTGTTGAGGACTGCCATTTCCAATGAAGCTAATGTGGTGGATGAGGCCCGACAGATTCTACATACTACTTTGGATGTGACGGGTTTCCCTAACCTTATTGACAGACCTCCTCCATCACCTGCCCCTAGGAGGCAACGTACTAGAGTACGTACGAGAGGTGGACATGCACAGATGTTCACCACACACACAGGGGATGGTTCGTGGGCCGAATTTCTGTGGCCCAACCCCACAGTTGAGGCGCCAGGAGATGTTTATTTAGGTCCTGGATGGGATGGTCCGCAAGTGTCTCTGAGTTCTCATGGAGATCCATTCACGGCTACGCAGGTGTATGAGAGTTCTCATCGACCTGCATTCACTGGTACACCTACTTATCAGGGATCTCACACTTCTCAGAGTTTCCCAGGATATGGATTTGCTAGTTTTGGAGCTACCAGTGTTTTGGGCTCGCAGCACCACATCTCCATCGCAGAACAGTCATATTTCACATATGCAGGTGGATCAGGTAATGAACATAACACCCTCCAGTTTTTCCATTATGTACTTGTCATGTACTTAGCTTCATTATTTGCACTTAATATGCACAGGTGGATTAGGATTTGGTACGCCACGAGAGGTTTTTCAACCCTTTCAATCACATGCAGGTGGATCAGGTAAAAAACATAACTCCCCTAATCTTTCACATTAAGTACTTTTCATATCCTTAATTTAACTACGCCCATTCCCTATATGTAGGTGGATCAACATTTAATACGCCACCTGGGGGTTTTCAACCCTTCATATCACATGATACTTTGTCATCTATGTGTACCGCGCCTGTGGGAGATGAGGACGATGAGGACGAGGAGGACGAGGAGTTGGTGGATGAGGAGATCGAGGTGGAGGAGGCTCCTGCTGTGCAATTGAGGAAGCAACCAGGCAGATATGTCAAAGGGAAGGAGAGGCTTTGCATAACTGGTGGACCAATGTGTGATCACAACAACAAGAAAAAAAAGAATGGCAAGGGTCCTCGTTAGCTTTATGCATCACTTTTATTATTTTGTAATGATTATGCTATGAACTTAATATGAAATGTTTTATTTCAGTTGTAATTTTATGTTTTACAATTATGGAGCATTCTATGACCTTCCAATAATTAATTTGTGGTTATCTTCAAGTACCAAAATAATTTGATAAGTTAAGAAAACATGAACAAAACATTGAAAGGAAATTAAATTGCCAACGGTTACACATGAAATGAAATTGCAAACGGTTACAAAGGAAATGAAAAAACACAAGTAAGCAGAAAATGATAATGGACACAGATACATAAATTTTCAATGCAGACATTTCCTCAAGATCCTCAAGCTCTTTAACTTTAGCGGTGTACTCGCCCTCAACTTTTTCAATTGCAGCTCGGCAGTCGCTCTCCGTGATCTCATTCCAACGAACCCTTTGTTTTAGGAGTTTAACCTTATCGTAATGTGCACCAAACAATTCATGGTTAATTCCATAAATATCCAAGTATTCCTCCTTAGTTTCAACCCAATCTTTGCCCTTTCTATCCTCCTTGTTCTTCCTTCTATGCATCTTGCCCACAAATATCTCGTTCTCACGTTGCTTTTCAGCCTCTCTTTTCTCAGCTTCAGAAAAGACTTTCTTCCAAGGCCTCCTCCCCGTAAATAGCTGGTTACTAGGTGAACTCGAACTAACTGGCCTCTTTCCCTTATCCATTTGATGCAAACTCACTTAAACAAGAGAGATATCCTGCAACTATGATTATGCATAAGAGAGAAGAACTATTTATAGGGGAAAAAATTGGATCTCTAGTACACAAAAGTAATACAAGTGCATTATTTTGGCCTGCACATTATGAGATGTGAGGAGACAACTCAACTTTATTGTTGATGTGATAACTCAACTTTATTGCTAATGTGATAAGCACAGAAAAGCTCTGAAAAACCAAAAAAACGGGTTTGCAGTGCATCCAGCTTTGCTTTATTACTGAAAAACTCACTGAAGTCTCTGCAAAGTAAAAATATGGACACTCTTCAAGTCACGAGATCAATACCACAACAAATAATTCAAATATATAACCACAGACAAGCTCTGAAAAACCAAAAAAATAGGTTTGCAGTGCATCCAGCTTTGCTTTATTACTGAAAAGCTCACTGAAGGCTCTGCAAAGTAAAAATATGGGCACTCTTCAAGTCACGAGATCAATTCCACAGCAAATAATTCAAATATATAAAGGGGCATCTCTACGCATAGTTCTTTAGACAAATCATTCCAATTTATGTACTGCTTGTTTGTTCTAATTAAGATGTCTAACGAGTCGGATGTGGATGTTTGCTTTTGCAATAAGGTGATGGTTGAGAGGATGTGCTGGTACGGGTCCAATGCAGGAAGAAGGTCTCTGAACTGTCCAGATGGATCCAGAGGCCGCGGATACATTCATTGGATTGAAGAACCATTGGAGGAGCGTGCAGCAATTATCATTGAAGATCTTAAAAAACAAATGACAAGGCAAGCAAATCAGCATGTTTTTGAGATGGAAGAACTTATGCACAGTTTCAACATAAGTATTCTAACTGACTCCGGGGATTGAAAGGCATATGTCTAGGCCTATTTGTAAACACCGAGGATTCTACTCAACTTTAATTAAGATGTAATAAGTAAATAATAAAAATCAATTGTCACAGGAATCTCAGAAGGTTATATCTGTCAAAGAATGAAGATTAAAGTCATCTACAGACTTGAAGTGATTCTACATTGAAAGAAGCTCAATTTATTGATCAAGCCTCAATGAAGTATTCAAGCTCAGTGGATTTATTAAAGTGACGGAGATTTCAAATGGTGACAGAAAAAGATACTGGTTACAGAGTTCTTGAATGAGAAGGAAGTGAATCACTGCTTAAAGTTAAACAGATAAAGAACAGACATTGTCGTTAGTCACTCATGAACCAGACAGTGCATCGAGTGTCAACGTACTATTATGTTTATTCTTTATCTAAGTTTTAAGTGATTCTGGAATTTATTGAGAAGACAATTAATTCTATTTATTCTCTTTTAAATAATTAATACTTTTGAGTAAATTATTTATTAAATTAATTCTGTAAAGAATTAATTTAATACATAATTTATTTAGTTAATTATTTAAATTAGAATAAAAAGAAATTAATTGAGAAGTCAACTAATTCTATTTATTCTCTTATAAATAATTAATATTATTAAGTATATTATTTATTAATTTAATTCTGTAAAGAATTAATTTAATACATAAGTTATTTAATTAATTATTTAAATTAGAATGAATTTGAACTAGGAAGACTTAGGTTTGAACTAGGAAGACTTAGTTTATTAAACTAGGAAGACTCACAAGTGAGTCTTCCCGATTGTCTTCCTAAGCCAAATCTAAGTTTTCCCGAATGTCTTCCTAATGCATTCCTTGTCTTCCCGAAAGTCTTCCAAGAGTAAAAGCATAGTTTTTCTGCTAGTCTTCCAAGGCATTTCTACAATCTGTCAAGTGGCTTGCAAGTGGATTAAAAGAAAAGTAATGCAGTGGTATATAAACCATTCGAAGACTTTCAACACAGATGATGACCATTACAACAACAGAAGACAAAAGCAAACACACATTCCATTAAAAGCTCTGTCTTAAATTCCTTCAACTGCAAAGCTCTAAATTTCTGCAGGAGTATTAATTCTTGATTGTTCTTAACATTTAATCCATAAGAATTGTATCTCTTGTACTGCTTTGACTTTCTGGCGGATCATAATCCCTAGATTTTATATCGAACTACTTTTTAGTATTCGATCCTTTTTATTACAAAAATAGATAAATTCATGTCGAATTTATTCTAGATTTGTTTTATTAAGTTCTTTGTAATCAGTGATCAAAATTGTAACACCCCTCAAGTTTAATAGAGTTTCTATTTAACTTGAATATTGTTTCAGTTTTTATTCCGCATTAATTTGTTCTAATTTGTTTAATCTTAAACGAACAAATTTCGATAAAACGGTATAGTTTGTATTCAACCCCCCTTTTACAAACTTATCAGGACCTAACAGGGATGACGATAAGGATGATGATGATGATGATGATGATGAGGGTACAGATGAGGATGATCATGAAGATTAAGTTGTTCATGATGTATGCGTTTTTAAAGCTCTGGTTATTTGTTTTTAAAGAATGTACATTCTTCCTCGTAAAGAATGTCGTTATGTTTTTTTCATGCATTGTCATGTTCTTATTATAATGGAGATTATTGCCATAAATACCAAATTCATAAATACCAAATTCATACATTAATAGAACACTCAGCATACAATAATATAAAATAAAAACATTTGGTCATAATTAAAAACAACAATAGAACAACACATAAATGGGCATCACTCTTCTTCCGTTTCGTCGGAAATGGCTCCATCGGAGACATAGTTTGGATTATGTTCAAGATGATATTGCTCGCGTTCTGTGAGGTCTCTTCCCATAGCACCAACGGAATCTGTGGCAAGTTGATACATATATTGACGACCTCTACGCACCAGCATTAGATTATTTTCAAACCGTATCTGTGACACAGCACCAATCACTCTTTTCCTATACCTATTCCAATTGCCACATTCACCGGGGTCGGGATACATGATAAGCGAATCACGAGTGGGAACCCTTGCACCAATTCGAATGAGGTCATTTCTCAATCGTTCTGATTCCTGACGCCTATATGCCCATTCCCGACGAACGCCTGCAAAGTACTCTTTCGGATCGCTTAGTTTTAACCTACGATAATCGTCATCTCTTTCAACAAGCAACCAAACACGACAATCGTACTCACCCATTTCTTGTAATCGAAATTTAACAAAACATTTTGATTCCTTTCTTAAGACACTGAATGAAGCTATAACCATCAATTATATATACCCTACTTCAAATTACTAGTTATGCAGGCCTTGAAATGACCACTCATCTTTTTCATAAAATTAAAGCTTTGTATTATTTGTCATGTTTTCCAGAAATTATTGATCTCATGTGTAGTCTTGTCAAACTAAATTTGAAGCTTTATTATTGCTCTGAATACAACTGTTAGCATGCAAATGTAAAAGTGGTGTAGTCACGTCAACATTAAAGCTGTATTATTATCATCCTTCCAGATGGTTGAATAATTTTTTTTTCTAGTCCATAAAAATTGCATAAAATGCTGTACACCTCCTTTTTGGAGCAAAAAATAACATAGGTACACTTAATAATTATTTTCCGTTTCTGCTTAGTAGCAAAGTAGAGCATTTCTATGCTAATATAAAAAAATTTTAAAATTTAAATTTTGCAACTACATTTTTTATACATCCAAAATCGATTGTTTGAGAACATTTTTTGCTAAGAATTTTGTGTAGGAACTACAATTTTGTGTAGTTATCATTTTTGGACCAAAATTTTACATAGTTACGCGTAATATTATTTTTAAAATTTTGGATAGTCCCAAAGTACAACAGCTCATGTTTAATTTAAAACAAAGAAAATGCTAATATAATTTTTGCAAGTATAATCTATAAACCTACAAAAGAGAGAGTTACAAAACAATTTTTACTAAGTGACAAATCTGTTTTACTAAGTAACTACGGGGAAAGTGAAATGAATACCAGTTTTGTAAAGTTGTACGCAGCTGTACCAGTTCCGCAATTCTGATACGTAAGTGTACCAGAAAAGCGAGGGAGCCTCTCAACATCAACTCTTCGTACCATTCATCTACAACAAAGAAGTTTTCAAGAATTCATGATTATCAATATCAATTGCAACTTTCACAAATCAACGAAAAAACATGAATTATCAAATATCTTCTCCTTTCTAGGTGTCAAGGGAAACATTAAATCACAAGATATAAAAATAGATTTTCAGGGGATGAAAATTTATAGTTGAAAGAATAGAAAAGGAGAGAGAAGGGAGAACTGGATAATCGATCCGAGGAAGATGCATGGGAGAGAGAAATTAATAGAATTGATTGTATTACAACAATGCAGGATATTAATTTTTTTTATTGTAAACCACATGATTTAATTTAATCTAATTCAATCTAACGGTTATAGGATGGGTCTCTATGATCTCCAATTTATATGGGTCTCCATAGAACCCAACTCTATTTTACGTATATAATACTACAAAATAATTCAAACTACACATCTGCCACGTACATTCAAAATGTATAGCATCAATAAAAATCAAAGTTCTTGGGTGCAACTCGGGACATATTTCCACCTATAAATACCCATCAACCCTTCTCTTTTTCTCATCATTCTTGAAAGCCATGGATGCGATTACAGGGCACGAAGAAAGGAAACAAATAAAGGGGAGAGTTGTATTGATGAAGAAGAATGTGTTGGATTTTACAGATTTAAGTTCTTCAGTTATTGATAGGGTTGATGAACTTCTTCACAAAAGAGTTTCTCTTCAACTCATCAGTTCTGTTAATCCTAATACTTCAGGTACTAGTTCTTTCACTATCTTAATTATTTTACTAAACGAGAATCGGAGAATTGTTAGAACCAAATATTACACATCGAACAAAATAAATTCATTTGTCAAATGTTGTTCATGTGTACTGTTATTATGTGCTTAACTGCGTATAGGAAACATTAATCAAATATAGAAGATAAAATTAAGCTTCATCTGAACAACATTTGACAAATGAATTTATTTTCCTGAGAAAAGTGTTACATTGAGAAGATAAAATTAAGCTTCATCTGAATTTGAATTTTGAAACATGGTAGGAGTAGGTAGCATCTTCTTTATTGCAGCATACGAATCTGACAGCAGTTCCGTACTATTTACTTCGGGCTATTTGAAATGGAGGGCTCAACACATATTTTAACGCTCCTATAAAATATAATTTCATTATTTATTTTTAATTTTTTTATAATAAAAATCCAAACATTTAATTTTTATTCAGAAAAAAAATTAATTTAAAACAATTAATGAAACTATATTTTAAAGGAGCTTTAAAATGTGTGCCGAGCATCCTCTTCCAAATGTTAACTTCCTGATGAGACGGACGGAGCAACATTTATTAATAGTAATTTCATGTTAATCTTATACTCGTTCTGTCCTAGTGAGTTCTTTATGGGCCTGTTTGACCAAGCTTGTTTTTATAAGCTTATGGCTTATAAGTCAATTTTGATTTATGGAGGGTGTTTGTATACTCAACTTATTTCATTAACTTATAAATTATAACTTATTTTTTAGCTTATGACTTATGGGGGTGTTTGTCTACCCAACTTATAATATAACTTATAACTTATATGATGATAAGTTGAATGTTAGAAAATACTAACATTTTGCTCAACTTATTTCATTTTTCATGATTTTTTTATCTATTTAGTAGTTTATATTTTTATATTTATACTTTTAAATATTTTTTAATCGAAAATGTATTTATCGAGATCATTATATTAATTAATTATTTTTTCAATTTAATTTAACAAAAAAATTATTAACTTATAAGTAAATTTATCCAAACACTTACGTAACTTATAAGTTTGCATCAACTTATCACTTATATAACACTTACTCATTATAAGATATAAGTTCACTTTTTTAAGTTCTCCCAAACACTTATAAGAATCCATCAACTTATCACTTATAAAGCACTTACTCATTTTAAGCTATAAATCAACTTTTGTTTGATACCCCAAACGCTCACTATATTTGAAATAGAGGACCTGACACATAATTTAAAATTTAAGGTTATAGTAAATTATAGTTCTATAAATAATTTTAACATTTTCTTTTTTCTGAATAAAAATTTAAGGGATATTCCATTTGGTACCATTGTACAATAGGCTTTTCCATTTGGTACCACACAAAGTTTTTGACTTCCAAGTGGCGTCATCATACTTTTGGCTTCGTCCACATGATACCACTCCGTTAACCAAACGTTAGTCGACCGTTACAAAATTATGAGATTGTCCATTTGGTACCATTCAAAGTTTTCGACTTCCAAGTGGCACCATTCTACTTTCGGCTTCAATTCCAAAATACCACTTCATCGAATTTATTAATATAGTGGTATTTTGGAGTTGAAACACAAAGTAGAAGGGTACTACTTGGAAGTCGAAAACTTTGAGTGATACCAAATGGACAATCTCGTAATTTTGTAACGACAGACTAACGTTTGGTTAACGGAGTGGTATCATGTGGACGAAGCCAAAAGTATGATGGCACCACTTGGAAGTTAAAAACTTCAAGTGATACCAAATGAAAAAGTCAATTGTACAATGGTATCAAATGGAATATCCCAAAATTTAATAAGAAGAAATTTTTTAAAAATAAATTATGAAACTATAATTATATACACTTTAAAAAGCGTGTTAAGCTTCATCTGAATTTGAATTTTGAAACATGGCACTATGGCAGGAGTAGGTAGCATCTTCTTTATTGCAGCATATGAATCTTACAGTAGCTTTTGCACTTTACTGTTTGCAGTTCCATTGTAGTCCCTTCCTGCCATCAATTTATTAATATTTGAAATAGAGGGCTCTGCACGTATCTATAAAATATAGTTTTATTATTTATTTTTAATTTTTTTCTTTTTTGAATAAAAATCCAAACATTTAATTTTTATTCAGAAAAAAAAAATTAAAATAATTAATGAAACTATACTTTAAAAGAGTCTTAAAATACGTGCCAAACATCCTCTTTCAAATGGGTTCCAAATGGGACGGAGGGAGTAACATTTATTAATAGTAATTTCATGTTAATCTTGTCGGGTCCTCTATTTCAAATAATTATGAAACTATAATTATATATACTTTAAAAAGCGTGTTAAGTAGTGAAAAAAAATTAAAAAAGGAGAACAGAAGAAGTTCTCCTTATAGGCTCCGGAATTAATGATTAGGGTGTCCTAATAAGTCAAAAGAATTTATGTGTGAGATTTTAAGTATCGAATTTATTAAATATACGTACGGGTATGGATATGAAATTGGACACGAATATCAAACTTGCTGACATGCAAGTTTAGCACATAAAATTTATTTAAATATGATTTAAATTTATTAAACATAAATTTGTTCTGTGCAAACAAGTTTCTGAGTGGCCTTATGTTGTGAGGTAAAGTGTTGCTTCGTGTTGTTTGGAATAATATAGATTGTACTCTTATCATATGCAAGAGACAATAATAAATTTGAAACTCTTCTAGTCTTACTCTAGATAGCAGGAAGCCAGTAACGAAAAATCGATAACAGCATTGAATTGTTTTATCACCTTGTTTTTAGTCTTTAAATATAAAAATTCGAGACAGGTGAACTTTATAGATCCAAAAATTTACACCTTCATGTATTTTCAGACAAAGGACTGAAGGGGAAAGTTGGCAGTCCTGCATACTTGGAAGACTGGGTTACAACAATTACTCCTATAAATGCCGGTGAATCAGTTTTTGATGTTACATTTGATTGGGAAGAAGATATTGGAGTTCCTGGGGCATTCATCATCAAAAATTTCCATCGTAGTGAATTTTACCTTAGGACACTTACGTTACAAGATGTTCCTGGCCATGGGGATGTTCATTTTATCTGCAATTCATGGGTTTATCCGGCCGATAAGTACACAACAGATCGCGTTTTCTTCACTAATAATGTACTTAAAAACTTCTGACAAATATTTTAAAAATTGTTGTATGTTAGTTTAAGTATCTTGAGCTGATTATTACATTCGTTGCAGACGTATCTTCCTAGTGAAACGCCAGTGCCATTACTTGAATATAGAAAGGAAGAGTTGGTTAACTTGAGAGGAAATGGAACCGGAATGCTTGAGGAGTGGGACAGAGTATATGACTATGCCTTCTACAACGATTTGGGAGATCCTGATAGTGATCCAAAGAATGCTCGTCCTGTACTTGGAGGATCAACAGAGTACCCTTATCCTCGTAGAGGAAGGACAGGCAGACCACCTACAAAGACAGGTTAGTAAACAAAAGAAGCATCTAGTCATCGACTTGAGGTAGTTTTTAAAATAAAAAGGGATTATGTTTTCAATACCCGAGCACTACTAGTCATGGACTGTCATGTTAATTTTGTTGTGTATTATCAACAGATCCTAAAACTGAGAGCAGGCTACCACTTATTTTTAGCTTGAACATTTATGTTCCTCGAGATGAAAGATTTGGACACATAAAGCTGTCTGATTTTCTTGCTTATGGACTAAAATCCATTGCTCAGTTTCTTCTTCCGGAATTTGAGGCTTTATTTGACAGCACTCCGGATGAATTTGATACTTTCGAAGATGTGCTAAAACTATATGAAGGAGGAATCAAGCTACCAGAAGGCCCTTTACTTGATAATATAAGGGAAAACATCCCACTGGAATTGTTGAAGGAACTCCTCCGCAGTGATGGTGCAGGAGTTGCAAAATTCCCCTTGCCACAAGTAATTAAAGGTAGTATAAACAAATTAGTTATTTATTTCATGAGAAAAATACAGCAGTTCTTGTCATAACATGTTACCTTGTAATATATTATATTTTGTTTGAGTAGGGGATAGGTCTGCCTGGAGAACAGATGAAGAATTTGCAAGAGAAATGCTTGCGGGAATGAACCCTGTCAGCATTGCTCTTCTTCGAGTAAGATGAAGCTCATGATTAAAATAACATTTACATTGGTCTTCAGATCTCTGATACACAATTAATATTAAAAATTGTAACATTCTTACATATTTGCAGGAGTTTCCTCCAGATAGTAAGCTAGACTCTAAAATTTATGGAAACCAAGGCAGTTCGATAACCAAAGATCACATAGAAAACAAACTAGATGGGTTAACAGTAGATGAGGTAAGTTGAGGTATTTAACCCTTTCTGATAATTTTGTGCGCTTAATATCAATTAACAAGACTAATTTTGTTAACAGGCAGTAAAGACCAACAGACTGTTTATTTTAGATCATCATGATACGTTGATGCCATACCTGAGGCGAATAAATGTTGCAACAACAAAAATTTATGCTACAAGGACAATACTTTTCTTGCAAAGCAATGGCACTCTTAAGCCATTGGCAATTGAATTAAGCTTGCCACATCCGGAAGGCGATCAATATGGTGCCATTAACAAAGTATACATTCCTGCTGAAGAGGGCACTGTCGAAGGTTCCATTTGGCAGTTGGCTAAAGCATATGTTGCAGTGAATGACCAAGGCATTCATCAACTGATCAGCCACTGGTATAAGATCTTTTCTGACATAACATATACTCTCTAGCTGAACTAACACAGTATGTTGATGTTCCGAGCTTTTCTTTATATCACAGGTTGAATACACATGCATCAATTGAGCCATTTATCATTGCAACAAATAGACAATTAAGTGTGCTTCATCCAGTCTATAAGCTTCTCCATCCTCACTTCCGTGATACAATGAACATAAATGCATTTGCCAGACAGATTCTTATCAATGGTGGTGGAATTCTAGAAAGAACTGTTTTTCCAGGGCAGTATTCAATGGAATTGTCATCTGTAGTTTATAAGGATTGGGTCTTTCCTGAACAAGCCCTCCCTGCCGACCTTATCAAGAGGTTATAAAAAAATAATATTAAGAAATTTCACAAATTTGGGTACTAAATTCTAATATTTTCAAGCTGGCATATACTGATATGAATAAATACTATTCAATTGTACTAGGGGAATGGCAGTTGAGGACTCCAATTCTCCACATGGTCTCCTCTTACTGATTGAAGACTATCCTTATGCTGTCGATGGCCTTGAGATCTGGTCAGCAATCAAAACATGGGTTGCGGAATACTGCAACTTCTACTACAAGACCGATGCCATGGTCCAGAACGATAATGAGCTTCAGCTGTGGTGGAAGGAAGTTCGCGAAGAGGGACATGGTGACAAGAAAAATGAACCTTGGTGGCCTAAAATGCAGACTCGTCAAGAACTCATAGACTCGTGCACCTTAATTATATGGATAGCATCTGCTCTGCATGCAGCAGTCAATTTCGGACAATACCCTTATGCAGGATACCTCCCCAATCGTCCTACTCTAAGTCGTAGATTCATGCCTGAACCAGGTACGCTTGAGTACGAGGAGCTCAAGGCCGACCCTGATCGCGTTTACCTTAAAACAATCACTTCCCAGTTGCCAACACTGCTTGGCATCGCACTGATTGAAATCTTATCAAGGCATGCTACAGATACGTTATATCTCGGACAAAGAGACAGCCCTGATTGGACAAAAGATGGTGAGCCATTAAATGCATTTGAGAGGTTTAGCAAGAAGCTGGATGGGATTGAAAAAAGAATTGTTGAACTGAACAATGATGGAAAACTGAAAAACAGGGTTGGACCAGTGAACATGCCATACACTTTGCTCTATCCTACAAGTGAACCTGGACTCTCTGGCAAGGGCATTCCTAACAGTGTATCAATTTAAGTCTTTCAGTGACATAATAAACAAGCTCTGCACATATTTATTATTACCACAATAGTCAATAAACAATATTGCACCAGTGAATAAAGTGTTGGTAACCATAAACCACCAATAATTGGGTATTATTATTATGAATTTTATACTTGTATCACAAGTTTGTACTATAATGTGTTGTGTGTGTAAAGTTTGTAGAGTTTGTTTTTCGTGAAGCCTGCCTTCTTTATCAATCAACTTTGTCATAGTGATATATATACATAAATTCTAAATAAAAAATTCTTGCAGTTTGTAATATGTTTTTACGATGATTTATGGATTGCTTGCATAGTTTTCACACATGGTGTTGCATAAATAGTACTATGTCGACAAAAACCACATCTCATCCTGTAACTTGTAAGACAATACCAGTACCGAAAGTTAGTAATTTTTTTGTGCTTGTAGAAATCTTTATTTGTACGTGACTGGTGTGAAGGAAAGAAAGATTAAGATATCACTCACAACTTGGGCGGGTCCAAAAATATTATTACTAGGGGATATGGTTTATTATAATACCTGAGTTTTAAATTTTGAATTATTTTAGAACCAATCAAATGTCATTCTTAAATTTTAGACCAAAATCTATAAAATCAGATGTCATTCTTAAATTTTAGACCAATCACAATATTCTAAAAACTTTCCTCATATAATTTTATTAACCAAGGGTAATTAGACTATCCATACAACGCGATTAACCAATCAAAATTCAAAATTATTTTATTAATATAAAATTTAAATCCATTAAAACTTTCCACATTTAATTTTATTAACCAAGGGTTTGGTCAATTCTAAATTTTAGACCAATCGCAAGAGTCTAAAAAATTTGCTCATATAATTTTAAACATTTAATTTTAAATTAGAATTTTAATTCATTGAAAATTTTATCAACAAATCGTAGTTAGACCATTCATATAACGCAATTAACCAATCAATATTCAAAATTTAATTTTTTTAAATTAGAGTTTAAATCTATTAAAACTTTTCTCATATATTTTTATCAACCAGGAGCGGTTAGACTATCCATACAACTTGATTAATCAATTAACATTCAATAATTATTTTACTTTTAATTAGAATTTAAATCCATTAAAAATTTACTCATATAATTTAATTAATTAAAGATGGTAAAACTATCTATACAACGCGATAACCAATAAAAATTCAAAAAATATTTTATTTTTATTTAAAATTTAAATCTATTTACTATTATATTTATATATTTCAAGAATTTGATTATCAATTAAAATTATTTAATTTTGATTTGAATTTAAATCTTTTATGATAATTATATACTTCGGGATTTTGATCGTCAATTATATTATCTATTTAATATAAAATCGTCTATTTTTCAGATTAACTTCTAATATCGCCATGTGACCTAACACACCGAGTGAGGAAGCACTACGAGTATATGTATAGTTTTTACGACTTTAATCAATAATTTATATTTTTAATTGTTTAATTGTTAAAGGTCGTAATTTTGGGTTTTTACAGAGAGATGTGAGGGTAGTTATCTATTATTTATTGTAAAGTAAAAAAAACCGATGTTAATTGATTATATTTAAAAATTTAAATACGTTCACTATTATATTTTTGTATTTCGAGATTTTGGTTATCAACTAAAATTATTTTATTTTTAATTATAATCTAATCTTTTATTATATTTATATACTTCGAGATTACGATCATTTATTGTACTATGCGTTTAATAAATAATCGTCTATTTTTAAACTTCTAACACCACTTTATGATCTAACACACTTAATGATGAAATATTTTGAGTATATGTATAACTTTTATAACTTTAATCTATAATTTATGTTTTTGTTTATTTAACTGTTAAATGTCGTAATTTCAGGTTTTTATATAGATGTGAGGCTAATTATCCAATATATTATTTTTTGTAATTAAAAAATTCGATGGTAATCGATTATGTTAAAAAAATTTAAAGAAAAATGTAACTTAATATATTAATAGATACTTGAAACGGTTGATTTTATTTTATGGGTATTTTGTGTATAAAAATTATTATAATCCTTTATTATAATGCTTGAGTCTAGGTGCTATATACTTCACCAATCATAAAATATTAATTATTTTAAGACCAATCAAAAACCACTCCTAAATTTTAGGAACTATGTTGTTTCTTGATGATAACTAAATTAACTTAGTAAAAATTGTATAAGTAAAATGTAGCCATCAACAGATAGCATGCTTATGCAGTATCCGTAGATGGGAAGCTTATCTACGGATAAGACTCAATGTAACATGCTTTTGTAATCCTGATGTTGAAGTTGAAGTATTATTTTTTAGGCTGAATAAGTCATGTTGACTATTAATAGATATGTAGAATAGGGAGGCTAATTGTAAATAGTTTATGCCTTTTAATTTTACATAAGTGAAATTGACTGTCAACGGATAGCATAATTAGCCTTCAACGGATGTGGACAATGTACTGTCTACGGATAACAGTACTAACTGTCTACGGATGTGATCAAGATACTCTCAACGGATACAACTCAAATAGCTTCTACGGATACACACTGTACTTGTGAAAGGGACAGTTCAGTCAGTGCACATGGGTTGACAGACTACACAAAACATGGAAGCCAATATTTCTGGAAAGGTCACGAGAAGAAGTAGCATTCTGTTTGTATGGTCAAAAAGTAGCATTTCCATAAAAGACAATCAGCCAAGAAGGGCAAGCTACCAACACATGGACCACTACTCAGAATGGAGAAACAAGGATCTTGAACAGATTTACTTTTTGTATTATCGTCTGTTTGAAATATCTTGTAAACTTGGGATATATATAACCAAGTGAAGCATTATTCTAGAGTAAGAAATCAGTTAGGCAATTTAGAAAGCAAAAGGCAATATCCTTTGTAAATTGTTGAAGCTAGAATAGTGTGTATTCAGGTGTGTGTTTATTCATAAACATCACAGAGATTTATTCAAATAAAAATCTCTCAGGTGGACAAAACAATCCACCTGAATTTTTAATTCTTGTGCTATTTATCTTGTTTGTTTTTCTATTCTTGACAAAGAGAATTATTTTCATTGGAAAGTAAAGATGCGTCTACATCTAATGTCTATGGATGAAGGATATGTAGAGTGCATAGATCATGGCCCTCATGTACCAATGAAGCCAAACTTCTAAATAGCTCAAGCACCTGCAGGAGCTCCAAGCACCATTCCAAAGTTACCTTCAGATTGGACTCCTGAGGATCATATTGCAATGCATAAATATAAGAATGCCATGAATATTTTGTTCAATGGTCTTGATTCTGACATGTTTAACAATGTTATTAATTGTTCTACAACAAAGGAAATTTGGGACACTGTCCAAACCATCTGTAAAGGAACTGAGCACGTAAGGGAAAACAAGATGCAGCTCCTCATACAACAGTATGAACATTTTCACTTCAAGAGTGGAGAATCTTTGAATGATACTTTTAGTAGATTTCAAAAATTACTGAATGGATTGAAGTTGTATGGAAGAGTGTATCAAATTAAAGATTCAAATCTTAAATTTCTCAGAGTTGTTCGCACAAAAACACGCAAGTGCACGTGGTCACAAGTAATATAGAGATAAGTAGGATTCGTTCCCACAGAGACTAGAATTGTGCGTTTTAGTTCACTTATACACCAGATTACGATTTCTATCCACTGCTAAAACAATCACAAATTTGGGCTGATTATACTAATGATTATTATTAACTAAGAATTTACTAGAAAAATGACTTAAACGATTTTCTTATAAATAAACAAACATGGGATTTCAACTTCATTAACCACTTCATCTAGAACCTTATGCCTCTTAGCCTAGCATGTGCAAGCGATGATAACTGATTAGACGCACTAAACTGACACACGCCAACTTTCGTTGTACATATATCATCCTACTGATCATCCACAATTGATAGAAGTCAAGTAGTCACCAAATATGCTTAGTCCCTATATGTCTATAGAGATTGAAAACATAATGGTTTACAATCAAGAATCCAAATAATCACATAGTCGGTGCGAGACAGATAGAATTACACCACAAATTAATACATGCTCTTCACATGCAAAAACCTACGCTAGCATGGTATGTTCTAAACCCTAGATCCACTTTCGCAATCACTAGGATTCAACAAACAATTACGGATGTTCGCGACGCATCCATAACGAATAAGCGCAACCAAACTAGGTTAACAATATATCAAACACACACCAAGGCATAAAAACATTTAATAACTAGAATCCATGGAAAACTCCATTAAAACCCCATGATAACGATTAGCCCATAATTGGACTTCTCATCATCATGGGTTCAAGTGATAACATGATTAAAACAATATAAAGCATAGAAGAAAGAAATCTGAATTCAATAATAAACTAATTACGAGAACTGAATATGAAATCAATTAAACTAAGGAGAAAAGACAAAAGAAAACTTCTCTTGTTCTTGAGCCTCCTTTCTTTACAATATACGTGTCTCTCTGTCTAATACTAGGTCTGAATAATATGTCTCTAATAATCTAATATAAAGTATTTTTAATTAACTAAAATAATTACAAGGAGAATTCCCAATCAGAATTAGATTTCTATAATGGAAATTTCGTTGGCTTCTGTTCCCTCCTAATTCTGGACCGTTCCGAGCAGTAATAAAATATGAGCCCAACTCAGAATTAAAGATCTTCTTCCAAGCTTTCCAACGACTGCTTACGGGCCCAAAACAGACTTGTAGAACTCCAGATAGAGCCCAAACAGTAAAATCTGCGCAACCAGCCCAAAAATCCGAAAATTGCTTTAATCCACTCCAAAAATTGCAATTTAAGCTCCACTTCAAATTAAATAGGATCTCCTTAATACCTACAATAAAACAATATAATTTATTAAATAAAAATCCAATTCAGTGCAAAATAACTTAAATATAAGGACCAAATTACGATAAAGCTCACGCTTATCACATCCCCACACTTAGCGTATTGCACGTCCTCGGGCAAAGAAAAACAAAAAAAACTACGATCTAACTAAATAGTACCACTTCCGTAGGTGATCACGGTTGCATTTAGCATATGCAGCAAGCCCTTTAAACCCCTAGGCAGCCCTAGTGGACGAGTAAGGTCTCGTGAGGGCCTATAGTGAATGTACCCACAAAATTTATATTTTCCTACCAAGTCTCAAGCATGCCAAACTAATATGAATGCAACTACTTGAATATACAAAGATTCCAATCATGCATGTGTCCACCTTATTAACATATAATCCTCAGAATATACAACAGTCTAGGATTTCACCCATCTCACATATTAGTCATGCTACTTTTCCATTGCAAGTACGGTGTGCGTAGTGCGTGTTCCTCATGCTCTCTAGTGAAACAAACCAAACACCAACAAATCTCAATCGAGTCTCAACCATGAGCTAATAATCAGAATAACGCTTAAACACTTCGTTACTTAGAATGAACTCTCGCTTAGGGTTGTCAGGAGTTTCCATGCCTCTCAATTTTTTTTCTATTTTGTTTCTCTCTTTTTTTTTCTATTAGCTCGCAAATCAAGTCTTTCTCCAGTAACCAATGGCTAGAACATTGCTACCCAATGACCTCAAAGGAGGACGATGATATGCTACATACAAAGGTCAAGTCTTTCTCCAGGAACCAATGGTTAGAACATTGCTACCCAATGGTCTCAAAAGAGGACAATGATACCTATTGTAAAATTTCTTATTATTATTTTTTTTTTTTTAGAAAGACATTTACACTCCCTCAACTTCCCCACACTTAAGCATTACTCATTCTAAACTCAAAAGGGAATACGCAAGATTCTACGTTCACTCATGGATAAGACTCAAGAATTAAGCTAGTCTAGGTCACGTCTCTAGAGCATTTTAATAGTGTTCTCAAAACAATTACCGCACAAACAACTTCTAAGCATGCACAACATCACATACGATCAAGACTACTAACCAAGACATTATGCACATAAACTCATCATAGGATATCAACTTGGTATTACACACATTCATGGAATTATGCAAATGCAACGTATACACAATGCTCTACTACACAACAATTATGTATGTAGAATTAAACAACTATATGCTCTACTTTTAATGCAGCTAACACAATTTTGAGACGAGGCTTATACAATAATTTTATTAATACTATTCACGTGAACACCTCCCCACACTTGAATGGTTCATTGTCCTCAATGAACAAATAAACAATATATTAATATTAAAACTACACTAAAAAGAAAGGATAGAGAACTCCCCTACTGGCTTGTGCACTGTTCTCTGTTCTGATCATACTCAACTGATCTTCTGGACCTTCAAATCCGATCTCCACCGTTCAAAATTTAGATACTAGAGTCAGGAAGATGCTGTCCAACATTCAGGACGATCCGACCGTTGGAACTCCGGGAAACTCAAAAACAAGACAGCTGAGTCGACCAGAATTTTTTTTTTGTGTGAACAGTACTTCAAGCGCGCCCGCGCTGCTGTCACTGTTCATCAACATTTTTTTTTTTTTTTGACTAATTCCAGCAACTCCCTTGGTTCACCTACATGAACTCTTTCCTGAAACACTTAACAAACTCATCAAATCACCTTGAGGGAGTACACTAAAATTATATAATATTTATTTTTCCTAATAATAATAACGATACCAATAATAATAATACACTAATAATACACTAACTTACAAAAATTGGGTTGCTTCGCAATAAGCGCACTTGATAAGTGGGTTTTATATCTACTTGGAACGCTTCGAATCGGCTTAAATTGACTGTCTTGGCCTCAAGTATGTGGTGTTTATGATCCGTTTGGAGTGTTTTGTGCAGGTGTGCTAAATTGGAGCAAGGTGCTTGTTTTTATTGCTAAATGTGGTGGTGTTGATGTTAAGGAAGAAGGAAGCTAGAGATTTTGGAGCTTAATTAGATGGACATTTGGATTTATTGGACTAGGTGGGCTGGCTACACTGTTTGGGCCATATCTTGAGTTCTAGAAGTCCGATTTTGACGATCTTACAGTCCACGCGAAGAGAATGAAATTTTCTGTCAGGACAAGTGGGGCGCCCGCGCCACTAGTGGGGCGGCCGCGCCACTTTGGCAGGAGAAATGTGGGGCGGCCGCGCCACCCCCTCTGGCCCAATTTCTGTTTTGCTCTGATTTTGATATTAGGGCATTGACTGGTCAAACCTGAGGCATCTATCAATACTTGTGGACGGTTTAGGAGGCTACTACCCTAATTCTAATTGATTATGAAGTATCTATCGAGGAGAACAAGAGGAGGCAAACCCTAGAAGACCTAGCTAAATTTCATCTTTGTATTCTTCTAAATTAGGCATACTTGGATTCTCTTACGTTGTTTTCTAAACCTTATGACTATTGTTACTATTGGTTTTTGATTTTCAATTCAAGACTTATTTTTAATATCATGTTTTCATTAGAACCCGCGATGATGAACGGTTCATTCATGAACTAATCGTTATAGTGGGATTCTAACGGAGTTTCTTATGGAGTTTAGTGGTTAATTGTTTTTATATATTCTGTGTGTGATGGCTAATTTTTTCCTATCATGGTTGTGCTTATTCGTTGTGGATGCGTAGCTAACATTCATGATTGTTTGTTAATCTCTATTGATTGCGAAAGTGGATATAGGGATTTAGAACTTGCCATGCTAGCATAAGTTCATGTATAATTGTCATGCATGATTCGTGGATGATTTTAACCATTTCATCTACCTTATGTAATCTGAATAGATAACTTGCTCATTAAACCACTATGTTTTCAATCTCTATAGACATATAGGGACTAAGCATATTTGGTGTCCATTTAACTTCTATCTTTATTGTGGATGTTTAAGTGGTATGGTATACGTATACTGAAAGGTAGCGTATACTAGTTTCGTGTTATCTGATTAGTTGTCACAACCGTCACATGCATTAATTAAGAACAAGAGACTCTAGATGAAATATTTAATGATGTTAGGATCCCATGCTTTATTCATATAAGTAATTTTCCAGTAATTCTCTTTAGTTAATATAATCTTGTTAAGTGCTAGTTAATTAGTTAAACAAAACCAAATTTGATACTTATCTTAGCAGTGAGTAATAACCATACATTGGTGCATAAGTGCATAGCTATAACAACATAACCAGTCTCTGTGGGAACGAACTTAACTTTATCATATACTACTTGTGACCACGTGCGCTTGCGTGTTTTTGTGTGAACAAGTTTTTGGCGCCGCTGCCGGGGACTCGGTGTTGTTTTATTTTTAGTTTATGTGCTTGTCATCAGTGGTCGTTAGAGTTCACTGACTCGGATTGTTTTTCTAACCTATCTTGTTTAGTTCGGTGTGTTTCAGGTACTTGAGTGTTTGAAAATGGCAGGCGAGGAGTTGCCATGGTGGGCATATTCGAGGACATCCATGCCTCAGCAATGTGAGCAATGTTTGGGCGTTCATGAGACCTCACCATATTGTTACTACGAAGGAGTTGATCCATATGTCACTTATGAGGAACAACCATATTCTCAATACCATCCTCAACAGTACCAGCAAGATGTTCCAAAAATGTCATATTTCTTTGGTAGTGAAGAGTTTCAACATCAACAACATACTCCTACTTTTCAGTCAGATGAGGTTGTTGATATGGAGGAGATTAGGATGCTTGTAAAGAGTAATGAGGAGTCTATCAAATCTTTGGAGACACTAGTTGCTCAAGTTTTGAGTGCCTTGGAACAAGAGAAACAACAGTTCATACTAGAGGCAATTCCAGAAAATAACGGTGACTTGGAGCAAGGTACTGCATGCATAATTGAGGAAGACAAATTCCAAGGTGAGGTGAGCGTTCACAAGCCATGTGAGGAATTTGATCATGCTAGTATGGTGGATGATTTGGAAAGGGCACTATATGGGACAGACACTAATGAGCTACACAAATTTCAAGAATTGGTATGTGCGTACCAAGAGGCTGATGACCATGGGAAAGATGCAGGTCTTCTACTTGTCTCAGAGTATAAAGATGGAGGTAGCGCATTAGAGCCATTGGAGGAAGTTCTCTTTGAGGAACCAAAGGCTTCAACAACTTACATTTACCCTCCTCCATTATATTCGAGCGAAGCCCGCGAATGTGTGTTGCTCTACAAATTGACAAATTTTGGGTCAACCGATGAAGGCATTGGAATAGGATATAGTTGTTATACGAATAGGCCAAGCGAGGAGAAGGAGCAGAAAGTGTGCCGCCGTGATGACGATGAAGTCTCACGAAGAGATGACCAGGCCAACTATTATCATCCTTAATGGAGACTTGGACGTAGTCAAGCTAATTGACTCTAAACAGGCGCTTCGTGGGAGGCAACCCACGTGTTTCGGTATTTTTAGGTATGTTTCCTACTATCCCTTGTATTTACTTCCATTCAATGGGGACATTGAATATTTTAAGTTTGGGGGTGATGTGTGGGTTGGTAGTGTTAGTGTGTGTCTCATGTAGGATTCATATTGCATATGTAGTTGTAGTTCATTCGTAGTTTTGCATATTTATGTCATTTTAGGGCATTCTGTTGCATAGTTTTTATCTATCATGTGAGTTCATTTAGTTGCATTTGCATAGAATATTCATGATCCCGTAGGACTTGACTATTTTCGTTGGTGAGTCGATGTTGATTGGAGTGTAGTTGTGATGAATAGAGGGTTGATTAAGTTCCTAAGTATTGACTTGCATGCCAAAAACAAATCTATTCCATAAGTCTCATTGGTTGCTTTTGAATTTGATCAGACCATGCTTGTTTAGATGTTAGAGTTTAACCACTTGTTTATATTTAGAATATTGGCTAGATTCTTGAAAATGAAGTTGCACTTAAGTATAAGTTTGGGGGAAACCAGGAATTTCATGCTAGTTGTTAATAAAGGCTAGGTGTCAAATGGCTAGTAGCCGCTCATTGGTAAAAAATGAGTAGTCTAGGGTGGGATGAGAAAAAGCAATGGCACTCATTCCGAAATTTGAAAAAAAAGTAAAAAAAAAAAGAAAAAAAAGTTGAAAAAGAAAAGGAGAAAAAAGAGTTGTGTTTGTTTTGTGTTTATGCAGAATTGATCAGGGTGAGCTCTTTAATACTCGAGTAAGTAAGTTCTTTGGGGACTTTGTGCCTAGTGACCTAAGACTTTTCCGGTTTGGGATCCACTGACCTAAAGCTCGTTAAATGGGTATTATTGTAAAATCCTTTCGAGGTCTCATCCATTGCACGATCAAATAAGCATATGTGTTGTGTATAGTGGTTTGTGTAATAAAGCATGAATTTCTGTCTAACTCGAGTGGTTTATGGAGGTGTGTCCTAAAGGTTCTTGTGTCTAGCGTTCATTCTGTTTATAAACTTGTGGTTGTTTTGGCTAAGGATAGGTATGGTCTTGATTAAGTTTGGGAGTATGTTGGTGAGCATTGCACACACGCACGTTCCTGTGTTTGTATGGTTGATCAAGGGGAGTTTGGTCGAACTCTGTTTGGAAGATTGCATTCTGTGAGATTTTGGCTTATTTATTGGTTATGGTTAGGTTGAGGGGATTGCTTGCATTATCATATTAGTTGCATTCATGCATTGCATTAGTTTCATATAGAGTTGTGTTTATGCTTGAGGACAAGCATCGGTTTAAGTTTGGGGGTGTGATAAGTGGGTTTTATATCTACTTGGAACGCTTCGAATCGGCTTAAATTGACTGTCTTGGCCTCAAGTATGTGGTGTTTATGATCCGTTTGGAGTGTTTTGTGCAGGTGTGCTAAATTGGAGCAAGGTGCTTGTTTTTATTGCTAAATGTGGTGGTGTTGATGTTAAGGAAGAAGGAAGCTAGAGATTTTGGAGCTTAATTAGATGGACATTCAGATTTATTGGACTAGGTGGGCTGGCTACACTGTTTGGGCCATATCTTGAGTTCTAGAAGTCCGATTTTGACGATCTTACAGTCCACGCGAAGAGAATGAAATTTTCTGTCAGGACAAGTGGGGCGCCCGCGCCACTAGTGGGGCGGCCGCGCCACTTTGGCAGGAGAAATGTGGGGCGGCCGCGCCACCCCCTCTGGCCCAATTTCTGTTTTGCTCTGATTTTGATATTAGGGCATTGACTGGTCAAACCTGAGGCATCTATCAATACTTGTGGACGGTTTAGGAGGCTACTACCCTAATTCTAATTGATTATGAAGTATCTATCGAGGAGAACAAGAGGAGGCAAACCCTAGAAGACCTAGCTAAATTTCATCTTTGTATTCTTCTAAATTAGGCATACTTGGATTCTCTTACGTTGTTTTCTAAACCTTATGACTATTGTTACTATTGGTTTTTGATTTTCAATTCAAGACTTATTTTTAATATCATGTTTTCATTAGAACCCGCGATGATGAACGGTTCATTCATGAACTAATCGTTATAGTGGGATTCTAACGGAGTTTCTTATGGAGTTTAGTGGTTAATTGTTTTTATATATTCTGTGTGTGATGGCTAATTTTTTCCTATCATGGTTGTGCTTATTCGTTGTGGATGCGTAGCTAACATTCATGATTGTTTGTTAATCTCTATTGATTGCGAAAGTGGATATAGGGATTTAGAACTTGCCATGCTAGCATAAGTTCATGTATAATTGTCATGCATGATTCGTGGATGATTTTAACCATTTCATCTACCTTATGTAATCTGAATAGATAACTTGCTCATTAAACCACTATGTTTTCAATCTCTATAGACATATAGGGACTAAGCATATTTGGTGTCCATTTAACTTCTATCTTTATTGTGGATGTTTAAGTGGTATGGTATACGTATACTGAAAGGTAGCGTATACTAGTTTCGTGTTATCTGATTAGTTGTCACAACCGTCACATGCATTAATTAAGAACAAGAGACTCTAGATGAAATATTTAATGATGTTAGGATCCCATGCTTTATTCATATAAGTAATTTTCCAGTAATTCTCTTTAGTTAATATAATCTTGTTAAGTGCTCGTTAATTAGTTAAACAAAACCAAATTTGATACTTATCTTAGCAGTGAGTAATAACCATACATTGGTGCATAAGTGCATAGCTATAACAACATAACCAGTCTCTGTGGGAACGAACTTAACTTTATCATATACTACTTGTGACCACGTGCGCTTGCGTGTTTTTGTGTGAACAGCACTTCTTTATTGTATTTGGCTAGACTTATTTATACATGCAGCCTTATCAATGAGGTGAAAAAGCATATAATTTGGCAAATCTCCCAATTTTAATTAATATAATTTTGTTAGAATATATCACATCTAAAAGAACATATAAACATTGGGAGGAAACGATAACATGATTTTTAACAATTATCGGAATGTCAAAGTACTCAAAATATTTAATACAAATATTTAAACACTGACACTCCAAAAATGACTCCCAAATTGGATCGACATAAGACAAATACACATGTTCTTTCTCAACCTTATTTAAGTCAAATTCCTCAAATTTCGGTGCTACATTATCGATTAATTTTAATCCCACAACATCAGCATCAAAGTCTTGATCTATTATAACACATTCCTCTTCTACATCATACAATAAAGGAGAGGGGTCATCTAACACATCAAATTCATTACTGGCATCAGAACCTTCAGTTATTAAAATATTTTCCTGAAAAGCAGAGGGACATATACAAGCCGGAATTTCATAATCATCATATCCATTCCTTTTTGAACTAGAATGTAAACCCAATGACTCTTCTTCATATGACACGCCATATTTCAATTCATGAAGGACATACCAACCTATTGACCCCTCGGGTAATGATGACTCATTGTGTATTACGTAGTCAAGCATACGAGAATTACAATTTTTGACTTGATGCAAGTATGGGTAACGTTGTAACAAATCAGATGAATCAGGATAAGAGTTAGGATACATATCTGGATAAAAGCTCAAGTTGTCCTTGTCAATCCTGCGAAAACTCAACACTTAATACAAAAGAACCAAATAAACTAGAAAAAGAAAAGGGATAAGAAAAGAAGTGTCCGAGTCAGTGAACTTTAACGACCACTGATGACAAGTACATAAACTAAACAAAACAATAACCGAGTCCCCGGCAGCGGCGCCAAAAACTTGTTCGCACAAAAACACGCAAGTGCACGTGGTCACAAGTAATATAGAGATAAGTAGGATTCGTTCCCACAGAGACTAGAATTGTGCGTTTTAGTTCACTTATACACCAGATTACGATTTCTATCCACTGCTAAAACAATCACAAATTTGGGCTGATTATACTAATGATTATTATTAACTAAGAATTTACTAGAAAAATGACTTAAACGATTTTCTTATAAATAAACAAACATGGGATTTCAACTTCATTAACCACTTCATCTAGAACCTTATGGCTCTTAGCCTAGCATGTGCAAGCGATGATAACTGATTAGACGCACTAAACTGACATACGCCAACTTTCGTTGTACATATATCATCCTACTGATCATCCACAATTGATAGAAGTCAAGTAGTCACCAAATATGCTTAGTCCCTATATGTCTATAGAGATTGAAAACATAATGGTTTACAATCAAGAATCCAAATAATCACATAGTCGGTGCGAGACAGATAGAATTACACCACAAATTAATACATGCTCTTCACATGCAAAAACCTACGCTAGCATGGTATGTTCTAAACCCTATATCCACTTTCGCAATCACTAGGATTCAACAAACAATTACGGATGTTCGCGACGCACCCATAACGAATAAGCGCAACCAAACTAGGTTAACAATATATCAAACACACACCAAGGCATAAAAACATTTAATAACTAGAATCCATGGAAAACTCCATTAAAACCCCATGATAACGATTAGCCCATAATTGGACTTCTCATCATCATGGGTTCAAGTGATAACATGATTAAAACAATATAAAGCATAGAAGAAAGAAATCTGAATTCAATAATAAACTAATTACGAGAACTGAATATGAAATCAATTAAACTAAGGAGAAAAGACAAAAGAAAACTTCTCTTGTTCTTGAGCCTCCTTTCTTTACAATATACGTATCTCTCTGTCTAATACTAGGTCTGAATAATATGTCTCTAATAATCTAATATAAAGTATTTTTAATTAACTAAAATAATTACAAGGAGATTTCCCAATCAGAATTAGATTTCTATAATGGAAATTTCGTTGGCTTCTGTTCCCTCCTGATTCTGGACCGCTCCGAGCAGTAATAAAATATGAGCCCAACTCAGAATTAAAGATCTTCTTCCAAGCTTTCCAACGACTGCTTACGGGCCCAAAACAGACTTGTAGAACTCCAGATAGAGCCCAAACAGTAAAATCTGCGCAACCAGCCCAAAAATCCGAAAATTGCTTTAATCCACTCCAAAAATTGCAATTTAAGCTCCACTTCAAATTAAATAGGATCTCCTTAATACCTACAATAAAACAATATAATTTATTAAATAAAAATCCAATTCAGTGCAAAATAACTTAAATATAAGGACCAAATTACGATAAAGCTCACGCTTATCAAGAGTCTTGCCAAAAGAGTGGAAGCCTATGATTGTTTCCTTGAGAAACACTCAAGAGTATATGGATTTTACTCTTGAGAGGCTGTATGGAACCCTAAAAACATATGAGCTGGAAATGGAGCATGATGAAGAAATTGAGAAGTTCCAAAAGAAAACTGGATCTGTTGCTTTAGTAGCAAGTGTTGAAAAGGCTGAGGAAATGAAAGAAGAAGCTTCTGAAACTACACCAAGCCAAAGTACTTGTGAAGGTAGAGCTGAATCAAGAAAGTGCAAAGGAAAGATGATTGAAGAAAGTGAGCCCTCCAATCAAGAGGAAATGGATGAGCTAGATGAACATTTAGCTTTTCTGTCAAGAAAATTCTCAAAGCTCAAGTTCAAGAGAAACCCTGATGTGTCCAATCCATTCAGAAAGGACTCTCAATCAAACAAGAACTTTGTTGAGAGGTCCAAATTTAAATGTTTCAATTGTAGAATGGGAGGTCACTTTGCCAATGAATGCAGAAAACCAAAAGCTGAGAAGAGTGACATGAAGTTTGAGCCTGTTGATTATAAGAAGAAATACTTTGATCTTCTCAAGCAAAAGGGTAGAGCATTCATAACACATGACTATGACTGGGCTGAAGATGGGAATGATTCTAAGGAGGACACTGAATTTGTGAACCTTGCACTGATGGCTGATTCAAGTGAGCAGGAGGCTAGTTCATCATCCAATTAGGTAATTACCACCAATCTCTTTGAGCTTTCTACTGAGGAATGCAATAGTGCAATTAATGACATGTCCACTAAATTGTACCATATGCGTATTTCTCTTAAATCACTTACAAATGAAAACACCAGGATTAAAGATGCTAATAAGTTTTTAAGTGATAGGAATGCTGTTCTGGAAACTCAATTTATTGAGTTTGAGAAAATGAGAGTAGAGTGTCAGGTTGCCAAGGATGATTTGATGATTGTGCTAAAATGAGAAGAGATTCTCAAAGCACAACTAGCTAAAGAACATGAAACAATAGCTAGATGGACTAATTCCAGGAATGTTGCCACAAACATTATTAAGGCTCAAGGTGTGGATACATTCTACAAGGAATCAGTAAGAAAAGATAAAAAGAAACTAGATGTTGATAATCTAGGAGATGACACCTCTACGGATAGTGAGCATCCGTTGAAGGGTTATACCTCTACGGATAGTAAGCATCCGTTGATGGGCAGATGTAATATCCGTAAACTTTATTAATGATATAAATTATATTATATGTGTAGAAAAATTATTGTGGAGTATTTGGAGTCTTAATGGTTAAGGTTATTGAGTAATAGTATGCTAATTGTTGTGTCGAAAGCCCCTTTCGAATATCTTTTCATTTAGAAATATCTTCAGTTTTGAGCCCCGTTTTGAAATTCAAGGGCCCCGTTAAAATTTTGTACATCATTATTATCCCTTCGTCTTTCGTATCCGAATCATTATCGGAAGATTTATTCGTATCATTATATCCCTAATTATCTGATCTTGTCAATATTATTCGTTTTATTCAAAAAGGGAAAAATTATTCCGAACCCTAATTGTTTAGGGCAATTGATATATCGTTCGTATCAATAATACATCTGTTATAGCCCCAGTATTCTTGAGCATTAGTTATATAAATGATATGTATTGATTTGGATAATTATCAATCTTTGTAGATAATTATCACCTCGTAAAACATGTATTTTACTTTATTAGGATTTTAAAGCGATCCAATGGATTAATATCGATCCAAAAATGTTGTTTGGGGTATTATTTTCCGCTAAATATAAAAAGATGAATCGTACATTATTCCTCATATAATCTGCATTTAATATAATCGTACATTATTCCTCGTAAAACGTGTTCTTGAAGATCAAATTCAATTTTGAAGGTGTTATTGAAATCCAAATCTCAAGTTCAAGTACTCAAATCAAAGATCTTGAGCTCTAGTTTCAGAATCTTCCAACCGTATCATCATCTGGTAATTATTCGATTTTATATGAATTTTTCAATATTCGAATTAAATTAGGGTTCTTATTCGAATTGGGGATTTCTATTCTGTTGATTCTCCGTCCAATTGATTGCTTCTAACATGTTCCTAGGGTTCTAATGAGTAGGAATCCATGCTTTAATTTCATGTTTATGTTCGATTTTGAGAATTTCGATTCTAGGGTTTTTGCCCAATTTTTCTTTTGAATAGTCCGTTCATATAATTGATCTGACATTGTTTTTGATAGACGGCTTTCATTGTATGTGTTCTTAGCTTCATTTTAACATAAAGAACGTAGAGTTTCATGTACGATTTAGTTAGATCGGAAAATTTCTTGAGCTCGCCGGAAAATAGTCGGGTTTTGGATTCCGGTGATGTTTTTGGTTTGTTTTTTATCGGAATGAATTGCTGAGTGTATGAGGAATGTTTTGATGTAAAAAGCCCCAAATTCTGATGTGTTTTTGAGTCGCCGGATTCTAGAAAAGGTCGCCGGATTCTGGAAATCTCCGGCAGTTCTTGGCGACCCGTTTCAGTTCTTCCCGACCCGTTTACCCGAAGTTTTGACCCGGTTTCAATCTTCATGTTAGATCAGGATTCAATGATCGTCAGGATCTAGACTCAACTGATCAGGATTGCTGACGTCATCAGTACAACATGGTCATCAGTATTTGATCAAGTGTTAGTATCAGGATTATCATCAGGATGTATATCAGAACTGGGATCAGGATTGATCATCAGGAGTGGAAGCTGACCAGGAATTCTACTTCGAGTCATATTTGGAGTCTAGTTAAATAAGGAAGATTATTTTGTCGGTTCCTGGTCTGTAGGAATGCAGCTATCGGTTTAGGATATGTTTCAATCTTTGTAATTGATTAGGACTTATCTTGTAATTGATAGAGAAGCTGTGTAGTATATAAACACAGTTTATGTTTCGATTTATATGGATCAAACACTCGAGTATTTTTGTAACATAGAAGCTCTCAAGAACATCAGAATTTCTTGAGAGAGTTTGTAACAGTTTTATATCAGATTTAATAAAGCTGTTATTACTCTTTCATATTTGTGATTCATATTTTATTAAGTCGAGAATCTTATACAATTGTATTCAACCCCCCTTCTACAATTGTTTATTACTGGGCAACAATTGGTATCAGAGCAGACTGATTTAAATTTGAATCAGATACGATCTAAGATGTCGACAACCAAGTATGAAAGTATGAAAATTCCCATCCTGAAGAAATCAGAATATCCAACATGGAAAGTAAAGATGCTGATGTACCTGGAGGCTATGGATCCTGATTACTTGGACAGGATTCGTGATGGACCATATATACCTACAAGGATCATAGAACGAACAGAAACTGTACCTGAACACTATGTGGTCAAGGCAAAGAGTGAATGGACTCCAGAAGAAAAAGCTCATGTACTGAGGGAGCCAAAGATAAAGAACATCCTACACAGTAGTCTTGATGCTGTCATGTCCAAAAGAGTGATTGTATGTAAGTCTGCAAAAGAAATCTGGGATACTTTGGAAACTCAATGCCAGGGATCTGCATCTGTCAAGAAAAACAGAAGGGCTCTTTTGATTCAAGAATATGAACAATTCGATGCTAGACCTGATGAGAGCCTGACTGATTTATATGATAGATTTCTGACACTCCTGAATAGTTTATCTTTAGTTGACAAGGAATATGAAACTGAAGATTCTAACACCAAGTTTCTAAGAGCTTTACCTGAAGAATGGGATACTCAGACCTCGATCATTAGACATTAGTATGATCTCAACACTGTGTCTCTTGATCAAGTCTATGGAATGCTAAGAACCCATGATCTTGAGGTTCAACAGAGAAAGAATAAGAAAAGCAGCAAGGCAAAGACCATTGCCTTGAATGTAGAGGCTAAATCAAAAGGAAAAGCTATGAAGGTCTCTAGAAGGAAATCAAGAATAGTTGAGTCAGATCCTGATGACTCTTCATCAGATACTGATGGCAATCCTGATGCCAATACTGATGATGACTCTTCTGACTCAGGCATGGAAGAGATGGTTTCTGTGATTGTCAGAGGCTTCAAAAAGATGAAGTTCAGGAAGGCTAGAAGACAAGGCAACTTCCAGAAAAAGACCTTCAATGCAGACAAAGACAAGTATATCAAAAAGGACAGCAAGGGTAGCAAATTTGACAAGTCAAAGGTTAGATGCTACAAGAGTAATGGTATGGGTCACTTTGTTTCTGAGTGCAAGAAGACAAAGGCACTCATAACATCAAGCAAGGATTGGATGGACTCTTCCTCAGAATCTGATACTGAGGTGGTCAACTATGCCCTAATGGCCAATACTGATGATACTGCTATTCCTGATGATAAGGTACTAAATACTGTCTTTGATTTTGATACTGATAATGCTTCTGAGTTAAGACGTTTTCTAAAGTCATTGCATATTAGCTTTAGAAGTCAAACTGCTGAGAATACTAGGATCTTATCTGAGATGTTTGAACTTAGAAAAAGGAATGAGCATTTAGAAGCTGAATTTTCTCTTATGCAAAAAGTACAGATAGAATGTGATAATGCTAAACACATGTATTTAGAGATGAAACTTAAATGTACTGCACTTGAAAAGGAACGTGAAGATGCTAAAGAGAAAATCAGAACCTGGACAGATTCTGGAAGGAAATTTCATGAGATTTATACCTCTAAGAATTGGAAAGAATGTCTAGGGTATAAGTCAGATGAAGATAAGAAATTTAAGGAGAAAATTGTTGTTGATGAGACAGTTAGTCCAAAAACCTTGTTAGGCCGAATAAACAATATAATCAAGTATGTATGAGAATAACAATCAAGAACACAAGTTTGTAAGTCAACAAACTGTAATTATATTAACAGTTTCTCTCTTTATGATGTTAATGAATCACAAAGAGCTACTAGGTTACAAGAATAATATTTCAATAATCGCATCCCTTCTAGGGATAACCTATCTGTGTTTATATAATACACAGTTACAATCAATCTCTAATTGATACTCCTACAAATTAGCTATACAATTTGTAATCAATTAGAATTGCTTCAGTCCTCTGTCCAGTCTCCTTAGCTGTATCAATATATTCTGCTTCTTTCCATCTTCAGAATATATTGCTTCTAGAATCTTCATGATATGCACCGACAGCTAAATCGACTTTCACCCTGTCAGACTTTAACAAACTCTGACTGGCTTCCATGTAAACTCTGATAAGTACTTCAGACTAAACTCTGAACAGTACCGGTTACTTAAACACTGATTAAACAAACATCAGTAATTATATCTAACAATCTCCCCCAACTTGTGCATAAAAAATGTACAAGTTAAACAGATAATTGATGATGTCAAAACATATAACAAATGCAGTGTTTAATCATAACAGAGTTTAATTTTAACTTAGAACAGAAAACTTTAAAAACTTACAGTCAGACTTTATTTGATTTCTTGAATATCAGGCACTGTCCTGATATAGTCTGTAAGCAATCTTCTTTCAGCTGTCTCTAGCTCAGCAATCATAATCTCTTTCAGCTCCTTCAATTCTGGATCACTTTCACCAGTTTGATATATCGCAGCCCTCAGAGAATATATGCTGTTTCTTCTCATATCATTGCCCAGCCTTATTATAAAGGCTTTGTCAGATTCCAAATTGAATTCCAACACCTTTATTCCAAAAGCTGTAGAAAGCTTTGCACTATCTCTTCTCATCTCAACAAGATTTCCATGAGCATCTTTGTACTTAGGAATGTAAGCACTTGTAATTTTAGCACCACTGAGAACCTTTGCTCTCATCATCCTTACTCTCAAAACTTCAGCAGCATTTTGAGTCCTTTGATTTCTGACTTTGAGTAGATATAAGACATATTCTAACTCTTCAGCCATTTTCAAATGTATATCATTTTCACCTATTCTGTATACTCTGCCATCAGCCATGAAGTATAACAGAAAGTCCTTCCTAAGTCCCTTATGATAAATTAACTGAACAGACTCTAGCTTGTCAAGGCTCTCTTGAGTAACCCCAACACCAGGTTCTGCCAGTGATGTTTGATCCATTGGACTATTATTTATCCTCTTCTCTCTGTGTGAACCTAAACCAGACTTGTCATAAGATTGTTTTCCATGTACTGTCCTGGTTTGAGAAAAATCCACAGGTTCTAATGTCAGAGTTTCAGAAAGTACAGGTCTTAAGAAACCTTTGAGTTGAGTTTGTACAACTTGAGCCTTGTCAGAGGTTGTCACAATTTTAGTAGCAATATCAACATGAGCAACGTCAGAGGTTGATTTGTTTATCCTTGATTCAACTTGAGCAATGTCAGAGGTTGAATAAATCTTCTTTGGTAACTGTTCTTCTTCTGCCAGTTTACCTTTTCCTTTGTCATTTCTTGCAATAGTAGGTCTCCTTGAGTATTGCAAACTTTGATCAGAGTTTACATTATCTTTAATAGATATTCCTATCTCTTTTCTCCTTGGAGCTTTACCTTTCTTTGTATAAGTACAAGCTTCCATTTTCTTCTGGTGCTCTTCATTTATCATTCTTAATTCAGCATCATAATTCTCAACTGTTACCTCACCACCATGCTCTTCTAAAAACATTTTAGTAGCAATTTCCTCATCTGTGGTAGGCTTATCAGAGATTATCAAACTTTTGAGTTTTGAACCACTGGCAGAGTTTGCATTTCCCTTACCAGAGTTTGATCTTCTATCAGAGTTTGATCTTGGTGTCTTTGATCTTAGTGGTCTTCTATCAGAATTTAATCTTAAACTCTTTCCATCTCCCTTGCTTCCACCATCATTACCATCATCCCTCCGTCTCAGAGTTTGAGTGTCTTTGCATTTGTCACATTCTAACCCAGAAGCAGTAAACATTGTTGTAGCCATTAGAGATGTTTAGAAGAAAGCAAGAAATAAGACAGAGAAAAGTGTAGAATGTATGCAGTGAAAGTGTTTGAGACAGTGTTTGTGAGTAAAGAAAATGAAGTGTGTAAAAGAATGAACCGTTTATGTGTAGTAAGTTTAAATAATGACTGTGAAAATTAAAACTGAATCGTTTTAATCATTACTACACACAGCAGGCATCTTTGAAAAATGTGTGAGTGGGACAGATGTCAAACATGTATACGCTGACAGCTGTATGTAACAACTTCCAATACACACGCGCAGTAAAAATAGCCATAATTACCTCTTTTCACACTTTTCAAACCACTCAACCTCTCTCTCCTCTGTTTAATACAAATATGAACCGTTTGTACTCATACTCTTTCGAATTTCTAAACAAATGTCTAATCTCAAAATTATAAAATGTCTGAAACAAAGAAATCATTTTAACCATCAGAGATTAAAACAAAATTACCTCGGCGTATTTCTCACAATACATCAGTGTTTACCATTTGTCCTTCTTTGTCAATAAACTCTTTCCTCAAACTGTACAGGTGTGAATAATTGTGTGTGCTATAGCAGAGTTTACCGAAATCAATATTTAGATCATCTTAAAGTGCATAAAATCCACAAACTTAAGCAGTAAAAACTGGTTGCCTAAACTCTCATGTAAAACATAAAATCTGATTTTTATATCTAAACTCTGTATTTTGATATCCTTTCATTTAGATATATCTTTTATTCTTCACCCCCTTTATATATGTATTTTTTTTAAAAAAAAATTTTTAAATTTTTTTTTTTTTAAAATTTTCCAGTAATCAGTGGTTGACACTAGTCACCAAAAATCAAAGATTTTAGCCCTTATTTCATACAATAAGTTCCTGGATCTTCCTAGGCACAACATGATCTCAAAGGAATTTGTGCTCTTTTTGGCATCTTTTGATTTGAGGGTGAATTATTTACAATTAATAATCAGAGTTTAGACTTTTCATCAGTTTTTGTAATTAATTTATGAGAGAAAATGCAAGCGGCTAATACAGACTCAGTGTATAGGATCAATAAACTAAGAGATGCTATAAATACAGAGACAGTATCATGCTGTGTTAACTTACTGCACATATTTGAGATCAGAATCTATACAACTCTTAAGGATTCATAATTACTTACTGACAATTATGCTTCATACAAATTTCTTCATTGGTCTATATGTTTCAGACAAAATTACAATCATAGTATAGCATTAGACTATAACTATCAGAGTATGACCAACACTTTATGACTAACAGAGTTTAGCATCAGAGTTTACTTTCAGAGTTTATGACACTGGTACTCATAACAGTTAATACATGCAAAGAATCATGAGCATAAAAATCAAACATTTATAGTTTTTGAGTCTAACCCGTATCTCTAATCAAAACCAGAGATCATTCCAAGTTCATTTACCAATCTTGTAAAAGTAGCTTCACTCAAAGGTTTGGTGAAGATATCTGCAAGTTGTTGGTCTGTAGACACAAAATGAAGCTCAATATTTCCTTCCTCCACATGTTCCCTGATAAAATGATACCTTATGCTGATGTGCTTGGTCATGGAATGCTGTACTGGGTTACCTGTCATAGCAATAGCACTTTGGTTATCACAGTAAATAGGTATTTTGGAGTACCTTAACCCATAATCCAGCAACTGATTCTTCATCCACAGAATCTGTGCACAACAGCTACCAGCAGCTATATACTCTGCTTCTGCAGTGGATGTGGAAATTGATTTCTATTTCTTGCTATACCAAGAAACCAATCTGTCACCTAAGAATTGACAGCTTCCACTTGTCCTTTTTCTGTCTATCTTACAGCCTGCAAAATCTGCATCAGAGTAACCAATTAGCTTAAACTCTGATTCTCTAGGATACCACAAACCCAAGGTTATGGTTCCTTTGAGATATTTGAAAATCCTTTTTACAGCTGTTAGATGAGGCTCTCTGGGATCTGCTTGAAATCTTGCAAAAAGACATGTGGCATACATGATATCAGGTCTACTTGCTGTGAGATGTAGAGACCCTATCATGCCTCTATAGGTTGTCATATCCACTGTAGCACCTGTGTCTTTGTCTAGCTTTGTTGTTGTAGCCATGGGAGTTGTAGCAGATGAACTATCAAGCATACCAAATTTCTTTAGAAGATTTCTGGTATACTTTGCTTGATTGATAAAAATCCCATCATCTGTTTGCTTGACCTGTAAGCCTAGAAAATAACTAAGCTCTCCCATCATGCTCATTTGGTACCTGGACTGCATAAGCTTTGCAAACTTCTTACAAAGTTTGTCATTAGTAGATCCAAAAATAATATCATCTACATAAATTTGAACTAAAAGCAAATCATCACCAGAATTAAAATAAAACAAAGTTTTATCAATTGTACCTCTTGTGAACCCACTTTCTAAAAGAAATTGAGCAAGAGTTTCATACCATGCTCTTGGTGCTTGCTTTAGTCCATATAGTGCTTTGTCAAGCCTGTAGACATAATCTGGATGCTTGGAATCTACAAATCCTGGTGGTTGTTCAACAAACACTTCTTCTTCAAACTTCCCATTGAGAAAAGCACTTTTCACATCCATCTGAAAGACTTTAAATTTCTTGTGTGCAGCATAGGCCAGAAAAATTCTTATGGCCTCCAATCTTGCAACTGGAGCAAAGGTTTCATCATAGTCAATTCCTTCCTATTGTGAATAACCTTTAGCCACAAGTCTAGCCTTGTTTCTTGTAATCACACCCTCACTGTCAGTCTTGTTTCTGAAAACCCACTTTGTACCTACAATTGATCTATTCTTTGGTCTAGGTACAAGTGTCCAGACTTCATTTCTTTCAAATTCATTTAACTCTTCTTGCATTGTTGTAATCCAATTAGCATCTTGAAGAGCTTCCTCCACTTTCTTTGGTTCTGTTTGAGACAAGAAAGCATGATACATGCATTCATTTGTAGTAGCACTTCTAGTTCTTACACTAGCATCAGGATCTCCAATTATAAGATCAGGTGTATGTGCCTGTGTCCACTTTCTTGCTGTTGGTAAGTGGTTTCTTGCATCATTATTGGATCCTCCCCCTTGATCCATGCTCTCCTGATTCATGTGTTGACTTTCTGCAGCATCTGAGGCTCCCCCTGAATTGGATGGCTCAGAGTTTGAACTGTCAGAGTTTGAATCAGTTTCCTCAACTGACTCACTTGCTGTGTCTTGTTGAGCTTCTTCACGCTCCCCCTCAACTGGTTCTCTATTTTGTTCAATTTGAGAATTTCCAGTTTCTCCAGTATTTACCAGTAGAGGTTCAGAGTATGCTTCATCAGAGTTTGTCAGAACCGCTTCATCAGAGATTACATTATCAGAGAATAAATCTTCATTTTCAAAGCGCAGTTGATCATATTTATCTAAGTCATCAAGTCCAGTTATTTTCTTGTCATCAAATGACACATGTATAGACTCCATGATCACCTTTGTTCTCAGATTGTAGACTCTGAATGCTTTTGTTGACAGTGGATAGCCAACAAAGATTCCTTCATCAGCTTTTAACTCGAACTTAGTTAACTGTTCAGGATGAGTCTTCAACACAAAGCATTTGCATCCAAATATATGAAAATATTTCAAATTTGGCTTCTTATTTTTCACCATCTCATATGGTGTTTTCCCATGCTTGTTGATCAGTGTAGCATTCTGAGTAAAATAGGCAGTTTGAACAGCTTCTGCCCAGAAATAGGTTGGTAACTTTGCTTCATCAAGCATTGTTCTGGCTGCTTCAATTAAAGTTCTGTTCTTTCTTTCAACTACACCATTTTGCTGTGGAGTTCCAGGTGCAGAAAATTCTTGTTTCACTCCTCTTTCCTTGCAGAAAGCTTCCATGATTGAGTTTCTGAATTCAGTTCCATTATCACTCCTTTTAATTTTGACTTTGTACTGTGATCCTTTGTCCAGTTGATTTACATGATCCAACAGAGTTTGAGCAGTTTCATCCTTCTTTGATAAGAAATACACCCATGTATATCTAGTATATTCATCAACAATTACTAGAGCATATTTCTTTCTGCCCATAGACATCACATTCACTGGTCCAAAGAGATCAACATGTAGAAGATGATAAGGTTCCACTACTGAAGATTCAGATTTGCTCTTGAAAGATGACTTCCTTTGCTTAGCCTTTTGACGAGAATCACATAGGCCATCTAGACTGAGTATTGATTTTGGAAGTCCCCTTACAAGATCCTTTCTTATTAGCTCATTGATGTTGTTCAAATTGAGATGAGAGAGCTTCTTATGCCAATTCCAACTCTCTTCATTTGACATTCTTGCAGTCAGACACACTGTTTTTCCATCAGAGTTTGTTACCAAACTCGCTTCATAAATGTTGTTGCGCCTGTGTCCAACTAGAACAACTTTTCCAGTAGATTTACTGATAACTTCACAGTGTTCAGTATGAAAATCTACATGGTTTCCTCTGTCACAGATTTGACTCACAGATAGCAGATTATGCTTGAGTCCTGAGACTAGAGCTACATTTGTGATGATGACACTTCCAAGATTGATATTGCCATATCCCATAGTACGTCCTATGTTGCCATCTCCATAGGAAACCTTTGGGCCAGCCTTCTCCTCAAAATCTGATAGCAGAGCTTTATTTCCAGTCATGTGTCCTGAGCATCCACTGTCCAAGATAAGGGTGCTCTCTTTTATGCCCTGTAATCACAAACAAACACTAAGTGTTAGTTTTAAGGACCCAGACTTGCTTGGATCCTTTGTCTTTCTTAACAGTGTTAGCTTTTGCAGCGGAATCACTATCAACAGAGTTTAAACTAACATTGTCAGACTTTACACTTGCAGAGTTTGCCCTGACCCATTTTAAGTTGGGTTTTAGCTCATAATAGTTATGATAAATAGCATGATAACTCTTACAAGTATAAATAGAATGCCAAGTGCTCCCACAATGTGTGCATAAAGTCTGTGGTTTAACTCTTACATAATCATTCTTTACTCCTGATGTAGAAGGTAAAGAGTTAATATCTTTATTCTTATTGCAAAATCTAGCAAGATGGTTAGAACTACCACAATTATAACATGTTTTCCTTGGAGCAGCAGCAGTAGGCAAATAATTATTTCTTTTATTTATGCCTATCTTTCCATTCCTATTTTTCTTGGACCCTTTTGGTTTCATGGCAGACTTTACCTCTTTGAGCTTATGATTGAACTGTTTTCCTGTCATCAAGCCAACATTAACCTGTTTTTCACAAGTTTTTACTGGCTTTCTAACAGCTTCTTTTTCCATTCGATTTTCTGTTATAATATTTTCCTGTCTTTCACAGGTTTCATCTGATTCCATATCAGCTTCTCTTACTACAACAGATTTTAACTTAGTGGACTCTGGAACAAATTTTACAGGTTTAAGTTGTGGTTTAACCTTAACCTTGTCTTTAAACCTAAGTTCATCATTTTCACAATAGCCTAAACCTACAGAATCTGTCTGAAACACTTGATGAGTGTCTCTTCCAGAGTTTGTCCAAGTCTTGATTATTTTTCTTTCTTTTTCTAGATCAGATTCTAGTTGCCTATATCTTTTGAGCAACTCCTGTTCAACATAAACAGCATCATCTATTTCTTTTTGAATCTGCTTCATATTTTCAAGTTCTCCTTCAAGAAACTTGTTTCTATCTTTAAGATTAAGATTCTCAGATTTAATTCTCTCATTTTCTAAAGTCTGATCCCTATAACTAACATTTACGCTTTTCAGATATACTCTCAATTCAGATATATTATCAGTATCATAAGCATCCATCAATGCAGCCATTTGCATCATCTGTTCTTCATCATCCTCAGAGTCAGAAGCTTCATCAGAGTTTGAGTCATCATCAGAGATTGATGACTCACTTTCAGATTTAATGACTAAAGCCTTTCCCTTGGCTCTCTTCCTTGATGATTCCTTCTTGATGGGCTTCTCCTCAACTTTGAGAGCAACCGATTTTGTCTTCTTGCTTGATCTTCTGTTTCTTTGTTCTATTTCCAATTCATGAGTTTTCAGTAACCCATAAATCTCATCAAGTTCAGTTTCAGCAAGTTCGTAATTATCTCTTATAGTTGTTGTCTTCAAATCCCATCTTTCAGGTAAAGATAAGAGAAATTTGAGATTTGATTCTTCAAGATCATATTCTTTATCAACTAGAGATAAATCATTCAGCAGTTTACAGAATCTGTCATATGTCTCAGTCAAGGTTTCATTGGTTCTTGAATCAAAGTGCTCATACTCCTGAGTGAGTATTGTTTTCCTGTTCTTCTTTATAGCAGTGGTTCCTTGACACCTGACTTCCAAAGCATCCCAGATTTCTTTTGCAGTTTTGCAACCAATTACTCTGTTAGACATAACATTATCTAAAGCACTGTGTAGAAGATGTCTAACCTTTGCATCTTTTGCAATTGATGAGATGTCCTCAGGAGTCATATCTTTCTTTTCCTTTGGAACAGTCTTTTGTTCTTGACCATCAACAACATGAGACAATTTAGTCGGCATATGAGGACCATCATAGATTCTGTCAAGATATTCTGGATCTGTAGCCTCCAGAAACATGGTCATCTTCACCTTCCAAATTGGATACTCCACTGGCCTGAGAATTGGAACCCTGATTGTTTCATACCGACTCACAGAATTAGGTTTAACCTGTTCAACCTTGGAAGGAGCTTGATTTTCTTCAGACATGATTATTACTGTGTTTGAATCATAAAACTGTATATAGTAAACAGCCTAGGCTCTGATACCAATTGTTAGGCCGAATACACAATATAATCAAGTATGTATGAGAATAACAATCAAGAACACAAGTTTATAAATCAACAAACTGTAATTATATTAACAGTTTCTCTCTTTATGATGTTAATGAATCACAAAGAGCTACTAGGTTACAAGAATAATATTTCAATAATCGCATCCCTTCTAGGGATAACCTATCTGTGTTTATATAATACACAGTTACAATCAATCTCTAATTGATACTCCTACAAATTAGCTATACAATTTGTAATCAATTAGAATTGCTTCAGTCCTCTGTCCAGTCTCCTTAGCTGTATCAATATATTCTGCTTCTTTCCATCTTCAGAATATATTGCTTCTAGAATCTTCATGATATGCACCGACAGCTAAATCGACTTTCACCCTGTCAGACTTTAACAAACTCTGACTGGCTTCCATGTAAACTCTGATAAGTACTTCAGACTAAACTCTGAACAGTACCTGTTACTTAAACACTGATTAAACAAATCTAAGATTACTCCTGTTAATTTTGTTTTTGGTAAAGATTCCAATTCAATTTTTGAAAAGGGATCTACTTCTGTTCAAAGTGTAAATCTTGTAAAGTCTAAACCTGTCTTGAATAAAGTTACTAAGAATGTAGGTTTACTGTCTCAGAAACAACTCAAGGATAAAATCTGTGAGGTTACAGATAAGAAAAAGGAACCTAGTGTCAAAAGAAACAGGAATGGTAAAATTGGGATCAATAAAGAAAATGGTTATAAATATGTCCCAAATGCACCTAGAAAGTGTTGTTTTAACTTTGGTAACTCTAATCATCTTGCTATTGATTGCAAAAAGAGTAAAATGAAGATTACTGAAATTCCTAGGTCTGATGTTAGGAATAGATCAGTATTTTATAAACCACAGAATTCCTGTTTTCATTGTGGAAGTAAATGGCATTCTATTTATACATGTGGAGAATATCATGAGTTGTACTATAACTTTTATGATCCATTACCTAAATTTAAAAATAGTGCAAATTCTGGTAGCCTTAAGAATGTCAAGTTGAAGCATGCTTTTGTTAATACTGATACTGACAAAGCAAATCCTGATGGAGTAAATCCTGTCAGGACTGCTACAGTCAAAAAGTCTTTTGCTGCTAAAATTAATAATATGCATGAAAAAGGAACCCAACAAGTGTGGGTTCCTAAACATTCTAACTAGTGTTTTATCATTCTGATTGCAGGGTAAAAAGAAAAATGTGTTAGTCATGGATAGTGGATGTTTTGTGCACATGACTGGAAACAAGGCCCTGTTATCAGAATATGAGGAAAAAGCTGGCCCAACTGTGTCTTATGGAGATGGCAACATTGGACAAACTTTGGGATATGGCAATATAATCATTGAAAATGTCATCATTGAAAATGTCATCATTGAAAAAGTAGCTCTAGTGGAGGGACTAAAACACAACCTGTTGAGTATTAGTCAAATCACTGACAGAGGTTATCATGTCAACTTATATTCCACACATTGTGAAGTAGTCAGCAAAGAAACAGGAAAGATAACATTGACTGGCTACATGCATGGTAACATTTATGAAGCCAACATTCTCTCAAATACTGATGACTCCCCTACATGTCTCATCAGTAAAGCATCAGTAGATGAAAGTTGGAATTGGCACAAGAAGCTTTCTCATCTCAACTTCAGCAATATCAATGAGTTGGTTAAGAAAGATTTAGTGAGAGGATTACCTAAAGCTTTGTATACTCCTGATGGACTCTGTGATGCTTGTCAAAAGGCTAAACAAAGAAGGACATCATTCCAGAGTAAATCAGAATCCTTTATTGAAGAACCATATCACATGCTGCATCTTGATCTATTTGGACCAGTCAACATTATGTCCATCAGTAAGAAAAGTTACACTCTTGTAATTGTTGATGAATATTCTAGATTCACCTGGGTGTATTTTCTGCACAGAAAAGATGAAACTCCTGAAATACTGTTGGATCATGTGAGAATGATTGAGACAACCACAAAGTACAAAGTCAAGATACTGAGGAGTGATAATGGTACTGAGTTTAAGAATTCAAAGATGGAAGAGTTCTGCAAGTACAAAGGAATTATTCAACAATTCTCTGCTCCTCGCACACCTCAGCAAAATGGAGTAGTTGAAAGGAAAAATAGAACTCTTTTTGAAGCTGGCAGAACTATGTTGGAAGAAGCTAAATTGCCAACATATTTCTGGGCAGAAGCAGTCAACACAGCATGCTATACACAAAATCTCACATTGATAAACAGACATGGTGTTACTCCTTATCAATCTCTCAAGGAGAAGAAACCAAGTTTGAAGCATTTGCATGTGTTTGGCTGTAAATGTTTTGTTCTCAGAACTCATCCTGAACAGCTAGGGAAATTTGAAATAAAGGCTGATGAGGGAATTTTCATAGGCTATCCTGCATCAAGAGCCTTTAGAGTTTTTAACTTGAGAACAAGGACTGTCATGGAGTCAATACACGTATCTTTTGATGATAAAAATATAATTGGATTGAATGAAGACTCACATGATAGATTGGTTTTTGAAAATGAAACTACCAAGGAACCTGAAGAAAATGAATCAGATCCTGTCAATTCATCAGATACTGATGGGTCACCAAATCCTGATGATCCATCAAATCCTGATGAAACACCAATTACTGATGGTGCTAATACTGATGATGCAAATAGTAATACATCTAGTAGTGCTAATGTTGAGGGGGAGCAACAACATTCTACTACAAGTTCAGAGTCAACTCAATCATCAGGACAGAATTCTTCAGATACTGATTCAAGTGACAATCCTGATAATTCATAAGGAGGAGATAGCAATAATTCAGGGGGAGCTTCAACTACAGCAAATTCTTCAAATCAAGATAACACCAATCCAAGGGGAGCATCTACATCAAGACATGACTTACCACCAGCAATAAAATGGACTGCAAGTTATACTTCTGATCTGATCATTGGAGATCCTGATGCAGGTGTTCAGACAAGAAGTGCAACTCAGAATGAATGTCTATACAATAACTTTCTATCCAAGGAGGAGCCAAAGAAAGTTGAAGATGCACTTAAGGATGCTGATTGGGTTACTGCAATGCAAGAAGAATTGAATGAATTTGAAAGGAATGAAGTCTGGAAACTGGTACCAAGGCCAAAGAATAGGTCCATTGTTGGTACAAAATGGATTTTCAAGAACAAGACTGATTCTGATGGAGTGAAAATCAAAAGTACTAAGACAAATTTACAACAACATTGCTGGTATTCTCTGGAAAATAAAATTTATACTTAGTATTTGATTAAGTATTAAGTTTTAATTTTCAATCTCAATTCAACTTTTCTCAGGGATTACTATTCATATGAAATATCAAATGCAATGTTACTAACATTTTGTACAGAAATGCAGAGAAGAAGAATAATTGAGAAATATGATCCATTTCATTAATACTTGAATTTTTTTTACAAATGAAAAGGAAATTACATTTTTTCTCTAGTCTATTTCTCTACCCCAGGCTCCTGTTCGATGGATCATAACCAGGTGAAAACTCCTCTGAGAAGCTTCATAGTCCGTCAGGATTGGAAGGGAGTTGTCCACCAAGATCCATCTAGGATTCTCTTGTTCCATCCTTAAAGAACAAGAAGAGGAGCAGATGCACTTGAAGGCGGATCGTCACCACCGGGATGCTTCCATGCCTCCACCTTGCATGAAGTACACGCATCGCGTTTCCTCTTTCTTCTTCTCTCAAGCTCTCGCTCGAGCTCCTCATCCTCATCATCGTCACCGTCTTCTTGCTCTTCTTCATTGACGATGACTAGGTTATCAAGAGGATTCTAATCAGGGTTTACCTGCTGGAAGTTGTGAAGGAGAACATCAGCCATTGCATTCACAAAGGCCTCATGTTCCTGATGATCAGGAACAGGGAATGGCTCTTCATTTTCTGCGATTTCAGCCAGAGCCTCATCCATTTCTTTCCAGATTAACTCGATCTCATCGAGTTCCTCACTAGGTAAATCGTTATGTTGGTTATTTGCAGCCATGGAGAAAGAAGAATACGAAAGGTTTTGTGTAACTCTTTTGTTTTCTCTATGGAGAGGGTTTTGTGTTTTTGCTGATAAATGATAATATTGATTGACATTCTCTATCCTTTATAGAGATTATTTGTTAAAAGTACATGTCATTTACTCAATCTCGAGGAGACTGTTCGGTTTTTCATGACTATTGTTAATCCTAAATGACCTAACAGAATTGTAGAGGGGGGGGGGGGGGGGTTGAATACAATTCTAGATATTTTTAAACTTAAAACAACTTTCAAAATAAAACTATACTGAAAATAAAAACACAAGCAAATATAAAATTTCAGTTGGATGTTTTGAGGATCCAACTGAGATGTTTTTATTGCGGAAATAATCTGTGTTACAAATGTATCACAACTGCTCAGTTCTTGATACAGAGTGAGAGTGCTATTGAAAGAAGCTAATACAAACTATTTTTATCTCACTCACATGCATATAAAATGAACTGCTACTCTTGGTTATATAACCCAAGTTTTCAATGCTATTTTTGGCTACTCTAAATTAATCTAAAGGTAACCTCCAGTAGCTTGCTTTTCATTCCTTTTGTCCAATGGTCCTTGGAGATCTTGTCTTTTGTCTTCATGCTTATATGATCCCACTCAAGAACCTAATTGGAAATTGGAATGTTTCCTCATTCCCAGTGTCCATTTTGATGGCTTCCAATGCAAAGTACACTTCTACATCTCCTTTTGATCTGTCAGAAAACTGTCACTATCACTTTGTCAACTATTCAGAAAAGTGATAATGATTCGTTGATAGCAGGGAGATGTGTTTCATTGATAGCTTTATTCTTCATTCTACTAAGGGACATCAAGGACTCTGTTGGGAACTTGAAAGATGCTATAGACAGGAGGCTTGATGAGAAGCTTCTCTCTCTCACTGTGTCCAAGATGAACAGGTTTTTCTCCAAGGAACCTGAAGTGTCCTCTTCTTTGAAGACTCTTTCCTCTAGAGTGGACAAAGTAGAGGCTACACTTTCTCAAATGCAAAAGGAACAGGAGAAGCAAACTCAGCTACTCACCCAGCTTTTGGCAGCTCAAGGACTCCCTATCATCTCACTTGATGATAACAAAAAGGGGGAGAAATCTAAGGAGCTAGAGAAATCTAAAGAGCTTGATATACAAATCACAAAGGTTTTGGTCCCAGCCATTTCCTTACCAAATGAGCCACTAGCAATGGGGGAGCTTGGACAAAAGAAAAAGGATGGTATTGACCTAATTCAGGAAGCTTCTATGAGGATGAGACTTGCAGAACATATCAAAGATCATTGGTCCAACATAGAAGCAAGGGTCAAGAAAATTGCTGGAACTGCAAAGAACTCAAATCCATTAACGGATCAACCATCAACGAATGCCATGGTTGTAACATCAACGGAATGGGAGCCACAGTTCAAGAGTTCTTATGTTATAAAACCCCTTCAGCATGGAGTCTTTCAAGATTCAAGAAGAGAGAAAGGGCAATCTTCACGCTTTAGGGATGTGGATGCAAGAGGGATATCTCCATTATCACCTGCCAAACCCAAGGGCAAAAACATTGCAAGGATATTTTATCCTCCACCTAAGCCAGATGAGTTCAAAGTCCTAGGGAAGCTGATCATTGAAAGCAAAGAGAGCAATCATCCAAGCATAAGGAACAAAAGGGCCATCATTTACAGGGATAGCAAGGAAATTTGCATTTGGGTTGGTCACCCAAATTTTGCTAAGGCCAAAGCTGAAGAATCTGAAAGGGCAGCAATACAAGCACTTGCAGTTGCTCAATCACTTGAAGATGAAGAAACCCTACAGGAAAAAAAGGCTAAGGATGAAGCTAAGGAAGCTGGAAAGGAAAGGAAGAGTGTAAGGCAGCCAAAGGCTAGAGCTAAAAGGAATCTGAACTTTGATAAAGATGATTCTCAGGACACTGCTCAAGACTCTTCCACAACAATTGCACATCAAATTCCTAGTGATCTACCTCTTGAGCGAAAGTTGGCTTGTGATTCTGCACATCCTATCAACTTTCATGATCAACCAATAATGCCAAAAGAGGAGCCTTTTGAATTTGATGAGGCTTACTTTCCAAAGTTCCTATTTGAGAAGGATCAACCAATGAAGACAAAGAAAAAGGCCTGTCAAGGCAAAGCCAGTGTTTGTGAGAAAGCCACAACCTCAAAAACCCCCTGCAAATCCAGAGGACTGCATGTACATTGCTGACATCAGGGAAGAATCTAGTTTACATCTTGACTTAGACAACCTGGTGGAAGTAAGGGGCATTGAAGCTTCTCAAAAATTGCTTGAGAGACTAGTTTTTACATTCAAGGGTGGTAGAGAACAAGTGTGGCCTCTCTATAGAATTTTAGGAGAAGACTACCAAACACTACTCTCAGTGTTTAGATGCTTGAAGAAAGATTTTGGCTTCACCAAAACAGCCAAGTCTGAGGTGGTCTCCAGAATTTGTCAGATAAAGGCTAGCTGGAACAAGCCTGAGGCTCTTCCCAGGATGCTTAGAGTGCCCTCAACAGGAAAGAAGATCCATCTTCAACCTTACTGGATGATGGAATTTAAGGACAAGGACAATTGCAGAAGATTCTTCAGGATGGAAGACCAGCTGGATAAGGCATCTAATCAAACTCTAAAGTTTATGCAATCCATGCTTGGTGATCAAGATGAAGAGGAGAAAATCTTTTACAGAAGGCTACAGGTCCAAATTAAGGAAAACAACTCTAAGAGAGGGAAGAAGACTATGCCACAAAGAAGACACAGATGAATCATTTGCTCAGACTAGAGGAGCACTTCTGGGCATTAGTCGTGTAAGTCTTGTATTTTGTCTAAAACATTATGAAGCTGAATGCATTTTCTACTTTTGTAATTTATGATGTATCTGAGTGTTTTTGTTATCATCAAGTCTCTTGATTTATGGCTATTATTCTATCAGTCATAAATTGGGGGAGATTGTTAGGAATATGTTGTTCTTGATGATAAACATAAAACACTTAGTAGAATTTGTGTAAAGTAATTTATAGCTGTCAACGAAATGGCATGCTTTGCAGCGTTTCGTTGACAGGAAGCTCATCAACGAAATGAGTGTTGTAGCAATTGCATTGTACAATACTTCTAGTTTGATATGCATTTCGTTGTAGGAATTGGATAGGTTTTCTAAGTCATGTTGACTAAGTACTAGATAGGCAAAATAGGTTGGTTAATTGTAAATATATTATGCCTTGTAATCTTGCCTAAGTGAAGACATGTCAACGGTATGAAGATCACTCTGTCAACGGAATGGAGTTTACTCATCAACGGAATGGAGTTTACTCATCAACGAAACGAAGATTTCCCATCAACGAAATGAAGAATAAAGCTATCAACGAAACACATCTTCCTACTATCAACGAATCATTATTGCTTTTCTGAATAGTTGACAAAGTGATAGTGACAGTTTTCTGACAGATCAAAAGGAGATGTGGAAGTGTACTTTGCATTGGAAACCATTAAAATGGACATGGGGAATAAGGAAACATCCCAGTTTCCAATTGGGCTCTTGGGAGTGATCATAATAAGCATGAAGACAAAAGCAAAGATCTCCAAGGACCACTGGACAAAGGGATGAAAAGCAAACTATTGGCGGTTACTCATTGTACTTTTAGTGTAGCCAAAAATAGAGTTGTAAACTTGGGTTTATATAACCAAGTGTAGCAGTTACTTTAGAAAGAAGAGAAGAAAAACAAATAGATTGTATTAGCTATCTTTGAGAGCATACTTCTCTACATTCTTGTAACTGAGCAGCTGTGTACATTTTGTATCACAGATTATTTCCGCAATAAAAATCACTTCAGTTGGATCATCAAACAATCCAACTGAAATTATTAAGTGCTTGTGGTTTTTATTTTATAAGTTCAGTTTTAATTTGTAAGTTGTTTTTAAGTTTGAGAAATATCAAGAATTGTATTCAACCTCCCCCCCCCCTTCTACAATTATGTTAGGTCATTTGGGATTAACATATTACAAATGATAAAAGCAGAAATTGCATTGAGCTTCATTATATTTTTGAATAGTATTGAAATACAAAGTAGAAAATCTTACAAAACAAGTGCACAGAGTTGCTCCTCTAGTCTGAGCAAATTTTTCATCTTTGCCTCTGTGGCCTTGTTTTCTTCCTTTTTCTTGCATTGTTCTCCTCAATCTGAGCTTGAAGTCTTCTGTAGAAAATCTTCTCTTCTTTATCTTGATTCCCCAACTTGGATTGCATTAATCTCAGAGTTTCATTGGATGCCTTTTTCCAGTTGGTCTTCTATTCTGAAGAATCTTCTACAGTTGTCCTTGTCTCTGAATTCCATCATCGAAAAAGGTTGGAGATGAATTTTCTTTCCTGTTTGAGGGACCTTCAATACTCTGGGAAGTGCACCAGGCTTGTTCCAGCTAGCTTTGATTTGGCAAATTTTGGAGACAACATCAGACTTGGCTGTTTTGGTAAAACCAAAATCTTTCTTCAGACATTTGAACACAGATAGCAGTGTCTGATAGTCTTCTCCCAGAATTCTGTGTAGAGGCCAAATCTGTTCTCTCCCACCCTTGTAGACAAACACCAATCTCTCTGGTAGTTTATGAGAAGCTGCTATTCCTCTCACTTCAACCAAGTCATCAAGATTAAGATGTAGGTCAGACTCCTCCCTGATATCAGCAATGTAGATGAAGTCTTCTGGGTTGGTAGGAGGTTTCTCAGCTTGTGGTCTTCTTACAAAGATTGGCTTAGCCTTAGCAGCCCTCTGCTTTGATTTCTTCTTTGGATCCATTTCAAAGAGGAATTTTGGAAAGTTGGTCTCATCAAACTCAACTGGCTCTTCCTTTGGCTCAATTGGTTGATCATGGAAATTAACTGGATGTTCAGTATCACAGGCTAACTTTACTCCAGAAACTGGATCAGGAAATGTTGGAGGTGCAATTGGTGCAGAAGAGTTTGTTGCATTGCTCTGAGAGTCATCATTATCAAAAGCTATGTTTCTCTTAGCTTTTGCCTTGGGTTGCCTTGTGCTCTTCCTTTTTTTCCTTTCCTTTTTGGCTTTTTCCTCTTGTTGTCTTTCTTCATTGTCAAGAGATTGAGCAACTGCAAGGGCTTGTATAGCTGCCCTATCTGACTCCTCGGCTTTAGCCTCAGCAAAATTTGGGTGACCAACCCAAACACAAATTTCTTGTCCATTCCTGTAGACAATTGCTCTTTGTTTCCTTATCTCAGGATCATTGCTCTCCTTGCATTTTGTGATAAGTTGTCCTAGAACCTTGAGCTCATCAGGATATGGTGAAGGATAAAAAGTCCTTGCAATGTTTTTGCCCTTTGGTTTAGCAGGGGATTTTGGAGATAGGCTTCCTTGAAGTGTAGCTTCTTCCACATCCCTAATGCATGAAGTTTGTCCCTTTTCTTTCCTTGGACCTTGAGTAACTCCATGTAGAAGGGGCTTTAGATCATATGAACATTTAAACTGTGGCTCCTTATCCGTTGACACTAAGACCATGGCATTCGTTGATGGTGCTGTAGAAGTAGCTTGATCCGTTGATGGATGTTTGTTCTTTGCAGTTTCAGATAACTTCTTGATTCTTGCATCTATGCTAGACCATTGGTTTTTTATCTGTTCTGCAAGTTGTAGCCTCATAGATGCCTGTTGAATCAGGTCAATGCCATCCATTTTATCCTTTACTGACTCCCCCATTGCTAATGGCTCCTGTGGTAAAAAAATGGCTGGGACCATAACCTTTGTGATTTGAATGTCTAGCTCCTTAGATTTCTCCCCCTTTTTGTTATCATCAAGAGAGATGATAGGGAGTCCCTGAGCTGCCACTAGTTGGGCTAAGAGTTGTGTTTTCTTCTCCTGTTCCTTTTGCATTTTAGTAAGTGTAGATTCCACTTTGTCCACCCTAGAAGTAAGAGTCTTCAGAGTAGTTGCCACTTCAGGTTCTTTGTTGAAGAATCTGTTCAACTTGGAAACAGTAAGAAGAGGAAGCTTTTCATCAAGCCTCCTGTCAGTAGCATCCTTCAGGTTCTCAATAGAGTCCTTGATGTTCCTAGCTTCAATCCTTGTTTGCAACATTTGTAGCCTCTAAATCTCCAAAGAGTCCATGATAGCCTTGTAGAATTTCTTGTCATTGGCATTTGCAGACTCATGAGCTAGGTAAGCTTCATTGTACTGCCTAGTGATTGCAGCATCTAGGCTATGATCCCCATGTGAGTCTTGAGTCATCCATCTTAGAGTAGGAGGCACCACAGAATTCCCAGTCTGTGTAGAAACAGCCACCTGTAGATTAGCACCAAGACTGCCCTCATCACTGGAAGAATCATCATATTCAAAGCTTCCACCAGCACCTGGAGACAAATTAGCAAGTGCATCCTTAGCCCTCATCATGGATGCAGTTGTATGAATAAGATTTAGTGATCTTTATGCCTCCACATTGCCCTGCTGAGCCATGATTTGATAGGCTGGCACATGATGAGTAAAGGTTTCAGGATCCAAAGAAATGCTATCCAGAGTTTGTTGATAATGCTCCTGGAAAGACAATTCTTTTTCTCCCTCATTAACCTCCATTAACTCACTTGCAATGGCTGGTTCCTTCCTTTCAGCATCTGTAGTCCCTTCTCTCTCTCCACTCTTTTCTTGCATCATGGGCTCCCCATGGCTCACACCTCTCACACCCTCACCTTCACCTACTAAGGTGGAACTCTCAGTCTCTCCTTTTGCCTGGCTGGAATAAATAGCCAGCCTCTCACACACATCCTCTCCTTTTGCCTGGCTGCAAGCCAGCCTCTCAGATTCACTCCCTTTCAATCCTAGAAGTGTCTCAACTACCACTAGATCATCTGCACTAGTTGTGTGAACAACTTGATTTTCAATAAAAGGTGCAGAATGAACTATCAACGGTATGGTAGTTTGAACTATCAACGGTATGGATACCGTTGATGGAGAAACACTTGTCAATGAAAGAGACTGTTTCGTTGATGAAGTCAAGAAAGCATTCTGAGAAAGTGAAATTACAGTAGAATCTGTGGTGATTGATTTTAGAGATGGTTCCACAGATCCTCTTGTAGCTTCAGAAAAAGATGATTGGTGGCCCAACAAATCACTTAACAAGTGATGACCACCAATTTCAGAGTGGGGCTTCTCCAAGAATAGAGTTGGAGAATCAGGAATAGATAAATGGATCATATCCACATCTAATGACTATGTTGGTGAATTTTGTGGAGTTGGTTCAAGATTTATGTTTAGAGAATGGGACTGTAACCCCATAGTAATAATAGGGGTTACATCAAACTGAATTTGAGAGACTGGAAGTGTTGCTTCCAGTGTGTGTGCACCCTGTGTGACCTGGGATTTTTGCTTCACTCTCCTTTGGTATTGGGAAATTGCTGAATGGGGGCTTGAAGTGTCCCTTACCCTTTTGGAGTGTGCTCTTGAATGAGAGCTTGTTTCAATAACTATATCCTTTTGGGAGGATGCAATTAGACTTGTGCTAATGTCCATATTACTCATTGTGCCTTGTTGGGAAGACACAATGGGGCTAGCCTGGGAAACACTCATCTCTCCCACCTTATCCTTAGGGTTTCTTTGATTTTCACCCCTTCCCTCACCCCTCACACCACCTGTACCACTCCCCTTAGGTTGTGTAGTGGATTTTACAACAGGTGCCTTTTGAGAAGCACCTGAGGTTGGCTTGGAGGATTTCTTAGATTTTGGTTTTGTTGCAGGGGCAGGAGCCTGTTGGGTCACAACTACAGACTCCATAGCAACAGAGGTGGGTGAAAATAGTAGAAGTAACAGTTAAACTAACAGGGTTAGTAGTGGTTACCTCAATTGTGGGCAGATACACCACTGGGACATCACCATTGTGATTGAGCCTCAGGATATCTGTCAAGACCCTCTTCTCTTGTACAAAGCAGTCAAACCTGGAATTTGGGTTAGAGATAACCAATGGTGCTGGACTAACATGGTTAGCCAACATCATTAGAAATCTAGCATAATAGATATTCTTTTTCCTATTAGCCATATGACCCAACTTAGCACCAATTTCATACATAAGTTGGGTGCTAAAGTTATAATATCTATCAGTTAAGAGCATGGTAAACAGAATCAAAATTGAGTTAGTTAATGCATCAAAGTTACTAATTTTACCAGAAAAGACCTTAATGAATGCATCAGCTAAGTAACTATATTCCCTAACCAAACCTCTCCTAATTATCTTACCCAAATTATCAGTAGGCAAAGAGTAATTTATAGAATTAAGCATGTTAACCATTTCAGTATATGAAGGCAAAGCTAAGCAGTTATTCTCAGGAATGTGAAGGCATGCTTGCAATACATCAGAATTGACAATATACTCTTTACCTTGAATGGTGAATTGCAAAGTGCAATTTGTCCCACTGTACTCACAGGAGGTCCAAATCTCCTCTATGATTTCATTGTAGAGCGGAGTTGAGTTAAACATTGCGTAGCTCAGTTTGCAATTCATCAAGAAATCCATCATCTTGTGAAAGATTCTGTTCGGACTTTCCTTGACAACAGATGGAATGGAGTTGTTCTTCTCGTAAATGAACCCTCCAGCTGACATGAGTTTGACTATGGGTGCCATTGTTGAGTGAAGAAAAGCTCGAACTTTGTTTTGCTTTGAGAGAAGAAGAAGTAAGAAAGCCTTTGGAAATTTTGAGAGCAAGGTAGAAAAGAATTAAAGAAAACAAAATTTCTTAAATACTCCCCCAAAATTTCTCAAAAATTAAGTCCAATAATAAATATAAATTACTGGATTGGCTTAAAAATCTAACCGTTACAATTAAAATATTACCATGATTTATACTTACAGGGGTGTATGCATAGATCGTGGTAAAGAGACGTGCAAATTCAACGGTTCAGATTAACTACGCTGTATCAACGAATCAGAATTGGGCGTTTAAGGTCCTGTCTATTTCATTGATAAAGCTGAGTTTCGTTGATATAAAAGAGCTATCAACGAAACACCCAGAAAAATACTAAGACTGTCAACGGAATGATGCATTCGTTGACATAGTAATTTTGACTTAGACAAAATTTCACCTTTTTCTTGAGAAAATTAATTCACAGAAAATCATAGCAAATTTCTGGCTGCATAATAACTTGCAAAAATCTCAAAAATAATTAAGAGAAATTTAGCATACCTAGCTCACTTACTAATCTTGAGAATGTTGATTCATCAAGTGGCTTGGTAAAGATGTCTGCAAGTTGTTGTTCACTTGGAACAAAATGTAACTCCACGGTACCATTCATAACATGTTCTCTAATGAAATGATACTTGATGTCAATGTGCTTGGTCCTTGAATGCTGCACTGGATTCTCAGTAATGGCAATGGCACTAGTGTTGTCATAGAAGATAGGAATTTTCTCAAGTAGTTGATTTTTCATCCATAAAATATGTGCACAACAACTTCCAGCTGCAATATACTCAGCCTCAGCTGTGGAGGTAGAAACTGAGTTTTGTTTCTTGCTGAACCATGACACAAGCTTGTTTCCTAGGAATTGACAGGTGCCAGTTGTGTTTTTCCTGTCAATTTTACATCCTGCATAATCTGCATCTGAATAACCAATTAGTTCAAAGCTAGATTCTCTAGGATACCAAATGCCAAGGTTTGGTGTTCCTTTGAGATATCTGAAAATTCTTTTAATAGCAACTAAATGGGATTCCCTAGGATCAGCCTGAAATCTAGCACATAGACATGTAGCAAACATAATATCAGGTCTACTAGCTGTTAAATATAAAAATGAGCCTACCATGCCTCTGTAACTTGAAATGTCCACATATTTTTCCTTAGTATTCAATTCAAGTTTGGTGGCAGTAGGCATGGGAGTTTTGGCAGGAGAGCATTCCATTAAGTTAAATTTCTTTAACAAATCATGAATATACTTTGTTTGACTAATGAAAATGCCTTCATTAACTTGTTTCACTTGGAGACCAAGAAAATAAGTTAATTCTCCCATCATGCTCATTTCATATTTACTTTGCATAAGCTTGGCAAACTTTTGACAAAGTTTTTCATCTGTAGACCCAAATATTATGTCATCTACATAAATTTGAACAAGTATAGTAGAGCCATTCACAATCCTATGAAAAAGAGTTTTATCTACAGTACCTCTAGTGAAGTGATTCTCAAGGAGGAACTGTGAAAGTGTGTCATACCAGGCTCTAGGTGCTTGTTTCAAACCATAGAGTGCTTTGAGGAGGAAGTACACATATTCTGGAAAATCATCATCTTCAAAACCAGGAGGTTGACTCACATATACCTCCTCTTCCAATTCCCCATTCAGAAAAGCACTCTTCACATCCATTTGATAGACCTTGAAATTAGCATGGGCTGCATAGGCTAGGAAAATCCTTATTGCTTCTAGTCTTGCAACAGGAGCAAAGGTTTCATCAAAATCAATTCCCTCTTCCTGTTAATAGCCTTTTGCAACCAATCTAGCTTTGTTCCTTGTGACTATGCCATTTTCATCCATCTTGTTTCTGAACACCCATTTTGTGCCTATAACACTCCTGTCCTTAGGCTTGGGCACCAGCTTCCAACCTATGTTTCTCTCAAATTGGTTTAGCTCCCCTTGCATAGCTAAAACCCAATCTGGATCTAGAAGTGCATCCTCAACTTTCTTTGGCTCATCTTGAGACAGAAAGCTACTATATAGACATTCTTCTTGAGTTGCTATTCTAGTTTGGACTTTTGAAGAAACATCACCTATAATGAGTTCAAAGGGATGATCTTTAGTCCATTTCCTTGAGGGAGGTAGGTTAGCTCTAGAAGATGTAGCTTCATGATCATGATTGCCTTGATTAGATATTTGTCCTTGAGAAACTCCCCCTGAGTTTGTTGTCCCTAATTGATCACTCCTAGAGGCATTTCTGTGACTGTCAACGGAATGCCCATTTTGACTGTCAACGAAACGCTCATTTTGACTGTCAACAAATCCTTCATCATGACTGTCAACGAAATGACCATTGGGTCTGCTAGCAGCTATTCTTTTCAATCTTAATGCATCAATTTCATCTTCACTGCTGCTTTCATCTGTGCTGGACACCACAACTTTAGGCTGTTTCTCAATAGCCTTAACATGATTCATTTGATCTCCTTCCTCATTCTCAAAAGAAAGACTTTCATGGAAACCTTCATCATAGAGACCTTGAATTTTGAGATCATCAAAAACAACATGTACAGATTCCATAACAATGTTGGTTCTGAGATTATATACTCTGTAAGCTTTCCCTGCTGCATATCCCACAAATATTGCTTCATCTGCCTTGCTTCAAATTTCCCCAAATGCTCAGCTTGATTTCTCAGAACAAAGCACTTGCATCCAAAAACATGAAGAAAATCCAATAGTGGCTTCTTTCTTTTGAGTAGTTGATAAGGGGTCATTCCCTTGGCTTGATTAATCAAAGAAATATTTTGAGTGAAGCAAGTTGTGTTAACTGCCTCAACCCAGAAATAAGTTGGTAACTTTGATTCATCTAGCATTGTCCTTGCAGCTTCAATAAGTGTTCTGTTTTTCCTTTCAACTACACCATTTTTCTGTGGTGTTGTTGGTCCTTATGTATTGCAGAAGGGGGGGGGGATGAATGCAATACAGATAAAATTCAATCTCAGTTTCAACAACTAAAACTAAGATTTAATGTTATCAATAATATGTATGCATTCACAAACAGTAAAATAGAGAAGACAGTATTCACAAAATAAATGTTTTATTTATTTTGCAAAGTGTTGCTACAACCTCAAGAGAGAAATCTTGAGCTTCGTTTTTCTTCAAGGCACTTGCTAGTCTTCGTTACTTTCCTAGAATGAATTGACAGTAGGTATAAGACTAATCCTATCACTATCAGTCACGGGTTTGTGAAGCTGCTGTCATTGTCAAGCGGCAGCTTCTTACAGATTGTCTTACCCATGTGACTTTCCTAAATTGCTAATATGTCAGATATACATCATAACAAAAGCAACCTAGATTCATTCTATTTCTAGCTAAAACAATTCAGCAAATAGAGACTTGACCTTGCTCTTGAATTGATTCGCTTTTGTTTGCAGTGCTTGAAGCTTCTGTCGTAGTCTTGCAGACTTGGTGCAGCTTAGGGATACTGCATCACGCCTGTTTCTTGAACATTGAAACTGTCACGGGATTTGACTGAGAAAGATACTTAGAACAAGGGTCTTTCTCGAGACAGTTACTTTTGCCACAAAGCTTGCTGTCACAGGAATGTGCTTTTGGTGACAGTAGGAGTTCCCCGCATAGTGTGCTGTCGAGGTTTCCAAACTTGCTGTCGAGGGCTAAAGTTGCTGTCGCGTAGTCTTCCGCCAATGTTGCTGTCAGAGTGAATATGCTGTCTTGACTTGCAACATTCTGTCTTCTTGTAATCTTACTGTCAATTCTTATGACAGTAACCTTTATTCATGCTGTCATCCAATATGCGTTCTTTGATGCTTGAACACAGAAAGTGAACTTCTTCCAAATTACACAATTAAACTAACATTGCATACTGATTACAAGAACATACTTTGGCTGTGACAGTATGTTCTACTTAATTAAAAATTAAGTATATACAAAGTTAAGTTGTTCCTATGCTATCACCCATAAATCCCAACAATCTCCCCCAATTTGTTTTTATGGACAATAACAACAAATTTACAATATATGCTGACAACTTAACTAACAAGATCAGAATGGATTTAGAATGTTTACTTAGCTTGAGATTTCCTCTTCTGTCTTGTTACTTCCTCTCTTCTGAGAGCTTCTACCAAGCAGCCTCTTAGACCTTCTATAAGAGAAATTTCAGCAGCAGAAACTGCAACATCTTCTATTTCTTCAATGATCTTCTTGATAGTAGGAGAAATAAGAGAACTGGCATCCCTGAGATTCAACCATTGCTCTTGATCAAATGGATAGCTTCTGAAATGGAGTTCTTCATGAATGAGCTTGAATCTACTTCCTCGATAAGCATTGAGAGACATCCTCCTTTGCTTGTCCAGCTTCGAATCTTCTCCTTTTCTCCTTTCCAATAATTCCTCTATCTTGTCAGAACATATCTGCTCCAGGGGATGAATTGATCCAGCAACCATATACTGTAAATCCTTCAGAATAGTTGTTTTTAGCTTGTGCAAGCTGCAAACATAGATTTCTTCTTTTAGATGCTTGATTCTTAAGGGATTTTCCAGCATACATGTTTGATAATTTGGAGCTTCACTTTCTGCCTTGTTGGCAGTCTTGCATCTTTCCAGGAGTTCAGCTTCCTTCTTATCAAGTTCTGACTGATATTTAGCGTATTGAGAAGAGTCAGGTCTTTTGCTTGGCTTGGGTTGCCCTTCCTCTGTGGGTTGGGTTTTCCTTTCTTCTGTGGGTGAGTCATCAAACTCATAGTACCAGTGATATGGTATAGGAGAAGCTGGGAGATCAGTTAGAATATCAGCATCATCAAAATCTGCAAAATTGTAGCCAAATTTCTGATAGAATTCAGCATCCCTATCAGCCTGATATTTCAAAATATGTTCCATGACAGACTCTAGAACATTATCATAACTCTCCAACAACTCTACCATTCTTTCCAGGTAGAAGAAGTCAATTCTCCTTTTATCTATGGTAGATGTCCTACCACTGGTTGATGTGGACACCAGGTTGAAGTCCTTATCAACCTCGGTAGATCTTGAACCTTCCCACCAAAGAATGTACTCAATGACCTCTTGATTTGCATCCATCTTTACCTCAACACTCTTGATTTCTCTAGATTGCATCTGTTGTATCTTAAGACTGTTGGGAGGAATTGATTTAATTGGCTTCTTAAGATTCCTGCCAAATCCAGTGGTCTTTTCCTTTCCTGAGTACTTGTGCTTTCCTTCAGGTTTCTGTCTAGAAAACCATGCTCTTGCTTTGGCTTTCAGTCTTATGGGCTTGACAGTAGCTTTGGCTTCATCCTTGACAGAACCTTTCTTGACAGTACCTTTGTCGACAGTATCTTCCATGACAACATCTTCTATGACAGTATCCTTATCGACAGTACCTTTGGTGACAGCATCTTTTTCTGCATTTATGCAGTCAATAGCACATCTAAGAATGCCTGCCTCCAAAGCTTCCAGTATTCTTGACTCCTCTTCATCTGTAGCACCAGCATCTTTCTTTTCCTGATTAGGAGTTTCTTCATTGCCTTCATTTTGGGATTGAATACCAGTATTCCCAGAATTACTTCCACCAGCATTTCCAGCATTTCCAGAAGCTTCACCACCTCCAACCTCATCATCATCATCATCCTGAGGAGGAAGGTCATAGAGGCAACTTCCACCTTGATCATTTCTTTTGGCATTGGCTCTAGAGATTAGTTCCTTCACTCTAGCTCCCAGTGCCTTGTCTCTCAACACCAGCATTTTGTAGATCTCTTGAACAGCATAAGCTCTTCCTGGATTGGCATTTGAATTTAGTATTCCATCTAACACTTTCAGAATTGACTTGGTTTCCATTCTGGATGTGCCAACCAAATTCATGAAGCTGTTCCTTCTTGTGCCATCCTTAGTTTCAGATCTATAGAAAACACATGGTGGATTTGTGTAGACTTCAGGTAGTTTTTGTATGAGCAGGTTCTGGATTTGCATATCTAATATTTCATTGAATGGTGTTTGAGTTGCCCTGATCTTTCCCTTCAAGGCACACAACACCTTTGCTGGCAGACTCTGCAATAATTGCATTGTGATGAAATAAGATATGCCAGAAGTGAGATAAATACTTACAGCCCATCTTTTCTCATCATTCACCATTACACTGACACTAGTAATTTGTTCCTTTAACAGTTTTGTGGTGTTGGTTGGACGGTTGCTTAGAGCATTCATTGCTTTTTCCACCAAACTGCTAAATTCACTGTCATGGTTGTGTAATGTGCTCTCCCTGTAATCCACCATCAAGACATTGGCTTCTTCTTGATCAAATTGAGTGCCATTTGTCCAAATAATTCCCTTTTGGATGGATTCAGGCAGTTTCCCTTTACCTTTCCCAAGTTTGTTTTGTTCCTCCATTTCTCTCCATTTCTTCTGTAGAGCAGTTTCTTGAGTTTCTGGAGTTGGCTCTCTAATCAACACAGGAGGCAAGATTGGATGTCTAGATGCAGGTCTTCTTTGCAATGCATCTTGAGTTTCCTTTGACATTAACACCCTTTCTCCATCCATTTCCACTTCAACAGGCTTTTCAGCTTTATCCTGTGGTTGTGCACTGCTTGGTTTGACTTGCTCCCCCTTAGACATTGCTTTCCTTTTAGCTCCCCCTCTGGTCTCCACAGCTACAGGCTCCCCCTGAGTTCCACCTGATTCCTGAATAGGCAATGATTCTGATCTTGCTACCTTCTCCCCCTTAGTTGAGTTGGCAGCTACTAGGTCAGTAAGGAACTGAATAGAGAGTTGAGTAGCAGCAAAACCATCAACCACCAGTTGAGAGAGAGAGAGTCCATCTTGGAGTTGAGGGTAGCACACTGTCCTTCCAGAGCTGCAATCCTGTTACCATAAGTAGCAGAGGGGCCACCATACCTTAACCTTCTTGGAGGGGAAGGAAAAGAAATGGGCTTGGAGGCTATGGGGGTTCTCACACTCTCAGGGTGTTTTTGAGTGATCTCATCACCCCTCACAGTTTGACTCTCAAGGCCTAGTTCCTGAATAGTGTGGGCTCCCTCAATAACTCTCTGGACATGCTCAAGTCCCTCTCCTTTTGCCAGCTCATTTGGCTGCCTCTCATTTTTATGCTCACCTCTCTTTTCTTTTATCTCTCTTTTCTTTTGCACACCCTCACTCAACCTAGATGCATGGGTATGAGCAGTACTAACATGCATGGAACTAGTAGATTTAGAATGTACCTTTAAGAGTTTGGCAAGAGGTAGATCATCATCAGAGGCATCCTCAATGATCACAGCATCAAAATCAGACAGAGAGGACTGGACAGCATCTTTGGCAGGAATGTTACTGTCAGTTGGAGTCTGGACAGCAGGTTCTGGCATGACAGCAACTTTGGGAGGTGGAGTGACAGTAGGTTCTGTAGTGACAGTATCTTTCTCTCCACCCATGACAGCAGCTGTGTCCAGGACAGCAACATTGCCAGTGTCTTTGACAGCAACAGAGGCTGTGACAGCATCTTCCTGAAGGTAAGATGCTCCTTGGAGTTCAGACAAAGTGTTGGCTGTTTCATTTTCTGACAAAATACCACTTTGCCCTAGCTCAGTGTTTGGAGGAGTGGTGTCCATCTCACTTTGAGAAATGGGTTCTTGTGGACCACTAGATGGGGGCTCATCCATGAATGGAGATGGATGATCAAAACCTGAAGGGTTGGGACTGTCCCCTTCTCTAGGTTGTGGAGAAGAAACAAAGGAATGTGTAGGGAAGGAAGAAGGTGAAAGTGTAGTAGAGAGTGGGGGCTGATTCACAGATGAAACATGTGAACCATCAATAGGAGTAGAGAAATCCTCACTGTGCCCTAACTCACTGTGTGTTTCTTCAAGTGGGGGTATCTCAGGTTGGGAACCATGAGTTTGTGCAGACTCTGTACAGGGTGCCTTGGGAGACAGGCCAATTTCAATAGATGTCCCTTGTTGAGAAGGCACATCTAGGGAGGAGTTTATTTCCCTGGTTTCCTCTACAGTCTTTTGGGAGACTGCAGGGTGGCTGACAGTGGTAAGACTGCAGGGTGGCTGACAGTGGTTTTGGTCCTCCTAGCTCTCTTCTTCTTAGCCTCAGGGGGAACCACTGTGGGTTCTGTTTGACTACCTTCCTTATTTGCTGCACTAGGTGCAGTGTCTCCCTCTTGACTAACAGAGCTACCACCAACATCAGCTTCTAAGGATCTTTTTCTGGATTCTTGCAAGGCTTCTCTTTGGGCTTTGGGAAGTCTAGAGGGCCTAGGCTGAGTGTATGGTGTTGAATGTGGGTTAACTGAATTTGGGTCTAATTCAGTTTCATTCTCAAGAGAAAAGGAATCATAACCAGAAGGTAATGGATAATCAAGGTTGGACACTTGATCAACCATGTGTTGAGTGAAACAGAGTGGAATGTGTGCATTGAGATCTTGTGATGATAACAGTGTGTGTGTGTTCTTTTTCAAAACTGAGCAAGCCTCTAAACGAGGAGCAGCATCATTAAAATCACAGAATGAATTAATGCACAACATAAGAAAGCGAGGGTAGAGTGATACCTTCTTACCTATGGCAGCTTTGAGGTGTGCCATGAGGAGAGCTCCAACATTCACCTTGTATCCATGGACAAGAGAATGTGTCAGTTTCTTGATGTAGGAGGGTATTCCATTCCAACCTGTGGACTTGGTAGAGAACACCTTGACCATCACATCAAATATCATACTCCACTCCTTTCGCAGATGTTTCCTATCCATTTCACCAGTTGGATACCACTTGGTAGTCCCCTCTTCGAGAATAGGGCCTGCATACCCAATCTTCAAGAAGAGCTTCTTGAGAGTGTCATCATTTGCAAGTTCAGTAAATTGTTGTCTTGCTTCAAGTGTAATTCCAAGAGCATTGTTGATGACCTCAGCTGTAAGAGTGTATTGTTGCCCAGAGATTGTGAATTGAATACCAGGGTTCTCACCCTCAGTTTGAGCAACAGCAGTTTGCCAAAACGCCTCAAGTCTATCTAAGTCGAGAATGGGGGTTGAGGTTATGGCATAACCGAGATAGGACTTGTTCAAGAAAAACACTAGTCCTTTGAAGCCTTCACCAGCATCATTTTGGGGAAAAGATGCCAGCAAAGTTTGTTTGAGAGAGAGTCTGTTTGGGGGCCATTGAGATTTCAAGAAAAGAAGAAAGTAAGAAAAATTGCTTTTTGGTGGAAGAAAGGTATTTTGCCTTGAGTTTGATGAGAAAGAGAAAGATATGTCTGAGTAACTGGGAAATAAATAGGGGTATCTCAAACGTTTTGTGCATAAAAAAATGGATTTCAAGAACGTGTCTTAACCCACTCTTAAACACGTGAGTTACTGCCCGTTATTCACTGACCAACGTGGGATAAATATCCAATTCCAACGGTCCACTATTGGTGACAGTAACCTATGCGCTAGAAACAATCTGTCAGTAATAAGAGGTGGTGACAGTAGGTTTTGCGCGACAGCAACTATTGCGCAAAGACTTGCTGTCACCGTTAAGCATATGAATGACAGTATCCTTTACAAGTCGTGACAGAAGGTCTTTCCCTGCTGTCAAGAAGGTTGCTGTCAAGAAACACGCAACAGTATCCTTCTTAACAACAGTAACTACGATTAGGAGTTGGTTCTGTCATGAACTTATTAGAATGCTTGATTCATACACTTAACTTAATATTGACAAATTATGGATTTAGCAATGTAATCTATTGAACACAGATATTAATCAATTAACACAGACAAAGCATAAACTCAATAACCACAAAGACAAGAACTTTTCTTATTATTATTATTAATAAAATCATTCAGAATAGAACATTGAGTACATCATTTCATGACTTTATTAACTAGTTCTAAAAGCTCTGCCCTAGCCTCTTCTTTAGTGCGGCCTTCTTCCTTGAGAAGTGCCTGAAGCAACTTCTCTTCTTCCTGAGCCTTGGCTTCCTCTTCCTTAGCCTTGGCCTCCTTTTCCTCGTCTATCTCATCGAGGGCATCCAACAGCACCTCGAAGAGCTCCTCAATCTCCTCATTGTAGGGTTCACTATCACACTTCTTTAGCCCAACTTCAATTCCTACTTTGTTTTCCATTATTTACTTTAAAACTGAGAGCAGACTGGTGAAACCTAAGGTTAATTTATAGGAAAAACCGTCTAAGGATTAAAGTCTAATGGTCAATAGTTAGAGTACCCATACAACTACCACAAAAGTAATTAATGGTCGTGTCCTCCTTTAATCCTACAGATTAATGCAAAAAGGTGTGAAAGTCCAATGGAACAGATTTTTATCTCTCAAACTTAACAAGTAACCACATTAATGTCATACACGGTTTAAAAGTATGAGACTGGCACAAAATACTGACATGATAAGTCAAATCAACACATGCTGTCACATAACAGACATAAACCAAGTAGACAGTAACTTCTCTCGACAGCAGGTTTGAAGTTGCTGTCATGAGCTTCATTAGAGAATTTGGAAATATCAAAAAAACTGAGTAAATCAACATACCGGGTTCAGCATTCCCAATTCACTTACCAACCTGTTGAAGGTTGCTTCATCCAATGGCTTAGTAAAGATGTCAGCAAGTTGCTTGTCAGTTGGGACATAGATCAGCTTCACAGTTCCTTGTTCAACATGCTCTCTGATAAAGTGATGTCTTATATCAATGTGCTTTGTCCTAGAGTGTTGAACTGGATTGTCTGATATGGCTATGGCACTAGTGTTGTCACAGTAGATAGGAATTTCACTTAACACTAGACCATAATCCAGAAGTTGATTCTTCATCCATAGAATTTGTGCACAGCAACTGCCTGCAGCAATATACTCAGCTTCTGCAGTTGAGGTAGAAACTGAATGCTGCTTCTTGCTAAACCATGAGACCAATCTTCCACCAAGAAATTGACAGCTACCAGTAGTACTCTTTCTGTCAATCTTGCATCCAGCATAGTCTGAGTCTGAGTAGCCAATTAGATCAAATCCAGTGTTCTTAGGATACCAAAGACCTAGGTTAGGAGTGCCTTTTAGGTATCTAAAGATTCTTTTGATGGCTACTAAGTGAGACTCCTTTGGATCACTCTGAAACCTTGCACAGAGACATGTAGCAAACATGATGTCAGGTCTGCTAGCAGTTAGGTATAGGAGAGATCCTACCATGCCTCTATAGGTGCTTGAATCAATTTTCTTCCCTTTATGATCAAGATCTAGACTGGTTGAGGTGGACATTGGTGTCTTTGCAGGTGATGAATCTTCCAAGTTGAACTTTCTGAGAAGTTCCTTGATGTATTTAGCTTGACAAATAAAGATTCCATCAGATTGTTGAAGAATTTGTAATCCCAGAAAGAATGACAATTCTCCCATCATACTCATCTCATATTTGTTACTCATGAGAGAGGAAAACTTCTCACACAGTTTCTCATTTGTAGAACCAAAAATGATATCATCCACATAGATTTGTACCAGAATGATGTCCTTGCCATGGTGTTTGTAGAAAAGTGTCTTGTCCACAACTCCTCTAGTAAACTGGTTTTCCAGAAGAAAGGTGGAAAGTGTGTCATACCATGCCCTGGGTGCTTGCTTTAGTCCATACAAAGCTTTGAAGAGTTTGTACACAAAATCCTACACTTCAACATCCTCAAACCCTGGTGGCTGTTCAACATACACTTCTTCTTCCAATTCTCCATTTAGGAAGGCACTTTTGACATCCATCTGAAATACTTTGAAGTTGCAGTGTGCAGCATAGGCTAGAAAGATTCTTATAGCTTCAAGTCTTGCAACAGGTGCAAATGTCTCATCATAATCTATTCCCTCCTGTTGACAGTAACCCTTAGCTACTAGCCTTGCTTTGTTTCTTGTCACTGATCCATTTTCATCAAGCTTGTTTCTGAAAACCCATTTGGTCTCAATGACTGACTTTCCCTTAGGTCTTGGAACCAGCTTCCATACATTGTTCCTTTCAAACTGATTTAGCTCTTCTTGCATGGCTATCACCCAGTCAGAATCCAACAATGCTTCATCAATTGTCTTAGGTTCCATTTGAGACAGGAAGCATGAAAACATGCTGTCAGCAGAGACTTTGTTCCTGGTCCTCACTCCAGAATTAGGGTCACCAATAATGAGGTCACTTGAGTGATCCTTGTTCCACTTGGTGATTCTGGGCAAGCTACTTGACTGCACATGAACATTTTCTTCAGTTTGTTGAGTTGAATGATCACCAATCCCATTGTCTTCACCATGTTCTTCATTGTCTCCAGAGTCACCATTGTCATGAATGTTAGAGGATATGGTTTGTGACTGAGCTGGAGTTTGGTTGACAGTAGTGGCATTGACAGTATCTTTATCAACTTCAACAACTTGAGTGAAGCTAGGTTCTTCATCCACAATCTCCTCAGCTTCCAAGTATCCTTGATTCTCAAATCTGAATGTCTGCATCTTTCCTTCTTCATGCAGTCCTGGAAACTTGGTTTCATCAAATGTGACATTAACACTTTCTTCAATAATCCTGTGTTCCATAGCATAAACTCTGTAGGCAGTCCTTTCTGTGCTGTAACCCATGAATAGTCCTTCAAAAGCCTTGGTGTCAAATTTTCCTTTCTTCTCATGGTTATCCTTCATCATAAAGCATTTGCTCCCAAACACATGAAAATATTTGACAGTAGGTTTCTTTCCAGTTAACAGACAGTAAGGTGTACATGCATGAGTTTTGTTGATCATGGTTCTGTTCTGAGTATAACAGGCTGTATTGATAGCTTCAGCCCAGAAATATGTTGGCAGTTTGGCATCATGCAACATAGTTCTAGCTGCTTCAATGAGAGTCCTGTTCTTTCTTTCTACAACTCCATTCTGCTGTGGAGTTCTTGCAGCAGAGAATTGTTGTACAATTCCTTCATCTTTACAGAAATTTCCAAGAGTGGCATTTCTGAATTCTGTACCATTGTCACTCCTCAAGATTTGAACTTTTGAGTTTGGAGTTCTATCAAGAACTCTGACTTGATCAATAATCACTTGAGCAGCTTCATCTTTGGATTCTAGAAACTTCACCCAAGTGTACCTTGAGTAATCATCCACCATTACTAATGCATATCTCTTCTTGGCCATTGATGGTACATTAACTGGTCCAAAGAGATCCATGTGAATCAACTTGAGTGCTTCAATGTTGGTGTTCATATGCTTAGACTTGTGCACAGCTCTTCTCAGTTTGCCCATTTGACAATCTTCACACAGTCCTTCTTGACAGAATTCCTGTTGGGGCAAACCTCTCACAAACTCTTTCTTCATCAGAATATTCATTGTCTTGAAGTTGAGATGTGAGAGCTTCCTGTGCCAAAGCATACTGTCACCAACAGTTGCTTTACTGTAGAAACAGTAAACCTTATCCTTCTTTGTTGAATTTAAGTCAGCAACAAACAAGCTTCCATTTCTAACCCCTTTTAGAGAGAGGCTACTATTCTTCTTGTGATAAATGTTACACAGCATCCTATCAAAATCAACCTTGAATCCCCTGTCACTGAATTGGCTGACACTAAGTAGATTGTGCTTCAATCCATCCACAAGAGCAATATCTTAAATGACAACATTTCCAATTTCTAGACAGCCATATCCCACTGTGTAACCCTTACTGTTGTCTCCAAAGGTTATGATTGGGCCAGCTTTCTCAACATAATGTGATAGCAGGGCTTTATCACCTGTCATGTGTCTTGAGCAGCCACTGTCAATGATCCACATGACTTGATCTTTCTTCTTGCCCTGCAAAACAGAATGTGTCTAAGATGCATATGGTACCCAATCCTTGTTGGGTCCTGCAGTTTCAGTGTCTCCTGAGTTTCTTTCAGTCATAAAGTCATAAGCATTATCAGTAATCTCCTGTTTGACTTCTCTTTTCACCCACTTAGGTTTAGAATTGGACTTGGTCCTTTTCTTAGTGGATGAAGCCTTTTTGCTGTTTCCAGCAGGCTCAGAAGTCTCAACAGTGTTCAGGTATGAGCATTTTTCAGTAGAGAGAACAGGTAAGTTAAAGCATGTACTCATGGCAGTGATTTTGCATGGAATACATTCAATGTTGTTACAGACACTCATAGTTCTATGCAAAAGGGGGGTTCTGTGTAAGTTACCATTGAGTTCAGTTGCATTGATCTTATTCTCAATTGGTTTCTTACAAACATGTGTTAAGTGATGAGTAGAGCCACAGTTATTGCACAGTTTCCTAGAAGCACCTCCAACATTAGTGTATCCATTTCCTTTATTGACACCTACCTTACCATTCCTGTTTTTAGACTTGGGAGTTACTGGATTGACAGTATGTTTAGAAGTTGCTGTCGAACTTTCCTTGACAGTATCTTTTATTCCTACTGTCTTGACAGAAGGTTTTAAAGTTACTGTCTTGGAACCATTCTTGACAGTATCTTTGGAAGATTCTGTCTTGCCAACTGTGACAGCATCTTTTGAACTTACTGTCTGATTGCTTGGTAAGTTTACTGTCTTGGGGATTGTGACAGTATCCTTTCCATCCTTGAATGTGCTGTCAACACCTTCATCCTCATCAAGTATTTCTTGTTTGATGAGCATGGCTTCTTCATCAAACTCAATTTCTGCAGCTTTGAAAATAGGAGTTTTAACTTTCTTGAGAATGGTGGGTTTGACAGCAGTACTCCCAGGACAATCTTGAATCACAGTTTCCTTTCCAGGTCTTCTACCATAAGAAAAACCTATACCAACTGACTGATTTTCTGTATGCTTATCATTGTAATCCTGAACTATCTTTGATGAGTTTTTATAAGCCTTGATTTTAAATTCATTTTCAGCAATCTCATTTCTCAGGTATTCCTCAACCTCTTTAGCACATTTCAATTCATTTTTAAGTTTAGCATTCTCCTGAGCTAAAGAGTCTAGTGAACTGGTTTTGAGAACAAGAGATTCATTTTCAGACTTTAGTGTTTCATTTAGCTTACTCAGCCTAGTGATTTCCTCATTGGCAGCAGATAAGCTAGTATGGACATTGAACATTTCAGCACTTAAGTCTTTAATAGTTTTCTTATACTCATCAATGGACATATCAAGTAAGACAAGTGAAGGTACCTGACTTTAGGATGTTGATGTTACTTCATCAGTGCTAGCCATGAGAGCTAGGTTGACATATTCTTCTTCATCTTCATCATCAGACTCATCCCAACACTTTCCTTCAGCCACATAGGCTCTACCTTGATTCCTCTTGGAGTATCCACCAGTTCCTTTCTCAAATCTCTGAACCTGTTTGGGTCTTTTGCACTCAGTAGCAAAATGACCAGGTTCACCACAGTTGTAACACTTGAATTTAGATCTATCCACAAATCCAGTCTTGTATCCTCCTTTGAATGAGCTTCCCACAGCAGCCTTTGATGAGCTTCCCTTGGTGAACTTGGATGCTTGGCCTTGGGGCCTGAATGACCTATCCTTCTTGAATCTAAAGTTCTTGAACTTTTTGGCCATGTAAGCCATAGTAGGATTGTCCATGCTTTCCAGTTCCTCCATAGTGTAGAAGTCTTCATCTTCCACATCCTTGAGCTGTAGTACTACTTTCTCATCATCTTCAACAACCTCTTCTATCTTCAAGGATTGTACAGGGGTTGGTTGAGTGATTTGTAGTGCTTCACTAGGTTGTGTGATCCTTGGCACTTGTGCTACTAGGGCACTTGACATATTAGCCATCTTGTTCCTTGTTCCACTTTGTATGGCTCTCTTTTGAAAGAGTTCAAGTTCATACGATTTCAGAATGCCATAAAGTGTCTCAAAGGTTATATTGTTAAGATCTCTTCCTTCTCGTATGGCTGTTGTCTTGTGTTCAAGATGATCAGGCAGTGTAAGCAAGAACTTGACGTTCAATTCTTTTCTGTCATAGTACTTGCCATGTATCTGCAGTTCAGTTAAGAGCTTACTGAACCTTTCAAACATGGAGGTTAAGTCTTCACCAGGCTTGGCCATAAATGCCTCATATTGAGATATAAGTATTTGCATTTGGTTGCCCTTAACTTCTTCACTTCCTTCACAGAGTAAGGCTAACCTGATCCACATCTCCTTGGCTGATGTGCAGCTTATCACACTTCCACACATGGCTTTATCCAACGTGAGAGAATCGAGCAAGATGAGTTGCAAGTGATCATCTAGCACCATTTTCTCCTTTTCAGTTTCCAAAAATTCCGAGGGATCTTTGGGAACCCAATGTGCAGGAATGATCTCACCATTTACTGTTGTGGCTTCAATTTCCTTTCTTGGAATGAAAGGACCATTCTCGAGTATACCTGGGTATAGTGGATTCGCAGCTTTGATAAACAACAAGATCTTTCTTTTCCAAATACTGTAGTTCTCTTTATCAAAAGCTGGGATCTTGATACTGTTTGATTTCTGCATTGTCGTCGGGATCTCAGATATGTATATTAATTTGAACGCTCTGATACCAGTTGTTGGTCCTTGTGTATTGCAGAAGGGGGGGGGGGGGATGAATGCAATACTGATAAAATTCAATCTCAGTTTCAACAACTAAAACTAAGATTTAATGTTATCAATAATATGTATGCATTCACAAACAGTAAAATAGAGAAGACAGTATTCACAAAATAAATGTTTTATTTATTTTGCAAAGTGTTGCTACAACCTCAAGAGAGAAATCTTGAGCTTCGTTTTTCTTCAAGGCACTTGCTAGTCTTCGTTACTTTCCTAGAATGAATTGACAGTAGGTATAAGACTAATCCTATCACTATCAGTCACGGGTTTGTGAAGCTGCTGTCATTGTCAAGCGGTAGCTTCTTACAGATTGTCTTACCCATGTGACTTTCCTAAATTGCTAATATGTCAGATATACATCATAACAAAAGCAACCTAGATTCATTCTATTTCTAGCTAAAACAATTCAGCAAATAGAGACTTGACCTTGCTCTTGAATTGATTCGCTTTTGTTTGCAGTGCTTGAAGCTTCTGTCGTAGTCTTGCAGACTTGGTGCAGCTTAGGGATACTGCATCACGCCTGTTTCTTGAACATTGAAACTGTCACGTGATTTGACTGAGAAAGATACTTAGAACAAGGGTCTTTCTCGAGACAGTTACTTTTGCCACAAAGTTTGCTGTCACAGGAATGTGCTTTTGGTGACAGTAGGAGTTCCCCGCATAGTGTGCTGTCGAGGTTTCCAAACTTGCTGTCGAGGGCTAAAGTTGCTATCGCGTAGTCTTCCGCCAATGTTGCTGTCAGAGTGAATATGCTGTCTTGACTTGCAACATTTTGTCTTCTTGTAATCTTACTGTCAATTCTTATGACAGTAACCTTTATTCATGCTGTCATCCAATATGCGTTCTTTGAGGCTTGAACACAGAAAGTGAACTTCTTCCAAATTACACAATTAAACTAACATTGCATACTGATTACAAGAACATACTTTGGCTGTGACAGTATGTTCTACTTAATTAAAAATTAAGTATATACAAAGTTAAGTTGTTCCTATGCTATCACCCATAAATCCCAACAGGTGTCCTTGCTGCTAAAAATTCATGCAAAATACCATTTTCTTCACAGAACATCTTCATATTTGAATTCTTGAATTCTGTCCCATTGTCACTTCTAATCCTTCTTACTTTGAAATCAGGATGTTTGTTTACCATCTTGATGTGATTGATAATGATTTCACTTGCCTCATCTTTGGAGTGCAAAAAGAAAGTCCATGTAAATCTAGAAAAATCATAAACAATCACAAGACAATATTTCTTCTTTGAAATGGACATGGCATTTACAGGGCCAAATAGATCCATATTGTAACACCCCCAGATCCGGGGTCAGGAATCTGGGTTGTCACGCTCCATCAATGATACAATACATGCATTACTTACAACATTCTCATAATACAACTCCAAAGACCCCAATCACTTACGCACACACACACAAGTTATAGCCTTGGAAATGAGCAACAATTATCAACATTTGTTATTACAACCCAAATGTACTATCCAGGATCTCATCTATTATTTACAACCTCTACCTAAAGTTACAATAATAGACCTCACAATTCTATACAAGGTTTAGTAATACAAACCCACTCAAAATAATTCTCACTAATTCAAGCTGCAACTATTCTGCTCACACCGACAATATCCATCCTGCATCAACTAACTTCAGGGTGGTCTCTCCATTTCCTTGATCTCGTAACACGAGGTGGATTCGGCAATGTTTTCCTCATGCTGAAAGATTTAATAAAGCAAGAATGAGCTAATAGTGCTCAGCAAGAAATCTATCCCAGTTTAAATCTTTAAACCTTTTAGGGAGATAATCCATATGGGATCAAAACTTTTATCACTACTAGGGTCTAACCCCAAAATAGTATACCGTTTAAAATACCGTATGACTTATAATCATACTCATATACTCTTCGTAAATCCTTTAGGAAATCCTTGGTATCAGTATGGTAAACCAAGACTCAAGACATATCTTTTTAAAATAGAGGTTAACATTAGAATCAAGGCTTAAAGCCTATTTATTGATTCAAAATACCATACAGTTCAATATCTTTATAACCACATGCTACGCATTAAACGGATAAAATACTAGCATAATATAAAAGATGAAGTTACGAGGAAAATTAATATAATGATTCCGTAACCCAAAATCCACTTATGCATATATAATCTGAGTAAGGTTTCATCAGAGTCATAACTCATAAAATAAAAGATGAAGTTGCAAGGATTTATTGTAACTTCATTTTTGAACACTTTTCAACCCCCTGCCAACATGATCGGTAAACCTGAACCAAGGGTGTTATCCTTAGTCCCTTTCAATACATGTTGCAGAATTATCCAAATTGGATGATGAACCAATACTGGAGTAATCACCGCGCCATTTGTCCCAACCTCACTATGATCAGTAGCAGGTCGTACAACTAAAAATGTTTTCTACATGTAGATGGAAGAACACGACAGCCTGACATTGTCTACCGCCTTTCTGGATCTCCCCGACCCATTTGGGGCAATAAAAATTGATGGGTCGGCGCGACTCGACCTCTTACACTGCTCCTAGTTCGGATGAAATCCATGACTCTGAAACGTAAAGATCGTCCCCCTTTCCCCAAGTGTAATACTTGTTGATACGACTCCACTAAGTAGTTATATCTAGGTTGGAAAGGAAGATTCTCCAATATTTCCCAAGCTATTGCTTGTTAATGGATATCGACTTGTTCCATCAATTTACCCCTCGATCGTTGAGGTGGTAACACAACATTTGACTTGCAGCAATTAAATTGCCCCGAGAAAATATCTGTCCCCTGACAGTTTTGAGTTGAGAGTTTAAAATGAGTAGCAGTCACTTAAATCAGGTTTCCCGTATTTTTGGTAGTTGAGCGAGTATTTAAATCCTCTTAAAAGATAGATTTAAATGAAAAAAAACAGTGTTTGGGAACCTCCCCTTGATTTAAAATAATTAATAATACTGCTTAGAATATCCTTCATAGGTATTGAAGGTCGAGGATAAACTTTAAATAATATAACTCATGTTAAAACGTGTTATAAGTATTTAATAAATAATCGAATAATATTTATTAAGTAAATAAACTTTAAACGAATATTCAAAAATAATATTCATTGTATAAATAATGATTGAATGAATATTCAAAATAATATTCATTAAATAAATAAGGATTAAATGAATATTCAAAATAATATTCATTAAATAAATAAGGATTAAATGAAAATTCAAAATAATATTCATTAAATAAATAAGGATTAAATGAATATTCAAAATAATATTCATTAAATAAATAAGGATTAAATGAATATTCAAAATAATATTCATTAAATAAATAATCATCGAATAACAGTTACCCGATATCTTCATCGGAAAAATAATCTTTAACATATACAGAAAATATAACAACTTCCGGTCTAAAGAATAAAATCATACGCCCTTTACCTAGGGCATTTATAAAAACCTGGCTTCTAACTAATATCCCATATTTAGCTTAGAAGCCCATAATTAAATCATAACCTCGAGTATCACTATATATAGGAGTTCGAAGACAAGCATGCAATTTATATATCGCAATGTACTTGGGAATAAAACATGTATACTTCTCATTTGCATATCATATATGAAAGCATTTTATTATCACAACAACAGTAAGCATAGGTTTCAAAAACTTGCATCAACAGGAATTAAATATTTTGATAAGTAAAATATAGTACGCTCTACATCGTAGAGCCTCATGTACTCCAGTTTATATCTATATCGATAAATAGCATATGAACAACCGTTCAGCATTTGAAAGCTTATACGATAAGTAAAACAGTTCGTGCATTTGTAGCAGTCATATCACAACAACAACAGTTTAAAAAAATATAGTCGAATGCTAGAGCTTCGGGTTTTGAGAAACTTGCACGATACTTGGAACAAAGAGTACACATAAACATTTGAATAACCAAGTATTATACATTTGAAAATATACCTACTCTGAACAATAGAGTAAGGTTTTAGTAAACTTGCCTGGAAATCCCGAAGTAGCAGTAAGTCTCAGGTTGGTCCAGTAATCTAGAATCAACACAAGGTTCAAGATTAATAACTTAAACGCTTTCACCATACTAAGTATATACTATCTCAAGTACAAAGTCCATTTTCAAGTTAACTCCTTAAGAACTTCTACTCGAGCATGTTCGCTCACGCATTTTTATAAAATTGAGATTTAATCCTTTTTGCACGAAATCTTTTCGAGGGTCTTCCTAAACATACCTAGCATGTTATCACAAAGTTTCACATTTTATTATGACCTCTAAGTGGTTCGATCATAGCCTCAAAGTTGACTAAGTGGCACGGTTTGGTTTTACGAACGCCTTACACTAAAACACATGTTTCTCCTAAACCGTAAATCGTAATGACATGATTCTTGCGCTCACGTAAACTAGAAACAAAGATCTACACACTCATGTTCATCATTGAACCAAAAGAGGCAGTTAGGTGTTCGGATTCTAGGCAGTTTTTAGAGTTATCAAAAATCGGGCATTACTGCCTCACTGCACCCAAGACTTATATACACCATTAATCATCTTCCTCACTGCCTCAACAGATCTTGGAGCTACAATACTTATTTTTCCATTTTCATAACAACCACACAAGATTCATGCCTCTAAACATGCATACCACATCAAAACACCATTAAAACACAATATTCATCAAAGGGGTTCCAAAGATTTATACCTTGGCTTGAAGCTTAGAAGTGCTCTAAAGACTTTACAACTCTTAAACCTTTCTTAGAACATCCTTTGGAAGCCAAACCATCAAGAAACAAAATATGAAAACTAAGTTAGTAACTAATCATCCTAGAACACACCATCTTGTAAAAATCATATAAAATCGAAAAATAAGAGTTTCGTTCTCAAATCTTTTACCACACCTTATGATCTTCAAGGGATTTCTTTTGAGTCCTAGATCATCACCAGGGAATTCTTGAAGCTCTACTTATGGGCGTTTTAAGATCGATGGCAGAAACTGCCAGGAACAGGGCAGATTGGAATCTTCAACTTGGGGAAGGGATTTGACTAGGCTACACCCCTTTGTTTGCCATGAAATTTTGAACGAACCTGTTAGGTCCAAAGTATCGTAGAAGGGGGGGTTGAATACGATACTCACAAATAATTCAATTTCGTTCGCGGATTAATCTTTCAGTTCTATAACGAAATCAAACACACCAAACCAAATCAAGTTTCGGGGAATATATCTTTTTATAAATATAAACCTCGAGGGGTGCTACAATTTCTAATCCGTAGATTTGCTTCAATGAGTTCTAAGTTATTCACAATCAATACAATGATAGAGTTCCAGCAGAATTAATGTTCTCAGTATTTTCTCTCTGGCTTTTCCTCTCTCTCCGTAATTGCTTCTGTGTGAATGAACTTGACTGAGGAAGACACTGCCTCTCTCTTAGTAATTGTAGTCTTTTGTTTTGAAAACTATCAAACCAAAACTAGAGAACTAATCCTGGCCGTCCAATTTCCATCAACTGGAAAAACAAGTAAAACTTTTCACCCACTTTATGAATTGAAAACTATCGAATAATAAAGTAATAATTACATTCGATGGTTTTTAAAATAAAAACTATCGAATGGAACTTTTACTTTATTAAAGTTTTCATTCACTTTAAGCTTTTCATTCGATGGTTTTCTAATTTAGAAAACTATCGAATCCTTTTATATTATTAGCCTTTTAGAAAAGTTTCAGGGTGTTTAAGTTTTAGACTGTATCATTTTCTTCTGAGACGATAAAACAACTTGATCTTTTTAGTGCCGTCACCTAGTGCAACTGGTCTGGTTCACAGATGAATAACACTTGATCAATTCTTCTTCTATGTCTTCAATTCAATGCTGCTGATAAGTCCTTTGTCGTTCTGGTTTCTTCATCACTGGAATCCCGTGGTACTTAACCCTAAATCATTCACATACTTTTGTCGTCTTGAAAGTCTTGTTTCTTTTGCTGTCACTGAGGCTTGAACATTTTCATGAACTTCTTTCCGTGACCTGTTTACGGACTTCAAGAATACATAACGTATTTTGATTTTTTGAGTTTACCTTTTCTTCTTTGATTCTGGATTCCTGTGCTTCTGTTAATATTATTGTCTGTCTTGTCCTTTGTTGAGTTGTAGTTATCTCTTTTACATCTTATGTTACATTATGCTTTACAATCTCCCCCTATTTGATTGGATAGAGTTCGACAAGCAAATACTTCGAGGATAACTCAACTAACTAAGGAAACATGAAACTAATTAAAGTAAGACAGCGTAATAATATTAAATGCATTCTGGATCAGATATATATACATTTCCAGATTTCATAAATCAAAAAACAATTAAACTTTATACAATGAAGTTGCTCCTCTAGTCTGAGCTGATAGTTCTTTTGTTCTTTGCTTCAATCTTCAGTCCATTTCGATCTCACCTTCTTCAATCATTGGATCGGAGTTAGCAGCTTGATAATCAATCACTGATAGATAGTGCAGTGGTTCTCCAGGTTTAAGGATTGCTCCTTGGATGTGTCTTCCAATATATTCAACCTCTTGACCCACTCCAGCCCATAACGATGCAATGTTAACATCTTTATTGTTTAGCTTTGGCATGTTTGGCAGTCTGGTATGCACTTCCAATCCTCTTTCCACTCTTTTCCTATAGTAAGGAACATTCTCCATTAGAAATCTTTTAAGAGTGTCTGCTGCTTTGTCCTTCTCCGTTGATGAGAATCCAGTGGATCTAAGATACTTCTCAACTGAGATTAGATAGTTGCTTGGGTAGTCTCTCAGTTTGTCCTCAGCCAAATAGCAGATTCTGAACAAGTCATTCGTCATGAATCTAACCATTGGGGATCTTCAGTAATCTCTGGACCGACTTTCATCACGATCTCCTTAACATGCTCACGGAGCAGTTCATTTAGCCTTGTAGTTCTTTGGATCTTGATGAGTATAGCCTGCAATTCTGTATATGTCCCCTGTTCTAAAAACTTAGTGGAAATCACAAATGTACCTTTCTCCAGAAAACTGATTAATAAGCTCCAGGCACCATTTGCTTTAACCCCAGCATTCAGACAGATTATAGAGCTTCTCAGTGCTTTAAAGTAAGTCCGATCTTTAAGATTAGCACTTCTGATGTCCTGAATAATAACTTCCACCTCAGCATTGTCGTTGACTTCTAATCCTTCTTCAACTCCGCAAAAGGTTTTATAAGCCATTTACCATTCAGTACCATCTTTCTTTGCCAGATCTATCATCTTCTTCTTCCTCACTTCATTATACACTTTGAATCTCTTCAGTTTTTCACTCCTCAGAATTGCTTGCTGTTTCTCTTTCTCAGCTTGCCTGGCATCTACTGCAGCTCTCTGAGCTCGTACAGCTTCCAAGGCAGCTTCTTTTTCTGGTGATAGAGAATTTGCTTCTTCTTCCATAATATCCTCCCAGATAGGATGTTCAACGGGCTCTGGATAATATGGCTCATGCTCCTCTTGATTAGGTTGCTCATGCATGACCTCAAATTCCTCTTCACTCTCCTTCTCTTCTTCTACAAGTTCCTCTATCCAGTACTGTCTGATAGGAATAGCTTCAACTGTCTCCCAAACTCCCCATCCATCCTTAGGCTTCTCTTTCTCCCCTTCTCCAACTTTCTCCCCCTTAGTTGAGGAATCCTCGATAAAAGCATCATCAGCATAAAAGGTAGTAGAAGGATCAGGTTGTTGATTTGAAGGACCAGGTTGGCTAGTTTGTTGGTTCTTCAGCATAGTCCATATCGACTGTACTCCATCACTTTGATTGTCCATGAAATCTAGCAGATCCTTATTCATCTCTTGCATAGAAGCCATCTTCAGGTCAATGTCATCCAATCTGGAGTTGGTAGTCTTCTCAATCTTGTCCAATCTCTGGTTCATCTTAGACTCCACTCTAGAAAGGGTGTTCATTGCATCTTTTACCCTAGCTTGACCATCCCGGATAACCAGAACATCTTCTTTCAAAGCTTCTTGTCCTTGTTGCAAAGCATCCACTTCATTCATGAAACCATCTTTAAGTTCCTTTATGTCCGTCCTCAACTCGATCAGTTCGTCCATAGCTTCCTTCTTTAAGGAGTCCACTGCCTGCTTCGTACCTGTTATAGTGCCAGATGCACTGCCAATGACCCTGAATGTTCTTCTGGAATCAGCTGCAGCCAAGTCAACCTTCTCTTGAATAGTCTTTAAAGAAGCATTGGCTTGACTAGAGGAGATCCCTTGGTCAAAGGAAGGTCGCAGTGGAACGTTGAATAATGGATTTCCTTCTTTGTCACGAACTGTCATCTCCTTGAGGGTAGATTGAACTTGTAGCTCTCTTTATGTCGGTAACAGCAAATCATCAATATTAGGTAGGGTTAGGGTGTCACTCCTCACATTTGGCTCTGGGTGTACACTCAACGTTTCTGTCGGTGTTTGAATCATTTTTCCTTTCCCACTCAGGCCAGGTGTAAGTGTTTTTGTTTCACTCAAATCCTTTGTGCTGATTGTACCTGCAGAAGAAAACACCGTAGCCGTCCTTAAGGAGGTCACCGGTGGTGCAATGGGGCTTCGCAAGTCCCCGTCCTTGGATAAACCAAGTTGCTGATCATCCTTAGATAATATATCCTTTGTAGGATCTAGAGTTTGAATCTCTAGGGGGTTAGAAACAGGCTCTTTTAACAGCAGAGATCCCGAATCTTCCTCGATAGTCTGTGAAGAATTTACCTCAGTTGACTCCTCAATAATAATTGATTCATTGTCAACGAGTTGCCGATCTACACCTACGTCAGACCCTTTACCCGCAGGATCCAGATATGTTCCATCTGGGGAGGTAGACAATGACCCTTTAGATTGTGCATTTAGGTCAAAGCCTTCTCTCGACGTCTGTGAAGACCCTTGGTTCTTAGAACCTTCAACCAGTGAACCTGACCGTAATATGGTCGGAACACTAGTTGCTTTCGTCAATTCTTCCTTACCTGATTGAGCTAATGGTTCATATATAGCTTTCGTTAGCGTAGCCCAATCAGCATCAGAAAAATCAATAAAGGGCGCTTTGGAAGTTTGAAATAAAGTGTCAACAGTTGCCTCGGTTTCTGTTCGTCTCCTTTTAGAGGAAGGAAGAGCTGCTGTTGAAGGGTGTATCTCCTTATGTGGTGTTGCTAAGGCACTATCTCCCTCTACACTCACGGATGTCTGAATATTGGGTATAGGAGGGGAAGGAGGTTCGTGTATTGTTTCATTTGGCTCTTCCAAAGGCTCTTCGACCGTGGTTAGAGGTTGTGGGTTTGCAACCTCCTGGTCAGGAATGGCCACTAAGGGCTCTGGATCAACATCCATTGGTTGTGGTTCAGGAGCCAGTTCAGGAATGTTACCTTGATTTACCTGTTCCCCTGGGGGTAGAAGTGGTAGGGGCACCGTTCTTAGATATTCAGTGAGAACAGTGGGTACCCCTGGAAGATAGTTGTTCTTCCTTATCAGAGCGGTTATGGCATTGCTCTTCATCTTCATACAATCCTGGTTCTCCTCACCATCAAATGTCTCCCGTTCATCATCTGTTAAGACATCATTGAGAATTAGCTGTAGGAACCTAGGATAGAAACAGAGCACATCATCTATGCCTGTTCTTTCATCCAGTGGTCCCATGCATATGATTACTTGATCAATCAGTAACCGTCCAATGTTAATATGCCTATTGTTGGCAATGGCAAACCCTATCTTTTGAAGGAATAAGGGAATACCATGCAGATTTGTTAGCTTGGCAGTAAAAACATGGATTAGGGTATGAAAGAAAAAGTTCCATGCTTTTGGCAAGTAATGCTTAAGGAACTCTCCCACAAAGAAGTTAGGTTGTTGACTTCTAATGAGAGTGAAGAAATCATGTATCTCCTCAGTCGTGGGATTCAGAACAAGGTTTTCTGTAGGAAAATGTAAGATTCGATTAAAATCATGTTCCGTCACCCTTATTGTTCTACCCCCTGGCACAACAAAACTGAAGGACCTTACGTTATTCTCACTCGTATCCGTGGCGGTTGTGTACAACGCAGTCAATTGATCGATGCAAAGGACCACGGGAGTACTCACAGCATATGCCACTAATGAACTTGTGTTCAAAAACTCTGCCCATGCACGAAACTGTAAGTTCGTTATGGATTGCAAGTTTTGAAACGAGACATGATTAGTTTTGGTAACAATAAATTCTCCAGCCATTTTAAAATTTCCAGAAAATTTAAATAAACCAAAACTAATTTTTCACTTAAATTTAATTAATTATTACTAATTAACTAAACCTTAGAACAAAATAACCCTTTTTATCACTTAACAATTTCGAACAAACAAAAACTCCCAAATCAAGAACCCTAGGTTTCAAAATCAAGAAAAGTAATTTTAATTAAAATTTGCTTCCAAAGAAACTTATTTCAATAAAAAAAACTAATCAAGAACAGTTTAGTCAGTTAAGGTTCGAAGATGACTTTGGTTTCGATGGTTTTCTTTAACCACAACCACAAATAAATACTCAGATGTTACACAGTACAGAGATGTCACTATTTGAAGATGAAATCACTGTAAAAACTGAAATTACTGGGTATAATTCTTGGTTAAAAATGAAAAGTATCGAGTTTTGCTTTGTTCTCCTTTGACAATATATGTAAGTATCTGTATAACTCTTGGATCTGAGAAAATGACAAAGGAAAACGTCCAAGGGCCATTTAAATACTCACTGATTTTTCAGGGGTATTTTTGTCCATTTTCATTCGATAGTTTTATAAAGAACTATCGATGGTTTTTCTGAGGGGGTAAAATGGTCAATTTTTCTTCGATAGTTTTTTGAAAAACTATCGAAGTATTTAAAATAAGAATGCAAACGGGCCTTTTCAAAAACCATCGAGAGTTTTCTTTCCTTTTAAAATAAAAAACTATCGAACGGTTGTATTTTTGAGAAACTATCGAGAATTTTAATAATGATTTAATTAAATTCACTTCGATGGTTTTTCCTCTTATTTTCAAAATCTATCGAGAATTTAAATATAGAATTAATTAAATCCCTTCGATATATTTTAAAAATGATTCTAAAAAACTATCGAGAATTTTTTTTGATAGATTTTCTTTTCCTTTTCAAAAACTATCGAGAATTAATTTCGATAGATTTATCTATGTACTTGAAAAACTATCGAATTTCCTAAATTCGATATTTTTCGCTTCTATCTTCATTTTAAAACCTGATCTTGTTTTAAAATTTAGACTGTTTTATTTCCTGTCTAGTTTTAATTCTAATAAATCTTTTCAAATTTACCAAAATCAATTCTTAACAGAAAATTCACAATTTTCTTAGAATAAAATCAATTAAATATCATTGAGTGATATTAACCAATTAAAATCTAATCAATTATGCTGCATTAATCTACAATGTTAAAAACAAAGCAAATTAATTCAAATTAAATAGATGCTAGAATATTTAGAACAAATATTAGCACCTAAATAATTTTTAGAATTAATAACTAATTAAATGCCAGAAGATATATCATCCATAATTATGACATAAAATTAGTACAAAAATCCTAACTACGAGAATTGCTCCAGAAAATAAATTCACGAGTCCTAAGGATATAGCAATTCTTAAACTCATGTATTCACCAGGACTATCTGCAGTTACTAACTTCTAATCAAAATCAATTAGAAAGATTTAACATCCCAAGTTCACCAACCAGCTTATTGAAAGTGGATTCATCAAGCGGTTTAGTAAAGATGTCTGCAATTTGATCCTCTGTGGGTACAAAATGTAACTCCACAGTTCCATTCATGACATGCTCTCGAATAAAATGATACCTGATGTCGATGTGCTTCGTCCTCGAGTGTTGCACTGGGTTGTTTGAGATTGCTATGGCACTTGTGTTGTCGCAAAATATTGGAATCTTTGTCAACAAAAGTCCATAGTCACGGAGTTGGTTTCTCATCCACAAGATTTGAGCACAACAGCTTCCAGCAGCAATGTATTCAGCCTCAGCTGTTGATGTGGAAACTGAATGCTGCTTCTTGCTATACCAAGAAACTAACCTTCTTCCAAGAAACTGACAGCTTCCTGAAGTACTCTTCCGATCAATCTTACAACCTGCAAAATCAGAGTTTGTGTATCCAATAAGATCAAATCCTGTATCTTTAGGGTACCAAATTCCAAGATTTGGGGTCCCCTTAAGATATCTAAATATTCTCTTAATAGCTATTAGATGAGATTCTTTAGGATCAGACTGAAATCTAGCACACAAGCATGTTGCAAACATTATATCTGGTCTACTTGCAGTGAGATAAAGTAATGAGCCTATCATACCTCTGTAGCCTGTGATGTCAACCTTCTTACCAGTTTCATCCTTATCAAGCTTAGTGGCAGTTGGCATAGGAGTCTTTGCTGTAGACGAGTCTTCCATTTGATACTTCTTCAGAAGATCTTTGATGTACTTGGACTGACAAATGAATATACCATCTTGTTTTTGGTATACTTGCAGTCCAAGAAAGAATGACAATTCACCCATCATGCTCATTTCATAACGACTCTGCATTAACTTAGCAAATCTCTTGCATAGATCATCATTAGTAGAACCAAATATTATGTCATCAACATATACTTGCACCAATATCAAATCATTTTTATGCTTTTTTTGACAAAGAGAGTTTTGTCTACGACACCTCTTGTAAAATCATTTTCAAGTAAGAATTCAGAGAGAGTGTCATACCATGTCCTTGGAGCTTGTTTGAGTCCGTAGAGAGCTTTGAATAGAAAGTACACAAAGTCTACCAGTTTTGAATCCTCAAAACCTGGAGGTTGTTCCACATACACTTCTTCTTCTAACTCCCCGTTCAGAAAAGCACTCTTCACATCCATTTGATATACCTTGTAATTGGAATGTGCAGCAAATGCCAGAAACATTCTGATGGCCTCAAGTCTTGCTACTGGTGCATAGGTTTCATCATAATCTATACCCTCTTCTTGAGAGTAACCTTTAGCAACCAGTCTGGCTTTGTTTCTCGTTACAATGCCATCTTCGTCCAACTTATTTCTGAATACCCATCGTGTTCCAATAACAGATTTTCCCTTAGGCCTGGGTACCAGCTTCCAAACTTTCTACCTTTCAAACTGATTGAGTTCCTCTTGCATAGCAATCACCCAATCTGGATCATCTAGAGCATCTTCAACTTTCTTAGGTTCTGTTTCTGAAAGAAACCCAGAATAGTGACATTCATTTTGTGATGTTCTCCTAGTTCTCACTCCTGTGTCTGGATCACCAATGATCAAGTGAAAGGGATGATCTCTATTCCATACCCTTTGTCTTGGCAGATGCGATCTTGATGATTCTCCTTGTTCTAGATGTTGTGGAGTGTGACTAGTTGATCCTTCTCCTGCTCCCCCTGAGTTGTTGACGGTTTGATCTGTTGATTCTGAAGACTGACTAGTGGATCCTGTAGAATGTTGAGGATCTCCACTTTGGTCACCACTTTGTCCAGAATCATTATCATTATGATTATTATTAATGACTGTAACAACTTCAGGTACTTCTTCATTGTCAGAGAGATCTCCTGATAGATTTTCAAATACCAAGTGTAAAGCATAATGTAACATAAGATGTAAAAGAGATAACTACAACTCAACAAAGGACAAGACAGACAATAATATTAACAGAAGCACAGGAATCCAGGATCAATGAAGATAAGGTAAACTCAAAAAGTCAAAATACGTTATGTATTCTTGAAGTCCGTAAACAGGTCACGGAAAGAAGTTCATGAAAATGTTCAAGCCTCGGTGACAACAAAAGAAACAAGACTTTCAAGACGACAGAAGTATGTGAATGATTTAGGGTTCAGTACCACAGGATTCCAGTGATGAAGCAACCAGAACGACAAAGGACTTATCAGCAGCATTGAATTGAAGACATAAAAGAAGAATTGATCAAGTGTTATTCATCTGTGAACCAGACCAGTTGCACTAGGTGACGGCACTAAAAAGATCAAGTTGTTTTATCGTCTCAGAAGAAATTGATACAGTCTAAAACTGAAACACCCTGGAGCTGAATGGATTTTCTAAAAAGTCAAGGACAAGGAAAAGAGTTCGATGGTTTTTCTTTTAAGAAAACCATCGAAGGTGACATAAAGAAAATCAAAAGAAAAGGATTCGATAGTTTTCTAAATTAGAAAACCATCGAATGAAAAGCATAAAGTAAATGAATACTTTAATAAAGTAAGTATTACATTCGATAGTTTTTATTTAAAAACTATCGAATTGAATAATTACTTTATTCATTCGATACTTTTCAAATTAGAAAGTGGGTGAAAAGTTTGTTTGTCTGTGAGGTTGATGAGAATTGGACGGCCAAGATTGTTTTAACAATTAAGGTTCGATGGTTTTTCTAAAACTAAGTCTATAATTACACAGAGAGAGGAAGTGTCTTCCTCAGTCGAGGTTAGTTCATAGTAGCAACTACTGAGAGAGAAGTTTGAGCCGGAGAAGATCATAGAAATTTATAGTGCTCAGAATTCTTTCATTGTATTGATTATGAATAACCTAGAACTCATTGAAGCTAATCTACGGATTAGAAATTGTAGCACCCCTCGAGGTTTATATTTATAAAAAGATATATTCCCCGACTTTTGGTTTGGTTTGGTGTGTTTGATTTCGTTATAGAACTGAATGAATTATCCGCGAACGAAATTGAATTATTTGTGAGTATCGTATTCAACCCCCCCCCCTTCTACGATACTTCGGGACCTAACAATTGGTATCAGAGCTTGTTAATCGACATACAGATTAGATCCGGGTATTTCAGACCAGTCAGACAAGAATTCTGAGGAGGCCAACTTCTAAATAAATTTATTTTATGAATTTATATTTTAATAAGTTTATTTTATAAATTTAAGTTAAAATGAATTTATCTTATAAATTTAATTTAAATGAGTTCATTATTTAAACTTGAATAAGTTTATTTGATTAACTTAATTTAAATAAATTTATTTTCTAAATTCAAGTTAAATAAATTTATATTTTAAACTTAAGTAAATTTAATTTATGTTATGAATTTATTTTAGAGGTGCGGCACAGAGCAATTTGTAGTGTGCTAAAGAGACCCCTTAGAATTTGTGAATTGTAGTCAATTTAGGTGGCCAAATTTTTTTGAGTCTGAGAAGTATGGTGACTTCGATAGTTTTTTTTTAAAACTATCGAAGTGGTAATGTTTCTTAGTTTTTCAAAAATGGTCAGCCAAGTTTCTTCGATAGTTTTTGTTTTAAAAACAATCGAAGTGCTTGAATTGGCCAGCTTTACAAAAGCACCCCGAATTAATATATTTCTGAGTTATTTATTTATTTCGAATTTTTTTTAAAAAAAAAATTTCTTAAATTCTAATTTTTCTTAAATATTAATTTACATGATTTAATTTTTAAGAAAATTCGAAATTCTTGAAAATTAAATGTTTTGTAAATATTTATTTTTGATTAATTTATTTTTAAGGAAAATTAAAAATTCTGAATATTTAAATTTTTCTTAAGTATTAAATTGAGGGTGCTCAAGGGCTTGTAGAAGAAGATTCCTCCGGGTGTTAAACTGATTTTTATCTTTCGAAGAAAAAGATGACCATGAAGCTGATTTCAGAAAGAAGTTTCTACGGATATAATTTTTTTTTTCTAAGGAGATTTAATCAAAAGAGATTATGAAGGGAGGAATAAAGGGTGTTAGAGAATTGAACGGACAAACAAATATCTCAGTAACGTTTATTAATGTTGGAACCTCAGAACAGAATAGAAGAATTACTAGTAGCTGAATCAGAAGAAGCTCAGGTAGAAAACCTCGAGAGACTAGACTAAAGATCAGTGTTTCACTTGTCAAGGAAGTTTAGTCACATCAGATTCAGAAGGAGTACAAAAACCACATCCATGGATCAGACTTATTTATTACGAAGCAAAGATTCTTCAGGATTCAGTTCAAAGAGGTAGTTACAGACTGAGATGGTAACAAAAACAAGAGTGATAGTTTCAACTTTGATAAGAACTATGTAACGAGAAACTATCAGGGTGTGCTACACAATGAAGAAGCCTAACAAACAAAGAAGAATAGGGACTCAGTTAATAGCTGAAACAGAAGTGGAATGCTTTGTTGAAGCTTTGTTGAAGAAGCATCAGCACAAAACTTATGTTGCTTAAGGAAAGAGTTGGGATGGATCAGATGACGAGAAGATCATGGATATCTTGCTTTCATAGCAATCTCTGAAGATGATTCACCTCACATATCTCAGGTATCTTTTCCTTGAACCAATGCAGTATTTAATTCTCAATATTCAAAGCATGTATATAGGAGATCTTAGGTATGTGTGTATGAATATTTGTAGAATAAGATTTGCAAGTGAGATAGAAGCTTTCTTAAGAAACAACTCTTAGTTTTAGGGGTTAAGTTTCTGGCGCATAAGACCTTAGTAAAGCTAAGTTTCAGTATCCCTAGTAGAACAAGATTTGCTCATTTATTCTGAATTGTTTGTTAAGGGATAATCAATTTGAAGGATGGAGGAATTACCTTTAGAGTCAGTAGAATTTGTAGAACACCAAGCTGTATCTAAAACTGACTTAGGTAATAGAGAAAGTTAGATGCCATACAACAACAGAATGGATTAGATAGAATTAGTGATTTAATTGTTAATTCTTTTATTCCATGTGTGCTTAGAAAATTATTGAATATCTGTAAATCTACTTCCTACCTGTTACACTTGTGTATATTGGTTAAAGTAGAAAGTACTGAATTTTCTAAAATGCAGAACATGCCTAATTTGCACATCTCTTATCTGCAATGTCAAAATGCTCAATGTATGCCATTTATTCTTATTAACATGTTTGCTTATTTAAATATTATGAATGCATATCTTAGAACTTGCATTAATCATAGAAAAAACATGTTTAAGAATTACATTAGAGCAACGACTGCAAGGTCAATCAGAGATAAGAATAAGCATGTATAGGTTGAAGCTGTTGTTACCACTTTTAAAAGCAAAATCTCTAATCCATCTGGACCCAAGCAAATAAGTTGGGTACCAAGAACTGTCAATCCATTTGTGAGTGCAGGCAAATCAGGTTAATCGATTTATATGCTTTCTTGGTCTTTACTACTGAAGACATATGATCGAAGAAAGATCTTGCCATCAAATGTGATTGAGAAAGCTGTTCCGTTAATAATCTTTGGAGATGACAGCAAAGGTTTTCATCACGGGACATGGCTACGTTTGAAATGGAATGTCATCATGTTTACAATAATTGGTATCATTGATAACAACTAATAATTGGAGTCAAGGATAACAATTAGAAGCAACTCTCTTGCTGAAGATTCAAAGCACAAATCTTTTTATTCAATGAAGGAGCAGTGTTTTATCTCAAGCAGGAAGGTTGAGAAGCTCTCACCCTTGCATGACAATACAAGGAACTCTTTTCTAAAGATGGTATTGGTGAGAGGACTGCCTCATCTGGGATTCAAGCTAGATGAAATATATGAGGCATGTCATTAAGGGAAGTCAAAGAAACATCACAGAAAAGCTATAATGTGATAAGCATTACTGAGCCGCTTCAGATGATACGTATGGAACTCTACGGACTAGTTAATGTCTTATCTACAACAAAGTAAAGATATACTTCAGTGATGGTTGATGACTACTCTTAATACAAACTGGTGTTGTTCGTTCAATCTGAAGGACAGGACATCACAAATGAGATTAATCACATTTCCATGATCAGTAACAAATACAGGAAGACCCTGTATTGGCCAATAGAAGCAAACTCTGAATTTCTTTCAGGGGTTTGGAGGAAATTGTTTTACAAGTAAGCATCTTGGCAAGATTGGCAGCTAAGGCTCTTAAGGATATTTTCCTCGGCTAATCAGTGGAATCTAAAGCCTACGAGGTAAATTTGATTAATCAACAAGAGGTGATTGAAAGTCTGAATATGATGTTCAACAACTCCAAGCTCTCAGCTGTTATGTGTGAAATTAATGGTAATGATGATTCAAATCCAAGCAGTGGTAATGGTAGTTTAACTACACAGCTCAGTACTTCAACAGAACCACTCAGCGAGGATGAGGATTCTCAGGAAATCCCAGCAACAGCTTAGGGGGAGCAAAAGAAGGATCAATTAGTCAGATCAACACCACAATGAAAATCTAGAGGACACTTCAAGAACGTATCTGTCAAGACAAAGGGTTTAGATTCAATATCATTCCTGATGTCTAGTTCTTAGTGATCCTAGTGGTGGAGTAAAGACTGGAGCTATAGAGTATGAATGATTATTTTCTTGGTTTTCTTTCTGAAGAAGAAACAAAGAAAGGTAAAGAAGCTCTGATGGATCCAGATTGGGTGATTGCAAAGCAAAATGAACTCAATCAATCTGAAAGGCAGAAAGTTTGGAAGCTGGTACCCAGGCCTAAGGGAAAATCTGTTATTGGAACAAGATGGGTATCCAGAATACTGGATGAAATTGGCATTGTTATGAGGGACAAGGCCAAACTGGATGCTAGGTTACTATTAGGAAGCAGTATCTAACGAGAAGCACCAGTGACGAGACTTGAGGATATCAGGATATATCTGTATGGTGAATGTGATCAAGTGCTCTCCTGATTGGTGAGATAGTAGAAGAAGTCAATGTACAACATATCCTGGCATTTGCTGTTGCAGATCAATTGGACGTTGTATAACTTCTCTTCACAAGATCACTACAGATTGGTATGAACCGGTATCAATACTCAAGCAATCGTCAAAGACATGGTATGACACTCTAACTGAACTTTTACAGAATATGAATTTATTAGAGTTGTCATAAGGCACAAACATAATGTCATATATGTGCAGTGATATCATGATTATATTATATGTTGGTCTACTAACGAAAACTTGTGCAAGAAATTTGCCAAGTCATTGCAGAGAATGTACAAGATGAGTATGTTGGGAAAGTTGCAATTCTTTTTGGATTTACTTTGAGCAAGCCAGACGATTAATTCTTTTAGGAGCACAAGTAAGCCAAAAGAGTGATGGCAATAAAAGTAAGTCAAGAATCTTTTGAATGTGCACAATTGAGAAGATTCTAGACATGCCAAGACTCCCTACCAACAGCAGCCACTAAAGCTTGATCAGGACAAATCAGGTAAAAGACAGAAATCACAAGCTAGAGAGGTATGCGTCTCATTAAGTTATTAGCTGCAAATTGACAACACATATTTTATTCTCAAGTTGCCAATGTGCAAGGTTCCAAGTGGATTTCAAAAATCTAGTCTTGTAGTTATCAACATGATTTTGAGATATCTTAAGGGAATACCAAATCTCAGTATATGGTACCCTAAAGATACTTTTTAACATGTTTAGCTATTTAGATATAAAATACGCAGGTTGTAAGAAAGACAGGAGAAGCATCTCTGAATGACAGGAGGAGCATCTCTAGAAGCTGTCAACTTCGTGGAGGAAGATTGATTTCTTGTTATTATTTCAGGAAATAACTTTATCTCCAACAACTCTGTGGAACAATCCACGACAATGCACCTTGACAACAGGTATCATTTCTTTCGAGAGAATGTCTTCAATTCATAGAGTAACTTGCAGACACGCACCTGATTTGAAAATCTCATCTGCAAGAAACTCTTAAATAAGTTCACAAGTATAAAATTGTTCATATTTTAAGGACTTGTGAATTTATTTAACATCCAGTCCTCATCTTAATAATTTAGTGCTAATATCTAACTCATAGATATTTAGTACTAATTTATTATTATTATTTATTTAATGAAATTTGAATTATAGAAATTGAAGCAGTTCAATATCTTATTTGCTCCATAATTTAAAATACATAAAATAAATATGCAGCATAATTTATTGGATTTTAATTGGTTAATATCATTCAATGATATTTAGTCGATTTTATTCTGAGAAAATTGTGAATTTTCTGTTGACAATTGATTTTGGTAAATTTGAAAAGATTTATTAGAATTAAAACTTGATAGGAAATAAAACAGTCTAAATTTTAAAACAAGAACAGGTTTTAAAATGAAGACAGAAGCAAAAAATATCGAATTTAGGAAATTCGATAATTTTTCAAGTACATAGATAAATCTATCGAAATAACTTTTCGATAGTTTTTGAAAAGGAAAAAGAAAAACTATTGAAAACATTTCTCGATACTTTTTGAGGAAAATTTGAAAAAGCATCGAATTGAATTTCATTATTCTTTATCTAAATTCTCGATGGTTTTTGAATTAAAATGAAAATCTATCTGAGAGAATTAATTTTTCCTTTATTTTAATTCTCGATAGTTTTTCCACAAAGGATCCCTCGATAGTTTTTCAAGCTTTAAAAGGTAACAAGTTCGATAGTTTTTCAGAAAAACTTTTTAAATTCTGATTTTCAAACTCTTCGTTATTTTTCAAAATTTATCGAAGTAAAGTTGAAAGTTTTACCCCCAACTGAAAACCATCGAACATACTATTAAAAACATCGAACACTGTAAAGACAATATTGCCCCTGTCAATTCAATAAGTATTTAACAACCCCTTACATTTTTTTTCTTATTATCAGATCTAAGGGCTTTTGTTTATACTTACTAGAATACATATAACCAAGAACATCACTGCCTCAAGAACTTGTTTCTAAGAAAACTATTTTCACCATTGTTCTTTAGAAGTTAATTGTTTTCAATTGATTTCTTCAGATAATTCTGATTATTTGTGTTACCAAAAGTAGGGTTCTTGATAATAATGATTCGAAGTTGTGTTTATTAAGAAAAAGGGGTAATTTTGTTTTAAGGGTATTTTGTGTCAAGTTTGATTAATTAGTAATAATTAATTAAATTTAATTGGTTTTAGTTTTGGTTTAAAAGTAACCAAGACTAATCATGTCTCGTTTCAAAACTTGCAAGCCATTGCGAATTTACAGTTTCGTGCATGGGCAGAGTTTTTGAACACACGTTCATTAGTGGCATATGCTGTGAGTACTCCCGTAGTCCTTTGCATCGATCAATTGACTGCGTTGTACACAACCGCCACGGATACAAGTGAGAATAACGTAAGATCCTTCAGTTTTGTTGTGCCAGGGGGCAGAACAATAAGGGTGACGGAACATGACTTTAACAGAATACTACATTTTTTCTATAGAAAACCATGTTCCGGATCCCACAACTGAGGAGATACATGCTTTCTTCACTCTCATAAGAAGTCATCAACCTAACTTCTTTGTGGGAGAGTTCCTTAAGCATTACCTGACATGGGACCACTGGATGAAAGAACATGCATAGATGATGTGCTTTGTTTCTATCCTAGGTTCCTACATCTAATTCTCAATGATATCTTAACAGATGATGAGCGTGAGACATTCACCAAAGAGGAGACCATGGAGTGCATGAAGATGAAGAGCAATGCAATAACCGCTCCGATAAGAAAGAATATCTTCCAGGGGTACCCACTGTTCTACTTGAATATCTAAGAACGGTGCCCCTACCACTTCTACCCCCAGGGGAACAGGTAAATGAAGGTAACATTCCTCAACCTGAACTGGCTCCTGAACCACAACAATGGATGTTGATCCAGAGCCCTCAGTGGCCATCCAGACCAGGAGGTTGCAAACCCACAACCTCTAACCACGGTTGAAGAGCCTTTGGAAGAGCCAAATGAAACCACAAACGAACCTCCTTACCCTCCTATACCCAATATTCAGACATCCATGAGTGTAGAGGGAGATAGTGCCAAAGCAGCACCACATAAGGGGATACGCCATTCAACAACAGCTCTGCCTTACTCTAAAAGGAGAAGAACAGAAACCGAGGCAACTGTTGAAACTTCATTTCAATCATCCAAAGCGCCCTTTATTGATTTTTCTGATGCTGATTGGGCTACGCTAACGAAAGCAATATCTGAACCAATAGCTCAATCAAGTAAGGAAGAATTGACGGAAGCAACTGGTGTTCCGACCATATTACGGTCAGGTTCACTGGTTGATGGTTCTAAGAACCAAGGGTCTTCACAGACGTCGAGAGAAGGCTTTGACCTAAATGCACAATCTAAAAGGTCATTGTCTACCTCCCCAGATGGAACATATCTGGATCCTGCAGGTAAAGGGTCTGACGTAGGTGCAGATTGGTAACTCGTTGACAGTGAATCAATTACTATTGAGGAGTCAACTGAGGTGAAGTCTTTACAGACTCACGGGGAAGATTCGGGATCTCTGCTGTTAAAAGAGCCTGTTTCTAACCCCCTAGAGATTCAAACTCTAGATCCTTTAAAGGATATATCATCTACGGATGATCAGCAACTTGGTTTAACCAAGGACGGGGACTTGCGAAGCCCCATTGCACCACCGGTGACCTCCTTAAGGACGGCTACGGTGTTTTCTTCTGCAGGTACAACTAGCACAAAAGGGATTGAGTGAAACAAAAACACTTACACCTGGCCTGAGTGGGAAAGGAAAAATGAGTGAAACACTAACAGAAATGTTGAGTGTACACCCAGAGCCAAACGTGAGGAGTGACACCCTAACCCTTTCAAATATTGAAGATTTGCTATTACCTGGAGGTACATGTTCAATCCACCCTCAAGAAGATTATGGAATATGTTGAGGAACCAACAACCCGGACCTTCACAACAACAACCTGATCCTTCTACTACCTTTTATTATGAGGATAACTTCATCGAGGATTCCTCAACTAAGGGGGAGAAAGTTGGAGAAGGGGAAACAAATGAAGTGACTAATGAAGGTTGGCAAACAACTGGATGGGGAGTTTGGGAAACCAATGAAGCTATTCCAGTTAGACAGTATTGGATTGAGGACATAGTACTAGAAGAAAGTGAAGAGGAATTTGAAGTCATGCAAGAGCAACCGATTCAGGAGGAGCATGAGCCATATCATACGGAGCCAAATAGGACATCCTATCTTGGATGATGATATGGAAGAAGAAGCAAATTCTCTATCACTAAGAGAGAAAGACACATTCTCATCAAGATTCAAAGAACTACAAAGCTAAATGAACTGCTCCGTGAGCATGTTAAGGAAATCTTGATGAAGGTCAGTCCAGAGATTACTGAAAACCCTCCTATGGTTAGATTCATGACGAATGACTTGTTCAGAATCTACTACATGACGGAGGACAAACTGAGAGATTACCCAAACGAATATCTAATATCAGTTGAGAAGTATCTTAGATCCACTGGATTCACATCAACGGAGAAGGACAAAAGCAGCCGACACTCTAAGAAAATATCTTATGGAGAATGTTCCCTACTATAGGAAGAGAGTGGAGAAAGGATTGGAAGTGCTTCCCAGACTACCAAACATGCCAAAGCTAAACAAGAAAGATGTTAACATTGCATGGTTATGGGCTGGAGTGGGACAAAAGGTTGGATATATTGGAAGACACATCCTAGGAGTAATCCTTAAACCTGGAGAACCACTGCACTATCTATCAGTGATTGATTATCAAGCTGCTAACTCCGATCCAATGAGTGAAGAAGGTGAGATTAGAATGGACTGAAGAACAGAAGCAAAAAACAAAAGAACTATCAGCTCAAACAAGAGGAGCAACTTCAAAGTGAAAAGTTTTATTATTCTTTGATTTATGAAATCTGGAAATGTATATATATCTGATCCAGAATGCAGTTAATATTATTACGCTGTCTTACTTTAAGTAGTTTCATGTTTCCTTAGTTAGTTGAGTTATCCTCGAAGTATTTGCTTGTCGAACTCTATCCAATCAAATAGGGGGAGATTGTAAAGCATAATGTAACATAAGATGTAAAAGAGATAACTACAACTCAACAAAGGACAAGACAGACAATAATATTAACAGAAGCACAGGAATCCAGGATCAATGAAGATAAGGTAAACTCAAAAAGTCAAAATACGTTATGTATTCTTGAAGTCCGTAAACAGGTCACGGAAAGAAGTTCATGAAAATGTTCAAGCCTCGGTGACAACAAAAGAAACAAGACTTTCAAGACGACAGAAGTATGTGAATGATTTAGGGTTCAGTACCACAGGATTCCAGTGATGAAGCAACCAGAACGACAAAGGACTTATCAGCAGCATTGAATTGAAGACATAAAAGAAGAATTGATCAAGTGTTATTCATCTGTGAACCAGACCAGTTGCACTAGGTGACGACACTAAAAAGATCAAGTTGTTTTATCGTCTCAGAAGAAATTGATACAGTCTAAAACTGAAACACCCTGGAGCTGAATGGATTTTCTAAAAAGTCAAGGACAAGGAAAAGAGTTCGATGGTTTTTCTTTTAAGAAAACCATCGAAGGTGACATAAAGAAAATCAAAAGAAAAGGATTTGATAGTTTTCTAAATTAGAAAACCATTGAATGAAAAGCATAAAGTAAATGAATACTTAATAAAGTAAGTATTACATTCGATAGTTTTTATTTAAAAACTATCGAATTGAATAATTACTTTATTCATTCGATACTTTTCAAATTAGAAAGTGGGTGAAAAGTTTGTTTGTCTGTCAGGTTGATGAGAATTGGACGGCCAAGATTGTTTTAACAATTAAGGTTCGATGGTTTTTCTAAAACTAAGTCTATAATTACACAGAGAGAGGAAGTGTCTTCCTCAGTCGAGGTTAGTTCATAGTAGCAACTACTGAGAGAGAAGTTTGAGCCGGAGAAGATCATAGAAATTTATAGTGCTCAGAATTCTTTCATTGTATTGATTATGAATAACCTAGAACTCATTGAAGCTAATCTACGGATTAGAAATTATAGCACCCCTCGAGGTTTATATTTATAAAAAGATATATTCCCCGACTTTTGGTTTGGTTTGGTGTGTTTGATTTCGTTATAGAACTGAATGAATTATCCGCGAACGAAATTGAATTATTTGTGAGTATCGTATTCAACCCCCCCCCCCTTCTACGATACTTCGGGACCTAACACCAAGGATTCAGAGTTCTCTCCAGTTTGCAGGCCTGGTCTTTTGGTGTCGTCAAATGTTACATTAAAGCTTTCCAACACCTTCTTATATTCAATCACATATACCCTGAAAGCCTTAGATTCCAGAGAATAGCCCAGAAAAATGCCTTCATCTGCTTTGGCATCAAACTTGCCAAGATGTTCTCCATCTTTAAGTACAAAACACTTTGCACCAAACACATGAAAGTACTTCAGTGTTGGTTTCTTGTTGGCCATTAACTCATACGGAGTCTTTTCATGATCTTTGTTGATCAGGGTTCGATTCTGAGTGTAGCAAGCTGTATTCACTGCTTCAGCCCAAAAGTAAGTGGGAAGTTTTGATTCACTCAACATGGTCCTTGCTGCTTCAACCAAGGTCCTGTTCTTCCTTTCCACTACTCCATTCTGTTGAGGAGTTCTTGGTGCTGAAAACTGCCTTGATATTCCTTTCTCTGAGCAGAAATCATTTAGAACTGCATTCTTGAATTCAGTTCCATTGTCTGATCTGATTGTCCGCACAGGTAGCTTAGCTTCCACTTCTATCTTTTTGATGTGATCAATGATTAGTTGTGTTGCTTCATCCTTTGTTTGTATGAACAACACCCACGTGTACTTGGAGTAGTCATCCACCATCACCAATGCATATCTGTTTCTTGAAAGTGACATAACATTAACTGGACCAAATAAATCCATATGAATCAGCTGTAATGGTTCAGTAATGCTTGTCATTCCTTTGCTTCCATGTGATGCTTTCTTCGACTTCCCCTTTTCACATGCTTCACATAGTCCCTCCTGATTGAATTCCATCAGGGGCAACCCTCTCACTAACTCTCTCTTTACCAAAGAGTTCATAGTTTTGAAGTTCAGATGTGAGAGCTTCTTGTGCCATAGCCAGCTTTGTTCTGAAGATGCCTTTGCATAGAAACATGTAACTTCTCCTTCACTGGTAGAACTTAAGTCAGCTATAAACAAATTTCCTTTTCTCACTCCCAGTAGAGTAAGCTTCTCATCCTTCCTGTTGGTGATCAAGCACTTGTCCTTTCTGAAATCTACATTGTAGCCTTTATCACAGAACTGACTGATACTTAGAAGATTGTGCTTTAATCCTTTAACAAGAGAGATGTTCTCAATGATGACATTTCCATCTTTCAATTTACCATATCCCGTAGTGAATCCTTTGCTGTCATCTCCAAAGGTTACAATCGGGCCGGTCTTCTTAACCACCTCTGTAAGCAGGGACTCTTCATCTGTCATGTGTCTAGAACTGCCACTATCCAGAATCCACACGACCTTTGAGCTTTTAACCTTACCCTACAATCACAGATTGATTAAGCGGACTTTGGTACCAAAAATTGTTTGGGTCCTGAAGGTTTAGATGATTTAACAAGAGTAACATTCAATTTAGTCTTACCCTGTTTGATATTCAAAGTATCTGTGGATTTAACATTATCAGTGCTATTGCTATTATCATTCATCAACTTAAAATAAGCATGCATGATGTTGTACTTACATAGCAAACACTCTTTCTTTCCATAGGTTCATGAAGATCAGGCATGTCAGACATGTTATGCATTTCAGAAGTATTAGCAGTTTCTACTTTAACCTTTTTACATACATGTGTAAGGTGTCCAGCAGAATTACAAATAGAGCACAACTTCCTAGATGCAATGGGAGAAGATGGAACCAATTCCTGATTAACACTCTTCTTCTTCCCATTCCTGTTCTTTTTAACATTACTAACTAAGGAACCTACTTCAGTTTTAGGTAAATCAGGTTTAGGTAATTCATTTTTTACTGATTTCCTAGGCAACTTAGTCTTTACCTCTTTTTCCTTCAACAAATCCTCTTCAAGCAATTCTTGTCTAATGAAAAGATCATCCTCATGAAAAAGTGGTGGAAACGGCTTAACAAAAACTGGACAATCAACATTCTTAAGAACATGTGGAGTATTCCTTTTGACAATTGAAGGTGTCACAGGGAATTCCACAATCTTCTTACCAGCTTTCTTGTTATAGTCAAATCCTATAGCAGTTTTATTCTCTATGGCCTGAGTATCAATGATTTCCTTAGCCACTAGAGCGGAATTCTTAAAAGCATTCAGCTTCAAATCTAGATCTGAAATCTGCTTCCTGAGGATAGTCTCTATCTCATCATTACACTTGACCTTGTTCTCTAAGTACGCATTCTTTTGCTTAAGTTCTTCTAATGTTATAGCTACAAGCTCTAGTTCTTCATTTTTAGATTCTAGCTTTTTAATCTTAAGAACTAGTTTAGCATTTTCCATTTCTGATGCTAGCATGCTTGTGTGTACATTAAACAATTCTACACTAAGATCTTGCACAGTTTTCTTGTACTCAGAGTTAGACATATCAATTGTAGTTAAGATAGGTACCTGAGATGATTGTGGTGATTCCTCTGAAGAGTCAGCCATTAGAGCAACATTTCCATATTCCTCCTCTTCATCCGAATCAGTATCATCCCAGTGCTTTCCCTCTGCTATATAAGCTTTCCCTTTCTGCTTTCCAGAGAATGCCTCCAATTGCTGTTTAAGCTTGGCATTCTCTTTCTTCAACTCATCATAAGAATCCTTCTTTCCATAGACATCTTTCATGTCTCTTGCTTGACGAGGCTTTCGGCATTCAGTGGCGAAATGCCCTAACTCATTGCAGTTGTAGCATCTTGATTTGCTTCTATCAATCATGCCAGTCTTGTAGCCTCCCTTAAAGTCTGTACTAGGTGTATACTTGCTCTTCTGGAATCTGTTGGTTGAGCCCTTGAACTTGTACTTAGGGTTTCTATTGAAACGAATATGACTAAACTTTGCAGCTAAGTACGCCATGGTTTTGTCTTCCATTTGCTCAAGCTCTTCTAGGGTGTAGTAAACACTTTCATCAACATCCAGATTCACAGAATCCATTTCAGCTTCTATTATCACCTCATTTCTAGCTCTAGAGGTTTGAACCTGAATCTCAGAAGTTATTGGTTCATCCACTACAAGTGCTGCTGATCTCACAAGTGCATTGTGCTTGTTCTCCACTGTCCCTGATCCGTAGATTATCACCCTTTGTTCCTGTTCCATCTCATAGGTCTTCAAATTGCCATAGATCATCTCTAGTGGCATCTTTGTGAAGTCAATTCTTTCCCTAATGGATGATGACTTGTGTTCTACATGATGGGGCATCGTCATCATGAACTTCCTGTTTGATTCTCTCAGTGGATAGGTCTTTCCTTTCATTGCCAATTCATTGAGAAGCTTATTATATTTCTCAAAGACCTGAGTTATACTTTCTCCTGGCAGTGACCTAAACGCTTCGTATTGAGAAGTCAGGATGTCCAATCTGTTTTCCTGAACGTCTTCAGTTCCTTCCATTATTAGGTTAATGGTATCCCACATATGTTTCCCGCTTGTACAGTTCATCAACTGATAGCTCATTTCCTTGTCTGCGGAGTCCGCCAATATCAACATTAAACCAGTGTCCAATCGAATCAGTTCTTTGTCAGAATATGTAAATTCACTTATATCCTTAGGTTGGGTGCCTGAAGGAATCCTGCTACCATCAGGAGCTGTAGATTCAGCAACTGGTTTCATTGGTACAAACGGTCCGTTCTCTAATATGCCAATATACAACGGATTAGATGCCTTGATAAACAACAACATCTTCATCTTCCACAAACCGAAATCATCTCTAGTAAACGGGGGAACTTTAATACCAGCGGTTGTCTTTGGAGCACTCATGGTTTCTGAAAATTTCAAATTGTTTAAAATTCAAGAAATTCCAATTAAATGAAAAATTTTGAAAGTTAAAAATTTTGCTTCGAATTTTCACGCTACGTATGATTTTGGTCTCATTCACCGGATCTGATTTGTATATCAATCAAGTAGCTCTGATACTAATTGTTAGGTCCAAAGTATCGTAGAAGGGGGGGTTGAATACGATACTCACAAATAATTCAATTTCGTTCGCGGATTAATCTTTCAGTTCTATAACGAAATCAAACACACCAAACCAAATCAAGTTTCAGGGAATATATCTTTTTATAAATATAAACCTCGAGGGGTGCTACAATTTCTAATCCGTAGATTAGCTTCAATGAGTTCTAAGTTATTCACAATCAATACAATGATAGAGTTCCAGCAGAATTAATGTTCTCAGTATTTTCTCTCTGGCTTTTCCTCTCTCTCCGTAATTGCTTCTGTGTGAATGAACTTGACTGAGGAAGACACTGCCTCTCTCTTAGTAATTGTAGTCTTTTGTTTTCAAAACTATCGAACCAAAACTAGAGAACTAATCCTGGCCGTCCAATTTCCATCAACTGGAAAAACAAGTAAAACTTTTCACCCACTTTATGAATTGAAAACTATCGAATAATAAAGTAATAATTACATTCGATGGTTTTTAAAATAAAAACTATCGAATGGAACTTTTACTTTATTAAAGTTTTCATTCACTTTAAGCTTTTCATTCGATGGTTTTCTAATTTAGAAAACTATCGAATCCTTTTCTATTATTAGCCTTTTAGAAAAGTTTCAGGGTGTTTAAGTTTTAGACTGTATCATTTTCTTCTGAGACGATAAAACAACTTGATCTTTTTAGTGTTGTCACCTAGTGCAACTGGTCTGGTTCACAGATGAATAACACTTGATCAATTCTTCTTCTATGTCTTCAATTCAATGTTGTTGATAAGTCCTTTGTCGTTCTGGTTGCTTCATCACTGGAATCCCGTGGTACTTAACCCTAAATCATTCACATACTTCTGTCGTCTTGAAAGTCTTGTTTCTTTTGCTGTCACTGAGGCTTGAACATTTTCATGAACTTCTTTCCGTGACCTATTTACGGACTTCAAGAATACATAACGTATTTTGATTTTTTGAGTTTACCTTTTCTTCTTTGATTCTGGATTCCTGTGCTTCTGTTAATATTATTGTCTGTCTTGTCCTTTGTTGAGTTTTAGTTATCTCTTTTACATCTTATGTTACATTATGCTTTACAGAACCTTACCCATGGAGTGGAGAAGCTACGGTAAAAATTTGGTGATTTATGGATGGATAGAAGTGGAGATATGAATTTTTTCTTTGAGTTGTGCTCTTGTTTGGCAGATTGGAGAGCTTTTGCTCATCTTACTTTTGTTTTGTTTTTCAACTTGGATGCATCTTTTCTTTTGTGTTGTTAACCACCCATTGGTCCACTTGTTGCTCTCTCATTAGTCCAAGTGTTGGCCTCTCATCAAACAACTCCATTTTTGCCAATGTTGCAAATACACCATTAGCTTTCTGGTTGACTTTCATGCATGACACCTTGGTTTTTCTTCTTCCACCAATTGGATCGTCTTTGTGTCCTTTTAATAAAATCAATACGTTACAGTTTATATGTTGCATTTTATTACTCCACTGTGGCACAATCCCTTAAATCAATATTAACTCCAACATCCCTTATCTATTCCCTCTTTATTCCTTGTTCTTAGAAAATGTTCTCGCGTTTCTTCGAATATTCTCAAATCAAATATAATAAAATTCCAAAATATTAAATCCTCAAATCCTCAAATTTAATATCTCATTTCTTGAATATAATAATATATAATTTACTGCCCTGTCAAATACTACACCAAAATAAAATTTGGAATTTCTGAATTCCGATCGTCTTTGCATACACTTATTTACTCCGTAGATCACTAATATGACTTCGGAATATCCACACTACGTCTCGTACATAGGTGGCATGAAAAATTTTCTTAATCCTCAAAATCACTATTCATCCACCAAATTCACTATTCACTGATGCACTTAATCATAATAAGAAAAGTTTTAATTTTACCAAAAATTCGGGTTATTACAGTCTCCCCTCCTTAAAAGGATTCCGTCCCGGAATCTAAGAAAATAGCCAAGGTTACTCTTCCAATATAGTAATCTTCAGTTTCCAGGTTGACTCTTCAACTCTCTGGTTTCATTACAACACTTTCTCATTCCGGTTTGTGATATCTACCGGACGCTTTATATAAGCCAATTCTGGCTATGTTCATATACACCCATTTTCTATCAACATTCGATTATTCTTGCAATCGGCGGTACAACACTTACCGTAACTTCGGCTGTCTGAAATGTTTCTTTCGGTCGGTCCGTCGGTCTGCGGATCCTACGTAGTACTCGCACTCAATCTCGTTGCCAAACATGTTTGGAAAACTCCTCCCGAATCGGGAGTTCAATCATTGGTTCTTATCTGACACGATGGTGACTGGAACTCCACGTCACCCAACTATCTCTTTCGTAACTCTTCGTTTAACGATCTCTTGCTGATAACAAAATATGAGTAGACTCATTTGATCCATCAATTATAGCTCAATTGACGTCATAGTCCGACTTGATTCTTGTTGATCCTATCATAGAATCCATTATAGTAAAATTACAATCCTAATCAGGAATCTCTATTAACTATGATAGTCAACTAGGTCTTTGTTCTGCCTTCATTTTCTGACATATCCAATATTTGTTTACCAATCGATAAATCCTTTTATTTATCCGACCACTTATAACATTTCCTTAACTTTCTTTACCTTTTTGTACTCTCGGTGTAGCTATCTCTTTATGACATATCTTTATTCCTTAATTCATTCTGGCTCATTCAGGACCTTTAAATAATCCTTTATGTTCTCGTGACTTCAAACTTCATCCTTTCAGTTCTTCTTATTAGTCATTCCGAAGATTTAGCATCTTTCATTTCTTGAACATTTGGAATCCCAACTTGGTAAAATATACCTTATGATTCCTGGAAATTTTCTCACATTTCTCGATCCATTCAACTTTTTCAGTCTTTCGAGTAAGTCTGGTTAGTGGGGCTGCTATCTTAGAAAAATGTTGTACACATCTTCGGTAATATCCGACTAAATCCACAAAATTACTCACCTCGGTTGGTGTGGTTGGTCTTTCCTAGTTTGAAACGTCTCCTATCTTTGCAGGGTCAACCAGTACTCCTTAACTGTTGACCACATGTCCTAAAATTGTACTTCCTTTAGCCGAAACTCGTACTTTGAGAACTTGGCATATAACTTTTCTCTCCTCAGTGCTTCTAACACGATCCTCAAATGTTCTGCATGTTCTTCCTCGATCTTTGAGGTAAACCTAAATATTGCCGATGTCACTATGACATACTTATCCAAATACTTCTTGAAAAGTCGATTCAGCACGTCCTTGAAAGCTGCAAGGGCATTCGTCAGCCCAAACGACATTACTAAAAACTCGTAGTGTCCATACTTGGTACGAAACACAGTCTTGGGTACGTTCTCAGGCTTAATATTCAATTGGTGGTATCCAGTTCTCAATCAATATTCGAGAATTTAACTGCATCATGCAACCGATCGATCAAATCACCGATCCTTGGTAGGGGTATTAATTCTTAACAATTAGCCTATTTAGCTCTCGATACTCTATGCACAGCCTCATGCTGTCATCCTTTTTCTTCACCAATAACACGGGTGCATCCCACGGTGACGCACTTGGTCTTATCATTCCTTCCCCTAACAATTTCTACAATTGAGCGACTAATTTCTTCATCTCGACTGGAGCTAGTCGGTACGGGGCCTTCGAAACTGGCGCCGTTCTTGGAGCTAATTCTATACCAGACTTTATTTCTCTATCGGGTGGTAACCCCGGAAGATCTTCTGGAAATACATCCTCAAATTCGTTAACCACGGGGATATTTTGTACACTAGGTACTTCCCGTTTCGTATCCATCACAGTCGCTAAACAAGTTTCACATCCTTCGAGGTCAATCGTTCCCTCTTCCGACAATCTGAATTCTTACCTTCTTTCTTTCTCAATCTATTCACATTTCATACTCTATTGTCTTTATTCCCATTTCTTTCTCGTCCACTTTGCTTCCATTTCTATCATAGTCGTTTCATTAACCAAGGTAACATAATCAGTCATTTCGAACACTTCGTTATTCTGAATTCGCATAATGCGAAACAAACCTTGGCAATTTCCGTAAACTTCGATTCATAGTTGTCGTACTCATTTATCTTGGCTCTCAGCTTCAACACTCTCCTTTTTCTAAATACTAAGGAAAATACTTGCATGGTACCAAGAATACTTCAAGCAACAGAATGCTTTATATATATATAAAAAAAACTTTGCAAAATTCTCGCTGAGGGGGCGACCTGGTTGGGTCTCATTCAAATTATCGTTTGAAAATCTTCCCACCATACTTCACTGCATACAAATGCATCGTGAATTCACTTATATAAATTTGACTGAAAGTTGAACTTAGTGATACAATAACTAGTTCACTTCAAGAAACATTAACAACTAGCTGAACAAAATTTGCTAGTTTGATTGGTTTGGAACGCAGCATCTAGCTAGGATGATTAGCTAGATTTTCATCATATCATTAAAATTTCAACTAGTTAGAATAATTAACTAGTCACTCATCATGGCACATATAATTAGCCAGTTTCAATCTACTAGTACAAAATCTCGACATTGTAGCCAAAAAAAGAAAGAAAACAACAGTTTGACTACTCGGATAATGAATTGAAAAGAAGAGTAAATAAGTTTAGGACGAACAAGGTAATTATAACCCTTGAATAAAATATATGATATGAATAGGAAATTCTTGGTATCGGAACAATCGATAACCTCTCACCAAACATTTCTCATTAGTGAAACGGTCCACCCAAAGGTGTCTCCGTACATAAACTTTATCAAATTTTCCAATAGACTTGAATTCGGAATATCAATATCAAATTGATATCCTTTCTACGATTTCAACGTCTGATGTGCAAATCTCTCCTTAATAGGAGAAAAGAATTCCCGAGTAATCTCTGAAATATATATCATCCATGTTTTAAATAAACAGTTTGATATTTATGAACTCGAGGAGTCCAAGTATGAAAGGAGAAATCGCTTTTCAAGATAATCGTTAAAGAATACTCATCAAATAATAAAGGAAATATTAATTGAACATTCCTTAGATAATTGAAAGAATACGAAATAAATTATAGACCTGGAAGGATAGATGAATAATGGTTCCCTCTTCAGGTCGTCCTGGAACATGAACAAAACGCTCTGGTGAGTAATGGTAACTTAATTCTGCGTATTTAACCCTTAAGGTAATGAGTGGAGGAAAGAAAATGAATAAACTGAATATAACAGTTGTTGGTTGCATCCCAAGTTGAAGTAGGAAATTAAAGGGGTTACCTGACATGAACTATTCAAGGTAACATAGGCAAGAACAGTTTTAGATTGAGGAGTGTACCAGCAAGTAGATACTAAAAAGTCAATGGTCGTCATAATTTATAACATCACCCATACGAGGATGATCTTATCTTTCTGCCTTTATGGCTTATGGTACTAACCAACGGTACCTCAAAATCGTACAAGTCCTTAAATAGGTCGGGAGTTCGAAACCTATTCGCCATTCCCCGATAATTGTTCAGAGATTGGGCCTCCTACGGCCGTATCAACACATCCTCAAAAGATGGAGGTCCATTAACGTATATGTAATTTCTTAACACTAATCGTATCGAACGAATCCAACCCCAGGCCACCATAGGTCTCGTTCCTCGTAGGCCCTGAGATTGTCGCATTGCTCGTTGCAACCATACGTGTCTTTATCAGAATCACGCTATTCATTCTTCATATCTCTGATTTCTGAGTTGAGCCACCATGGCCTATAGTACGAAATGTACTCGCGATGCGATTTAGCACGTTCGTCTCATGATAACGTTCTGGTACTATACGTACGCAATAGTCTCCTTTTTAGGTAACAAAATACCCATCGACGAAAAAGACACCAACTCTTGTGGAATCGTTGTTCTCAAGGCTTGGACCTCATACACAAGATAATGCCCTAACTAGTCCACGCAATTTAGTAATTTGGATCGCGTAAAGGACTGTAAACGTCTCAATCTTCACATGTGCTACCTTCTCGTGGCAAACTACGATGAACTTCAAACACTTAGGTTCTTACTAAGTCAAGTTATCCATTGGTATTGGCCATTCCGACCTTACCCCAACTGCAACCAAGACTCTGCTTCACGTCTTATCTTAATGTTTTTGATAATCCGTGTACAATTCTAAACGTCCTTCTCATCATTATGATGATCTTCAACGGTCCTATCGGTCCTCCGATAAGTCCTCAACTAAACTCTTTAATCTTAACATCCTCAGTGGCACTACTTCCGGTAGTCCACTTAACGAACTCTATATGAGTCCTCTCGTCATTCTCTTACTTTTATATAACTCTTAACACTCTCATATCCAAGTTTATAACTTAACTCTCTGATACCATTTCTGTAACACCCCCAGATCCGGGGTCAGGAATCTGGGTTGTCACGCTCCATCAATGATACAATACTTGCATTACTTACAACATTCTCATACTACAACTCCAAAGACCCCAATCACTTACGCACACACACACAAGTTATAGCCTTGGAAATGAGCAACAATTATCAACATTTGTTATTACAACCCAAATGTACTATCCAGGATCTCATCTATTATTTACAACCTCTACCTGAAGTTACAATAATAGACCTCACAATTCTATACAAGGTTTAGTAATACAAACCCACTCAAAATAATTCTCACTAATTCAAGCTGCAACTATTCTGCTCACACCGACAATATCCATCCTGCATCAACTAACTTCAGGGTGGTCTCTCCATTCCCTTTCTCTCGTAACACGAGGAGGATTCGGCAATGTTTTCCTCATGCTGAAAGATTTAATAAAGCAAGAATGAGCTAATAGTGCTCAGCAAGAAATCTATCCCAGTTTAAATCTTTAAACCTTTTAGGGAGATAATCCATATGGGATCAAAGCTTTTATCACTACTAGGGTCTAACCCCAAAATAGTATACCGTTTAAAATACCGTATGACTTATAATCATACTCATATACTCTTCGTAAATCCTTTAGGAAATCCTTGGTATCAGTATGGTAAACCAAGACTCAAGACATATCTTTTTAAAATAGAGGTTAACATTAGAATCAAGGCTTAAAGCCTATTTATTGATTCAAAATACCATACAGTTCAATATCTTTATAACCACATGCTACGCATTAAACGGATAAAATACTAGCATAATAGAAAAGATGAAGTTACGAGGAAAATTAATATAATGATTCTGTAACCCAAAATCCACTTATGCATATATAATCTGAGTAAGGTTTCATCAGAGTCATAACTCATAAAATAAAAGATGAAGTTGCAAGGATTTATTGTAACTTCATTTTTGAACACTTTTCAACCCCCTGCCAACATGATTGGTAAACCTGAACCAAGGGTGTTATCCTTAGTCCCTTTCAATACATGTTGCAGAATTATCCAAATTGGATGATGAACCAATACTGGAGTAATCACCGCGCCAGTTGTCCCAACCTCACTATGATCAGTAGCAGGTCTGTTAGGCCGAATACACAATATATAATCAAGTATGTATGAGAATAACAATCAAGAACACAGGTTTGTAAATCAACAAACTGAATTATATTAAATAATTCTCTCTTAGTGATGTTAATGAATCACAAAGAGCTACTAGGTTACAAGAATAATAATTCTATGTTCGCGTCCCTTCTAGGGATAACCTATCTGTGTTTATATAGTACACAGCTACATACAATCCTTATCTAATTGATACTCCTATAAATTAGCTATACAATTATTATCAATTAAGGATTGCTTCAGTCTTCTGTCCAGTCTCCTTAGCTGTATCAATATATTCTGCTTCTTTCCATCTTCAGAATATATTGCTTCTAGAATCTTCATGATATGCACCGACAGCTAAGTCAACTATCACCCTGTCAGACTTTATCAAACTCTGACCGGCTTCCATGTAAACTCTTCACCCAGTCAGACTTTATCAAACTCTGACTGGCTTCTATATAAACTCTGATATGTACCTGGTACTTAAACACTGATGAACAAACGTCAGAAATTATATCTAACAATCTCCCCCAACTTGTTCATATTAAAATGTACAAGTTAAAAAGATAATTGATGATGTCAAAACATATAACAAATGCAGTGTTTAAAATATAACAGAGTTTAATTTTAACTTAGAATAGAAAACATAAAAACTTACAGTCAGACTTTACTTGACTTCTTGAACATCAGGTACTGTCCTGAGATAATCAATCAACAGTCTTCTTTCAGCATTCTCAAGTTCAGCTATCATAATCTCTTTCAGCTCCTTATACTCTGGATCTCCTTCACCAGTTTGATATATGGCAGCCCTCAGAGAATAGATACTGTTTTTCTTCATGTCATTCCCTAGTCGAATGTAATGAGCTTTGTCTGACTCTAGGTTAAATTCTAAAACCTTTATTCCAAATGCAGTTTTAAATCTAGCACTGTTTCTTTTCATTTCCACTATTTTTCCAGCATGATCCCTATACTTTGGAATATAAACACTTGACACTCCTCCTCCAAGCATAGCTTTAGATCTCAGCATCTTTTCTCTCAACACTTGAGCAACATCATGAGTGTGTCTGTTCTTGACTTTCAAAAGATAAAGTACATATTCAAGTTCTTCCCATGATTTGAGATTGACATCAGATTCTCCAACCTTATAAACTCTTCCATCACTCATGAAGTATAACAAAAATTGCTTCTTCAATACTCTGTGAAAAATCAACTGAACAGACTCTAACTTATCAAGGTTTTCTTGTGTAACCCCAATACCAGATTCTGTCAGTGAAATGTTGTCTTGAGATCTGTTATTTGTTCTTCTCTCTCTCTGTGAACCCAGTCCAGATTTATCAAAGGCTTCTTTTCCCAATACTGTTCTGGTTTCTGAGAAATTTACAGCTTCAAGCTTTAAGTCTTCAAGAATTTTAGGTTTGGTGAATCCTGGAAGTAGTGTAGATTTCTGTACAACTTGAGCAACGTCAGAGGTTGTCATAACTTTGGTAATAACATCAACTTGAGCAGCGTCAGAGGTTGATTTAGCTAATCTTGTTTCAACTTGAGCAATGTCAGAGGTTGATTTAAACTTCTTATTCAGGTTAGGCTCTTCAATCATCACGCCTTTACCTTTATCAGCATTTGAACCACTAGGCCTCCTTGAGTACTGTAAACTCTGATCAGAGTTTACATTCTCTTTGATAACAATTCCTTTTTCTTTTCTCCTCGGAGCCTTGATAACCTTCTGTTTGTAAATTCCAGCTTCAACATATTTCCTGTGTTCTTCAGCAAGCAATTGCTCTGCTGCCTGGATATCTTCAATAGTAACATCTTTACCATGTTCTGCTAAGAATAACTGTGTAGCAACTTCTTCATCAGTAACTGGAGATTTAGAGGAAAGAAGTAACTTCTAACCCTTGAAGAAGACTACCCTCCAGTGTATAATCTTTTTCCATCAGCATTTGTCTGAGCATCAGAGTTTGACCTCCTCCCTTGCCTTTGAACATTCTTTGATCTTGGATGATGTTTGTCTCTTGCACCACCATCAGCAGTATCATCCTTCTGAGTCAGAGTTTGAGAGCTCTTGCATTTGTCTTTAGATACTCTCTCCCCCTTTTTGACATCATCAGACAGCAAAACTGATGTGAGCAATTCAATGGAATTTGCAATTTCATCCAACTTAGTTGACATTTTGACTTGATTTTCTTCAACTTTGGACAACCTGGAATCAAAATTCTTCTGATCTTTACACAAAGAAATATACAATGATTTATCCTTCTGTTGTGTAAGCTCTCTTGTAGCTATATCATTCCTCAATCTTTCAATCACCTTGTCAGAAGCATCAAAACGATTGTTTAATGATTTGATTTGAACAATTGTAGCTTTGAGATGACTGAGAAGTTTTGGATTTGTAATCTCTTTAGAAGACTTTGTGACAAAATCTGCAGCTCTTTCATTGGAAAAGATAGTATCCTTGCTTGACCAATTAGAGAAGTACATATCTTGATAATACGCAGTAGTAGCTCTGTTGACTTCTCTTTCTTCTTCAGAGTTTGCTTGAATGTCAGACAACTCTACTTGTATATCAGGATTGGAATGAGTAGGACTAGCTTCAGCATTGTCATCCTCTGCTTCATTCTCTGTAATAACATTCTCTGCCACTTTTTCAGGATCATCAGAGTGTGCATTATTACTATACTCTGCTTCTCTTTGAACAATCTCAACAACAGATTGTTGTAGAGCTTCAAGAACAAGAGCATCCTCAGAGTTTGCAACAAACTCTGCTTCAAAAGGAACATTTTCTGTTGCATCCTTTTCAACAACATCAGGATTTGCAGCAACAGTTTCTGTAGCATTAGCAGCTAAAGTCTGATTGACTTCCTCACCTTTCTCAACTTCAAAAGTAAGTATTTCTGTGTGAGAAGCCATAGATTCTTCAATTCTCACAGTATCTAGATCAGCTTCCAAACCCTCTGTGAAATGTTCAGAGTTTAAAGAGGTGTTTACTTCAACTTCCATATGAAATCCTTGAGGCTCAAAAATCTTGCTATCAGAGTGATCAGCAGCTTCCTCAACTACATCATCAGCATTTGATGTAGGAGCTTCTGTTGCAGTAGTTACTCTGTCCTTAGTAGGCACAGTAGTATCAAAAATCTCCTATTGTACTTCAGGAGTTACATTCTCCATAGAAACTCTGTCCTCAAAGACAGCTTCATCCTCTTGAATCTGAACTTCAAGATTTTCTACAGCTTTGGAAGAAATATTCTCAGCACCAAATAGATGTGCTGCTACTAATCTTCTTTTTCTCTGATGAAGAGTTTCTTCATCAGTTTCACTATCTTCAACAGCAGCATCAGACTTTGCTCTGTTGGCTCTTCTTTTCTTTAGCCTTTTCTCCTGAGGCATACCATCAGTTTTTGATGCCCCAGCTTCAGCATTTGACTTAGCAACCCTGGCAGGTTTAGTACCAACATGCTTAGTCCTACCACCCCTTTTAGATTTAACAGAAGTTGACGGAGGCAGTTCTTGTTGTAGAGGCTCAGGTTGAGAAGAAGCTTGTGGTGGTGGATTGACTTGAGCATTTAAAAACTGTTGCACAGATTGAGGTAGCAACAAGTCTCCAACAACCCCTTTCTTAACATCTTTATTAATAAGATCAGAAAATATTCTCTTATGTAATTTAAAACAAGAAACATCTTCTTCACCTACTTCCACTCCTTCAACACAGTAAGAGAACAAAGTCTGACAGAATCTAGAGAAATAGACTACTCCTCTATTCTCTGTCATTTTCTCTCCTAGATTATTCAAAACAAGTCGTGCAAAATCAAAATGATTATCGAATAAAAGAGAATACCCGATTTGCAGACTGTCTGTGGGAATAGCATCCCAGTTTGTGCATTTCTTGCTAAAAGTCCTTGTGAAGCAATCAAAGAAGAAGCTCCACTCCTTCCTTAAGAATGGTCGTTTTAGCTGTCCAATCTTCGACAAGGGTCCAGAATACCCAATTTCTCGCATCATTCTTATCAAGTCCTCATCACCCATTCCAATTGTATACGAAGAAAATTCAGGAAACCCCATTGCAGCGCGAATGGTTCCAGCAGTTATTACATACTCTGTATCTTCATATTCAAAAATAATCGATGGGTTACCTGTTTCACCACCATCATCATACAATCCTGTTTCCCAGAACGCCTTTATCTGTGAACTAGAAAGTTTTTCAGGTTCCACCAAAGCACGCCCAATCGCTGACTGAGCAAGAAAGTTTTGTATGATATGAAACACCTCTGGTGCATTGACAGTGTTTAATGGGGCTGAATAATTATTAGGAACAAACTCTAACCCAGAAGCAACAAAAACTGTAGTAGCCATTAGTACGAATCGAGAAGAAAAATCAAAGAAACTGATTCAAAAGAGTTTGTGTGTAGAAAAGTGTTTGTGAATATGCTTGTGTGACAATTGATGTGTGTTGGAGTAAGATGTGAAAAGTTTTGACGAAGGTGTGTGTATTGTATAAATGTAAAATTCAAAATTAAAAACTGAACAGTTTTTAATCATTAATACACAACTGTCTTACTCCGTTAACTGTGTTAGTGGGACACGTGGCATACATGCAATGACCGACAGCAAATAATTGACAGTTTTCAATGCGCATGCGTAGTAAAAACAACAATAATTACCGTCTGTTACACTTTTCTAGGCATTAACCTCTCTCCTCTGTTCAAAAACATCCTTGAACAACTGTCCAATCATACTCTTTTTAAATTTTCAAAACAAATGTCTTTTTCTCAAAATTATAATATGTCTGAAACCAACAAAATTTATTTTAACCATCAGAGATTAAAATTAAATTACCTCGGCGTAGAGTACACAAATCATCAGTGTTTATCAATTCTCCTCCTTTATACATAAACTCTTTTCACAAACTGTACAGGTGTGTGTATTTGTGTGTGAATTAGCAGAGTTTACTGAATATAAATATTTAGACCATCTCAAAGTGCATAAAATCCACAAACTAAAGCAGTAATAATTGGTTGCCTAAACTCTCATGTATAAAATAAAATCTGATTCTTATGTCTAAACTCTGTATACTGATATCCTTTCATTTGGATATATCTTTTATTTTTCACCCCCTTTCTATATATGCTTTCATATATATTTTTACTTAATTTTTTTTTTTTTATTATTATATTTTTCCAGTAATCAGTGGTTGGCACTAGTCACCAAAAATCAAAGATTTTAGCCCTTATTTCATACAATAAGTTCCTGGATCTTCCTAGGCACAACATGATCTCAAAGGAATTTGTGCTCTGTTTGGCATCTTTTGATTTGAGGGTGAATTATTTGCAATTAATAATCAGAGTTTAGACTTTTCATCAGTTAATACAATTAATTTATGAGAGAAAATGCAAACAGCTAATACAATCTCAGTGTATAGGATCAATAAACTAAGAGATGCTATAAATATAGAGACAGTATCATGCTGTGTAAAATTTCTGCACATTTTGTAATCAGAGTTTATAATACTTAGAAGGATTCATGATTACTTACTGAAAATCATGCTTCATACATTTTTCTTCATCGGTCCATGTGTTTCAGACAAAATTACAATCAGAGTATAACATTAGACTGTAACTATCAGAGTATGACTGTCAGAGTATGACTAACAGAGTTTACTTATCAGAGTATAACATGCTGGTACAAATAACAGTTAATACATGCAAGGAATCATGAGCATTAAAAATCAAACAAGTATAGTTTTTGAGTCTAACCCGTATCTCTAGTCAGAACCAGAGATCATTCCAAGTTCATTTACCAATCTTGTAAAAGTAGCTTCACTCAAAGGTTTGGTGAAGATATCTGCAAGTTGTTGGTCTGTAGACACAAAATGAAGCTCAATGTTTCCTTCTTCCACATGTTCTCTGATAAAATGATACCTTATGCTGATGTGCTTGGTCATGGAGTGTTGTACTGGATTACCTGTCATAGCAATAGCACTTTGGTTATCACAGAAAATAGGTATTTTAGAGTACCTCAAACCATAATCCAGCAACTGATTCTTCATCCATAGAATCTGTGCACAACAGCTACCAGCTGCTATATACTCTGCTTCTGCAGTGGATGTGGAAATAGACTTTTGTTTCTTGCTATACCAAGAAACCAATCTGTCACCTAAAAATTGACAGCTTCCACTTGTACTTTTTATGTCTATCTTACAGCCTGCAAAATCTGCATCAGAGTAACCAATTAGCTCAAACTCTGATTCTCTAGGATACCACAAACCCAAGGTTATGGTTCCTTTGAGATATTTGAAAATCCTTTTTACAGCTGTTAGATGAGGCTCTCTGGGATCTGCTTGAAATCTTGCACAAAGACATGTTGCATACATGATATCAGGTCTACTTGCAGTAAGATACAGTAAAGACCCTATCATTCCTCTGTAGTTTGTCATATCTACTGAGGCTCCTGTGTCTTTGTCTAGCTTTGTTGCTGTAGCCATGGGAGTTGTAGCAGACGAACTATCAAGCATACCAAATTTCTTGAGAAGATTTCTAGTATATTTTGCTTGATTGATAAAAATACCATCATCTGTTTGCTTGACCTGTAAGCCTAGAAAATAACTAAGCTCTCCCATCATGCTCATTTGATACCTGGATTGCATAAGCTTTGCAAACTTCTTACAAAGTTTGTCATTAGTAGATCCAAAAATAATATCATCTACATAAATTTGAACTAAAAGCAAATCATCACCAGAATTAAAATAAAACAAAGTTTTATCAATTGTACCTCTTGTGAACCCACTTTCTAAAAGAAATTGAGCAAGAGTTTCATACCATGCTCTTGGTGCTTGCTTTAGTCCATATAATGCCTTGTCAAGCTTGTAGACATAATCTGGATGCTTGGGATCTACAAATCCTGGTGGTTGTTCAACAAACACTTCTTCTTCAAGCTTCCCATTGAGAAAAGCACTTTTTACATCCATCTGAAAGACTTTAAACTTCTTGTGTGCAGCATAGGCCAGAAAAATTCTTATGGCTTCCAATCTTGCAACTGGAGCAAAGGTTTCATCATAGTCAATCCCTTCCTGTTGTGAATAACCTTTAGCCACAAGTCTAGCCTTGTTTCTTGTAATCACACCTTCACTGTCAGTCTTGTTTCTGAAAACCCACTTTGTACCTACTATTGATCTATTCTTTGGTCTAGGTACAAGTGTCCAGACTTCATTTCTTTCAAATTCATTTAACTCTTCTTGCATTGCTGTAATCCAATTAGCATCTTGAAGAGCTTCCTCCACTTTCTTTGGTTCTGTTTGAGACAAGAAAGCATGATACAGACACTCATTATTTGTTGCACTTCTAGTTCTCACACTAGCATCAGGATCTCCAATTATGAGATCAGGTGTGTGTGCCTGTGTCCACTTTCTTGCTGTTGGTAAGTGTTTCTTGCATCATTATTGAATCCTCCCCCTTGATCCATGCTTTCCTGATTCATATGTTGACTTTTTGCAGTATCTGAGGCTCCCCCTGAATTGGATGGCTCAGAGTTTGAACTGTCAGAGTTTGAATCAGTTTCCTCAACTGACTCACTTGCTGTGTCTTGTTGAGCTTCTTCACGCTCCCCCTCAACTGGTTCTCTATTTTGTTCAATTTGAGAATTTCCAGTTTCTCCAGTATTTACCAGTAGAGGTTCAGAGTATGTTTCGTCAGAGTTTGTCAGAACCGCTTCATCAGAGTTTGTCGGTACTGCTTCATCAGAGTTTACATCATCAGAGAATAAACCTTCATTTTCAAAACGCAGTTGATCATATCCATCTAAGTCATCAAGTCCAGTTATTTTCTTGTCATCAAATGACACATGAATGGATTCCATGATCACTTTAGTTCTCAGATTGTAGACTCTGAATGCTTTTGTTGACAATGGATAGCCAACAAAGATTCCTTCATCAGCTTTTAACTCGAACTTGGTCAACTGTTCAGGATGAGTCTTCAACACAAAGCATTTGCATCCAAATATATGAAAATATTTCAAATTTGGCTTCTTATTTTTCACCATCTCATATGGTGTTTTCCCATGCTTGTTGATCAGTGTAGCATTTTGAGTAAAACAAGCAGTTTGAACAGCTTCTGCCCAGAAATAAGTTGGTAATTTTGCTTCTTCAAGCATAGTTCTGGCTGCTTCAATTAAAGTTCTGTTCTTTCTTTCAACTAAACCATTTTGCTGTGGAGTTCCAGGTGCAGAAAATTCTTGTTTCACTCCTCTTTCCTTGCAGAAAGCTTCCATAATTGAGTTTCTGAATTCAGTTCCATTATCACTCCTTATAATTTTGACTTTGTGCTGTGATCCTTTGTCCAGTAGATTTACATGATCCAACAGAGTTTGAGCAGTTTCATCCTTCTTTGATAAGAAATATACCCATGTATATCTAGTATATTCATCAACAATTACTAGAGCATATTTCTTTCTGCCCATAGACATCACATTCACTGGTCCAAAGAGATCAACATGTAGAAGATGATAAGGTTCCACTACTGAATATTCAGATTTGCTCTTGAAAGATGACTTCCTTTGCTTGGCCTTTTGACAAGAATCACATAGGCCATCTAGGCTGAGTATTGATTTTGGGAGTCCCCTTACAAGATCCTTTCTTATAAGCTCATTTATGTTGTTCAAATTGAGATGAGAGAGCTTCTTATGCCAATTCCAACTCTCTTCATTTGACATTTTTGCAGTCAGACACACTATTTTTCCATCAGAGTTTGTTACCAAACTTGCTTCATAAATGTTGTTGTGCCTGTGTCCAACTAGAACAACTTTTCCAGTAGATTTACTGATAACTTCACAGTATTCAGTATGAAAATCTACATGGTTTCCTCTATCACAGATTTGACTCACAGATAGCAGATTATGCTTGAGTCCTGAGACTAGAGCTACATTTGTGATGATGACACTTCCAAGATTGATATTGCCATATCCCAGAGTGTGTCCTATGTTGCCATCTCCATAGGAAACCTTTGGGCCAGCCTTCTCCTCAAAGTCTGATAGCAGGGCCTTATTTCCAATCATATGTCCTGAGCATCCACTGTCCAAGATAAGTGTGCTCTCTTTTATACCCTGCAATCACAAACAAACACTAAGTGTTAGTTTTAAGGACCCAGACTTGCTTGGATCCTTTGTCTTTCTTAACAGTGTTAGCTTTTGCAGCGGAATCACTATCAACAGAGTTTAAACTAACATCGTCAGACTTTACACTTGCAGAGTTTGCTCTAACCCATTTTAGATTGGGTTTTAGCTCATAATAGTTGTGATAAATAGCATGATAACTCTTGCAAGTATAAATGGAATGCCAAGTGCTCCCACAGTGTGTGCATAAAGTCTGTGGTCTAACCCTAACATAATCATTCTTTACTCCTGATGTAGAAGGTAAAGAATTGATATTTTTATTCTTTGTGCAGTAATTAGCAAGATGATTAGAACTACCACAATTATAACATGTTTTCCTTGGAGCAGCACCAGTAGGCAAATGATTATTTCTTTTATTTATGCCTATCTTTCCATTCCTATTCTTCTTGGACCCTTTTGGTTTCATGGCAGATTTTACCTCTTTCAGCTTATGATTGAACTGTTTTCCTGTCATCAAACCAACATTAACCTGTTTTTCACAAGTTTTTACTGGCTTTCTAACAGCTTCTCTTTCCATAAGTTTTTCTGTTATAATATTTTCCTGTCTTTCACAGGCTTCATCTGATTCCATATCAGCTTCTCTTATTACAACAGATTTTAACTTATTGGCTTCTGGAACAAATATCACAGGTTTAAGTTGTGGTTTAACCTTAACCTTGTCTTTAAACCTAAGTTCATCATTTTCACAATAGCCTAAACCTACAGAATCTGTCTGAAACACTTGATGAGTGTCTCTTCCAGAATCTGTCCAAGTCTTGATTATTTTTCTTTCTTTTTCTAGATCAGATTCTAATTGCTTATATCTTTTGAGCAACTCCTGTTCTACATAAACAGCATCATCTCTTTCTTTTTGAATCTGCTTCATCTTTTCAAGTTCTCCTTCAAGAAACTTGTTTCTATCTTTAAGGCTAAAATTCTCAGATTTAATTCTCTCATTTTCTAAAGTCTGATCCCTATAACTAACATGTACGCTTTTCAGATATACTCTTAATTCAGATATATTATCAATATCATAAGCATAAGTAGTTAGGGGTACCTTATTTTCAGATGATTCAGTCTCATCTTTGACAGTTGCCATAAGAGCATAATTTTCTCCATCATCAGAGTCTGAAGTATCTGCCCAGTCTTTGCCTTTAGAGATGAGTGCTTTCTCAGATTTGCCTTTCTTGCACTCTGGGGCATAGTGACCCATCTCCTTACACCTGTAGCACTGGATTTCAGATTTATCCTTCTTGCCAGACTTGGTCTCCCTTCCATCAGACTTTCTAAAACTTTTCCTTTCAGAGTTTGAATCTTTCCTTGAGAATCTCTTTCCTTTCTTGAAGTTCTTGAATCCCATCTTCTTGAAGGTTTTCACCATCAATGCAGCCATTTGCATCATCTGTTCTTCACCATCCTCAGAGTCAGAAGCTTCATCAGAGTTTGACTCATCATCAGAGTTTGATGACTCACTTTCAGATTTAATAACTAAAGCCTTTCCCTTGGCCTTCTTCCTTGATGATTCCTTCTTAATGGGCTTCTCCTCAACTTTGAGAGCAACAGATTTTGTCTTTTTGCTCAATCTTCTATTCCTTTGTTCTATCTCCAGTTCATGAGTTTTCAACAACCCATAGATTTCATCAAGATCTGTATCAGCAAGCTCATAATTATCTCTTATTATCGTTGTCTTTAAATCCCACTTTTCAGGTAGAGATAACAAAAACTTGAGATTAGACTCTTCAAGCTCATATTCTTTATCAACCAGAGACAGATCATTCAATAGTTTGCAAAATCTGTCATAAGTCTCAGTCAAGGTTTCATTAGATCTTGAATCAAAGTGCTCATACTCCTGTGTGAGTATTGTCTTTCTGTTCTTCTTAATAGCACCTGTTCCTTGGCATCTGACTTCTAAAGCATCCCATATCTCTTTGGCAGTCTTGCAGCCAATTACTCTGTTAGACATAACATTATCTAAAGCACTGTGGAGAAGATGTCTAACCTTTGCATCTTTTGCAATTGATGAGATGTCCTCAGGAGTCATATCTTTCTTTTCCTTTGGAACAGTCTTTTGTTCTTGACCATCAACAACAGGGGACAATTTAGTCGGCATATAAGGACCATCATAGATTCTGTCAAGGTATTCTGGATCTGTAGCCTCCAGAAACATGGTCATCTTCACCTTCCAAATCTGATACTCTACTGGCCTGAGAATTGGAACCCTGATTGTTTCATATCGACTCATAGAATTGGGCTTAACCTGTTCAGCCTTAGGAGCAGTTTGATTTTCTTCAGACATGATTATTACTGTGTTTGAATCGTAAAACTGTATATATTAAACAGCCTTGGCTCTGATACCAATTGTTAGGCTGAATACACAATATATAATCAAGTATGTATGAGAATAACAATCAAGAACACAGGTTTGTAAATCAACAAACTGAATTATATTAAATAATTCTCTCTTAGTGATGTTAATGAATCACAAAGAGCTACTAGGTTACAAGAATAATAATTCTATGTTCGCGTCCCTTCTAGGGATAACCTATCTGTGTTTATATAGTACACAGCTACATACAATCCTTATCTAATTGATACTCCTATAAATTAGCTATACAATTATTATCAATTAAGGATTGCTTCAGTCTTCTGTCCAGTCTCCTTAGCTGTATCAATATATTCTGCTTCTTTCCATCTTCAGAATATATTGCTTCTAGAATCTTCATGATATGCACCGACAGCTAAGTCAACTATCACCCTGTCAGACTTTATCAAACTCTGACCGGCTTCCATGTAAACTCTTCACCCAGTCAGACTTTATCAAACTCTGACTGGCTTCTATATAAACTCTGATATGTACCTGGTACTTAAACACTGATGAACAAACGTCAGCAATTATATCTAACAAGGTCGTACAACTAAAAATGTTTTCTACATGTAGATGGAAGAACACGACAGCCTGACATTGTCTACCGCCTTTCTGGATCTCCCCGGCCCATTTGGGGCAATAAAAATTGATGGGTCGGCGCGACTCGACCTCTTACACTGCTCTAGTTCGGATGAAATCCATGACTCTGAAACGTAAAGATCGTCCCCCTTTCCCCAAGTGTAATACTTGTTGATACGACTCCACTAAGTAGTTATATCTAGGTTGGAAAGGAAGATTCTCCAATATTTCCCAAGCTATTGCTTGTTAATGGATATCGACTTGTTCCATCAATTTACCCCTCGATCGTTGAGGTGGTAACACAACATTTGACTTGCAGCAATTAAATTGCCCCGAGAAAATATCTGTCCCCTGACAGTTTTGAGTTGAGAGTTTAAAATGAGTAGCAGTCACTTAAATCAGGTTTCCCATATTTTTGGTAGTTGAGCGAGTATTTAAATCCTCTTAAAAGATAGATTTAAATGAAAAAAAAACAGTGTTTGGGAACCTCCCCTTGATTTAAAATAATTAATAATACTGCTTAAAATATCCTTCATAGGTATTGAAGGTCGAGGATAAACTTCAAATAATATAACTCATGTTAAAACGTGTTATAAGTATTTAATAAATAATCGAATAATATTTATTAAGTAAATAAACTTTAAACGAATATTCAAAAATAATATTCATTGTATAAATAATGATTGAATGAATATTCAAAATAATATTCATTAAATAAATAAGGATTAAATGAATATTCAAAATAATATTCATTAAATAAATAAGGATTAAATGAATATTCAAAATAATATTCATTAAATAAATAAGGATTAAATGAATATTCAAAATAATATTCATTAAATAAATAATCATCGAATAACAGTTACCCGATATCTTCATCGGAAAAATAATCTTTAACATATACAGAAAATATAACTACTTCCGGTCTAAAGAATAAAATCATACACCCTTTACCTAGGGCATTTATAAAAACCTGGCTTCTAACTAATATCCCATATTTAACTTAGAAGCCCATAATTAAATCATAACCTCGAGTATCACTATATATAGCAGTTCGAAGACAAGCATGCAATTTATATATCGCAATGTACTTGGGAATAAAACATGTATACTTCTCATTTGCATATCATATATGAAAGCATTTTATTATCACAACAACAGTAAGCATAGGTTTCGAAAACTTGCATCAACATGAATTAAATATTTTGATAAGTAGAATATAGTACGCTCTACATCGTAGAGCCTCATGTACTCCAGTTTATATCTATATCGATAAATAGCATATGAACAACCGTTCAGCATTTGAAAGCTTATACGATAAGTAAAAAAGTTCGTGCATTTGTAGCAGTCATATCACAACAACAACAGTTTAAAAAAATACAGTCGAATGCTAGAGCTTCGGGTTTTGAGAAACTTGCACGATACTTGGAACAAAGAGTACACATAAACATTTGAATAACCAAGTATTATACATTTGAAAATATACCTACTCTGAACAATAGAGTAAGGTTTTAGTAAACTTGCCTGGAAATCCCGAAGTAGCAGTAAGTCTCAGGTTGGTCCAGTAATCTAGAATCAACACAAGGTTCAAGATTAATAACTTAAACGCTTTCACCATACTAAGTATATACTATCTCAAGTACAAAGTCCATTTTCAAGTTAACTCCTTAAGAACTTCTACTCGAGCATGTTCGCTCACGCATCTTTATAAAATTGAAATTTAATCCTTTTTGCACAAAATCTTTTCGAGGGTCTTCCTAATCATACCTAGCATATTATCACAAAGTTTCACATTTTATTATGACCTCTAAGTGGTTCGATCATAGCCTCAAAGTTGACTAAGTGGCACGGTTTGGTTTTACGAACGCCTTACACTAAAACACATGTTTCTCCTAAACCGTAAATCGTAATGACATGATTCTTGTGCTCACGTAAACTAGAAACAAAGCTCTACACACTCATGTTCATCATTCAACCAAAAGAGGCAGTTAGGTTTTCGGATTCTAGGCAGTTTTTAGAGTTATCAAAAATCGGGCATTACGACGGCTTAAAATCGAATAATCCAATTTTTAACCAACCCAATAAGCATTCAACCAACACCCAAGACTTATATACACCATTAATAATCTTCCTCACTGCCTCAACAGGTCTTGGAGCTACAATACTTATTTTTCCATTTTCATAACAACCACACAAGATTCATGCCTCTAAACATGCATACCACATCAAAACTCCATTAAAACACAATATTCATCAAAGGGGTTCCAAAGATTTATACCTTGGCTTGAAGCTTAGAAGTGCTCTAAAGACTTTACAACTCTTAAACCTTGCTTAGAACATCCTTTGGAAGCCAAACCATCAAGAAACAAAATATGAAAACTAAGTTAGTAACTAATCATCCTAGAACACACCATCTTGTAAAAATCATATAAAATCGAAAAATAAGAGTTTCGTTCTCAAATCTTTTACCACACCTTCTGATCTTCAAGGGATTTCTTTTGAGTCCTAGATCATCACCAGGGAATGCTTGAAGCTCTACTTATGGGCGTTTTAAGATCGATGGCAGAAACTGCCAGGAACAGGGCAGATTGGAATCTTCAACTTGGGGAAGGGATTTGACTAGGCTACACCCCTTTTTTAGCCATGAAATTTTGAAAGAACCTTACCCATGGAGTGGAGAAGCTACGGTAAAAATTTGGTGATTTATGGATGGATAGAAGTGGAGATATGAATTTTTTCTTTGAGTTGTGCTCTTGTTTGGCAGATTGGAGAGCTTTTGCTCATCTTACTTTTGTTTTGTTTTTCAACTTGGATGCATCTTTTCTTTTGTGTTGTTAACCACCCATTGGTCCACTTGTTGCTCTCTCATTAGTCCAAGTGTTGGTCTCTCATCAAACAACTCCATTTTTGCCAATGTTGCAAATACACCATTAGCTTTCTGGTTGACTTTCATGCATGACACCTTGGTTTTTCTTCTTCCATCAATTGGATCGTCTTTGTGTCCTTTTAATAAAATCAATACGTTACAGCTTATATGTTGCATTTTATTACTCCACTGTGGCACAATCCCTTAAATCAATATTAACTCCAACATCCCTTATCTATTCCCTCTTTATTCCTTGTTCTTAGAAAATGTTCTCGCGTTTCTTCGAATATTCTCAAATCAAATATAATAAAATTCCAAAATATTAAATCCTCAAATCCTCAAATTTAATATCTCATTTCTTGAATATAATAATATATAATTCACTGCCCGGTCAAATACTACACCAAAATAAAATTTGGAATTTCTGAATTCCGATCGTCTTTGCATACACTTATTTACTCCGTAGATCACTAATATGACTTCAGAATATCCACACTACGTCTCGTACATAGGTGGCATGAAAAATTTTCTTAATCCTCAAAATCACTATTCATCCACCAAATTCACTATTCACTGATGCACTTAATCATAATAAGAAAAGTTTTAATTTTACCAAAAATTCGGGTTATTACACATATGAAGCAACTCAAGCTGTTGGACAATTGATGACTCTGTCTTGCTTTTGAATGATGCCTTCTTTTGTTTCCCTTTTTGACAGGCATCACACAAACCATCCTTGGAGAATTCTACCTGTGGAATTCCTCTAGCAAGATCTTTCCTCACCAAGTCATTCATTACCTTAAAATTCAAATGAGACAATTTCTTGTGCCATAGCCAACTTTCATCCTTGCTTGCCTTGCTGAAAAGACATGTGATGGTGTCTGGACTTGTGCTACTAAAGTCAGCAATGTACACATTCCCTCTTCTGAATCCAGTCATTACCACATTGTTGTCTCCTCCTTTAGAAACAACACAGACTTCTTTTGAAAAAGTAACTAAAAATCCTTTGTCACAAAGTTGGCTGATACTAAGCAAATTGTGCTTAAGACCATCCACCAATGCAACCTCATCTATGATGACATTCTCTTTTGAAATCAAGCCATATCCCTTAGTGTAGCCTTTGTTGTCATCTCCAAAAGCAATACAAGGGCCAGCTCTTTCCTGGAACTCTGTGAGCAGGGTAAGATCACCAGTCATGTGTCTTGAACAACCACTATCCAAGTACCAAAGATTCCTTTTGTCTCCCTGCACACAATAAAACCAAATCAAGTTGATTTTGGTACCCAAGTTTCCTTGGGTCCTGTTTTGTTAGCCTTTGATTTACTCTTCACATCATTTTTCACCTTGGGCTCAGATTGAGTTAAATCAACCTTTACCTTTGGTGTTGATTTCTGAGGGTTGCTCACATTTTCATTTATGGCATGCATATTTGGAGGAACAAACATGTTATTCACATTCCATGACATTTGTGGCATATTAAACATATTCATGTATGGGTTAGGCACAAATGGCATGCTAGCATATGGATTCTGAAATTGTGCATATGGAGCAAACATATTAGGCATAACAGGCATAGAGACATTCATTGTAGACTTAGGCATTTTCACATTAGTAGACTTCTTAACAGATTTGCAGTTAGCAGATAAATGACTAACACTACCACAATTAACACATGTCTTTCTAGGAGCATATTTATCAGGTGTGTAATTGTTATGTTTGTTAATCCCTACTTTGCCATTTCTGTTATTCTTTTTATTGCCCTTAACCTCGACTTGAATTTTCTCTAACTTGTCTTTCAATTGCTTGTTAGACAAGTGACCTACATTTGCTCTTTCAACAGGCTTCTCAACTTTCTTTGATTTACTAGACTCACCTTGAACAAAGTTCTTGGTGACAGGACCATACTTGTTATTAAGTCTAGTGAGTTCTTCTTTCGTTTTCTCTGTCAACGAAACAGCCTGATCGGTTGATGGTTCATCTGTCAACGAAACCTTGCATTCCGTTGACGTATCAACCTTCAACAAATGATCATTGTTGTTTGTTGACTCTGTTTCTGATTCTAAGGTTTCAACAGCATACCCTAGCTTCTCTTTGTTCTTTTTCCATGATTGCTCACAGAAAGATTCCATACCTTGAACATTAATGATGTTGGTAGCAACATTCCTGGAATCTTTCCATTTTGCAATCAGACTCTGTTCTATTTCTAGTTGTGTTTTAAGAATCTCTTCCCTTTTTAACACTTTCTCAAGTTCCATCTTAGCATCCCTACTAACACACCTCATTTTCTCAAACTCAATGAGCTGTGCTTCTAATATGGCATTTCTATCACTTAAGAGCAAATTGGTCTCTTTAATTCGTGAGTTCTCTTTGGTAAGTGATTTAAGAGTAACACGCAAATTATATAGTACAGTAGACATTTCATTAACTGCACTATCGCATTCCTCTTTAGAAAGCTCAGAAATATTAGTAATTGTTACCTGGTTGCTAGAGGAACTTGCTTCCTGCTCATGATTGTTAGCCATTAAAGCCAAGTTGACATACTCAACATCATCATCTGAATCTTCACCATTACCAACCCAATCATACTCCTGAGACATGAAAGCCTTTTCTTTTTGCTTGAGAAGTTCATAGTATTTCTTTTTATAATCAACAGACTCAAATTTCCTGTTGCCCTTCTCAACTTTGGGCTTTCTGCAATCTCCAGCAAAGTGACCAATCATTCCACAGTTGAAACATTTAGACTTAGACTTTTCAATCCAATTATTTTTGCTAGGTTGAAAGTCTCTCCTTGGTGGCCTTGCTTCTGAGTTTCTCTTGAATTTGAACTTAGAGAATTTCCTTGAAAGAAAAGCAATGTGTTCATCAATCTCATCTAAGTCATCCAAGTTGGCTGGTTCTTGTTCTTCTTCTGACATCTTGCCTTTACCCTTGCTAACATCACTCCTACAACTAGCTCGACTAGTTGTGGCTTTTGCAGTTTCTTCATTGTCATCTTCCAGTTGGTTCACAGATGCAATCAATGCAATAGATCCACCTTTCTTTTGTACCTTCTCAATTTCTTCATCTTGCTCCATTTCCAGCTCATATGTCTTTAAGGTTCCATAAAGCCTTTCAAGAGTGTAGTCTTTGTACTCTTGAGTGTTTCTCAGAGAAACAGTCATAGGCTTCCACTCTTTTGGAAGAGCTCTAAGAAATTTGAGGTTTGAATCCTTGGTTTGATAGACCCTCCCATACAACTTTAATCCATTCAAAAGCTTTTGAAACCTACTAAACGTGTCATTTAGGGTTTCACCAGCTTTAAAATGAAAGTGCTCATATTGTTGTATGAGGAGTTGCATTTTGTTCTCCCTAACTTGCTCAGTTCCTTCACAGAGTGTTCTAACAGTGTCCCATACTTCTTTAGAAGTTGTACAGTTTATGACATTGTCAAACATCTCTTGCTCCAAACCATTAAACAGAATGTTCATGGTTCTTTTATCTTTATGGACTTCTGCAACATCTTCAACAGTCCATTCTGAGACAGGTTTTGGAATTTCTACATCTTCAGCATCATCTGGCAGTCCAACTCTAGATGCAAACTTCATGGGAACGTGTGGACCTTTCTCAATGCAGTCTACATATCTCTCATCCATAGACATGAGATGTAGATGCATTTTTACTTTCCAGTGAAAGTAATTGTCCTTATCTAGAACTGGTATCTTTACACCTGCATCCTTCTTCACCATGGTTACTGTTTTGGCCTTGATCTTTAAACTTCTTGTATGTTAGAAGCTTGCTCTAATACCAATTGTTAATCCCAAATGACCTAACATAATTGTAGAGGAGGGGGGGGGGGGTTTGAATACAATTCTAGATATTTTTAAACTTAAAACAACTTTCAAAATAAAACTATACTGAAAATAAAAACACAAGCAAATATAAAATTTCAGTTGGATGTTTTGAGGATCTAACTGAGATGTTTTTATTGCGGAAATAATCTGTGTTACAAATGTATCACAGCTGCTCCGTTCTTGATACAGAGTGAGAGTGCTCTTGAAAGAAGCTAATACAAACTATTTTTATCTCACTCACATGCATATAAAATGAACTGCTACTCTTGGTTATATAACCCAAGTTTTCAATGCTATTTTTGGCTACTCTAAATTAATCTAAAGGTAACCTCCAGTAGCTTGCTTTTCATTCCTTTTGTCCAATGGTCCTTGGAGATCTTGTCTTTTGTCTTCATGCTTATTATGATCCCACTCAAGAACCTAATTGGAAATTGGAATTCCCAGTGTCCATTTTGATGGCTTCCAATGCAAAGTACACTTCTACATCTCCTTTTGATCTGTCAGAAAACTATCACTATCACTTTGTCAACTATTTAGAAAAGTGATAATGATTCGTTGATAGCAGGGAGATGTGTTTCGTTGATAGCTTTATTCTTCATTCCGTTGATGGTATATTCCTCGTTTCGTTGATAGAGTAATCTTCATTCCGTTGATAGACTAATCTTCATTCCGTTGACATGTCTTCACTTAGACAAAATCACAAGGCACATTATATTTACAATTAACCAACCTATTTTGCCTATCTAGTACTTAGTCAACATGACTTAGAAAACATATCTAATACCTACAACAAAATGCATATCAAACTGTGAAGTATTGTACAGTGCAATTGCTACATCACTCATTTCGTTGATGAGCTACCTGTCAACGAAAGCTGCAAAACATACCATTCCGTTGACAGTTACAAGATTGAATTAATACAAAATCTACTCAGTGTTTTATAATTATCATCAAGAACAACATATTCCTAACAACTATTTTGCCTCGTAAATTGGCAATGCCTTTATTCCTGATGAGGTCAGGTTTTTCTTACATCAGAAAATGCCTACTTGTTATGGTTTACTCTCTGATGCTATGGGGCAAGGCCAATCACACCTTGTTCCTGACCCAAGCATCCAACCCAAACAGTCAAAACAATCAACTTCCACCTCTATTGTCTCTCAAAAGACTTTAGTTGTAAAATCTAAGAAATCAGCTAGATCTGATGTGTCTGGAAGACAATCAGGATCAAAGGATTTTTCCTCTACACCACTCACCAAAAAGAAGGAACAAGGGGGTGTACAAGGGGTCCTGGTAAAGAAGGGTGCTAAGATTGTTACTGACAAGGCAGTTGAGGATGTTCATGTGAAAAGAAAGTTGAGGTTAATAGATGAAAGTGATTCTGAGGATGATATGCCTATCTCCTCCATGTTGAAAGTAAACAAGGAAGTTGCTGATACTGCTACTGAAGCTGTGGCACCTTCATCAAAGCCACAGAAGAAAAGGAAATTATCGAAAAGCATGTATCATATTCCTTTGAGGGTGCAAATGAAGGATACTGATATTCAGACATCAAATCCTGATGAGTCATCTACTCCTGATGCTCTAGAAAATCCTGATGTTGGTATTCCTGATGCACAAACAAATATTGTCTCTATCTCAGACTCTGCTGCCTCTCCAGCTAAAAAGATTCTAGAAATTTCATGGGAGAAGGTTTCTGAGACTGCTTCCATGGTTGGTCTTACACCTCCATTGCAGAAAAAGAGTAAAGCAGCAGAGATAGTTTTCAAGAGACTCAAGAAGCTGAAAGGATCAAGCCCACAAGAACCTGAATCTCAAAGTGATTCAGTAGCTACTGAAGATCCTGCCACACAAGAACCACTCAATCAAAGTTTGGGTGAAGGCTTAGCTATTGGAATGGTCCCACAAGAACAATTTTCTCAAAGGGAAAATGCATATATTTCTATTCCAGCCCCACAAGAACCATCTTCTCAATGTGAAGATGCAGGCAAAGCTACAGTTTCTGATGCAGATGAAAGATTGGTCAAGGACACTGTCAATGAGGGAAGCACACAAGAACCTCCAACTCAAAGTGTTGAAGCAGCTTCAGAACCTCATGCTACACAAGAACCATCAGTAACAAATTCTGATGCAAGCTTATCAAATCCAGACAGTGTTGTTCCTGACGCTAGTGGTGCTCCTGATGCTGAGCCAATCCTGATACAGCCACTTAGCTCAAGACCAATGACAGATTCTATCACAGCATCCCAGGATAAGCTAAAAGGTATTCCTATTCCTGATCCTGATGTTACTCATGTTTCTGATGCTGATGATAGTGATGATAGTGATGATGATAATGTTATTCCCAAATGACCTAACAGAATTGTAGAAGGGGGGGTTGAATACAATTCTTGATATTTTCTTGAAACTAAACACTTTATAAAATTAAACTGAACTGAATAAATAAAAACACAAGATATAAATAATTCAGTTGGATTGTTTGATGATCCAACTGAAGTGTTTTTATTGCGGAAATAATCTATGATACAAAAGTACACAGCTGCTCAGTTACAATGTTGTAGAGAAGAATGCTCTCAAAAAAATAGCTAATACAATCTATTTGTTTTTCTTCTCTATTTCTAAAGTAACTGCTACACTTGGTTATATAATCCCAAGTTTACAATTCTACATTTGGTTAAACTAAAGAATAATAGTAGTAACCATCAGTAGCTTGCTTTTCATTCCTTTTGTCCAATGGTCCTTGGAGATCTTTGCTTTTGTCTTCATGCTCATTATAATCATTCCCAAGAGTGTTAGGAATATGTTGTTCTTGATGATAATGATAAAAACACTTAGTAGATTTTGTATTAAGTTCTTTTGTAACTGTCAACGAAATAGCATGCTTTGCAGTGTTTCGTTGACAGGAAGCTCATCAACGAAATGAGTGTTGTAGCAATTGCATTGTACAATACTTCACAGTATGATAGGCATTTTGTTGTATGTATCAGATAGGTTTTCTAAGTCATGTTGACTAAGTACTAGATAGGCAAAATAGGTTGGTTAATTGTACATATATTATGCCTTGTAATTTTGCCTAAGTGAAGACATGTCAACGGTATGAAGATTACTCTGTCAACGGTATGGAGTTTACCCATCAACGAAACAAGGGAAACACCATCAACGAAATGGAGAATAAAGCTATCAACGAAACACATCTCCATGCCATCAACGAATCATTATTGCTTTTCTATATAATTGACAAAGTGATAGTGACAGGTTCCTGACAGATCAAAAAGGAGATGTGGAAGTGTACTTTGCATTGGAAACCATTAACATGGACATGGGGAATAAGGAAACATCCCAGTTTCCAATTGGGCTCTTGGGAGTGATCATAATAAGCATGAAGACAAAAGCAAGGATCTCCAAGGACCACTGGACAAAGGGATGAAAAGCAAACTATTGGCGGTTACTCATTGTACTTTTAGTGTAGCCAAAAATAGGGTTGTAAACTTGGGTTTATATAACCAAGTGTAGCAGTTACTTTAAGAGTGTGAAGAAAAACAAAGAGTTTGTATTAGCTATTGTTAGGCCGAATACACAATATAATCAAGTATGTATGAGAATAACAATAAGTAATAACACTGTTTATTAATCAATAAAACTGTAATCTTATTAACAGCTTCTCTCTTTATGATGTTAATGAATCATAAAGAGCTTCTAGGTTACAAGAATAATATCTCAATGATCGCATCCCTTCTAGGGATAACCTATCTGTGTTTATATAGTACACAGCTACATACAATCCTTCTCTAATTGATATTCCTACAAGTTAGCTATACAATTCATATCAATTAAGGATTGCTTCTTATCTTCTATCCTGTTTCCTTAGCTGTATCAATATATTCTGCTTCTTTCCATCTTCAGAATGTATTGCTTCTAGAATCTTCAATTCTGCATCGACAGCTAATTCAACTATCACCTTGTCAGACTTTAAATAAACTCTGACTAGCTTCCTTTAAACTCTTCACCCTATCAGAGTTTAACTAAACTCTGATCGGCTTCTGATAAACTCTGACCAGTACCTGTTGCTTAAACACTGATAAACAAACATTAGCAATTATATCTAACAATCTCCCCCAACTTGTTCATAATAAAATGTACAAGTTAAACATATAATTGATGATGTCAAAACATATAACAAATGCAGTGTTTAACATATAACAGAGTTTAATTTAAAACAGAGTTTAAATTTGACTTAGAATAGAAAATATTAAAAACTTACAGTCAGACTTTATTTGATTTCTTGAATATCAGGCACTGTCCTGAGATAATCAATTAGAAGTCTTCTTTCAGCCTTTTCCAGCTCTTCAATCATGATTTCTTTCAGTTCCTTGAGTTCTGGATCAGATTCACCAGTCTGATAAATAGCAGCTCTCAGAGAATAGATGGAATTCTTCCTCATCTCATTCCCTAGCCTAATAAAATGTGCTTTATCAGATTCTAGATTGAATTCTAAGACTTTAACTCCCAGATCAGTCCTTAGTCTTGCACTGTTTCTCTTCATTTCTATAACATTTCCATAAGCATCTCTATACTTAGGAATGTATACCTTTGAAATTCCTCCTCCAAGCATCACCTTAGATCTTTGCATCTTTTGTCTGATAAATGTAGCAGCATTGTGAGTGTTTCTGTTTTTGACTTTTAACAAGTACAGAACATACTCCAATTCTTGATAAGATTTGAGATCTATATCAGACTCTGCAACTCTGTAAACTCTTCCATCATTCATAAAATACAACAGAAAATCTTTCTTCAAACCCTTGTGAAATATCAACTGAACAGAGTCTAGCATATCAAGATTCTCTTGAGTAATAATGCCAGATACTGCCAATGATGATTGATCTCCAGATCTGTTGTTTATTCTCTTCTCCCTATGTGAACCTAAACCAGCTTTATCAAAAGTTTCTTTTCCAAGTACAGTCCTGGTTTGAGAGAAATCCACAGGTTGAAGTGTCAGAGCTTCAGATAGTACAGGTCTTCTAAAAATACCTTGGAGTTGTGGAGCTAGCTGAGTTTGCACAGCTTGAGCCTTGTCAGAGGCTGGCTTAACTTCAATAGTATCATCAACTTGAGCAGCGTCAGAGGTTGATTTTGGTAATCTTGTTTCAACTTGAGCAATGTCAGAGGTTGAATATTCTTTCTCCTTCAGGTTAGGCTCTTCAATCATTTTGCCTTTACCCTTATCAGAGTTTCTAATCATAGGCCTCCTGGTGTATTGTATACTCTGTTGAGTATTTTCTTTAATAATAATTCCAGTTTCTTTCTTTCTAGGAGCCTTGATTTCTTTCTTTTTGTATATCCCAGCTTCAAGATTCTTCCTGTGTTCTTCAGCAAGCATTTGCTCTTCAGCTTGGATATCTTCAATTGTAACATCTTTTCCATGTTCTGCTATAAATAATTTAGCAGCAACTTCTTCATCAGTGCTAGGCTTATCAGTGTTTATCAAACTTTTGAGCCTTGAACCACTAGCAGAAATTACTTTTCCCTTACCAGAGTTTGATCTTCTCTCAGAGTTTGATCTCAATCTTGATGATCTTAAGCCTAAACTCTTTTCAGATTCACCTCCCTTGCTTCCACCATCATTACCATCATCCCTCCGTCTCAGAGCTTGAGTGTCTTTGCATTTGTCACTTGGTACACTCTCCCCCTTTTTGACATCATCAGAAAGTAGTACTGATGTCAGCAACTCCAGAGCATTAGAAATTGAAGTTAGTTGAGCAGACATAGCAGTCTGATTCTCCTCAACTTTCGACAATCTAGAATTTAAAGTCTTTTGCTCTTTACACAAAGAGATGTATAGAGATTTGTCCTTCTGCTGTGTAAGCTCTCTTGTAGCTATATCATTCCTTAACCCTTCAATCACCTTATCAGAAGCATCAAAACGATTGTTTAATGATTTGATTTGAACAACAGTTGCTTTGAAATGACTGAGAAGTTCAGGATTTTTAATCTCTTTAACAGAGTTAGCAGTTAAATCAGCAGCCCTTTGTGAAGTGAAAATACAATCTGCTTCTGTCCAGTTCTTGAAGTACATATCTTGAAAATGTTTTTCAGTAGCCCGATTGAACTCTCTTTCTTCATCAGAGTTGGCTTGAATGTCAGATATGTGTGAAGGTGAATGAGCAGGACTAGCATTAACATTGTCATCCTCTCTTGCAATCTCTTCAGGAACATGTTCAGCAGTGATTTCATGTTCTAACTGTGCAGCTTCATCATTGACTTTCTCTGCAACAGTGTCAGGAATATCAGAGTTTGCTTTAGCAATTACCTCTGCTTCTCGCTGAACAATCTCAACAACTGATTGTTGTAGAGCTTCAAGAACAAGAGCATCTTCAGAGTTTGCAACAAACTCTGCTGCTACAGGAACATTCTCTGTTGCATCAGCAGGTACAGCAACAGCTTCTGTAGGATGATCAATTCTAATCTGATCAACTTCCTCACCTTTCTCAAAATCAAGAGAAATGATTTCTGTGTGGGAAGCAATAGTTTCTACCAATTCTGTAGTAGCTTGATCAGCTTCTCTTACATTTTCGTCAAGATCAAAAATTCTGCTGTCAGAATGAGCAGCAGCTTCCTCAACTACATCATTAGCCTTTGATGTAGGAGCTTCTCTATCAAAATCCATTTCAAGAACAAAGTCTGACAGAATCTCGAGAAATAGACTACTCCTCTATTCTCTGTCATTTTGTCTCCTAGATTATTCAAAACAAGTCGTGCAAAATCAAAATGATTATCGAATAAAAGAGAATACCCGATTTGCAGACTGTCTGTGGGAATAGCATCCCAGTTTGTGCATTTCTTGCTAAAAGTCCTTGTGATGCAATCAAAGAAGAAGCTCCACTCCTTCCTTAAGAATGGTCGTTTGAGCTGTCCAATCTTCGACAAGGGTCCAGAATACCCAATCTCTTGCATCATTCTTATCAAATCCTCATCACCCATTCCAATTGTATACGAAGAAAATTCAGGAAACCCCATTGCAGCGCGAATGGTTCCAGCAGTTATGACATACTCTGTATCTTCATATTCAAAAATAATCGATGGGTTGCCTGTCTCACCACCATCATCATATATTCCTGTTCCCCAGAACGCCTTTATCTGTGAACCAGAAAGTTTTTCAGGTTCTACCAAAGCACGCCCAATCGCTGACTGAGCAAGAAACTCTTGAATCATATGAAATGCCTCTGGTGCGTTTGCAGTGTTTAGTGGTGCAGTATAGTTGTTTGGAACGAACTCTAAGCCAGACGAAACAAAAGCTGTGGTTGCCATTAGAAGATTCTGAATTGATGCGAAAGACAGCAAAGTTTATGTGTAGAAAGGTGTTTGTGAAAAAGCGTATGAAGAGTTAAGGTTCGTAAAAGATTGAACCGTTTATGTGTAGTGTATTTAAATAATAACTGAAAAGATCACGATACACAGCAAGCGTCCTTGAAACGTGTGTGAGTGGGACAAATGTCAAACGTGCATACGCTGACAGTTGTATCCAATACACACGTGCAATCGTGCAAACATTTAGACACCTGGCAACACATAAAACGCTCAAAATATCCACTTTAATAAAAATCAATAATAATAAAATTATCAATTTTAATCTCTCAGAAATACAATAACGAAGTACAAAGCAACTCAACAGTCAGTATAATAATGACTGTCTTGGAACTCCGCACGTTACTGTTTCCAAAAGCTTCAAAAACCTTTCAATCTCCAAGAAAAACCTTTCAGATACCCTGTTTGAATGCTTTAAATACCAAAGCAATGTAACAACAGGCTTCATATCTTAAACTTACTATACACCAAAATGGCTGGGACTTTCGAATTCATGGATGTGGAAGAGTTTTTGAACATGAACTGGCAGCAACAAGAAAACTATCTTATCGATGAGTTTCTTGTTCTCTCATTCTTGAATGATGAAGGCCTTATCGTTGATGATGAAATAGCCGAAGGACCTTTCTCCAACCCTCATGTATACATCTTCCGTCCAGGACCATATGATGCACCAATCCTCGCAGATGAAGATGCCATGGAGATCTGCTTTATGCTTTTTCAACTGAGTTTCTTGTCGGGGTCAAAAGAAAACCTCTTCTTACAATCCTGCAAGCTGCAAAGCAGAAAGAGATCCCGAGAAGATGATGATGATGATTCATCATTAGGAGGATTTCAAGCTATCCCAAATGGTATAATGACCAGATGAGCAACTGGGTAGCTATCATCAGAAGTAGTAGAGCACAATAGCTTCTGGCTCTAGCTCTTCTGCTTCGATGTTGGATAGCATTCAAGTACTTATCCTGGTTAAATAGATCTTCACTTTTGTAACCATAGAAATTAATATGTACCAGAAAGATTAGCTAAGCATGAGTATGTAATTGACTGAATGTAACAGAGTTTGAATCAATTAATGAAAAAGACTCATTTTATTGCTTTACTTTCAGTATTATCAATTTTACCTAGTAATTGTAAAGTGAAAGACATGATATCACTTAAAACAATAAACTAACATACTCATCAGTACTACTGATCACTATCAGTACTTATCAACCAAACGCTTTCTTTTCTCTGTTCAAGCATACTTTGCCTAAGAACAAATGACTAAACCCAAAATCATAAACTGTCTGAGACAAGAAAATTATTTTAACCATCAGAGATTAAAATAAAGTAACCTCGGCGTATTTCACACAAAACAGCAGTGTTTACCATTTGTCCTTCTTTGTCAATAAACTCTTTTCTCAATCTGTACAGTTGTGAAAATATGTGTGTGTAGTAGCAGAGTTTACCGAAATCAGTATTGAGACCATCTCAAAGTGCATAAAATCCACAATCTAAAGTAGTAAAAACTGGTTGCCTAAACTCTCATGTATAACATAAAATCTGATTTTATATCTAAACTCTGTATTACTGATATCCTTTCATTTGGATATGTCTTTTATTTTTCACCCCCTTTATTAATTTTTTTTATTTTTCAATATATATTTTTTTTTATTTATTTTTCCAGTAATCAGTGGTTGGCACTAGTCACCAAAAATCAAAGATTTTAGCCCTTATTTCATACAATAAGTTCCTGGATCGTCCTAGGCACAACATGATCTCAAAGGAATTTGTGCTCTGTTTGGCATCTTTTGAATTTGAGGGTGAATTATTTGAAATTAATTAATCAGAGTTTAGACTTTTCATCAGTAAATATAATTAACTTATGAGAGAAAATGCAAACAGCTAATACAGACTCAGTGTATAGGATCAATAAACTAAGAGATGCTATAAATATTGAGACAGTATCATGCTGTGTTAGCTTACTGCACATTTTTGAGATCAGAGTCTATACAACTCTTAAGGATTCACAGTTACTTACTGAGAATTATGCTTCATACAAATTTCTTCATTGGTCCTTATGTTCCAGACAAAATTACAATCAGAGAATAGCATTAATCTGTAACATTCAAAGTATGACCAACAGTTTATTACTAACAGAGACTAACATCAGATTTTAACCAACAGAGTTTATCACACTGGTACTCATAACAGTTAACACATGCAAGAAATCATGAGCAACAAGAATTAAACATGTATAAATTTTGAGTCTAACCCGTATCTCTAGTCAGAACCAGAGATCATTCCAAGTTCATTTACCAATCTTGTAAAAGTAGCTTCACTCAAAGGTTTGGTGAAGATATCTGCAAGTTGTTGGTCTGTAGACACAAAATGAAGCTCAATATTCCCTTCTTCCACATGTTCTCTGATAAAATGATATCTTATGCTGATGTGCTTGGTCATGGAATGCTGTACTGGATTTCCTGTCATAGCAATAGCACTTTGGTTATCACAGAAAATAGGAATTTTAGAGTACCTTAACCCATAATCCAGCAATTGATTCTTCATCCATAAAATCTGTGCACAACAGCTACCAGCTGCTATATACTCTGCTTCAGCTGTGGATGTGGAAATCGACTTCTGTTTCTTGCTATACCAAGAAACTAATCTGTCACCTAAAAATTGACAGCTTCCACTTGTACTTTTTCTATCTATCTTACAGCCTGCAAAATCTGCATCAGAGTAACCAATTAACTTAAACTCTGATTCTCTAGGATACCACAAACCCAGGGTTATGGTTCCTTTGAGATATTTGAAAATCCTTTTTACAGCTGTTAGATGAGGCTCTCTGGGATCTGCTTGAAATCTTGCACAAAGACATGTTGCATACATGATATCAGGTCTACTTGCTGTAAGATACAGTAAAGACCCTATCATTCCTCTGTAGTTAGTCATATCTACTGAGGCTCCTGTGTCTTTGTCTAGCTTTGTTGCAGTAGCCATGGGAGTAGTAGCAGATGAACTATCAAGCATACCAAATTTCTTGAGAAGATTTCTGGTATATTTTGCTTGATTTATGAAAATACCATCATCTGTTTGCTTGACCTGTAAGCCTAGAAAATAACTAAGCTCTCCCATCATGCTCATTTGATACCTGGATTGCATAAGCTTTGCAAACTTCTTACAAAGTTTGTCATTAGTAGATCCAAAAATAATATCATCTACATAAATTTGAACTAAAAGCAAATCATCACCAGAATTGAAATAAAACAAGGTTTTATCGATTGTACCTCTTGTGAACCCACTTTCTAAAAGAAATTGAGCAAGAGTTTCATACCATGCTCTTGGTGCTTGCTTTAGTCCATATAATGCCTTATCAAGCCTGTAGACATAATCTGGATGCTTGGAATCTACAAATCCTGGTGGTTGTTCAACAAATACCTCTTCTTCAAGCTTCCCATTGAGAAAAGCACTTTTCACATCCATCTGAAAGACTTTAAACTTCTTGTGTGCAGCATAGGCCAGAAAAATCCTTATAGCCTCCAGTCTTGCAACTGGAGCAAAGGTTTCATCATAGTCAATTCCTTCCTGTTGTGAATAACCTTTTGCCACAAGTCTAGCCTTATTCCTTGTAATCACACCATCACTGTCAGTCTTGTTTCTGAAAACCCACTTTGTACCTACAATTGATCTGTTCTTTGGTCTAGGTACAAGTGTCCAGACTTCATTTCTTTCAAATTCATTTAACTCTTCTTGCATTGCTGTAATCCAATTAGCATCTTGAAGAGCTTCCTCCACTTTCTTTGGTTCAGTTTGAGACAAGAAAGCATGATACAGACACTCATTATTTGTTGCACTTCTGGTTCGTACACCAGCATCAGGATCTCCAATTATGAGATCAGGTGTGTGTGCCTGTGTCCACTTTCTTGCTGATGATAAGTGGTTTCTTGCATCATTGTTGGATCCTCCCCCTTGATCCATGCTCTCCTGATTCATATGTTGACTTTCTACATTCTCTGAGGCTCCCCCTGAATTTGATGACTCAGAGTTTGAATTGTCAGAGTTTGAATCAGTTTCCTCAACTGACTCACTTGCTGTGTCATGTTGAGCTTCTTCACGCTCCCCCTCAACTGGTTCTCTATTTTGTTCAATTTGAGAATTATCAGTTTCTCCAGTATTTACCAGTAGAGGTTCAGAGTATGCTTCGTCAGAGTTTGTCAACCCTGCTTCATCAGAGTTTATATCATTAGAGAGTAGATCTTCATTTTCAAAACGTAGTTGATCATATCCATCCTTGTCTTCAAGTCCAATTATTTTCTTGTCATCAAATGACACATGTATGGATTCCATGATCACTTTAGTTCTTAGATTGTAAACTCTGAATGCTTTTGTTGACAGTGGATAGCCAACAAAAATTCCTTCATCAGCTTTTAACTCGAACTTTGTCAACTGTTCAGGATGAGTCTTCAACACAAAGCATTTGCATCCAAATATATGAAAATATTTCAAATTTGGCTTCTTATTTTTCACCATCTCATATGGTGTTTTCCCATGCTTGTTGATCAATGTAGCATTTTGAGTAAAACAAGCAGTTTGAACAGCTTCTGCCCAGAAATAAGTTGGTAATTTTGCTTCTTCAAGCATAGTTCTGGCTGCTTCAATTAAAGTTCTGTTCTTTCTTTCAACTACACCATTTTGCTGTGGAGTGCCAGGTGCAGAAAATTCTTGTTTCACCCCTCTTTCCTTGCAGAAAGCTTCCATGAATGAATTTCTGAATTCAGTTCCATTATCACTCCTTATTATTTTGACTTTGTGCTGTGATCCTTTGTCCAGTAGATTTACATGATCCATTAGAATTTGAGCAGTTTCATCCTTCTTTGACAAGAAATACACCCATGTATATCTAGTATTTTCATCAACAATTACTAGAGCATATTTCTTTCTGCCCATTGACATTATATTCACTGGTCCAAAAAGATCAACATGTAGAAGATGATAAGGTTCCACTACTGAAGATTCAGTTTTGCTCTTGAAAGATGACTTCCTTTGTTTGGCCTTTTGACAGGAATCACATAGGCCATTTAGACTGAGTGTTGATTTTGGGAGTCCTCTTACAAGATCCTTTCTTATCAGCTCATTAATGTTGTTCAAATTGAGATGAGAGAGCTTTTTATGCCAATTCCAACTCTCTTCATTTGACATTCTTGCAGTCAGACACACTGTTTTTCCATCAGAGTTTGTTACCAAACTTGCTTCATAAATATTGTTGCGCCTGTGTCCAACTAGAACAACTTTTCCAGTAGATTTACTGATAACTTCACAGTATTCACTATGAAAATCTACATGGTTTCCTCTGTCACAGATTTGACTCACAGATAACAGATTGTGCTTGAGTCCTGAGACTAGAGCTACATTAGTGATGATGACACCTCCAAGATTAATGTTGCCATATCCCAGAGTATGTCCTACGTTGCCATCTCCATAGGAAACTTTTGGGCCATCCTTCTCCACAAAGTCTGATAGCAGGGCTTTATTTCCAGTCATATGTCCTGAGCATCCACTGTCCAAGATAAGTGTGCTCTCTATTATACCCTGCAATCACAAACAAACACTAAGTGTTAGTTTTAAGGATCCAGCCTTGCTTGGACCCTTTGCCTTTCTTAACAGTGTTAGCTTTTGCAGCGGAATCAACTTTCTCAGAGTTTAAACTAACATTGTCAGATTTTACACTAGCAGAGTTTGCTCTAACCCACTTCAAGTTGGGTTTTAGCTCATAGTAATTATGATAAATTGCATGATAACTCTTACATGTGTAAATAGAATGCCAAGTGCTCCCACAATGTTTGCATAAGGTCTGTGGTTTTACTCTAACATAATCATTCTTTACTTCTGAAGTAGAAGGTAAAGAATTAATATGCTTGTTCTTAGTGCAAAATCTAGCAAGATGATTAGAACTACCACAACTGTAACATGTTTTCCTTAAAGCACCAGCATTAGGCAAATGATTATTTCTATTGTTTATGCCTATTTTTCCATTCCTATTTCTCTTGGACCCTTTAGGTTTCATGGCAGACTTAACCTCTTTGAGCTTATGTTTAAACTGTTTTCCTGTCATTAAACCAACATTTACCTGTTTCTCACAGACTCTTATTGGTTCTTTAACAGCTTCTATCTCAACAGGCTTCTCTGTTTTAGATTCAGTATCTACTTGTTCAACACAAGTTTCAACTGGCTCCATAACAGTTTCTTTCACAACTGCAGATTTTAACTTTCCAGATTCAGGAACAAATGTTACAGGAGTTGAATATGAACTTGTGAAAGCTCTAAACTTAATTTTATCTTGAAATCTAAGTTCATCTTCCTCACTGTATCCTAAACCTACAGCATCTGTTTGAAAAACTTGATGTGTATCTCTGCCAGAATTAGTCCAAGTTTTAATTATTTTTCTTTCCTTCTCTAAATCAGATTCTAGTTGCCTATACCTTTTAAGCAACTCCTGTTCCACATAAACAGCATCATCTCTTTCTTTTTGAGTCTGCTTCATATTCTCAAGTTCTCTTTCAAGAAACTTGTTTCTTTCTTTAAGACTAAGATTCTCAGATTTAATCCTTTCATTCTCTAAAGTCTGATCCCTATAACTAACATGTATGTTCTTAAGATAAATTCTTAATTCAGAAATATTTTCAGTATCATACGCATAAGTAGTTAGGGGTACCTTATTTTCTGATGATTCAGACTCATCTTTGACAGTTGCCATAAGAGCATAATTTTCTCCATCATCAGAATCTGAAGTATCTGCCCAGTCTTTGCCTTTAGAGACGAGTGCTTTTCCAGTTTTTCCTTTCTTGCACTCTGGAGCATAGTGACCCATCTCTTTGCACTTGTAGCACTGGATCTCAGATTTGTCCTTCTTTCCAGACTTGGTATCTTTTCCATCAGACTTTCTGAAATTCTTCTTCTCAGAATTTGAATCTCTCCTTGAGAATCTCTTTCCTTTCTTGAAGTTCTTGAATCCCATCTTCTTGAAGGTCTTCACCATCAATGCCGCCATTTGCATCAACTGTTCTTCATCATCCTCAGAGTCAGAAGCTTCATCAGAGTTTGAGTCATCATCAGAGTTTGATGACTCACTTTCAGATTTAATGACTAAAGCCTTTCCCTTGGCTTTCTTCTTTGATGATTCCTTCTTTTCAATGGGCTTCTCCTCAACTTTGAGAGCAACAGATTTTGTCTTCTTGCTTGATCTTCTGTTTCTTTGATCTATCTCAAGTTCGTGAGTCTTTAACAAGCCATAAATCTCATCAAGATCTGTATCATCAAGATCATAATTATCTCTGATTGAGGTCGTCTTCAGATCCCATTTTTCAGGTAGAGATAAGAGAAACTTGAGATTTGACTCTTCAAGATTATATTCTTTGTCAACCAGAGACAGATCATTCAGTAATTTACAAAACCTGTCATAAGTCTCAGTCAAGGTTTCATTAGATCTTGAATCAAAGTGCTCATACTCCTGTGTGAGTATTGTCTTCCTGTTCTTCTTTATAGCAGTGGTTCCTTGACACCTTACTTCCAAAGCATCCCAGATTTCCTTTGCCGTTTTGCAGCCAATTACTCTGTTAGACATAACATTATCTAAAGCACTGTGGAGTAGATGTCTAACCTTTGCATCCTTTGCAATTGATGAGATGTCTTCAGGAGTATAATCTTTCTTTTCCTTTGGAATCAGTGTCTGTTCTTTATCACCAACAGCAGGAGATAATTTAGTTGGCTTATGAGGACCATTATTGATTCTGTCAAGATATTCTGGATCTGTAGCCTCCAGAAACATGGTCATCTTCACCTTCCATATCGGATACTCTATTGGCCTGAGCATTGGAACCCTGATAGTTTCATATCGACTCACAGAATTTGGCTTAACCTGTTCAGCCGTAGGAGGAACTTGATTTTGATTTTCTTCAGACATGATTATTACTGTGTTTTAATCGTAAAACTGTATATATTAAACAGCCTTGGCTCTGATACCAATTGTTAGGCCGAATACACAATATAATCAAGTATGTATGAGAATAACAATAAGTAATAACACTGTTTATTAATCAATAAAACTGTAATCTTATTAACAGCTTCTCTCTTTATGATGTTAATGAATCATAAAGAGCTTCTAGGTTACAAGAATAATATCTCAATGATCGCATCCCTTCTAGGGATAACCTATCTGTGTTTATATAGTACACAGCTACATACAATCCTTCTCTAATTGATATTCCTACAAGTTAGCTATACAATTCATATCAATTAAGGATTGCTTCTTATCTTCTATCCTGTTTCCTTAGCTGTATCAATATATTCTGCTTCTTTCCATCTTCAGAATGTATTGCTTCTAGAATCTTCAATTCTGCACCGACAGCTAATTCAACTATCACCTTGTCAGACTTTAAATAAACTCTGACTAGCTTCCTTTAAACTCTTCACCCTATCAGAGTTTAACTAAACTCTGATCGGCTTCTGATAAACTCTGACCAGTACCTGTTGCTTAAACACTGATAAACAAACATTAGCAATTATATCTAACAGCTATCTTTGAGAGCATTTTTCTTCTCAACAACCTTGTAACTGAGCAGCTGTGTACATTTGTATCACAGATTATTTCCGCAATAAAAACACTTCAGTTGGATCATCAAACAATCCAACTGAATTATTTATATCTTGTGTTTTTATTTATTCAGTTCAGTTTAATTTTATAAAGTATTTTTAAGTTAAAGAAATATCAAGAATTGTATTCAACCCCCCCTTCTACAATTCTGTTAGGTCATTTGGGATTAACAATTGGTATCAGAGCAAGCCTCTAACATACAAGAAGTTTAAAGATCAAGACCAATAACAGATACCATGGTGAAGAAGGATGCAGGTGTGAAGATACCAGTTCTTGATAAGGACAATTACTTTCACTGGAAAGTAAAGATGCATTTACATCTCATGTCTATGGATGAGAGGTATGTAGACTGCATTGAGAAAGGTCCACACGTTCCCATGAAGCTTGATTCTAGAGTTGGATTGCCAGATGATGCTCCTGATGTAGAGATTCCAAAACCTGTCTCAGAATGGACTGTTGAAGATGTTGCAGAAGTCCATAAAGACAAAAGAACCATGAACATTCTGTTTAATGGTTTGGAGCAAGAGATGTTTGACAATGTTATCAACTGTACAACCTCTAAGGAAGTATGGGATACTGTTAGAACTCTCTGTGAAGGAACTGAGCAAGTCAGGGAAAATAAAATGCAACTCCTTATACAACAATATGAGCATTTTCATTTTAAGGCTGGTGAAACCCTAAATGACACGTTTAGTAGGTTTCAGAAGCTTTTGAATGGATTAAAGCTGTATGGGAGGATCTATCAAACTAAGGATTCAAACCTTAAATTTCTCAGAGCTCTTCCAAAAGAATGGAAGCCTATGACTGTTTCTCTTAGAAACACTCAAGAGTACAAAGACTACACTCTTGAAAGGCTTTATGGAACCTTGAAGACTTATGAGCTGGAAATGGAGCAAGATGAGGAAATTGAAAAGGTACAGAAGAAGGGTGGATCTATTGCATTGATTGCATCTGTGAACCAACTGGAAGATGACAGTAAAGAAACTGCAAAGGCCACAACTAGTCGACCTAGTTGTAGGAGTGATGTTAGCAAGGGTAAAGACAAGATGACAGAAGAAGAAGAAGAATCAGAACCAGCCAACTTGAATGACTTAGATGAGATTGATGAGCACATTGCTTTTCTGTCTAGGAAATTCTCTAAGTTCAAGTTCAAAAGAAACTCAGAGGCAAGGCCACCAAGAAGAGACTTTCAACCTAGCAAAACAAACTGGATTGAAAAGTCTAAGTCAAAATGTTTCAATTGTGGAATGCTTGGTCACTTTGCTGGAGACTGCAGAAAGCCCAAGGTTGAGAAGGGCAACAGGAAATTTGAGCCTGTTGATTATAAAAAGAAATACTTTGAACTTCTCAAGGAAAAAGAAAAGGCTTTCATGTCTCAGGAGTATGACTGGGCTGGTAATGGTGAAGACTCTGATGATGAAATTGAGTATGTCAACTTGGCTCTTATGGCTGACAATCATGAGCAGGAAGCAAGTTCCTCAAGCAACCAGGTAACAATTACTAATCTTTCTGAGCTTTCTAAAGAGGAATGCGATAGTGCAGTAAATGAAATGTCTACTGTACTATATAATTTGCGTGTTACTCTTAAATCACTTACCAAGGAGAATTCAAGAATAAAAGAGACTAATTTGCTCTTAAGTGATAGGAATGCAATGTTAGAAGCACAGCTCATTGAATTTGAGAAAATGAGATGTGTCAGTAGGGATGCTAAGAGGGAACTTGAGAACGTGTTACAAAGGGAAGAAATTCTTAAAACACAACTTGAAATAGAACAAGGTGTGATTGCTAAATGGAAAGATGCCAGGAATGTTGCTACCAACATCATTAATGTTCAAGGTATGGAATCTTTCTGTGAGCAATCATGGAAAAAGAACAAAGAGAAGCTAGGGTGTGTTGGTGAAACCTTAGAATCAGAAACAGAGTCAACAAACAACAATGATCATTTGTTGGAGGTTGATATGTCAACGAAATGCAATGTTTCGTTGACACATGAACCATCAACCGATCAGGCTGTTTCGTTGACAGACAAAAGAAAAGAGAAACTCACTAGACTTAATGACAAGTATGGTCCTGTTACCAAGAACTTTGTTCAAGGTGAGTCTAGTAATTCAAAGAAAGTTGAGAAGCCTGTTGAGAGAGCTAATGTAGGTCACTTGTCTAACAAGCAATTGAAAGACAAGGTAGAAAAAGTTCAAAATGAGACTAAGGGAAATAAAAAGAATAACAGGAATGGCAAAGTAGGAATTAACAAACACAACAATTACACACCTGATAAATATGCTCCTAGAAAGACATGTGTTAATTGTGGAAGTGTTAGTCACTTGTCTACTAACTGCAAATCTGTTAAGAAAACTGCTAATGTGAAAATTCCCAAGCCTGCAAGGAATAGTCCTATGCCTACAATGCCTGTTATGCCTAACATGTTTGCTCCATATGCACAATTTCAGAATCCATATGCTAACATGCCTTTTGTGTCTAATCCTTACATGAATATGTTTAACATGCCACAAATGCCATGGAACATGAATAACATGATTGTTCCTCCAACTATGCATGCTATGAATGAAAATATGAGCAACCCTCAGAAATCAACACCAAGGGTAAAGATTGATCTGAATCAATCTGAGCCCAAAGTGAAAAATGATACAAAAGGGAATGCAAAGGCTAAAAAGACAGGACCCAAGGAAACTTGGGTACCAAAATCAACTTGATTTGGTTTTATTGTGTGCAGGGAGACAAAAGGAATCTTTGGTACTTGGATAGTGGTTGTTCAAGACACATGACTGGTGATTCTACCCTGCTCACAGAGTTTCAGGAAAGAGCTGGCCCTTGTATTGCTTTTGGAGATGACAGCAAAGGCTACACAAAGGGATATGGCTTGATTTCAAAAGAGAATGTCATCATAGATGAGGTTGCATTGGTGGATGGTCTTAAGCACAACTTGCTTAGTATCAGCCAACTTTGTGACAAAGGATTTTTAGTTACTTTTTCAAAAGAAGCCTGTGTTGTTTCTAAAGGAGGAAACAACAATGTGGTAATGACTGGATTCAGAAGAGGGAATGTGTACATTGCTGACTTTAGTAGCACAAGTTCAGACACCATCACTTGTCTTTTCAGCAAGGCAAGCAAGGATGAAAGTTGGTTATGGCACAAGAAGTTATCCCATCTGAATTTCAAGGTTATGAATGATTTGGTAAGGAAGGATCTTGCTAGAGGAATTCCACAGGTGGAGTTTTCCAAGGATGGTTTGTGTGATGCCTGTCAAAAAGGGAAACAAAAGAAGGCATCATTCAAAAGCAAGACAGAGTCATCAATTGTCCATCAGCTTGAGTTACTTCATATGGATCTATTTGGCCCTGTAAATGTTATGTCCATCTCAAAGAAGAAATACTGTCTTGTGATTGTTGATGATTTTTCTAGATTTACATGGACTTTCTTTTTGCACTCTAAAGATGAGGCAAGTGAAATCATTATCAATCACATCAAGATGGTAAGCAATCATCCTGATTTCAAAGTAAGAAGGATTAGGAGTGACAATGGGACAGAATTCAAGAATTCAAGCATGAAGGTGTTCTGTGAAGAAAATGGTATTTTGCATGAGTTTTCAGCAGCAAGAACACCACAGCAAAATGGTGTAGTTGAAAGGAAAAACAGAACACTTATTGAAGCTGCAAGGACAATGCTAGATGAATCAAAGTTACCTACATATTTTTGGGCTGAGGCAGTTAACACAGCTTGCTTTACTCAAAATATTTCTTTGATTAATCAGGCCAAAGGAATGACCCCTTATCAGTTACTCAAAAGAAAGAAGCCACTATTAGATTTTCTTCATGTCTTTGGATGCAAGTGCTTTGTTCTGAGAAATCAAGCTGAGCATTTGGGGAAATTTGAAGCAAAGGCAGATGAAGCAATATTTGTGGGATATGCAGCAGGGAAAGCTTACAGAATCTTTAATCTCAGAATCAACATTGTTATGGAATCTGTACATGTTGTTTTTGATGATCTCAAAATACAAGGTCTCTGTGATGAAGGTTTCCATGAAAGTCTCTCTTTTGAGAATGAGGAAGGAGAACAAGTGAATCATGATAAGGCTACTGAGAAACAGCCTAAAGTTGTTGTATCTAGCACAGATGAAAGCAGCAGTGAAGATGAAGTTGCTGCATTAAGGTTAAAAAGGATAGCAGCTAGCCGACCAAATGGTCATTTCGTTGACAGTCATGGTGGTGAATTCGTTGACAGTCAAAATGAGCGTTTCGTTGACAGCCAAAACGGTCATACCGTTGATAGTCATAGGAATGCTTCTAGAAGTGATCAATTAGGGACAACAAACTCAGGGGGAGTTTCTCAAGGACAAATATCCAATCAAGGCAATCATGATCATGAAGCTACGTCTTCAAGAGCAAATCTACCTCCCTCAAGGAAATGGACAAAAGATCATCCCTTTGAACTTATTATAGGTGATACCTCTTCAAAAGTCCAAACTAGAAGAGCAACTCAAGAAGAATGTCTATATAGCAGCTTTCTGTCTCAAGATGAGCCAAAGAAAGTTGAGGATGCACTTCTAGATCCAGATTGGGTTTTGGCTATGCAAGAAGAGCTAAACCAATTTGAAAGGAACAATGTTTGGAAGCTGGTGCCCAAGCCTAAAGACAGGAGTGTCATAGGCACAAAATGGGTGTTCAGAAACAAGATGGATGAAAATGGCATAGTCACAAGGAACAAAGCAAGACTGGTTGCAAAAGGCTACTCACAGGAAGAAGGAATTGATTTTGATGAAACATTTGCTCCTGTTGCAAGACTAGAAGCAATAAGGATTTTCCTAGCCTATGCAGCCCATGCCAATTTCAAAGTCTATCAAATGGATGTGAAAAGTGCTTTTCTGAATGGGGAATTGGAAGAGGAGGTCTATGTGAGTCAACCTCCTGGTTTTGAAGATGATGATTTTCCTGAATATGTATACTTCCTCCTCAAAGCACTCTATGGTTTGAAACAAGCACCTAGAGCCTGGTATGACACACTCTCACAGTTTCTTCTTGAGAATGACTTCACTAGAGGTACTGTAGATAAAACTCTTTTTCATAGGATTGTGAATGGCTCTACTATACTTGTTCAAATTTATGTAGATGACATAATCTTTGGGTCTACAGATGTGAAGCTTTGTCAAAAGTTTGCCAAGCTTATGCAAAGTAAATATGAAATGAGCATGATGGGAGAATTAACTTACTTTCTTGGTCTTCAAGTGAAGCAAGTTAATGAAGGCATTTTTATTAGTCAAACAAAATACATTCATGATTTATTAAAGAAGTTTAACTTAATGGAATGCTCTCCTGCCAAAACTCCCATGCCCACTGCCACCAAACTTGAATTGAATACTAAGGAAAAATCTGTGGACATTTCAAGTTACAGAGGCATGGTAGGCTCACTTTTATATTTAACAGCTAGTAGACCTGATATTATGTTTGCTACATGTCTATGTGCTAGATTTCAGGCTGATCCTAGAGAATCCCATTTAGTTGCTATTAAAAGAATTTTCAGATATCTCAAAGGAACACCAAACCTTGGCATTTGGTACCCTAGAGAATCTGGTTTTGAACTAATTGGTTATTCAGATGCAGATTATGCAGGATGTAAAATTGACAGGAAAAGCACAACAGGCACCTGTCAATTCTTAGGAAACAAGCTTGTGTCATGGTTCAGCAAGAAACAAAACTCAGTTTCCACCTCCACAGCTGAGGCTGAGTATATTGCAGCTGGAAGTTGTTGTGCACAGATTTTATGGATGAAAAATCAACTACTTGATTATGGATTAAGAGTTGAGAAAATTCCTATTTTCTGTGACAACACTAGTGCCATTGCCATTACTGAGAATCCAGTGCAGCATTCAAGAACCAAGCATATTGACATCAAGTACCATTTCATTAGAGAACATGTTATGAATGGTACTGTGGAGTTACATTTTGTTCCAAGTGAACAACAACTTGCAGACATCTTTACCAAGCCACTTGATGAATCAACATTCTCAAGATTAGTAAGTGAGCTAGGTATGCTAAATTTCTCTTAATTATTTTTGAGATATTTGCAAGTCATAATGCAGCCAGAAATTTGCTATGTTTTTCTGTGAATGAATTTTCTCAGGAAAAGGTAAAATTTTGTCTAAGTCAAAATTACTATGCCAACGGAATGCACCATTTCGTTGACAGTCTTAGCAGTTTTCTGGGTGTTTCGTTGATAGCTCTTTTATATCAACGAAACGCAGCTTTATCAACGAAATAAGACGGGACTTTAACCGCCCAATCCTGATTCGTTGATTTAGCGCTTTTTATCTGAACCGTTGAAATTTGACACGTCTTTTACCACGATCTATGCATACACCCCTGTAAGTATAAATCATGGTAATACTTTAAGAGTAACGGTTATATTTTTAAGCCAATCCAGTAATTTACATTTATTATTGGATTCATTTTCTGAGAATTTTTGGGGGAGTATTTAAGAAATTTTATTTTTATTATTTCTTTTTACCTGTTCTCAAAAATTCCAAAGGCTTTTTCTCTCTTCTTCTCTCTAACAAGCTATTCAGTTCGAAGCTTTCCTTTAATCAACAATGGCACCTATAGTCAAGCTTATGTCTGCTGGAGGGTTCATCTATGAGAAGAACAACTCCATCCCTTTTGTTGTCAAGGAAAACCCGAACAGTCTGTTCTTCAAAATGATGGATTTCATGAAGAATTGCAAGTTGAGCTACGCAATGTTTCACTCTACACCACTCTACAATGAGATAATCGAGGAAATTTGGACCTCATGTGAGTATAGTGGAACACACTGCACACTAAAATTCACTCTTAAAGGTAATGAGTACATAGTTAATTCTGATGTTTTGCAAGCATGTTTACATATTCCTGATAATAACTGTGATGCTTTGCCTACTAACACTGAAATAACTACCATGTTAAATTCTATAAACTACTCTTTGCCTACTGATAATCTGGGTAGAATAATTAGGAGAGGTTTGGTTAGAGAATACAGTTATTTAGCTGATGCATTCATTAAGGTCTTTTCTGGAAAGATTAGTAATTTTGATGCATTAACTAACTCTATGTTAATTCTCCTAACCATGCTTCTAAATGATAGATATCACAACTTTAGCACCCAACTTATGTATGAAATTGGTGCTAAGTTGGGTGACAAAGCAAATAGGAAGAAAAATATCTATTATGCTAGGTTTCTGATGATGTTGGCTAACCATGTTAGTCCAGCACCATTAGTTATCTCTAACCCTAATGCCAGGTTCGAGTGCTTTGTGCAAGAAAAGAGAGTATTGACAGACATACTCAGGCTGAACCACAATGGTGATGTTCCAGTGGTGTATCTGCCAATCATTGAGGTAACTACTACTATCCCTGTTAGTGTAGCTGTTACTTCTACTGTCTCCTCCAACCTTGTTGCTATGGAGTCTGTAGCTGTGACCCAACAGGCTCCTGCCCCAGCAACTAAATCCAAATCAAAGAAATCCTCCAAGCCAACCTCAGGTGCTTCTCAAAAGGCACCTGTTGTAAAAACTACCACACAACCTAAGGGGAGTGAGTCTGGAGTTGTAAGAGGTGAGGGAAGGGGTGAACATCAAAGAAACCCCAAGGATAAGGAAGGACAGGTTAGTGTGTACCAGCCAAGCCCCATTGTGTCTTCCCAACAAGGCACAATGAGTAACATGGATTTAAGCACAAGTCTAATTGTATCCTCCCAAAAGGATGTGATTATTGAAACAAGCTCTCCTCCTAGAGCACAGTCCAAAAGGGTAAGGGACACTTCTAGCCCAAAGTCTACATTTTCCCAATACCAAAGGAGAGTGAAGCAAAAGTCCAAGGGTACACAGGGTGCACACACACTGGAAGCAACACTTCCAGTTTCTCAAATTCAGTTTGATGTAACCCCTATCATTACTCTGGGGTTACAGTCCCATTCTCTAAACATCAATCTTGATTTATCTCCATCCAATTCACCAACTCAATCCTTAGATGTGGACATGATCCATACATCTATTCCTGATTCTCCAACTCTAATCTTGGAGAAGCCCCACTCTGAAGTTGATGGCCATCACTTGTTAAGTGATTTGTTGGGCCATCAACCAATTTTTCCTGAAGTTGCAAGGGGATCTGTGGACCATTCTTTAAAATCAATCACCACAGACTCTACTGTAATTTCACTTTCTCAAAATGCTTTATTGACTTCATCAACGAAACAGCCTCTTTCGTTGACAAGTGTTTCTCCATCAACGGTACCTATACCGTTGACAGTTCAAACTACCATTTCGTTGATAGGTCATTCTACACCTCTTAATGTAAATCAAGTTGTTCCCACAACTAGTGCAGATGATCTAGTGGTAGTTGAGACACTTCTAGGACTGAGAGGGAGTGAAACTGAGAGGCTGGCTTGCAGCCAGGCAAAAGGAGAGAATGTGAGTGAGAGGCTGGCTATTTCTTCCAGCCAGGCAAAAGGAGAGATTGAGAGTTCCACCTTAGAAGGTGAAGGTGAGGGTGTGAGAGGTGTGAGCCATGGGGAGCCCATGATGCAAGAACAGAGTGGAGAGAGAGAAGGGACTACAGGAGAAATAAGGATGGAAGCAGCCATTGCAAGTGAGTTAATGGAGGTCAGTGAGGGAGAAAGGGAACTTACTTTCCAAGAGCATTATCAACAAACTCTGGATAGTATTTCCCTGGATCCTGAGACCTTTACTCATCCTGTGCCAGCCTATCAAATTATGGCTCAGCAGGGCAATGTGGAGGCAGAAAGGTCACTAAATCTAATTCATACAACTGCATCAATGCAAAGAGCAAAGGATGCCCTGACCAATCTACCTTCAGGAGCTGCAGCAAGTGGAGATTTTGAGTTTTCTGATGATGAGGACAGCTATGGTGATAATCTACAGGTGGCCACCACTTCACAGACTGGGACTTCTGTGGTGCCTCCTACACCAGGCTGGCTTTCTCAAGGTATGCATGGTAGAGCCACTCTAGATGCTGCTATCTCCAGGCAGTACAATGAAGCCTACTTAGCTCATGAGTCTGCAAATGCAAGGGACAAGAAATTCTACAAGGCCATCATGGATTCTCTGGAAATTCAAAGGCTACAAATGATGCAGACAAGGATTGAGGCTACAGAAATCAAGGACTCTATTCGCAATTTCAGGGATGCTAACTACAGGATGATGGATGAAAAGCTCCCTCTTCTCACTATGTCCAAAATGAACAGGTTTTTCTCTAAGGAACCTGAAGTGGCTACCTCCTTGAAGACTCTCTCTTCTAGAGTGGACAAGGTGGAAGCTACTTTATCTCAAATGCAAAAGGAACAGGAGAAGCAGACTCAACTTTTGGCCCAGCTAGTGGCAGCTCAAGGACTCCCAGTTGTCTCTCTTGATGATAACAAAAAGGGGGAGAAATCTCAGGAGCTAACCATTCAAATCACAAAGGTGCTGGTCCCAGCCATCACATTGCCACAGGAGCCACTAGCAATGGGGGAGTTTGGAAAGAAGAATAAGGATAGCATTGACTTGATCCAGGAAGCTTCTATGAGGATACAACTTGCAGAACAGATCAAAGATCATTGGTCCAACATAGAAGCAAGGTTCAAGAAAATTACTGAATCTTCAAAGACAGATCAGCCATCAACAAATGCAATGGTGACTGTACAAGTGGAGCCACAGTTCAAGAGCTCTTATGCTATAGAGCCCCTTCTACATGGAGTCATTCTAGGACCAAGAAAGGAGAAAGGACAAACTTCATGCATTAGGGATGTGGAAGAAGCTACATTACAAAGAAGCTTATCTCCCAAGTCTCCTGCTAAACCAAAAGGCAAAAACATAGCAAGAACTTTCTATCCTGCACCTTATCCAGATGAGCACAAGCTACTTGGACTTCTCATCACAAAAAGCAAGGAAAGCAATGATTATGAGATAAGGAAACAAAGGGCAATTGTCTACAGGAATGGACAAGAAATTTGTGTTTGGGCTGGTCACCCAAACTTTGCTGAAGCTAAAGCTGAAGAATCAGAAAGAGCAGCAATGCAAGCTCTTGCAGTTGCTCAATCTCTTGATGAAGAAGAAAGACAGCAAGAAGAAAAAGCCCAAGAGGAAAGGAGTGAAAAGAAGAGTACAAGGCAACCAAAGGCAAGGGCTAGAAGAAACATAACCTTTGAAAATGATGACTCTCAGAGTATTGCATCAGACTCTTCTGTACCTCCAACAATTCCTGATCCATCTTTAAAGTTAGCCTGTGATCCCAAACATCTTGTTAATTATCATGATCAGCCAATTGAGCCAAAGGAAGAGCCAATTGAGCTTGATGAGGCTAATTTTCCTAAATTCCTTTTTGAGATGGATCCAAAGAAGAAATTGAAGCAAAGGGCTGTCAAGGCAAAGCCAGTATTTGTGAGAAAGCCACAACCTCAAAAACCCCCTTAAAATCCAGAGGACTGCATGTACATTGCTGACATCAGGGAAGAATCCAGTTTGCATCTTGATTTAGACAACCTGGTGGAAGTAAGGGGCATTGCAGCTTCTCAGAAGCTACCTGAAAGATTGGTTTTCACATACAAGGGTGGTAGAGAACAAATTTGGCCTCTCTACAGAATTCTAGGAGAAGACTACCAAACACTACTCACAGTGTTTAGATGCTTGAAGAAAGACTTTGGCTTCACCAAAACAGCCAAGTCTGAGGTGGTCTCCAAAATATGTCAAATAAAGGCTAGCTGGAACAAGCCTGAGGCTCTTCCCAGGATGCTAAGAGTGCCCTCAACAGGAAAGAAGATCCATCTTCAACCTTTCTGGATGATGGAATTCAAGGACAAGGACAACTGCAGAAGGTTCTTCAGGATGGAAGACCAGCTGGACAAGGCATCTAATCAGACTCTAAGGTTTATGCAATCCAAGCTTGGTGATCAAGATGAAGAAGAGAAGATCTTTTACAGAAGGCTACAGGTCCAGATTGAGGAGAACAACTCTAGGAGAGGGAAGAAGACTATGCCCCAAAGAAGACAAAGATGAATTATTTGCTCAGTCTAGAGGAGCACATTTGGGCATTAGTCTTGTAAGTCTAGCTTTATTTCTAAAACTTTATGAAGCTCAATACAATTTTTACTTTTATCATGTGTAATATGCCTGAGTGTTTTTGTTATCATCAAGGCTCTTGATTTATGGCTGTTATTCTATCAGTCATAAATTGGGGGAGATTGTTAGGAATATGTTGTTCTTGATGATAATGATAAAAACACTTAGTAGATTTTGTATTAAGTTCTTTTGTAACTGTCAACGAAATAGCATGCTTTGCAGTGTTTCGTTGACAGGAAGCTCATCAACGAAATGAGTGTTGTAGCAATTGCATTGTACAATACTTCACAGTATGATAGGCATTTTGTTGTATGTATCAGATAGGTTTTCTAAGTCATGTTGACTAAGTACTAGATAGGCAAAATAGGTTGGTTAATTGTACATATATTATGCCTTGTAATTTTGCCTAAGTGAAGACATGTCAACGGTATGAAGATTACTCTGTCAACGGTATGGAGTTTACCCATCAACGAAACAAGGGAAACACCATCAACGAAATGGAGAATAAAGCTATCAACGAAACACATCTCCATGCCATCAACGAATCATTATTGCTTTTCTATATAATTGACAAAGTGATAGTGACAGGTTCCTGGCAGATCAAAAAGGAGATGTGGAAGTGTACTTTGCATTGGAAACCATTAACATGGACATGGGGAATAAGGAAACATCCCAGTTTCCAATTGGGCTCTTGGGAGTGATCATAATAAGCATGAAGACAAAAGCAAGGATCTCCAAGGACCACTGGACAAAGGGATGAAAAGCAAACTATTGGCGGTTACTCATTGTACTTTTAGTGTAGCCAAAAATAGGGTTGTAAACTTGGGTTTATATAACCAAGTGTAGCAGTTACTTTAAGAGTGTGAAGAAAAACAAAGAGTTTGTATTAGCTATCTTTGAGAGCATTTTTCTTCTCAACAACCTTGTAACTGAGCAGCTGTGTACATTTGTATCACAGATTATTTCCGCAATAAAAACACTTCAGTTGGATCATCAAACAATCCAACTGAATTATTTATATCTTGTGTTTTTATTTATTCAGTTCAGTTTAATTTTATAAAGTATTTTTAAGTTAAAGAAATATCAAGAATTGTATTCAACCCCCCCTTCTACAATTCTGTTAGGTCATTTGGGATTAACAAAGAGCCTTATTGGAAATTGGAATGTTTCCTTATTTCCAGTAACCACTTTGATGGCTTCCAATGCAAAGTACACTTCCATATCTCCTTTTAGATCTATTCAGTAAACTGTCACTATCACTTTGTCAACTGTTCAAAAAGCAACATTGATTCGTTGATAGCAAGGAGATGTGTTTCGTTGATAGCTTCATTCTTCATTCCGTTGATGGTGTTTCCCTCGTTTCGTTGATGGGTAAACTCCATACCGTTGACAGAGTAATCTTCATACCGTTGACATGTCTTCACTTAAGCAGAATTACAAGGCATAACATATTTACAATTAACCAACCTATTTTGCCTATCTAGTACATAGTCAACATGACTTAGAAAACCTATCTAAAACATATAATAGAATGCCTATCATACTGTGAAGTATTGTACAATGCAATTGCTACAACACTCATTTCGTTGATGAGCTTCCTGTCAACGAAACACTGCAAAGCATGCTATTTCGTTGACAGCTACAAAATTGACTTTACACAAATTCTACTAAGTGTTTTATGTTTATCATCAAGAACAACATATTCCTAACAATCTCCCCCAATTTATGACTGATAGAATAACAGCCATAAATCAAGAGACTTGATGATAACAAAAACACTCGGATACATCATAAATTACAAAAGTAGAAAATGTATTAAGCTTCAAAACTTTATAGACAAAATACAAGACTTACAAGACTAATGCCCACAAGTGCTCCTCTAGTCTGAGCAAATGTTTCATCTGTGACTTCTTTGTGGCATAGTCTTCTTCCCTCTCTTGGAGTTGTTTTCCTCAATCTGGACCTGTAGCCTTCTGTAGAAGATTTTCTCCTCTTCATCTTGATCACCAAGCTTGGATTGCATCAGCTTTAGAGTTTGATTAGATGCCTTCTCCAGCTGGTCTTCCATTCTGAAGAATCTTCTGCAATTGTCCTTGTCCTTAAACTCCATCATCCAATAAGGTTGAAGATGGATTTTCTTTCCTGTTGAGGGAACTCTAAGTATTCTGGGAAGAGCCTCAGGCTTGTTCCAGCTAGCCTTTAACTGACAGATTTTGGAGACTACCTCAGACTTGGCTGTTTTGGTGAAACCAAAGTCCTTTTTCAAGCATCTAAACACTGAGAGTAGTGTTTGATAGTCTTCTCCTAAAATTCTGTAGAGAGGCCACACTTGTTCTCTACCACCCTTGAATGTGAACACTAGTCTTTCAGGCAACTTTTGAGAAGCTGCAATTCCCCTTACTTCCACCAGGTTGTCTAGGTCAAGATGTAGACTGGATTCTTCCCTGATGTCAGCAATGTACATGCAGTCCTCTGGGTTTGCTGGGGGTTTCTGAGATTGTGGCTTTCTCACAAAAACAGGCTTTGCTTTGACAGACCTCTTCTTTGTCTTCATTGGTTGGTCCTTCTCTAACAGGAACTTTGGAAAGTATGCCTCATCAAACTCAATTGGCTCTTCCTTTGGCTCAATTGGCTGATTGTGAAAATTGACAAGATGATCAGGATCACTATCTAACTTTACCTCAAAAACTGGATTAGCAATTGTTGGAGGTGCAATAGGTATAGAAGAGTCTGATGCAGTACTCTGAGAATCAGCATTCTCAAAGGCTATGTTTCTCCTAGCTCTCTCTTTGGGTTGCCTTGTGCTCTTCTTTGAACTCCTTTCCTCTCTAGTGCTCTCCTCTTGCTTCCTTTCTTCTTCATCTAGAGCTTGAGCTACTGCAAGAGCTTGCATAGCTGCTCTTTCTGATTCCTCAGCCTTGGCTTCAGCAAAGTTTGGATGACCAGCCCAAACACAGATTTGTTGTCCATTCCTGTAGACAATTGCCCTTTGCTTCCTTATCTCATAATCATTGCTTTCCTTGCTTTTTGTGATGAGTGGACCAAGAAGCTTGTGCTCATCTGGATAAGGTGCAGGATAGAAAGTCCTTGCTATGTTTTTGCCCTTTGGTTTAGCAGGGGACTTGGGAGATAGGCTTCTTTGAATTGTAGCTTGTTCCACATCCCTAATGCATGAAGTTTGTCCTTTTTCCTTCCTTGGTCCTTGAGTGACTCCATGTAGAAGGGGCTCTTGGTGATAGAAAGAATTTGTCTGTGGCTCCCATTCCGTTGATGCTAGTACCATGGCATTCGTTGATGGCTGTTCCGTTGATGGATTTGAGTCCTTATTTTCAGTAATCTTTTTGAACTTTGCTTCTATGTTGGACCAATGTTCTTTGATTTGTTCTGCAAGTCTCATCCTCATAGAAGCTTCTTGTATAAGGTCAATACCATCCTTTTGCTGCTTTCCAAGCTCCCCCATTGCTAATGGCTCCTTTGGTAGGGAAATGGCTGGGACCATAACCTTGGTAATCTGAATGTTTAGCTCCTTAGATTTCTCCCCCTTTTTGTTATCATCAAAAGAGATGGCTGGGAGTCCTTGAGCTGCCACTAGCTGGGCCAATAGTTGAGTTTGTTTCTCCTGTTCCTTTTGCATCTGTGATAGAGTAGCTTCCACCTTGTCCACTCTAGAAGAGAGAGTCTTCAAGGAGGAATCCACTTCAGGTTCTTTAGAGAAAAACCTGTGCATCCTGGACACAGTGAGAAGAGGAAGCTTTTCATCTAGCCTCCTATCATTAGCAGCCCTAAGGTTGCTGATTGAATCCTTGATCTCTGTAGCCTCAATCCTTGTCTGCAACATTTGTAGCCTTTGAATTTCCAGAGAATCCATTATGGCTTTGTAGAATTTCTTGTCCCTTGCTTCTGCAGACTCATGAGCTAGATATGCTTCATTGTACTGCCTTGTGATAGCAGCATCCAAATTGCTTCTACCATGCATATCTTGAGAAAGCCAGTTTGGTGTAGGAGGCACCACAGAAGTCCCAGTCTGTGCAGTAGTGGCCACCTGTAGAGTGTCACCAAAGCTATCCTCATTATCAGAAAAATCAAATTCTCCACTTGCTTCAGCTCCTGGAGGTAGATTGGTCAAGGCATCCTTTGCTCTTTGCATTGATGCAGTTGTGTGAATTAGTTGGAGTGACCTCTCTGCCTCCACATTGCCCTGTTGAGCCAAAATTTGATAGGCTGACACAGGATGAGTAAAGGTCTCAGGATCCAGGGAAATACTATCCAGAGTTTGCTGATAAACCTCTTGGAAAGTAAGTTCCCTTTCTCCCTCACTGACCTCCATTAACTCATTAGCAATGGCTGCTTCCATCCTTATTTCTCCTGTAGTCCCTTCTCTCTCTCCACTCTGTTCTTGCATCATGGGCTCCCCATGGCTCACACCTCTCACACCCTCACCTTCACCTTCTAAGGTGGAACTCTCAATCTCTCCTTTTGCCTGGCTGGAAGAAATAGCCAGCCTCTCACTCACATTCTCTCCTTTTGCCTGGCTGCAAGCCAGCCTCTCAGTTTCACTCCCTCTCAGTCCTAGAAGTGTCTCAACTACGACTAGATCATCTGCACTAGTTGTGGGAACAACTTGATTTTCAATTAAAGGTGCAGAGTGAACTATCAACGGAATGGTAGTTTGAACTGTCAACGGTATGGATACCGTTGATGGAGAGACACTTGTCAACGAAATAGACTGTTTCGTTGATGAAGTCAAGAAAGCACTTTGAGAATGAGAAATTACAGTAGAGTCTGTGGTGATTGATTTTAAAGATTGGTCCACAGATCCCCTTGCAATTTCAGGAAAAATTGGTTGATGGCCCAACAAATCACTTAGCAAGTGATGGCCATCAGCGTCAGAGTGGGGCTTCTCCAAGATTAGAGTTGGAGAATCAGGAATAGATGTTTGGATCATGTCCACATCCAAAGATTGAGTTGGTGAATTTGATGGAGATAATTCAAGATTGATGTTTAGAGAATGGGACTGTAACCCCAGAGTAATGATAGGGGTTACATCAAACTGAATTTGAGAAACTGGAAGTGTTGCTTCCAGTGTGTGTGCACCCTGTGTACCCTTGGACTTTTGCTTCACTCTCCTTTGGTATTGGGAAAATGTAGACTTTGGGCTTGAAGTGTCCCTTACCCTTTTGGACTGTGCTCTAGGAGGAGAGCTTGTTTCAATAATCACATCCTTTTGGGAGGATGCAATTAGACTTGTGTTTAAATCCATGTTACTCATTGTGCCTTGTTGGGAAGACACAATGGGGCTTGGCTGGTACACACTAACCTGTCCTTCCTTATCCTTGGGGTTTCTTTGATGTTCACCCCTTCCCTCACCTCTCACAACTCCAGACTCACTCCCCTTAGGTTGTGTGGTAGTTTTTACAACAGGTGCCTTTTGAGAAGCACCTGAGGTTGGCTTGGAGGTTTTCTTTGATTTTGGTTTTGTTGCTAGGGTAGGAGCCTGTTGGGTCACAGCTACAGACTCCATAGCAACATTGGAAGGTAAAACAGTAGAGGTGTTAGCTACACTAACAGGGATAGTAGTAGTTACCTCAATGATTGGCAGATACACCACTGGAACATCACCATTGTGGTTCAGCCTCAGTATGTCTGTCAATACTCTCTTTTCTTGCACAAAGCACTCAAACCTGGCATTAGGGTTAGAGATAACTAATGGTGCTGGACTAACATGGTTAGCCAACATCATCAGAAACCTAGCATAATAGATATTTTTCTTCCTATTTGCTTTGTCACCCAACTTAGCACCAATTTCATACATAAGTTGGGTGCTAAAGTTGTGATATCTATCATTTAGAAGCATGGTTAGGAGAATTAACATAGAGTTAGTTAATGCATCAAAATTACTAATCTTTCCAGAAAAGACCTTAATGAATGCATCAGCTAAATAACTGTATTCCCTAACCAAACCTCTCCTAATTATTCTACCCAGATTATCAGTAGGCAAAGAGTAGTTTATAGAATTTAGCATGGTAGTTATTTCAGTGTTAGTAGGCAAAGCATCACAGTTATTATCAGGAATATGTAAACATGCTTGCAAAACATCAGAATTAACTATGTACTCATTACCTTGAAGAGTGAATTTTAGTGTGCAGTGTGTTCCACTATACTCACATGAGGTCCAAATTTCCTCGATTATCTCATTGTAGAGTGGTGTAGAGTGAAACATTGCATAGCTCAACTTGCAATTCTTCATGAAATCCATCATTTTGAAGAACAGTCTGTTCGGGTTTTCCTTGACAACAAAAGGGATGGAGTTGTTCTTCTCATAGATGAACCCTCCAGCAGACATAAGCTTGACTATAGGTGCCATTGTTGATTAAAGGAAAGCTTCGAACTGAATTGCTTGTTAGAGAGAAGAAGAGAGAAAAAGCCTTTGGAATTTTTGAGAACAGGTAAAAAGAAATAATGAAAATAAAATTTCTTAAATACTCCCCCAAAAATTCTCAGAAAATGAATTCAATAATAAATGTAAATTACTGGATTGGCTTAAAAATATAACCGTTACTCTTAAAGTATTACCATGATTTATACTTACAGGGGTGTATGCATAGATCGTGGTAAAAGACGTGTCAATTTTTCAACGGTTCAGATTAAAAGCGCTTTATATCAACGAATCAGAATTGGGCGTTTAAGGTCCCGTCTATTTCGTTGATAAAACTGCGTTTCGTTGATACAAAAGAACTATCAACGAAACACCCAGAAAAAGTGCTAAGACTGTCAACGAAATGGTGCATTCCGTTGGCATAGTAATTTTGACTTAGACAAAATTTTACCTTTTCCTGAGAAAATTAATTCACAGAAAAACATAGCAAATTTCTGGCTGCATTTTAACTTGCAAATATCTCAAAAATAATTAAGAGAAATTTAGCATACCTAGCTCACTTACTAATCTTGAGAATGTTGATTCATCAAGTGGCTTGGTAAAGATGTCTGCAAGTTGTTGTTCACTTGGAACAAAATGTAACTCCACAGTACCATTCATAACATGTTCTCTAATGAAATGGTACTTGATGTCAATGTGCTTGGTTCTTGAATGCTGCACTGGATTCTCAGTAATGGCAATGGCACTAGTGTTGTCACAGAAAATAGGAATTTTCTCAACTCTTAATCCATAATCAAGTAGTTGGTTTTTCATCCATAAAATCTGTGCACAACAACTTCCAGCTGCAATATACTCAGCCTCAGCTGTGGAGGTAGAAACTGAGTTTTGTTTCTTGCTGAACCATGACACAAGCTTGTTTCCTAGGAATTGACAGGTTCCAGTTGTACTTTTCCTGTCAATTTTACATCCTGCAAAATCTGCATCTGAATAACCAATTAGTTCAAAACCAGATTCTCTAGGATACCAAATGCCAAGGTTTGGTGTTCCTTTGAGATATCTGAAAATTCTTTTAATAGCAACTAAATGGGATTCTCTAGGATCAGCCTGAAATCTAGCACAAAGACATGTAGCAAACATAATATCAGGTCTACTAGCTGTTAAATATAAAAGTGAGCCTACCATGCCTCTGTAACTTGAAATGTCCACAGATTTTTCCTTAGTATTCAATTCAAGTTTGGTGGCAGTAGGCATGGGAGTTTTGGCAGGAGAGCATTCCATTAGGTTAAACTTCTTTAATAAATCATGAATGTATTTTGTTTGACTAATGAAAATGCCTTCATTAACTTGCTTTACTTGAAGACCAAGAAAGTAAGTTAATTCTCCCATCATGCTCATTTCATACTTACTTTGCATAAGCTTGGCAAACTTTTGACAAAGTTTCACATCTGTAGACCCAAAGATTATATCATCTACATAAATTTGAACAAGTAAAGTAGAGCCATTTACAACCCTGTGAAAAAGAGTTTTATCTACAGTACCTCTAGTGAAATGATTCTCAAGGAGGAACTGTGAGAGAGTGTCATACCAGGCTCTAGGTGCTTGTTTCAAACCATAGAGTGCTTTGAGAAGGAAGTACACATAGTCTGGAAAATCATCATCTTCAAAACCAGGAGGTTGACTTACATACACCTCCTCTTCCAATTCCCCATTCAGAAAAGCACTCTTCACATCCATTTGATAGACCTTGAAATTGGCATGGGCTGCATAGGCTAGGAAAATCCTTATTGCTTCTAGTCTTGCAACAGGAGCAAAGGTTTCATCAAAATCAATTCCCTCTTCCTGTGAGTAGCCTTTTGCAACCAGTCTAGCTTTGTTCCTTGTGACTATGCCATTTTCATCCATCTTGTTTCTGAACACCCACTTTGTGCCTATAACACTCCTGTCATTAGGCCTGGGCACCAGCTTCCAAACATTGTTTCTCTCAAATTGGTTTAGCTCTTCTTGCATGGCTAAAACCCAATCTGGATCTAGAAGTGCATCCTCAACTTTCTTTGGCTCATCTTGAGACAGAAAGCTACTATATAGACATTCTTCTTGAGTTGCTCTTCTAGTTTGGACTTTTGAAGAAACATCACCTATAATAAGTTCAAAGGGATGATCTTTAGTCCATTTTCTTGAGGGAGGTAGATTTGCTCTTGAAGACGTAGCTTCATGATCATGATTGCCTTGATTGGATATTTGTCCTTGAGAAACTCCCCCTGAGTTTGTTGTCCCTAAGTGATCACTTCTAGAAGTATTCCTATGACTATCAACGGTATGACCGTTTTGGCTGTCAACGAAACGCTCATTCTGACTGTCAACGAATCCACCATCATGACTGTCAACGAAATGACCATTTGGCCTACTAGCAGCTATTCTTTTCAATCTTAATGCATCAATTTTATCTTCACTGCTGCTTTCATCTGTGCTAGATACAACAACTTTAGGCTGTTTCTCAGTAGCCTTATCATGATTCACTTGATCTCCTTCCTCATTTTCAAAAGAAAGACTTTCATGGAAACCTTCATCACAGAGACCTTGGATTTTGAGATCATCAAAAACAACATGTACAGATTCCATAACAATGTTGATTCTGAGATTATAGACTCTGTAAGCTTTCCCTGCTGCATATCCCACAAATATTGCTTCATCTGCCTTTGCTTCAAATTTCCCCAAATGCTCAGCTTGATTTCTCAGAACAAAGCACTTGCATCCAAAGACATGAAGAAAATCCAATAGTGGCTTCTTTCTTTTGAGTAACTGATAAGGGGTCATTCCTTTGGCCTGATTAATCAAAGAAATATTTTGAGTAAAGCAAGCTGTGTTAACTGCCTCAGCCCAAAAATATGTAGGTAACTTTGATTCATCTAGCATTGTCCTTGCAGCTTCAATAAGTGTTCTGTTTTTCCTTTCAACTACACCATTTTGCTGTGGTGTTCTTGCTGCTGAAAACTCATGCAAAATACCATTTTCTTCACAGAACACCTTCATGCTTGAATTCTTGAATTCTGTCCCATTGTCACTCCTAATCCTTCTTACTTTGAAATCAGGATGATTGCTTACCATCTTGATGTGATTGATAATGATTTCACTTGCCTCATCTTTAGAGTGCAAAAAGAAAGTCCATGTAAATCTAGAAAAATCATCAACAATCACAAGACAGTATTTCTTCTTTGAGATGGACATAACATTTACAGGGCCAAATAGGTCCATATGAAGTAATTCAAGCTGCTGGACAATTGATGACTCTGTCTTGCTTTTGAATGATGCCTTCTTCTGTTTTCCCTTTTGACAGGCATCACACAAACCATCCTTGGAGAACTCCACTTGTGGAATTCCTCTAGCAAGATCTTTCCTCACCAAATCATTCATAACTTTGAAATTCAGATGGGATAATTTCTTGTGCCATAACCAACTTTCATCCTTGCTTGCCTTGCTGAAAAGACAAGTGATGGTGTCTGAACTTGTGCTACTAAAGTCAGCAATGTACACATTCCCCCTTCTGAATCCAGTCATTACCACATTGTTGTTTCCTCCTTTAGAAACAACACAGGCTTCTCTAGAAAAAGTAACTAAAAATCCTTTGTCACAAAGTTGGCTGATACTAAGCAAGTTGTGCTTAAGACCATCCACCAATGCAACCTCATCTATGATGACATTCTCTTTTGAAATCAAGCCATATCCCTTTGTGTAGCCTTTGCTGTCATCTCCAAAAGCAATACAAGGGCCAGCTCTTTCCTGAAACTCTGTGAGCAGGGTAGAATCACCAGTCATGTGTCTTGAACAACCACTATCCAAGTACCAAAGATTCCTTTTGTCTCCCTGCACACAATAAAACCAAATCAAGTCGATTTTGGTACCCAAGTTTCCTTGGGTCCTGTCTTGTTAGCCTTTGCATTCCCTTTTGTACCATTTTTCACTTTGGGCTCAGATTGATTCAAATCAATCTTTACCCTTGGTGTTGATTTCTGAGGGTTGCTCATATTTTCATTCATAGCATGCATAGTTGGAGGAACAATCATGTTATTCATGTTCCATGGCATTTGTGGCATGTTAAACATATTCATGTAAGGATTAGACACAAATGGCATGCTAGCATATGGATTCTGAAATTGTGCATATGGAGCAAACATGTTAGGCATAACAGGCATTGTAGGCATGGAACTGTTCATTGCAGGCTTGGGCATTTTCACATTAGGAGTTTTCTTAACAGATTTGCAGTTAGTAGACAAATGACTAACACTTCCACAATTAACACATGTCTTTCTAGGAGCATATTTATCAGGTGTGTAATTGTTGTGTTTGTTAATTCCTACTTTGCCATTCCTGTTATTCTTTTTATTTCCCTTAGCCTCATTATGAACTTTCTCTACCTTGTCTTTCAATTGCTTGTTAGACAAGTGACCTACATTAGCTCTCTCAACAGGCTTCTCAATTTTCTTTAAAATACTAGACTCACCTTGAACAAAGTTCTTGGTGACAGGACCATACTTGTCATTAAGTCTAGTGAGTTTATCTTTTCTTTTGTCTGTCAACGAAACAGCCTGATCGGTTGATGGTTCATGTGTCAACGAAACATTGCATTCCGTTGACATATCAACCTTCAACAAATGATTATTGTTGTTTGTTGACTCTGTTTCCTATTCTAAGGTTTCACCAACATACCCTAGCTTCTCTTTGTTCCTTTCCCATGATTGCTCACAGAAGGATTCCACGCCTTGAACATTAATTATGTTGGCAGCAACATTCCTGGCATCCTTCCATTTTGCAATCACACTTTGTTCTATCTCAAGTTGTGTTCTAAGAATTTCTTCCCTTTGTAACACGTTCTCAAGTTCCTTCTTAGCATCCCTACTAACACATCTCATTTTCTCAAATTCAATGAGCTGTGCTTCTAACATTGCATTCCTATCACTTAAGAGCAGATTGGTCTCTTTTATTCTTGAATTCTCTTTAGTAAGTGATTTAAGAGTAACACGCAAATTATATAATACAGTAGACATTTCATTTACTGCATTGTCGCATTCCTCTTTAGAAAGCTCAGAAAGATTAGTAATTGTTACCTGGTTGCTTGAGGAACTTGCTTCCTGCTCATGATTGTCAGCCATAAGAGCCAAGTTGACATACTCAACATCATCATCAGAATCTTCACCATTACCAGCCCAATCATACTCCTGAGAAATGAAAGCCTTTTCTTTTTGTTTGAGAAGTTCAAAGTATTTCTTTTTATAATCAACAGGCTCAAATTTCCTGTTGCCCTTCTCAACCTTGGGCTTTCTGCAGTCTCCAGCAAAGTGACCAAGCATTCCACAATTGAAACATTTTGACTTAGACTTTTCAATCCAGTTTGTTTTGCTAGGTTGAAAGTCTCTTCTTGGTGGCCTTGCTTCTGAGTTTCTTTTGAACTTGAACTTAGAGAATTTTCTAGACAGAAAAGCAATGTGTTCATCAATCTCATCTAAGTCTTCCAAGTTGGCTGGTTCTGATTCTTCTTCTTCTGTCATCTTGTCTTTACCCTTGCTAACATCACTCCTACAACTAGATCGACTAGTTGTGGCCTTTGCAGCTTCTTTATTGTCATCTTCAAGTTGGTTCACTGATGCAATCAATGCAATAGATCCACCCTTCTTCTGTACCTTTTCAATTTCTTCATCTTGCTCCATTTCCAGCTCATAAGTCTTCAAGGTTCCATAAAGCCTTTCAAGAGTGTAGTCTTTGTACTCTTGAGTGTTTCTGAGAGAAACAGTCATAGGCTTCCATTCTTTTGGAAGAGCTCTTAGAAATTTAAGGTTTGAATCCTTGGTTTGATAGATCCTCCCATACAACTTTTGTAAGACCCCAGATTTTGGGTAGAATTAAAACTTTTATTATATGTTGATGTAAATATGGATAGTGGCAATGACTTTGAGAATCAAGTTATGAAATGAATATGAATTTCGGTTTTCAAACATTTTGAGAATAGTAAGAATGGACTGAACATATAAATAAGAACAATCAATCTGGAAGATAAGAATACAATACTCCAGGGAAGGAAAGTATTTTTATGTCATCCAAATCAATATCGGGAATACATCCGACAACTCCGTAAACAAGATAGCGTACGCCCGAGAAATCACTAGAACGTTTTCTAAGTGCAAAGAGTAAAGAGAAAATAGATCAGGAATATTGGAACGGATTTTGATCCAAAGGATTATAGAAAAACCACTGATGAATAGTAACTCTTCATTTAAAAGTTTTTCAGACCACCCTATATGCGGGACGATATAATAAACTTTCAAGGTCGCATTAGTGATCTACGATGGAAATAAAAGAATGCAGAAGCTGTCAGAATCGGAAAAATAGCATTTTTCGTTTTCTCCGAAATTTCACCAAAAACGGACTAAATAATTATTATTTGAGGATATTTAAGGATTTAAATTATTAATTCTATGGATATGGATTTGATAAATGAATTAGAAGTATCGAGAACGATTTCGGTAAAATACCTCGATAGAACCCTCGAGAAACCTTGCGAGCGTTCTACGAAATTAAACGAACCAGAAAAGTTACTTTATCTCAACCAGTGCATGTGTGACAAGTGTCACAAGATGAAGACCCTTGAGCTATGACTCACCACTGATACAAATATCAGCATTATTGTTAGTTAACCAAGATAAGAAGAAAAGAAGAAAAGCAAGAGAAACACAAAGTCTCCCAAAACTGATCAGCTAGAGCACCCTCCAAAGAAAAATCCATAACTCCATTTCCAACCATGATAAAATCACCAAACTTTAACCACAGCTTCTCCACTCCATGTATAACACTCGTTCAAAATTTCATGGAAATCCAAGGTGTTTAGCCTAGTCAAATATCCTCCCCAAGTTGAAGAATCCAAACTGCCATGATCTTGGCAGTTTCTGCACCGATTTTCAAATAGCCATAACTCCCTCGGTTCTCAATGGAATCATGTGTTCTTTATCTTGTTGGAAAGGTATTGAGATTCTCTACAACTTCTATTCAGGAGCCTAGTCCAGAAAAGCATGGTAAGGCCCTCGTGTTTCCAGTTCTTTCAAGAGGTGAATAGTAACTCCGAAATTACTAACTTGTTTTCTTGCTTTGTTCTTAAGGTTTAAGCATTATAAGGACTTGTTAAAGCTTGTTAAGTGATTATAAACCCTTGGTAGTGTTGATAGAGCTTCCAAGAAGGTAAAGCCCTAACCCACCCTTTGAGTTATTATGAGTTTTTGATGTGGTTTTGATGTTACATAAAGATTAGTGCTTAATAAGAACATCCTTAGATATTTGGATTTGTTTTGAGGTGTAAAATGATGGGTGATTGATTTTAGTCTCACCACTGGAATTAGAGATGTAAAATGGATGTTTTTGAGATTGATGAAGTATGGGTTGCCTTGGTTGGTTATTTGGAGTGATCGTAAAATGGAAACGTTTGATTTATAGCCGTCGTAATGGCGAAATTTCTTTAACCTTACGAACCGAGCTTAACAGTTGATATAACCTTCTGACCTTACTTATTAACTGACCTATACTTGTATATCTTGAGTCATAGATCATTTTGGCGAAAGAATCGTAGCATTCCGACTTACGGTTTAGGCGTTATGATAAAAATCGTAAAAGCAGTTCGTAAACGTAAGTGTGAGTTCGTAACTTCAATGGAACCCCCTTATAATGAGATATTCGGTTAAGAATCTTGGTAATTAAATACTAGAGGTCATAATGAAGATATGAGAGAAGACCTCATATCAAAAAGATTATTTTTCGATTTTATAAAAATGTTCGAATCAAGGTTAAGTGCGAAGAAACCCCTTAGAGGAGCACTTGGTTCTAACCTTCAAAACCACTTGGTATAACCGGCAAACGAGATTCGATTCCTAAGGTGAACCTTCGACTTAAATATTTATCGAATAACATGGACTTAGTATGAGCCTAAAGTGAGTTATTAATGCCTTAGTTGTGTTTCGCTTACGTGTTTAAGCGTTGGATTATAGTGGATTATCCAAGGGATTAATCGTATGTTTTCGTTTGACTTTGTCTAGATTGTCCGGCATCGTCGCGAACCCCTATCACTTCTCGAGCATCAGGCAAGTTTACTAAACCTTACTCTATTATTCAGAGTATGTATATTTTCCTATGTTCAATACTTGTGTATTCCCAATTTATATACCAAATCTTTGTTGCAAGTATTGTGGCAAGTTTTCTAAATCTATACTTTGAAGTATTGACTATATATTACTGCTTTTGCCATGTGTGGAGTGATACAGTTTTGCGATACATGTTATATATAGAGTTTGATTTTGGTTTATATATGAGCTTTGAGATAAAGTAGTTATAAACCGGTGTACCTTGTAGCTCTAGAGATAAGAGCATACTTCTTATTTTCGACTCTAGACCGGGAGTCAGTATTTTGAGATATAGAGATAGCCGTGGAAACCCGGAGGGATTCCAGCGGCAGTGTACTAATTATTTTGAGGACTGCTATTATTAAACATTAATTATATTTCTAGAAAGTATTAACTACCTGGAAATGATTTGAGGAATGTTATTTGAATATTACCTCATTCGAAGGTTATTATTTGAAAATGATTTGGTGACTGGCTTATAAGCTAGATATGGGATATCGGTTATAAGCCAGGTTTTTATAAAGGCCCTAGGTTAAGGGCGTAAGATATTTCTTTAGATCAGAAACAATGATATTTTCTGTGTATATATTAAAGGTTATTTTCCGATAAAGATATCGGGCAACGGTTATTTAATCCTTATTTAGTTAAGGAATATTATTGTGAATATTCACCTGAGGATTTTCTAATGAATATTATGTTGAATAATCATTTGAAGAGTATTTATTTATTTAATGAATATTAATTATGAATATTCATTCGAGGATTAATTATCTATTTAATGAATATTACTTTTGAATATTCATTTGAGGCTTACTTATTCGAGGGTTAATTATGTATTTAATGAATATTAATTATTTATATTCATTTGAGGATTATGGACTTTAAGAATATTATTATTATTATCCATTCGAGGATTATTTATTATTTAATGAATATTATTTTGAATATTCATTTGAGGTTTACTTATTTGAGGAATATTATTTCGAATATTCATCTGAGGCTTATTTAATGAATATTATTTTCAAATATTCATTTGAGGATTACTTATTTAATGAATATTATTTTCAATATTCATTTAAGGTTTACTTGTTTAATAAATGTTAGTAAGTATTTTTAAATCAAAAAGAGGTTCCCAAAACATTGTTTTTCCATTTGAATCTGTCTTTTAAGAAGATTCAAATGCTCGCTCAACTATCAAAAATATGGGAAACCTGATTTAAGTAACTACTACTCTTTTTAAACTCTCAATTCAAAAACTGTCAAGGGACAGATATTTTCTTGGAGCAATTTAATTGCTGCCAGTCAAATATTGTGTTACCACCTCAATGATCGAGGGGTAAATTCATGGAACAAGTCGATATCCATTAACAAGCATAGCTTGGGAAATATTGGAGAATCTTCCTTTCCAACCTAGATATAACTACTTAGTGGAGTCGTATCAACAAGTGTTACACTTGGGGAAAGGAGGACGATCTTTACGTTTCAGAGTCATGGATTTCATCTGAACTAGGAGTGGTGTAAGTGGTCTAGTTGCGCGGACCCATCCAACTTTTATTGCCCCAAATGGGCCGGGAGGTCACAGTAAGGCGGTAGACAATGTCAGGCTGTCGTGATTCTTCCATCTACATGTAGAAAACTATTTGAGCGGTGCGACCTGCTACTGATCATAGCAAGGTTAGGCACAGCGGGCGCGGTAGCAACTCCGGTATTGGTTCATCATCCAATTTGGATATTCCTACAACATGTATTGGGATGAAAAACCAACCATGTTGGCAGGGGGTCGAAAGTGTTTGAAAATGAAGTGACAATAAATTCATGCAACTTCATCTTTTATTTATGAGTTATGACTCTGTGGATACCTTACATAACATGGGTTATGGTAAGGGAGTTGTTTATACTGAATCACCTTATAACTTCATCTTTTAAAATATGTGTTGATATTCTGCTTACATAGCAGATACTTTTGGTTTCCTTGAAACCTCATCTTTTATACTAGAACTTTGTTCATAGTTTGAATATCGAAAGTTTGCAGAAATATTATGGAAATGATATTTGAAGTACCATAATGGTACTGTTTTTGGGAATACATTCCGATAAGGATATAATTTCAGTATCGAGATATTTTGACAAATTATTGTCGTATACTCGCTTTATTCTGGGTTGAGTTAAAGGCAGAATTATGCCATACTTTCATTTCCTTGCTGAGCTATCGCTCACTCTTGCTATTGTTTTATATATATTATATAGCAGCGAAGCAGGATGCCAATGGGTCGGCACATACCTCGCAAGGCGTTTCCGTAAACAGTTTCTAGCAGTGATCCCGAGAGTAGTACGAACCAATTGAATCAGGCTACAGCTTTTGGTATTCAACTCATGTATAGACATGAATGGTATAAGAGGATTGTGAGCATCAGAAGGCTAAGTTGGTAATGTAACAATACTTAGAAATTTTATCAGTAACAGATTCAAAAGACATTTGGGTATTGTAATAAAAGTTATTTATTCCGCAATTGTTGTATTGTGTCGTTTCTGAGACTCTAACCTGTGTGTGTGTGTGAGTGTGAGACATATGTTCTGGGGTCATGAGCAGGTAAATTATGAATGGTGTGAGTATTACAGGTAAGGCAAGGAGTACATGGATTGTGACAACCCTAAATCCCTGACCCCGGATTTGGGGCTGTTACAGAGATGGTATCAGAGAGTTAGGTTACAGTCCTCAGAAACGATTGGAGATCAAGTCTTACAATACCCTTAATAATGATAAGAGCATCTAGAGCTCAAATTAAGTTCGCAGTCGAGTTAGAAGACATGACCCTGACTGTTTAAGATAAAGCCCGAGAAGGGACTTCTTCTGGGAAACCGTACTTAGGACTTCATGGTTGGTCACCTCGATTCGTATGAGTTATAGATTGATGGGATTCTGAGATACCAGACCCCGAGGCCTTCGAGTAGGCAATTGATGATGCGTTCCTTGAAATGGACGGAGACCCGATAAAGGAAGATCCATAGGAGGATCTAGAGGAAGATCCCATTGTGGGTCAAGGAAAGAATCTTGTAGAGGACGTGTTGATTGATAAAGATGTAGTATGTTACTTGAGGTCTAGTAATAAGACTGGGCGAACCTTCAAGGGATAAATAAGTGACGAGACGAGAGTTTAAGGATCGTTCATGATTCATCAAGAGGTATGACAAAGAAAATGGAGTAGAGTCTCCAAGGCAGAAGAGGCAGAGGCAGTATAGCCAGTATCAGTGGATTGATTCGACTTGAACGAAACCTGTTACTCGTAGTAAGTTATAGTTGCCCATAAGGAGGCAGCATATGTAAGAGCCAAGGTGTTCAGATTTTCACGAACGATTAGGGGTACTTAGTTGCCTAGAATAGTGTAAGGAATTGCTTTGACTATGAGGTTTCAATCCCCCACGACCAGCGATTCCACTGGAACTAGTGTCTATTACATCATTGAGGAATTTTATTATCTCAAGGAAAATTTTGGTTATATGTACCATGCAAATGTCATTGTAAGACAAGCACGCTAAGACGGAATCGAGAACAAGATTTACCACCCTCAGGAAACCGGGAAGGAATTATGAGGATAGAACCGAAAGGTCGGAAATCAGATCCGAGCATTACTAGTAGGTAAATAGATTGATCAAATTCCCCTGATTTTGGGAAGAAATTCAACAAATTTTGGCAAACCTTGTCTTTCTGATTACCAAAGGATGTCACCAAAGAGAGTGGAAACTAGAGCGAACCCTGTGGATTGGGTAAGATGGCCGCTATATGGGCTGGTGGACAGACCTTGATTGCTATAATTGATTGTAGAGATAAAATGGTGAAGTTGAGATTGAGCGGTAAATGCGAAATGTATTTAAGGACCAAGACGGACTGAGAAATTCCGGGATTGACTTAAATGAAAAGGCTATTGTGCCAAAAGTGTTAAGCTTATGTAGCGCCCGGGATTGATATGGGAGAAGGAATATTGGATATAAGGATGATTGAAATAGAGACCAGATTTAATCTTGTAGTTTCTAACGATCTTCCGGAGTACTGCCCAGTCGACATGTGGAATTTTCATTGCTACGGGCGACAACGGTATCGAAGTCTTCTTATAGAACCGAACGCTTACTTGAGAGGTTTGCGCCTAGTCGAATAGAATTCCCTGCGATTGCAAAGGTCGATGGTTGAATCCTTAACGACTATTATGAGTCGGCAATAACGTAGGTATCGAGCACCTTAGGGTGCGTGGAAAAGAAAAGCTTTGGAATTGAACGATTATCCATAAGAGGAGCCGACATAAAAGGCATCCGTAGAGACTTTGGTAGTACCCTCCCCATTTGAAAATTATGTGAGGTACCTCCCCAACCTATGATCTATCTTGACCTCTCTCCAAGAAAGAATTCTGATAAAGGGTATATTCCCTCTTCGAAGTTATTTTATAACACTTGTGTTAAATCATATTTAATTTCAATTGTGTTAGAGGCTGTCACGATGCCTACTTTCAAGTTTTTCAAAGCCCTGTCAAATGATGATATTCAAGCTTCCACTTTTCTTCAAATAATGAATAACCCTTGCTTGTTAAGTACCAGTATCTTCTTGGTTATTCTTTTCTTTGTATTTTCTTTGGAAACCGCACCTTTGGAATCTGTTCAATTTTAATCCAAGGTGTTCCTTTAAGAAATATTGTCGAAAGACGATAATCATTAAATTGATATCGAATTGCTTTCATACTTTTCAACTTCCACTGAGACGAACAACCCTATACTTATAGGGGCTACAAGGACTATCTGTCTATGTGATAGAAGTCTGATGGGACGCCATCACTTGTAAGTTGTGAAATACAAGAAGGCTAATTACCTTTAGTAATGTCTCAATCGAGGCACACAACGCTGAGTTCTTAGGATCATGTTGATCTCTCGGTAAATTCTTTTACCTCCCATAAGGTTATCTTAAAACTCATAACCTTATGATCACCAGTGTGTGACGTTTTCCTTGATATGAGAGCTGTCTTTTCAAGGCCCCATAATTTTTGTTATCCTTATTGAATTTCAAGGGGAGGCCAACCCAGTCAAATAAGTCAAAATTCGCTGATAGGAATTAGATTCGCAACGAAATCGCCTATGACATGAGCGAATCCCTAAGATGAATAAAATGTTAGTGATATATCAATGAAATTGGTTTATTCTCCCAAGGATATTATGATAATGGAAAGCGTGTCAATCGATATATGTGAAAGGAATAGCGATGCGCCGTGAACTCCAGTGACAACGGTGTTAGATAGATGCCCTATAATGGAATTGAGATTTTGGAGGATTTGTTTACGAATGGACACAACCTCTGGGTTAGCAAGATAAGTACTGGCGATGGAGTCAGAGGGAGCTGGTATTGTGGCTTGGGAGAGGTGCAACGTGTGTTGTTTTTAGAGGAATAATTTCCGGAAATATATGGAGACCCGGATGAAAATGAAAGTTAAAGAGTTAAAACAAGAAACCATGACTGTGACCGAGTACGAGGCCAAGTTTCCCGAATTATTGAGGTTTGTTTCGGAGTTTGTGAACACAGAATAAAAGAAAGCCAGTAGGTTTCAACCAGGGCTACCTCCAACAAGCAGCCCACTGTCAGGACCTTTAAATAGCAGGTGCCCTTCTGCACTGTTTAGATAGAGCTAATGCATTGTTGTATATCAAGATGTTGCATGACGATTAAACCTTAAGGCCGAGACACTGAGGGAATAATTACAAGTAGAAATAGCCAATCGAGGGATTTTCCCATAAGACTGGTACATCCAGGTTGTGAACTAGAAATATGAGGTCGACACTTTTGATAGACCTGATCCCTTTCAAGTTGGGAAAAGTGGATATTATAATAAGAATGGGTTGGTTGACACCCAATGGGGCCTAGACTGATTGTAAGGGAGAGAGAGTAATAAATAAAGAACGGAGACAGATTCAGAGATTCTTGAATATAGTTTAGACTAAGAAACTATTACGCCAGAGATACGAGGCTTAATTAGCTCTTATGGTTGACGCCAAGAAAAGAGGCACCAAGTATAGAGGAAACTACAATGGTTTTGAGAGATTTCACAAGATCTTAATGTGTTACCAAATATCGATTGGGATGACATGGGAATGAATACCGAGTATTCAGAGTATAGTGGGAATGAAAGAGTTAGTGACTCAGTTACAAGAGTTGTTGTATAAGGATATGATAAGACCCAGTGTACCACCGTGGAGAGCCCGGTGTTGTTGTAAGAGAGAAAATTTTTAGCACAAGATTATATATCGAACCTCGAGAGTTGTATGAGTTTGACATGGAGAATAGGTACCCTTGTAAATGATTGTTTGATCAGCGGAAGAACGCTGTGTATTTCCAATTTATTTAAGAACTGGGTATCACCAGTTGAAAGTTAAATCAGAGGATATGCCCAAGACTGCGATTCGTACTAGGAATAGACACTTCGAGTTTTCAGCGAAGTTATTTTGGGTTAACTAATGCACCCACAAATTTTATGGAATGTAATGAATTGGCTTTGAGTTACCCATGATAGTAGATAGCATGAGATGGAGAAATGGCTAGAACTGACCTAGGATTATGACTGTGAGATACACTACCATCCGGGGAAGGCCAATGTGGTGGCCGATACCCTTACTTTAAAATGAGACAGAGATGGATTCCGAATGATCGGGAATTAAAAGATGAGATTTTACACAATACCCAAGTTAGTCCAACAAACTAGAAAGACAAAAGATTTCACCAACAAGCGGCTAGTGACAACCAAGACAGACAGAGAAAGTATGCGGACTAAGCCGCGAGTATAAAGATAGTACTGCTACTGATAAGCTAAATGGCAAGTTGATGAATGGCAAGCAAGTTTATGCTGGTGTATTTCTGTGCAAACAATATGAGGTTAGAGATTCGTGATGCTAAAGGTATCTCCAGTGAAAGAATTAATGAGATTTGAAAAGAAAGGGAAGTGAGCCCGAGATTCATTGGGCCATCTGAGATTTAAGACGCGCCAGGAAGGTGGCCTACGAGCCAGCCTTACCCCCCCCCCCAAACTTGTAGAATGGTCATAACGGGGTTCATGTGTCAATGCTACGTCAGTACACTATAGATGCCCGACATATGTAGAGTGCGAGCACGTAGGCATACAACCAGACTTGACCTATGTGGAGCAACCAATGGAAATTATAGATCGAAAGGAACAAGTACTCCGAAACAAGGTCATCAAACTAGCCAGAGTGGTATGGAGGAATCATAATGTGGAAGAATCAACTTGGGAGCTAGAGAGCGAGATGCTAGAAAGATATCCCCATTTGTTTTCAGAGTGATTCCGGGACGGAATCCTTTTAAGGAGGGGAGACTGTAAGACCCCAGATTTTGGGTAGAATTAAAACTTTTATTATATGTTGATGTAAATATGGATAGTGGCAATGACTTTGAGAATCAAGTTATGAAATGAATATGAATTTCGGTTTTCAAACATTTTGAGAATAGTAAGAATGGACTGAACATATAAATAAGAACAATCAATCTGGAAGATAAGAATACAATACTCCAGGGAAGGAAAGTATTTTTATGTCATCCAAATCAATATCGGGAATACATCCGACAACTCCGTAAACAAGATAGCGTACGCCCGAGAAATCACTAGAACGTTTTCTAAGTGCAAAGAGTAAAGAGAAAATAGATCAGGAATATTGGAACGGATTTTGATCCAAAGGATTATAGAAAAACCACTGATGAATAGTAACTCTTCATTTAAAAGTTTTTCAGACCACCCTATATGCGGGACGATATAATAAACTTTCAAGGTCGCATTAGTGATCTACGATGGAAATAAAAGAATGCAGAAGCTGTCAGAATCGGAAAAATAGCATTTTTCGTTTTCTCCGAAATTTCACCAAAAACGGACTAAATAATTATTATTTGAGGATATTTAAGGATTTAAATTATTAATTCTATGGATATGGATTTGATAAATGAATTAGAAGTATCGAGAACGATTTCGGTAAAATACCTCGATAGAACCCTCGAGAAACCTTGCGAGCGTTCTACGAAATTAAACGAACCAGAAAAGTTACTTTATCTCAACCAGTGCATGTGTGACAAGTGTCACAAGATGAAGACCCTTGAGCTATGACTCACCACTGATACAAATATCAGCATTATTGTTAGTTAACCAAGATAAGAAGAAAAGAAGAAAAGCAAGAGAAACACAAAGTCTCCCAAAACTGATCAGCTAGAGCACCCTCCAAAGAAAAATCCATAACTCCATTTCCAACCATGATAAAATCACCAAACTTTAACCACAGCTTCTCCACTCCATGTATAACACTCGTTCAAAATTTCATGGCAATCCAAGGTGTTTAGCCTAGTCAAATATCCTCCCCAAGTTGAAGAATCCAAACTGCCATGATCTTGGCAGTTTCTGCACCGATTTTCAAATAGCCATAACTCCCTCGGTTCTCAATGGAATCATGTGTTCTTTATCTTGTTGGAAAGGTATTGAGATTCTCTACAACTTCTATTCAGGAGCCTAGTCCAGAAAAGCATGGTAAGGCCCTCGTGTTTCCAGTTCTTTCAAGAGGTGAATAGTAACTCCGAAATTACTAACTTGTTTTCTTGCTTTGTTCTTAAGGTTTAAGCATTATAAGGACTTGTTAAAGCTTGTTAAGTGATTATAAACCCTTGGTAGTGTTGATAGAGCTTCCAAGAAGGTAAAGCCCTAACCCACCCTTTGAGTTATTATGAGTTTTTGATGTGGTTTTGATGTTACATAAAGATTAGTGCTTAATAAGAACATCCTTAGATATTTGGATTTGTTTTGAGGTGTAAAATGATGGGTGATTGATTTTAGTCTCACCACTGGAATTAGAGATGTAAAATGGATGTTTTTGAGATTGATGAAGTATGGGTTGCCTTGGTTGGTTATTTGGAGTGATCGTAAAATGGAAACGTTTGATTTATAGCCGTCGTAATGGCGAAATTTCTTTAACCTTACGAACCGAGCTTAACAGTTGATATAACCTTCTGACCTTACTTATTAACTGACCTATACTTGTATATCTTGAGTCATAGATCATTTTGGCGAAAGAATCGTAGCATTCCGACTTACGGTTTAGGCGTTATGATAAAAATCGTAAAAGCAGTTCGTAAACGTAAGTGTGAGTTCGTAACTTCAATGGAACCCCCTTATAATGAGATATTCGGTTAAGAATCTTGGTAATTAAATACTAGAGGTCATAATGAAGATATGAGAGAAGACCTCATATCAAAAAGATTATTTTTCGATTTTATAAAAATGTTCGAATCAAGGTTAAGTGCGAAGAAACCCCTTAGAGGAGCACTTGGTTCTAACCTTCAAAACCACTTGGTATAACCGGCAAACGAGATTCGATTCCTAAGGTGAACCTTCGACTTAAATATTTATCGAATAACATGGACTTAGTATGAGCCTAAAGTGAGTTATTAATGCCTTAGTTGTGTTTCGCTTACGTGTTTAAGCGTTGGATTATAGTGGATTATCCAAGGGATTAATCGTATGTTTTCGTTTGACTTTGTCTAGATTGTCCGGCATCGTCGCGAACCCCTATCACTTCTCGAGCATCAGGCAAGTTTACTAAACCTTACTCTATTATTCAGAGTATGTATATTTTCCTATGTTCAATACTTGTGTATTCCCAATTTATATACCAAATCTTTGTTGCAAGTATTGTGGCAAGTTTTCTAAATCTATACTTTGAAGTATTGACTATATATTACTGCTTTTGCCATGTGTGGAGTGATACAGTTTTGCGATACATGTTATATATAGAGTTTGATTTTGGTTTATATATGAGCTTTGAGATAAAGTAGTTATAAACCGGTGTACCTTGTAGCTCTAGAGATAAGAGCATACTTCTTATTTTCGACTCTAGACCGGGAGTCAGTATTTTGAGATATAGAGATAGCCGTGGAAACCCGGAGGGATTCCAGCGGCAGTGTACTAATTATTTTGAGGACTGCTATTATTAAACATTAATTATATTTCTAGAAAGTATTAACTACCTGGAAATGATTTGAGGAATGTTATTTGAATATTACCTCATTCGAAGGTTATTATTTGAAAATGATTTGGTGACTGGCTTATAAGCTAGATATGGGATATCGGTTATAAGCCAGGTTTTTATAAAGGCCCTAGGTTAAGGGCGTAAGATATTTCTTTAGATCAGAAACAATGATATTTTCTGTGTATATATTAAAGGTTATTTTCCGATAAAGATATCGGGCAACGGTTATTTAATCCTTATTTAGTTAAGGAATATTATTGTGAATATTCACCTGAGGATTTTCTAATGAATATTATGTTGAATAATCATTTGAAGAGTATTTATTTATTTAATGAATATTAATTATGAATATTCATTCGAGGATTAATTATCTATTTAATGAATATTACTTTTGAATATTCATTTGAGGCTTACTTATTCGAGGGTTAATTATGTATTTAATGAATATTAATTATTTATATTCATTTGAGGATTATGGACTTTAAGAATATTATTATTATTATCCATTCGAGGATTATTTATTATTTAATGAATATTATTTTGAATATTCATTTGAGGTTTACTTATTTGAGGAATATTATTTCGAATATTCATCTGAGGCTTATTTAATGAATATTATTTTCAAATATTCATTTGAGGATTACTTATTTAATGAATATTATTTTCAATATTCATTTAAGGTTTACTTGTTTAATAAATGTTAGTAAGTATTTTTAAATCAAAAAGAGGTTCCCAAAACATTGTTTTTCCATTTGAATCTGTCTTTTAAGAAGATTCAAATGCTCGCTCAACTATCAAAAATATGGGAAACCTGATTTAAGTAACTACTACTCTTTTTAAACTCTCAATTCAAAAACTGTCAAGGGACAAATATTTTCTTGGAGCAATTTAATTGCTGCCAGTCAAATATTGTGTTACCACCTCAATGATCGAGGGGTAAATTCATGGAACAAGTCGATATCCATTAACAAGCATAGCTTGGGAAATATTGGAGAATCTTCCTTTCCAACCTAGATATAACTACTTAGTGGAGTCGTATCAACAAGTGTTACACTTGGGGAAAGGAGGACGATCTTTACGTTTCAGAGTCATGGATTTCATCTGAACTAGGAGTGGTGTAAGTGGTCTAGTTGCGCGGACCCATCCAACTTTTATTGCCCCAAATGGGCCGGGAGGTCACAGTAAGGCGGTAGACAATGTCAGGCTGTCGTGATTCTTCCATCTACATGTAGAAAACTATTTGAGCGGTGCGACCTGCTACTGATCATAGCAAGGTTAGGCACAGCGGGCGCGGTAGCAACTCCGGTATTGGTTCATCATCCAATTTGGATATTCCTACAACATGTATTGGGATGAAAAACCAACCATGTTGGCAGGGGGTCGAAAGTGTTTGAAAATGAAGTGACAATAAATTCATGCAACTTCATCTTTTATTTATGAGTTATGACTCTGTGGATACCTTACATAACATGGGTTATGGTAAGGGAGTTGTTTATACTGAATCACCTTATAACTTCATCTTTTAAAATATGTGTTGATATTCTGCTTACATAGCAGATACTTTTGGTTTCCTTGAAACCTCATCTTTTATACTAGAACTTTGTTCATAGTTTGAATATCGAAAGTTTGCAGAAATATTATGGAAATGATATTTGAAGTACCATAATGGTACTGTTTTTGGGAATACATTCCGATAAGGATATAATTTCAGTATCGAGATATTTTGACAAATTATTGTCGTATACTCGCTTTATTCTGGGTTGAGTTAAAGGCAGAATTATGCCATACTTTCATTTCCTTGCTGAGCTATCGCTCACTCTTGCTATTGTTTTATATATATTATATAGCAGCGAAGCAGGATGCCAATGGGTCGGCACATACCTCGCAAGGCGTTTCCGTAAACAGTTTCTAGCAGTGATCCCGAGAGTAGTACGAACCAATTGAATCAGGCTACAGCTTTTGGTATTCAACTCATGTATAGACATGAATGGTATAAGAGGATTGTGAGCATCAGAAGGCTAAGTTGGTAATGTAACAATACTTAGAAATTTTATCAGTAACAGATTCAAAAGACATTTGGGTATTGTAATAAAAGTTATTTATTCCGCAATTGTTGTATTGTGTCGTTTCTGAGACTCTAACCTGTGTGTGTGTGTGAGTGTGAGACATATGTTCTGGGGTCATGAGCAGGTAAATTATGAATGGTGTGAGTATTACAGGTAAGGCAAGGAGTACATGGATTGTGACAACCCTAAATCCCTGACCCCGGATTTGGGGCTGTTACAACTTTAATCCATTCAAAAGCTTTTGAAACCTACTGAACGTGTCATTTAGGGTTTCACCAGCTTTAAAATGAAAATGCTCATATTGTTGTATAAGGAGTTGCATTTTATTTTCCCTGACTTGCTCAGTTCCTTCACAGAGTGTTCTAACAGTATCCCATACTTCCTTAGAGGTTGTACAGTTGATAACATTGTCAAACATCTCTTGCTCCAAACCATTAAACAGAATGTTCATGGTCCTTTTGTCTTTATGGACTTCTGCAATATCTTCAACAGTCCATTCTGAGACAGTTTTTGGAATCTCTACATCAGGTGCATCATCTGGCAGTCCAACTCTAGAATCAACCTTCATGGGAACGTGTGGACCTTTCTCAATGCAGTCTACATACCTCTCATCCATAGACATGAGATGTAAATGCATCTTTACTTTCCAGTGAAAGTAATTGTCTTTATCAAGAACTGGTATCTTCACACCTGCATCCTTCTTCACCATGGTTTCTGTTTTTGGTCTTGATCTTTAAACTTCTTGTATGTTAGAAGCTCGCTCTGATACCAATTGTTATTCCCAAATGACCTAACAGAATTGTAGAAGGGGGGGGTTGAATACAATTCTTGATATTTTCTTGAAACTAAACACTTTATAAAATTAAACTGAACTGAATAAATAAAAACACAAGATATAAATAATTCAGTTGGATTGTTTGATGATCCAACTGAAGTGTTTTTATTGCGGAAATAATCTGTGATACAAAAGTACACAGCTGCTCAGTTACAATGTTGTAGAGAAGAATGCTCTCAAAAAAATAGCTAATACAATCTATTTGTTTTTCTTCTCTATTTCTAAAGTAACTGCTACACTTGGTTATATAATCCCAAGTTTACAATTCTACATTTGGTTAAACTAAAGAATAATAGTAGTAACCATCAGTAGCTTGCTTTTCATTCCTTTTGTCCAATGGTCCTTGGAGATCTTTGCTTTTGTCTTCATGCTCATTATAATCATTCCCAAGAGCCTTATTGGAAATTGGAATGTTTCCTTATTTCCAGTAACCACTTTGATGGCTTCCAATGCAAAGTACACTTCCATATCTCCTTTTAGATCTGTTCAGTAAACTGTCACTATCACTTTGTCAACTGTTCAAAAAGCAACATTGATTCGTTGATAGCAAGGAGATGTGTTTCGTTGATAGCTTCATTCTTCATTCCGTTGATGGTGTTTCCCTCGTTTCGTTGATGGGTAAACTCCATACCGTTGACAGAGTAATATTCATTCCGTTGACATGTCTTCACTTAAGCAGAATTACAAGGCATAACATATTTACAATTAACCAACCTGTTTTGCCTATCTAGTACATAGTCAACATGACTTAGAAAACCTATCTAAAACATATAATAGAATGCCTATCATACTGTGAAGTATTGTACAATGCAATTGCTACAACACTCATTTCGTTGATGAGCTTCCTGTCAACGAAACACTGCAAAGCATGCTATTTCGTTGACAGCTACAAAATTGACTTTACACAAATTCTACTAAGTGTTTTATGTTTATCATCAAGAACAACATATTCCTAACAGATAACAATGAAGAGAAGGATCAGCTTGCCAGAGTTTTCAAATCTAGTCTTGGAACTAACTTTGGTTCATCAAGCACATTCATGGCTGGCAAGGCTACTACTGGAAAGGACTTAAGACAAGACTTTTATGTTCCTTCTGAGATTGATCATGCTGAGCAGCTGAGAATGCAACAATGGGAAAATGAATGGTACAAGTCCCATGATTCTGTAAGCTATCCCTATGCATTGGATCATGCTTATAATGCTGCTAAGTTGATTCAGAATGAAGATTTGAAGAATCATTTGAAGGCTACTACTCTGTTATCCAAAAGCCTAAAACATGAAATAGATTCTGTCAAAGCTTCTACTGACAAAGTGAGGACTGACATTTCTCAGAGCTTTACAAAGGTGCCTACTGCTCTTCAACTCAGGGTAGTGGAATCCCAAGTTAAGTCAATCATTACTGAACAGTCTTCAATCAACAACAGGATTGATTCTCTTGATACAAAGGTAACTGACATTCAAACCTCTCTTGCCTTAATTTTGAATATATTGTCAAATACTGATGTCAAAAAGGGGGAGAAGGTAAGTCAGACAAAATGTACACCTGATCTAGTATTGAGGAATAATGATGATGATACTGGAAATGATGGTGGTGACAAAGTTCTACAAGGAGAAACCTCTGATGCTGCTGTTATGAAATCTACAATTCAAACTTTTCAAAGTCAAACAACGCAGTCAACTCATGTTTCTGATTCTGGAGTTAAGACAGTAAGGACATTAGTGCAATCTCAGATCCTGACGGAAGAACAAATCCTGACAGGTGATCAAATCCTGATGCCTGGTCATGAACAGACTCTTGCTACAATTCCTGAAGGTGATGAAGATGTGCTTATTGATAATCCTGAAGATGCATCAAATCTATTCCAGAAGTTCACTACAAAAGATGGTAGAATTGTTACTCTCTATCACACTAATAAAAGAGTTCAACAATTATTTGCAAGGAAAGCACTCTCTACAACAAGTGAAGAATATCCTGATCTCTCACATGAAGAATTCTTAAGTCAACAGAGAGAAATGATGGAAAGCTTTAATAACCCTGCTCCTGCTAGAGGAAGAGGAGGCAGAGGTAAGAGAGGTGCTAGAAGAGGTAGAAGAGGTTCTTCAACTCAAACAGTGCCTAGACAGACAAGGTCTAGAGGTTTATTAATTGAAGAAATTCCTGAAGCTTCACAAAATCTAATAGATCCTGTTATCAAGGATATCATTGAGAAGGAAGACAAGGAGTTTATTGAAGAAGAACCTGAATTGAGAAGAAGACCGAGACAATTAATTCTCTGCAATACAAATCAAATTGAAGATTCTAATCCTGATATTGTTCCTGACAATGTTCAAGATCCTGATGAATCTGAAATTCTGCAAGAGATTGATTTGTTAATCTTATCTACTGTGGTTGATTCTCACAACAAGGAAGTGGATGAAGAAGAAGAAGCCAGAAGAAGAGAAATCACAAGAAGAACAAATAGAGATTTCAATCTCTATGAACAAAGGCTTAAACTCTGAAACAGAAGATTGTGGAGAAATCCAAGCAGACAAGAATCTTTACTAGAAAGAAGCTATGCTTTTGAAAAAGAGAAAGATAAGAAGTGGAAACACATAAGTACACTGAGGTGTAACAGACCTATCAATTTTCAGAATGGAGGAATTATAACAAGTGCTTCAAGTGTTATTGATTTATCTGATATGGTTAGATCAAAAGAACTCTGGCTACGAATGTTTTCAAATTTGAGGCAATTGACAAGTAATTCAAGAGGAGGTATTGGACACAGGGATGCTGAATATCTGAATATGTCTTATGTTGATCCTTACTCTTTGACTGAAATTGGAGGTACTTTAACTTCTGAAAACCTGAACAATTTATTAGTTGTTGATATAGTTATAGATTGTCATGATGGTATTGAAAAGAAAGAAAAGCTTCTGTACTTCATGAAAGATGGTAGTGTGAAGATTCTGTCCATTCAAGATCTGCTGATGAAAACTACACAGGAACTGAAATATGTTCATTATCTTTTAAAATGGAAGAATGAAGTGTGCAAAGTATGGAGTGACATGATTTTGTCAACAATTAGAAGAAGACTGGATGGTTGTAGAAATTTTAATGGTAATTTTACTCCCATGTACTTAAATAAAAAAGGTCAAGATGTGGAAATGCAAAGGGGTACTGCTGTTAAAGAAGTGATTTTTGGCATGACACAACTTAATCTTAATCCTGATGGGAAGGAAAATGCTTATCTTTTGCTTAGAGAGCACAGTCTACAAAGAAGCTCCATTCAGAATCTCGGAGCAGCTATCTACCAGATTAATGAGGAAGATGAAGATCTCAGAAATCTTAAGGAAACACTGATTCAAATTCTTGAGGAAAAAGAAGAAAATTTGTTATCCAACTTCTTAAAGATGAATCTGTTCTATCAAAGAATCTAAATAGATAAGATGCTACTGTAGATACTTGTACATTTTGTATATATGTTTTTGACATCATTGAATCTAGGAATCTATACTTTATTTTACAAAGTATGAGATTGGGGGAGATTGTTAGATCAGGATTCAATGATCGTCAGGATCTAGACTCAACTGATCAGGATTGCTGACGTCATCAGTACAGCATGGTCATCAGTATTTGATCAAGTGTCAGTATCAGGATTATCATCAGGATGTATATCAGAACTGGGATCAGGATTGATCATCAGGACTGGAAGCTGATCAGGAATTCTACTTCGAGTCATATTTGGAGTCTAGTTAAATAAGGAAGATTATTTTGTCAGTTCCTGGTCTGTAGGAATGCAGCTATCGATTTAGGATATGTTTCAATCTTTGTAATTGATTAGGACTTATCTTGTAATTGATAGAGAAGCTGTGTAGTATATAAACACAGTTTAGGTTTCGATTTATATGGATCAAACACTCGAGTATTTTTGTAACATAGAAGCTCTCAAGAACATCAGAATTTCTTGAGAGAGTTTGTAACAGTTTTATATTAGATTTAATAAAGCTGTTATTATTCTTTCATATTTGTGATTCATATTTTATTAAGTCGAGAATCTTATACAATTGTATTCAACCCCCCTTCTACAATTGTTTATTACTGGGCAACACTTCAAAACCCTAATTCATTTTCAGAAAACTGTTTTTGGATTTTATTTTTAAAAATAATTCGAAAATAGTTTAAAATTTTATAAAAATCATATTTTTATTTTAAAAATACATTTTGAAATTCAGAAAATTCTGAAAAATTATAATTATTTATTTAAATTCTAAAACTGATTAAATTTAATTATTTTAATTATTTTTTATTAATAATTAATTTATTTAATTAATTGATTAATTTTATTAATCAGTTAATTCTTATTAATTAATTATTAATTAGGTTTAATTAATTATTTAAAAATAGTTTGAGTGTTTGAAAAGTGTCAATTAATTTTATATTAATTGATTTAATTGTTTTTAAATACTTATATTGGGATTAAAAATCCGATTTTTGATTTAAAAATTGTTTGTGACTTATTTAAATTCAAATAAGCCTCGAATATTGTTCTAAAAATATTTATAAGTGCTATATGGTTTATATGAGTTGAATAATGTGTTTTATAGTCCGTAAATGCCCGTACGAGGGCTAGTGTCTGAGTTTTAAAGTACCGTAAATTAGATCGGGCATTCGATAGGTACCCGATTACTTGTTTAAATTTGAAAATGGTTATGAGTGTATATCGAGGATGGAACGAGGATAGTTAGACTTACTATTATGAGTTGTTTATTATAGAATCGAGTTCCCGAAGCAAGGGAAAGGAGAAGGTAGGATAAGCGAGATAGTCCGAAGTCAGCTACGTAGACTAGACAAGTATCTGTATCTTTACTTGTTGATTCAATTGACATTGTTTCCTATGATTATGCATGTTACCACCAGAAAAATCTAGATTATTCAATCTTTACCCCGTATTTGAGCAACTGATGCTATTTCCTTGAATATTCCTAATTCTTTGATCTATCCACCATTATATTGAATATCAGAAACCTTCACCTTCAATTCAGTTTATATTGATGATAACCATTGATTACCTTCTTAAACGAGTACGTTGTACCGTTGAAACCATTCCAAATCTATTTCTCGAACTTCATTTGATATTGAGCAGTTGAAGCTCTTTTGCAACTATTATACCTTGTCATTGTGTACTTATCTTGTGATGCATATTATTTCTTATACTCTGTGATAGAATTGGCATGTTTTTAAAATGGACCAATAATGGTCGGACCATATTCATGGTCGGAATAATTTAAGGCCAAGATGGCCATGGATCCTAGTGGAGGACTTTGCTATAAGCAAGTCCGGGGTTGATGCGTGACTGATCAGCAGCTCAACCTTTTGATTTGAAAAATGTAGAAGTCCAATTCTAATCCCTTTTATTTCCATTGAAATTGTTAAAAAGCATATGTTTGGCTTATATATTGTTGATTCAAATAATTGTGATCTTCCTTTCATTATGGAACTGTGATTGATATATGTTATGCTTGCTGAGCACTTGTGGCTCATACTTGTTTGGTTTCTAACCCTATTCCAGTGAAGCGAGAGTATGAGCAGACACAACACGAGCGATAGTTCTCCAGCAGCTAGGAGATCACCTCGAGTGGTTGTCATTGGCAGGGTAGTTGTCTATTTTGTTAGTTAGACTAGATGTCTAGCTTTGAACTTTAAGTTGTGTAATAATAACTCTGAAAACTGGTTTGTATTAATATAACTTAGAAGCTTGTTCAATGCCATAATCTGGATGCGGTCTTGGTTAAGGGGTGTTTTATGTTATCATTACATTATGCATGTATTATATTCAGGTATGTTGTGTTTCGTTGGTCGAGTGACTCTCCAAATCTGTGCCCTGAGTTTGGAGGGCGTCACAGGTTGGTATCAGAGAAACAGGTTATGGCATTAGAAACAAGTTAGGACTTAGGGTCCAGGATAACGTAGAGAGTTAGAAATTCACTTAAGAATTATAGAAGGTCAATTAGGAATATTATGTGTGGTAATTGAATGTGGTTATATATAATTGAAGCCCCCTAGCTCTAGTTCAGATTCAGACCCGTCAGAGCATACGATAGAGGAGAGGCATGTACCAAGAGGGAGAGCAGGACCGTCGCGGCCGATACGACCCCAGCCTGGACATGCTGTAGTCAGGAGAGATCATATACCTTGTCCCGTTCCACTTCGACGGGTAGCACCAACACCAGTGTCTCAGGCATCAGTTTCCGGACCTTTGTACCAGCTTTCTCAGCCACCAGTTCCACATCATGAGTATCAAAGGCTGAGAGGGGAAATGGAGTATTTCTATAGACATGTATTGGAGATGAGAGGGACTCGTTCAGCAGAGGCAGCCGTAGCCCAAGAGAGGGACAGACTCAGAGGTCAGATAGGAGAGGTTCAGATGAAACTTAGGGTTACGAGGACATTAGTAGAGACAGGGTTGCATGGGCTAGCTTCTAGCCGAGAGGGAGAGACTGTAGCAGGGTTGAGAGAGATACTGGACTATGCGGTGAGGGAGATTGGAGAGGTTGCCGGACCAGCGCTATGGAGGACTAGAGATGATGATCCGTGAGCAGGATTAGGTGGGATTGGATGTTATGTGGGTGTATGGATTTCCAGTTAGATAGTATATAGATGCATAGTATAGTACCAGCAGTGCACCGGGCTTATAGTATCGCCTTGGGTTGTTGTTGTATTTTTGTTGTACTGTTGATCGGCAGTTGTAGTTCAGCTATGACATACTTTACTTTTGAAAGCGTTCTACGCTTGTATCGAATATATATATATATATATATATATATATATATATATATATATATATATATATATATATATATATGATAACCACCTTTTGCAGAACTATTATTACTCCCTTGTTATTCATTTTCAGCATTATAATTGTCATTCTACTTGATACAACGAAGGTATTCTTACGCCGTTGAAAATTTGAAAACCTTGGAACTATCAATTGTGTTTTCTTTCTCTTCTACTTATGAATTATTTGATTAAACCAATTATTGTTTATTTATCAGCAATATGCCTCCTAGACGAAATACCCGTGCAAATGATTCCTCTGACCAACAGAATTCACCTCCAACGGGTCACATAGATCCGATTGTAATACAGCTTTTGAATACTCTTACTCAACAAACTACTGCCCTAGCACAACAACAACAACAGATTCAACAACAGCTACTACAGCAGCAGCAGCAGCAGCAACATCAGCAATAGCAACAGCAGCAGCACCAGCAGGCAGCACCAGTAGTTACGTTTAAGGCATTTCAAGCAGCGAAACCTCCGAAATTTAAGGGATCTGCGGACCCAGTTGAGGCAAAGGCATGGTTAAAGGAAATAGAGAAAGCTTTTACCTTAATAGAGGTAACGGAAGAAAAGAAAACAAAGTACGCTAGTTATTTCTTGAAGAGTGAAGCGAGTTATTGGTGGGAAACAAGTAGGGCTATGGAACCTGAGGGATTAATTACGTGGGTCAGGTTTACAGAGTTGTTTTTATAAAGGTATTTTCCTGATTATATGCGAGACCAGATGGAGTTGAAATTTTTAGAATTGAAACAAGGTAGTATGACTGTTACTCAGTACGAGACAAAGTTTACTGAATTGTCTAGGTTTGTTCCGACATACATTGACACGGAGAAGAAGAAGGCCAAGAGGTTCCAACAGGGACTGAGGTCATGGATTCGTAGTAAGTTAGCCATTCTGGAATTGGACACCTATGCAGCAGTGGTTCAGAAGGCAATGATTGCGGAAGCAGAGAGTGATTCATACATGAGGGAGAAAGAAAATAAGAAAAGGAAGATAGGAACATCTGATAAGGTACAGCCACATGGAAGTTCACAAGGTCAGTCGAATAATAAACCGGGATTCCAGCCCGGCAGGAGTTCAAGTTTTAAGAAACCAGATACCGGGAATACAGGGCAAGACAATCGTTTACCAGCCAACAGTCAACAGGGAGTTTCTAGACCCCCACTGTCAGAATGTAGGACATGCGGGAAAAGACATCCAGGAGTATGCAACCGATTGAGCGTCACGTGTTTTAAATGTAACCAGAAGGGTCATTATGCCAGAGATTGCAAGATAGGTATTGTGTGTCACCGATGCAAGAAACCAGGTCATATGATTAAGGATTGCAGAGCACCAGCACCCGTGAACAACATGATTCGAGCTATAGAGGCACCTCCAACTGTTGATGTTCAGCCGCAAGCCAGAACCTATAACATGTCAATGAGGGAAGTAGTGAGAGATGCCGCTGTGGTGGCAGGTACACTTCTAGTAAACTCTGTTAGTGCTAAAGTGTTGATAGATTCAGGAGCTACTAAGTCTTTTATTTCAGAAACGTTTGCTCGTAAATTGAATTGCTTAATGGAACCCTTAAGTGGAGTGTTGAGTGTAGAGATAGCTAACCAAGAGCGTATACCGGTCAGTTCGTATTGTCCTCATTGTGAAATTGAGATTTTAGGAAATCATTTTTACGCTGATTTATTACCTTTCAAGTTGGGAGAATTTGATGTGATTTTAGGAATGGATTGGTTAACTGATTATGATGCGCGCATTGATTGTAAGGACAAGAGGGTTACTGTGATTACCCCAGATAAGGAAGAAATAATATTTAAAGGAGAGAAACAAATGAAGAAATTTTTGACAATGATTCAAACTAAGAGGTTATTAAGACAAGGATGTGAAGCGTATCTCGCATACGTGATAGATAAAGAGAAGGAAGTTTCTAAATTAGAAGACATTCCAGTCGTGAGTGAGTTTCCAGATGTTTTTCCAGAAGAGTTACCAGAACTACTTCCGGATAGAGAGATTGAGTTTGCAATAGACTTAACACCAGGCGCGGAACCAGTATCCAAAGCCCCATATAGGATGGCACCAGTGGAAATGAAGGAAATAGCTAAGCAACTGCAGGAATTGTTAGACAAAGGAATTATCAGACCTAGTGTTTCTCCGTGGGGCGCACCAGTACTGTTTGTCAAGAAAAAGGATGGAAGTATGAGACTTTGTATAGACTATCGAGAATTAAACAAGCTAACCATCAAGAACAAGTATCCATTGCCCAGAATAGATGATCTGTCTGACCAGTTGAAAGGAGCGGTTCATTTGTCTAAGATTGATCTACGATCAGGATATCACCAATTGAAGGTTAAACTAGACGATATACCGAAGAAGGCTTTTCGAACGAGGTATGGACATTATGAATTTTTGGTAATGGCGTTTGGATTGACGAATGCACCAGCAGCTTTCATGGATTTGATGAACAAGATTTTCAAGAAGTATTTGGATAAGTTTGTAGTGGTATTCATCGATGATATTTTGATATATTCCAAGACGGAAGAAGAACATGCGAATCATTTGTGGATTGTGTTGGAGACCTTAAGACGAGAGGAGTTATACGCAAAATTTTCAAAGTGTGAATTCTGGTTAAGAGAAGTTCATTTCCTAGGGCACGTGGTAAGCAGTGAAGGCATCAAAGTAGATCCAGCAAAGATTGAAGCAGTGAAAGATTGGGAAAGACCAAGGACACCAAATGAAGTTAGAAGTTTCTTGGGATTAGCCGGATATTATCGGAGATTTGTTCAGGATTTTGCAAAGATAGCTACTCCAATGACCAAGCTGACAAGGAAAAGCGAGCGATTCATATGGAACGACCAATGCGAAGAAAGTTTCCAAGAGTTAAAGAAGAGACTAACTACGTTACCAGTGTTAATGCTACCAGACGATCAAGGTCATTTTGTGATTTATAGCGATGCGTCTTACAAAGGATTGGGTTGCGTGCTTATGCAACATGACAAAGTAATTGCCTATGCGTCAAGACAGTTGAGACCTCACGAACAGAAATATCCTACACATGATTTGGAATTAGCAACGATTGTATTTGCACTAAATATATGGAGACATTACTTGTACAGAGAGAGATGTGAAATTTACACTGATCATAAAAGTTTGAAGTACATTTTTACACAGAAAGAGCTAAACATGAGGCAGAGAAGATGGTTGGAACTAATCAAGGACTATGACGTCTCTATCAATTATCATCCCGGCAAGGCAAACATGGTAGCGGATGCATTGAGCAGAAAAGAAAGATTGAATATGCTGACGATGACCAAAGAACTGTACAAAGAATTTGAAAGGTTAGAGATAGAAGTACGTATTCCGAAGGACGCGACAGAAATGATCTATGCCATAACATTTCAACCTGAATTGTTGGAAAAGATACGGAAATGCCAAGAGCAAGTCATGAACGACAATGCAAATAGTTTAACAGGCGAGGAGATATGTAGCCAACTGGATGACAAAGGAATCTTAAGGTTTTCTTCTCGAATATGGGTACCTAATGTAGCGGAACCGAAGAATGAAATTTTGCACGAAGCACATAACTCGAAGTATTCAATTCATCCTGGAAGCACGAAGATGTATCGAGATCTTAAAACGAACTTTTGGTCGCCAGATATGAAAAGAGAAATTGCTGAATGGGTAAGTAAATGTTTTACATGTCAAAGGGTCAAGGCGGAACATCAAAGACCAAGTGGATTACTGCAGCCGTTAGAAATTCCTGAGTGGAAGTGGGAACACATCGCAATGGACTTTGTGGTAGGATTTCCAAGAACAAAGACTAACCATGATGCTATTTGGGTTATTGTGGATCGATTGACGAAATCTGCACATTTTCTTCCAATTAACGAGAGATTCTCGCTGGATAAGTTAGTTCACATATACATAAAGGAAATTGTGGTACGGCATGGAGTTCCAGTGTCAATAGTATCTGATCAAGACCCTCGATTCAACTCAAGATTTTGGAGAAGTTTTCAAGAATGTTTGGGCACCGAATTAAAAATGAGTACGGCTTATCACCCACGGACAGACGGTCAAAGCGAGAGGACAATTCAAACCATCGAAGACATGCTGAGAACATGTGCACTTGATTTTGAAGGTAATTGGGACTCATTTACCCTTAGTAGAATTTTCATATAATAATAGTTTTCACGCAAGTATTGGGATGCCACCTTACGAAGCTGTATATGGACGGAAATGTCGATCTCCAGTATATTGGGAAGAAGTTGGTGAACGAAAAGTGATTGGACCAGAATTAGTGCAACAGACAAAGGAAGTGATTGAATTGATTCAGAAAAGATTGATAACAGCTCAGAACCGACAGAAGAAATATGTTGACCTAGCAAGAAAGGATATGGGATTCGAAGTTGGAGAACAAGTGTTACTGAAAGTTTCACCGTGGAAAGGATTAGTCAGGTTTGGGAAGAAATGGAAATTGAGTCCGAGATATGTTGGACCGTTTGAGATTCTGAAGCAAGTTGGAAAAGTAGCTTACGAGTTGGCCTTACCCCCGCACATGCAACACGTTCATAATGTGTTTCACGTATCAATGCTTAAGAAGTATAGACCAGATTCGAATCATATAATAGAATATGAACCCATAGAGGTTCAGTCAGATTTGTCTTATGTAGAACGACCAATTCATATATTGGATCGTAGGGAGAAAGTGTTAAGGAATAAGACTGTAACATTAGTTAAAGTTTTGTGGAGAAATCCTAAGGTGGAAGAGTCTACCTGGGAGTTAGAAAGTGATATGTTAGAGAAGTATCCCCAGTTGTTTCCTTGATCTGATTCTGAGGACAGAATCCTATTAAGGGGGGAAGGATGTAATATCCGTAAACTTTATTAATGATATAAATTATATTATATGTGTAGAAAAATTATTGTGGAGTATTTGGAGTCTTAATGGTTAAGGTTATTGAGTAATAGTATGCTAATTGTTGTGTCGAAAGCCCCTTTCGAATATCTTTTCATTTAGAAATATCTTCAGTTTTGAGCCCCGTTTTGAAATTCAAGGGCCCCGTTAAAATTTTGTACATCATTATTATCCCTTCGTCTTTCGTATCCGAATCATTATCGGAAGATTTATTCGTATCACTATATCCCTAGTTATCTGATCTTGTCAATATTATTCGTTTTATTCAAAAAGGGAAAAATTATTCTGAACCCTAATTGTTTAGGGCAATTGATATATCGTCTGTATCAATAATACATCTGTTATAGCCCCAGTATTCTTGAGCATTAGTTATATAAATGATATGTATTGATTTGGATAATTATCAGTCTTTGTAGATAATTATCACCTCGTAAAATGTGTATTTTACTTTATTAGGATTTTAAAGCGATCATATGGATCAATATCGATCCAAAAATGTTGTTTGGGGTATTATTTTCCGTTAAATATAAAAAGACGAATTGTACATTATTCCTCATATAATCTGCATTTAATATAATCGAAAATATAAAAATCCCCGAACCGTGTTCTTCGTGTTCTTGAAGATCAAATTCAATTTTGAAGGTGTTATTGAAATCCAAATCTCAAGTTCAAGTACTCAAATCAAAGATCTTGAGCTCTATTTTCAGAATCTTCCAACCGTATCATCATCTGGTAATTATTCGATTTTATATGAATGTTTCAATATTCGAATTAAATTAGGGTTCTTATTCGAATTGGGGATTTCTATTCTGTTGATTCTCCGTTCAATTGATTGCTTCTAACATGTTCCTAGGGTTTTAATGAGTAGGAATCCATGCTTTAATTTCATGTTTATGTTTGATTTTGAGAATTTCGATTCTAGGGTTTTTGCCCGATTTTTCTTTTGAATAGTCCGTTCATATGAATGATCTGACATTGTTTTTGATAGAGGGCTTTCATTGTATGTGTTCTTAGCTTCATTTTTACATAAAGAACGTAGAGTTTCATGTACGATTTAGTTAGATCGGAAAATTTCTTGAGCTCACCGAAAAATAGTCGGGTTTAGGATTCCGGTGATGTTTTTGGTTTGTTTTTTATCGGAATGAATTGCTGAGTGTATGAGGAATGTTTTAATGTAATGTTAGGAATATGTTGTTCTTGATGATAATTATAAAAACACTTAGTAGATTTTGTGTTAAGTCAATTTGTAGCTGTCAACGGAATGGTATGCTTTGTAGCTTCCGTTGACAGGTAGCTCATCAACGAAATGAGTAATGTAGCAATTGCACTGTACAATACTACACTATTTGATAGGCATCTGTTGTAGGTATTAGATAGGTTTTCTAAGTCATGTTGACTAAGTACTAGATAGGCAAAATAGGTTGGTTAATTGTAAATATAACATGCCTTGTAATTTTGCCTAAGTGAAGATATGTCAACGGAATGGAGATTACACTATCAACGGAATTAAGAATGTACCATCAACGGATTGAAGAATAAAGCTATCAACGGAATATATCTCACTGCTATCAACGAATCATTATCACTTTTCTGAATAGATGACAAAGTGATAGTGACAGTTTTCTGACAGATCAAAAGGTGATGTAGAAGTGTACTTTGCATTGGGAGCCAATTAGGTTCTTGAGTGTGATCATAATAAGCATGAAGACAAAAGGCAAGATCTCCAAGGACCATTGGACAAAAGGAATGAAAAGCAAGCTACTGGTGGTTACCCTTAGTACATTTTAGAGTAGCCAAAAATTGCATTGTAAACTTGGGATATATAACCAAGTGTAGCAGTTCATTTTATTGTAAGTGAGTGAGATAAAATAACTTTGTATTAGCTTATTTCAAGAGCACTCTCACTCCACATTAGGAACTGAGCAGCTGTGCTACGTTTGTAACACAGATTATTCCCGCAATAAAAACATCTCAGTTGGATCCTCAAAACATCCAACTGAAATTTTATATTTACTTGTGTTTTTATTTTTTGTGTTAATTTACTTTAAAAGTTGTTTTAAGATTAAAAATATCTAGAATTGTATTCTACCTCCTCTTCTACAATTCTGTTAGGTCATTTGGGATTAACAATTGGTATCAGAGCAAGTTTCTAACATACAAGAAGTTTAAAGATCAAGGCCAAAGCAGAAACCATGGTGAAGAAGGATGCAGGTGTAAAGATACCAGTTCTAGATAAGGACAATTACTTTCACTGGAAAGTAAAAATGCATCTACATCTCATGTATATGGATGAGAGATATGTAGATTGCATTGAGAAAGGTCCACACGTTTCTATGAAGTTTGCATCTAGAGTTGGACTGCCAGATGATGCTGAAGATGTGGAAATTCCAAAACCTGTCTCAGAATGGACTGTTGAAGATGTTGCAGAAGTCCATAAAGATAAAAGAACCATGAACATTCTGTTTAATGGTTTGGAGCAAGAGATGTTTGACAATGTTATAAACTGTACAACTTCTAAAGAAGTGTGGAGAACACTATGTGAAGGAACTGAGCAAGTTAGGGAGAACAAAATGCAACTCCTCATACAACAATATGAGCACTTTCATTTTAAAGCTGGTGAAAACCTAAATGACACGTTTAGTAGGTTTCAAAAGCTTTTGAATGGATTAAAGTTGTATGGGAGGATCTACCAAACCAAGGATTCAAACCTCAAATTTCTTAGAGCTCTTCCAAAAGAGTGGAAGCCTATGACTGTTTCTCTGAGAAACACTCAAGAGTACACAGACTATACTCTTGAAAGGCTTTATGGAACCTTAAAGACATATGAGCTGGAAATGGAGCAAGATGAAGAAATTGAGAAGGTACAAAAGAAAGGTGGATCTATTGCATTGATTGCATCTGTGAACCAACTGGAAGATGACAATGAAGAAGCTGTAAAAGTCACAACTAGTCGAGCTAGTTGTAGGAGTGATGTTAGCAAGGGTAAAGGCAAGATGACAGAAGAAGAAGAAGAACCAGCCAACTTGGATGACTTAGATGAGATTGATGAACACATTGCTTTTCTTTCAAGAAAATTTTCTAAGTTCAAATTCAAGAGAAACTCAGAAGCAAGGCCACCAAGGAGAGACTTCCAACCTAGCAAAAATAATTGGGTTGAAAAGTCTAAGTCTAAATGTTTCAACTGTGGAATGATTGGTCACTTTGCTGGAGATTGCAGAAAGCCCAAAGTTGAGAAGGGCAACAGGAAATTTGAGCCTGTTGATTATAAAAAGAAATACTTTGAACTTCTCAAGCAAAAAGAAAAGGCTTTCATGTCTCATGAGTATGATTGGGCTGGTAATGGTGATGATTCAGATGATGATGTTGAGTATGTCAACTTGGCTCTAATGGATAACAATCATGAGCAGGAAGCAAGTTCCTCTACCAACCAAGTAACCATTACTAATCTTTCTGAGCTTTCTAAAGAGGAATGTGATAGTGCAGTTAATAAAATGTCTACTGTACTGTATAATTTGCGTGTTACTCTTAAATCACTTACCAAAGAGAACTCAAGAATTAAAGAGACCAATTTGCTCTTAAGTGATAGAAATGCCATGTTAGAAGCACATCTCATTGAGTTTGAGAAAATGAGATGTGTTAGTAGGGATGCCAAGCTGGAACTTGAGAAAGTGTTAAAAAGGGAAGAGATTCTTAAAACACAACTAGAAATAGAACATAGTTTGATTGCAAAATGGAAAGATTCCAGGAATGTTGCTACCAACATCATTAATGTTCAAGGTATGGAATCTTTCTGTGAACAATCATGGAAAAAGAACAAAGAGAAGCTAGGGTATGCTGGTGAAACCTTAGAATCAGAAACAGAGTCAACAAACAACAATGATCATTTGTTGAAGGTTGATACGTCAACGGAATGCAAGGTTTCGTTGACAGATGAACCATCAACTGATCATGTTGTTTCGTTGACAGAGAAAAAGAAAGAAGAACTCACTAGACTTAATAACAAGTATGGTCCTGTCACCAAGAACTTTGTTCAAGGTGAGTCTAGTAAATCAAAGAAAGTTGAGAAGCCTGTTGAGAGAGCTAATGTAGGTCACTTGTCTAACAAGCAATTGAAAGACAAGTTAGAGAAAATTCAAGTTGAGGTTAAGGGCAATAAAAAGAATAACAGAAATGGCAAAGTAGGGATTAACAAACATAACAATTACACACCTGATAAATATGCTCCAAGAAAAACATGTGTTAATTGTGGTAGTGTTAGTCATTTATCTGCTAATTGCAAATCTGTTAAGAAGCCTACTAATGTGAAAATGCCTAAGCCTACAATGAATGCCTTTATGCCTGCAATGCCTGTTATGCCTAATATGTTTGGTCCATATGTACAATTTCAAAATCCATATGCTAGCATGCCATTTGTGCCTAATCCATACATGAATATGTATAATGTGCTACAAATGCCATGGAATGTGAATAACATGTTTGTTCCTCCAAATATGAATGCTATGAATGAAAATGTGAGCAACCCTCAGAAATCAACACCAAAGGTAAAGGTTGATTTAACTCAATCTGAGCCCAAGGTGAAAAATGATGTGAAGAGTAAATCAAAGGCTAACAAAACAGGACCCAAGGAAACTTGGGTACCAAAATCAACTTGATTTGGTTTTATTGTGTGCAGGGAGACAAAAGGAATCTTTGGTATTTGGATAGTGGTTGTTCAAGACACATGACTGGTGATTCTACCCTGCTCACAGAGTTCCAGGAAAGAGCTGGCCCTTGTATTGCTTTTGGAGATGACAGCAAAGGCTACACTAAGGGATATGGCTTGATTTCAAAAGAGAATGTCATCATAGATGAGGTTGCATTGGTGGATGGTCTAAAGCACAATTTGCTTAGTATCAGCCAACTTTGTGACAAAGGATTTTTAGTTACTTTTTCAAAAGAAGCCTGTGTTGTTTCTAAAGGTGGAGACAACAATGTGGTAATGACTGGATTCAGAAGAGGGAATGTGTACATTGCTGACTTTAGTAGCACAAGTCCAGACACCATCACTTGTCTTTTCAGCAAGGCAAGCAAGGATGAAAGTTGGCTATGGCACAAGAAATTGTCTCATTTGAATTTTAAGGTTATGAATGACTTGGTGAGGAAAGATCTTGCTAGAGGAATTCCACAGGTGGAATTCTCCAAGGATGGTTTGTGTGATGCCTGTCAAAAAGGGAAACAAAAGAAGGCATCATTCAAAAGCAAGACAGAGTCATCAATTGTCCAACAGCTTGAGTTGCTTCATATGGATCTATTTGGCCCTGTAAATGTCATGTCCATTTCAAAGAAGAAATACTGTCTTGTGATTGTTGATGATTTTTATAGATTTACATGGACTTTCTTTTTGCACTCCAAAGATGAGGCAAGTGAAATTATTATCAATCACATCAAGATGGTAAACAATCATCCTGATTTCAAAGTAAGAAGGATTAGGAGTGACAATGGGAAAGAGTTCAAGAATTCAACTATGAAGATGTTCTGTGAGGAAAATGGTATTTTGCATGAATTTTCAGCTGCAAGGACACCACAGCAAAATGGTGTAGCTGAAAGGAAAAACAGAACACTTATTGAAGCTGCAAGGACAATGCTAGATGAATCAAAGTTACCAACTTATTTTTTGGCTGAGGCAGTTAACACAGCTTGCTTCACTCAAAATATTTCTTTGATTAATCAAGCCAAGGGAATGACCCGTTATCAACTACTCAAAAGAAAGAAGCCACTATTGGATTTTCTTCATGTCTTTTGATGCAAGTGCTTTGTTCTGAGAAATCAAGCTGAGCATTTGGGGAAATTTGAAGCAAAGGCAGATGAAGCAATATTTGTGGGATATGCAGTAGGGAAAGCTTACAGAGTCTATAATCTCAGAACTAACATTGTTATGGAATCTGTACATGTTGTTTTTGATGATCTCAAAATTCAAGGTCTCTGTGATGAAGGTTTCCATAAAAGTCTTTCTTTTGAGAATGATGAAGGAGATCAAGTGAATCATGTTAAGGCTATTGAGAAACAGCCTAAAGTTGTTGTGTCTAGCACAGATGAAAGCAGTAGTGAAGATGAAATTGCTGCATTAAGATTGAAAAGAATAGCTGCTAGCAGACCAAATAGTCATTCCGTTGACAGTCATGGTGGAGGATTCGTTGACATACAAAATGAGCGTTTCGTTGACAGTCAAAATGGGCATTCCGTTGACAGTCACAGAAATGCTTCTAGGAGTGATCAATTAGGGACAACAAACTTAGGGGGAGTTTCTCAAGGACAAACATCTAATCAAGGCAACCATGATCATGAAGCTACTTCTTCTAGAGCTAATCTACCTCCCTCAAGGAAATGGACTAAAGATCATCCCTTTGAACTCATTATAGGTGATGTTTCTTCAAAAGTCCAAACTAGAAGAGCAACTCAAGAGGAATGTCTATATAGTAGCTTTCTGTCTCAAGATGAGCCAAAGAAAGTTGAGGATGCACTTCTAGATCCAGATTGGGTTTTAGCTATGCAAGATGAGCTAAACCAATTTGAGAGAAAGAAAGTATGGAAGCTGGTGCCCAATCCTAAGGACAGGAGTGTTATAGGCACAAAATGGGTGTTCAGAAACAAGATGGATGAAAATGGCATAGTCACAAGGAACAAAGCTAGATTGGTTGCTAAAGGCTACTCACAGGAAGAAGGAATTGATTTTGATGAAACCTTTGCTCCTGTTGCAAGACTAGAAGCAATAAGGATTTTCCTAGCCTATACAGCCCATGCCAATTTCAAGGTCTATCAAATGGATGTGAAGAGTACTTTTCTGAATGGGGAATTGGAAGAGGAGGTATATGTGAGTCAACCTCCTGGTTTTGAAGATGATGATTTTCCAGATCATGTGTACTTCCTCCTCAAAGCACTCTATGGTTTGAAACAAGCACCTAGAGCCTGGTATGACACACTTTCACAGTTCCTCCTTGAGAATCACTTCACTAGAGGTACTGTAGATAAAACTCTTTTTCATAGGATTGTGAATGACTCTACTATACTTGTTCAAATTTATGTAGATGACATAATTTTTGGTTCTACAGATGAAAAACTTTGTCAAAAGTTTGCCAAACTTATGCAGAGTAAATATGAAATGAGCATGATGGGAGAATTAACTTATTTCCTTGGTCTCCAAGTGAAGCAAGTTAATGAAGGCATTTTCATTAGTCAAACAAAATATATTCATGATTTGTTAAAGAAATTTAACTTAATGGAATGCTCTCATGCCAAAACTCCCATGCCTACTGTGACGCCCTCCAAACCCGGGGTACAGATTTGAGGAGTCACCCGACCAACGAAACACTATTTAACACATGCATAATACATATAAAGACACAAATACCCCTTAACCAAGATCGCATCCAGATTATGGCAATGAACACAAGCTACTACAATCTTTTATTAATACAATACCAGTATTATCAGAGTTATTACATCACAACTTAGGTTCAAATCTAGACATCTAATCTAGAAAAGCAAAACAAACAACTACCCTGCCAGTGACAATGACTCGAGGGGCTCTCCTGGCTGCCGGTGAACTATCGGTCACGCTATGCTGACTCATGCTCTCGCTTCACTGGAATAGGGTTAGAAAACAACAAGCAAGAGTGAGCCAAAATTGCTCAGCAAACATCATATGAATCATTTTTATCACAGTTGTAAGGATATGAATTTATGATATCAGAATTAACAATATTTAGCTAACACATGCTATGTGTCAATAACAATTGAAGAAAAGAATTAGAATTTGGCTTATACATTTTATTCAAATCAAAGGTTGTGCTGCTGGCCAGCCACGCATCAACCCCGGACTAGCTCACGTGTAATAACCCGATTTTTTGGTAAAATTTAAAACTTTTCTTATTATGATTAAGTGCATCAGTGAATAGTGAATTTGGTGGATGAATAGTGATTTTGAGGGTTAAGAAAATTTTTCATGCCACCTATGTACGAGACGTAGTGTGGATATTCCGAAGTCATATTAGTGATCTACGGAGTAAATAAGTGAATGCAAAGACAATCGGAATTCAGAAATTCCAAAATTTATTTTTGGTGTAATATTCGACCGGGAAGCGAATTATATATTATTATATTCAAGAAATGAGATATTAAAATTGAGGATTTGAGGATTTAATATTTTGGAATTTTATTATTTTATTAAAGTCGATTTATGGATTCGATTGTTGAAATGAATAGTGAATAGTTACTATTCACTGCGAGGATCGCGTAGAATTTTATTCGCTCTTTTTGGGAAATATTTCGAATCGCTTCAAGAGGAACAAGACAACATTTACAGGATTAAATATAGACATGGAAGTAACATGTAACAAGATTAATTCGAGGGATGCAACATTTGGATCATCCATGTGAAAGGAAGCGAACCAGTAAAGCTACTTTAACAGAACCAGTGCATGCTTGACAAGTGTCGCAAAAAGAAGACATCAAGGACTATGACTCACCAATGTTGACCACCAAAATATAATATAATCACAAAGTAATTAAACAAGAAAAGAAAAAGAAGAATTCTCCACCTTGAAGAAAAAATTCGGGAGAGAAGAAGAAAGAAAATGGAGGAAAAAGAAATGCTTATAACTTGAGATTCCGTTGTCCGTTTTTGGCGTTCCACCACTCAAATCGAAGCTCTCGAGAAGCTCTACGCAACCATGGTAAGCGCTCGCCTCACCTCTGTGATTTACCCTTCGATTTCAGTGAGTAACAGTTGGAGAAGATGATGAATAGTAACTTGTATTTTACTTTGTTGCTTTTGATATTGAGTTTGTGGCTTCCAAAGGTTGTATTAAGCAAGGATCTAAGGTTACATAAGGAATATAGCAGCAAGCAAGCTTGGAGGAAGGTATAAACCTCTGCCCCTTTGAGTTTTATATGAGTTTTAAAGTGGTTTTGATGTTCATGTAAAGTTAAGATCATGATTAAGTGATTTAGTGATTATTTGGATTTGTTTGAATGTGTAAAATGATGGGTGTTGGATTTGAGGCTCCCCACTGATCTTAGAGGTGTATGATGGTTGTTTGTTGAGGTTGTAGATGTATGGTATGCCCGGTGTGGCTTGGTTATGTTGTGACAAAATAGGATTATTCGGTTTTAAGCCGTCGTAATGCCCGATTTTCGGTAACTCTATAAACTGCCTAGAATCAGAAAACCTAACTGCCTCTTTTGGTTCAGTTATGAACATGAGTGTGTAGAGATTTGTTTCTAGTTTACGTGAGCGCAAGAATCATGTCATTACGATTTACGGTTTATGAGATATGACCATTTTAGTGAAAGTGGTTCAAGGAATGAGATTGCAGAAATGTACCAACTTTGTGGCTATGCTTGAGACCCTTAAGAGTTGTTTTAAAATATGAAATTTTGTATTGAAGTGTCAAGGGAAGTTACGAAGGTTTGTACGAAGGTTTCGAGTCCAAAAGATTATTTTCCGATTTTATAAAAATGTGTTAGCCGAGGTTGCGCAAGTGAAAACCACTAAGAACATGACTTAGAAACCAATGTTGTAAATGGTTAAGTATAACTTGTATTCGAGGATCGATTTCGGACTAAACCTACGACTTAAGTAATTGTCGATTAAACATGGACTTAGTATGAGCCTATAACGAGCTAGTAATTCCTTGGTTGTGTTTCGCTTACGTGTTTAAGCATTGTGTACAAGTGGATTATCCAGGGGATTAATCGTGCGTTTTCTTTAACTTTGTCTAGATTGTCCGACATCGTCGCGAACCCCTATCACTTCTTGAGCATCAGGCAAGTTTTCTAAATCTATACTTTGAAGTATTGATTATATATTACTGCTGTTGCCATGTGTGGAGTTATACAGTTGTGCGATACATGTTATATATTGTATAAAAATAGAGTTTGATTTGGGTTTATATATGAGCTTTGAGATAAAGTAGTTATAAACCGGTATACCTTGTAGCTCTAGAGATAAGAGCATACTTCTTGTTTTCGACTCTAGACCGGGAGTCAGTATTTGAGATATGGAGCTAGCCGTGGAAACCCGGAGGGATTCCAGCGGCAGTGTACTAATTATTTTGAGGACTGCTATTATTAAACATTAATTATATTTCTAGAAAGTATTAATTACCTGGAAATGATTTGAGGAATGTTATTTGAATATTACCTCATTCGAATGTTATTACTTGGAAATGATTTGGTAATTGGCTTATAAGCTAGATATGGGATATCAGTTATAAGCCAGGTTTTTATAAATGCCCTAGGTAAAGGGCGTATGATTTTATTCTTTAGACCGGAAGTAGATATATTTTCGGTATATTTTAAATGATTATTTTTCCGATAAAGATATCGGGTAACTGTTATTCGAGGATTTTTGACTTAGAGAATATTATTTATATTTATTTGAGGATTATTGACTTTAAGAATATTATTGTAAATATAATTTAGGAATATTCATTCGAGGATTAATTATTTATTTAATGAATATTATGTAGAATATTCATTTAAGGTTTATTTACTTAATGAATATTATTTTTGAATATTCATTTACTGATTATCTATTTAAGGATTATTTATTTAAGGACTATTTACCTAATGAATATTACTTTTGAATATTCATTTGGGTTTTATTTATTTGATGAATATTATTTTCAAATATTCAATGGAGATTATTATTTAATGAATATTATTTTGAATATTCATTCGAGGTTTATATTATTTTGAATATTCATTCGAGGTTTATATTATTTTGAATATTCATTCGAGGTTTATATTATTTTGAATTATTCATTCGAGGTTTATTAGTTAATGAATATTATGTAGAATATTCATTTAATCCTCATTTATTTAATGGATATTATTTCTAAATATTCATTCAAGGTTTATTTACTTAATGAATATTATTTTCGAATATTCATTTGAGGGTTTACTATTTAATAAATTTTATTAATTGTTTTAAATCAAAAGAGGCTCCCAAACCAATGTTTTCCACTTAAGTCCGTCTTTTAAGAGGATTTAAATGCTCGCTCAACTATCAAAAATATGGGAAACCTGATTTAAGTAACTGCTATTCATTTTAAACTCTCAACACAAAACTGTCGGGGGACAGATATTTTCTCAAAGCAATTTAGTTGCTGCAAGTTAAATATTGTGCTACCACCTCAACGCTCGAGGGGTAAATTCATGGAACAAGTCGATATCCATTAACAAGCATCGCTTGGGAAATATTGGAGAATCTTCTTTTCCAACCTAGATACAACTACTGAGTGGAGTCGTATCAACAAGTATTACACTTGGGGAAAGGAAGACGATCTTTACGTTTCAGAGTCATGGATTTCATCTGAACTAGGAGCATGTGTAAGAGGTCGAGTCGCGCCGATCCATCACCTTATTGCCCCAAATGGGCCGGGAGATCCAGAAAGGCGGTAGATAATGTCAGGCTGTCGTGATACTTCCATCTACATGTAGAAAACATATTTTTGTTGTACAACCTGCTACCGATCATAGTAAGGTTGGTACGACGGGCGCGGAGAAGGCTCCAGTATTGGTTCATCATCCATTTTGGATAATTCTGCAACATGTACTGAAAGGGACCACGGATGGCTCCGTTGGTACAGGTTTACCGATCATGTTGACAGAGGGATTCTGCAACATGTATTGAAAGGGACCAAGGATGACACCCGTGGTACAGGTTTACCGGTCATGTTGGCAGGGGGTCGAAAAGTGTTCAAAATAAAGTTACAACGAATCCTTGTAATTTCATCTGTTATGAGTTATGACTCTGATAATATATGCATAAGTAAATCTTGGGTTACGGAGATATGATATTAATTTTCCTCGTAACTTCATCTTTTATATCATTTGACTCTGTGGATACCTTACATAATATGAGTTATGGTAAGGGAGTTGTTTATACTGAATCACCTTATAACTTCATCTTTTAAGTTATGTGTTGATATTCTGCTTATATAGCAGATATTTTTCGGAAAGGTTAGATTTGGTTTAATTTGAAACCTCATCTTTTATACTAGAAACTTGTTCATAATATAGCAAAAGTTTGCAGAAATATTATGAAATGATATTTGAAATACAATAATGGTACTGTTTTTGGGAATACATTCTGATAAGGAAATAATTCCAGTATCGAGATATTTTGACAAACTATTGTCTTATACCCGCTTTATTCTGGGTTGAGTTAAAGGCAGAATTATGCCTTACTTTTATTACCTTGCTGAGCTATCGCTCACTCTTGCTATTGTTTTATATATATTATATAGCAGCGAAGCAGGATGCCAATGGGTCGGCACCTACCCCGCAAGGCGTTTCCATAAACAGTTTCTAGCAGTGATCCCGAAGAGTAGTACGAACCAATCGAATCAGGCTACAGCTTTTGGTATTCAACTTATGTATAGATATGAATGGTATGAGAGGATTGTGAGCATCAGAAGACTAAGTTGGTAATGTAACATTACTTAGAAATTGTATTAGTGACAAATTCAAAAGACATTTGGGTATTGTAATAAAAATTATTTATTCCGCAGTTGTTGTATTGTGTCGTTTCTGAGACTCTAACCTGTGTGTGTGTGTGTGAGACATATGTTGTGGGGTCATGAGCAGGTGAATTATGAAGGGTGTGAGTAATACAGGTAAGGAAAGGAGTACATGGATCGTGACTACCCTAAATCCCTGACCCCGGATTTGGGGCTGTTACAGAAATGGTATCAGAGCGTTAGGTTACAGTCCTCAGAAACGATAGGAGATCGAGTCTTACAATACCCATAATAAGGATAAGAACATCTAGAGCTCAAATTGAGTTCGTAGTCGGGTTAGAGGACATGACCCTGACTATTTAAGATGAAGCCCGAGAGGGGACTTCTTCTGGGAAACCATACTTAGGACTTCGTGATTAGTCACCTCGAGTCGTATGAGTTATAGATTGATGGGATTCTGAGATACCAGACCCCGAGGCCTTCGAGTAGGCAATTGATGATGCGTTCCTTGAAATGGACGGAGACCCGATAAAGGAAGATCCATAGGAGGATCTAGAGGAAGACCCCATAGTGGGTCAAGGAAAGAATCTATTAGAGACGTGTTGATTGATAAAGATGTAGTATGTTACTTGAGGTCGTACAATAGGACCGGACGAACCTTCAAGGGATAAATAAGTGATGAGACGAGGGTTTAAGGATCGTTCATGATTCATCAAGAGATATGACAAAGAAAATGGAGTAGAGTCTCCAAAGCAGAAGAGGTAGAGGTAGTATAGCCAATATCAGTGGATTGATTCGACTTGAACGAAACCTGTTACTCGTAGTCGGTTATAGTTGCCCATAAGGAGGCGGCATACGTAAGAACCAAGATGTTCAGATTTTCACGAACGATTAAGGGTACTTAGTTGCCTAGAATAGTGAAAGGAATTGCTTTGGCTATGAGGTTTCAATCCCCCACGACCAGCGATTCCACTAGAAATATTGTCTATTACATCATTGAGGGATTTTATTATCTCAAGGAGAATTTTGGGTATATGTACCATGCAAATGTTATTGTAAGACAAGCACGCTAAGACATAATCGAGGACGAGATTTACCACCCTCAGGAAACCAGGAAGGAATTATGAGGATAGAACAGAAAGGTCGGAAATCAGATCCGAGCATTACTAGTAGGTAAATAGATTGATCAAATTTCCCAGATTTGGAGAGAAATTCAGCAAAATTTGGCAAACCTTGTCTTTCTGATTACTAGAGGATGTCACCAAAGAGAGTGGAAATTAGAGTGAACCCTGTGGATTGGATAAGATAGCTGTTATATGGGTTGGTGGACAGACCCTGATTGCTATAATTGATTGTAGAGATAAAATGATGAAGTTGAGATTGGACGGTAAAGGCGAAATATATTTAAGGACCAAGACGGACTGAGAAATTCCGGGATTGACTTAAATGAAAAGGCTTTTGTGCCAAAAGTGTTAAGCTTATGTAGCACACGGGATTGATATGGGAGAAGGAATATTGGGTATAAGGATGATTGAAATAGAGACCGGATGTAAGCTTGTAGTTTCTAGCGAGCTTCCGAAGTACCGCCCAGTCGACATGTGGAATTGTCATTGCTATGGGCGACAACGGTATCGAAGTCTTCTTATAGAACAGAACGCTTACTTGAGATGTTTGCGCCTAGTCGAATAGAACTCCCTGCGATTGCAAATGTTGATGGTTGAATTCTTAGCGACTATAATAAGTCGGCAATGACGTAAGTATCAAACACCTTAAGGTGCGTGGAAAATGAAAGCTTTGGAATTGAACGATTATCCACCAAAGGAGCCGACATAAAAGGCATCCGTAGAGACTTTGGTAGTACCCTCCCCATTTGAAAATTATGTGGGGTACCTCCCCAACCTATGATCTATCTTGACCTCTCTCCAAGAAAGAATTCTGATAAAGGGTATATTCCCTCTTCGAAGTTATTTTATAACACTTGTGTTAAATCATATTTAATTTCAATTGTGTTAGAGGCTGTCACGATGCCTACTTTCAAGTTTTTCAAAGCCCTGTCAAATGATGTTATTCAAGCTTCCACTTTTCTTCAAATAATGAATAACCTTGGCTTGTTAAGTACCAGTATCTTCTTGGTTATTCTTTTCTTTGTATTTTCTTTGGAAACCGCACCTTTGGAATCTGTTCAATTTTAATCCAAGGTGTTCCTTTAAGAAATATTGTCGAAAGACGGTAATCATTAAATTGATATCGAATTGCTTTCATACTTTTCAACTTCCACTGAGACGAACAACCCTATACTTATAGGGGCTACAAGGACTATCTGTCCGTGTGATAGAAGTCTGATGGGACGCCATCACTTGTAAGTTGTGAAATACAAGAAGGCTAATTACCTTTAGTAATGTCTCAATCGAGGCACACAACGTTGAGTTCTTATGATCATGTTGATCTCTCGGTAAATTCTTTTACCTCCAATAAGGTTACCTTAAAACTCATAACCTTATGATCACCAGTGTGTGACATTATCTTTGATATGGGAGCTATCTTTCAAGGCCCCATAATTTTTGTTATCCTCATTGAATTCCGAGGGGAGGCCAACCAGACCAAATAAGTCAAAATTCGCTAATAGGAAGTAGATTCGCAACGAAATCGCCTATGACAGGAGCGAATCCCTAAGACGAATAGAATGTTAGTGACATATCAATGAAATTGGTTTATTCTCCCAAGGATATTATGATAATGGAAAGCGTTTCAGTTGATATATGTGAAAGGAATAGCGATGTGCTGTGAACTCCAGTGACGACGGTGTTAGATAGATGCCCTATAGTGAGATTGAGATTTTGGAGGAGTTGTTTGCGAATGGACACTACCTCTGGGTTAGCAAGATAAGTACTGATGATGGAGTCAGAGGGAGCTGGTATTGTGACTTGTGAGAGGTGCAGCGTGTGCTGTTTTAAAGGAATAATTTCCGGAAAGATATGGAGACCCGGATGAAAATGAAAGTTAAAGAGTTAAAACAAGAAACCATGACTGTGACCGAGTATGAGGCCAAGTTTTCCGAATTATTGAGGTTTGTTCCGGAGTTTGTGAACACAGAAGAAAAGAAAGCCAGTAGGTTTCAACCAGGGCTACCTCCAACAAGCAGGCCACTGTCAGGACCTTTAAATAGCAGGTGCCCTTCTATACTATTTAGACTGAGCTAATGTATCGTTGTATATCAAGTAGTTGCATGACAATTAAACCTTAAGGCCGAGCCGCTAAGGGAATAATTACAAGTAGAAATAGTCAATCGAGGGATTTTCCCATAGGACCGGTACATCTAGGTTGTGAACTAGAAATATGATGTCGACACTTTTGATAGACCTGATTCCTTTCAAGTTGGGAGAAGATGATATTATAATAAGGATGGGTTGGTTGACACCCAATGGAGCCAATTGATTGCAAAGAAAAAGAGTAATAATTAAAGGATGGAGGCAGATTTAGAGATTCTTGAAGATAGTTTAGACTGAGAAACTATTACGCCAGAGATACGAGGCTTAATTAGCTCTTATGGTTGACGTCAAGAAAAGAGATACCAAGTATAAAGGGGACTACAATGCTTTTGGGAGATTGTACAAGGTTTTAATGAGCTACCAGATATCGATTTGGATGACATGAGAATGAGTACCGAGTACTTAGAGTATAGTGGGAATGAAAGAGTTAGTGACTCAGTTACAAGAGTTGTTGTTTAAGGGTATGATAGACCCAGTGTATCACCGTGGGGAGCCCCGGTGTTGTTCGTAAGAAAGAAAGATGGTAGTAGGAGATTGTGTATCGACTATAGAGAGTTGAGCAAGCATTACCATTAAGAATAGGTACCCTTGTGAATGATTGTTTGATCAGCGGAAGAACGCTGTGTATTTCCAAATTTATTCAAGAACTGGATGTTAGGCCGAATACACAATATATAATCAAGTATGTATGAGAATAACAATCAAGAACACAAGTTTGTAAATCAACAAACTGAATTATATTAAATAATTCTCTCTTAGTGATGTTAATGAATCACAAAGAGCTACTAGGTTACAAGAATAATATTTTCAATAATCGCGTCCCTTCTAGGGATAACCTATCTGTGTTTATATAGTACACAGTTACAATCAATCTCTAATTGATACTCCTACAAATTAGCTATACAATTGTAATCAATTAGAATTGCTTCAGTCCTCTGTCCAGTCTCCTTAGCTGTATCAATATATTCTGCTTCTTTCCATCTTCAGAATATATTGCTTCTAGAATCTTCATAATATGCACCGATAGCTAAATCGACTTTCACCCTGTCAGACTTTAACAAACTCTGACCGGCTTCCATGTAAACTCTGATAAGTACTTCAGACTAAACTCTGAACAATACCTGTTACTTAAACACTGATTAAACAAACATTAGCAATTATATCTAACAATCTCCCCCAACTTGTGCATAATAAAAATGTACAAGTTAATCAGATAATTGATGATGTCAAAACATATAACAAATGCAGTGTTTAATCATAACAGAGTTTAATTTTAACTTAGAACAGAAAACTTTAAAAACTTACAGTCAGACTTTATTTGATTTCTTGAATATCAGGAACAGTTCTGAGATAATCCATGAGAAGTCTTCTTTCAGCCCTTTCCAGCTCTTCAATCATAACTTTCTTCAACTCTCTCAACTCTGGATCAGATTCTCCAGTCTGATAAATTGCAGCTCTCAAAGAATAGATGGAATTTTTCCTCATCTCATTCCCTAGCCTAATAAAATATGATTTATCAGAGTCTAGATTGAATTCTAAGACTTTAACTCCCAGATCAGTCCTTAGTCTTGCACTGTTTCTTTTCATTTCTACAATCTTTCCATGAGCATCTTTATACTTAGGGATGTAAGCACTTGTAATTTTAGCACCACTGAGAACCTTTGCTCTCATCATCCTTACTCTCAAAACTTCAGCAGCATTTTGAGTCCTTTGATTTCTGACTTTGAGTAGATATAAGACATATTCTAACTCTTCAGCCATTTTCAAATGTATATCATTTTCACCTATTCTGTATACTCTGCCATCAGCCATGAAGTATAACAGAAAGTCCTTCCTAAGTCCCTTATGATGGATTAACTGAACAGACTCTAGCTTGTCAAGGTTCTCTTGAGTAACCCCAACACCAGGTTCTGCCAGTGAAGTTTGATCCATTGGACTGTTATTTATCCTCTTCTCTCTGTGTGAACCTAAACCAGACTTGTCATAAGATTGTTTTCCATGTACTGTCCTGGTTTGAGAAAAATCCACAGGTTCTAATGTCAGAGTTTCAGAAAGTACAGGTCTTAAGAAACCTTTAAGTTGAGTTTGTACAACTTGAGCCTTGTCAGAGGTTGTCACAATTTTAGTAGCAATATCAACATGAGCAACGTCAGAGGTTGATTTGTTTATCCTTGATTCAACTTGAGCAATGTCAGAGGTTGAATAAATCTTCTTTGGTAACTGTTCTTCTTCTACCAGTTTACCTTTTCCTTTGTCATTTCTTGAAATAGTAGGTCTCCTTGAGTATTGCAAACTTTGATCAGAGTTTACATTATCTTTAATAGATATTCCTATCTCTTTTCTCCTTGGAGCTTTACCTTTCTTTTTATAAGTACCAGCTTCCATTTTCTTCTGGTGCTCTTCATTTAACACTCTTAATTCAGCATCATAATCCTCAACTGTTACCTCACCACCATGTTCTTCTAAAAACATTTTAGTAGCAATTTCCTCATCTGTGGTAGGCTTATCAGAGATTATCAAACTTTTGAGTTTTGAACCACTGGCAGAGTTTGCATTTCCCTTACCAGAGTTTGATCTTCTATCAGAGTTTGATCTTCTATCAGAGTTTGATCTTGGTAGTCTTCTATCAGAGTTTGATCTTAAACTCTTTCCATCTTCCTTGTTTCCACCATCATTACCATCATCCCTCCGTCTCAGAGTTTGAGTGTCTTTGCATTTGTCACTTGGTACACTCTCCCCCTTTTTGACATCATCAGAAAGTAGTACTGATGTCAGCAACTCAATTGCAGTGGAAATTGAAGTCAGTTGGGCAGACATAGCAGTCTGGTTGTCCTCAATTTTCCCAAGCCTCTTCTGAATTTCATCAGAGTCCTTAGCTTGCTTCTTGAACATAGAATTGTAGTAAGATCTATCATTCTTCAGAGTAAGATCTCTCATACCAACTTCATTCCTCAAAGTAGTGACCTCCTTATGAGACTCATCAAATCTGTTGTGAAGAGATTTAATTTGAATCACAGTGGCCTTTAGATTTGTAACAACATCAGAAGATGAAATGGTTTTGATAGACTGATTAACAAAATCAGCAGCCCTCTAAGCAGAAAAAACACAATCAGCATCTGCCCAGTTCTTGAAGTACATATCTTGAAAGTACTCAGCATTAGCACGATTTGCTTCTCTTATAGTATCAGAGTCTACATCTTCTGATAATTCAACCTCTATATCAGGATTAGAATGAGCATCTTTACTATCATCAGAATTTGCTGCATTGTCTTCAGCATCTGGAATAACTTGATGTACAGCTTCAGGAGTTTCAGAGTTTAGATTTGCAACTAACTCTGCTTCTCTGTGAACAACCTCAACAACCGACTGTTGTAGAGCTTCAATCAACAATTCATCATTGTCTTCCACAGGAACCTTAAGACTTTCAGAGTTTGTTGGAAAAACCTCTGCTTCAACACAATTCTCTCCTGTAGCTTCATTTAAAATCTTCTCTACTTCTACTGCTGGAACAACCTCAGCTTTCTCAACATTTTCAACAATCTGCTCAGAAGAGACAGATTTTGCTACCTGATCAACCTCTTCACCCAAATCAGGAATTTGATTGGTGACAGAGAGAATCTCTGTATGAGTTGCCACTGATTCTTCAAGTACCAGAGTGGCTTGATCAGCTACCACATCCTCAGTGTCACAAACACTGACAGCAGGATGTGCTTCAAGAACATTTTCCATTTCAAAATCAGCAGTAAAATCTTGTTCAAAAACCTCAGCTTCAGTGTCAGCATTTGCCATATCAGACACAGAGACTGCTTCAACATTTTCAGCATCCTCCTGAACAAAAACTTCAGGAGCTTCAACGGTGCGGTGAGAACATTACCAACATCAGAGTTTGACAAGAAATTCTGAATTAAATGAAACGCCTCCGGTGCGTTCTCATTTGCCAAAGGAGCAGCATAGTTGTTTGGGACAAATTCTAACCCAGAAGCAATAAACATTGTTGTAGCCATTAGAAATGTTTTGAAGAAAGCAAGAAATGAGACAGAGAAAAGTGTAGAATGTATGCAGTGAAAGTGTTTGAGACAGTGTTTGTGAGTAAAAACTTATGAAAAGATGAAGTGTGTAAAAGAATGAACCGTTTATGTGTAGTAAGTTTAAATAATAACAGTGAAAATTAAAACCCAATCGTTTTAATCATTACTACACACAGCAGGCGTCTTTGAAAAATGTGTGAGAGGGACAGATGTCAAACCAGCATACACTGACAGCTGTATGTAACAACTTCCAATACACACGCGCAGTAAAAATAGCCATAATTACCGCTTTTCACACTGTTCAAAACACTCAACCTCTCTCTCCTCTGTTTAATACAAATATGAACCGTTTGTACTCATACTCTTTCGAATTTCTAAACAAATGTCTAATCTCAAAATTATAAAATATCTGAAACAAAGAAATCATTTTAACCATCAGAGATTAAAACAAAATTACCTCAGCGTATTTCACACAATACATCAGTGTTTACCATTTGTCCTTCTTTGTCAACAAACTCTTTTCTCAAACTGTACAGGTGTGAATAATTGTGTGTGCTATAGCAGAGTTTACCGAAATCAATATTTAGATCATCTCAAAGTGCATAAAATCCACAAACTTAAGCAGTAAAAACTGGTTGCCTAAACTCTCATGTAAAACATAAAATCTGATTTTTATATCTAAACTCTGTATTTTGATATCCTTTCATTTGGATATATCTTTTATTCGTCACCCCCTTTATATATATATATATATATATATTTTTTAATTTTTCCAGTAATCAGTGGTTGGCACTAGTCACCAAAAATCAAAGATTTTAGCCCTTATTTCATACAATAAGTTCCTGGATCTTCCTAGGCACAACATGATCTCAAAGGAATTTGTGCTCTTTTTGGCATCTTTTGATTTGAGGGTGAATTATTTACAATTAATAATCAGAGTTTAGACATTTCATCAGTTAATGCAATTAATTTATGAGAGAAAATGCAAACAACTAATACAGACTCAGTGTATAGGATCAATAAACTAAGAGATGCTATAAATACAGAGACAGTATCATGCTGTGTTAACTTACTGCACATATTTGAGATCAGAATCTATACAACTCTTAAGGATTCATAATTACTTACTGAGAATTATGCTTCATACAAATTTCTTCATTGGTCAATATGTTTCAGACAATATTACAATCAGAGTATAGCATTAGACTGTAACTATCAGAGTATGACCAACACTTTTATGACTAACAGAGTTTAACATCAGAGTTTACGTTCAGAGTTTATTTCACTGGTACTCATAACAGTTAATACATGCAAGGAATCATGAGCATTAAAAATCAAACATGTATAGTTTTTGAGTCTAACCCGTATCTCTAGTCAAAACCAGAGATCATTCCAAGTTCATTTACCAATCTTGTAAAAGTAGCTTCACTCAAAGGTTTGGTGAAGATATCTGCAAGTTGTTGGTCTGTAGACACAAAATGAAGCTCAATATCTCCTTCTTCCACATGTTCCCTGATAAAATGATACCTTATGCTGATGTGCTTGGTCATGGAGTGCTGTACTGGGTTACCTGTCATAGCAATAGCACTTTGGTTACCAAGAAACCCATAATCCAGCAACTGATTCTTCATCCACAGAATCTGTGCACAACAGCTACCAGCAGCTATATACTCTGCTTCTGCAGTGGATGAGGAAATTGATTTATGTTTCTTGCTATACCAAGAAACCAATCTGTCACCTAAGAATTGACAGCTTCCACTTGTACTTTTTTTGTCTATCTTACAGCCTGCAAAATCTGCATCAGAGTAACCAATTAGCTTAAACTCTGATTCTCTAGGATACCACAAACCCAAGGTTATGGTTCCTTTGAGATATTTGAAAATCCTTTTTATAGCTGTTAGATGAGGCTCTCTGGGATCTGCTTGAAATCTTGCACAAAGACATGTGGCATACATGATATCAGGTCTACTTGCTGTGAGATACAGAAGAGACCCTATCATGCCTCTATAGGTTGTCATATCCACTGTAGCACCTGTGTCTTTGTCTAGCTTTGTTGCAGTAGCCATTGGAGTTGGAGCAGATGAACTATCAAGCATACCAAATTTCTTTAGAAGATTTCTGGTATACTTTGCTTAAGTGATAAAAATCGCATCATCTGTTTGCTTGACCTGTAAGCCTAGAAAATAACTAAGCTCTCCCATCATGCTCATTTGGTACCTGGACTGCATAAGCTTTGCAAACTTCTTACAAAGTTTGTCATTAGTAGATCCAAAAATAATATCATCTACATAAATTTGAACTAAAAGCAAATCATCACCAGAATTGAAATAAAACAAGGTTTTATCAATTGTACCTCTTGTGAACCCACTTTCTAAAAGAAATTGAGCAAGAGTTTCATACCATGCTCTTGGTGCTTGCTTTAGTCCATATAGTGCCTTGTCAAGCCTGTAGACATAATCTGGATGCTTGGGATCTACAAATCCTGGTGGTTGTTCTACAAACACTTCTTCTTCAAGCTTCCCATTGAGAAAAGCACTTTTCACATCCATCTGAAAGACTTTAAACTTCTTGTGTGCAGCATAGGCCAGAAAAATTCTTATGGCCTCCAATCTTGCAACTGGAGCAAAGGTTTCATCATAGTCAATTCCTTCCTGTTGTGAATAACCTTTAGCCACAAGTCTAGCCTTGTTTCTTGTAATCACACCTTCACTGTCAGTCTTGTTTCTGAAAACCCACTTTGTACCTACAATTGATCTATTCTTTGGTCTAGGTACAAGTGTCCAGACTTCATTTCTTTCAAATTCATTTAACTCTTCTTGCATTGCTGTTATCCAGTTAACATCTTGAAGAGCTTCTTCCACTTTCTTTGGTTCTGTTTGAGACAAGAATGCATGATACAGACACTCATTATTTGTTGCACTTCTAGTTCTCACACTAGCATCAGGATCTCCAATTATGAGATCAGGTGTGTGTGCCTGTGTCCATTTTCTTGCTGTTGGTAAGTGGTTTCTTGCATTATTATTTGATCCTCCCCCTTGATCCATGCTTTCCTGATTCATATGTTGACTTTCTGCAGCATTTGAGGCTCCCCCTGAATTGGATGACTTAGAGTTTAAACTGTCAGAGTTTGAATCAGTTTCCTCAACTGACTCACTTGCTGTGTCTTGTTGAGCTTCTTCACGCTCCCCCTCAACTGGTTCTCTATTTTGTTCAATTTGAGAATTTCCAGTTTCTCCAGTATTTACCAGTAGAGGTTCAGAGTATGCTTCGTCAGAGTTTGTCAGAACCGCTTCATCAGAGTTTGTCGGTACTGCTTCATCAGAGTTTACATCATCAGAGAATAAACCTTCATTTTCAAAACGCAGTTGATCATATTCATCTAAGTCATCAAGTCCAGTTATTTTCTTGTCATCAAATGACACATGTATGGACTCCATGATCACTTTTGTTCTCAGATTGTAGACTCTGAATGCTTTTGTTGACAATGGATAACCAATAAAGATTCCTTCATCAGCTTTTAACTCGAACTTAGTCAACTGTTCAGGATGAGTCTTCAACACAAAGCATTTGCATCCAAATATATGAAAATATTTCAAATTTGGCTTCTTATTTTTCACCATCTCATATGGTGTTTTCCCATGCTTGTTAATCAGTGTAGCATTTTGAGTAAAACAAGCAGTTTGAACAGCTTCTGCCCAGAAGTAAGTTGGTAATTTTGCTTCATCAAGCATAGTTCTGGCAGCTTCGATTAAAGTTCTGTTCTTTCTTTCAACTACACCATTTTGCTGTGGAGTTCCAGGTGCAGAAAATTCTTGTTTCACTCCTCTTTCCTTGCAAAAAGCTTCCAGAATTGAGTTTCTGAATTCAGTTCCATTATCACTCCTTATAATTTTGACTTTGTGCTGTGATCCTTTGTCCAGTAGATTTACATGATCCATCAGAGTTTGAGCAGTTTCATCCTTCTTTGATAAGAAATACACCCATGTATATCTAGTGTTTTCATCAACAATTAGTAGAGCATATTTCTTTCTGCCCATAGACATCACATTCACTGGTCCAAAGAGATCAACATGTAGAAGATGATAAGGTTCCACTACTGAAGATTCAGATTTGCTCTTGAAAGATGACTTCCTTTGCTTGGCCTTTTGACAAGAATCACATAGGCCATCTAAGCTAAGTATTGACTTGGGAAGTCCCCTTACAAGATCCTTTCTTATTAGCTCATTAATGTTGTTCAAATTGAGATGAGAGAGCTTCTTATACCAGTTCCAACTCTCTTCATTTGACATTCTTGCAGTCAGACACACTGTTTTTCCATCAGAGTTTGTTACCAAACTTGCTTCATAAATGTTGTTGTGCCTGTGTCCAACTAGAACAACTTTTCCAGTAGATTTACTGATAACTTCACAGTGTTCAGTATGAAAATCTACATGGTTTCCTCTATCACAGATTTGACTCACAGATAGCAGATTATGCTTGAGTCCTGAGACTAGAGCTACATTTGTGATGATGACACTTCCAAGATTGATATTGCCATATCCCAGAGTACGTCCTATGTTGCCATCTCCATAGGAAACCTTTGGGCCAGCCTTCTCCTCAAAGTCTGATAACAGGGCTTTATTTCCAGTCATGTGTCCTGAGCATCCACTGTCCAAGATAAGGGTGCTCTCTTTTATGCCCTGCAATCACAATCAATTACACAGAGTTAGTTTTAAGGATCCAGACTTGCTTGGATCCTTTGGCTTTCTTAACATTGTTAGCTTTTGCAGCGGAATCATTATCAACAGAGTTTAAACTAACATTGTCAGACTTTACACTTGCAGAGTTTGCCCTAACCCATTTTAAGTTGGGTTTTAGCTCATAATAGTTATGATAAATAGCATGATAACTCTTACAAGTATAAATAGAATGCCAAGTGCTTCCACAGTGTGTGCATAAAGTCTGTGGTTTAACCCTTACATAATCATTCTTTACTCCTGATGTAGAAGGTAAAGAATTAATATCTTTGTTCTTATTGCAAAATCTAGCAAGATGGTTAGAACTACCACAATTATAACATGTTTTCCTTGGAGCAGCAGCAGTAGGCAAATGATTATTTCTTTTATTTATGCCTATCTTTCCATTCCTATTCTTCTTGGACCCTTTTGGTTTCATGGCAGACTTTACCTCTTTGAGCTTATGATTGAACTGTTTTCCTGTCATTAAACCAACATTAACCTGTTTTTCACAGACTTTTACTGGCTTTCTAACAGCTTCTAATTCCATAAGATTTTCTGTTATAATATTTTCCTATTTTTCACAGGTTTCATCTGATTCCATATCAGCTTCTCTTACTACAACAGATTTTAACTTAGTGGACTCTGGAACAAATTTCACAGGTTTAAGTTGTGGTTTAACCTTAACCTTGTCTTTAAACCTAAGTTCATCATTTTCATAATAGCCTAAACCTACAGAATCTGTCTGAAACACTTGATGAGTGTCTCTTCCAGAGTTTGTCCAAGTCTTGATTATTTTTCTTTCTTTTTCTAGATCAGATTCTAGTTGCCTATATCTTTTGAGCAACTCCTGTTCAACATAAACAGCATCATCTCTTTCTTTTTGAATCTGCTTCATATTTTCAAGTTCTCCTTCAAGAAACTTGTTTCTATCTTTAAGACTAAGATTCTCAGATTTAATTCTCTCATTCTCTAAAGTTTGATCCCTATAACTAACATGTACGCTTTTCAGATATACTCTTAACTCAGATATATTATCATTATCATAAGCATAAGTAGTTAGGGGTACCTTATTTTCAGATGATTCAGTCTCATCTTTGACAGTTGCCATAAGAGCATAATTTACTCCATCATCAGAGTCTGAAGTATCTACCCAGTCTTTGCCTTTAGAGATGAGTGCTTTCTCAGATTTTCCTTTCTTGCATTCTGGGGCATAGTGACCCATCTCCTTACACTTGTAGCACTGGATTTCAGATTTATCCTTCTTGCCAGACTTGGTCTCCCTTCCATCAGACTTTCTAAAACTTTTCCTTTCAGAGTTTGAATCTTTCCTTGAGAATCTCTTTCCTTTCTTGAAGTTCTTGAATCCCATCTTCTTGAAGGTCTTCACCATCAATGCAGCCATTTGCATCATCTGTTCTTCATCATCCTCAGAGTCAGAAGCTTCATCAGAGTTTGAGTCATCATCAGAGTTTGATGACTCACTTTCAGATTTAATGACTAAAGCCTTTCCCTTGGCTTTCTTCCTTGATGATTCCTTCTTGATGGGCTTCTCCTCAACTTTGAAAGCAACAGATTTTGTCTTCTTGCTTGATCTTCTGTTTCTTTGTTCTATTTCCAATTCATGAGTTTTCAGTAACCCATAAATCTCATCAAGTTCAGTTTCAGCAAGTTCGTAATTATCTCTAATAGTCGTTGTCTTCAAATCCCATCTTTCAGGTAAAGATAAGAGAAATTTGAGATTTGATTCTTCAAGATCATATTCTTTATCAATTAGAGATAAATCATTCAGCAGTTTACAGAATCTGTCATATGTCTCAGTCAAGGTTTCATTGACTCTTGAATCAAAGTGCTCATACTCCTGAGTGAGTATTGTTTTCCTGTTCTTCTTTATAGCAGTGGTTCCTTGACACCTGACTTCCAAAGCATCCCAGATTTCTTTTGCAGTTTTGCAACCAATTACTCTGTTAGACATAACATTATCTAAAGCACTGTGGAGAAGATGTCTAACCTTTGCATCTTTTGCAATTGATGAGATGTCCTCAGGAGTCATATCTTTCTTTTCCTTTGGAACAGTCTTTTGTTCTTGACCATCAACAACAGGAGACAATTTAGTCGGCATATGAGGACCATCATTGATTCTGTCAAGATATTCTGGATCTGTAGCCTCCAGAAACATGGTCATCTTCACCTTCCAAATTGGATACTCCACTGGCCTGAGAATTGGAACCCTGATTGTTTCATATCGACTCACAGAATTAGGTTTAACCTGTTCAACCTTGGGAGGAGCTTGATTTTCTTCAGACATGATTATTACTGTGTTTGAATCGAAAAACTGTATATATTAAACAGCCTTGGCTCTGATACCAATTGTTAGGCCGAATACACAATATATAATCAAGTATGTATGAGAATAACAATCAAGAACACAAGTTTGTAAATCAACAAACTGAATTATATTAAATAATTCTCTCTTAGTGATGTTAATGAATCACAAAGAGCTACTAGGTTACAAGAATAATATTTTCAATAATCGCGTCCCTTCTAGGGATAACCTATCTGTGTTTATATAGTACACAGTTACAATCAATCTCTAATTGATACTCCTACAAATTAGCTATACAATTGTAATCAATTAGAATTGCTTCAGTCCTCTGTCCAGTCTCCTTAGCTGTATCAATATATTCTGCTTCTTTCCATCTTCAGAATATATTGCTTCTAGAATCTTCATAATATGCACCGACAGCTAAATCGACTTTCACCCTGTCAGACTTTAACAAACTCTGACCGGCTTCCATGTAAACTCTGATAAGTACTTCAGACTAAACTCTGAGCAGTACCTGTTACTTAAACACTGATTAAACAAACATTAGCAATTATATCGAACACTGGATATCACCAGTTGGAAGTTAAATCCGAGGATATACCCAAGACTGCGATTCGTACCAAGAATAGACACTTCGAGTTTTCAGCGAGGTTATTTTGGGATTGACTAATGCACCCACAAATTTTTATGGAATGTAATGAAGTGGCTTTGAGTTATCCGTGATAGTAGATAACATGAAATGGAGAAATGGCTAAAATTGACCTAGGATTATGACTGTGAGATACACTACCATCCGGGGAAGACCAATGTGGTGGCCGATACCCTTAATTAAAATGAGACAGAGATGGATTCCGAATAATCGGGAATTAAAGGATGAGATTTTACACAAAACCCAAGTTAGTCCAACAAACTAGAAAGATAAAAGATTTCACCAACAAGCAACCAAGACAGACAGAGAAAGCATGCGGACTAAGCCCGCGAGTATAGAGATAGTACTGCTACTGATAAGCTAAATGGCAAGTTGATGAATGACAAACAAGTTTATGCTGGTGTATTTCTGTACAAACAAGATAGAGAATATGAGGTTAGAGATTCGTGATGCTAAAGGTATCTCCATGAATTAATGAGATTTGGAAAGAAAGGAAAGTTGAGCCCGAGATTCATTGGGCCATCTGAGATTTAAGACGCGTCGGGAAGGTGGCCTACGAGCCAGCCTTACCCCCCCCCCCCCAAACTTGTAGAATGGTCATAGCGAGGTTCATGTGTCAATGCTACGTCAGTATACTATAGATGCCCGGCATATGTAGAGTACGAGCAGGTAGATATACAACCTGGTCTGACTTATAAAGAACAACCCGTGGAAATCACGGATAGAAAAGAACAAGTTCTAAGAGACGAGGTTGCCAAGCTAGTGAGAGGTTTGTGGAGAATCAAGAAGTGGAAGAATCCACTTGGGAGTTAGAAAGTGCAATGGAAGAGAAGTACCCCCAGTTATTCCTAAGCTGATTCCGGGACGGAATCCTTTTAAGGAGGGGAGACTGTAATAACCCGATTTTTTGGTAAAATTTAAAACTTTTCTTATTATGATTAAGTGCATCAGTGAATAGTGAATTTGGTGGATGAATAGTGATTTTGAGGGTTAAGAAAATTTTTCATACCACCTATGTACGAGACATAGTGTGGATATTCCGAAGTCATATTAGTGATCTACGGAGTAAATAAGTGAATGCAAAGACAATCGGAATTCAGAAATTCCAAAATTTATTTTTGGTGTAATATTCGACCGGCAAGCGAATTATATATTATTATATTCAAGAAATGAGATATTAAAATTGAGGATTTGAGGATTTAATATTTTGGAATTTTATTATTTTATTAAAGTCGATTTAAGGATTCGATTGTTGGAATGAATAGTGAATAGTTACTATTCACTGCGAGAATCGCGTAGAATTTTATTCGCTCTTTTTGGGAAATATTTCGAATCGCTTCAAGAGGAACAAGACAACATTTACAGGATTAAATATAGACATGGAAGTAACATGTAACAAGATTAATTCGAGGGATGCAACATTTGGATCATCCATGTGAAAGGAAGCGAACCAGTAAAGCTACTTTAACAGAACCAGTGCATGCTTGACAAGTGTCGCAAAAAGAAGACATCAAGGACTATGACTCACCAATGTTGACCACCAAAATATAATATAATCACAAAGTAATTAAACAAGAAAAGAAAAAGAAGAATTCTCCACCTTGAAGAAAAAATTCGGGAGAGAAGAAGAAAGAAAATGGAGGAAAAAGAAATGCTTATAACTTGAGATTCCGTTGTCCGTTTTTGGCGTTCCACCACTCAAATCGAAGCTCTCGAGAAGCTCTACGCAACCATGGGAAGCGCTCGCCTCACCTCTGTGATTTACCCTTCGATTTCAGTGAGTAACAGTTGGAGAAGATGATGAATAGTAACTTGTATTTTACTTTGTTGCTTTTGATATTGAGTTTGTGGCTTCCAAAGGTTGTATTAAGCAAGGATCTAAGGTTACATAAGGAATATAGCAGCAAGCAAGCTTGGAGGAAGGTATAAACCTCTGCCCCTTTGAGTTTTATATGAGTTTTAAAGTGGTTTTGATGTTCATGTAAAGTTAAGATCATGATTAAGTGATTTAGTGATTATTTGGATTTGTTTGAATGTGTAAAATGATGGGTGTTGGATTTGAGGCTCCCCCACTGATCTTAGAGGTGTATGATGGTTGTTTGTTGAGGTTGTAGATGTATGGTATGCCCGGTGTGGCTTGGTTATGTTGTGACAAAATAGGATTATTCGGTTTTAAGCCGTTGTAATGCCCGATTTTCGGTAACTCTATAAACTGCCTAGAATCAGAAAACCTAACTGCCTCTTTTGGTTCAGTTATGAACATGAGTGTGTAGAGATTTGTTTCTAGTTTACGTGAGCGCAAGAATCATGTTATTACGATTTACGGTTTATGAGATATGACCATTTTAGTGAAAGTGGTTCAAGGAATGAGATTGCAGAAATGTACCAACTTTGTGGCTATGCTTGAGACCCTTAAGAGTTGTTTTAAAATATGAAATTTTGTATTGAAGTGTCAAGGGAAGTTACGAAGGTTTGTACGAAGGTTTCGAGTCCAAAAGATTATTTTCCGATTTTATAAAAATGTGTTAGCCGAGGTTGCGCAAGTGAAAACCACTAAGAACATGACTTAGAAACCAATGTTGTAAATGGTTAAGTATAACTTGTATTCGAGGATCGATTTCGGACTAAACCTACGACTTAAGTAATTGTCGATTAAACATGGACTTAGTATGAGCCTATAACGAGCTAGTAATTCCTTGGTTGTGTTTCGCTTACGTGTTTAAGCATTGTGTACAAGTGGATTATCCAGGGGATTAATCGTGTGTTTTCTTTGACTTTGTCTAGATTGTCCGACATCGTCGCGAACCCCTATCTCTTCTTGAGCATCAGGCAAGTTTTCTAAATCTATACTTTGAAGTATTGATTATATATTACTGCTGTTGCCATGTGTGGAGTTATACAGTTGTGCGATACATGTTATATATTGTATAAAAATAGAGTTTGATTTGGGTTTATATATGAGCTTTGAGATAAAGTAGTTATAAACCGGTATACCTTGTAGCTCTAGAGATAAGAGCATACTTCTTGTTTTCGACTCTAGACCGGGAGTCAGTATTTGAGATATGGAGCTAGCCGTGGAAACCCGGAGGGATTCCAGCGGCAGTGTACTAATTATTTTGAGGACTGCTATTATTAAACATTAATTATATTTCTAGAAAGTATTAATTACCTGGAAATGATTTGAGGAATGTTATTTGAATATTACCTCATTCGAATGTTATTACTTGGAAATGATTTGGTAATTGGCTTATAAGCTAGATATGGGATATCAGTTATAAGCCAGGTTTTTATAAATGCCCTAGGTAAAGGGCGTATGATTTTATTCTTTAGACCGGAAGTAGATATATTTTCGGTATATTTTAAATGATTATTTTTCCGATAAAGATATCGGGTAACTGTTATTCGAGGATTTTTGACTTAGAGAATATTATTTATATTTATTTGAGGATTATTGACTTTAAGAATATTATTGTAAATATAATTTAGGAATATTCATTCGAGGATTAATTATTTATTTAATGAATATTATGTAGAATATTCATTCAAGGTTTATTTACTTAATGAATATTATTTTTGAATATTCATTTACTGATTATCTATTTAAGGATTATTTATTTAAGGACTATTTACCTAATGAATATTACTTTTGAATATTCATTTGGGTTTTATTTATTTGATGAATATTATTTTCAAATATTCAATGGAGATTATTATTTAATGAATATTATTTTGAATATTCATTCCAGGTTTATATTATTTTGAATATTCATTCGAGGTTTATATTATTTTGAATATTCATTCGAGGTTTATATTATTTTGAATTATTCATTCGAGGTTTATTAGTTAATGAATATTATGTAGAATATTCATTTAATCCTCATTTATTTAATGGATATTATTTCTAAATATTCATTCAAGGTTTATTTACTTAATGAATATTATTTTCGAATATTCATTTGAGGGTTTACTATTTAATAAATTTTATTAATTGTTTTAAATCAAAAGAGGTTCCCAAACCAATGTTTTCCACTTAAGTCCATCTTTTAAGAGGATTTAAATGCTCGCTCAACTATCAAAAATATGGGAAACCTGATTTAAGTAACTGCTATTCATTTTAAACTCTCAACACAAAACTGTCGGGGGACAGATATTTTCTCAAAGCAATTTAGTTGCTGCAAGTTAAATATTGTGCTACCACCTCAACGCTCGAGGGGTAAATTCATGGAACAAGTCGATATCCATTAACAAGCATCGCTTGGGAAATATTGGAGAATCTTCTTTTCCAACCTAGATACAACTACTGATTGGAGTCGTATCAACAAGTATTACACTTGGGGAAAGGAAGACGATCTTTACGTTTCAGAGTCATGGATTTCATCTGAACTAGGAGCATGTGTAAGAGGTCGAGTCGCGCCGATCCATCACCTTATTGCCCCAAATGGGCCGGGAGATCCAGAAAGGCGGTAGACAATGTCAGGCTGTCGTGATACTTCCATCAACATGTAGAAAACATATTTTTGTTGTACAACCTGCTACTGATCATAGTAAGGTTGGTACGACGGGCGCGGAGAAGGCTCCAGTATTGGTTCATCATCCATTTTGGATAATTCTGCAACATGTACTGAAAGGGACCACGGATGGCTCCGTTGGTACAGGTTTACCGATCATGTTGACAGAGGGATTCTGCAACATGTATTGAAAGGGACCAAGGATGACACCCGTGGTACAGGTTTACCGGTCATGTTGGCAGGGGGTCGAAAAGTGTTCAAAATAAAGTTACAATGAATCCTTGCAACTTCATCTGTTATGAGTTATGACTCTGATAATATATGCATAAGTAAATCTTGGGTTACGGAGATATGATATTAATTTTCCTCGTAACTTCATCTTTTATATCATTTGACTCTGTGGATACCTTAAATAATATGAGTTATGGTAAGGGAGTTGTTTATACTGAATCACCTTATAACTTCATCTTTTAAGTTATGTGTTGATATTCTGCTTATATAGCAGATATTTTTCGGAAAGGTTATATTTGGTTTAATTTGAAACCTCATCTTTTATACTAGAAACTTGTTCATAATATAGCAAAAGTTTGCAGAAATATTATGAAATGATATTTGAAATACAATAATGGTACTGTTTTTGGGAATACATTCTGATAAGAAAATAATTTCAGTATCGAGATATTTTGACAAACTATTGTCTTATACCCGCTTTATTCTGGGTTGAGTTAAAGGCAGAATTATGCCTTACTTTTATTACCTTGCTGAGCTATCGCTCACTCTTGCTATTGTTTTATATATATTATATAGCAGCGAAGCAGGATGCCAATGGGTCGGCACCTACCCCGCAAGGCGTTTCCATAAACAGTTTCTAGCAGTGATCCCGAAGAGTAGTACGAACCAATCGAATCAGGCTACAGCTTTTGGTATTCAACTTATGTATAGATATGAATGGTATGAGAGGATTGTGAGCATCAGAAGACTAAGTTGGTAATGTAACATTACTTAGAAATTGTATCAGTGACAAATTCAAAAGACATTTGGGTATTGTAATAAAAATTATTTATTCTGCAGTTGTTGTATTGTGTCATTTCTGAGACTCTAACCTGTGTGTGTGTGTGTGTGTGTGAGACATATGTTGTGGGGTCATGAGCAGGTGAATTATGAAGGGTGTCAGTAATACAGGTAAGGAAAGGAGTACATGGATCGTGACTACCCTAAATCCCTGACCCCGGATTTGGGGCTGTTACATCACGACATAGTCCTCTACTGGATCCTAGGCCAATCTGGGCCTTAAGTTATTCCGACCATAAGTATGGCCCGACCAATTTCTGGTCCATTTTAAAAACATGTCAAATCTATCATAGGGTATAAACAATAACATGCTCAATAAGATAAACTCAATGTATAATAATTACGAAAGAGCTTCAACTACTCAGTATCAAATGAAGATCGAGAAAGAATCATGGAATAATTTCAATGGTACAGTGTACTCATTCAATAAGGGAATCAATATTGGTAATCGATAATCAATGACCGTAATCAATAGTCAACGATGGAAGTCAAATGATCAATGGTTGTCAATAATAATCAAAGGATGATAAACAATAATAAATGGTGGTAAACAATAATCAAGTGAATTGGAAATAAGGGTTTCCGATGCAGATCAAATCAAAGAATCAAGAATCTCTAAGGAAATGGAATCAGTTGTCCAAATGCGGTTAAAAGATTGATAATTTAATTGTTCTGGGGATAACAGTATTCAAGTATTCAAGACAATAATAATTTTTATCACAAGTAAAGGCACAGATACTTGCCTGGTCTAAGTTGTTGTCGGATCGACTCTGCTCACTCTACCTTTCCCTTTCCCTTGCTCCGGGAACTCGATTCTATAATTAAACAACTCATCACAATAAGTCTAACTATTCTCGTTCTACTCTCGACACTTATTCAATCAATAATCACATTTAAACAAGTAACCGGTTACGTATCGGACGTCCGGTATGATTTATGATATTTAAAACTCAGATATTAGCCCTAGTACGGGCATATACGAACTATAAAACACATTACACAACTCATACGAACCATATAGCACTTATAAATATTTTTAAAACATCAAACGAAACTTATTTGAATTTTAAATAAGTCATTACTAATTTTTAAATCAAAAATCGGATTTTTAAATCCAATATAAACATTTAAATGCAAATAAATCAATTAATAAAATTAATTGACACTTTTTAAATGCTCAAACTATTTTTAAATAAATAAATAGGCATGAAAATAATTAAACTGAATTTTAAATTAATTAAATCTAATTAATAATTAATTTTTAAGAATTAATTGATTAAAAGAATTAACCAATTAATTAATAAATTAATTATTAATTAAAAATAATTAAAATAATTAAGTTTAATCAATTTTCGGTTTTAAAATAATAAATATAATTTATCAGAATTTTTCTGATATTAAAATATATTTTTAAAATAAGAATATGAATTTTTTTAAAGTTTTTAAACTAATTTTGAATTAATTTTAAAAATAAAATTCAAAAACAGTTTTCAGAAATCGAATTAGGGTTTTGAAGATTGAAACCGGGTCAAAATAACGGGTAAACGAGTCGGGAAGAACGAATTCGGGTCGCCAAGAACAACCCACCGGTTCTGGGTTTTCCAGAATCCGGCCGGTGTCCGGCGGCCGGAATTCTTCGATTCCGTCCAAACATAAACAAACTCAGAGGGCTTTTGTTCGCCTTCTCAATACAAACACAACCAACACACCATATCGACTGTCCCATGCCGGAATCGTGCCCAGAATTCGTTCAAAGAACTCGTCGACGACGACTTCGGCCGGAAACCCGATCTACTTAATTTCTACATGAAACTCAAAGATTAATATACCAAAACGAAGCTTATAACTCATACAATCAAAGCCCCATATCATAACTAATGTCAGATCAACAGAAAGAACGAACGAAGTAAAAGAAAATTTTGGGTCAAAAACCCGAAAATCAAACCCATCAAAATTGAACTCGAACATGAAATTAAATCATAGATTCTTGCTATTTAGAACCCTAGGAACAAGTTAGAAGCAACCAATTGAACGGAGAATCAACAGATTGAAAATCCCCAAATCGACCAAGAACCCTAATTTAAATTCGAATATTGAAAAATTCATATAAAATCGAAAACTTACCAGATGATGATGAGGTTGGAAGATTCTGAAACTAGAAGTCAAGAGCTTTGATTTGAGTACAAGAACTTCAGATTTGGATTTCAATAACACCTTGAACGAATGGATTAATCTTCAAGAACACGAAGAACACGGTTCGGGGATTTTTATTATTTCGAGAATTAGAGCTGCAGATTATGATAGGTTTAAGGTTCGATTCGTCTTTTTATATTTTTGGAAAAATAATACCCCAAACAACATTTTTGGATCGATATAGATCCACTGGTTCGTTTAAAAACCCTAATTAGGTTAAAAACACGTTTTACGAGGAATAATCAGTTAAAAAGGTTGATGATCATCCAATTGATATGTATATCCTTATGTAACTAATGCTCAAGAATACTGGGGCTATAACAAATGTAATATTGATATAAAACGATATATCCGTCCCCTTAAACAATTAGGGTTCGGAACAATTTTTCCTTTCTGAACAAAACGAATTATTCTTGCAGAATCAAATAGGTAGGGATGAAATGATACGAATATCTCTCCCGATAATGATTCGAATACGAAAGATGAAGAGATAATAATTAATGTACGAAATTCCAACGGGGCCCTTGAATTATCAAAACGGGGCTCAGATTTGAAGAAAATTCCAAATGACGAAATATTTGAAAGGGGCTTTTGACTCACCAATTAGCACATAATCACACAATAATTATCATTTAATAATATCCCAATACTCCACAATAAATATTTTTATATTAAATATATCATTTATTTAAATAATAAAATTTACGGATATTACACCTACTGCCACCAAACTTGAATTAAATACTAAGGAAAAATCTGTGGACATTTCAAGTTACAGAGGCATGGTAGGCTCACTTTTATATTTAAAAGCTAGTAGACCTGATATTATGTTTGCTACATGTCTATGTGCTAGATTTCAGGCTGATCCTAGGGAATCCCATTTAGTTGCTATTAAAAGAATTTTCAGATATCTCAAAGGAACACCAAACCTTGGCATTTGGTATCCTAGAGAATCTTGCTTTGAACTAATTGGTTATTCAGATGCAGATTATGCAGGATGGAAAATTGACAGGAAAAGCACAACTGGCACCTGTCAATTCCTAGGAAACAAGCCTGTGTCATGGTTCAGCAAGAAACAAAACTCAGTTTCTACCTCCACAGCTGAGGCTGAGTACATTGCAGCTGGAAGTTGTTGTGCACAGATTTTATGGATGAAAAATCAACTACTTGATTATGGATTAAGAGTTGAGAAAATTCCTATCTTCTGTGACAACACTAGTGCCATTGCCATTACTGAGAATCCAGTGCAGCATTCAAGGACCAAGCACATTGACATCAAGTATCATTTCATTAGAGAACATGTTATTAATGGTACTGTGGAGTTACATTTTGTTCCAAGTGAACAACAACTTGCAGACATCTTTACCAAGCCACTTGATGAATCAACATTCTCAAGATTAGTAAGTGAGCTAGGTATGCTAAATTTCTCTTAATTATTTTTGATATTTTTGCAAGTTAAGTTGCAGCCAGAAATTTGCTATGATTTTCTGCGAGTTAATTTTCTCAGAAAAAAGTGAAATTTTGTCTAAGTCTAAATTACTGTGTCAACGAATGCCTTATTCCGTTGACAGTCTTAGCATTTTTCTGGGTATTCCGTTGACAGCATTATTATGTCAACGAAATGCAGTTTTATCAACGAAATAGACGGGACCTTAAACGCCCAATTATGATTCGTTGATATAGCACTGTTAATCTGAACCGTTGAAATTTGCACGTCTTTTTACCACGATCTATGCATACACCCCTGTAAGTATAAATCATGGTAATATTTTAATAGTAACAGTTAGATTTTTAAGCCAATCCAGTAATTTACAATTATTATTGAACTTAATTTTTGAGAAATTTTGGGGGAGTATTTAAGAAATTTTATTTTCTTTAATTCTTTTCTATCTTACTCTCAAAATTTCCAAAGGCTTTCTTACTTCTTCTCTCTCAAAGCAAAACACGGTTCGAGCTTTTCTTTACTCAACAATGGCACCCATAGTTAAACTCATGTCAGCTGGAGGGTTCATTTATGAGAAGAACAACTCCATCCCGTTTGTTGTCAAGGAAAGCCCGAACAAAATCTTTCACAAGATGATGGATTTCCTGATGAACTGCAAACTCAGTTACGCGATGTTTCACTCCACTCCGCTCTACAATGAAATCATAGAGGAGATTTGGACCTCCTGCGAGTACAGTGGAACTAGCTACACTTTGCAATTCACCATTCAAGGTAAAGAGTATATTGTCAATTCAGATGTATTGCAAGCATGCCTTCACATTCCTGAGAATAATTGCTTAGCTTTACCAACAAATGCTGAAATTGTTAACGTGCTTAATTCAATAAATTACTCTTGGCCAACGGAGAATTTAGGTAAAATTATTAGAAGAGGCTTGGTAAGGGAGTGGAGTTATTTAGCAGATGCTTTTATTAAAGTATTTTCTGGTAAAATTAGTAATTTTGATGCTTTAACTAACTCCATTCTGATTTTGCTTACCATGCTTCTAACTGATAAGTATTATAATTTTAGCACTCAATTGATGTATGAACTAGGTGCTAAGTTAGGAGATAAGAAATCTAGGAAAAAGAACATTTATTATGCTAGATTTCTAATGATGTTGGCCAACCATGTTAGTCCAACACCATTAGTTATCTCTAACCCAAATTCCAGGTTTGATTGTTTTGTCCAAGAGAAGAGGGTGCTAACAGACATCCTGAGGCTCAATCACAATGGTGATGTCCCAATGGTGTATCTGCCAGTTATTGAGGTAACACTTTCTCACCCTGTACATTTAAATGTTACTTCAATTTCTGCTTTTGTTACTAATGTTGTTGCAATGGAGTCTGTAGCTGTGACCCAACAGGCTCCTGCCCCTGCAACTAGACCTAAATCCACAAAATCTAAATCTACCAAGCCAACCTCATGTGCTTCTCAAAAGGCACCTGTTGTAAAATCCACTACACAACCCAAGGGGAGTGATTCTGGTGTGGTGAGTGGTGAGGGAAGGGGTGAAAATCAAAGAAACCCCAAGAATAAGGTGGGAGAGGTGAGTGTTTCCCAGACTAGCCTCATTGTGTCTTCCCAACAAGGCACAATGAGTAATATGGATATTAGCACAAGTCTAATTGCATCCTCTCAAAAGGATGTAGTTATTGAAACAAGCTCTCCTCCAAGAGCACACATCAAAAGGGTAAGGGACACATCTAGCCCCCAAACAGCTATTTCCCAATACCAAAGAAGGGTAAGACAAAAATCCCAAGTCACATAGGGTGCACACACACTGGAAGCAACAATTCCAGTTTCTCAAATTCAGTTTGATGTAGCCCCAATTTTTACTCTGGGGTTACAGTCCCACTCTCTCAATATTAATATTGAGACACCTCCACAAAATTCACCAACACAGTCATTAGATGTGGATATGATCCATTCATCTATTCCTGATTCTCCAAGTTTGTTCTTGGAGAAGCCCCACTCTGAAATTGGTGCTTTTTGGGCCAGCAATCATCTTTTTCAGAAGCTACAAGAGGATCTGTGGAACCATCTTTAAAATCAATCACCACAGATTCTACTGTAATTTCACTTTCTCAAAATCCTTTCTTGACTTCATCAACGAAACAGTCTCTTTCGTTGACAAGTGTTTCTCCATCAACGGTATCCATACCGTTGACAGTTCAAACTACCATTCCGTTGATAGCTCATTCTGCACCTATTCTTGAAAATCAAGTTGTTCACACAACTAGTGCAGATGATCTAGTGGTAGTTGAAACACTTTTAGGATTGAAAGGGAGTGAATCTGAGAGGCTGGCTTGCAGCCAGGCAAAAGGAGAGGATGAGAGTGAGAGGCTGGCTATTTATTCCAGCCAGTCAAAAGGAGAGACTGAGAGTTCCACCTTAGTAGGTGAAGGTGAGGGTGTGAGAGGTGTGAGCCATGGGGAGTGTAATATCCGTGATTTTTTTTTTATTTAATAATATAAATGATATATTTGGTGTAAAGTATTTCTTGTGGAATAATTTGAATATTAATAAGTTAAGATTATTAAGTGATTATGTGTTATTTGGTGAGTCGAAAGCCCCTTTCAAATATTTCGTCATATGAAATCTTATTCAATTTTGAGCCCCGTTTTGAAAATTCAAGGGCCCCGTTGAAATTTTGTACATCATTATTATCCCTTCGTCTTTCGTATTCGAATCGTTATCGAAAGAACTATTCGTATCATTTCATCCCTATCTATTTGATCTTGTCAGTATAATTCGTTTTGTTCAAAAAGGGAAAGATTGTTCCAAACCCTAATTGTCCAGGGTAACGGATATGTCGTTTATATCAATATTTCATCTGTTATAGCCCCAGTATTCTTGAGCATTAGTTATGTAATGATATGTATTGATTTGGATAATTATCAGTCTTTGTAGATAATTATCTTTTCGTAAAACGTGTTTTTAACCTAATTAGGGTTTTAAACGATCCAGTGGATCTATATCGATCCAAAAATGTCGTTTAGGGTATTATTTTTCACTAAGTATAAAAAGGAGAATCGTACATTATACTTCATATAATCCGTATTACAAATATACAAAAATACAAAATTCCCGAACCGTGTTCTTCGTGTTCTTGAATAATCAAACCAACTTTTGAAGGTGTTATTGAAATCCAAATCCAAAGTTCAAGTACTCAAATCAAAGATCTTGAGCTCTAGTTTCAGAATCTTCCAACCTTATCATCATCTGGTAATTTTTCGATTTATTATGAATTTTTCAATATTCGAATTAAAATTAGGGTTTATGTTCGAATTGGGGATTTTCATTCTGTTGATTCTCCGTTCAATTGGTTGCTTCTAACATGTTCCTAGGGTTCTAATTAGCAGGTATCCATGTTTTAATTTCATGTTTATGTTCGATTTTGAGAAATTCGATTTCTAGGGTTTTGCCCGATTTTTCTTTTTAATAGTCCGTTCATATGAATGATCTGACATAACTTCTGATAGAGGGCTTTTGTTGTATGTGTTCTTAGCTTCATTTTAACATAAAGAACGTAGAGTTTCATGTAGGATTTTGGTAGATCGGAAAATTTGTTCGAGGTCGCCGGAATTTGGTCGGGATTAGGATTCCGGCTGTGTTTTGGTTTGTTTTTGATCGGAATGGATTGCTGTGTTGTTGAGGAATGTTTTGGTACAAAAGCCCCAATTTTTGACGTGTTTTTGAGTCGCCGGATTCTGGAAAATGTCGCCGGATTCTGGGAATTTTCCGGCTGTTCTTCGTGACCCGGTTTGTTCTTGGCGACCCGTGACCCGATCCAGTAACCCGTTTTCTGACCCGGTTTCAATCTTCGAAACCCTAAAATATTTTCAGAAAACTGTTTTTGAATTTTATTTTTAAATTTAATTCGAAAATAGCTTAAAATCTTTAAAAATTCATATTTTTATTTTTAAAATATATTTTTAATTCAGAAAAATTCTGGAAAATTATATTTATTATTTTAACCATCTTCGTTGCCTCATGTTCAACTCTTTCTGAGTAAAGATATACTTCAGACTTTTGTGATCGGTGTAAATTTCACATCTCTCTCCATACAAGTGGTGTCTCCATATCTTCAAGGCAAACACAATCGCTGCTAACTCCAAATCATGTGTAGGATACTTTTGTTTGTGGGGTCTCAACTGTCTTGACGCATAAGCAATCACCTTGTCATGTTGCATAAGTACGCAACCCAATCCTTTGTACGACGCATCACTATAGATTACGAAATGACCTTGATCGTCTGGTAGCATCAATACTGGTGTCGTAGTTAGTCTCCTCTTTAACTCTTGGAAGCTCTCTTCGCACTTATCGTTCCATATGAATCGCTCGCTTTTCCTTGTCAGCTTGGTCATTGGAGTAGCTATCTTCGCAAAATCCTGCACAAATCTCCGGTAATATCCGGCTAATCCCAAGAAACTTCTGACTTCATTCGGTGTCCTTGGTCTTTCCCAATCTTTCACTGCCTCTATCTTTGCTGGGTCCACTTTGATACCTTCGCTGCTCACCACGTGTCCTAAGAAATGAACTTCTCTCAACCAGAATTCACACTTGGAAAACTTCGCATATAGTCTTTCTTGTCTCAATGTTTCCAACACAATCCGCAAATGGTCTGCATGCTCTTCTTCTGTCTTTGAGTATATCAAGATGTCGTCGATGAATACCACTACAAACTTGTCCAAATATCTCTTGAAAATCCTGTTCATTAAGTCCATAAAAGCTGCGGGTGCATTTGTTAGTCCAAACGCCATTACTAAGAATTCATAGTGCCCATACCTTGTTCGAAAGGCCGTCTTCGGTATGTCGTATGGTTTAATCTTCAGTTGGTGATATCCCGACCGTAGGTCAATCTTTGAAAAATGTACCGCTCCTTTCAGCTGGTCAAACAGATCATCTATTCGGGGTAACGGATACTTGTTCTTAATAGTCAGCTTGTTCAATTCCCGATAGTCTATACACAATCTCATGCTTCCATCCTTTTTCTTGACAAATAATACTGGTGCTCCCCACGGCAAAACGATGGGTCTAATAATTCCTTTTTCTAGCAAATCTTGCAGTTGATCAGCCAACTCCTTCATCTCCACTGGTGCCATTCTGTAAGGGGCCTTAGATACTGGCTCCGCGCCTGGTATTAAGTCTATCGCAAATTCAATCTCTCTATCTGGAGGTAAACCTGGTAATTCTTCCGGAAAAACATCTGGAAACTCATTTACAACTGGAATATCTTCTAACTTAGAAACTCTCTTTTCTATATCTATCACATACGCTAAATACGCCTCACAACCTTGCCTTAATAATCTCTTAGCCTGAATCATCGTCAGGAACCTCTTTCTTTGCCTCTCTCCTCTAAATATTATTTCTTTCTTTTCTAGGGTAATCAAAGTAACCCTCTTATTCTTACAATCAATACTCGCATCATACTCAGTCAACCAATCCATCCCTAATATCGCATCAAATTCACCTAACTTAAAAGGTAACAAGTCAGCATAAAAACGATTTCCCAAAATCTCTATCTCACAACGAGGATAATATGAACTGACCGCTATACGATCCTGATTAGCTATCTCTATATTCAACACTCCACTTAAGGGTTTCATTACGCAATTCAATCTACGAGCAAATGTTTCAGAAATAAAAGACTTCGTCGCTCCCGAATCTATTAACACTTTAGCAGGAAAAGAATTTACTAGAAGCGTACCTGCCACCACGTCGGAATCTCTCACTGCTTCTCCCATTGACATATTGTAGGTCCTGGCTAACGGCTGGACATTAACAACTAGGGGTGCTTCAATTGCCCGAATCATATTGTTCACGGGTGCTGGTGCTCTGCAGTCCTTAATCATGTGACCTGGTTTCTTACACCGATGACACACAATGCCTATCTTGCAATCCCGGGAATAATGTCCCTTCTGATTGCATTTAAAGCATGTGACATTCAATCGATGGCATATCCCTGGATGTCGCTTCCCGCATGTCTTGCATTCTGGTAGTGGGGGTCTAGAAAGTCCCTGCTGACTGCCGGCTGGTAGACGGTTATCTTGTCCTACGCTCCCGGTATCTGGTTTCCTGAAACTTGTATTCCTTCCGGGCTGAAATCCCGGTTTCTTATTTGCTTGCCCTTGAAAACTTCCATGTTGCTGTCCCTTATCGGGTATCCCTGCTTTCCTTTTCTTGTTCTCCCTCTCTTTCAGGTAAGAATCACTCTCTGTCTCCGCAATCATTGCCTTTTGGACCACCGCTGCATAGGTGTCCAACTCCAATATAGTTAACTTGCTACGAATCCAAGACCTCAGTCCCTGCTGGAACCTCTTGGCCTTCTTCTTCTCCGTATCCACATAGGTTGGAACAAACCTTGACAACTCCGTAAACCTTGTTTCATATTGGGGCACTGTCATACTTCCCTGCTTTAACTCCAAAAACTTTAATTCCATCTGATCTCTCATATAGTCCGGAAAATACCTTTCCAAAAACAACTCTGTAAATCTTTCCCACGTAATCAATCCCTCGGGCTCCATAGCCCTACTCGTTTCCCACCAATAACTGGCCTCATTCTTCAGAAAATAGCTTGCATACTCCGTCTTCTTATCCTCTGCCACCTCTATCAAGGCAAAAGCCTTTTCCATCTCTTTCAACCATGCCTTAGCCTCTACAGGGTCTGCTGATCCTTTAAATTCTGGAGGTTTTGCTGCTTGGAAAGATTTGAGGTTACCGCCGGTGCTGCTTGCTGGTGATGCTGCTGATGCTGATATTGTTGCTGCTGTTCTAAGAGCTGTTGCTGAAATGCCTGTTGCTGCTGTGCTAAGGCGGCAGTCTGTTGAGTAAGAGTATTTAACAACTGGATTACCATCGGGTCCATGTGGCCCGTGGGAGGTGTATTTTGTTGACCTTCTTGGTCAGAGGTATCAGTTGAACGGGTTTGTCGTCTAGGAGCCATATCGCTGATGAATAAACAATAATTGGCTTAATCAAACAGTCCATATAAGAGAAGGAAGGATCACAATTGATATCTCGAAGGTTTACAGATTTTCTCAACGGTGTATGGGTACACTCGTTGTAACAAATAGAATAACAGTTATGATGCTAGAAATGAATGACAGGGGAATAAATTCCGGCTGTGTTTTGGTTTGTTTTTGATCGGAATGGATTGCTGTGTTGTTGAGGAATGTTTTGGTACAAAAGCCCCAATTTTTGACGTGTTTTTGAGTCGCCGGATTCTGGAAAAGGTCGCCAGATTCTGGGAATTTCCGGCTGTTCTTCGTGACCCGGTTTGTTCTTGGCGACCCGTGACCCGATCCAGTAACCCGTTTTCTGACCCGGTTTCAATCTTCGAAACCCTAAAATATTTTCAGAAAACTGTTTTTGAATTTTATTTTTAAATTTAATTCGAAAATAGTTTAAAATCTTTAAAAAATCATATTTTTATTTTTAAAATATATTTTTAATTCAGAAAAATTCTGGAAAATTATATTTATTATTTTAAATTCGAAAATTGATTAAACTTAATTATTTTAATTATTTTTAATTAATAATTAGTTTATTTAATTAATTGGTTAATTCTTTTAATCAGTTAATTCTTAAAAATTAATTATTAATTAGATTTAATTAATTAAAAATTCAGTTTAATTATTTTCAAACCTGTTTTATTATTTAAAAATAGTTTGAGCATTTAAAGAGTGTCAATTAATTTTATTAATTGATTTATTTGCATTTAAATACTTATATTGGGTTTAAAAATCCGATTTTTGATTTAAAAATTTGTTTGTGGCTTATTTAAATTCTAATAAGTCTCGAATATTATTTTAAAAATATTTATAAGCACTATATGGTTTATATAAAGTGGAATAATGTGTTTAGTGTCCGTAAATCTCTTATAAAAAGAGTAGAGTATGAGTTTGTCTATCGGAAAAATAGGTCGGGCATTCGATAAATCTCGAAATTGGCCCGATAGGCTGTTTAGACTTAAAAATGATTATGAGTTTATATTGAGGATAGAATAAATGATGGGATGTACTAATATGAGTTATGTATTATAGAATCGTGTTCCCGAGGCAAGGGAAAGGAGAAGGTAGAGTAGCAACGGTAGAATTTGACTACGTCGAACCAGGCAAGTGTCTATTTCTTTCACAAATCTTTGAGAAGTCTTACTCTGAGTTATTATATGCATGTTGTCATCAAACCAATACCAATGATTCAATTCTTATCCTGTATCAGAACCGATAACATTGTTTCCATGAAAAATTCCTGATTTCTTTGATTATTCACAATCTTGTTGAATATTGAGAATCCTCACCTTCGATTCACCTGCGTACATTATAACCCTGTTTATTTCCTTGAAACGGATGTGTTGCTTCTTTGAAGCCATCCCGAACTTGTTTCACGGACCTTATTTGATCTTGATCAGTTGAAGCTCTTTTGCAATTCATTATACTATTTCACCCTCGTTGTGATTGATTGTCAGATGAAGCCCTTTTGCTATTATCATACTATTTCACCCTCGTTGTGATTGATTTTCAGATGAAGCTCTTTTGCTATTATCATACTATTTCACCCTCGTTGTGATTGATTGTCAGATGAAGCTTTTGTTATTGTCATTCTATTTTGTTCTTGTTGTGATTATTGTTGAAACATGTATTGTTTATGTGTTGTGATAGAATTGGAAATGTTTTGAAAATAAGGACCAAATTTATGGTCGATGATAATTAAGGCCAGGATGGCCAAGGATCCAGTGGAGGGCTTTGCTATAAGCAGGCCCGGGGTTGATGTGTGGCTGGCCAGCAACTCAACCTTTGATTTGAATGAGATAAATAAAAATCCAATTCTAATCTGTTTTCTTCAGAAGAGGTTGATATAATCATGCATTGATTCAAATTCTTGTGATTTCTTTTCATTATGAAACTGCGTTGGATATATATATATATGATGTTTGCTAAGCACTTTTGGCTCACTCTTGCTTGTTGTTTTCTAACCCTATTCTAGTGAAGCGAGAGTATGAGTCGGCACAGCATGACTGATAGTTCACCTGCAGCTAGGAGAGCTCCTTGAGTGGTTGTCATTGGCAGGGTAGTTGTTTGTTTTTGTATTGTTAGACTAGATGTCTAGCTCTGGACTGAAGTTGTGATGTAATAACTGTAAGATCCGTGAACTTTATTAATAATATAAATTGCATTATATGTGTGAAATACTTATCACGAAGTATTTTGAGTTATATGATAAGGATTGTTAAGTGTTTATGTGTTATTTGGTGAGTCGAAGGCCCCTTTCAAATATTTCGTCATTTGAAATCTTATTCAATTTTGAGCCCCGTTTTGAAAATTCAAGGGCCCCGTTGAAATTTTGTACATCATTATTATTCCTTCGTCATCTGTGTTCGAATCATTATCGGAGGATTCCTTCATATTGTTATATCCCTTATTATCCGATATGATCACTAGTAATTGTTTTATTCAAAGGAAGAAAAATTATTCTAAACCCTAACCCTAATTTTTCTAGGGTAATTGATATATCGTCTGTATCAATAAATACATCTGTTATAGCCCCAGTATTCTTGAGCTTTAGTTAAATAATGATATGTATTGATTTGGATAATTATCAGTCTTTGTAGATGATTATCTTTTCGTAAAACGTGTTTTTAACCTAATTAGGGTTTTTAAACGAACCAGTGGATCAATATCGATCCAAAAATGTCATTTAGGGTATTATTTTTCACTAAGTATAAAAAGGAGAATCGTACATTATACTTCATATAATCCGTATTGAAAATACAGAAAAATATAAAATTCCCGAACCGTGTTCTTCGTGTTCTTGAAAATCAAAATCAAATTCGAAGGTGTTATTGAAATCCAAATTCAAAGTTCAAGTACTCAAATCAAAGATCTTGAGCTCTAGTTTCAGAATCTTCCAACCTCATCATCATCTGGTACTTTTTCGATTTTATATGAATTTTACAAAATTCGAATTTAAATTAGGGTTTATGTTCGAATTGGGGATTTTCATTCTGTTGATTCTCCGTTCAATTGATTGCTTCCAACATGTTCCTAGGGTTCTAATTAGTAGGAATTCATGCTTTAATTTCATGTTTATGTTCAATTTTTAAGAATCCGATTTCTAGGGTTTTGCCCGATTTTTCTTTTTAATAGTCCGTTCATATGAATGATCTATCATTGTTTTTGATAGAGGGCTTTTGTTGTATGTGTTCTTAGCTTCATTTTAACATAAAGAACGTAGAGTTTCATGTACGATTTTGGTAGATCGGGAAATTTGTTCAAGGTCGCCGGAATTTGATCGGGATTGAGATTCCGGTTTTGTTTTGGTATGTTTTTTGCCCGAATAGATTGCTGAGTTTATAAGGATTGTTTTGGTACCAAAAACCCCAATTTTTACAGTGTTTTTGAGTCGCCGGATTCTGGGTTTGGTCGCCGGAATCTGGAAAAATCCGGGTTGTTCTTCCCGACCCGACTGTGTTCTTCCCGACCCGTTAACCCGTTTTCTTGACCCGGTTTCAATCTTCGAAACCCTAAAATATTTTCAGAAAACTGTTTTTGAATTTTATTTTTAAATTTAATTCAAAAATAGGTTAAAAACTTTAAAAATTCATATTTTAATTTTAAAAATATATTTTTAATTCAGAAAAATTCTGGAAAATTATATTTATTATTTTAAATTCGAAAATTTATTAAACTTAATTATTTTAATTATTTTTAATTAATAATTAATTTATTTAATTAATTGATTAATTCTTTTAATCAGTTAATTCTTAAAAATTAATTATTAATTAAATTTAATTAATTTAAAATTCAGTTTAATTATCTTCAAGCTTGATTTATTATTTAAAAATAGTTTGAGCATTTAAAGAGTGTCAATTAATTTTATATTAATTGATTTAATTACTTTTAAATACTTATAATGGGATTAAAAATCCGATTTTTGATTTAAAAATTATTTGTGACTTATTTAAATTCGAATAAGCTTCGTGTGATGTTTTAAAAATGTTTATAAGTACTATATGGTTCGTATGAGTTGTGTAATGTGTTTTATAGTCCGTAAATGCCCGTACGAGGGCTAGTGTCTGAGTTTTAAATACCGTAAATTAGACCGGACGTCTGATACGTAACCGGTTACTTGTTTAAATGCGATAATGATTATGATTGTGTGTCAAGGATAGAATGAGGATAGTTAGACTTACTGTTATAAGTTGTTTATTATAGAATCGAGTTCCCGGAGCAAGGGAAAAGGGAAAGTAGAGTGAACGAGATAGAAAACCGAGAGCGACGTAGACCAGGCAAGTATCTGTGCCTTTATTTGTGATAAATTGTTATTGTCTTCAATACTTACATGTTATTACCCCAGAACAAATTAGATTATCAATCCTTACCCGTACTTGGGCAACTGATTCCCTTTTCGTAAATTTTCTTAACTCTTTGATTTGATCCGCATCGGAAACCCTTATTTCCAAATTCATCTGATTTTGTCTACAACCATTGATTGTTGATTATCATCATTTGATTATTGCCTACAACCATTGACAGTTTGATTCTATCATTGACTATTGATTACAGTCATTGATTATTGATTACAACTACTGATTACCTTCTTGAACGAGTACATCGTACCGTTGAAACCATTCCGAATCTATTTCTCGGACTTTCTTTGATAATGAATAGTTGAAGCTCTTTTGCAACTATTACACCCCGTTATTGTGAACTTATTGTGACGCCCCCAAATCCGGGGGTCAGTGGATTTGGTCGTCACCTGAAATCTCAAATAAAATCACCTGCCGAATATAAAACCAAAACAAATATAACATCTACGACCCCAACTCTACCAAGAATCTTTTAGGCTATAGTGCTAGAAACAAGAATCCGAACTTTACTAACTTTAATAAACTTTAACTTCCTTTTTACAACAATACTCTTTACATAATCTATAACACTGATATAACTTCGATGTGAAGAATACCAGGCAAAACTAAATTTATACAATATAATATTTACTAGAAATCAACTATATATAATACCCTCACACTAGATCCAAATGCTCTGCATCAACTCATCTTCCCAACGTCATCTTGAATCATCTCGTTCCATAGCTATGCAATTAAATACTGGTAATCTACCTTTTCACTGGAGGGTTAAGAGGTAAAACAAGCAAGAGTGAGCAAAAGAAGCTCAGCAAGTATATAGTACTGTACAAGATCAATTAATGATGCAACAATATCTGAAAAGAAATTAACTCAACTAGGATAGAATAATGGTGCAATAATAGCAATATGTAAAAGAATGAACTCAGCTGGCCAAAAATGGCAACATATGAAAACAAATAACTTAACTGGCAACAATGAATAATACTGATAATCAATATCAACTGTAAGTTAGAATTGGATTTTTACTGTGACGCAACGAGTTAAGGTGGATGATCAGTCACACCAAAACCCCGGACCATACCCACGGCATGTCCAAGTACTGAACTGGATCCAAGGCCGCTTTTGGCCTACATAATACTGTTACTCTGACTGGCGTCGACAGTCTTAAAAACATTTCATTTTTTTATTTAAAAACTTCCAATTCAAACTTAATACTGGGAGTTAGGTGTCGGAACAATCGACCACCTCATTAATTCAAACTATTACTTTCTATTGTCTGATTAACTTTATCAACTGGATTAGGGTAAAACAATGCATAAGAATTAAATTTCCAATCACAAGGAAATCAAGGTAAAATATGACAATACAAGGTGCTGCAAGGTATAAGTTATGAAATGAAATAGAATTTGTCAAATAAAGAACAAGGGGTTGTCTCAACCTCAGGATAATAAAAGAATCTGGTTATGAAACAATAATTAAATTAAGAATTGAAAACATGAATCTTGATACGATACTCTGAACAAGAGAGTACGAGTTAGTAAACTTGCCTTTGGTCCTTAGCTATCACATAAAGCTGAAGTACTATGATTCTCATCTTCTTCTATCTTACATCATCACAATTTCCATTCTGATAATTCTTGGTTCCATCACATATGCGGTTGCTACGAGTCTGCACTACCGAGATCGTGACCGCCCAACTATTCACTAGTTAAATATAAGATATACTTTAGCCTTCGTACTATAACTACTACATAATATAAATGTTTATAACACTTAAGCGCATGCATATCCTACAGAAAATTGGGCATGACCTATTCGAAAAGTGGACATTGCCCTGCTTTCAAAATACCAAAAGTACTAATCCAATCATCCACACACAATTCCCAATTAACTCCATAACTTATTTAATACTCAAATAGTCTGCCTCAACTTGCAGAAAACATATAAGAAAATAACATATTCGAAAATAATTCTGCATTGACTTGCAGTTCCTTTGCCCAGAAATAGCAATCACATTAATATTTATCACGTAGCACGTAAATTTCCTAATTCACATTATTTCTATACTTCACGTAACACATAGGACATGGATAGACTGACAACTTTTATAATTATACATTTTAATAGCTACACATTCAACACATAAACACCTTTCATTTACGTATGCATTTAAACTAGCATCTCATATACATTTACCAAATAATATTCATTTAATAGTTCTGCCGGAAATTCGGCAACACTTCCTCTATTTATATAATAATTCACCTATTTTAAAACTGATATCAATAATCAAGATCCAACTTACAAACTAACAGATTTACATAACTTAACTTAATCCATCTGAACTCACAATTATAATTAACATACTCAACTCAGTATCTCATCTAAACACATTCACATCCAAAGATCAGCATAATACATTCACGACTCCACAACAGTTTACACAACCATGAGACACATACTAAAATCGAAACTCATTTTGGAAAATATTTGGTCTTTCTTTTATAAAGAAATTTGAATCAAATAATATTTATTAATTAAATAAACCTTAAACGAATATTCAAAAATAATATTCTTTAAATAAATAATGATTGAATGAATATTCAGAATAATATTCATTAAATAAAGAAGGATTAAATGAATATTCAAAATAATATTCATTAAATAAATAATCATCGAATAACAGTTGCCCGATATCTTTATCGGAAAAATAACCTTTAACATATACCGAAAATATAACTACTTCCAGTCTAAAGAATAAAATCATACGCCCTTTACCTAGGGCATTTATAAAAAAACTGGCTTCTAACTAATATCCCATATCTAGCTTAGAAGCCCATAATCAAATAATAAAGCAAGTATCACAATATACTTTCGAAAACAGTTATGCCTTCCATTAGCATATATAACTGAAATAGTATTTCTCGACTGAGATAATACTCAAATAACATTCCTTGAAAGATATAGTAAGCAAATATCATTCCTCGAATGATATCATACTCGAATAACAATCCTCAAAATACATAGTATTCTGCCGATGGAATCCCTCCGGGTTTCCACGGCTATCTACATATCTCAAAATACCGACTCCCGATTTAGAGTCGAAAACAATGAATATGCTCTTATATTTAGAGCTACCAGGTAAACCGGTTCATAACTACTTAACTCAAAAGATTTTATATAATCCAAAGGTCAAATCCATTTCAACAAGAAATAAGATATATCGCAAAACTGTCCAATTTATACATGGCAAAAGCAGTATTATATAGTCAATACTTCAAAGTATAGATTTAGAAACTTGCACGATACTTGGAACAAAGAGTACACATAAACATTTGAATAACCAAGTATTATACATTTGAAAATATACCTACTCTATCATATGCATATATTTCATCTCAACAATTTTAATGCCATCACATCTATATACGACGTGAGGTTTGAAAGCATGCATAATACCATATGCATATAGTTCATCTCAACAATTTTATACCATCACATCTATATACGATGTGAGGTTTGAAAGCATGCATAATACATATCACATGCATCATCAGAATATTATAACTTAAAATACATCATGGAATGAGAAAACTTGCCTGGAAATCCCGAAGTAGCAGTAAGTCTCAGGTTGGTCCAGTAATCTAGAATCAACACAAGGTTCAAGATTAATAACTTAAACGCTTTCACCATACTAAGTATATACTATCTCAAGTACAAAGTCCATTTTCAAGTTAACTCCTTAAGAACTTCTACTCGAGCATGCTCGCTCACGCATTTTTATAAAATTGAGATTTAATCCTTTTTGCATGAAATCTTTTCGAGGGTCTTCCTAAACATACCTAGCATGTTATCACAAAGTTTCACATTTTATTATGACCTCTAAGTGGTTCGATCATAGCCTCAAAGTTGGTTAAGTGGTGTAGTTTGGTTTCTCGAAACATCCTTTATTAAAACACTTGTTTCTCCTAAACCGTAAATCGGATTCACATGATCTTCGCACAAAAACGAACCTTGAACTAAGGCCTACACAAACATGGGCCGTGGTGATATTGGGCAGAAGTTACTAGGTTCGAATATCACAAGCAAAACAAGGTTAAGGAAAATCGGGCATTACGACGGCTATGTTTTAGTGATTCCAAAGTTTAAATCATAAACTTCACATAATCAACCAACCAATCATCAAACTCATTTATTCAACATCATAACTAATCCACCAACATCATCAACCATATTAAAAATCAAAATCTACTTATTCACCATCAAAACAACACCATACTTTCATCAAAATCAACCATTCATCCTTATAATCAAACTAACTAAACTATACTTAAAACTAACCATATAAATCAATTTATAACTAAGGGTTTCAAGAGTTTATACCTTCCTTGATGCTTCATATACACTAACAATAGTTTATAATCCTTCCTTGAGCTTTGAACAAACCTTAACAAGCTTAATCCTTAAGAAACAAAATCAAGAATCATGAAAAGTTACTATTCATCACTATTCATGTTCATCTTCAATCAAGGATTTGAATATGTTAACCTTAATGGATGATTCTAGGATTAAGAGAATACCTTAATTTGGAAATATGGAAGCTTTAGAATCCAAGATCATGATTTATGGATGAGTGGAAGTTTGATTTTGAAAAATCAAACCCTTGGTGTACTATTTGGGCCGAATGTAGTGTTCTTCAAAGGATGGGGAGAGTTTTCTTGCTTTCCTTGATATTTTGTGATAAAGTGGAGTGGGTGGATGGCTTGGATAAGTATGAGAAATGATGATGTAGTGTGCTTGTGTCATCTTTGCCAAAGGTCAAGTTGAAATGTGTTAAAGAAGCATCTTCTTGATCCACTTGCTTGGTCTGAAAATCTTTTTCGGTTCAGAAATTTACTATTCATCAGGATTTTACTATTCATCAAATAAATTTTTTTTTTAACTAAGTCCAAAATTTGGGGTTATTACAGTCTCCCCTCCTTAAAAGGATTTCGTCCCGGAATCTAAGAAAATAGCCGAGGTTACTCTTCCAATATAGTAATCTCCAGTTTCCAGGTTGACTCTTCAACTCTCTGGTTTCATTACAACACTTTCTCATTCCGGTCTGTGATATCTACCGGACGCTTTATATAAGCCAATTCTGGCTATGATCATATACACCCATTTTCTATCAACATTCGATTATTCTTGCAATCGGCGGTACAACACTTACCGTAACTTTGGTTGTCTGAAATGTTTCTTTCGGTCGGTCCGTCAGTCTGCGGATCCTACGTAGTACTCGCACTAAATCTCGTTGCCAAACATGTTTGGAAAACTCCTCCCGAATCGGGAGTTCAATCATTGGTTCTTATCTGACACGATGGTGACTGGAACTCCACGTCACCCAACAATCTCTTTCGTAACTCTTCGGTTAACGATCTCTTGCTGATAACAAAATATGAGTAGACTCATTTGATCCATCAATTATAGCTCAATTGACGTCATAGTCCGACTTGATTCTTGTTGATCCTATCACAGAATCCATTATAGTAAAATTACAATCCTAATCAGGAATCTCTATTAACTGTGATAGTCAACTAGGTCTTTGTCCTGCCTTCATTTTCTGACATATCCAATATTTGTTTACCAATCGATAAATCCTTTTATTTATCCGACCACTTATAACATTTCCTTAACTTTCTTTACCTTTTTGCACTCTCGGTGTAGCTGTCTCTTTATGACAGATCTTTATTCCTTAATTCGTTCTGGCTCATTCAGGACCTTTAAATAATCCTTTATGTTCTCGTGACTTCAAACTTCATCCTTTCAGTTCTTCTTATTAGTCATTCCGAAGATTTAGCATCTTTCATTTCTTGAACATTTGGAATCCCAACTTGGTAAAATATACCTTATGATTCCTGGAAATTTTCTCACATTTCTCGATCCATTCGACTTTTTCAATCTTTCGAGTAAGTCTGGTCAGTGGGGCCGCTATCTTAGCAAAATCTTGTACACATCTTCGGTAATATCCGACTAAATCCACAAAATTACTCACCTCGGTTGGTGTGGTTGGTCTTTCCTAGTTTAAAACGTCTCCTATCTTTGCAGGGTCAACCAGTACTCCTTTACTGTTGACCTCATGTCCTAAAATTGTACTTCCTTTAGCCAAAACTCGCATTTTGAGAACTTGGCATATAACTTTTCTCTCCTCAGTGCTTCTAACACGATCCTCAAATGTTCTCCATGTTCTTCCTCGGTCTTTGAGGTAAACCTAAATATTGTCGATGTCACTCTGACATACTTATCCAAATACTTCTTGAAAAGTCGAGTCAGCACGTCCATGAAAGCTGCAAGGGCATTTGTCAGCCCAAACGACATTACTAAAAACTCGTAGTGTCCATACTTGGTGCGAAACGCAGTCTTGGGTACGTTCTCAGGCTTAATATTCAATTGGTGGTATCCAGTTCTTAATCAATATTCGAGAATTTAACTGCATCATGCAGCCGATCGATCAAATCACCGATCCTTGGCAGGGGTATTCATTCTTAACAATTAGCCTATTTAGCTCTCGATACTCTATGCACAGCCTCATGCTGTCGTCCTTTTTCTTCACCAATTAACACCGGTGCATCCCACGGTGACACACTTGGTCTTATCATTCCTTTCTCTAAAAATTCCTACCATTGAGCGATTAATTTCTTCATCTCGACTGGAGCTAGTCGGTACGGGGCCTTCGAAACTGGCGTCGTTCTTGGAGCTAATTCTATACCATACTTTATTTCTCTATCGGGTGGTAACCCCGGAAGATCTTCTGGAAATACATCCTTGAATTCGTTAACCACGGGGATATTATGTACCTTAGGTACTTCCCGTTTCGTATCCATCACAATCGCTAAACAAGTTTCACATCCTTGGAGGTCAATCGTTCCCTCATCTGACAATCTGAATTCTTACTTTCTTTCTTTCTCAATCTGTTTGCGTTTCATACTCTATTTCTTTGTCGTCCACTTTGTTTCCATTTCTATCACAGTCGTTTCATTAACCACGGTAACATAATCATTCATTTCAAATGCTTCATTATTCTGAATTCGCATCATGCGAAACAAACCTTGGCAATTTCCGTAAACTTCGATTCATGACTTATTGGACTCATTTGTTTTAGCTCTCAGCTTCAACACTCTCTTTTTCCAAATTCTCAGGAAAATACTTGCATGGTACCAAGAATACTTCAAGCAACTGAATGCTTTATATATATATATATATATATATAAATCTTTGTAAAAATTCTCGCTGAGGGGGCGACCTGGTTAGGTCTCAATCAAATTATCGTTTGAAAATCTTCCCACCATACTTCACTGCATACAAATGCATCGTGAATTCACTTATATAAATTTGACCGAAAGTTGAACTTAGTGATACAATAACTAGTTCATTTCAAGAATCATTAACAACTAGCTGGGCAAAATTTGCTAGTTTGATTGGTTTGGGACGCAGCATCTAGCTAGGATGATTAGCTAAATTTTCATCATATCATTAAAATTTCAACTAGTTAGAACAATTAACTAGTCACTCATTATGGCACATGCAATTAGCCATTTTCAATTTATTAGTACAAAAATCTCGGCATCGTAGTCAAAGAAAGAAAGAAAGCAAAATTCTTGACTACTCGGATAATGAATTAAAAAGAAGAATAATAAGTTTGGGACGAACAAGGTAATTATAACCCTTGAATAGAATATAGGGTCTAGATAGAAAGTTCTTGGTATCGGAACAATTGATAACCTCAAACATTTCTCATCAGTGAAACGGTCCACCCAAAGGTGTCTCCGTACATAAACTTTGTCAAATTCTTCGATAGAATTGAATTCGGAATATCAATATCAAATTGATATCCCTTCTACGATTTCAACGTCTGATGTGCAAATCTCTTCTTAACAGAAGAAAAGAATTCGTGAGTAGTCTTTGAAATATATATCATCTATGTTTTAGACACATAGCTAGATATTTATGAACTCGACAGAGGAGTCCAAGCATGAAAAAAAAAATCGAATATCAAAATAATCATTAAAGAATATTCGTCAAATAATTAAGGAAGCATTAATTGAACATTCCTTAGAGAATTAAAAGAATAAAGAATAAAATATAGACCTAGAAGGATAGATGAATAATGGTTCCCTCTTCCGGTCATCCTAGGGCACGAACAAAGCACTCCGGTGAGTAATGGTAAGTTAACTCTGCGTATTTAAACCTCAAAGGTAATGAGAGGAGAAAAGAAAAGAAATAAAATGAATATAGCAATTGTTGGTTGCATCCCAAGTTGAAGTAGGAAACTAGAAGGGTTACCTGACATGAATTATTCAAGGTAACACAGGCATGAACAGTTTTAGATTGAGGAGTGTACCAGCAAGTAGATACCAAGAAGTCAATGGTCATCATAATTTCTAACATCACCCGTACGAGGATGATCTTATCTTTCTGCCTTTATGGCTTATGGTACTAACCAACGGTACCTCAAAATCGTACAAGTCCTTAAATAGGTCGGGAGTTCAAAACATATTCGCCATTCCCCGATAGTCATTCAGAGATTGGGCCTCATACAGCCGCATCAACACATCCACGAAAGATGAAGGTCCATTAACGTATATGTAATTTCTTAACACTAATCGTATCGAACGAATCCAACCCCAGGCCACCATAGGTCTCGTTCCTCGTAGGTCCTGAGATTGTCGCATTGCTCGTTGCAACCATACGTGTCTTTATCAGAATCACGCTATTCACTCTTCATATCTCTGATTTATGAGTCGAGCCATCATGGCCTATCGTACGAAATATACTCGCGATGCGATTGGGCACGTTCGTCTCACGATAACGTTCTGGTACTACATGTACGCAACAGTCTTCTTCTTAGGTAACACAATACCCATCGACGGAAAAGACACCAACTCTGGTGGAATCGTTGTTCTCAAGGTTTGGACCTCATACACAAGATAATGCCCTAACTAGTCCACGCAATTTAGTAATTCGGATCGCGTAAAGGACTGTAAACGTCTCAATCTTCACATGTGCTGCCTTCTCGTGGCAAACTATGATGAACTTCAAACACTTAGGTTCTTACTAAGTCAAGTTATCCATTGGTATTGGCCATTCCGACCTTACCCCAACTGCAACCGAGACTCTGCTTCGCGTCTTTTCTTAATGTTTTTGATAATCCTTGTACAATTCTAAACATCCTTCTCATCATTATGATGATCTTCAACGGTCCTATCGGTCCTCCGATAAGTCCTCAACTAAACTCTTTAATCTTAACATCCTCAGTGGCACTACTTCCGGTAGTCCACTTAACGAACTTTATATGAGTCCTCTCGTCATTCTCTTACTTCGATATAACTCTTAACACTCTCATATCCAAGTTTATAACTTAACTATCTGATACCATTTCTGTAACACCCCCAGATCCGGGGTCAGGAATCTGGGTTTTCACGCTCCATCAATGATACAATACCTGCATTACTTACAACATGTAACGGCCCCAGATCCGGGGTCGGGGATCCGGTCGTTACGGTCGTTACGGTCTCAATTTCCATCAATAATACTTGCACTTGAATCAAAACAATTTAAACCGCATGCTGTGACCCCACAATAACAACACCACACACACAACTAGTTATAGTCCCAGAGATGAAATTGGAATAAGTATCTAGTCATAGGATCCACAAGTTATAAGTTATTACAAACCCAAAAGATTACAGAGTACACTTAATAGTTCTTGTCGTTGCTTACATTAATCATAAATATAAATAAGTCTGATACACAAAAGCTGTAGCTTAGACTAATGGTTACTACTACCTCAGCTATGGCGGCTACGACCTCAGCGGGTAAATCTCTAACGGCTGCTACCTTCTTGCGCAGAGTGTGCCTGTTGCGGGCCATCTGCTCTAGCTGTTGTTGTGATATAAATCAATAAAACAAGGGTGAGCAATAGAGCCCACCAAAATAGTTTATGACAAATTATCAGTATATCATAGTTCAAAAATATCTTTGTAACCACATGTTATGTTTTTAACGGATAAGAGACTAGTATAACATAAAGGATGAAGTTACGAGGAAAATTAATATAATGTTTCCGTAACCCAAAATCCACTTATGCATATATAATCTGAGTAAGATTTTATCAGAGTCATAACTCATAAAATAAAATATGAAGTTGCAAGGATTTATTGTGACTTCATTTTGTTAAACACTTTTCGACCCTCTGCCAACATGATCGGTAAACCTGTACTAAGGGGGCTACCCTTTAGTCCCTTTCAATACATGTTGCAGAATTATCCAAGTTGGATGATGAACTAATACTGGAGTAATCTCCGCGCCAGTTTTCCAACCTTACTATGATCAGTAGCAGGTTGTACAACTAAAAAGGGTTTTCTACATGTAGATGGAAGAACACGACAGTCTGACATTGTCTACCGCCTTTCTGGATCTCCCTGGCCCATTTGGGGCAATAAAATGATGGATCGGCGCGACTCGACCTCTTACACTTGCTCCTAGTTTGGATGAAATCCATGACTCTGAAACGTAAAGATCGTCCTCCTTTCCCCAAGTGGTAATACTTGTTGATACGACTCCACTCAGTAGTTATATCTAGGTTGGAAAGGAAGATTCTCCAATATTTCCCAAGCGATGCTTGTTAATGGATATCGACTTGTTCCATCAATTTACTCCTCAATCGTTGAGGTAGTAACACAACATTTGACTTGCAGCAATTAAATTGCTCCGAGAAAATATCCGTCCCTTGACAGTTTTGAGTTGAGAGTTTAAAAAGAGTAGCAGTCACTTAAATCAGGTTTTCCATATTTTTGATAGTTGAGCGAGCATTTAAATCCTCTTAAAAGACAGATTTAAATGGAAAAACAGTGTTTTGGGAACCTCTTTTTGATTAAAGATAATTAATAATACAGCTTAGAGTATCCTCCGTAATTATTGAAGGTCGAGGATAAACTTTAAATAACATTTCTCATTTTTAAAACATTCTAAAAGTATTCAATCAATAATCGAATAATATTTATTAAATAAGTAAACCTTAAACGAATATTCGAAAATAATATTCATTAAGTAAATAATGATTAAATGAATATTCAAAAATAATATTCACTAAATAAATAAGGATTAAATGAATATTCAAAATAATATTCATTAAATAAATAAACCTCAAATGAATATTCAAAAATAATATTCATTAAATAAATAAGCCTCAAATGAATATTCAAGAATAATATTCATTAAATAAATAAACCTCAAATGAATATTCAAAAATAATATTCATTAAATAAATAAACCTCAAATGAATATTCAAAAATAATATCCATTAAATAAATAAACCTCAAATGAATATTCAAAAATAATATCCATTAAATAAATAAATATCGAATAACGGCTACCCGATATCTTTATCGGAAAAATAATCTTTTAACATATACAGAAAATATAATTACTTCTGGTCTTAAAGAAAATCACACGCCCTTATCCTAGGGCATTATAAAAACCTGGCTTAGAGCTGATATCCCATATATAGCTTATAAGCCCCAACCTCAAGTCATAACCTCGAGTATCGCTATATATAGTAGTTCGAAAACAAGCATGCAATTTATATATCGCAATGTACTTGGGATTAAAACATGCATACCTCGCATTCGCATATCATATATGAAAACAGTTTATTATCACAACAACAGTAAGTATAGGTTTCGAAAACTTGCCTGGTGGTGAGGTAGGGGTAGTGTGCCTCGGGTTGATCCGGCGATCTATACATAGTCAAAATATCCGAGGTTAATCACTTAACACTTCCATGATACTAAGTACGTACTATCTCAAGTAACAAGTTCATTTTCAAGTTAACGCTTTAAGAACTTCCACTCGCGTAAGCTTGTTCACGCATTTTTATAAAATAGAGATTAAATCCTTTTAACACAAAATCTTTTCGAGGGTCTTCTTAAACGTACCTAGCATGTTAACACAAGGTTTCACATTCTAATTAGTCGTTTAAGGGGTTTGATCATTGCCTCAAAGTTGGCTAAGTGGTATAGTTTGGTTTCGCGAAACATCCTTTACTAAAACACTTGTTTCTCCTAAACCGTAAATCGGATTCACATGATTTTCGCACCAAAACGAACCTTGAAACAAGACCTACACTATAATGGGCAGTGGTGGTCCTGGAAAGAAGTCATTATGTTCGAATATCACAAACAAAACAAGGTTAAGGAAAATCGGGCATTATAACGGCTATGTTTTAACGATTCCAAAGTTTAATCATAAACTTTACATGATCAATCCAACCAAATCCTCAAGTCAATTCCTCAACATCAATACTAATCCATAATCATCATCAACCATAGTCAAAACCAACATCTACTTATTCATCCTCAAAACAACATCAAACTTTCATCAAAATCAAACAATCATCCTTATGATCATACTAACTCAACTATACTTAAAACTAACCATATAAATCAAATTATAATCAAGGGTTTCAAGAGTTATACCTTCCTTGGAGTGTATATGAGCTTAATAAGACTTGTATAGTCCTTATATAACCTTAAGATAGCTTGAATCAACCAAAGAAATCAAGAAACCAAAGTTAGTTCTTGAAATTACTATTCATGCCTAAACTTTGCACAAGGATTTGATCATGCTAACCTTAATGGATGATGATGAAACTTGGTGCTCTTCTTAATCCATCCTAGAGCTTTCCAAAGAGCTATTACTTGTGATTTATGGATGATTGAAAGGTTGATTCTTGAAAAAGTATCCTTTAATGAAAAAAAGGGTCGAATGGTTTTGTTCTTCAAGGTGGGGAGAGTTCTTGCTTTTTGCCTTGGTGACTTTTGATGATTATCTTGATATTTTATAGTCAAAGTGGTGAGTCATCACAATAAGCCTCATCATCGGGACACTTGTCGAGCAACTGGATACCATAGTGGCAAAGCAGCTTTACTAGTTTGTTTCCTTTCACATGGATGCTACAATTGCTGCATTCCTTGGATTAATCTTGTTACATGTTACTTCCATGCCTATATTTAATCCTGTAAATGTCGCGTTGTTCCGTCACCGCTTAATCTCGTAGAATGTTCGCAGGGTTTCTTAAGTGTTCTATCGAAGTAGTTTACCGTAAACGTTCTTAATATCACTAATTCTTTTATTAAATCCATATCCATGGAATTGATAATTTAATCCTCCAATATTTTCAAATAATGATTAATCCGTCCGTTATTGGTGAAATTTCGGAGAAAACAGAAATGCTATTTTTCCGATTCTGACAGCTTTTGCATTCCTTCATTTACATCGTAGATCACTAATACGACTTTGAAAGTTCATTATACCGTCCCGTACATAGGGTGGTCTGAAAACTTTTTAAACGAAAAAAAATTACTATTCATCAGTGGTTTTTAACAAAAGTTACTATTCATCAATGGTTCTTAAATAAGTACAAAATTTGGGGATATTACAGTCTCCCCTCCTTAAAAGGATTCCGTCCCGGAATCAGTTTGAAAACAAATGGGGGTACTTTTCCAGCATAACACTTTCTAGTTCCCAGGTTGATTCTTCCACATTATGGTTTTGCCACAAAACTCTGACTAACTTGATGACCTTGTTCCGGAGCACTTGTTCCTTTTGATCTATGATTTCCACAGGTTTCTCCACATAGGTTAGGTCTGGCTGCATGTCTACGTGTTCGTATTCCACTATATGCTTAGCATCCGGGTTGTATTTCCTCAGCATTGAAACATGAAACACATTATGCACTTGTTGCAGGTTTGGGGGTAATGATAGCTCATATGCTAACTTTCCAATACGTCTTAAGATCTCAAATGGTCCAATGTATCTAGGACTCAGTTTTCCCTTCTTTCCGAACCTCATCAAACCTTTCCAAGGAGATACCTTTAAGAACACAAGGTCTCCCACTTCATATTCCTTGTCCTTCCAGGCTAAATCAGCATACTTCTTTTGTCTATCTTGGGCTGCTACCAGCCGTCCTCTGATTAGGTCTACTATGTCCTTAGTCTGTTGGACCACTTCAGGCCCAAGCATCTTTCACTCTCCAACTTCATCCCAATACAAGGGAGATCGGCATCTTCTTCCATAAAGGGCCTCGTAAGGCGGCATTCCTATGCTTTCATGAAAACTATTGTTGTAGGAAAACTCAATCAGTGGCAGGTGATCATCCCAACTTCCTTTAAAGTCTATAGCACAGATTCTTAACATATCCTCTAGTGTTTGGATGGTCCTTTCACTTTGTCCGTCTGTTTGCGGGTGATAGGCAGTACTCATGTTCAACCGGGTTCCTACACATTCTTGGAAGCTTCTCCAAAATCTGGAGTTAAATCTGGGATCTCGGTCAGATACTATGGCGACTGGGACTCCGTGTCGCACCACTATTTCTTTCAAGTAAATATCCACTAGTCTGTCGACAGTGTACCTTTCGTTGATCGGAAGAAAGTGAGCTGACTTCGTCAGTCTGTCTATGATTACCCATATGGTGTCATGATTGGCCTTGGTCCTTGGTAAACCTACTACGAAGTCCATGGCTAGGTGTTCCCATTTCCATTCGGGAATCTCTAGGGGTCGTAAAAGCCCACTGGGTCTCTGGTGTTCCGCTTTCACTCGTTGGCAGGTCAAGCATCTGCTTACCCACTCTGCTACGTCCTTTTTCATGTTAGGCCACCAGTAGTATTCTTTCAAATCTCCATACATCTTGGTGCTTCCTGGGTGAATTGAATACCTTGAACTGTGACTTTCGTGTAAAATCTCGTCTTTTAGTTCTCGAACATTCGGAACCCAAATTCGGTAAGTATACCTCCTTATTCCTTTATCATCCTTGCTAGTGTGGATCTCTTCTCCTGTCATTGACTGTCTGTCTTCACTCATCATTCTCTCTTGACATCTTCTGATCTTTTCTAACAACTCTGGCTGCAGTGAAATCTCAAACAGCTTTTCGGTACCGTCTCCGGTTACCTTCACTTCTATTTCCATCTTTTCAAATTCTCTAATCAGCTCTTCTGAAGACATTATCATCTTGAGTCTCTCTTTCCTACTAAGGGCATCAGCCACCACATTGGCTTTCCCTGGGTGATAAAGAATTTCACAGTCATAATCCTTGATCAGCTCTAACCATCTTCTCTGGCGCATGTTAAGCTCCTTTTGGGTAAAAATGTACTTGAGGCTCTTATGGTCAGTGTAAATCTCGCACTTCTCTCCATACAAGTAGTGCCTCCAAATCTTTAAAGCGAAAACTACGGCTGCTAGTTCTAAATCATGAGTAGGATATCGAATCTTATATTCCTTCAATTGTCTTGACGCATACGCGATTACCTTACCGTGCTGCATCAGCACGCACCCTAATCCCTTATGCGAAGCATCACTGTAAATCACAAAATCTCCTTTTCCATCTGGCAATGCCAACACAGGGGCAGTCACCAATCTCTTCTTTAGCTCTTGGAAACTATTCTCGCACTTTTCCGTCCATTCAAACTTCTCAGTTTTACGGGTAAGTCGGGTTAACGGGGCTGCGATCTTCGCAAAATCCTTAACAAATCTTTTATAATACCCTGCTAATCCTATGAAACTTCTTACCTCTGTTGGTGTGGTTGGTCGTACCCAGTTTGAAACTGCCTCTATCTTGGAGGGGTCATGTAATATCCGTGAATTTTATTATTTGATTAAATGATATATTTAATCTAAAATATTTATTGTGGAATATTGGAGTATTATTAAATGATAATTATTGTGTGATTATGTGCTAAATGGTGAGTCGAAAGCCCCTTTCAAATATTTCGTCATTTGGAACTTTCTTCAAATCTGAGCCCCGTTTTGATAATTTAAGGGCCCCATTGGAATTTCGTACATTAATTATTATCTCTTCGTCTTTCGTATTCGAATCATTATCGGGAGAGATATTCGTATCATTTCATTCCTACCTATTTGATTCTGCAAGAATAATTCGTTTTGTTCAAAAAGGGAAAAATTGTTCCGAACCCTAATTGCTTAAGGGGACGGATATATCGTTTTATATCAGTATTTCATTTGTTATAGCCCCAGTATTCTTGAGCATTAGTTATATAATGATATGTATTGATTTGGATAATTATCAATCCTTGTAGATAATTATCTTCTCGTAAAACGTATTTTAACCTAATTAGGGTTTTTAAACGATCCAGTGGATCTATAACGATCCAAAAGTGTTCCTTAGGGTATTATTTTTCCAAAAATATATAAAGACGAATCGTACCTTATAACCTTCATAATCTGCATTGCGTATTATCAAAAAGTAAAAATTCCCGAAATGTGTTCTTCGTGTTCTTGAATAATCAAACTATTCGTTCGAGGTGTTATTGAAATCCAAATCTGAAGTTCTTGTACTCAAATCAAAGCTCTTGATCTCTAGTTTCAGAATCTTCCAACCTCATCATCATCTGGTAATTTTTCGATTTATTATGAATTTTTCAATATTCGAATTTAATTAGGGTTCTTGATTCGATTTGGGGATTTTCATTCTGTTGATTCTCCGTTCAATTGGTTGCTTCTAACATGTTCCTAGGGTTCTAATTAGCAAGAATCCATGCTTTAATTTCATGTTTATGTTCGATTTTGATGGGTTTGATTTTCGGGTTTTGACCCGAATTCTTCTTTTTAATAGTCCGTTCATATGAATGATCTGACATTGTTTTTGGTAGAGGGCTTTCATTGTATGTGTTCTTAGCTTCATTTTAACATAAAGAACGTAGAGTTTCATGTAGGATTTTTACAGATCAGAAAATTTGTTTAAGCTCGCCGGAAAATAGTCGGGTTTTTGATTCCGGCGATGTTTTTGGTACGTTTTTGATCGGAATGGGTTGCTGTGTTTATTTGGAATGTTTTGATATAAAAATCCCCAATTTTTAACGTGTATTTTGGTCGCCGGATTTTGGGCAGGTCGCCGGATTCTGGAAAATTTCCGGCGAGTTCTTGGCGACCCGTTCCAGTTCATCCCGACCCGTTTACCCGATTTTTCGACCCGGTTTCAATCTTCAAAACCCTAATCCATTTTCTAAAAACTATTTTTGGATTTTAATTTTAAAATTAATTCGAAAATAGTTTAAAAATTTTAAAAATTCATATTTTTATTTTAAAAATATATTTTAATATCAGAAAAATTCTGATAAATTATATTTATTATTTTAAATCCGAAAATTGATTAAACTTAATTATTTTAATTATTTTTAATTAATAATTAATTTATTAATTAATTGGTTAATTCTTTTAATCAATTAATTCTTAAAAATTAATTATTAATTAGATTTAATTAATTAAAAATTCAGTTTAATTATTTCCAAGCCTATTTATTTATTTAAAAATAGTTTGAGTATTTAAAGAGTATCAATTGATTTTATTAATTGATTTATTTGCATTTAAATGTTTATATTGGATTTAAAAATCCGATTTTTGATTTAAAAATTAATCGTGACTTATCTAAAATTCAAATAAGTTTCGTATGATGTTTTAAAAATGTCTATAAGTGCTATATGGTTCATATTAATTGTGTGTTGTGTTTTATAGTCTGTATATGCCCGTACTAGGGCAAATATCTGAGTTTTAAATATCGTAAATTATACCGGACGTCCGATACGTAACCGGTTACTTGTTTAAATGTGATTATTGATTGAATAAGTGTCGAGAGTAGAACGAGAATAGTTAGACTTATTGTGATGAGTTGTTTAATTATAGAATCGAGTTCCCGGAGCAAGGGAAAGGGAAAAGTAGAGTGAGCAGAGTCGATCCGACAGCAGCTTAGATCAGGCAAGTATCTGTGCCTTTACTTGTGATAAAATGTATTATTGTCTTGATTACTTGAATACCGTTATCCCCAGAACAATTCAAATTATCAATCCTTTAACCGCATTTGGACAACTGATTCCATTTCCTTAGAGATTCTTGATTCTTTGATTTGATCTGCATCGGAAACCCTTATTTTCAATTCACTTGATTATTGTTTACCACCTATTGTTATTGTTTATCATCCTTTGATTATCATTGACAACCATTGATTATTTGACTTCCATCTTGACTATTGATTACGGTCATTGATTATTGACTACCAATATTGATTCCCTTATTGAATGAGTCACCGTACCATTGAAATTACTCCATGATTATTTCTCAATCTTCATTTGATACTGAACAGTTGAAGCTCTTTTGCAATTACTATACATTCAGTTTATCTTATTGAGCATGTTATTGTTTATACCCTATTATAGATTTGGCATGTGTTTTCAAAAATGGACCAGTAATTGGTCGAGCCATATTCATGGTCAGAATAACTTAAGGCCCAAATTGGCCTAGGATCCAGTAGAGGACTATGTCATGAGCTAGTCCGGGGATGATGCGTGGCTGGCCAGCAGCACAACCTTTGATTTGAATAAAATGTATAAGCCAAATTCTAATTCTTTTCTTCAATTGTTATTGATACAAAGCATGTGTTAGCTAAATATTGTTGATTCCGATATTATAAATTCATATCCTTACAACTGTGATAGAAATGATTCATTGATGTTTGCTGAGCAATTTTGGCTCACTCCTGCTTGTTGTTTTCTAACCATATTCCAGTGAAGCGAGAGTATGAGTCGGCATAGCATGACCGATAGTTCACCAGCAGCCAGGAGAGCCCCTCGAGTCATTGTCATTGGCAGGGTAGTTGTTGTTTTGCTTTTCTAGATTAGATGTCTAGATTTGAACTTTGGTTGTGATGTAATAACTCTGATAAAACTGTTATTGTATTAATAAAAGATTGTAGTAGCTTGTGTTCATTGCCATAATCTGGATGCGGTCTTGGTCAAGGGGTATTTGTGTCTTTATAAATATTATGCATGTGTTAAATAGTATTCCGTTGGTCGGATGACTCCTCAAATCTGTACCCCGGGTTTGGAGGGCGTCACAGTTGGTATGGCATTTGAAACAAGTTAGGACTTAGGGTCCAGGATAACATAGAGAGTTAGGAGTTCATGTAAGGATATTAGGAGGTCAACTAGGGATGTTATGCGTAGTGATTAAATGTGGTTATAATTGCAGCCCCCTAGTTCTAGTTCAGACTCAGACCCTTCCGAGGATACGATAGCAGAGATACCTACACCCGTTGAGAGGGCAGGACCGTCTCGGCCAGTGCGATATCAGCCTAGGCATCAGGACCCAGTGGTCAGGAGAGATCAGATACCTTGTCCTATTCCACTCCGACAAGTAGCCCCAGCACCAGTGTCTCAGGCATCAGTTTGTGGGCCTTTGTATCAGCTATGTGAGCCACCAGTTCCACACCATGTGTATCAGAGGGTGAGTAGAGAGAAGGAGTACCTTTATGGACAGGTTATGGAGATGGGTAGGGTTCGTTCGATCGAAGCAGCCGCTGTCAGAGAGAGAGACAGACTTAGAGATCAGATGAGAGACATTCAGATGAGGTTTACGGTTACGAGGACCTTGGTTGAGACTCGATTGCACGGATTAGCTTCTAGTCGAGAGGGAGAGACAGTAGCAGGGATGAGACAGATTTTGGATTATGCGATGAGTGAGATTGCAGAGATTTCAGGACCCCCGTTATGGCCGGCAGGAGCAGGTGATCTGTGAGCAGATATTAGTAGCAGACAGGTGTGACGTGGATGTATGGTCTCTAGATAGTTAGTATATAGATGCATATTGTAGAATCAGCAGTGCACCGGGCTTATAGGAACGCCTCGGGTTGTTGTTGCATTTTTGTTGTATTGCTGGTCGGCAGTTATGGTTCAGCCATGATATATTTTCTTTTGAAGCGTTCTACGCTTGTATTAACTCTATCTATATATATATATGATAAACCACTTTTATAGAACTGTATTTATTCCCCTGTCATTCATTTCCAGCATCATAACTGTTATTCTACTTGTTGCAACGAGTGTATCCATACACCGTTGAGAAGATCTGTAAAACCTTCGAGATATCAATTGTGATCATTCCTTCTTTTATATGGACTGTCTGATTAAGCCAATTACTGTTTATTCATCAGCGATATGGCTCCTAGACGACAAACCCGTTCAACTGATACCTCTGACCAAGAGGGTCAACAAAATACACCTCCCACGGGCCGCATGGACCCGATGGTAATCCAGTTGTTAAATACTCTTACTCAACAGACTACCGCATTAGCACAGCAGCAACGAGCATTTCAGCAACAGCTCTTAGAACAGCAGCAACAACATCAGCAACATCAGCATCAGCAGCATCAACAACAGCACCAGCAAGCAGCACCGGCGGTTACGTTCAAATCTTTCCAGGCAGCAAAACCTCCAGAATTTAAAGGATCAGCAGACCCTGTAGAGGCTAAGGCATGGTTGAAAGAGATGGAGAAGGCTTTTGCATTGATAGAGGTGACAGAAGATAAGAAGACGGAGTATGCAAGCTATTTTCTGAAGAATGAGGCCAGTTATTGGTGGGAAACGAGTAGGGGTGAGCACAAAAATCCGAAAACCGGATTATCCTAATTTCCGATCCGGTATCCGATTTAAAAAGTCCGAAAATTTGGATATCCGATCCGAATAATCCGGACCGGATATCCGATCCGATTTTTTTTATAATTTCGGATTCGGATCCGGATCACAACTTTTTACAAAACCGGATATCCGGATCCGATCCGGTTTATGATTTTTCTTAATAAAAATATATTTTTATATATAAATACATAAAAACTAATAAAAAATTTAGAAAATATTAAGAGTCTGCTGATTGTATAACTCTTAAACCCTAGTCTTCTAAAGTTCTACGTTATTGTAATATGCTTTCATGCTCTCCAGGACTCTAGACAAAAAAACCTAAAAGTATCAAGCCAGGCTTCTGGCAATCATCACTTCTGCTTCAGTCTCAGGTATGTGTACTGTAATATCATGATATCAGGTATGTGTATCTCTTCTTTTTTTGCATGACATATCACATATATGTCCTGCACTCTGCAGATATGGACGGGGCTGATATGGACGGGCCTAATAAAGAACCGAATAACCAACAAAGTGAGCAGCAGAACCAGGATCAGGAAGGAACATTAAAAAAAAATAAGAACTCAAAAGTCTCATCAAGTAAAAGACAGAAACCATCAAAAGATGCCAAAGGAGGTGAGGATTCTTCTCGTAAAAGAAAAAATTCTTCTCCATGGTGGGATCATTATGATAAAACTGATGATCCAGATTTTGCTAAGTGTAAATATTGTTTTACATTGATCGGTTCTAACCCTATTAATGGGACAAGTCCATTAGCTAATCACACTAAGCGATGCAAGATGTTACCTGCTAATTTAGATAAAAAACAAAAAATCTTGAATTTTGAATCTCAAACCATAGTCAACAAAGACGGAACTACTGAGACTATTAATGTTTCGAAACCTTGGATATTTAGCCAAGAGGCTTCCAGATCTGCTCTTGCAAAAATGTTAATCATGGATGAGTTGCCTTTTATGTTTGTAGAGCGTGAAGGTTTTCGTTTATTTTGTAAGTCCATGCATCCTGAATTTAAAATCCCTTCACGATTCACTGCTGCAAGAGATTGTTACACTCTTTTTATTGAGGAAAAGAGGAAGTTAAAGGATTATTTTAAGAAATTATCCTCTAGAATCTGTTTGACAACTGATGCTTGGACTTCTGGTCAAAATTTGAGTTATATGTGCCTCACTGCTCATTTTATTGATGAAAACTGGAATTTGCATAAAAAAGTGATTAATTTTTGTCCACTAGCTGGTCATTCTGGAAACCTTATTGGTAGAGCTGTTGAAAAGTGTCTAACCGAGTGGGAAATCAAAAATATTTTGACTGTGACGGTAGATAATGCCAGTTCTAATGAAGTTGCTCTTGATTATCTTAAACGACGATTTAATCATTGGGAATGTAGTGTCTTAGATGGAAAATATTTGCATATGCGATGTGCTGCTCATGTTTTAAACTTGGTTGTGAAAGATGGCTTAACCGACCTTGATATTTCAATTGTAAAAGCTCGTACTTTTGTGAAGTACGTAAGGTCTTCTCCTGCCAGGCTACTAAAATTCAAAGCTAGTGTTGAAGAAGAAAAAATATATAGCAAAACTCTTGTTTGTCTTGATGTTGAAACTAGATGGAATTCGACCTATTTGATGCTTGAGTCTGCTTTAAAATTCAAGAAGGCATTTGCTAATTTGATGATGAAAGATGCCACTTTTGTAAAAGAAATGAAGAAGGTTGGAGGAGATATAACAGCTGAAGAGTGGAAGCAGATGTCAACTTTTCTGACATTCTTAAAAGTTTTTTATGATGCGACTTTAAAGCTATCAGGTGCACTTTATGTGACTTCTAATTACTATATTGATGCTATATTTGGCGTAGGTTTTGTGCTCTCCCAGCATCTTCATCACGAAGATGAAATTGTTAGACAAATGGCTGCACATATGAAGTTGAAATACGAAAAATATTGGGGTAATATAGATAAACTGAATTTATTCATGTTTATTTCTGTTATCCTTGATCCAAGAAGAAAAATGGTGTATGTTGATTGGATGATAAAGGCCTGGTTCGGCATTGAAAGAGCTGAAAATTTGTCTTTGAATATAAAATCTACTTTTTCTTCATTATTTGAGTTTTATGCTTCTTCTATGCCTGATCCAAATATTACAGCCAAATCAAGAAGTTCAAGTTCCACCTCTGCCTCTAGTTTTCAGAGTAAGGACAAAGAAAATGAAAAAATGTTTGATTTTTCAGAATTTCTAGGCAGCACATTTGAAATCGAAGTAGGAGGTGGAATCAGCGAGAAAAAAGTCGAGTGGGAAAGATATTTAGAAGATGAACGGGAGTCAAATGAGTCGTGTCCTAATGTATTGCAATGGTGGAAGGATAACAAAAATAGGTATCCTACACTTTCTAAGATTGCTCGAGATATTCTAGCCATTCCTGTGTCTACTGTTGCATCAGAGTCAGCCTTTAGTACAGGAGGACGCGTTCTCGATTCATTTCGTACTTCTTTGACTCCAAGAATGGTAGAAGCTTTGATTTGTGGACAAGATTGGTTGCGGACTTCTAATCGTCCTTTTATCATCGAAGAGAGTTTACTCGAGCTAGAAAAACTGGAAGAAGGTTAGTGTTTGATATCAGTTCTTATTTTTATAATAGTAATAATTCAGTTTGTAATTATACATGCTCTAATCAATTTTTTTTCTTTTCCTGGTTCATAGGTATGGAGAACTTGACAGTAGAGCAGCCAGTAATACTCATTGACGAGACAGTTGATGATATTTGAATGATCAATGTGTTCCTTTTCTGCAATTTTTGTTTTCTCAGACTTAAAAGAGCTTCATTTTATTTCAGTATAATTGGCCTCTCTTCATTAGTTTAAATGACTGCTAGATCTCATAGAGCTACAATTAAAATGCTTGTATAATTGGTTTGTCTTGCTGATTTGCTGAGCTTCAAATGATAAAGCAGAATGCACCAGTGAATTGTCTGCAACTGAGCAACTCCAGAATGATGGCCCTGTTCCTGCAACATCTTCATGTAGGCTGTAGTTGTTATCAGATTGAATTTCACAGACTCCATTTTCCCTTATAAAAAATCTGTAAAAGTTCACATTAAAACAATAATCAGTAAAATATTTCACAAGAAATATGAAAAATATAATGTTTGAATTGGATCCGGATAATCCGATTTCCGATCCGGTATAAGCGGATATCCGAATATTCGGATATCCGGTTAAACCGGATCCGGAACCGGAATGGAATTTTAGCTATCCGAAAAACCGGATATCCGATCCGAATTTCACAACCGGACCGGATATCCGGTTTTGCTCACCCCTAGAAACGAGTAGGGCTATGGAGCCCGAGGGATTGATTACGTGGGCAAGATTTACAGAGTTGTTTTTGGAAAGGTATTTTCCGGACTATATGAGAGATCAGATGGAATTAAAGTTTTTGGAATTAAAGCAGGGAAGCATGACAGTGCCCCAATATGAAACAAGGTTTACGGAGTTGTCAAGGTTTGTTCCAACCTATGTGGATACGGAGAAGAAGAAGGCCAAGAGGTTCCAGCAGGGACTGAGGTCTTGGATTCGTAGTAAGTTAGCTGTATTGGAGTTGGACACCTATGCAGCGGTGGTCCAAAAGGCAATGATTGCAGAGACAGAGAGTGATTCTTACATGAAAGAGAGGGAGAACAAGAAAAGGAAAGCAGGGATACCCGATAAGGGGCAGCAGCAGGGGAGTTTTCAAGGGCAAGCAAATAAGAAACTGGGATTTCAGCACGGAAGGAATACGAGTTTTAGGAAACCAGATACCGGAAGCATAGGACAAGATAACCGTCTACTAACCGGCAGTCAGCAGGGACTTTCTAGACCCCCACTACCAGAATGCAAGACATGCGGGAAGCGACATTTAGGGATATGCCATCGATTGAATGTCACATGCTTTAAATGCAATCAGAAGGGACATTATTCTCGGGATTGCAAGATGGGCATTGTGTGTCATCGGTGTAAGAAACCAGGTCACATGATTAAGGACTGCAGAGCACCAGCAACCGTGAACAATATGATTCAGGAAATTGAAGCACCCCCAGTTGTTAACGTCCAGCCGTTAGCCAGGACCTACAATATGTCAATGGGAGAAGCAGTGAGAGATTCCGACGTGGTGGCAGGTACACTTCTAGTAAATTCTATTCCTGCACAAGTGTTAATAGATTCGGGAGCGACGAAGTCTTTTATTTCTGAAACGTTTGCTCGTAGATTGAATTGCGTAATGAAACCTTTAAGTGGAATGTTGACTATAGAGATAGCTAATCAGGATCGTATCGCGGTCAGTTCATATTATCCTCGTTGTGAGATAGAGATTTTGGGAAATCGTTTTTATGTTGACTTGTTACCTTTTAAGTTAGGTGAATTTGATGTGATATTAGGGATGGATTGGTTGACTGAGTATGATGCAAGTATTGATTGTAAGAATAAGAGGGTTACTTTGGTTACCCTGGAAAAGAAAGAAATAATATTTAGAGGAGAGAAACAAAGAAAGAGGTTCCTGACGATGATTCAGGCTAAGAGGTTATTAAGGCAAGGTTGTGAGGCGTATTTAGCTTATGTGATAGATATAGATAAGGAAGTTTCTAAGTTAGAAGATATTCCAGTCGTAAATGAGTTTCCAGATGTTTTTCCGGAAGAATTACCAGGTTTACCTTCAGATAGAGAGATTGAATTTGCGATAGACTTAGTACCAGGCGCGGAGCCAGTATCTAAGGCCCCTTACAGAATGGCACCAGTAGAGATGAAGGAATTGGCTGATCAACTGCAAGATTTGCTAGAAAAAGGAATTATTAGACCCAGCGTTTCACCGTGGGGAGCACCAGTACTGTTTGTCAAGAAAAAGGATGGAAGCATGAGATTGTGTATAGACTATCGGGAGTTGAACAAGCTGACCATTAAGAACAAGTATCCGTTACCTCGAATAGATGATCTGTTTGACCAGCTGAAAGGAGCGGTACATTTTTCAAAGATTGACCTACAGTCAGGATACCACCAATTGAAGATTAGACCAGACGACATACCGAAGACAACCTTTCGAACAAGGTATGGGCACTATGAATTCTTAGTAATGGCGTTTGGACTAACGAATGCACCCGCAGCTTTTATGGACCTAATGAACATGATTTTCAAGAGATATTTGGACAAGTTTGTAGTGGTATTCATCGATGACATCTTGATATACTCAAGGACAGAAGAAGAGCATGCAGACCAATTGCGAATTGTGTTAGAGACGTTGAGACAAGAAAGACTATACGCGAAGTTTTCCACGTGTGAATTCTGGTTGAAAGAAGTTCATTTCTTAGGACACGTGGTGAGCAGCGAAGGCATCAAAGTGGACCCAGCAAAGATAGAGGCAGTGAAAGATTGGGAGAGACCAAGGACACCGACTGAAGTCAGAAGTTTCTTGGGATTAGCCGGATACTACCGGAGATTTGTGCAAGATTTTGCGAAGATAGCTACTCCAATGACCAAGCTGACAAGGAAAAGCGAGCGATTCATATGGAACGATAAATGCGAAGAAGGCTTCCAAGAGTTAAAGAAAAGACTAACTACGACACCGGTATTGATGCTACCAGACGATCAAGGTCATTTCGTAATCTATAGTGATGCGTCGTACAAAGGATTGGGACGCGTACTTATGCAACATGACAAGGTGATTGCTTATGCGTCAAGACAGTTGAGACCCCACGAACAGAAGTACCCTACACACGATTTAGAGTTAGCAGCTATTGTGTTTGCTTTGAAGATATGGAGACACTACTTGTATGGAGAGAGATGTGAAATTTACACCGATCACAAAAGTTTGAAGTATATCTTTACTCAGAAAGAGCTGAACATGAGGCAGCGAAGATGGTTAGAACTAATCAAGGACTACGACGTTTCTATCAACTATCATCCCGGCAAGGCAAATGTGGTAGCAGATGCATTGAGCAGAAAAGAGAGATTGAATACACTGACGATGACCAAAGAGTTGTACAAGGAATTTGAGAAGTTAGAAATCGAAGTAATTAATCCGAAGGACGCGACGGAAATGATTTATACCATGACGTTTCAACCTGAATTGTTGGAGAAGATACGAAAGTGCCAAGAGCGAGTTATGAATGATGATGTGAGTAAAATGACAGGTGAGGAAATATGTAGCCAACCGGACGACAAAGGGATCTTGAGATTTGCTTCTCGGATATGGATACCTAACGTAACGGAACTGAAAAGTGAGATTCTGCACGAAGCGCATAACTCGAAGTATTCAATTCATCCAGGGAGTACGAAGATGTATCGAGATCTTAAGACGAACTTTTGGTGGCCAGATATGAAGAGAGAGATTGCGGAATGGGTAAGTAAATGCTTTACGTGTCAAAGAGTTAAGGCGGAACACCAGAGACCAAGTGGATTACTTCAACCATTGGAAATTCCCGAATGGAAGTGGGAACACATTGCGATGGACTTTGTAGTAGGATTGCCTAGAACAAAAGCTAACCATGATGCCATCTGGGTTATCGTGGATCGATTGACGAAATCTGTGCATTTTCTTCCGATTAACGAGAGATTCTCGCTGGATAAGTTAGTTCATATTTACATAAAAGAAATCGTAGTACGACATGGAGTTCCAGTATCGATAGTGTCTGATAGAGACCCTCGATTCAATTCAAGATTTTGGAGGAGTTTTTAAGAATGTTTGGGCACCGAGTTGAGAATGAGTACGGCTTATCATCCGCAGACGGACGGTCAAAGCGAAAGGACAATTCAGACTATTGAAGATATGCTTAGGACATGTGCACTTGACTTTGAAGGCAGTTGGGACGATCATCTACCCTTGGTGGAATTTTCATATAATAATAGTTTTCATGCGAGCATCGGGATGCCACCTTACGAAGCTTTGTATGGACGAAAGTGTCGATCTCCAGTATATTGGGAAGAAGTTGGTGAACGGAAAATGATAGGACCAGAACTAGTGCAACGAACAAAGGAAGTGGTTCAATTGATTCAGAGAAGATTGATAACAGCTCAAGACCGACAGAAAAAGTATGCGGATCTAGCCAGAAAGGATGTGGGATTCGAAGAAGGAGAGCAGGTGTTACTAAAGGTTTCACCATGGAAAGGATTAGTTAGGTTTGGAAAGAAAGGGAAGTTGAGTCCGAGATATGTTGGGCCGTTTGAGATTTTGAAGAAGGTGGGCGAGGTAGCTTACGAGTTGGCATTGCCACCGCATATGCAGCACGTTCATAATGTATTTCATGTATCTATGCTTAAGAGATATCGACCAGATTCGAATCATGTAATAGAGTATGAACCCATAGAGGTCCAGGCAGATTTATCATATGTAGAACGACCGATTCAGATATTGGATCGTAAGGAGAAAGTACTAAGGAATAAGACAGTAGCGTTAGTGAGAGTTTTGTGGAGGAATCCTAAAGTAGAAGAGTCTACCTGGGAGTTAGAGAGTGAAATGTTAGGGAAGTATCCCCAGTTGTTTCCTTGACCTGATTCTGAGGACAGAATCCTATTAAGGAGGGAAGGATGTAATATCCGTGAATTTTATTATTTGATTAAATGATATATTTAATCTAAAATATTTATTGTGGAATATTGGAGTATTATTAAATGATAATTATTGTGTGATTATGTGCTAAATGGTGAGTCGAAAGCCCCTTTCAAATATTTCGTCATTTGAAACTTTCTTCAAATCTGAGACCCGTTTTGATAATTTAAGGGCCCAATTGGAATTTCGTACATTAATTATTATCTCTTCGTCTTTCGTATTCGAATCATTATCGGGAGAGATATTCGTATCATTTCATTCCTACCTATTTGATTCTGCAAGAATAATTCGTTTTGTTCAAAAAGGGAAAAATTGTTCCGAACCCTAATTGCTTAAGGGGACGGATATATCGTTTTATATCAGTATTTCATTTGTTATAGCCCCAGTATTCTTGAGCATTAGTTATATAATGATATGTATTGATTTGGATAATTATCAATCCTTGTAGATAATTATCTTCTCGTAAAACGTATTTTAACCTAATTAGGGTTTTTAAACGATCCAGTGGATCTATAACGATCCAAAAGTGTTCCTTAGGGTATTATTTTTCCAAAAATATATAAAGACGAATCGTACCTTATAACCTTCATAATCTGCATTGTGTATTATCAAAAAGTAAAAATTCCCGAAATGTGTTCTTCGTGTTCTTGAATAATCAAACTATTCGTTCGAGGTGTTATTGAAATCCAAATCTGAAGTTCTTGTACTCAAATCAAAGCTCTTGATCTCTAGTTTCAGAATCTTCCAACCTCATCATCATCTGGTAATTTTTCGATTTATTATGAATTTTTCAATATTCGAATTTAATTAGGGTTCTTGATTCGATTTGGGGATTTTAATTCTGTTGATTCTCCGTTCAATTGGTTGCTTCTAACATGTTCCTAGGGTTCTAATTAGCAAGAATCCATGCTTTAATTTCATGTTTATGTTCGATTTTGATGGGTTTGATTTTCGGGTTTTGACCCGGATTCTTCTTTTTATTAGTCCGTTCATATGAATGATCTGACATTGTTTTTGGTAGAGGGCTTTCATTGTATGTGTTCTTAGCTTCATTTTAACATAAAGAACGTAGAGTTTCATGTAGGATTTTTACAGATCGGAAAATTTGTTTAAGCTCGCCGGAAAATAGTCGGGTTTTTTATTCCGGCGATGTTTTTGGTACGTTTTTGATCGGAATGGGTTGCTGTGTTTATTTGGAATGTTTTGATATAAAAATCCCCAATTTTTAACGTGTATTTTGGTCACCGAATTCTGGGCAGGTCGCCGGATTCTGGAAAATTTCCGGCGAGTTCTTGGCGACCCGTTCCAGTTCATCCTGACCTGTTTACCCGATTTTTCGACCCGGTTTCAATCTTCAAAACCCTAATCCATTTTCTAAAAACTGTTTTTGGATTTTAATTTTAAAATTAATTCGAAAATAGTTTAAAAACTTTAAAAATTCATATTTTTATTTTAAAAATATATTTTAATATCAGAAAAATTCTGATAAATTATATTTATTATTTTAAATCCGAAAATTGATTAAACTTAATTATTTTAATTATTTTTAATTAATAATTAATTTATTAATTAATTGGTTAATTCTTTTAATCAATTAATTCTTAAAAATTAATTCTTAATTAGATTTAATTAATTAAAAATTCAGTTTAATTATTTCCAAGCCTATTTATTTATTTAAAAATAGTTTGAGTATTTAAAGAGTATCAATTAATTTTATTAATTGATTTATTTGCATTTAAATGTTTATATTGGATTTAAAAATCCGATTTTTGATTTAAAAATTAATCTTGACTTATCTAAAATTCAAATAAGTTTCGTATGATGTTTTAAAAATGTCTATAAGTGCTATATGGTTCATATTAATTGTGTGTTGTGTTTTATAGTCTGTATATGCCCGTACTAGGGCAAATATCTGAGTTTTAAATATCGTAAATTATACCGGACGTCCGATACGTAACCGGTTACTTGTTTAAATGTGATTATTGATTGAATAAGTGTCGAGAGTAGAACGAGAATAGTTAGACTTATTGTGATGAGTTGTTTAATTATAGAATCGAGTTCCCGGAGCAAGGGAAAGGGAAAAGTAGAGTGAGCAGAGTCGATCCGATAGCAGCTTAGACCAGGCAAGTATCTGTGCCTTTACTTGTGATAAAATGTATTATTGTCTTGATTACTTGAATACCGTTATCCCCAGAACAATTCAAATTATCAATCCTTTAACCGCATTTGGACAACTGATTCCATTTCCTTAGAGATTCTTGATTCTTTGATTTGATCTGCATCGGAAACCCTTATTTCCAATTCACTTGATTATTGTTTACCACCTATTGTTATTGTTTATCATCCTTTGATTATCATTGACAACCATTGATTATTTGACTTCCATCTTGACTATTGATTACGGTCATTGATTATCGACTACCAATATTGATTCCCTTATTGAATGAGTACACCGTACCATTGAAATTACTCCATGATTATTTCTCAATCTTCATTTGATACTGAACAGTTGAAGCTCTTTTGCAATTACTATACATTCAGTTTATCTTATTGAGCATGTTATTGTTTATACCCTATTATAGATTTGGCATGTGTTTTCAAAAATGGACCAGTAATTGGTCGGGCCATATTCATGGTCAGAATAACTTAAGGCCCAAATTGGCCTAGGATCCAGTAGAGGACTATGTCATGAGCTAGTCCGGGGTTGATGCGTGGCTGACCAGCAGCACAACCTTTGATTTGAATAAAATGTATAAGCCAAATTCTAATTCTTTTCTTCAATTGTTATTGATACAAAGCATGTGTTAGCTAAATATTGTTGATTCCGATATCATAAATTCATATCCTTACAACTGTGATAGAAATGATTCATTGATGTTTGCTGAGCAATTTTGGCTCACTCTTGCTTGTTGTTTTCTAACCCTATTCCAGTGAAGCGAGAGTATGAGTCGGCATAGCGTGACCGATAGTTCACCAGCAGCCAGGAGAGCCCCTCGAGTCATTGTCATTGGCAGGGTAGTTGTTGTTTTGCTTTTCTAGATTAGATGTCTAGATTTGAACTTTGGTTGTGATGTAATAACTCTGATAAAACTGTTATTGTATTAATAAAAGATTGTAGTAGCTTGTGTTCATTGCCATAATTTGGATGCGGTCTTGGTCAAGGGGTATTTGTGTCTTTATAAATATTATGCATGTGTTAAATAGTATTCCGTTGGTCGGATGACTCCTCAAATCTGTACCCCGGGTTTGGAGGGCGTCACAGGTCAACCAACACTCCCTCCTTATTAATCACATGTCCTAAAAACTGAACCTCATTTCGCCAGAATTCACAATGATACAATACCTGCATTACTTACAGCATTCTCATAATACAACTCCAAAGACCCGAATCACTTACGCACACACACACACAAGTTATAGCCTTGGAAATGAGCAAAAATTATCAACATTTGTTATTACAACCCAAATGTACTATCCAGGATCTCATCTATTATTTACAACCTCTACCTGAAGTTACAATAATATACCTCACAATTCTATACAAGGTTTAGTAATACAAACCCACTCAAAATAATTCTCACTAATTCAAGCTACAACTATTCTGCTCACACCGACAGTATCCATCCTGCATCAACTAACTTCAGGGTGGTCTCTCCATTCCCTTTCTCTCGTAACACGGGGTGGATTCGGTAATGTTTTCCTCATGCTGAAAGATTTAATAAAGCAAGAATGAGCTAATAGTGCTCAACAAGAAATCCATCCCAGTTTAAATCTTTAAACCTTTTAGGGAGATAATCCATATGGGATCAAAGCTTTTATCACTACTAGGGTCTAACCCCAAAATAGTATACCGTTTAAGATACCGTATGACTTATAATCATACTCATATACTCTTCGTAATCATTTGGAAATCCTTGGTATCAGTATGGTAAACCAAGACTCAAGACATATCTTTTTAAAATAGAGGTTAACATTAGAATCAAGGCTTAAAGCTTATTTATTGATTCAAAATACCATACAGTTCAATATCTTTATAACCACATGCTACGCATTAAACGGATAAAATACTAGCATAACATAAAAGATGAAGTTACGAGGAAAATTCAATATAAGGTTTCCGTAACCCAAAATCCCCTTATGCATATAATCTGAGTAAGGTTTTATCAGAGTCATAACTCATAAAGTAAAAGATGAAGTTGCAAGGATTTATTGTAACTTCATTTTTAAACACTTTTCAACCCCCTGCCAACATGATCGGTAAACCTGAACCAATGATGTTACCCTTAGTCCCTTTCAATACATGTTGCAGAAAACCCCCTGCCAACATGATCGGTAAACCTGAACCAAGGGTGTTATCCTTAGTCCCTTTCAATACATGTTGCAGAATTATCCAAATTGGATGATGAACCAATACTGGAGTAATCACCGCGCCAGTTGTCCCAACCTCACTATGATCAGTAGCAGGTCGTACAACTAAAAATGTTTTCTACATGTAGATGGAAGAACACGACAGCCTGACATTGTCTACCGCCTTTCTGGATCTCCCCGACCCATTTGGGGCAATAAAAATTGATGGGTCGGCGCGACTCGACCTCTTACACTGCTCCTAGTTCGGATGAAATCCATGACTCTGAAACATAAAGATCGTCCCCCTTTCCCCAAGTGTAATACTTGTTGATACGACTCCACTAAGTAGTTATATCTAGGTTGGAAAGGAAGATTCTCCAATATTTCCCAAGCTATTGCTTGTTAATGGATATCGACTTGTTCCATCAATTTACTCCTCGATCATTGAGGTAGTAACACAACATTTGACTTGCAGCAATTAAATTGCTCAGAGAAAATATCTGTCCCCTGACAGTTTTGAGTTGAGAGTTTAAAATGAGTAGCAGTCACTTAAATCAGGTTTCCCATATTCTGGATAGTTGAGCGAGTATTTAAATCCTCTTCAAAAAGATAGATTCAAATGGAAAACCGTGTTTTGGGAACCTCTCCTTGATTTAAAATAATTGATAATACAGCTTAGAATATCCTTCATAAATGTTGAAGGTCAAGAATAACTTTAAATAATACAACTCAATTTAAAAATGTGTTAAAAGTATTTAATAAATAATCAAATAATATTTATTAATTAAATAAACCTTAAACGAATATTCAAAAATAATATTCTTTAAATAAATAATGATTGAATGAATATTCAGAATAATATTCATTAAATAAATAAGGATTAAATGAATATTCAAAATAATATTCATTAAATAAATAATCATCGAATAACAGTTGCCCGATATCTTTATCGGAAAAATAACCTTTAACATATACCGAAAATATAACTACTTCCGGTCTAAAGAATAAAATCATACGCCCTTTACCTAGGGCATTTATAAAAAAACTGGCTTCTAACTAATATCCCATATCTAGCTTAGAAGCCCATAATCAAATCATAAAGCAAGTATCACAATATACTTTCGAAAACAGTTATGCCTTCCATTAGCATATATAACTGAAATAGTATTTCTCGACTGAGATAATACTCAAATAACATTCCTTGAAAGATATAGTAAGCAAATATCATTCCTCGAATGATATCATACTCGAATAACAATCCTCAAAATACATAGTATTCTGCCGATGGAATCCCTCCGGGTTTCCACGGCTATCTACATATCTCAAAATACCGACTCCCGATTTAGAGTCGAAAACAATGAATATGCTCTTATATTTAGAGCTACCAGGTAAACCGGTTCATAACTACTTAACTCAAAAGATTTTATATAATCCAAAGGTCAAATCCATTTCAACAAGAAATAAGATATATCGCAAAACTGTCCAATTTATACATGGCAAAAGCAGTATTATATAGTCAATACTTCAAAGTATAGATTTAGAAACTTGCACGATACTTGGAACAAAGAGTACACATAAACATTTGAATAACCAAGTATTATACATTTGAAAATATACCTACTCTGAACAATAGAGTAAGGTTTTAGTAAACTTGCATGCATCTATCATATGCATATATTTCATCTCAACAATTTTAATGCCATCACATCTATATACGACGTGAGGTTTGAAAGCATGCATAATACCATATGCATATAGTTCATCTCAACAATTTTATACCATCACATCTATATACGATGTGAGGTTTGAAAGCATGCATAATACATATCACATGCATCATCAGAATATTATAACTTAAAATACAGCATGGAATGAGAAAACTTGCCTGGAAATCCCGAAGTAGCAGTAAGTCTCAGGTTGGTCCAGTAATCTAGAATCAACACAAGGTTCAAGATTAATAACTTAAACGCTTTCACCATACTAAGTATATACTATCTCAAGTACAAAGTCCATTTTCAAGTTAACTCCTTAAGAACTTCTACTCGAGCATGCTCGCTCACGCATTTTTATAAAATTGAGATTTAATCCTTTTTGCATGAAATCTTTTCGAGGGTCTTCCTAAACATACCTAGCATGTTATCACAAAGTTTCACATTTTATTATGACCTCTAAGTGGTTCGATCATAGCCTCAAAGTTGGTTAAGTGGTGTAGTTTGGTTTCTCGAAACATCCTTTATTAAAACACTTGTTTCTCCTAAACCGTAAATCGGATTCACATGATCTTCGCACCAAAACGAACCTTGAACTAAGGTCTACACAAACATGGGCCGTGGTGATATTGGGCAGAAGGTACTAGGTTCGAATATCACAAGCAAAACAAGGTTAAGGAAAATCGGGCATTACGACGACTATGTTTTAGTGATTCCAAAGTTTAAATCATAAACTTCACATAATCAACCAACCAATCATCAAACTCATTTATTCAACATCATAACTAATCCACCAACATCATCAACCATATTCAAAACCAAAATCTACTTATTCACCATCAAAACAACACCATACTTTCATCAAAATCAACCATTCATCCTTATAATCAAACTAACTATACTATACTTAAAACTAACCATATAAATCAATTTATAACTAAGGGTTTCAAGAGTTTATACCTTCCTTGATGCTTCATATACACTAACAATAGTTTATAATCCTTCCTTGAGCTTTGAACAAACCTTAACAAGCTTAATCCTTAAGAAACAAAATCAAGAATCATGAAAAGTTACTATTCATCACTATTCATGTTCATCTTCAATCAAGGATTTGAATATGTTAACCTTAATGGATGATTCTAGGATTAATAGAATACCTTAATTTGGAAATATGGAAGCTTTAGAATCCAAGATCATGATTTATGGATGAGTGGAAGTTTGATTTTGAAAAATCAAACCCTTGGTGTACTATTTGGGCCGAATGTAGTGTTCTTCAAAGGATGGGGAGAGTTTTCTTGCTTTCCTTGATATTTTGTGATAAAGTGGAGTGGGTGGATGGCTTGGATAAGTATGAGAAATGATGATGTAGTGTGCTTGTGTCATCTTTGCCAAAGGTCAAGTTGAAATGTGTTAAAGAAGCATCTTCTTGATCCACTTGCTTGGTTCTTTGTTTGGTTTCACATGGATGATCCTAATGTTACATTCCTTGATTTAATATTGTTACATGTTACTTCCATGCTTGTATTTAATCCACTAAGTGTCACGTTGTTCGGTTACAACTTAATCTCGTTGAACGTTCGCAGGGATTTCTTACGTGTTCTATCGAAGTAGTTTACCGTAAACGTTCTTGATACCTTAATACCTTTAATAAATCCATATCCATGGAATTGATAATATAAAATCCTCCAATATATTTAAATAATGATTAATCCATCAGTAATAGGTGAAATTTCGGAGAAAACAGAAAATGTTCTTTTTCTGATTCTAACAGCTTTTGCATTCCTTCATTTTTATAGTAGATCCCTAATACGACTTCGAAAGTTCATTATCCCGACTCGTAAATAGGGTGGTCTGAAAATCTTTTTCGGTTCAGAAATTTACTATTCATCAGGATTTTACTATTCATCAAATAATTTTTTTTTTAACTAAGTCCAAAATTTAGGGTTATTACACACCTCTTGATAAATAAAGTAGAGAGCCTTCTTGTCCTTCTTTCGATTTTCCTTCAAAGTGTTTAGTTGTGGTGAGAGATTCGCTGGATTCGCCGTTTCTTCATATCCACTTTCGACAATGTCCCAAAGATCTTGAGAGCCATATAAAACCTTCATTTGTATGCTCCATTGGTTGTAATTTTTTCCCGTTAAACGAGGGAGTTGAGGTTGCAACATGTTGTTGTTGGAAGCCATATATAAACCTTGCTCTGATACCACTTTGTAGGAATTTAAGTGTATAATAAAATGTTGGAGATTAAAGAGAAGAAACTTGTTCTCAATAATCCACACAACTTACTCACACAAAATAGATAAAACTCACAAATGTATTTTACTCAAAAGATTTTGATAATTCTTGATGATTACAAAGTTTGAAATATTGTCCTATTTATAGGACTACATGGAAGCTACTAGAATGTTTCTAGTATATGTACCTTTAATTAATATGTAACTCCTAAGTACATGAACAATCTTGAAATGCAAAAGGTCTTGAACCTCAAAAGTCAAAAGTCTATTCCAGATACTTTCAAGAACATTCTAGATAATAAAAATAATAATCCAAAGTTTAGATTATAATATTTTAACACTGGAAAGGGAAGTATAAGATTTTTGCATCAAGCATGAGCCAAATAATTGTAAGAGTCATTTTTCCTTTACAATTTTGAACAAGCATAGAATGATCATGGTAAAAAAACTAGGTGAATTTCCGCATATTTACTTTGTAAAAGACCACTTGTGTGACGCCCTCCAAACCCGGGGTACAGATTTGGGGAGTCACTCGACCAACGAAACACAACCTACCTGAATATAATACATGCATAATATAATAATGACATAAAACACCCCTTAACCAAGACCGCATCCAGATTATGGCATTGAACAAGCTTCTAAGTTATATTAATACAAACCAGTTTTCAGAGTTAATGTTATTACAACTTAAAGTTCAAAGCTAGACATCTAGTCTAACTAACAAAATAGACAACTACCAGGCCAATGACAACCACTCGAGGGGGCCTCCTAGCTGATGGAGAACTATCGCTCGCGTTGTGTCTGCTCATACTTTCGCTTCATTGGAATAGAGTTACAAACAAACAAGTATGAGCCACAAGTGCTCAACAAGCATAATATATATCAATCACAGTTCCATAATGAAAGGAAAATCACAATTATCTGAATCAAAAATATGAGCAATTTCAATGGATGTAAAAGGGATTAGAATTGGACTTCTACATTTTTCAAATCAAAAGGTTGAGCTGCTGATCAGTCACGCATCAACCCCGGACATGCTTATAGCAAAGTCCTCCACTAGGATCCATGGCCATCTTGGCCTTAAATTATTCCGACCATGAATATGGTCCGACCATTATTGGTCCTATTTTAAAAACATGCCAATTCTATCACAAAGTATAAGCAATAACATGCATCACAAGATAAGTACACAATGACAAGGTATAATAGTTGCAAAAGAGCTTCAACTGCTCAATATCAAATGAAGTTCGAGAAATAGATTCGGAATGGTTTCAATGGTACAACGTACTCAATTAGGAAGGTCAACAATGGATATAATCAATACAAATGAATTGAAGTGAAGGTTTCTGGTATTCAACACGATTGTGGATTAATCAAAGAATTAGGAATATTCAAGGAAATAACATCAGTTGCTCAAATACGGGGTGAAGATTTGATAGTCTGAATTGTTCTGATGGGAACATGCATATAATTATTGAAAACAATATCAATTGATCAACAAGTAAAGGCATAGATACTTGTCTGGTCTATGTAGCTGACTGGAATCTACCACGCTTACTCTACCTTCTCCTTTCCCTTGCTTCGGGAACTCGATTCTATAATAAACAACTCATAATAATAAGTCTAACTATCCTCGTTCTACCTTCGACATATACTCATAACCATTTTTAAGTTTAAACAAGTAACCGGGTATTTATAGAACGCCCGACCTAATTTACGATAACCAAAACTCAAACACTAGCCTTTGTACAAGGCAGTTACGGACAATAAAACACATTATTCAACTCATATAAACCATATAGAACTTATAAATATTTTTAGAACAATATTCGAGGCTTATTTGAATTTAAATAAGTCACAAACAATTTTTAAATCGAAAATCGGATTATTAATCCCAATATAAGTATTTAAAAACAATTAAATCAATTAATATAAAATTAATTGACACTTTCTAAATGCTCAAACTATTTTTAAATAATTAAACCAAGCTAGGAAATAATTAAACTTAATTTAAATTAATTAAATCTAATTAATAATTAATTAATAAGAATTAACTGATTAATAAAATGAATCAATTAATTAAATAAATTAATTATTAATCAAAAATAATTAAAATAATTAAATTTAACCAGTTTTCGAATTTAAATAATTAATTATAATTTTTCAGAATTTTCAGAATTTAAAAATGTATTTTTAAAATAAAAATATGATTTTTATAAAATTTTAAACTATTTTCAAATTATTTTTAAAAATGAAAATCCAAAAACAGTTTTCTGAAAATGAATTAGGGTTTTGAAGATTGAAACCGGGTCAGAAAACGGGTCAACGGATCGGGTCACGGGTCGCCAAGAACAAACCGGGTTGCGAAGAACAAACCGGAAAATTCCAGAATCCGGCGACCTTTTCCAGAATCCGGCGACTCAAAAACACATCAGAATTTGGGGCTTTTTACATCAAAACATTCCTCAGACACTCATCAATTCATTCCGATCAAAAACAAACCAAAAACATCACCGGAATCCAAAACCCGACTATTTTCTGGTGAGCTCAAGAAATTTTCCGATCTAACTAAATTGTACATGAAACTCTATGTTTTTATGTTAAAATGAAGCTAAGAACACATACAACAAAAGCCCTCTATCAAAAACAATGTCAGATCATTCATATGAACGGACTATTCAAAAGAAGAATCGGGCAAAAACCCTAGAATCGAAATTCTCAAAATCGAACTTAAACATGAAATTAAAGCATGGATTCCTACTCATTAGAACCCTAGGAACATGTTAGAAGCAATCAATTGAACGGAGAATCAACAGAATAGAAATCCCCAATTTTATCAAGAACCCTAATTTTAATTCGAATATTGAAAAATTCATATAAAATCGAATAATAACTAGATGATGATACGGTTGGAAGATTCTGAAACTAGAGCTCAAGATCTTTGATTTGAGTACTTGAACTTGAGATTTGGATTCCAATAACACTTCCAAAATTGAGTTTGATCTTCAAGAACACGAAGAACACGGTTCGGGGATTTTTATATTTTCGATTATATAAAATGCAGATTATACGATGGATAATGTACGATTCGTCTTTTTATATTTAGTGGAAAATAATACCCCAAACAACATTTTTGGATCGATATAGATCCATTGGATCGCTTTAATCTTTAATAAAGTAAAATACACGTTTTACGAGGTGATAATCATCCACAAAGACTGATAATTATTCAAATCAATACATATCATTTATATAACGAATGCTCAAGAATACTGGGGCTATAACAGATGTATTATTGATATGAACGATATATCAATTGCCCTAAACAATTAGGGTATGGAATAATTTTTCCCTTTTTGAATAAAACAGATAATATTGATAGTATCGGATAATGAGGAATATAATAATACGAAGAAATCCTCAGATAATGATTCGAACACGAATGACGAAGGGATAATAATGATGTACAAAATTTTAACGGGGCCCTTGAATTTTCAAAACGGGGCTCAAACTGAAGATATTTCCAAATGAAAAGATATTCGAAAGGGGCTTTCGACACAACAATTATCATACTATTACTCAATAACCTTAACCATTAAGACTCCAAATACTCCACAATAATTATTCTACACATAAAAATATAATTTATATCATTAATAAAGTTTACGGATATTACAACTTGAGCTTACTGAGACCTGATACTTGACGAAGTGTGCAAGAGGTCCCTGTATTTAACCAGTGTGCCAATTCGTTTACACTAGAATTATGTAATCCTGAATAAACGGCTTACTCTTGTTGAAACATTTAAGCCCTAAAAAGAATGCTGTTTTGGAACCTGAGAATTACTTGGACCTTTTACTTATAAATATGAAAAAGATTGACATATTTTTTCAGTCATCACGCTAAAAGTCATTTACTACTATGTAAATCGAAAAATATTACAAGAACTAATATGGATCAAAACGAAATTAAGTTTTCAGCTTTAGTTGATGTTCTACAACCACAATTACACAAAACTCTTTTGTAGGTTAGTTCTTTTTTTGGTAACTATTCTCGTGGTTAGTTGACGTGGCTGGAAGCTGAGCTACATTGCAGGGTAGTGCATAATCTAAACCAAGAGGCTACAATTAGGGCTGTTCACGAACATGGTTATTCGTGAACAAGCTCGAGCTTGGCTCATTAAGGGCTCGGCTCGACTCGGTTCGCTTAAAACTCGAGCTCGAGCTCGAACACAAAAAATGTTCGTTAAGAAAATGAGCTCGAGCTGAGCTATTAGTGAGCTCGACTCGAGCTCAGATCGAACTCGACTCGAGCTCGTTCGGCTCGAGATCGTTTCATTTCATTAAGAACTGAAATCGGCTCGAGTTTGGCTCGATAAAACTCGAAAAAATGAAATATATTCTGTATATTTTTATAATATTTGTTGTATTTTCTAACATTTTAAATTAAAATTGCAATTTATAGTCCATGTATTTTAGGTTTAATAAGAATTGATTGGGGAATTGGGTTGGGCTTGGGCAAAAAATGTTTTAGTTCGTTAGACCAAGAAAAATTAGGCTTTTTTATCTATAAAAATTGTAAGTTTTAATGAGCTCGGCTCGACTCATTTTTATTCGATAAAAGCTCGTGTTCGGATCGTTAGTTAACGAGCTCGAGCTCAAACACGAATTTTGTGCGATAAGAAAGCTCGGCTCGGCACGGTTTGTCAGAAAAAAACGTAAAACTCGGCTCGTTTACATCAAAACTCGGCTCGGCTCGGTTCGTGAACAACCCTAGCTACAATAATAATAAATATGAATCATCTCCTGCCAGAAATAATAGCATATTTATTAACAATACAAAATAAAGTAACACTGAAGCTCTATAGAACTTGGAAGATAAAAATAGGTGGGAGTGGGACAGCTAGAACTTAACTGTAGAGATGCTTTTCACCAGTTGTTGAGTTTACAACATGTAGGATTGTGGGGCAACGCAGTGGTCAATTTGTATCCCAGCAAAGAAAATATTATAAGAAAATATTAAATAATTGTAATTTAAGTATGTATATGAAAATCTTCAGCAAAATTTAAACTGTATTATAAAGTTCAAAGCAATTACTTATGAACACTGTAATCTCCAAATAACACATAATCAACTTGAATTCGTGCAAAGAAGTCAAGAAGATATTTATCTAATTTTCATTTTTGTTTTTGTAATTCTGTCATATCATTTTTTATAATTCTGGATTCTCATTTTTTTCAAAAATGCAAATGCCCGCGTATATATATCCTAAAATTACCAATAAAAATATGGTCAGTTGATATGGGTTAAAAATAACCATAAAGACATAATTAATATTGCATTAATTAAACCTAAATGGTCCATTAATAAGGCCCATAAATAAGGCCCGAAACTCTAATTAAATATTAATTTCGTAATTAATATTTGGGGTAGAAGTACCACCTGTATTAGGAGACGTCCAATACAGGCTTGTTCTAATACAAGTGGGCTTGTTTCAATACAAGTCCGTTATGATATGGAAACAACTCATACAAGGAAGGATCTAGAATTAATCCTTATCCACCGTCAAGGATAAGACTTATCCTTCAAGGAAGTGATAATACTTATCCACCGTCAAGGATAAGATTTATCCTTCAAGGAAGTGATAATACTTATCCACTAGGCTTCTAAACGCCTATATAAAGGGTCTGACCCCTCATCTCAGAACTACGTTTTGGACAGAACTCCATACGTCATCTACAGCGTTTTAGACTTCATCCTCGAATAAGGACATACAAGTCACTACGTCCTTGGTGTGCCCCTGCCGCCATAGCCCCGAGGGCAACACCAAGAACTACGTTTTTGGCTTGATTCTCAATTACGAATTGAGATACGTAGGCATCTTGTGAGGACCGATTTAGTCACGAAACATGAGAACAACAATTAAAGCTCGAAGCTCTCTAACCCTAGCATTAAATTCGCAAGCACAGTTTTTATTCCAAGTTGCGTGGGCCCATCCAACTTTTTATTGCCCCAAATGGGCGGGAGGTCACCGTAAGGCGGTAGACAATGTCAGGCTGTCGTGATTCTTCCATCTACATGTAGAAAACTATTTGAGCGGTGCGACCTGTTACTGATCATAGCAAGGTTAGGCACAGCGGACGCGGTAGAAACTCCAGTATTAGTTCATCATCCAATTTGGATATTCCTGCAACATGTATTGGGATGAAAAACCAATCATGTGGGCAGGGGGTCGAAATTGTTTGAAAATGATGTGACAATAAATTCATGCAACTTCATCTTTTAATTATGAGTTATGACTCTGTGGATACCTTACATAACATGAGTTATGGTAAGGGAGTTGTTTATACTGAATCACCTTATAACTTCATCTTTTAAGTTATGTGTTGATATTCTGCTTACATAGCAGATATTTTTGGAAAGGTTATATTGGTTTACTTTGAAACCTCATCTTTTATATTATACTAGAACTTTGTTCATAATATAGCAAAAGTTTGCAGAAATATTATGGAAATGATATTTGAAGTACAATAATGGTACTATTTTTGGGAATACATTCCGGTAAGGATATAATTTCAGTGTCGAGATATTTTGACAAATTATTGTCTTATACCCGCTTTATTCGGGGTTGAGTTAAAGGCAGAATTATGCCATACTTTCATTACCTTGCTGAGCTATCGCTCACTCTTGCTATTGTTTTATATATATTATATAGCAGCGAAGCAGGATGCCAATGGGACGGCACATACCCCGCAAGGCGTTTTCATAAACAGTTTCTAGCAGCGATCCCGAGAGTAGTACGAACCAATCGAATCAGGCTACAGCTTTTGGTATTCAACATATGTATAGATATGAATGGTATGAGAGGATTGTGAGTATCAGAAGGCTAAGTTGGAAATGTAACATTTCTTAGAAATTGTATCAGTGACAGATTCAAAGACATTTGGGTATTGTAATAAAAACTATTTATTCCGCAGTTGTTGTATTGTGTCGTTTCTGAGACTCTAACCTGTGTGTGTGTGTGTGAGAGACATATATTGTGGGGTCATGAGCAGGTGAATTATGAACGGTGTGAGTAATACAGGTAAGGCAAGGAGTAAATGGATCGTGACTACTCTAAATCCCTGACCCCGGATTTGGGGCTGTTACACTGATCAAATGGGCGATTGAGTTGGGAGAGTTCGACATCAAGTATAAGCCTCGAACGACCATTAAAGCACATGCACTTGCTGACTTCATGGTTGAATGTACCATCGACAACCAAGAAGTCGGGGCAGGAAGTAGTACCCTTGGAGAACAAAGAAGTTGAAAAACAAGATGAAGAGATGGTATTTAAGGAATACTGGGTGCTCTATTTTGATGGGGCATCAAAAACAAAATCAAGCCGAGCAGGTTTAGTGCTACAAAGTCCCGATGGATTTCTCATTGAGTATGCACTAAAGTTGGACTTTCCGAAAACAAACAATGAATCTGAGTATGAAGCCCTGATAGCCGGCTTAGGTTTGGTTGGGGCCTTGAGAGTTAATACTCTCAAAGTCTGTGGAGACTCGAGCTTGGTAGTCTCACAAGTAAATGGAGAATTTAAGGCTAAGTATGAAACCATGACCAAATATCTGAAGCTTGTGAAAGTCATCATGACCCAGTTTGATGAATGCTATATGGAACACATCCCTAGAGAAGAAAACATGAAAGTCGATGCCTTGTCTAAATTTGCTTCTTCAGATATAGAGAACTATACTGGAAGTGTATACTTCCATGTCTTGAAGACCCCGAGCATCAATGGAAAACTAATAGCACCTATTGAAACCGGTTGGTTACCAAATAATGCCTTGGAGGCACGAAAGTTGACAGTGAGAGCATTGAGGTACGCCTTGATCGAAGGAATCTTATACAAGAAGTCTTTTGTCATTCCTTACTTGAAGTGTCTACGACCCCAGGAAGCGGAGTTAGCCTTGAAAGAAGTTCATGAGGGAATTTGTGGGCAGCACTTGGGGGGCAGGGCCCTTGCTCATAAAATCACATGTCTAGGCTTCTACTAGCCAGATATGCTTGATAATGCGAAAGATTATGCGAAGAAGTGCGAACGGTGTCAAAAGCATGCACCTGTGGTTAGGCAACCTCCCGAGATGTTAACATCAGTTAACTCACCAATCCCGTTTGCCATGTGGGGCATGGACATACTTGGGTCATTTCCAGTGGCAAGTGCACAAAGGAAGTTCTTGATAGTGGCAATTGACTACTTCACTAAGTGGATTGAGGCTAAACCTCTAGCCAAGATAATCACCAAACAAGTATTGCAATTTCTATGGGAAAGTGTAATGTGTCGATATGGAATCCCACGAATCCTGGTCACGGTCAATGGGAAGCAGTTTGACAATGAAGATTTCAAAAAGTACTGTGAGGAGAACAACATTGAGTTACGATTCACATCAGTTGCTCATCCTCAAGCAAACGGACAAGCCGAGGTGGCCAACCGAATCATCCTAGATGGACTCAAGAAGAGAGTTGAACGTTCAAGGAACACTTGGGTGGACGAGTTGCTCCCTATACTTTGGGCATATCGTACCACTTGCAAGGTTACTACTGAAGCAACTCCATTCATGTTAGCCTATGGGGCAGAAGCCGTGGTTCCAGTGGAGATTACTCATACCTCCCCAAGAGTAGGGGCCTTTGAGCCTGAATCGAATGAAGAAGTATGAGGTTGGCTCTTGATCTAATTGATGAAGTCAGAGATGAGGCAAATGTCAAGATCGTGGAACATCAGAAGCAAGCATCTTTCTACTACAACCTGAGAGTTAAAGAAAGGTTCTTTCGTCAAGGAGACTTGGTTCTCAGAAAGATTGAAGCATCCGGGGTTGGACAGAAAGGAAAATTAGCCCCTAATTAGGAAGGGCCCTACAAAGTCAATAATGTGTTTGGACGAGTCTCGTATAAGCTAGAAACCCTCGAAGGGCTTGAGGTGCCAAGGACTTGGCATGCCTCAAACTTAAAAGTTTATTATGTTTAGTGCATCCTAAAAGGATCCGCTAGTAGGACAAGTAGAAATAAGGTTCGATGAAATCATGAGCTTCCTAGAAAGCAGATGAAGGGTTGAACCCGTTTTGATTGGTAGAAACATCCTCAAAGCTTTGCCAAGACAAACTACAAATGAATGCAAAGGAAAGCATCCAAATATGCATGTCAACTACACAAATATAGTTGAATACAACGAACCCCGGAGGGTGAATGTTCCTAATAAACATACAAAAGAAAGCCAAAGATGCCTATTGTTAATTAGCGAAAATTTCAAGCTCAGGAGAAGTTTGATATGATAGACTTAAGAATGAATCACTACGAGTGCAGCCATCAGTAAGAACTCGTAAGGGTGAAGGGTTGAAACCCCAGAAACCTAAGACATTCAGTCCAAACCCCATCATTCGATATGCTCAATGAAAGGCTTGAAGCCAAAACAAGACGGTATAAGACATAAAAGGCTTATGCAAATGTTAAGCTAGCCTCGAATAAGGCAAAATCGTCGTAAATGTGTAGGTCGCTCCACACTTTACACCAAGACGATACTCGTGAAACACTAGTGTATATTAAAATCCCCAAAAAAGGGTAGTAAGTCTCAGGTAAGGGATAAAAAGACCCCAAGTCTCGAAAAAGACCCGTATAACTTCTATGAAATCCTAGTGCATTATCATAGAAGTTGGGGGTCAAATGATATGGGTTAAAAATAACCATAAAGACATAATTAATATAGCATTAATTAAACCTAGATGGTCCATTAATAAGGCCCATTAATAAGGCCCATTAATAAGGCCCGAAACTCTAATTAAATATTAAGTTCGTAATTAATATTTGGGCTAGAAGTACAACCTGTATTAGGAGACGTCCAATACAGGCTTGTTCTAATACAAGTGGGCTTGTTTCAATACAAGTCCGTTATGATATGGAAACAACTCCTACAAGGAAGGATCTAGAATTAATCCTTATCCACCGTCAAGGATAAGACTTATCCTTCAAGGAAGTGATAATACTTATCCACCGTCAAGGATAAGATTTATCCTTCAAGGAAATCAATACTTATCCACTAGGCTTCTAAACGCCTATATAAAGGGTCTGACCCCTCATCTCAGAACTACGTTTTGGACACAACTCCATACGTCATCTACAACATTTTAGACTTCATCCTCGAATAAGGACATACAAGTCACTACGTCTTTGGTGTGCCCCTGCCGCCATAGCCCCAAGGGCAACACCAAGAACTACGTTTTTGGCTTTATTCTCAACTACGAATTGAGATATGTAGGCATCATGTGAGGACCGATTTAGTCACGAAACACGAGAACAGCCATTAAAGCTCGAAGCTCTCTAACCCTAGCATTAAATTCGCAAGCACGGTTTTTATTTCACAACACCAGTGTTTACCACTTTAAACACCATTGTTTTAATAGGATGGTATATTAGTTTAGTGTACTGAGCGTGACAACAGAACTAACTGCATGTACCATTCGCAGCACATTGCATTTGTAGTAGATTAACCAGTGTGCCACTTGTTTTTAAGCTAAAAATATGTAATTTTAATTAAACGAAGCCTAATTTTAAATGTGTTTGGTGTCCCAGCTAACTGTTAGTTGAAGATGACTTGCAAATTAATCAACTACTCGCCCAGCCTGCCTTTATATAGTGGTCTGGTCTAGCTCCAAAAAATCAAACCTTTAATCTATCTTTAAATATTTTTAAGTGGAAGCTGTGAAATATATCCTCTTAACCATGGAGGAGGAATTTACGAAAGCTTTGCTTTCGATCCATTACCACAGCCTTACTCTACAACAGAATTCACATGTTTCTACTACCTACTCAGCTAATCACGACCCAATGGTGACTGAGAATGGCATTGTTGCTCCCTCATCTCTTGAACTAAACACCATTACTAACCCTGGTGTCAAAACTCTCAATACCTACTACCCTAAAATCACTAAAGTGATTGCCACTTCACAAACTACTCCTGCAGAAATCACCCTTCCTAATTCAAACACTAATCCTTATTTTGAAGACCTAATTATCGTTTCTCGCCTGAATGATACTGCCAATGATGTTTCGCCATTTCAGTCTTTGAATGCTGCTCAGTTTTAACCCAAATCTTCTAGGGATCTACTTATTACTGTATAATAAAAATTTGAAATTAAGGATGTTTTAGTCTTTTTTATTCTACTATGTACAGGTTCATCATGATTAGAAACAATGTATTCTCCCTCGTATAATATGGTATCAGAAGCTAAGTTCTAATGGACATGCTCATCAAATTTGTTGATTAGTTGAAGTATAGTCGAATTACAATAGAGGTAATATTAGATTACCGAAAGAAAACTAATGCAATAATTTACAGGAACTTCTCTGCCCAGATCGATCAGTCAACTTGTTTTTGTAATTCTTGAAGTTTTAGCCACTGAATTGGCCGAAATTTTGATTCTTTATCTAATTCTTAATTAAAAGGGGTATTTTTGAGGTTAAAAAGTTCAAATTTTAAGGGTATGAAAATAATGCCCTTATTTTGTTCTTCAAATCGTTGTTGATCGTATAGGTTGGTGTTATAGCCAAAATTCGGTATCAGGTTTTTAGGGTAAATTCGGGTCAAGTAATAATCAATTGGGGATATCCAAGATGCAATTAGGGATTGAATTGGTACAAGGGAAGCTCAGGGCTAGTCCTCATAGGGGAGAGGGTGCGCCCCTTTGGTCGTCCAACCCCTGAGGACGCGTCCTCTTGGTGTGGACTGACAACTTTACATGAATGGATGACTTGACAGAGAATAACATCTAGATTGACATGGGATTAACATACGGAAGACTTAGGGCTCGCCCTCATAGGGGTAAGGGCGCGCTCCTTTAGGCCGTACACCCCTTGAGGGCGCGCCCTCTTGGTTTCAAGTAGCTACTTGGTGGTGAAGGACGGCTCCCTTGGCTTGATACTGGCAAGATATTGAAGACTTCTCCCTTAGGATGAGCCCTAAGGGATGGATGTTCGTTATTGAAGGCCTCCAGGGGTTTGCCTGATGATTGAAGAATTCCCTCCTAGGATGTGACCTAGGAGGGGTATGTTCGTGGTTGAAGGCCTCCAGGGATATGCCTGATGACTGAAGATCTCCTCCTGTATTCAATGGGCTCGTCCTCATTGGGGATGTGGGGTGAACCTTGGTGTGTGCTTTGGGAGCTTTTTTCCTGTACTCAATGGGCGCGTCCTCTTTGGGGAACTTTGGAGTAATCCTGCACTTTTCACCCAAACGCTTGGGATCACTTGTCCTGCAATCTGGTGGGTGCTTTTCATTCGGGGGACAAGGATGCGTCTGGCATTTGGGGTAAGTCATGGCTATACCTGCAATTACTTTGGTCAGGGAGACAGCTGGTAGTGGTTAGTGTCGGCTCCTAAGTTGGGTCGATGCCGTATCTGTGAAGTCCCTAGACTGTAGTTGAGCCTTGGGCCTTTGTGACTAGGCCTCATCGTTGGACATTCCTAAAACGAGTCGAAGACCAATTCCAGAAGATGGACCAGGTATCCTAGTGGGCCTTGGAAATCAGAAACCAGCCCATATAGGTTACTTGCTCCCCAAGAACTACGTAGGGCTTGATCCCCTATAAATACGGGTACGTAGGCACATTGTAGGGAGTTGGAAGCGAAGAGCTCAGCGAGCCACTACCAAGAAAACCCTTAAAATCTCAGCCCCAATTCATCACAACCACCACACTCTGCGACTTTCCGGCGAAGAACCACCGTCATAGATCTTGATTCCGGCGACAAATCTCGAACTTTGTTAATACCAAATTCCTCCATTAACAGTTGGGTCCTGTAAGATGAATGGATTTTGTCTGACTCGACTCGATTATATGGAAATTTCAGAATTAGACTATAGTTTACTGGGTTTTGGTATTGGTTTCGGATTTGACAGTATTACTGCAATATATCTCTCTTCAAATCCTGTCCAACATCAACGTTGAAATGGATATCCATTTTGTTCAAAAAAGGTCGCTCTTGGTGAAGTACGCTTCTTCACGTTCCCTTAAACTCTCTGTGTGCGATAACCTTACCAATGGTCTGTCTTTCTATTTCTGGAGTTCCGTTCCAGTCTCAGGATTAAATTTTCTCCTGTTTCGACAGTGGGGTGTGCTAGTGGCAACTTCTCGAGTTTCTTTGTAACTTATGGAGTTCCCCAAGTATATTAAGGTATGATTTCAATATTGGGTTGTGTTTGAGAGATTGTTCATGGAAGAATAAAATGAAATTCATTCTAGAAGTAGAATCTCATAAACTAATCGAAAAGAACACAAGAGATTCAATCAACGAGAAAGAGCCACTTAAAGAGAATTGTAGATTAATATTAGTTCAGAACAGAAGATTGGAGTAGTCATCCGCATGTACTTCTTCTCCATGTAGGTGTAAATATTAGGACCTCACAATGTTAGATCAGGATTCAATGATCGTCAGGATCTAGACTCTACTGATCAGGATTGCTGACGTCATCAGGATTACATGGTCATCAGGATCAAGATGAATATCAGGACTGGGATCAGGTTTGATCATCAGGACTGGAAGCTGATCAGGATTCCTACTTCGAGTTATATTTTGAGTCTAGTTAAATAAGGAAGATTATTCTGTCGGTTCCTGGTCTGTAGGAATGTAGCTATCAATTATGGATAGGTTTCAATCTTTGTAATTGATTAGGACTTATCATTGATAGAGAAGCTGTGTAGTATATAAACACAGTTTAGGTTTTGGTTTTGTAATCGATTGAGACGATATCAATCGCATACACGAGTATCTTTGTAACCTAGCAGCTCTCAAGAACTCAGAATTTCTTGAGAGAGTTTTGTAACAGTTTTATATCAGATTTAATAAAGCTGTTATCATTCTTTCATATTTGTGATATATATCTTACTTAGTCCAGAATCTTATACAATTGTATTCAACCCCCCTTCAACAATTGTTTATTACTGGGCAACAATTGGTATCAGAGCAGACTGATTTAAATTTGAATCAGATACGATCTAAGATGTCGACAACCAAGTATGAAAGCATGAAAATTCCCATCCTGAAGAAATCAGAATATCCAACATGGAAGGTAAAGATGTTGATGTACCTGGAGGCTATGGATCCTGACTATTTGGACAGGATTCATGATGAACCATATATTCCTACAAGGATCATATAACGGACTGAAACTGTACCTGAACATTATGTGGTCAAAGCTAAAAGTGAATGGACTCCAGAAGTAAAAGCTCATGTGCTCAGAGAACCAAAGATAAAGAATATTCTGCACAGTAGTCTTGATGTTGTCATGTCCAACAGAGTGATTGCATGAAAGTCTGCAAAAGAAATCTGGGATACTTTGGAAACTCAGTGCCAGGGATCTGCATCTGTCAAGAAGAACAGAAGGGCTCTTTTGATTAAAGAATATGAGCAATTCGATGCTAAACCTAATGAGAGCCTAACTGATTTATATGATAGATTTCTGACGCTCCTGAACAGTTTATCTTTAGTTGACAAGGAATATGAAACTGAAGATTCAAACACCAAGTTTCTAAGAGCTTTACCTGAAGAATGGGATACTCAGACCTCGGTCATTAGACATCAGTATGATCTCAACACTGTGTCTCTTGATGAAGTTTATGGAATGTTAAGAACTCATGATCTTGAAGTTCAACAGAGAAAGAATAAGAAAGGCAGCAAGGCAAAATCTATTGCTTTGAAAGGAGAGGCTAAATCAAAAGGAAAAACTACGGAGGTCTCTAAAAGGAATACAAGAATAGTTGAGTCAGATCCTGATGACTCATCATCAGATACTGATGGCAATCCTGATGCCGATATTGATGATGACTCTTCTGACTCAGACATGGAAGAGATGGTTGCTATGATTGTCAGAAGCTTCAAAAAGATGAAGTTCAAGAAGGCAAGAAGACAAGGCAACTTCCGGAAAAGGACTTTCAATGCAGACAAAGACAAGTATATCAAAAAGGATAGCAAGGGTAACAAATTTGACAAGTCAAAAGTTAGATGCTACAAGTGTAATGGTTTGGGTCACTTTGCTTCAGAGTGCAAGAAGACAAAGGCACTCATCACATCAAACAAGGATTGGATGGACTCCTTCTCAGAATCTGATACTGAGGTGGTCAACTATGCCCTGATGGCCAATACTGATGATACTGCTATTCCTGATGATAAGGTACTAAATATTGTCTTTGATTTTGATACTGATAATGCTTCTGAGTTAAGACGTTTTCTAAAGTTATTGCATATTAGATTTAGAAGTCAAACTACTGAGAATTCTAGGATCTTATCTGAGATGTCTGAACTTAGGAAAAGGAATGAGCATCTAGAAGCTGAATTTTCTCATATGCAAAAAGTACAGATAGAATGTGATAATGCTAAACACGTGTATTTAGAGATGAAACTCAAATGTACTGGACTAGAAAAGGATTTAGAATATGCTAATGAGAAAATCATGACCTGGACAGATTCTGGAAGAAAATTTCATGAGATTAATACTTCTAAGAATTGGAAAGAATGTCTAGGTTATAAGTCAGCTGAAGATAAGAAATTGAAAGAGAAAGTTGTTATTGATGAGACAATTAGTCCAAAAACCTATAGACATGTTATAGATAAAACCAAATCTAAGATTATTCCTGTTGATTTTGTTTTTGGTAAGGATTCCAATTCATCTTTTGAAAAGGGATCTACTTCTGTTCAAAGTGTTAATCCTGTAAAGTCTAAACCTGTCTTGAATAAAGTAACTAACAATGTAGGTTTACTGTCTCAGAAACAACTTAAGGATAAAATCTGTGAGGTTACAGATAAGAAAAAGGAAGCTACTGTTAAGAGAAACAGGAATGGTAAAATTGGGATCAATAAAGAGAATGGTTATAAATATATCCCAAATGCACCTAGGAAAATTTGTTTCACCTGTGGTAACTCTAATCATCTTGCTATTGATTGTAAAAAGAGTTTAAAGAAAAGTACTGAAATGAGTTCTGATGTGAGGAGTAGATCGGTATTTTATAAACCACAGAAGTCCTGTTTTCATTGTGGTAGTATATGGCATTCTATTTATACTTGTAAAGATTATCATGAGTTGTACTATAATTTTTATGATCCATTGCCTAAATTTGATAAAAATAGTGCAAACTCTGGTAGCCTTAAGAATGTCAAGTTGGAACATGCTTTTGATAATACTGATACTGACAAAGCAAATCCTGATGGAGTAAATCCTGTCAGGACTGCTAAAGTCAAAAAGTCTTCTGCTGCTAAAGTTAATAAATTGCATGGAAAAGGAACCCAACATGTATGGGTTCCTAAATGTTCTAACTAGTGTGTTTCCATTCTGATTGCAGGGAAAAAGGAAAAATGTGTTAGTCATGGATAGTGGATGCTCTGTGCACATGACTGGAAACAAGGCCCTGTTATCAGAATATGAGGAAAAAGCTGGCCCAACTGTGTCTTATGGAGATGGCAACATTGGACAAACTTTGGGATATGGCAATATAATCATTGGAAATGTCATCATTGAAAAAGTAGCTCTAGTGAAGGGACTAAAACACAACATGTTGAGTATTAGTCAAATCACTGACAGAGGTTATCATGTCAACTTCTATTCCACACATTGTGAAGTAGTCAGCAAAGAAACATGAAAGATTGCATTGACTGGCTACAGGCATGGTAACATTTATGAAGCCAACATTCAATCAAATACTGATGACTCTCCTACATGTCTCATCAGTAAAGCATCAGTAGATGAAAGTTGGAATTGGCACAAGAAGCTTTCTCATCTCAACTTCAGCAATATCAATGAGTTGGTTAAGAAAGATTTAGTCAGAGGATTGCCAAATGTGTTATATACTCCAGATGGACTCTGTGATGCATGTCAAAAGTCTAAACAGAGAAGGACATCATTCAAGAGTAAATCTGAATCCTCTATTGAAGAACCATATCACATGCTGCATCTTGATCTATTTGGTCCAGTCAACATTATGACCATCAGTAAGAAAAGGTACACTCTTGTAATTGTTGATGAATATTCTAGATTCACCTAGGTGTACTTTATGCATAGAAAAGATGAAACTCCTGAAATACTGTTGGATCATGTGAGGATGATTGAGACAACCACAAAGCATAAAGTCAAGATTCTAAGGAGTGATAATGGTACTGAATTCAAGAATTCAAAGATGGAAGAGTTTTGCAAATACAAAGGAATTATTCAACAATTCTCTGCTCCAGGCACACCTCAGCAATATGGAGTAGTTGAAAGGAAAAATAGAACTCTTATTGAAGCTGGCAGAACTATGTTGGAAGAAGCTAAGTTACCTACATATTTCTGGGCAGAAGCAGTCAACACAGCATGCTATACACAAAATCTCACATTGATAAACAGACATGGTGTTACTCCTTATCAATCTCTCAAGGAGAAGAAACCAAGTTTGAAGCATCTGCATGTGTTTGGCTGTAAATGTTTTGTTCTCAGAACTCATCCTGAACAGCTAGGGAAATTTGAAACAAAGGCTGATGAAGGAATTTTCATAGGCTATCCTGCATCAAGAGCCTTCAGAGTTTTCAATTTGAGAACAAGGACTGTCATGGAGTCAATACATGTATCTTTTGATGATAAGAAGATAATTGGCTTGAATGAAGACTCACATGATAGACTGATTTTTGAAAATGAAGCTACCAAGGATCCTGAAGAAAGTGAATCAGATCCTGATGATCCATCAAATCCTGATGGAACACTAAATACTGATGGTGCTAATACTGATGATGCAAATAGTAATACAACTAGTAGTGCAAATGTTGAGGTGGAGCAACAACATTCTACTACAAGTTCAGAATCAACTCAATCATCAGGACAAAATTCATCAGATACTGATTCAAGTGATGGTCCTGATAATTCATCAGGAAGGGATATCAATTATTCAGGGGGAGCTTCTACTGAAGCAAATTCTTCAAATCAAGATAACACCAATCCAGGGGGAGCATCTACATCAAGGAATGACTTACCACCAGGAAGGAAATGGACTGCAAGTCATACTCCTGATTTGATCATTGGAGATCCTGATGCAGGTGTTCAGACAAGAAGTGCAACTCAAAATGAATGTTTATATAATAACTTTCTATCCAAGGAGGAACCTAAGAAAGTTGAAGATGCACTTAAAGATGCTGATTGGGTTACTGCAATGCAAGAAGAATTGAATGAATTTGAAAGGAATGAAGTCTGGAAACAGGTACCAAGACCAAAGAACAGATCAATTGTTGGTACAAAGTGGATTTTCAAGAATAAGACTGATTCTGATGGAGTAATAATCAGAAACAAAGCTAGGCTAGTTGCAAAGGGGTATTCTCAACAAGAAGGAATTGAATATGATGAAACTTTTGCTCATGTTGCAATACTAGAAGCCATCAGGATCTTTCTGGCTTATGCAGCACATAAGAAATTCAAAGTTTTCCAGATGGATGTGAAAAGTGCTTTCTTAAATGGTGAACTGGAGGAAGAAGTCTATGTTGAGCAACCTCCTGGTTTCATTGATCCAAAATATCCAAATCATGTTTACAGATTGGATAAGGCACTTTATGGACTAAAGCAAGCTCCAAGAGCATGGTATGAAACCTTAGCTCAGTTCTTACTAGAAAGTGGATTCAAAAGAGGTACCATTGATAAAACTCTGTTTTATTTGAATCAAGGTAAGGATTTGCTTTTAGTTCAGATTTATGTTGATGATATCATTTTTGGGTCAACAAACAATAAGCTGTGTGAAAAGTTTTCAAAGCTTATACAGTCAAGATATCAAATGAGCATGATGGGAGAAATGAGTTATTTTCTTGGTCTTCAAGTTAAACAGACTGATGATGGCATTTTTATCAATCAGTCAAAGTATACAAGGAATTTATTGAAAAGGTTTAACATGGAAGACTGTGCTACAGCAAGTACTCCCATAGCTACAGCTACCAAACTTGATCCTGATCAAAGGGATGAGGTAGATGTAACTCACTACAGAGGGATGATTGGCTCTTTATTGTATCTCACTGCAAGTAGACCAGATATCATGTTTGCAACCTGTCTATGTGCAAGATTTCAAGCAAAACCTAGAGAACATCATCTGATTGCAGTTAAAAGAATTTTCAGATATCTTAAAGGCACTCCTTCTCTTGGCCTTTGGTATGCAAGGGAATCAGATTTTGGTTTGTGTGGTTATTCAGATGCTGATTTTGCAGGATGCAAAATAGACAGGAAAAGTACTTCAGGAAGCTGTCAATTTTTGGGTGGAAGACTAGTTTCATGGTTCAGTAAGAAGCAAAAGTCTATTTCTACTTCCACTGCAGAAGCTGAGTACATAGCTGCAGGAAGTTGTTGTGCTCAGATAATGTGGATGAGAAATCAGTTGTTAGATTATGGCCTGTCATACTCAAAAATCCCTATTTATTGTGATAACCAAAGTGCTATTGCAATGACAGGAAATCCAGTTCAACATTCTCTTACTAAACACATCAGTATAAGATATCACTTTATAAGAGAACAGGTTCTGGAAGGAACAATTGAACTTCACTTTGTTCCAACTGATCAACAACTAGCTGATATATTCACCAAGCCATTGCCTGAAGCTACTTTCAATAAATTGGTGAACGAACTTGGAATGATGAACTTTGAGAATTTCTGAGAGAAGAAATCCTGATGACTATCAAATCCTGATGGTCATTCAGAAAGGTATGTTATTTTGATCAAATCCTGATAGGATAAAATCCTGACAGAAAGTCAACTGGTCAATCCTGATGGACAGGTCAGTATTTCATTGCTTAATTTGTGCATGATTTTTCGTCAATATCTGGTAAGAATCGTTTGAGTTTGGTTGGACAACTGTATGCGCGCGTGTGTCACACTGATAGTTATATACAATTAGATACACATAAAAAGCGGTGCAGTTATGTTTAATTACACACGTAATTTGTCCACTAATTATTTGTGCACGAATCACAGTATGCCATCTGTCACTGAGAGAGTAATATTTTGTTTTAACAAAATACATTTGATTTTCTGAAATCCTAATTACCCTCTCATCATCAGTTTTACACCTTCTTTCTCTCTCTGTGTTCAAGAACCCTAATTTCTAAATCTCAATTTTCAAGTTTTTGATATTGTTTTAATGGCTTCTTCATCATTCATAAACAAACAGACTGTGATTAGTGGTGTTACTTTTGCCACTAATAATTTTGTAGCTATTCTGAATCATCAGGATTTGCCTTCTGAGTTTCACATTATCCAAGATTTTCTGGCTTCAAGCCCATTGAAGTTTGCTTTAACAGAACCTGCAAGTGTTTCTTTTAAGTCGGTTATGCAGGTTTGGAACTCAGTTACTTTTGACAAAGGGCATTCTGACTCAATCTTGATGAGTTTTGAATATGATGGGATTACTCACTATGTGACTCCTGCAATTGTGGAGGATGCACTGCATTTACCTGTTCTAGGTGATGCTGTTCCTGATAATGTTTCGGACTCTACTCAACTTGAGTTTGTTACAAAGTTGGGGTACAATGGTGAAGTAAAGAGGTATGGCAACCTTTTTAGGACAAAGCTTAAGAGGGAATGGAATTTCTTCTTTGATACAATCAGTCGCTGTTTCCTGAACAAGACATCAAATTTTGATGCTCTTCCATCAGGATCTCTCAAAATTGGATACTCTCTTATCCATTCTACAGTGTTTGATTATGGGTCTTTTATCTTAAAAGCTTTAAGTGATAGGAAATCAGATAAGTTAGGTTCTGTCTATTTTCTTAGATTTTTACAGTTGATATTTAATCACTTATGTCCTAATGTTGTTTTTGAGAATGATGTAGTTCTACCAATCTGTAGAATTACTGAAAATAATATTAAGTCCTTAGTCAACAGTGATAAGGCAAATGGTTTTATTGGCAATGCCTTTATTCCTGATGAGGTCAGGTTTTTCTTACATCAGAAAATGCCTACTTGTTATGGATTGCTTTCTAATGCTATGGGGCAAGGTCCATCACACCTTGTTCCTGACACAAGCATGCCACCTAAACAGTCTAAACAGTCAACAGCCACCTCTACTGTCTCTCAAAAGACTTTAGTTGTAAAATCAAAGAAATCAGGTAGAACTGATGTGTCTGAAGGCAATCAGGTTCAAAGGATTTTTCCCATACACCATTCACTAAAAAGAAGTTACAAGGGGGTGTACAAGGGGTCCAGGTGAAGAAAGCTGCTAAGGGTGTTGAGGTTGTTTCTGTTAAAAGAAAGTTAGTGCTCAGGGATGAGACTGACTCAGAGGATGATTTACCTATATCCTCTATAATGAATGTGAATAAGGAAGTTGATGATACTGCTATTGAAGCTGTGGTACCATTGTCTACACCAAAGAAGAAAAGGAAGTTATCTAAGGGCAGGTATCATATTCCTTTCGAAAAGAAGCAGGATACTGATGTACAGGACACTTCTATTCTTAATGAGCAATCAAATTCAGCTGCTCAAGCAAATCCTGATGTTAGTATTCCTGATGCTGCACCAAGTCAAGTGGTTACTATTTCAGACTCTCCACCACAGGACTCTCCAACAAAAAGACGTGTTGATATTTCATAGGAGATGTATGGTGCTGCTGCTTCCAATCTTGGGATTAAACATCCAATGGAAAAGCTAAGGAAAGCAGGGGAGTTAGTATTCTCTAGACAGAAGACACTGAAGGGATCAAGCCCACAAGAACCTGGACCTCAAAGTGGTTCAGCAGCTCTTACTGATGATTCAGCCACACAAGAACCACTCAATCAAAGTTTGGGTGAAGGCTTAGCAATTGGAATGGTCACACAAGAACCATTTTCTCAAAGTAAAGATGCAGGCCAAGCTACAGTTTCTGAGAAATTTCCTGACAATGCTCAAGGGATTTCTGGTGCAGATGAAGTTCAAAGATTGGTCAAGGACACTGTCAATGAGGGAAGCACACAAGAACCTCCAACTCAAAGTGTTGAAGCAGCTTCAAAACCTCATGTTACACAAGAACCATCAGTAACAGATATTGATGCAAGCTTATCAAATCCTGACGGTGTTGCTCCTGATGCTAGTGGTGCTCCTGATGCTGAGCCAATTCTGATACAGCCACTAAGATCACGACCAATGGATCATCCTATCACGGATTCACAGGATAAACTGAAAGGTATGGCTATTCCTGATCCTGATGTTACTCATGATACAGATGATGATGATTCTGATGATAGTGATGATGATAATAATGAAGAAAAGGAACAACTTGCCAGAGCTTTAAAATCTAGTCTTGGAACTAACTTTGGTTCATCAAGCACATTCATGGCTGGCAAGGCTACTACTGGAAAAGACTTCAGACAAGACTTTTCTGTTCCTTCTGAGATTGATCCTGCTGAACAGCTGAGAATGCATCAATAGGAAAATGAATGGTACAGGTCTGATGATTCTGTAAGCTATCCATATGCATTGGATCATGCTTATAATGCTGCTAAGTTGATTCAGAATGAAGATTTGAAGAATCATTTGAAGGCTACTACTCTGTTATCCAAAAGCCTGAAACATGAAATAGATTATGTCAAAGATTCTACTGACAAAGTGAGGACTGATATTTCTCATAGCTTTACAAAGGTGCCTACTGCTCTTCAACTCAGGGTAGTAGAATCCCAAGTTAAGTCAATCATTGTTGAACAGTCTTCAATCAACAACAGGATTGATTCTCTTGATACAAAGGTAACTGACATTCAAACCTCTCTTGCCTTAATTTTGAATATATTGTCAAATACTGATGTCAAAAAGGGGGAGAAGGTAAGTCAGACAAAATGTACCTGATCTAGTATTGAGAAATAATGATGATGATGATAATACTGGAAATGATGGTGGTGACAAAACTTTACAAGGAGAAACCTCTGATGCTGCTGTTATGAAGTCTACAATTCAAACTTCTCAAAGTCAAACAACGCGGTCAACTCATGTTTCTGATTCTGGAGTAAGGACAGTAAGAACATTGGTACAATCTCAGATCCTGACGGAAGAACAAATACTGACAGGTGATCAAATCCTGATGCCTGGTCATGTACAGACTCTTGCTACAATTCCTGAAGGAGATGAAGATGTGATTATTGATAATCCTGAAGATGCATCAAACTTATTCCAGAAGTTTACTACAAAAGATGGCAGAATTGTTACTCTATATCACACTGATAAAAGAGTTCAACAATTATTTGCTAGAAAAGCACTCTCTACAGCAAGTGAAGAATAACCTGATCTCTCACATAAAGAATTCTTAAGACAACAGAGAGAAGTGATGGAAAGCTTTAATAACCCTGCTCCTGATAGAGGAAGAGGAGGCAGAGGTAGGAGAGGTGCTAGAAGAAGTAGAAGAGGTTCTTCAACTCAAACAATGCCTAGATAGACAAGGTCTAGAGGTTTATTAATTGAAGAAATTCCTGAACCTACTCAAACTCTAGTAGTTCCTGACAGGTCTACTTTTGGTGATGATGGAATTAATGAAGAAGAACCAGAATTGAGAAGAAGACCAAGACAATTAATTCTCTGCAATACAAATCAAATTGAAGATTCTAATCCTGATATTGTTCCTGACAATGTTCAAGATCCTGATGAATCTGAAATTCTGCAAGAGATTGAGTTGTTAATCTTATCTACTGTTGTTGATTCTCACAACATGGAAGTGGATGAAGAAGAAGAAGCCAGAAGAAGAGAAATCACAAAGTCAACAAATAGAGATTTCAATCTCTATGTACAAAGGCTTAAACTCTCAAACAGAAGAGTGTGGAGAAATTCAAGCAGACAGGAATCTTTACTAGAAAGAAGCTATGGTTTTGAAAAAGAAAGAGATAAGAAGTGGAAACACATAAGTACACTGAGGTGTAATACACGTATCAATTTTCAGACTGGAGGAATTATAACAAGTGCTTCAAGTGTTATTGATTTGTCTGATATGGTTAGATCAAAAGCACTCTGGCTACGAATGTTTTCAAATCTTAAGCAATTGTCAAGTAATTCAAGAGGAGGTATTGGACACAGGGATGCTGAATATCTGAATATGTCATATGTTGATCCATACTCCTTGACTGAAATTGGAGGTACTTTAACTTCTGAAAACCTGAACAATTTATTAGCTGTTGATATAGTTATAGATTGTCATGATGGTATTGAAAAGAAAGAAAAGCTTCTGTACTTCATGAAAGATGGTAGTGTGAAGATTCTGTCCATTCAAGATCTGCTGATGAAAACTACACATGAACTGAAATATGTTCATTATCTGTTAAGATGGAAGAATAAAGTGTACAAAGTGTGGAGTGACATGATCTTGTCAACAATAAGAAGAAGACTGGATGGAAACAGAAATTTCAATGGTAATTACACTCCCATGTACTTAAATCAAAGAGGTCGAGATGTGGAAATGCAAAGGGGCACTGCTGTTAAAGAAGTTATTTTTGGCATGACACAACTTAATCTTAATCCTAATGGGAAGGAAATTGCTTATCTTTTGCTTGAAGAACACAATCTACAAAGAAGCTCCATACAAAATCTCAGAGCAGCTATTTACCAAATTAATGAGGAAGATGAAGAACTCATAAATCTTAAGGAAAGACTGATTCAAATTCTTGAAGAAAAAGAAGAAAGTTTGTTATCCAACTTCTTGAAGATGAATCTGTTCTATCAACGAATCTAAACAGATAAGTTGCTGCTGATATTTGTACATTTTGTAAATATGTTTTTGACATCATTGAATCTTAGGAATCTATACTTTATTTCACAAAGTATGAGATTGGGGGAGATTGTTAGATCAGGATTCAATGATCGTCAGGATCTAGACTCTACTGATCAGGATTGCTGACGTCATCAGGATTGCATGGTCGTCAGGATCAAGATGAATATCAGGACTGGGATCAGGTTTGATCATCAGGACTGGAAGCTGATCAGGATTCCTACTTCGAGTTATTTTTGGAGTCTAGTTAAATAAGGAAGATTATTCTGTCGGTTCCTGGTCTGTAGGAATGTAGCTATCAATTATGGATAGATTTCAATCTTTGTAATTGATTAGGACTTATCATTGATAGAGAAGCTGTGTAGTCACTACAAGAAAAACTGAAACAGACAACACTTATCAGACAACGGTCGGCAGTAAAAGCATTGTTTGAAATTTTCACACAACGGTTTTTTTTTTTGCAAAATCTGTCTGTTGTCTGAAAGAACTTCCACAACGGTTTCTAAAACCATTGTCTATTAGAAGGAGTAAAGCAGAGGCTTTACACAACGGAATTATAAAACCGTTGTCTGAAGAAAGGTCAGACAAGTGTTTCATAAACCGTTGTTAAAAACAGACAAGTGTTTTTTTTTTGTTACTTAAATGGATGTCACACAACAGTTTGAATAAACACTTGTCTGATTCTAACAACGGTTTACAAAACCATTGTCTGAAGAAACTTAAGACAATGGTTTTGTAAACCGTTGTTAGAATCAGACAAGTGTTTTACTTGTATGTGGACTATACTTAATTCACACAACAGTTTCTGCATACCGTTGTCCAATTGAAATCTTAGAGACAATGGTTTTTAGCTGTTAAATATGTTGCTGTCACACAATTGTTTAGCTTACATAAACCGTTGTCTGATAGTTAAAAAAATTAAAAAAAACCATAAAATAGTTGTGAAGCATGCTCAATATTTTTATCATTACCCTCCACAATCATTGTATCGGCTTGTACACAGACGCCGCTACATTGAACTTGACAAAAACGTACAAGGTCCGGTTGTGCCGCATCTTTTCAAAAACGTTGGAACACTACTACTTTTGGGAACGGGACATGTGTCAGATTCAATGAATATTTTTTTTAAATGATTTCTTCGACGATCCAACCGTACGGATGTTAATCAGTACTCATTCTAGTGTTGGGAAAAAATAATCAAAAAATAACAAGGCCCGGTTGTGCCGCATCTTTTCAAAAACGTTGGAACACTACTACTTTTGGGAACGGGACATGTGTCAGATTCAATGAATATTTTTTTAAAATGATTTCTTCGACGATCCAACCGTACGGATGTTAATCAGTACTCATTCTAGTGTTGGGAAAAAATAATCAAAAAATAACAAGGCCCGGTTGTGCCGCATCTTTTCAAAAACGTTGGAACACTACTACTTTTGGGAACGGGACATGTGTCAGATTCACTGAATATTTTTTTTAAATGATTTCTTCGACGATCCAACCGTACGGATGTTAATCAGTACTCATTCTAGTGTTGGGAAAAAATAATCAAAAAATAACAAGGCCCGGTTGTGCCGCATCTTTTCAAAAACGTTGGAACACTACTACTTTTGGGAACGGGACATGTGTCAGATTCAATGAATATTTTTTTTAAATGATTTCTTCGACGATCCAACCGTACGGATGTTAATCAGTACTCATTCTAGTGTTGGGAAAAAATAATCAAAAAATAACAAGGCCCGGTTGTGCCGCATCTTTTCAAAAACGTTGGAACACTGCTACTTTTGGGAACGGGACATGTGTCAGATTCACTGAATATTTTTTTTAAATGATTTCTTCGACGATCCAACCGTACGGATGTTAATCAGTACTCATTCTAGTGTTGGGAAAAAATAATCAAAAAATAACAAGGCCCGGTTGTGCCGCATCTTTTCAAAAACGTTGGAACACTACTACTTTTGGGAACGGGACATGTGTCAGATTCACTGAATATTTTTTTTAAATGATTTCTTCGACGATCCAACCGTACGGATGTTAATCAGTACTCATTCTAGTGTTGGGAAAAAATAATCAAAAAATAACAAGGCCCGGTTGTGCCGCATCTTTTCAAAAACGTTGGAACACTACTACTTTTGGGAACGGGACATGTGTCAGATTCAATGAATATTTTTTTAAAATGATTTCTTCGACGATCCAACCGTACGGATGTCGAGATCTCTGTAATTTAATGATATTACAAAAGTTTTAGAAAAAAATAAATTCATTTGGTTTGAGATCTTAACGGTCAATAGTGATTTGACCAGTACTTCTAACTAGTGTTTCGTCCCAGATTGATGTTTCGATTTTTTTAAAACTATTTATCGACGATCCATCCGTATGGATATCAAGATCTCTGTAATTTAATGATATTACAAAAGTTTTAGAAAAAAATAAATTTATTTGGTTTGAGATCTTAACGGTCAATAGTGATTTGACAAGTACTTCTAACTAGTGTTTCGTCCCGGATTGATGTTTCGATTTTTTAAAAATTATTTATCGATGATCCAACCGTATGGATATCGAGATATATGTAATTTAATGATATTACAAAAGTTTTATAAAAAAATAAATTTATTTGGTTTGAGATCTTAATGGTCAATAGTGGTTTGACCAGTACTTTTAACTAGTGTTTCGTCCCGGATTGATATTTTGATTTTTTTTAAAATATATAGACGATCCAACTGTATGAATATCCAGATTTATGTATTTTAATGATATTACAAAAATTTTAGAAAAAAATAAATTTATTTGGTTTGAGATCTTAATGGTCAATAGTGATTTGACTAGTACTTTTAACTAGTTTTTCGTCCCGGATTGATGTTTCAATTTTTTACAAAATATTTCTCGATATTGCAACCATACGAACATGAAGGTCTATTTATTTAAATCGTCAATAAAATTATATAACAAGTCATTTTTTTATTAGTTATAAATTATATTTACAATTTCATTTCCAACTTCCCCCCTGAATACAATTTCGTACCGATCTAAATTTTCATTTCCCGATAATGCTTTTTAGTTTCCCCGCTTAATACTTTTTAGTTTCCCCCTTTTCCACATTTTGATTTCCCCCTTTGTCAAATCCCTAAATCTCCCCCTTTTCCTTTTTCGCTTAATACTCTCTCTCTCTCTCTCTCTCTCTCTCTCTCTCTCTCTCTCTCTCTCTCTCTCTCGCTCCCTCCCTCCTAAGATGTACTTTAGTTGCCTTCAAGTTGGGCCTTCTTGAACTGAAGATTCTGAATCTGGGGCTTCTTGGATTGGGGCTTCGGTTTGGGTTTGGTATCTGGGGCTGATACCAAGAATAACAAGTTTCGACTACGCCAAGCCACTGATGATGCCCTTCCTGCTCCCAATTTGTATGTTTTAAGTTGTCGTATTCGATTCCGTAGAAAGTAGTTTTATTGTTTCAGTTGAATTTTACTGTTTAGGGTTGTTAATCTAGTTGTGTTTATTCGTAATTGAATCGGTTACACTGTCGAGTGAATTCATTTCCGTTGTTCTGTAAATTGAACTGATGATTTGCAGATGTTGTTGTGCTTTTGAATCTAGTAGTGTTCATGACAAATACCCACTAACTAGTTGTGTATCAAATATGGATGCTGATTGTGTGAACTTAAGTTCCTATGCTGTTCAACAAGTCATTGTTGTCTCATCTTTATTCTCATTAAAACATTTGAACGTAGATTGTTCCTGTTGTTAAAAATATCTTTATGCAGAAATAGTTGTTGATTTATTGTCATTTTGTTTTTTACAAGGATGAAAAGCTCCAAAGTGTGCTGGGACATTTCCAGAAATATTTTGATGGTGGGGTTATTGTAGAGAATCAAGGTAAGTCACCAATATTAGAGGTCTGAATCTTCAAGGAAGTATAACTATTATTTTATCGCTTATGTTTGTTCAAAATGATGTGGTTGGCAGGGGCAGCATTTGGTGGGTATGGTTCGTTTCTGCCCATGCATCAGCGCTGTCCTTTAGTTAAATCTGACCCAAAGACTCCTCAGATCTCTCAGAATTACAACAGACCAAGGTCCCCCAACAATTTGCATTTGGAGGTATATGCAAACACTAGTTAGTTTTAAATCGGTATGTTTTAGAGTGTATTGGTAAATGACGGTTTTTTTTAATCGCGTCAAGTTGATTATTATATTTTTCTTATTTGTTCCGCTCTGTTATTCATTATAGGGACGAGGATGAACTGTTGAATAAGCTATGCCCTCAGAATTTGGAACTAAGATGGCAGACCGAAGTTAGTTCAAGCATATATGCCACACCCCTGGTTGCCGATATTAACAGGTAACTGGGACCAATAATTTCTTCTCTGGTAGTTCATTTATTGTTTATATGAAGCTCTATGCCGATCAACTAATCGTTGCTCTGACTATATTTCATTTATCAGAATTACTGTCTCCAATTCAGTTAACTATGTTGGTTATAATCTTCCCACGAGCTGATAGATTGCATACTGATGGAGTATATATTGTCTTTTTATATTGGCTTGCATTGTTTTTACCCTGCATACTGATTCTTTACAAGCTTAAACAATTTAATTCTTTTGACATAACATTATGCTTTTGAAGTTTGTTTTGACTGAAAAAGAAATTCTCCTTCATTATGCAATCAGAAATGAACTAGGTGCAAGCCATTTTACGGTCAGTGAGCTATTGGTGTAACTGTGCTAACACACTTGAAGATTATCATTTACACTTCCATCAGGTTGTTTCTCTTTTGGTGCTGTTTCTTTTATACTCTACTCGACGTTAGTAGCCTGTACTCTGGGATATCTGTACTTAGTTATACTAAATGTTTTAACCTGTCGAGTTTGACTTGGTGAAGTTCTAAAGTGGGGATATCTGTTCTAGTGATTGATTATTATGTTTTGTGTTAATTAAGGTGTGTTTTGTGATGCAATGTGTGTGTGTGATTGTGATTTGCTAAGTGCTTGACTGGACGACCTAAGACTGGAAAAGGGTAGGCAGGTTTTATGTTGGGTTGAGTTGGAGGCTATTGATACACTCCTGGTACGCTAATAACAGAGAATTAACCATATTACTATCACTTATTAATTCTTTTATTATCAGCCTTTTGAGATAGATCATTCATGTGCAGTTTTTTACTTGTTTCATGGTGCTGCAGGCTTTAAAAATCATCTAGACTGATGAGCCTTTGCTGCGTCCCTGCGGTGTTTCAGATGTGCTGGCATGAGTGTATAAGAAGTGAAAAAGGTGGAGGTTTTTCGGAATATAAATGTTAGGTTTCGTCGAACTTGTGTAGAGAAATAGAGTATTCATTTTTGACACTGCATCATACCATCAGCTTTACTTGTACACTCTGACTTATTAGATTGAGAATTTCTAAGCATTGTAGATGTATTTTTTCCAGTGTAAGTACTAATAATAAAGTTATTAAGTCATGTTTGGGTTCATATTGAATTTGAAATCTGGGAAATTTTGTTTATTAAAGATTTTTTGTTGCAGAAAAATCTAGCTTATTAGATTGTTTTTTGTCCAATATCGTTGTCTATCAAAATCAGAAACAAGTGTTTTAGAAACAAAAACTGTTGTGATTCTGCTAATGTTCAAACATGTTTATCTTTTTAAACCATTGCCTAACAGCTTTCAGACAACAGGTATTTAAAGAAAACAATTGTGCAAGTCAAGAATAGACAACAGTTTTTAGAAAGGAAACCATTGTGTTAAACTATTAAGACAATGGGGTTGTTCTACTAAAACCGTCGTAAATATTTAGATCACACAACACTCTTTTGGAAAATAAAGCCTTGTCTGAAAATTAAAATAACAACATTTTCTAGTTAATAAACAATTGTTGATTTATTTGTCAGACAATGGTTTCTACAACAACCGTTGTTGTTCACGCGTTTCAGACAACGTTTTCTAAGACCAAAACCGTTGTCTGTAGGGAATCAGACAACGGACGCGTCCGTTGTCTGAGCTGCGTAACAGACGGCATCTCAATAGACAACGGTTTTCTAGGGCATCAGACAACGGACAAAAAGCCTTGTCTGATTCAATTATTCTTGTAGTGAGTATATAAACACAGTTTAGGTTTTGGTTTTGTAATCGATTGAGACGAGATCAATCGCATACACGAGTATCTTTGTAACCTAGCAGCTCTCAAGAACTCAGAATTTCTTGAGAGAGTTTTGTAACAGTTTTATATCAGATTTAATAAAGCTATTATCATTCTTTCATATTTGTGATATATATCTTACTTAGTCGAGAATCTTATACAATTGTATTCAACCCCCCTTCTACAATTGTTTATTACTGGGCAACACACAATTGTATTACTCTGATACACACACATTGAATATCAATATTATGTCACCAAAAATTGAATATATATGCACCGACAGAAAAATATTGAAACAATCAAATTGAATTCAACCATTATGCATGACAAGTAGTTCTAAAGGATCCGATAGTAAAATGTTCACTATTCTTGATTGTTTTTAAAAAAAAATTATTTACCTAGCTTATTTTTCCTAATATGGATGAAGATTGTTTAGTGTGCATGTTGATGCATGCTTTGTTGTTGAGGTGTATCCGAGAAAAAAAAATTATTAGGTGTAGCAAAGAAAAGGACAATTGGAACAGCATTAAGAAGTTGCTGGGACAAATCTGAACCCCAAAAACAGGTTCCCATTACTTATTTATATTTCTTGTTAATAACAGGTGTAGCTTGTCATGAAACTTGAACTGCCTCAACAAGATGCATCTGTGTAGAGTTCTCACGCGGGAGCCTATATGCATAACAAGAGTCAAGAGGCATATTGTGGATATCTGTTGAAACGGCTTACTCTTGCAGAAACACTACAGCGGAAAGGAGGCAACTTTGTGCTTGTGTCCAGAGAAATGCTAGACTTAATCCAGCTAATATTACAAGAGTAGATTCTCTACCAGGGAAATGCGGAACACCTTTTGTATTCTCGGCTGATCCAAAATTCGACTGCAATACGTATGTTTTTCATTCTTAATTCACATATTTTTCTCTCACGTGATGCTGGTTATTTTAGATATGCTTGATCAGTATCCTGACAATGTTCCTTTCTTCATCTTCGTTGAAATGTATAAACACAACACATATAGGGTAAACTGAAGAGCACACATGCATGGAACAGCGCACAGATGGAAGAGAAAGACTAAGTTATATAGTATGCCTATAATACTCCTTATTAAATAAAGATGTGGACAATAAGAATCAATTGAGATGAGAAGACATGCAACTCATTGATATTTCAATTGAGATGAGACGACATGCAACTCATTGATATTTCTCCGCAAGTTTTGGTGTTTCTTGAATACATCTAGTGATGTTTTTCTGGAAATAATTATATGAAAGATAATTTGATAATCAATCTATAATTCCCTTGGTTGCGTAGCTATGATGTGCGCATTATACATCTTAAATATGAAATAATTGATTATTAGATACACAATGTGGTTCAAGTCATTAGGACTGCGGTAAAATTCAGCTCAGACTTCAGGTTTATAATAAGTGATCGTGAAAGGCTATTGGCCGAAATGGGTGATTGTTCTATTAATTTCGTCAAACGATCTGTCAATGAGTTAGCTCATAACTTGGGAGAGCATCGCATTACTACTCAGGTTGTACTTTCAGAGGAAATGAGGTTCCTACTGGGTTTCACTCTACATTGGTAGATGAAACTTTAAATTAATAAAATGAAAATCAGCACAACAAATTTAAAGTTGTGCAATGAAAATTAGTAATTTTATGATCAATATATTTTGCTCTTAAGCTGATTGAGAAGTAGATAAAAGAAAAAAGTTGAGAACTTCTCCGAAAGAACATGAGTAGGTATTTTACACAACATAGAGAAGACCCCGCACCAAATATTTGAGTAGACAACAAACATTTCTTAAAAGTTAATTTGCAGTAATGTAGGAGCTGTTCTCTGCAGAAGTCCAGTCGGTCCACTGGTAAATTATTCATTGTGTTGATTGTTTCTAAAACATGTCGTAGCATATTTGTATTGATTTGGATTAAGATCAATAAGTATTGTTAAATGGTCAGGGTGTATCCCAGCACATTAAAGATCATTATTTGTAGCAATGAAAAGATCATTAGCTGTGGGTAAATTTTGCAGGCACAGTTTGAACTGCATTTTTTAGTTTTAAGCAATTTCTGAGATAAATTAAATATGAACAATTTTTCTTGTTTTATATATTATTGTTTACATAAGTCCGGCAACTAGTGACAAGTGCAGGCTAGCTTATAGTTATAGATTTACTTCAAGATTAATTAATCCTGGCTTCTGTATTGGTTTTGGTCATAATTAATGGAATTAATATGACAAAAAAATGGCGATCATCGGGATGCTTTAATGAATTGAGGATGTTAGGAGGGAGAAGCAGGTGGTATGGCCTAATTTGAACATCAAAGACATTATAAGAACTTTTGCAACAGGGTTGTTTTGCATGTACCTGTCAATTGGTGTATGATCCCAACTTTCCGATTAGGTTTCATACATGCAATTTAATTTCAAGGGACAATTAAATTCAATAGTTCCTTCCACAGACCACAGTATGCAGTATATCTACTGAAAGATTCATCAAAAATTTAATGTAATGTATTTGTCCTTGTTTGAATGAACTACTAAATGTAGACAAACTATAAGGATCATGGGACAACGTAATCGTCAATTTGTATCTCAGCAAAGAAAAGATCAATCCCCCCCCCCCCCCCTGTATAAATTAATTCTAACTAAAGTATGTTTCTGTTTCTCTAGGCAGATCTTCTCAGCAAATTTGAAATGTACTATGAAGTTTAAAGCAATTATTATGAGAAATCTGAGAGCCAATGACAGTTCTTCCGTCAATCCTTCAAATTTTTTGTTGTTATTGACAAGTTCAGTTTCACATGAAGCTTGCATTTCGACGACAAGATGCGTCTTATTACAAAACTCTTTTTAAAGCATCAAGGGTAGGATATAGTGTTTCGATATCTAAGCTTAAATATTTATATGAACGATTTAAATGTGCAGAAACATTTTCAGCTTTTGAAATAACTGTGGTTTGGATTACTTAACCTGGAATATCCTTGGACCTGTTTTATATTAGTCCTTGCTATCCTTATACAATATGAAAGACTTGGACATAACCTTTTTCTGTTCACAGAAAATGTCATTTACTACAATACTAATAGAAAGTATTATTGCAAAATAAAATCAAAACTTCTGCTTTAGTTGATGTTCTACAACCACATTCAAAAAAATTTACTTGTGGTTACTTGATATGGCTGACAGAGTATGTACAACTTCACTGCATAATCATTTAGCCGGTAAAAAAATATACTGTATAATCCAGAAAATAGACATAAAATTACTTGTAAATCCTGATAGAACTACAAAAAGTTGTGGAAAACAAATTATTAACTCGGATTAAAAAATTTCAGACTGGTTCAGCGCATGCTTGTGATTTGAGTTCTGCCAGTAGGTGGGACGGTTTAAAGTTTATTGCAGAGAGGCTTGTTCACAAAATTTTCACTCGTTGTGTCTTCAGAAAGCACTGAGCAGTTGTTGTTACTAACCGTAAAGAGAAGTTGATGAGCACTAGCCACACAACAGTATTATTTGATTTATTTCCATATCTATTGATAGTCTTCTCCATCTGAGGGAAAATCATTACCTGAATATATTTAGATACGAAGTATGAAACAACTACGGCAACCCTGGATGAATGTCATCAGCCTTTAGTACAAGCTTTCTTCTTCTACATTAGGCAGCTCAACAACTAATACCTAGTTTTTTTATTCAATCCTTGTTGCCTTGTGCATATAACATTCGTATACCTTAATACCCTTATATATCGCCTGTTTACATTTACTAGAGAAAAATATGTTTAACTACTGGAGAATGATTCAGATTAAAATCTTTGTACTGATTGAGCTATTGATGTAGAATTTATTTGCCTGACGTTGCGGTTAAGTACTTAAGTTGCAGGTGTAATCTGGGAATTCAAGTATCTTTTATTAAATATTCATTTGCCCTATCAAGCAAGACTTTATTTTACACAAATTAAAATGGATTTGAAATTTGAAATGGAAATATACAATTTGGATTGCTCCAAGTAATTTGTTTTGATATAAGTTGATGAAAGTAATTTAGCGCCAGCCATACGAATTTTTTGAAAAACATAGGTAGGTGGAAGCGCCTAATGTTTTTGTCACTTATAAGCTGAAAATATTTACTCTTCAATGAATCTTGATTTGTGCAATATTAGAGGGACATGGATGAAATCATGGTATCTATGTGTGTGTAAATAATGAACCTAATATGTTTGGTGTCCTAACTATTAGTTACATATAACTTAATGAATTAATAAAATATTCTCCCAATTAACCTGGCTTTAAATAGTGGTATGGTCTAGCTTTATCAAAATCAAACCTTCAGACTACCTATTCATACATTTTATATACAAGTACAGTACAACACCAGCAGCAATGGCGAGGATCACTTGTTTCTTGGTTTTCGTTTTGGCAGTGGTTGCTTCTTCCATGATGGCGGAGGCAAGGGAGGCAGCCTTTGACTGTGGTGGATCCAAGAACCAGCAAGCAACAGCCAAGTGCAGTCCATTTACCAGGAGAAGTGAAAAAGAACCGTCTGGTGAGTGCTGCATTGCTTATAAAGCATTCGTTGAATCGGCCAAAACTACAGAGGAAAGGAAACAACTTTGTTCTTGCATCCAGCGAAATGCTAGAATTAATCCAGCTAATATTGCAAATGTTGATGCTCTACCAGGGAAATGTGGAATGCCTTTTATTTTCTCAGCTGATCCCAACTTCGACTGCAAAACGTGATTTTTTTGTTCAATCTATTTCTCCTTCAGAACGCTTATTATGTTTAACATGGTCGATCAGTATCCTAATAATGTGTCTTTGTTTTTCTTCTTTAAAATACATGCAGTGTAAACTGAGGCGCCATGGAAGCGTGCAACTGGAGGAGAAACAACGATATACATGCAGCTTGTGCTTGTTTTTGTTGTTACTCCATATATATTGTGTCCTTAATAAATAAAGATGAGGACAATATGCACAATTAAAGATCAATAAGCAATGAAATCATCGTGTTTTGCTGCAAACTAGTGGATTCTCTTGAAAATATCAAGCAGTGCCTCAAATACTAAAACGAATTTTATTTTATACATCCCCAGTTCCACATTTGATCTGTTCTACTCAATGACGTCTTGTGTTGATTTATTAAGCAGACAAATATAGAATTCGTGAAAACACAGATTGCTAATTACACGAACCATATAATCTCCAAATATAGAATTTGGAGCCTCTTATGCCTGAAATGATCGCAAATGTCGTAATACTAAGATCTAGAGCATTGACTAGAAGTTCCGGATCACGTCGAACATGAAACATAACATAAGTGGGAGTCGGGAGCTTTTTAGTATCACCGGTTGTCATGTTTGAAACATGTATGTTCGAATTCGTGAAAACACGGATTACTAATTACACGAACCATATAATCTCCAAAGCCCATTTACAAGAAGATAAAAGTAGATGTTTGGCTATAGAGGAAGGAGGGAGAACAACACTTGTAAAATACTAACATAAACACGGAACCTCGATTCCAACAAGGAGGGCCAGTGTTCAATTCTTCCTCGATCGATGTTATCTATTCACATTCACTGTCTTCTGTAATTGCCGATTGAGCTTCAAATGAATTTTGTTGTCATATGATCTCTGCTAAATGGCGATGCATCGGTTACAACTCAGAGTTCTACCTCTCGAGCTCCTGTGTCAAAATTTATTGCCATCTAAATATCACCCAAAATTGGCGATACTTCGGGAATTTCAATTCAATTCGTTTAACTCTGTAATTCTGCGGCATTTATGTTCCGGTCTATTTTTCAGAATTATCCTCCAAGCTTATCGACTCCGGTCTATGGCTCTCTTGAAGTTTTAAAAAGTGCACACCAGTTGGACATTCACCGAGTCCTGCAATCGCACACTAGATTTTTTATTTTTGTACTCAATTATGCAGTTCTTCTACTTTACTACATAGATCTGAGACAATTGGTATGTGTTGATTAATAGTAGAATTGTGAGATCAGTATATTTCAAATCAATTGATTTTGTTAATTTGTGTGATAAGTTCTTTTAATTTGACTACTTGGGATTCTCACGAGTAAATTAATTTGTGTGATAGTAACGTTACATGCTGGTTGATTCTAATTTATACTATATTATTAAAGTCAAAATTTCGGTTTTTGATCATTTATTCTATTTAATAAATAATATTAAAATAGTAACTAGTTCATTGCCTTTTATAATTAAAACACTTTTTATTACAAAATTTACTACTTTTCCAAAAATATCACGGATAATTATATTTAAATTAAAACATATTACCTTTTATATTTGTTCTCACTAAAATATCTGTTTTTCAAAAATATCAGGTGCAACTTTTACTTATTTATTTTAAAATATATTTTAATACTTTTAATTATTTTAAAAAGTTTACCTATTTTAACATGTCAACGTATTTTTTTAAGAAATACAATTAATATAATTAAAATATTTCTAAAAATACATGGGTAGTTACTTTTTTTTAATTAAAACATGTTAGCTTTTCTATTTGTCCTTATTATTAATATTATTTTAATAATTAATAATAATTTAATAATATAAAAATAGTAACTAGCTGATTGTCTTTTATAATTAAAACACATTTTTCTATTCTTTTAACAAAATCCACTCATTTTCCAAAAATATCAGGCAATTATCTTTTTCAATTAAAACATGTTACTTTCCTATTTATTCTTACTACATCTCTCATTTTCCAAAAATATCACACGCAACCTTACTTATTTATTTTGAAATATATTTTAATACTTTTAATTATCTAAAAACGTCTACCTATTTTAACATGCCTACTTATTTTTTTAACAAATACAATTAATAAAAATATTAAAACATGGTCATTTATTCTATTTAATAAATAATAAAATAATATAAAAATAGTAACTAGTTCATTGCCTTTTATAATTAAAACACTTTTTATTACAAAATTTACTAGTTTTCCAAAAATATCACCAGCAATTACCTTTAAATTAAAACATGTTACCTTTTATATTTGTTCTCACTAAAATCTCTCTTTCCAAAAATATCAGGTGCAACTCTTACTTATTTATTTTAAAATATATTTTAATGCTTTTAATTATTTAAAAAAGCTTATATATTTTAACATGCCAACGTATTTTTTTTTAAGAAATACAATTAATATAATTAAAACATTTCTAAAAATACACGGGCAATTACTTTTTTTAATTAAAACATGTTAGCTTTTCTATTTGTCTTTATTATTAATATTATTTTAATAAATAATAATAATTTAATAATATAAAAATAGTAACTAGCTGATTGCCTTTTATAATTAAAACACATTTTTCTATTTTTTTTAACAAAATGCATTCATTTTCCAAAAATATCGGGCAATTATCTTTTTCAATTAAAACATGTTACCTTTTGTTGGGATTTATGGGTGATAGCATAGAAACAACTTAACTTTGATTGTACTTAATTTTTCTAATTAAGTAGAACATACTGTCATAGCCAAAGTATGTTCTTGTAATCAGTATGTAATGTTATTCTAGTTGTATTGTTTGAAAGAAGTTCACTTATGTGTTCAAGCCTCAAAGAATGCTTTTTGGATGACAACATGAATAAAGGTTACTGTCCTAAAGCTGTGACAGTAAGATTACAAGAAGACAGAATGTTGCAAGTCACGACAGCATATTCACTCTGACAGCAACATTGGCGGAAGACTACGTGACAGCAACTATTGCCCTCGACAGCAAGTTTGGGATCCTCGACAGCACTCTATGCGGGGAACTCATACTGTCACCAAAAGATCATTCCTGTGACAGCAAGCTTTGCGGCAAAAGTAACTGTCTCAATAAAGATCCTTATGCTAGGTATCTTTCTCAGTCAAATCCCGTGACAGTTTAAATGTTCAAGAAACAGGCGTGATGCAGTATCCCTAAGCTGCACCAAGTCTGCAAGACTACGACAGAAGCTTCAAAGCACTGCAAAACAAAAGCGAATCAATTCAAGAGCAAGGTCAAGTCTTTATCTGCTGAATTGGTTTAGCTGGAAATAGAATGAAACTAGGTTGCTTTGTTTGTAATGTATATCTGACATGTTAGCAATTTAGGAAAGTCACATGGGTAAGACAATCTGTAAGAAGCTGCCACTTGACAGTGACAGCAGCTTCACAAACCCGTGACTGATAGTGATAGGGTTAGTCCTATACCTACTATCAACTCATTCTAGAAATGTAACGAAGAGAAGCAAGTGTCTTCAAAGAAAACCCGAAGCTCGAGAATTCTTTCTTGAGGTTGTAGCAACACTTTGCAAAATAAATAAAACATTTATTTTGTGAATCTTGTTCTTACTAAATACTGTTCGTGATTGCATATATTGCTGATAACGTTTAATCTTGATTTTAGTTGTTGAAATTTAGATTGAATTTTATCAGTATTGCATTCATCCCCCCCCCCTTTCTGCAATACACAAGGACTAACAACTGGTATCAAAGCTTTCAGATTAACATACATATCTGAGATCCCGGAGAAAATGCAGAAATCAAACAGTATCAAGATCCCAGCATTTGATAAAGAGAACTACAGCATTTGGAAAAGAAAAATCTTGTTGTTTATCAAAGCTGCAAATCCACTATACCCAGGTATACTCGAGAATGGTCCTTTCATTCCAAGAAAGGAAATTGAAGCCACAACAGTGAATGGTGAGATTATTCCTGCACATTGGGTTCCCAAAGATCCCTCAGAAATCTTGGAACCTGAAAAGGAGAAAATGGTGCTAGATGATCATTTGCAACTTATCTTGCTCGATTCTCTCACGCTGGATAAAGCCATGTGTGGAAGTGTGATAAGCTGCACATCAGCCAAGGAGATGTGGATCAGGTTAGCCTTACTCTGTGAAGGAAGTGAGGAGGTTAAGGGCAACCAAAGGCAAATTCTAATATCTCAATATGAGGCATTCATGGCCAAGCCTGGTGAAGACTTAACCTCCATGTTTGAGAGGTTCAGTAAGCTCTTAACTGAATTACAGATACATGGCAAGTACTATGACAGAAAAGAATTAAATGTCAAGTTCCTGCTCACACTGCCTGATCACCTTGAACACAAGACAACAGCCATACGAGAAGGAAGAGATCTCAACACTATAACCTTTGAGACACTTTATGGTATTCTGAAATCTTATGAACTCGAACTCTTTCAAAAGAGAGCCATACAAAGTGGAACAAGGAACAAGATGGCTAATATGTCAAGTGCCCTAGTAGCACATGTGCCAAGGATCACACAGCCAAGTGAAGTACTACAGATCATACAATCAACCCCAACACAGACCTTGAAGATAGAAGAGGTGGTTGAAGATGATGAGAAAGTGGTACTACAGCTTAAAGATGTGGAAGACGAAGACTTCTACACAATGGAGGAACTGGAAAGCATGGACAACCCTACTATGGCTTACATGGCCAAGAAGTTCAAGAACTTTAGGTTCAAGAAGGATAGGTCATACAAGCCTCAAGGCCAAGCATCCAAGTTCAGCAAAGGAAGTTCATCAAAGGCTGCTGTGGGAAGTTCAACCAAAGGAGGATACAAAACTGGATTTGTGGATAGATCAAAGTTCAAATGTTACAACTGTGGAGAACCTGGTCATTTTGCTACTGAATGCAAAAGACCCAAACAGGTTCAAAGATATGAGAAAGGAACTGGTGGATACTCCAAGAAAAATCAAGGTAGAGCCTATGTGGCTGAAGGAAAGTGTTGGGATGATTCTGATGATGAAGAAGAGGAAGAATATGTCAACCTAGCTCTCATGGCTAGCACTGATGAGGTAGCATCAACACCTTCAAGTCAGGTACCTTCACTTGTCTTACTTGATATGTCTACTGATGAGTATAAGAAAACCATTAAAGACTTAAGTGCTGAAATGTTCAATGTCTATACTAGCTTATCTGCTGCTAATGAGGAAATCTCTAGACTAAGTAAGCTAAATGAAACACTTCAGTCTGAAAATGATTCTCTTTTTCTCAAAACCAGTTCACTAGGCTCTTTAGCTCAAGAGAATGCTAAACTTAAAAATGAATTAAAATGTGCTAAGGAGGTTGAGGAATTCCTGAGGAATGAGATTGCTGAAAATGAATTTAAGATTAAGGCCTATAGAAACTCATCAAAGATAGTTCAGGATTACAATGATAAGCATACAGAAAATCAGTCTGTTGGTATAGGTTTTTCTTATGGTAGAAGACCTGGAAAGGAAACTGTGATTCAAGATTGTCCTGGAATTGCTGCTGTCAAACCCACCATTCTCAAGAAAGTTAAAACTCCTATTTTCAAAGCTGCTGAAATTGAGTTTGATGAAGAAGCCATGCTCATCAAACAAGAAATTCTTGATGAGGATGAAGGTGTTGACAGCACATTCAAGGAAGGAAAGGATACTGTCACAATCCCCAAGACAGTAAACTTACCAAGCAATCAGACAGTAAGTTCAAAGGATGCTGTCACGATTGGCAAGACAGAATCTTTCAAAGATACTGTCAAGAATTATTCCAAGACAGTAACTTTTAAACCTTCTGTCAAGACAGTAGGAATAAAAGATACTGTCAAGGATAGTTCGACAGCAACTTCTGAACATACTGTCAATCCAGTAACTCCCAAGTCTAGAAACAGGAATGGTAAGGTAGGTGTCAATAAAGGAAATGGATACACTAATGTTGGAGGTGCTTCTAGGAAACTATGCAATAACTGTGGATCTACACATCACTTAACACATGTTTGTAAGAAACCAATTGAGGATAAGATCAATGCAACTGAACTCAATGGTAACTTACTCAGAACCCCCCTTATGCATAGAACTATGAGTGTCTGTAATAACATTGATTGTATGCCATGCAAAATCACTGCCATGAGTACATGCTTTAACTTACCTGTTTTCTCTACTGAAAAATGCTCATACCTAAACACTGTTGAGACTTCTGAGCCTGCTGGCAACAGCAAAAAGGCTTCATCCACTAAGAAAAGGACCAAGTCCAATTCTAAACCTAAGTGGGTGAAAAGAGAAGTCAAACAGGAAGTCTTTGATAATGCTTGTGATGTTGTGACTGAAAGAAACTCAGGAAACACTGAAACTGCAGGACCCAACAAAGATTGGGTACCATATGCAACTTAGAAACATTCTGTCTTGCAGGGTAAGAAGAAAAATCAGGTCATGTGGATAATTGACAGTGGTTGCTCAAGACACATGACAGGTGATAAAGCCCTGCTATCACATTATGTAGAGAAAGCTGGCCCAATCATAACCTTTGGAGACAACAGCAAGGGTTACACAGTGGGATATGGCTGTCTGGAAATTGGAAATGTTGTCATTGAAGATATTGCTCTTGTGGATGGATTGAAGCACAACCTACTCAGTGTCAGCCAATTCAGTGACAGAGGATTTAAGGTTGACTTTGACATGATGGTGTGCAACATCTATCACAAGAAGGATGGAAGCCTCTCTCTAAAAGGGGTCAGAAAAGGAAGCTTGTTTGTTGCTGATCTAAGCTCAACAAAGAAGGATAAAGTTTACTGTTTTTACAGTAAAGCTACTGTTGGTGACAGCATGCTTTGGCACAGGAAGCTCTCACATCTCAACTTCAAGACAATGAATATTCTGATGAAGAAGGAGTTAGTGAGAGGTTTGCCCCAACAGGAATTCTGTCAAGAAGGACTGTGTGAAGATTGTCAAATGGGCAAACTGAGAAGAGCTGTGCACAAGTCCAAGCAAGTAAACACCAACACAGAAGCACTCAAGTTAATTCACATGGACCTCTTTGGACCAGTCAATGTACCATCTATGGCCAGAAAGAGGTATGCCTTAGTAATGGTGGATGATTACTCAAGGTACACTTGGGTGAAATTTCTTGAATCCAAAGATGAAGCTGCTCAAGTGATTATTGATCAAGTCAGAGTTCTTGATAGAACCCCAAACTCAAAAGTTCAAATCTTGAGGAGTGACAATGGTACAGAATTCAGAAATGCCACACTTGGAAATTTCTGTAAAGATGAAGGAATTGTACAACAATTCTCTGCTGCAAGAACTCCACAGCATAATGGAGTTGTAGAAAGAAAGAACAGGACTCTCATTGAAGCAGCTAGAACTATGTTGCATGATGCTAAGTTGCCAACATATTTCTGGGCTGAAGCTATCAACACAGCCTGTTATACTCAGAACAGAACCATGATCAACAAAACTCATGCAAGTACTCCTTACTGTCTGTTAACTGGAAAGAAACCTACTGTCAAATATTTTCATGTGTTTGGGAGCAAATGCTTTATGATGAAAGACAACCATGAGAAGAAAGGAAAATTTGACACCAAGGCTCTTGAAGGATTATTCATGGGTTACAGCACAGAAAGGACTGCCTACAGAGTTTATGTTATGGAACACAGAATTATTGAAGAAAGTGTTAATGTCACATTTGATGAAACCAAGTTTCCAGGACTGCATGAAGAAGGAAAGATGCAGACATTCAGATTTGAGAATCATGGATACCTGGAAGCTGAGGAGATTGTAGATGAAGAACCTAGCTTCACTCAAATTGTTGAAGTTGACAAAGATGCTGTCAACACCACTACTGTCAATCAAACTCCAGCTCAATCACACACCATAACATCTAACATTCAGAACAGTGATGACTCTGGAGACAATGAAGAACATGGTGGAGACAATGGAATTGATGAGCATTCAACTCAACAAGCTGAAGCAAATGTTCCTGTTCAATCAAGTAGCTTGCCCAGAATCACCAGGTGGACCAAGGATCACACAAATGACCTTATCATTGGTGACCCTAATTCTGGAGTGAGGACAAGGAACAAAGTCTCTGCTGACAGCATGTTCTCATGCTTCCTGTCACAAATGGAACCCAAGACAATTGATGAAGCATTGTTGGATTCTGACTGGGTGATAGCCATGCAAGAAGAGCTGAATCAGTTTGAAAGAAACAATGTATGGAAATTGGTTCCAAGACCTAAGGGAAAGTCAGTTATTGAGACCAAGTGGGTTTTCAGAAACAAACTTGATGAAAATGGATTGGTGACAAGGAACAAAGCAAGGCTAGTGGCTAAAGGTTACTGTCAACAGGAGGGAATAGATTATGATGAGACATTTGCTCCTGTTGCCAGACTTGAAGCTATAAGAGTCTTTCTAGCTTATGCTGCACACTGCAACTTCAAAGTATTTCAGATGGATGTCAAAGGTGCCTTTCTAAATGGAGAGCTGGAAGAAGAAGTGTATGTGGAACAGCCACCAGGGTTTGAGGATGCTGAAATGCATAATTTTGTGTACAAACTCTTCAAAGCTTTGTATGGACTAAAGCAAGCACCCAGGGCATGGTATGACACACTTTCCACCTTTCTTCTGGAAAACCAGTTTACCAGAGGAGTTGTGGACAAGACACTTTTCTACAAGCATCATGGCAAGGACATCATTCTGGTACAAATTTATGTGGATGATATCATTTTTGGTTCTACAAATGAGAAGCTGTGTGAGAAGTTTTCCCATCTCATGAGTAACAAATATGAGATGAGCATGATGGGAGAATTGTCATTCTTTCTAGGGTTACAAATTCTTCAACAAACTGATGGAATCTTCATAAGTCAAGCTAAGTATATCAAGGAACTTCTCAAAAAGTTCAACTTGGAAGATTCATCTCCTGCAAGGACACCAATGTCCACAGCAACTAGTCTGGATCTTGATCCTAAAGGAAAGAAAGTTGACTCAAGCACTTATAGAGGCATGGTAGGATCCCTCCTATACCTAACTGCTAGCAGACCTGACATCATGTTTGCTACATGTCTTTGTGCAAGGTTTCAAAGTGATCCAAAGGAGTCACACTTGGTAGCCATCAAGAGAATCTTTAGATACTTAAAAGGCACTCCTAACCTAGGCCTTTGGTATCCTAAGAATACTGGATTTGATCTAATTGGTTACTCAGACTCAGACTATGCTGGATGCAAGATTGACAGAAAGAGTACTACTGGTAGCTGTCAATTTCTTGGTGGAAGATTGGTCTCATGGTTTAGCAAGAAGCAGCATTCAGTCTCTACCTCAACTGCAGAAGCTGAGTACATTGCTGCAGGCAGTTGCTGTGCACAAATTCTATGGATGAAAAGTCAACTTCTAGATTATGGTCTAGTGTTAAGAGAAATTCCTATTTACTGTGACAACACTAGTGCCATAGCCATCTCAGACAATCCAGTTCAACACTCTAGGACAAAGCACATTGATATAAGACATCACTTTATCAGAGAGCATGTCGAACAAGGAACTGTGAAGCTGATTTATGTCCCAACTGACAAGCAACTTGCTGACATCTTCACTAAGCCATTGGATGAAGCAACCTTCAACAGGTTGGTAAGTGAATTGGGAATGCTGAATCTTGTATGTTAATTTTACTAAGGTTTCTAAATTTTCAATTCTTATTGAAGCTCATGACAGCAACTTCAAACCTGCTGTCAAGAGAAGTTACTGTCTACTTGGTTTATGTCTGTTATGTGACAGCATGTGTTGATTTGACTTCTCATGTCAGTATTTTGTGCCAGTCTCATACTTTTAAACCGTGTATGACTTTAATGTGGTTATCCGTTAAGTTTGAGAGTTAAAAATCTGTTCCAAGGGACTTTCACACTCTTTTGCATTAATCTGTAGGATTAAAGGAGGACACGACCATTAATTACTTTTGTGGTAGTTGTATGGGTACTCTAACTGTTGACCATTAGACTTTAACCCTTAGACGGTTTTGCCTATAAATTATCCTTAGGTTTCACCAGTCTGCTCTCAGTTTTAAAGTGGATAATGGAAAACAAAGTAGGAATCGAAGTTGGTCTAAAGGTGTGTGATAGTGAACCCTACAATGAAGAGATTGAGGAGCTCTTCGAGGTGCTTTTGGATGCCCTCGATGAGATAGACGAGGAAAAGGAGGCCAAGGCTAAGGAAGAGGAGGCCAAGGCTGTGGAAGAAGAGAAGGAGCTTCAGGCACTTCTTGAAAAAGAAGGCCGCTCTGAAGAAGAGATTAAGGAAGAAGTCTTAGAACTAGTTAATAAAATCATAGAATGATGTACTCAATGTTCAATTTTTATGATTTTATTACTAATAATAAAAGTTCCTGTTTTTGTGGTTACTGAGTTTATGATTTGTCTGTGTTAATTGCTTAATATCTGTGTTCAAAAGATTACATTGCTAAATCCATAATTTGTCAATATTAAGTTAAGTGTATGAATCAAGCATTCTAATAAGTTCATGACAGAACCATTTCCTAATCGAAGTTACTGTCGTTAAGAAGGATACTGTCATGTGTTTCTTGACAGCAACCTTCTTGACAGCAGGAAAAGACTTTCTGTCAAGACTTGTAAAGGATACTGTCATTCATATGCTTAACGGTGACAGCAAGTTTTTGCGCCATAGTTGCTGTCGCGCAAAACCTACTGTCACCACCACTTCTTACTGACAGATTGTTTCTAGCGCACAGGTTACTGTCAACAATAGTGGACCGTTGTAATTGGATATTCACCCCACGATTGACAGTGAATAACGGGCAGTAACTCACGTGTTAAGAGAGTGGGTTAAGACACGTCCTTTAACTCCACTTTTTGAGCAAACGTTTGAGATACCCATATTCATTCTCCAGTTACTCAGACATATCACTCTCACAAAACTCACGGCAAAATACTTTTCTTCAAGCAAAAAGCTACTTTCTCACCTTCTTCTTTTCTTGAAATCTCCATGGCCCCCAAACAGTCTATCTCTCAAACAAACTTTGCTGGCATCTTTTCCCCAAATGATGCTGGTGAAGGTTTCAAAGGACTGGTGTTTTTCTTGAACAAGTCCTATCTTCGTTCAGCCATTACCTCAACTCCACATCTCGACCTAGACAAACTTGAGGAATTTTGGCGAACTGCTGTTGCTCTAACTGTGGGTGAACACCCAGCTATTGAATTCAAGATTAATGGGCAACAATACATTCTCACAGCTGAGGTCATCAATACTGCTCTTGGAATTACACTGGAAGAAGGACAAAACTTTGCTCCACTTGCTAATGATGACACTCTGAAGAAGCTCTTCTTGAAGATTGGGTATGCAGGCCCTATTCTCGAAGAGGGAACAACCAAGTGGTACCCGTCTGGTGAAATGGACAGGAAGTATCTAAGGAAGGAGTGGAGCATGATATTTGATGCAATGGTCAAGGTGTTCTCTACCAAGTCCACAGGCTGGAATGGGATACCCTCCTACATCAAGAAACTGACACATTCTCTTGTCCATGGATACAAGGTGAATGTTGGAGCTCTCCTCATGGCACAACTCAAAGCTGCCATAGGTAAGCAGGTATCACACTACCCTCGCTTTCTTATGATGTGTATCAATTCTTTCTGTGATTTTAATAATGATGCCCCTCGTCTAGAGGTCTGCTCTGTCTTGAAAAAGAACACACACACACTGTTATCTTCACAGGATCTAAGTGCACATATTCCACTTTGCTTCACTCAGCACATGGTTGATCAAGTGTCCAACCTTGATTATCCATTACCTACTGGTTATGATTCTTTTTCTCTTGAGGATGAAGCTGAATTAGACCCAAATTCAGTTAACCCACATTCAACACCATACACTCAGCCTAGGCCCTCTAGACTTCCCAAAGCCCAAAGAGAAGCCTTGCAAGAATCCAGAAAAAGATCCTTAGAAGCTGATGTTGGTGGTAGCTCTGTTAGTCAAGAGGGAGACACTGCACCTAGTGCAGCAAATAAGGAAGGTAGTCACACAGAACCCACAGTGGTTCCCCCTGAGCCTAAGAAGAAGAGAGCTAGGAGGACCAAAACCACTGTCAGCCACCCTGCAGTCTCCCAAAAGACTGTAGAGGAAACCAGGGAAATAAACTCCTTCCTAGATGTGCCTTCTCAACAAGGTACTTCTATTGAATTTGGACTGTCTCCCAAGGCACCCTGTACAGAGTCTGCACAAACTCATGGTTCCCAACCTGAGATACCCCCACTTGTAGAAACACACAGTGAGTTAGGGCACAGTGAGGATTTCTCTACTCCTATTGATGGTTCACATGTTTCATCTGTGAATCAGCCCCCACTCTCTACTACACTTTCACCTTCTTCCTTCCCTACACATTCTTTTGTTTCTTCTCCACAACCTAGAGAAGGGGACAGTCCCAACCCTTCAGGTTTTGATCATCCATCTCCAATCATGGATGAGCCCCCATCTAGTGGTCCACAAGAACCCATTTCTCAAAGTGAGATGGACACCACTCCTCCAAACACTGAGCTAGGGCAAAGTGGTATTTTGTCAGAAAATGAAACAGCCAACACTTTGTCTGATCTCCAAGGAGCATCTTACCTTCAGGAAGATGCTGTCACAGCCTCTGTTGCTGTCAAAGACACTGGGGATGCTACTGTCCTGGGCACAGCTACTGTCAAAGGTGGAGAGAAATATACTGTCACTACAGAACCTACTGTCACTCCACCTCCCAAAGATGCTGTCATGCCAGAACCTGCTGTCCAGACTCCAACTGACAGTACCATTCCTACTCAAGATACTGTCCAGCCTTCCCAGCCTAATTTTGATGCTGTACTTGTTGAGGATGCCTCTGATGATGACCTACCTCTTGCCAAACTCCTAAAGGTACATTCTAAATCTTCTCCTTCCATGCATGTTAGTACTGCTCATACCCATGCATCTAGGTTGAGTGAGGGTGTGCAAAAGAAAAGAGAGATAAAAGAAAAGAGAGGTGAGCATAAAAATGAGAGGCAGCCAAATGAGCTGGCAAAAGGAGAGGGACTTGAGCATGTCCAGAGAGATATTGAGGGAGCCCACACTATTCAGGCACTAGGCCTTGAGAGTCAAACTGTGAGGGGTGATGAGATCACTCAAAAACACCCTGAGAGTGTGAGAACCCCCATAGCCTCCAAGCCCCTGTCTTTTCCTTCCCCTCCAAGAAGGTTAAGGTCTGGTGGCCCCTCTGCTACTTTTGGTAACAGGATTGCAGCTCTTGAAGGACAGTGTGTTACTTTGGACTCCAAACTGGACTCTCTCTCTCAACTGGTGGTTGATGGTTTTGCTGCTACTCAGCTCTCTATTCAGTTCCTTACTGACCTGGTAGCTGCCAACTCAACTAAGGGGGAGAAGGTAGTAAGATCAGAATCATTGCCTATTCAAGAATCAGGTGGAACTCAGGGGGAGCCTGTAGCTGTGAAGACCAGAGGGGGAGCTAAAAGGAAAGCAATGTCTAAGGGGGAGCAAGTCAAACCAAGCAGTGCAAAACCACAGGATAAAGCTGAAAAGCCTGTTGAAGTGGAAATGGATGGAGAAAGGGTGTTAATGTCAAAGGAAACTCAAGATGCATTGCAAAGAAGACCTGCATCTAGACATCCAATCTTGCCTCCTGTGGTGATTAGAGAACCTACTCAAGAAACTCAAGAAACTGCTCTACAGAAGAAATGGAGAGAAATGGAGGAACAAAACAAACTTGGGAAAGGTAAAGGGAAACTGCCTGAATCCATCCATAAAGGAACTACTTGGTCCAATGGTACTGAGTATGATCAAGAGGAAGCCAATGTCTTGATGGTGGATTACAGGGAGAGCACATTACACAACCATGACAGTAAGTTTAGCAGTTTGGTGGAAGAAGCAATGAATGCTCCTTGCAACCGTCCAACCAACACCACAAAACTGTTAAAGGAACAAATTACCAGTGTCAGTGTAATGGTGAATGATGAGAAAAGATGGGCTATAAGTATTTATCTAACTTCTGGCATATCTTATTTCATCACAATGCAGCTATTGCAGAGTCTGCCAGCAAAGGTGTTGTGTGCTTTGAAGGGAAAGATCAGGGCAACTCAAACACCATTCAATGAAATATTGGATGTGCAAATCCAGAACCTGATCATGCAGAAGCTACCTGAAGTCTACTCAAATCCACCATGTGTTTTCTACAGATCTAAAACTAAGGATGGCACAAGAAGGAACAGCTTCATGAATATTGGTAGCCCATCCAAAATGGAAACCAAGTCAATTCTGAAGGTACTAGATGGAATACTCAGTTCAAATGCCAATCCAGGAAGAGTTCATGCTGTTCAAGAAATCTACAAAATGCTGGTGTTGAGAGACAAGGCACTGGGAGCTAGAATGAAGGAGCTAATCACTAGAGCCAATGCCAAAAGAAATGATCAAGGTGGAAGTTGCTTCTATAACATTCCTCCCCATGATGATGATGATGATGAAGATGGTGAGGATGGAGGTGGTGAAGCTTCTGGAAAAGCTGGAAATGCTGGTGGAAGCAATTCTGGGAATACTGGTATTCAATCTCAGAATGAAGGCAATGAAGAAACTCCTAGCCAGGAAAAGAAAGATGCTGGTGCAACAGATGAAGAGGAGTCAAGAATACTGGAAGCTTTGGAGGCAAGCATTCTTAGATGTGCTATTGACTGCATAAATGCTGAAAAAGATGCTGTCACCAAAGGTACTGTCGACAAAGATACTGTCATAGAAGATGCTGTCTTGAAAGATGCTGTCGACAAGGATACTGTCAAGGAAGGTTCTGTCAAGGATGAAACCAAGGCTACTGTCAAGTCCAAAAGACTGAAAGCTAAAGCTAAGGCATGGTTTACTAGACAGAAACCAACAGGGAAGCACAAGTACTCAGGAAAGGAAAAGGCCACTGGATTTGGCAGGAATCTCAAAAAGCCAATTCAATCAATTCCTCCCAACAGTCTTAAGATTCAACAAATGCAATCAAGAGAAATCAAGAGCGTTGAGGTTAAGCTGGATGCAAATCAAGAGGCCACTGAGTACATTCTGTGGTGGGCAGAATCAAGGTCAGCCAAGATTGACAAGGACTTCAATCTGGTAGCCATATCAACCAAGAAAAGTGAATCAACCATAGATAAAAGAAGAATTGATTTCTTCTACCTGGAGAGAATGGTAGAGTTGCTGGAGAGCTATGATGATGTTTCAAAGGCTGTCATGGAACATGTTCTAAAATATCAGGCAGATAGGGATGCTGAATTTTATCAGAAATTTGGCTATAACTTTGCAGATTTTGATGATGCTGATATTCTTACTGATCTCCCAGCCTCTCCTATACCATACCACTGGTACTATGAGTTTGATGACTTACCCACAGAAGAAGGGCAAACCCAACCAACTAAGGAAGGGGAACCCAAGCCAAGCAAACAACCTGAATCTTCTGAATATTCTCAAACTCAGTCAGAACTTGATAAGAAGGAAGCTGAATTACTGGAAAAACACAAGGCCTCTAACAAGGCAGAAAGTGAAGCACCAAATTATCAACCATATATGCTGGAAAATCCCCTAAGAGTCAAGTTCCTAAAAGAAGAAATCTATGTTTGCAGCTTGCATAAGCTTAAAACATCCACTCTGAAGGATTTACAGTATATGGTAGCTGGTTCAATTCATCCCTTGGAACAGATTTGTTCTGATGAGATAGAGAAGTTATTGGAAGGGAGAAAAGGAGAAGACTCAAAACTGGACAAGCAAAGAAGGAAGTCTCTCAATGCTTATCCTGGAAGAAGATTCAAGCTCATTAATGATGAACTTCATTTCAGAACCTATCCATATGATATAGAGCAATGGCTGAATCTCAGGGATGTTAGTTCTCTCATATCCCCTTCCATAAAGAAGATCATTGATGAAGTAGAGGATGATGCAGTGTCTGCTGCTGAAATTTCTCTTGTAGAAAGTCTAAGAAGCTGCTTGGCAGAAGCTCTCAAAAGAGAGGATGCAGCAAGACAGAAGAGGAGATCTCAAGCTAAGTGAAAATTCTTAAATTCTGATCTTGTTAGTTAAGTTGTCAGCACATATTGCAAATTTGTTGTTATTTTCCATAAAAACAAATTGGGGGAGATTGTTGGGATTTATGGGTGATAGCATAGAAACAACTTAACTTTGATTGTACTTAATTTTTCTAATTAAGTAGAACATACTGTCATAGCCAAAGTATGTTCTTGTAATCAGTATGTAATGTTATTCTAGTTGTATTGTTTGAAAGAAGTTCACTTATGTGTTCAAGCCTTAAAGAATGCTTTTTGGATGACAACATGAATAAAGGTTACTGTCCTAAAGCTGTGACAGTAAGATTACAAGAAGACAGAATGTTGCAAGTCACGACAGCATATTCACTCTGACAGCAACATTGGCGGAAGACTACGTGACAGCAACTATTGCCCTCGACAGCAAGTTTGGGATCCTCGACAGCACTCTATGCGGGGAACTCATACTGTCACCAAAAGATCATTCCTGTGACAGCAAGCTTTGCGGCAAAAGTAACTGTCTCAATAAAGATCCTTATGCTAGGTATCTTTCTCAGTCAAATCCCGTGACAGTTTAAATGTTCAAGAAACAGGCGTGATGCAGTATCCCTAAGCTGCACCAAGTCTGCAAGACTACGACAGAAGCTTCAAAGCACTGCAAAACAAAAGCGAATCAATTCAAGAGCAAGGTCAAGTCTTTATCTGCTGAATTGGTTTAGCTGGAAATAGAATGAAACTAGGTTGCTTTGTTTGTAATGTATATCTGACATGTTAGCAATTTAGGAAAGTCACATGGGTAAGACAATCTGTAAGAAGCTGCCACTTGACAGTGACAGCAGCTTCACAAACCCGTGACTGATAGTGATAGGGTTAGTCCTATACCTACTATCAACTCATTCTAGAAATGTAACGAAGAGAAGCAAGTGTCTTCAAAGAAAACCCGAAGCTCGAGAATTCTTTCTTGAGGTTGTAGCAACACTTTGCAAAATAAATAAAACATTTATTTTGTGAATCTTGTTCTTACTAAATACTGTTCGTGATTGCATATATTGCTGATAACGTTTAATCTTGATTTTAGTTGTTGAAATTTAGATTGAATTTTATCAGTATTGCATTCATCCCCCCCCCCCCTTCTGCAATACACAAGGACTAACACCTTTTCTATTTATCCTTACTAAAATCTCTCATTTTCCAAAAATATCACAGGCAACCCTTACTTATTTATTTTAAAATATATTTTAATATTTTTAATTATCTAAAAAAGTTTACATATTTTAACATGCCTACTTATTTTTTTAACAAATACTATAATTAATAAAATATTAAAACATAAATTATTTACTGATATAAAAATAGTAACTAGCTAATTGCCATTTATAATTAAAACACATTTTCTATTTTTCTAAAAAAATCCACTCATTTTTTAAAAATTTAACGGATAATTACATTTTTCAGTTAAAACATGTTTTTCTATTTGTTCTTATTAAAATCTCTTATTTTTCAAAAATATCACGGACAACCCTTACTTATTTATTTTAAAACCTATTTTCATTATTTAAAAACGTTTACCTATTTTAATATGGCTACTTATTTTTTTTAACAGATATAATTAATAAAATATTAAAACGTATATAATAAAATAATAAATGTTAAAAACAATATGTGCATCGCAATAACCGAAACATTGAAATTTTTGGTTTTCGGTTATTTATTCTAATTAATAAATAAAAAATAATATTAATAGTAGAATAATATTTTCAGCACATATGAAAACTCTTTTAACCTGTTCTTAATACATACAACATATAACACATATCGAATTAAATTTTATTCTTTATTTATTATTTTTTATTCCAATTATTATTTTTAATTTTTCATTTTTTAAAATACCCATTTTGATAGCCCGCCTTGCCCATGTTAGTTTTTTTAGGATATGTAGTAATTCGGGTGAAGTTTAAAAGTATCCAATTTTTGAGCAAAAATAACAACAATAATAATTATGAAGGCAGGAGGTGGAAAATACCCGATGGAATACGCATGTATTGAAGGGATACTCAGATTTACACTAAATACGCATGTTGAAAAGGGGTATTAACTATTAAGCATAGTATCCAAACATAATACGCATTCTCGATTTGGGTATCCTATGCAACTCTCAACACACACATATATGAACATCTCTGCTTCTTCTTCTTTGCTGAATTAATTACACTCGATGATCCTACGACACCACCATGAAAGCTTACGTGTTAATCGTATATATAGAAGAAATTGGGTGCGATTTGTCGGTGGGAAGCAATTGAAGAAGAAGAAAAAAGAAAAGTAAATCAGGGAGAAGATGAGTGAATAGGTTACGCAATTAGCAAAGGGTAACCAAATGGCTAAAGTTAGCCACTTGTGCAGCCTATAGGTATTTACATAACTGGCAATTAAAAAAAAACGTTATTTTTTTCATTCTTTCTAGTAATTCGTGGTTATTCGTCATGTACACATTTTTACATTAGGGATAAATGCATACACATTTTACTTGATTTTATACGTAGTCTATTGTTTGCACATTTAGAGTCCAAAAATTCATGAACATAACTGACTCCTGCAAAATGTGAAACGTAAGTTTGATGAGGACCCGATTTGAGCTATGCAGTCATAACATCATGCTTTTAAATATTCTCTTCACTTTGATAATCTTTTCTCCATCAAAAACGAGCTGTAAATCTTCAAATGGCCTCTGCGCGAGGTCTTCTCCAATTTTTACAAATACAAAATCGACAAATTTTGAATTCAAGAGCTCAACAAAAATGTTTCAAATGGCCATGAAGCTTGACGTATGTAATATCTCAAAATTTTGTAATAATTGAAACCCTGATGAATAGTAAATTTGCTCCTGATGAATAGTAAATTTGTTGATGAAATTTTTTCAGACCACACTATGTAGATGACATGGAATGAATGTTTCGAAGTTATATTATTGATGTATAAGAAGAATAAGTGAATGCAAACGCAATCAGAATCAGAAGATTTCCATTCGAGGTTTAAATCACTATTCACTGGACAATCAACGATGTATTGATTTGATCGTTTTGAGAAAGTATGTAGAATGAGAAATCCATGATCATATCTTAAACCAAGGTGACAAATCTAAGATCATATATTAAACCAAGGTAATGGAAAGATCAAGGAAGTATCCCCTAGCATTGGTACAGAGAAACGTTTTTAAAATCACTTTAAACTATCGCGAAACAAAAGCATAACGAATTATGGATTAAACCCTAACCAAGGGAGAAGTATCATATAAGATCATCAAGTGTAACATATAAGAGGATTGAGGACACAAATTATGACAGAAGCATGATGCATGAGGGTGACAAGGTGATGACAAAGTGATGACAAGGTGATGAATCACCACCTTGTCACCACTTTCACCACAAACCACAAGTTAAAATGACATGTGTCTTGGATGACAAAACTTACTAATGACCACACAAATTAAAAAGGGATGTATTAAGGATTAATTAAACAAAAATAAATAGAAAAGAAAAGCAAAGAAGATGCATCCATGAAGATGAAACTTTCGGCCATTTTCTTTTCCAAAGGATAAGAAACATTTTCCTCCATTTCTACTCAACCATAATTCAAGTTCTTGGGCTCTAAATCACCCTCATCCCTAAACTAAGGTAAATCCTTGATCTCATCATCATCCATGGTTGTTATCATGCTTAAAAATTGAATCAAAGTTGATGATGAATAGTAGAAATGAATAGTAATGTTTGAAAGTCTTATTTGATCTTGAAGTTCTAAGCTTGTAAAGGATAATCAAGGATCAAAGAAGAGCATACTACCCATTGCTAGGCTATACTAAGTACCAAGGAAGGTATAAAAAACCTCTCACCTTTATGTTATACTTTGTTATTAGTGATTATGTTAAGAATGGTTAGTGATAGTATGATGTAGAGATGATTTGCATGATAATCATGGTGTTTAGTGGATTGATTGATGGTTGAACTAGTGATTAGTGTTATGAGCATGTTTAGACAAAACTAAGTTGGTATAAATGAGATCCTTGAGTTATGATTGCTTGGTTATGGATTGGTGAATTGATTAGAGTGTTTTAAACACGGGAATCGCGTTTAAGCGTCGTTACCATGTCGAATTTCATTTAGGAAGTTTGGACAGGGATCACAATACCTTAAGGGCATAACCATGAGGCTTTCTGACCATGATCATGTAGACTCTGTTTCATAGTTTGTTTTAGCGAAAGAATCGTATCGTTTCGATTTACGGTTTATGAGAAACGTCCGTTTTAGTGAAAGCGGTTTCGGATAACTAAGTAGTTCATTACATGAACTTTGAGATTGTGATCAAGCCCTTTAAAAATGGAATTGGGTCGAGATATTAAAATAGATACTAGCATGGATTGTTAGGAAGGAAACCTAGAAGGTATCGTGTTAAAAAGATAAGTTGTGATTTTATAAAAATGCGAGAACAAAGGTTGCGCGAGTGAAATACCCTTAAGGGGATGGTTAGAAACAAGGAATTAGTAATGGAAAAGTACTTGGGTTTTGAGAATAGATTTCCACCCAAACTTTTGACTTAGGAGTTTACGGAATGTCATGAGGTTATAGATGACCAAGAGCGAAACATTTGATTTTCATTTATAGAACTTTAGTGCTTAAGTTATAGCACATTAATTGGTTCTAGTGGACTGACTGTGAATTGTGTATCTTGTTATAGATCGACGAGCACACTCTCAAGCCCCCACTACCACATCACCGAGACACCAAGGCAATTTTTCAAACCCTACATCATATAAGTGTTTCTGTAACACCCCCAGACCCGGGGTCGGAGATCTGGGTTGTCACGATCCCTTGTTCCGTACAAACACTTAATACTTGAACCATAAAACAATAAATCGACACACATGGTGACCCCACCATCAATACATTCACGCTAGTTATGTCTCAGAAACGAACTTACAATAACAGTAGTCATATGATCCACAAATTTAAGTTATTACAACCCAAAAGTAAAATACTTGCAACCTACTAACAGTATGATTTCTATGTGAAACCATATGGTAGCACAAAAGTTTGTTCTTGTTCATTAATATACATAAGTGATACTTATAATTAAACCGGAGCAACAAGAGTTACACTCCGAACCAACTCAGTACTTCTACCTCATCAACTGTAACCACCATGCTACGGGCGGCCTGTATGTCCCTGACGCGCTTCCGAGCGGTACGACGAATCCTGGCCATCTACTCTAGTTGTTGTGTTGTGATATATATGTATAGAAAGAAAAAGCAAGAGTGAGCACTTGGCCCAGCAATAATACAATACATCATAAGCATATAAGTAAGCTTATATCAAAAAGGAAAAACCTTTAAAACCTCATTCGTATACAGAATGATATATTTATTTCTCTTTTCGTCAAAACATACCATATAGTACGACTACTGTATGAGGAACATCATTACTGATTACTGTCACATTATCAGTAACTCAGCACCTAGGCTTTTGTTACAATGTGCACCTCAACTCCGATTGGAGGGAAGGGAATGTACTGGAACACCCGATACACGGTGATCAGCCGTTGTATCGTAACTTTTCTTTTCTACTAGTAGAAGGACGACTTCCTGTTCGGTTATCACCCTGACCGCATATGGGCCATTGTACTAAGAGATCACTACCTCGGCGCCTATTTCGTCACCGGGCAAGCCTTAGCACTCAAGAGATCACTACCTCAGCGCCTATTTCGTCACCGGGCGAGCCTTGATAAATTTGGTACTACCCCGACACCTATTTCATTGCCGTGTAGGCCTTTCCGGTTCCCATGATGAAAAACATTAATGAAACGGACATCGGAATTTAATTCCATATTTCCCAAGTACGAATACTCGTCAAAACTTTGTAACCGTTTAGAACACCTTACTCCAGAGTAATTGAAAGGAGTAAGTCAAAGTGTGGGTCGACATTAGTCAACGAGACTACCGATGATTACTACGTATTTTGAAATCATGACCAGGGAGTTTATTGAAATTTCAGAGTTCAGCGAGTTTGAAATACTCTACTTGAATGGGGGAGCCATCCCCTAGTTATAAGTATTCTAGAGGAACAGTGGAAGTAAAACTCTGTCCTCGAATTCTTGAACTAGATTCCCAGTTTTCGATGAGTTGGAAAATACTAACCGCATTTAATTACCTTTAACTATCTTAAGATAATAGTTGGGAATCTCTATTTTAATACCTTTTCTGAAAATCAGAAATTTATATTTTTGTGTAAATAATAGAACCTTTAACCATATAATAAGGTTCTATGATTTTAAATCATATTTGGAATATTTAATAAATACCCAAATAATAAATACTAGCTTATATCCCGTGCGATGCACGGTCTTCTTTAATATTTTCCTATTTTTTATTTAGATTTTAGTTATTATATATAATTTGATAAAATTTTAATATATATATATTGGATTTATAAATCTAACAATATAATATTTAAATTTAATATATTATTGACGTAATCAATAGTAGTATTTTAGATATTAAAATATAAAATATTTTAAAATAACATATCTAATGATTCGTATTTTTTTACTCTTAAAAATCTAAAAAGGGACTCAAGTGCAAATATCAAAATATGTGCTTGTTCAATATACCGAGTTTATTTGAATATACTATTACTTTTATTTTAATTAATTATCTCGTTTAAATTGAATGTTAAAAAAATTATAATAAACATGAATTTCATAAGTTTAATATAATAATATTACCAATATATCTATCTTTTGCCCGTGTTATTTTTAATTTGAACATGAGTTATTTCAGTTAAAAAATATAAACAGGTAATATCCTTAAAATGACAATTAGTTACTTATTAACAATTATATAAAATTATATTAATTTTTTTATATATACGTCTGCATTACTTTTAGAAAATTAGTTGTTTAAGTTAGAAAATATAAAAGAAGTAATTTGTTTTAGCTGAAAAGAATAACTTGTTATTTATTAATATTTATATAAAACAATATTACCATTTTATATTTATTTTGCATGTATTATATTTAGAAGATAAGTTGTTTTAGTTAGAAAATATAAAACACATAATGTGTTTTAGCTGTCGGTTATAAATATATAATAATATTACCATTTTATATATATATTGCCCGTCTTATTTTTAGAAAATGATTTGTTTTAGTTAAATAGATATATGAAATAGGTAATATAATTTAGCTGAAAAAGGTAATTGGTTATCAATAACTTGGTTTCCATATACGTGTCCTATTTATAAGATGATCCATGGATGAGGCTAAGATTAGAGATCTACCTTGGATATTAGAAGAGGGTGATTTAGAGTCCAAGATCAAGATTTATGGTTGAGTGGAAGTTGGAGCAAAATTTTTAAGCTCTTGAAGATGAAGAAATAGCTGAATGTTGCTTCATGGAAATGGATGCATCTTGTTGTTTTGTTTTCTTTGATTTTCTTTTCCTTTTGTTTGTCTAATTAATCTTTAACACTTAGTAATTGATTTGTGTGGCTAATAAAAGGACTTGTCATCAATTACAAGGCTAATTTGAACTTGTGGTGGTGGTGAAAGTGGTGACAAGGTGGTGATTCATCACCTTGTCATCACTTTGTCATGCTTATGTCATTCCCTTGCATCATGCTTATGTCATCTTTTGCAGCCTCAATCCTTTTATATATTGCACTTGATGATCTCATATAATACTCCTCCTTTGGTTAGGGTTTAATCCATAATTTATTACGCTTTTGTTTCGCGATAGTTTCAAGTGGTTTTAAAGACGTTTCTCTGTACCAAAGCTAGGGTACTTCCTTTATCCTTCCATTACCTTTGTCTAATATATAATCTTAGGTTTCTCACCTTGGTTTAAGATATGATCATGTATTTCTCATTCCACATACTTTCTTAAAACGATCAAATCAATACATCCTTAACTGTCCAGTGAATAGTGATTTAAAACTCGAATGGGAATCTTCTGATTCTGATTGCGTTTGCATTCACTTATTCTCCTTATACATCAATAATATCACTTCGAAACATTCATTCCATGTCGTCTACATAGTGTGGTCTGAAAAACTTTTCATCAGCAAAATTACTATTCATCAGTGGAAATTTACTATTCATCAAGGTTTTAATTATTACAAAAATTTGGGATATTACAGTCTCCCCTACTTACAAGGATTCCATCCCGGAATCAGATCAAAATAGATGAGGGTACTTTTCTAGCATTGCGCTCTCTAGTTCCCAAGTGGATTCTTCAACATTATGATTTCTCCACAAAACTCTTACCAGCTTTATAACCTTATTCCTTAGCACTTGATCCTTGCGGTCAATGATTTCTACCGGTTGCTCTATATAGGACACGTCTGGTTGTATATCTACTTGTTCATATTCCACCATGTGTCTGGCATCCGGATTGTACTTCCTTAACATGGACATATGGAACACATTGTGAAATTTCTGCAGGTTTGGGGGCAAGGCTAGCTCGTAAGCTACTTCCCCGATACGTCTCAAGATCTCGAACGGTCCAATATATCTGGGGCTCAATTTCCCTTTCTTTCCGAATCTCATCAATCCTTTCCACGGAGATACTTTCAATAGCACAAGATCTCCCACTTTGTATTCCTTGTCCTTTCGGGCCAAGTCTGCATATTTCTTCTGTCTGTCTTGGGCTGCTACCAGCCGTCCTCTGATAAGGTCTATTGCATCCTTAGTCTGTTGGACCATTTCGGGTCCGAGCATTTTTCGCTCTCCAACTTCATCCCAGTACAAGGGTGATCGACATCTTCTTCCATACAAGGCTTCATACGGGGGCATCCCGATACTTGCATGAAAACTGTTGTTGTAGGAAAACTCTATCAGGGGTAGGTGATCATCCCAATTTCCTTTGAAATCTATGGCACAAACTCTCAACATATCCTCTAAGGTTTGGATAGTCCTTTCACTTTGCCCATCCGTTTGAGGATGGTAAGCGATACTCATGTTTAGCTTGGTTCCTACACATTCTTGAAAGCTTCTCCAAAATCTGGAGTTAAATCTAGGGTCTCTGTCTGACACAATGGAGACTGGAACTCCATGTCTCGCCACAATTTCTTTCATGTAAATATCCACTAGTCTATCGACAGTGTACCTTTCATTAATCGGAAGAAAGTGGGCTGACTTTGTCAACCGGTCTACTATTACCCAGATGGCGTCGTGATTAGCTTTGGTTCGTGGCAATCCTACTACGAAGTCCATGGCTATTTGTTCCCATTTCCATTCTGGAATCTCTAGGGGTCTTAAGAGTCCACCGGGTCTTTGGTGTTCTGCCTTTACTCTTTGGCAGGTCAAGCATTTGCCTACCCACTCTGTTACGTCCTTTTTCATGTTAGGCCGCCAATAATATTCCTTCAAATCCCTATACATCTTGGTACTTCCAGGGTGAATTGAATACCTTGAGCTATGACTCTCATGTAGAATCTCGTCTTTTAATTCCTGGTCATTAGGAATCCAAATCCGGTAAGTATACCTCATAACTCCCTTACCGTCTCTCTCAGTCCTTAATTCCTCTCCCGTCATTAGCTCTTTCCCTTCGCTCATCATGCGTTCTTGACTTAATTTGATCTTTTGTAACAAATCTGATTGTAGTGCGATTTCAAATAGTTTCTCCGTGCCATCTCCGGTTATTTTAACCTCCATCTCCATCTTTTCAAACTCTTGGATTAACTTCTCTGAGGAGGTTATCATTTTGAGTCTCTCCTTCCTACTAAGGGCATCGGCCACCACATTGGCCTTCCCTGGGTGGTAAAGAATCTCGCAATCATAATCCTTGATTAATTCTAACCATCTCCTTTGTCTCATGTTGAGCTCTTTCTGAGTGAAAATGTACTTAAGGCTCTTATGGTCTGTGTAGATCTCGCACCTTTCTCCATATAAGTAATGCCTCCAAATCTTTAAGGCGAAAACTATGGATGCTAGTTCCAAATCATGGGTAGGGTATCTACTCTCATATTCTTTTAACTGCCTAGAAGCATATGCAATCACCCTTTCGTGTTGCATAAGCACGCATCCTAACCCTTTGTGTGATGCGTCACTGTAGATCACAAAATTTCCTTTTCCATCTGGCAGTGCCAGTACAGGGGCAGTAACTAGCCTCCTTTTCAATTCCTGAAAACTCTTTTCACATTTCTCAGTCCACTCAAATTTCTCAGTCTTTCGGGTCAGTCGGGTCAGTGGGGCTGCTATCTTGGCAAAATCTTTCACAAATCTTCGATAATACCCGGCTAAGCCTATAAAACTTATCACCTCAGTCGGGGTGGTCGGTCTGTCCCAATTTGAAACGGCTTCTATCTTAGCAGGGTCAACTAGCACTCCATCACTGCTGACTACATGGCCTAGAAACTGTACTTCTCTCAGCCAAAATTCACACTTGGAAAACTTAGCATAAAGTCTTTCCTTTCTCAAAGTCTCTAACACTATTCTCAAGTGTTCTGCGTGTTCCTCCTCTGTCTTGGAGTAGACTAAAATATCATCAATAAAAACTATGACGCACTTGTCCAAGTATTGCTTAAAGACTCTATTCATTAGGTCCATGAAGGCTGATGGGGCATTCGTCAGCCCGAACGACATTACTAAGAACTCATAGTGTCCATACCTCGTGCGAAATGCAGTCTTGGGTATATCTTCAGGTTTTATCTTTAACTGGTGATATCCAGTCCTCAGGTCAATCTTGGAGAAGTAAACCACATCTTTCAACTGGTCAAACAAATCATCAATCCTTGGTAAAGGATATCGGTTCTTAATGGTCAACTTGTTTAGTTCTCGGTAGTCTATACACAATCTCAAACTACCATCCTTCTTTTTCACAAACAGCACTGGTGCACCCCATGGTGACACGCTGGGTCTTATCATTCCCTTATCTAGAAATTCCTGCAATTGGATAGCTAACTCTTTCATTTCTACCGGAGCTAACCTGTACGGGGCCTTTGAAACTAGCGCCGCCCCTGGAGCTAATTCGATAGCGAATTCTATCTCCCTATCAGGTGGTAATCCCGGAAGGTCTTCCGGAAATACGTCTTCAAATTCATTAACTATAGGGATATTTTGTAACTTAGGAATCTCTCGATTTGTATCTATCACATAGGCTAAGTAAGCCTCACACCCATGCCGCAACAACCTCTTGGTTTGGGCCATGGTTAAAAACTTACGGGTTTGTCGTTGTCCCTTGAACACGACATCCCGCCCTTCGGATGGTTTAATCCAAACTTTCTTTCATTCACAATCTATCTGAGCACCATTGCTCGACAAGCAATCCATTCCCAGAATAACATCAAATTCTCCTAATTTAAATGGAACCAAATCTACACGAAACTGTTGACCTTCTATTACTAGGCTACAGTCTATGTGTATTTCATCAACTTGAATTACTTCCCGATTTGCTATTTCTACCTCTAATACTTCTTTTAATGGTTCCGCCCTAAGTCTTAACTGACTCACGAAATCCCTCGAAATAAAAGACTTGGTAGCTCCCGAATCAAATAAAACTTTTGCATTGACGGTGTTGAGTAAAAGGGTACCTGCTATCACATTAGTGTCCCTTACGGCGTCTTTCACCGTCTTGTTGAAAGTTCTAGCAGTTGGGGGCTTGTTAGAGGCGGCTCCACTGATTCTCGAGCCGGCGGGGTTTGCCATAGGGCAGTCTCTTTTCACGTGTCCTAATTTTCCACATTGAAAACACTTCTGATCATTTCGGGGGCAAGCGATGAAGTAATGCCATGTTTTGTTGCACGTGAAGCAGGTTACCGACTTTAGGGCACATTCTCCCAGGTGTTTTCTTCCACAAGTCTTGCAGTCAGGTAGTGGGGGTCGAGGTTGATTAAAACGGGACACTCCAGTCTGTCTGCCACCCTGGCTTAGACTCTTATTCTCTGGTTTCCTGAATCCTGAATTCCTTAATGGCTGAGACCTGGTCCCTTCGAATGTCCTTACTGGAAAGCTCTTGTTCACCGAGCTTCCTCCTTGACTACCAAACTTCCTATTTTTCTCTTCTCTTCCTTTCTGACTTTGCTCACTACCTGCTTCCACTATGGTTGCCTTTTGCACTAACGACGCATAGTCCGTTAATTCCAACACTGCTACTCTATTCTGAATCCATTGTTTCAGCCCTTGCTGAAACCTTCTTGACCTCTTCAAGTCAGAATTGACAAAATCTGGCACAAACCTAGACAATTCAGTAAACTTGGCCTCATATTCTGCCACAGTCATGTTATCCTGTTTCAGTTCCAAAAACTTCCTTTCCATTTGTGCTTCCATGAACACATGGAAATTCTTTTCCAGAAATAAGGTAGTAAACCTTGCCCAGTTAACAACGGTATTTGTTTCTAGGTTTTTCTTTGATTCCCACCAGTAGTTAGCCTCCCCTTTCAGGAGGTAAGCAGCAAAGACGGTCTTTTGGGCTTCCTCAATACCTAGGATTTCAAAAGATTTTTCCATTTCCTTCAACCAAGCTCTTGCCTCAACAGGGTCAGTAGATCCCTGAAATTCCGAGGGTCCTAAAGACTTAAAGCCTTAAAAGCACTATGCCCCGCAGTATTGGGGCCTGGTGGTGGTGGCGGTGGGTGCTGGTTCAAATTCTGTCGGAGTAGGTGCATAAATTGGTCCATCGGGTTTCCACCGGGAACCTCTACATTCTGAGTACTCTCATACTCTTCCTCTTCGTAGTCCTGATCATCAAACTCATTGTAATCATCATCCTCTCCGCTTCCTTCATACTCACCTTCCTCACGGTTTTGTACTTCCACCTCGTGGAAGTCTGGGTTTTCTTCCTCATTATGATGGTCTTGCCTTTCATCTCCCTGGTTAACACTACCCTGAGCCGCAGCGTGCTCGGGTTCCCACACGTCGGGGTGGCATTTTCCTGATGTTTTTAAACAAAAACTTTTATTAAAACCATTTGTTTCTTTCAAAATATGTGATTGGATCAATTGAGTCCTTGGTGAAAATCTTGGAAATCATCATTTCTTACACAAAACTCTTTTATATGAAAATAATAATTTTTTTTTTTGGTCAAAATGGGGGTTGCACAGTTTATATGTCAAAACTAATAACTTGTAAAACAGTTGAAATAGCAGGGGATATCAAATTTAAGACTAAAAGCTTTAAAGAAACTGAAATGCACGAATATATACAAAAGTGACATAAAGTCACGAGATACTGAAACTAAGTTCCAACAAAAGCGAATACATCGCTGAAATACATCATCCGTACAACAGTCAAAAGCTAAGTACTACCAGTCAACCAGTCAACATCTGTTACGTCAATCTGATCAGCCTATCTCTAACTCAGAAAGGATACTACTATACATCGGAACCATCCCACCAAAAACTGGAACTACTAACGGCCATCTGAGTTTAGAGAACTAAGCTATCTGTCACCTATCAAGTCTCCCCATCCGAGCGGGTCAGGTTCCTGACACGCGCCATAGCATCTGTCCAAATCAACTCCGTGGCCAGTCGGGATACTAGTCCCTCCGCAGTAACAGGTAGGCACCTCATGCTAACTCGAGCTCGTACCTCAATGCGGGAAATCCCAAGTCTCATCTCCATAGGAGTCATAAACCTCATCCCGTCCTGATAATAACGACGGGTCTCTCTCTCCGCTGCCAACTGTCTCCTCAGCTCATCAGCTCTAGCCTCTGCCGCTGCCAAATCAGTGGTCAGCCGGCCAATCATCCAATCATGGATCACAGTAGGTACTCCAGTAGGTGAGGGAGGAGGTGTGTCTGGATCAGTCATAGCCCGGTCCTCCTCATATCCCTCAGGGGCAAGATCATAGTCATCGTCTGATGGTAACGGGCTCAATGGGGGCACAGGAGGGGTAAGGGCTCTCATAATAGGCAGAGGGCACATCCTGATGCCTCCTCGGCTAGCACTGTCCTCAAAAGTCTCATCATCATCCGTAGTAACTACATCTGGTACAATCTGATCCCCCTCAGTGGAATCATCATCATCAGTCGAATATCCATCAATGGAGGGAATAGGAGAAGTAGGAAAGTCAAAAACAGTCGTGGGGTCCTCTTCCGGATCCTCGTCCGGGTCTTCAGTATCCTCCTCGAGATCCTCCATGGGGTCGTCCACGGGGTCGTTCTCAGTCGCCAGCAGAGCCTCGTCGTGCTGGGTCTCAAAGTCATCAGCCTCCTCGGCCGCGAATACCTATACAAGTGAAAACTAGGTTACTATACTGTGTAATCAAAATTCCCTTGCGGGTTTTAACAGTCGGTGCTACATCCGGTAGCCCAACCATGAACTCGATGGGAGTTCTTCTTATTATTATAGTTGCATTTATTATTCCTAACGTCCTATCATTTCTGAGATTAATAACTATACGCTCTGATACCATTTCTGTAACACCCCCAGACCCGGGGTCGGAGATCTGGGTTGTCACGATCCCTTGTTCCGTACAAACACTTAATACTTGAACCATAAAACAATAAATCGACACACATGGTGACCCCACCATCAATACACTCACGCTAGTTATGTCTCAGAAACGAACTTACAATAACAGTAGTCATATGATCCACAAATTTAAGTTATTACAACCCAAAAGTAAAATACTTGCAACCTACTACCAGTGTGATTTCTATGTGAAACCATATGGTAGCGCAAAAGTTTGTTCTTGTTCATTAATATACATAAGTGATACTTATAATTAAACCGGAGCAACAAGAGTTACACTCCGAACCAACTCAGTACTTCTACCTGATCAACTGTAACAACCATGCTACGGGCGGCCTGTATGTCCCTGACGCGCTTCCGAGTGGTACGACGAATCCTGGCCATCTACTCTAGCTGTTGTGTTGTGATATATATGTATAGAAAGAAAAAGCAAGAGTGAGCACTTGGCCCAGCAATAATACAATACAACATAAGCATATAAGTAAGCTTATATCAAAAAGGAAAAACCTTTAAAACCTCATTCGTATACAGAATGATATATTTATTTCTCTTTTCGTCAAAACATACCATACAGTACGACTACTGTATGAGGAACATCATTACTGATTACTGTCACATTATCAGTAACTCAGCACCTAGGCTTTTGTTACAATGTGCAGCTCAACTCCGATTAGAGGGAAGGGAATGTACTGGAACACCCGATACACGGTGATCAGCCGTTGTATCGTAACTTTTCTTTTCTACTAGTAGAAGGACGACTTCCTGTTCGGTTATCACCCTGACCGCATATGGGCCTTTGTACTAAGAGATCACTACCTCGGTGCCTATTTCGTCACCGGGCAAGCCTTAGCACTCAAGAGATCACTACCTCGGCGCCTATTTCGTCACCGGCCAAGCCTTGATAAATTTGGGACTACCCCGGCACCTATTTCATTGCCGTGTAGGCCTTTCCAATTCCCATAATGAAAAACATTAATGAAACGGACATCGTAATTTAATTCCATATTTCCCAAGTACGAATACTCGTCAAAACTTTGTAACCGTTTAGAACACCTTACTCCAGAGTAATTGAAAGGAGTAAGTCAAAGTGTGGGTTGACATTAGTCAACGAGACTACTGATGATTACTACGTATTTTGAAATCATGACCAGGGAGTTTATTGAAATTTCAGAGTTCAGCGAGTTTGAAATACTCTACTTGAATGGGGGAGCCATCCCCTAGTTATAAGTATTTTAGAGGAACAGTGGAAGTAAAACTCTGTCCTCGAATTCTTGAACTAGATTCCCAGTTTTCGATGAGTTGGAAAATACTAACCGCATTTAATTACCTTTAACTATCTTAAGATAATAGTTGGGAATCTCTATTTTAATACCTTTTCTGAAAATCAGAAATTTATATTTTTGTGTAAATAATAGAACCTTTAACCATATAATAAGGTTCTATGATTTTAAATCATATTTGGAATATTTAATAAATACCCAAATAATAAATATTAAATTATTATTCAATATAACTACTTAAGTGAATATTCAAAATAATATTCACTTAATTAAATAATAATCAATTAATAAATATTGAATTATTATTCAATATAAACACTTAAGTGAATATTCAAAAATAATATTCACTTTAATTAAATAATATTCAATTAATACTTATTGAATTATTATTCAATATAAAACACTTAAGTGAATATTCAAATAATATTCAAATAATAAATATTGAATTATTATTCAATATAAAACACTTAAGTGAATATTCAAAATAATATTCACTTTAATTAAATAATATTCAAATAATATTTATTATAATATTATTTAAATATCTCACCTTAAATATCCCATAATATAGATATTGGAATATTTAATAAATCTTTAAAATATAACCGTCCCTGGAACCTTCCAGCTTTTGGTAGTAGTTTACAATAATTTGACTCACGGTCTAAGTTTTAAAACCATCGTACAAGTACTCTATACTTAGAGTCTTTAACCTTTAACCTTGGTTTATATCTAGTACTTTATCTAGCATATAAACCTTATACCTTATACAGGTTTTTACAAAGCGAAAACAGTTTTACGTTATTTCACAGCATTAAGCAGCATATATAGCAATACCACAACATATATCACAACAGCATCATTATATGGTATAGGGTTTGAAAACTTGCCTTGGGGTCTTGGTGGTGTGGTAGTGGGGGCTTGAGAGTGTGCGCGTCGATCTATAACAAGATGTACAATTACAGTCAGTCCCCTAGAACCATTTAAGGTGCTATAACTCAAGCACTACAGTTCTACCAATGAAAATTAAACGTCTCGCTCTTGGTCATCTATAACCTCGTGACATTCCGTAAACTTCTAAGTCAAAAGCTTGGGTGAAAACCATTCACAAATCCCAAGTTCTTTTACTTTACCATTTCCTTGTTTTAAACTATCCCCTTAAGGGTATTTCACTCGCGCAACCTTTGTTCTCGGATTTTTCTAAAATCACAAACTTATCGTTTTGAGACGAAACCTTCTAGGTTCCTTTCTAGACTATACATACTAGTATTCGTTTTAATATCTCAATCCAATTCCAATTTTAAAGGGCTTGATCCCTATCTCAAAGTTCATACAATGAACTATCTAGTTACGCGAAACCGCTTTCACTAAAACAGACGTTTCTCCTAAACCGTAAATCGAAACGACACGATTCTTTCGCTAAAAAAATCTAGGAAACAGAGCCTACATGCTCATGGTCAGAAACTTCATGTTTATGCCCTGTATTACAACCATGGTTTCTGTCTAAACTACCTAAGTAAAATCTGACATGGTAACGGCGCTTACGCGTACTTCCCGTGTTTTTAAACACTCAATCCAACTACAATTCAACCATCAACCAACCACCAATCAAACTCAAGCTAATACTACCATTTTTCTGTCCAAACAAGGTCATACTCTAATTCATAAGTTCATCCACAAATCAACCATTAAACATGCTTAAAATCATGCATACATGCTTCATTCTAACATAGTTCTAATCAATCACTTCTAACTACTAGATCAAAGCATAATCTTAAAAAAAGAAAGAAGTTTTATACCTTCCTTGGATCTTAACAAAGTCTATATATGGATGATATATCCTTCCTTGCTCCTTAACTATGCTAATCAAACCTAAAATCATCAAAACAAAACAAGATTCTATGAGATTACTATTCACATCACTATTCATCATCAACTTTGAATCCATTTTTGACCAAGCTATGATCCATGGATGAGGCTAAGATTAGAGATCTACCTTGGATATTGGAAGAGGGTGATTTAGAGTCCAAGATCAAGATTTATGGTTGAGTGGAAGTTGGAGCAAAAAGTTTAAGCTCTTGAAGATGAAGAAATAGCCGAATGTTACTTCATGGAAATGGATGCATCTTGTTGTTTTGTTTTCTTTGATTTTCTTTTCCTTTTGTTTGTCTAATTAATCTTTAACACTTAGTAATTGATTTGTGTGGCTAATAAAAGGACTTGTCATCAATGACAAGGCTAATTTGAACTTGTGGTAGTGGTGAAAGTGGTGACAAGGTGGTGATTCATCACCTTGTCATCACTTTGTCATGCTTATGTCATTCCCTTGCATCATGCTTATGTCATCCTTTGCATCCTCAATCCTTTCATATATTGCACTTGATGATCTCATATAATACTCCTCCTTTGGTTAGGGTTTAATCCATAATTTATTACGCTTTTGTTTCGCGATAGTTTCAAGTGGTGAGTCTTTGCGAGCTTTGGTACAAAAGTGGAGTTGGAATAACATGAAAAAAAATCAAATGACACCTCAAAAAAATTGACAAACAAGTATGAGAAGATACTAAAAACAATTACTTTTACTCAGAAAATATGACGGTATTAAACTGACTACTTCAATATTTCTGCTTTAACTAGTTCAATCAGTTGCAACCATGTTTGCAGAAGTTGCAAACATGGTTGCAACCATGGTTGCAAAAGTTGCAAACGTGGTTGCAACCATGGTTAGAACTTCTGCAAACATAAATGACTCGGTGTTTGAAGTTTATACTGTTGACAAGAAATCTATAGTTAATTTAACTGCCAAAAGTTGTACATGCAACAAGTAATTCTCAATATTGTTCCAATAAAATTTCATAAATACATGTTCTTCGTTTATATTTATACGATATATATTTTGTTATAAAACAGGTTTCAGATGGATCAACTTTCTTGTGCACATGCAATTTCTATTTTGTAGAAAGTAAATCATGATCCTTATGATTATTGTTCATCATATTACACAAAAGAAGCAATGATTGCTGCATATAGAATTGATATATCTGGTTGGCAAGAAAGACACATGGAAAGTGCTAGAAGCTATCAAAGAAAGGAAAATGTACCCGGAAAGGCAGAATCAGAATAGGAAGACCAAAAAAGAGAAGACGCAAATCTGCGTGGGAGACAAATATGCCAATTAAACAATTCAAATGCGGTCAATGCATACATAATAGAAGAACTTGTAGAAACCTGCCATCGAAATAAATAAATTAGTTATTTACAAATTATGTTGCAAATACTGTTGCAAAATACTGAATTGCTAAGTTGATTAAGTTTAAAGTTGTAATGGAACTGATATGACATGTGTTTCTAAGTTTTCAAGTTTTTTTTTATTTTGAGTAGAATTGCTCAGTTAATTAAGTTGCAAAAGGGTTTTGTATTTTTTTCAAGTTGAGAAAGTATTTTGTATATGTTAAAAATGTTGTTGCATAAGTTGCAAAATTGCTGCAACCATGTTGAAACCTTGTTTGCAACATTTGTAACCTTGTTTGCTACTTTTTGCAAACAAGGTTGCAACTGTTGTAAACAAGGTTGAATATGTTGCAAATAAGGTTGCAATTGTTGCAACTGATGGAGATAGTTGAATCTTACTATTAAAATGGGTGCCCCTGCGGGGCCTATTCCACATAAAAATCAAATTTTATTCATATTATCAGCTGAGGATCATAAATTATTGTACTCTGTATAAAATCATAAAATCTCAAAGCAACGAAACATTACCAAATATAGTTGCAAAACAAAGTTTCTATTAAAATTTGAACCATTAATTATCAAATTCCTCGAACTAAAAGTACTACATAGTTATGTTAGGAACATTGTTTATCATTATAGTTGCTAGCGTAGTGCGTCTTGTCAACTGAACCAACACATTGAAGACCGATGACAAGAGCAAATTCTTTGATCCCAAAACACATCTTCATTCCACCAACACCAATCCAAATCCAAAGAGGGTTGGGTTGATTTATTTGCCTAAACAGAAGATTGTGGATGAGTTGGTATTGTATCTTGAATGATGGTGGCCAGGTAAAATTTCCAAAGCAATCAGATTTTGTATTTTGTTTAAGTTGAAAAAGTATGTTATATAAGTTGCAAATGTTGTTGCATTAGTTGCAAAATTGCTGCAACTATTTTGCAACCTTGTATGCAACCTTTGCAACCATGATTGAAATTTTTGCAACCTTATCTGCAACTTTTGTAAACATGGTTGCAAATGTTGCAAACATGATTGCAAGCAACTGATAGAGATAACTAAATCTTGTTATTAAGATGGGTGCCCCTGCAGGGCCTATTCCACATAAATTCAATTTTTATTCATATTACCACATAAAATCTCAAAATAATGAACCATTACCAAACATTAATAATTACATAAAATCTCAAAACAACGAACTGTTACCAAACATAGTTGCAAACAAAGTTTCTATAAAACTTTGAACCATTAATTATCAAAATTCCTCAAACCAAAAGTACTACATAGTTATGTCAGCAACATTGTTTTTCTACTATTTAATGTCATAAAATAAAAAACACAACTCATTTCTTCACATCTCTCGCCTTTCTCTTTCTGTCATATGCCTTTGTTGATGGGACCTTTGTTTTTGGAGCCTTTGCAATGTTATCTGACTCACTCTCATATCGGTAAATTTGCTTTGACAATCCAAATGAATAAAATAAGAAGGCAAGCCTGCTTCTGTGAGCACCAATATCTGTAGGAATTTAAGGATGAGCGGAAGCGTGATATAACATTTATTCCGTAAAAACCATGTATCGCACATATAGAAAAATATATAAAATGAAAGAGCGGAGGAATCGTAACCATACCTTGAAAATCGAAGCTTTATAAAAATGGATTCTAGCAGTTGCTCCTCAGAGTGTGAAGCACTCTACCGGTATCCACCAAGAATAATCCTTCGATGAAGCTTTTTATAAAACTAAGCTTTTATAAAAATGGAGTTTTTCTTCTTTTGAGAGAGAGAGAGAGATGAAGAAGAAGAGGGTGGCAACTAGGTTTTTACAAAAACTCAAGTCCTTTAGAATGAACTATCTCATTCTATTTATAGGGCTCTCCTAGGGTTTTTAATATATCTTTATATATATATATATATATTAACCCCACACTTTATCTTATAAAATGCTTTAATAATAATTAAAACTATTTTAATCATTATTTCCTTTTCTAAACTATTTAGAAAATAACTTGCTCTCTCAAAATACCTTCATCAATAAATTAATCTTTTATGGTGTGACCCTGTAGGTTCAATATTAAGCCGGTAGTAGAAATAAATAATAATAAACTTTTATTTATTATTTATATGAATTCTAATAATTCATTAAATATAATTAACTGATTAATTATATTTATTCTACATCGTGAGTGATGCTTCTCAACATATCGCGACTATCCGGATAATACGAATTCACTGCTTAGAATACCAAGAACCTGTCAGTGACTAGTTTCAGTACAATCATTCCTTCTACCCTACAATATCCCGATTAAATATAAGGCATGGATCTCGTGTCAGGCCTTATCAAAATTAATCATATGATTTCTTATTCATAATGCTAAGTTCATATTAATGCAAATTAGAAACTCCTTTCTAATTTCATACACTCTGGCCAGAGATTCCAGAACTCGCATACTAAGAATAACATAGGATATTCTCTTCCTATACTAGAAGGGGTAGATCCTCTATTGACGTTAACTATCTCCATACACAAATCCCTATGCCCAGAATAGACCTAATGGATGTCCTTGAGACTAAGGACTAATCCAAAGCATAGTTCATTATATACAAGATAACTCTAACGATCTCAAGTCTAAGGACACTTGTACAACTATCACTCAGTGAATAACTATTGACACGTGAGTAAACTCCATTAGCTATTCAACTTATCGAGTCATGTTCAGTGAACTTATTCCCTAACAAGCACCTACATACTAGCTATAGTGTCACCACACAAATGCCTATGAGAACAGACATCCTCCTGACGGGAGCAAGCATAGTATGTACCAATCTTTGCGGATTCACCAACTTTCGATTAGTTATCCTATGATCAGGAACTGTTTAAGTCTAGAGTTATCATCTTCTAGATCTCACTATTATAATCTCATTATAATTCTAGAATCTTTACTCTAAACTATGGAACATCTTATTTAAAACACTTTAAATAGATAAGGCCCGTAATAAAAACAAAACAAGTCTTTTATTAACATTAATGAAATCAAATAAGAATACAAGAAAGTTCTTCCTAACTCATCATACATGATTGGATTTAGGACAAACACTTTCAATCTCCCACTTGAACTAAAGCCAATCACACTGGTATCTAATACCCATCTTCTCTTTATGACGATCAAAGTGAATCTGAGACAATGTCTTTGTGAGTGGGTCTACTACGTTGTTATGTGTGTCAACTCTCTCAATTTTGACATCTCCTCTTTCAATGATCTCCCTAATTAAATGAAAGCGCCGCAAAACATGTTTGGTATTTTTATGAGACCTAGGTTCCTTGGCTTGTGCTATTGTTGCGTTGTTGTCACAATACAACACAATAGGCTCCTCAATGCTATGAACAACTCCCAACTCAGAAACAAATTTCCTCATCCAAACGGCTTCTTTTGCAGCCTCACTTGCAGCTATATACTCTGCTTCCGCTGTGGAGTCAGCCGTTGTAGACTGTTTGGAACTCTTCCAACTAATCGCTCCACCATTCAGAGTAAACACGTACCCTGACATGGATGTGCTATCATCACTTTCTGATTGAAAACTAGAGTCGGTATAACCCTCTATTTTCAACTCAGATCCACCAAAAACAAGAAAAACATCCTTAGTCCTTCGTAAATACTTAAGGATGTTCTTCACTGCTTTCCAGTGGTCTTCACCTGGATTGGACTGATATCTGCTCGTCACACTAATTGAATGAGCAACATCAGGCCTAGTACATAACATCGCGTACATGATAGATCCTATTGCCGAAGCATAAGGAATCTTACTCATACGCTCCCTTTCTTCAGGTGTCTTAGGAGACATCTTCTTGGAAAGGGATACTCCATGGCTCATTGGTATGAGACCTCTCTTGGAGTTTTCCATGCTGAACCTTTTAAGCACTTTCTCGATGTATGTACCCTGGGTAAGACCTATCATTCTTCTAGATCTATCTCTATAGATCTTCATACCGAGAATGTAGGATGTTTCTCCCATGTCCTTCATAGTGAAGTTCTTTGATAGCCACACTTTGACTGATTGTAGCATCGGTATATCATTTCCTATCAAAAGTATGTCATCCACATACAACACAAGAAATGTTACCACGCTCCCTCTAACCTTCTTGTAGACACATGGTTCATCTATGTTTTTGATAAAATCAAACTCTTTGATTGTCTCATCAAAACGGATGTTCCATCTCCGAGAAGCTTGCCTTAATCCATATATGGTTCGTAGCAGCTTACACACTAGGTGTTCATTCCCTTTGGAAACAAAACCCTCTGGCTGTGTCATATACACTTCCTCTTCAAGTTTCCCATTGAGGAAGGCTATTTTCACGTCCATTTGCCAGATCTCATAGTCGTAGTAAGCAGCAATCGCAAGCAAAATCCGAATCGATTTTAACAGGGCTACAGGCAAAAAAGTTTCATCAAAGTCAATCCCTTGCCTTTGTCTGAATCCTTTTGCCACCAGCCTGGCCTTATAGGTCTCCACCTGGCCATCTGCTCCAATCTTTCTCTTGTATACCCATTTGCACCCAATAGGCTTCACATCCTTGGGTGCTTCAACCAAAGTCCATACTTGGTTGGTATACATAGAATCCATTTCGGATTTCATGGCACTCTGCCATTTCTCTGAGTCAATACTACTCATAGCCTCATTATAGGTCATAGGGTCGTCATCATCAATAATTGACAACTCATTGTCATTCTCAATGACAAGGCCATAATACCTCTCAGGTTGGCGAGACACTCTCTCTGACCTACGAATGGGCTGTTCCACAGAAGGTTGTTCAGTCTGAACAGGTGTTTCCTCTTGAACCGTGGTAGTTTGTGCTTCTTGAACTTCATTAAGTTCTATTTTGCTCCCACTGTTCCCTTCAAGGATAAACTGTTTTTCCAAGAAGTTAGCATGTCTGGAGACAAATACCCTATGATCGGTGTAAAAGTAATACCCTAAAGTCTCTTTAGGATATCCCACAAACTTACATTTAACGGAGTGAGATTCCAGCTTATCAGGGTCAACTTTCTTGACATAAGCTGGACATCCCCAAATCTTAACGTGTTTAAGACTCGGTTTCCTTTCTTTCCATATCTCATATGGAGTTTGAGGAACAGATTTGGAAGGCACCTTATTCAGTAAATATGTTGAGGTTTCCAATGCATAACCCCAAAGGAATACTGGAAGATCTGCATAGCTCATCATGGATCGAACCATGTCTAACAAAGTTCGATTTCTCCTTTCAGATACCCCATTCAACTGTGGAGTATATGGAGGAGTCCACTGAGAGACTATACCATTACTTTGAGATAATCTAGAAACTCACCATTCAAGTATTCACCACCTCGATCTGATCGAAGGGTTTTAATACTATGTTTGGTTTGTTTCTCCACTTCATTCTTGTATTCTTTGAACTTTTCAAAGGCTTCAGACTTGTGTTTCATCAAATACACATATCCGAATCTAGATCGATCATCTGTGAAAGTAATGAAGTATGAAAATCCACCCATGGCTTGCGTAGACATCGGTCCACATACATCTGTGTGTACCAAACCTAGCAAATTTGCAGCCCTATCTCCATGTCCACTAAATGGAGATTTGGTCATTTTACCCAATAGACAAGACTCGCATGTAGGATATGATTCAAAATCAAAGGGTTCAAGTAACCCTTCCTTATGCAATGTACGAAGTCTATTTTCACTAATATGACCAAGTCTGCAGTGCCACAAATAGGTGAGATTTTCATCATCCCTTTTCCTTTTATTAGTACGTTCAATTTGTAGTAAATTATGCTCTACGTCACATACATACAGACCATTATTTAAAATACCACTACCATAAAGAACATTATCTCTAAGAATTGAACATTCATTATTCTGAATAACAAACGAAAATCCAGCCAAGTCTAACATGGGAATAGAAATAATATTCCTCACAATCGAGGGAACAAAATAACAATTATTTAAAACAATAGTCTTGCCCGTAGGCATATGTAAATCAAATGATCCTACAGCTTCAGCAGCAACTCTTGCTCCATTTCCCATCCATAGAATCACCTCCTCTTTCTCAAGAGTCCTACTTCTCCTTAGTCCCTGCAACGAATTGCAAATGTGAGAACCACAGGCGGTATCTAATACCCAAGTAGAAATTTGATTTAATGACAAATTCACTTCAATCATGAACATACCTGAATCAGAAGCGGCAGTCTCACTACCCTTCTTCTTCTTCAATTCTGCAAGGTAAACCTTGCAGTTCCTCTTCCAGTGCCCCACCTTGTTACAGTGGAAGCAAACAGCTTTGCTTTTGGGGTCTTCAGCTTTTGGTGGAACAGGCCTTTTCTCACCTACTTTCTTCTTCTTGGGAGGGTTCTTCTTCCTTTTCTTAGGATTGGAACCTTCACCAATTAGAAGAACAGAACTCTTCTTAGAGGGAAAATTCGATTCCGCAGTCTTCAACATGTTGTGGAGTTCAGCCAGGCTGGCGTCCAACTTATTCATGTGAAAGTTCACAACAAACTGCGAAAACGAACCCGGAAGTGATTGCAAGACCAAGTCTTGACTCAGCTCCCCATCCATGTTGAAACCAAGTTGTCCAAGACATTCAATCAAATTGATCATCTTAAGTACATGGTCATTCACAGACGATCCCTCAGACATCCTACAGCGGAACAGCTCCTTCGATATATCATATCGAGCTGTCCTCCCTGCCACATCATACAACTCTTGTAGATGCGTTAGGATAGTGTGAGCATCCATATGCTCATGCTGCTTCTGTAGCTCAATGTTCATGGAAGCTAGCATGATACATTGAGCAACATTTGCATCATCTATCCACTTACGATACACAACATGTTCATCATTATGTGCATCGTCAGCAGGTTCAGAAGGCTTAGGTGAGTTAAGCACATATTCCAGCTTCTCAACCCTGAGAACAATTTTCAGGTTTCGAAGCCAGTCAGCAAAATTAGGACCAGTCAATTTGTGAGCATCCAGTATGCTCCGGAGTGATAGTGCAGAAGACATAATGTATATAGTAAATCTGTAAATGATAAACACATAACAACACTTAGCAAATATTCAATTTTATTTTAAAACACTATATGAATCGGGTCTTTATTCATAAGTGGCTCCCACTAGTTTACCTAATTTATACAACCCCTAAGTGAAAAATTAAGCATTCATAATGCTAGTGGGAATAGGGATCCTACATTCCATCACACAACCTCGGCTGTGGCACGAAACGCCATGTGATGTTCAGTAGGCAGACAACTCTTGTCAATTACATCTCATGTTATTCCCTAATAAAACTTTAGCCTCTTGAATAATTGAGTCACGGCTGTAGCACGACAAACTCAATATTCTAAGTCAAGTCTAACCCAACATTTCATACAATTGAATCAGTCTCCAACAGCCCACGGCTGTAGCACGTAACGACCATTAGATTCTAATTCACTGTACACATCTCTATGTAATAGACAAGTATTTCTTATTTCGAAATCAAAGCCCTCGGCTGTATCACGAAACGATAATGATTCAAAAATAAGAACTACTTTCTACCATGTTGGAAGGCTATGACTGACACAAGCCCGTTGTGTCATTGGCCAATTACTACTTGATATTATTTAATTTTAGAGGGATTATATTATGTTACAACCATAATCATATTACTAGAAGATTCTCTTTTTCTTGAACAAAATACAATTATGATATTTAAATGAAAAATTCCCAGTGTGTTGGAGGGGTCACAACGGTCCCGCTTAAAACCCAACGGCCTAGACAGAAATTTTCATTTTCAACATCAAAAGAGTATTTCACTCTATGTTTCATAAATATAAGAATCTCATGGTTGTACTCATAATATTATTGTTAAGGCAAGAAACGATTCATATTCTAGATTTTCTAGAGCACGCCTTATATTGATTTAAGTTCACCTAAATCTATCATCGCATGGTAAATATAGGCATATATCTCATATATAAAAATAAATAAACAAGTAAGCATGCAAGTAATATCATGTCATACAATGATATAATGATGTATGGATTTATTATAGTATTTAAAAGCAATTAAAACAATTAATACATGCTTTAAAACACATCCGGGAATATAAACAGTTCCAAACTTTTATATAAAAAATATTTGACCACTCCATTAGATCCGTCTCGGAAAAACGAATCCAACGGTATATTGCACGCCCAAAACGGAGTTACCAAACTCCCAAAAAATCAAATTTAATGTGGACAGAGGGGCTGTAACGCATGACGCTCATGCGTTACAACAATTAAAAGCTATTAAATGTGTAACGCATGACGCTCACGCGTTACAGGCCCTGTAACACATTCCCGGCATGCGTTACAGGCCCTTCCCAGCAGTTTTTTTTTTTTTTTAATTTAATGCTAAGTAAGTTACAACAATTCTATCCTGTTTTATTTAATGCTTGTAACTCCTTTAGCATTAAAACACTAACTTGGAATTTATAACTCTTAAAAAAAAAAAAACTCCTCTAGCCATTAATGCCCTTTATTGTTATTATTATTTTATTTTAATATTAATGAATTAATTAACAATTAATTAATAAATTAATAAAAAAATCAAAATAATATGATTTCTTGAATAAGGCAGTAGAAAAAATTACCAGGTGGATATAGGGTCCTTTTGCAATCTTAATTTCATATTATTCACATGTATGATTATTTTATGAATTTTAATTAAAATAATTTTAAAAAATTCATAACAAATAATATACACATCACAAAATTATGAAACAAATACCTAGATCATCTACAACACTTGTAGAACCCAGATCAGTAGTCAAAATCCAATACAAAAATTATTTCGAATTAATTCATAATTAAATCTAAATAAACTTGCAAAAATCATAATAAATCCATACATGCATAAAAAAAATCTGAAATTTTTTATATGAATCTCTATATGCATAACCTGGCTCTGATGCCATTGTAGGAATTTACGGATGAGCGGAAGCGTGATATAACATTTATTCCGTAAAAAGCATGTATCGCACATATAGAAAAATATATAAAATGAAAGAGCGGAGGAATCGTAACCATACCTTGAAAATCGAAGCTTTATAAAAATGGATTCTAGCAGTTGCTCCTCAGAGTGTGAAGCACTCTACCGGTATCCACCAAGAATAATCCTTCGATGAAGCTTTTTATAAAACTAAGCTTTTATAAAAATGGAGTTTTTCTTCTTTTGAGAGAGAGAGAGAGATGAAGAAGAAGAGGGTGGCAACTAGGTTTTTACAAAAACTCAAGTCCTTTAGAATGAACTATCGCATTCTATTTATAGGGCTCTCCTAGGGTTTTTAATATATCTTTATATATATATATATTAACCCCACACTTTATCTTATAAAATGCTTTAATAATAATTAAAACTATTTTAATCATTATTTCCTTTTCTAAACTATTTAGAAAATAACTTGCTCTCTCAAAATACCTTCATCAATAAATTAATCTTTTATGGTGTGACCCTGTAGGTTCAATATTAAGCCGGTAGTAGAAATAAATAATAATAAACTTTTATTTATTATTTATATGAATTCTAATAATTCATTAAATATAATTAACTGATTAATTATATTTATTCTACATCGTGAGTGATGCTTCTCAACATATCGCGACTATCCGGATAATACGAATTCACTGCTTAGAATACCAAGAACCTGTCAGTGACTAGTTTCAGTACAATCATTCCTTCTACCCTACAATATCCCGATTAAATATAAGGCATGGATCTCGTGTCAGGCCTTATCAAAATTAATCATATGATTTCTTATTCATAATGCTAAGTTCATATTAATGCAAATTAGAAACTCCTTTCTAATTTCATACACTCTGGCCAGAGATTCCAGAACTCGCATACTAAGAATAACATAGGATATTCTCTTCCTATACTGGAAGGGGTAGATCCTCTATTGACGTTAACTATCTCCATACACAAATCCCTATGCCCAGAATAGACCTAATGGATGTCCTTGAGACTAAGGACTAATCCAAAGCATAGTTCATTATATACAAGATAACTCTAACGATCTCAAGTCTAAGGACACTTGTACAACTATCACTCAGTGAATAACTATTGACACGTGAGTAAACTCCATTAGCTATTCAACTTATCGAGTCATGTTCAGTGAACTTATTCCCTAACAAGCACCTACATACTAGCTATAGTGTCACCACACAAATGCCTATGAGAACAGACATCCTCCTGACGGGAGCAAGCATAGTATGTACCAATCTTTGAGGATTCACCAACTTCCGATTAGTTATCCTATGATCAGGAACTGTTTAAGTCTAGATTTATCATCTTCTAGATCTCACTATTATAATCTCATTATAATTCTAGAATCTTTACTCTAAACTATGGAACATCTTATTTAAAACACTTTAAATAGATAAGGCCCGTAATAAAAACAAAACAAGTCTTTTATTAACATTAATGAAATCAAATAAGAATACAAGAAAGTTCTTCCTAACTCATCATACATGATTGGATTTAGGACAAACACTTTCAATATCTAGTTCACCTTGCGGAAAATGCGGCATAGTAGCATAATACTCCGCATATGACGACATGTACATCCCACTGTCACCTTGCTTTCTTTGTGGACAACGATCCCAATTACCAACATTGGCTGCAACTTGATTCAAATGCGGCCAAGGGTCCAAAGTGCTTCCATTCTGAAGTAAGTGGAACAGAGATTATTACAAATAAGTAGTTAATGGAACAAATCACAAATAATTAGAACCGATCTCAACTTTAATGTTTAAATAATGTAAATCACATAATGTAAGGGTTGCAACTTCTGCAACCATGGTTTGCAAAGGAAACAAGGTTGCAATAGTTGCAAACAAGGTTGCAAAAGTTGCAACTGGTAGAAATAGTTGAAGCTGGCTATTAAGATGGGTGCCCCTATGGGGCCTGTTCCACACAAACCAAAATGAATAAATAGACAAAAAAAGACCTCAACTAGTGAATAATACATGTGTGAATAATATATGGAATTCCTTTAATACATGTACTTGTTTATCGACAATGGCACGCAACTTAGAGAACTTCATATCAAAGTGCGACCACATCTCAAATATGGTCTTCTTTAAACCATCTACCTTAGAATTCAATAAGGTAATCTTATTTTCCATTTCCAGTTGTGACGTACGAGATTCAGGCTGATCAAAAGATGCAGAAGCACCCCTAAGTGACGGGGGAGGACGACCAACATTATTAGCATCAGTATCAACGTCTAATGCAACTACACAAATAATATATACCTCTGATGTAGTCAATGACAACGTCTGATACGTTTCTTCGAACTTGCAAGCATATTCACCGAACCATTTCAGCATACGGGGGATACAACTAACAACTTTCATATCACAGTATCTCTCATTTAGGTACGGACAACACTCATAAAACCAAAGTTAAAACGCATACAATAAACCAACAAGCCTATAATAGTTGTCTTGGATGTTGTTCTCGCGGCATATTTCAATGATTCTAAAGTGCACGTAAACACTTCCTTACCCCAGGGAAACATATCAAAATCTCCTCTATCTATCATGTTCAGATCACCTTTAGGGACATGAGAATCATAAGTCGAGCTAATAAGAAATTTTACAAGAAATACAGTTTTTCAAGCTTGTTAGGAATATGTTGTTCTTGATGATAAACATAAAACACTTAGTAGAATTTGTGTAAAGTCATTTTGTAGCTGTCAACGAAATGGCATGCTTTGCAGCGTTTCGTTGACAGGAAGCTCATCAACGAAATGAGTGATGTAGCAATTGCACTGTACAATACTTCTAGTTTGATATGCATTTCATTGTAGATATTGGATAGGTTTTCTAAGTCATGTTGACTAAGTACTAGATAGGCAAAATAGGTTGGTTAATTGTAAATATATTATGCCTTGTAATTTTGCCTAAGGGAAGACATGTCAACGGTATGAAGATTACTCTGTCAACGGTATGGAGTTTACTCATCAACGAAACAAAGTTTACTCATCAACGAAATGAAGTTTACTCATCAACGAAATGAAGAATGAAGCTATCAACGAAACATATCTCCCTGCTATCAACGAATCACTATTACTTTTTGAATAGTTGACAAAGTGATAGTGACAGTTTACTGAACAGATCTAAAGGAGATATGGAAGTGTACTGTGCATTGGAAGCCATCAAAATGGTCACTGGAAATAAGGAAACATTCCAATTTCCAAGAAGGCTCTTGGGAGTGATCATAATAAGCGTGAATACAAAAGTAAAGATCTCCAAGGACCACTGGACAAAAGGAATGAAAAGCAAGCTACTGATGGTTATTACTAGTGTACGTTAGTGTAGCCAGAAATAGTATTGTAAACTTGGGAATGTATATAACCAAGTGTAGCAGTTAAGATAAAGAGGAGAAGAAAAACAAAGAGATTGTATTAGCTATCTTTGAGAGCATTTTCTTCTCTACATTCTTGTAACTGAGCAGCTGTGTACTTTTGTATCACAGATTATTTCCGCAATAAAAATCACTTCAGTTGGATCATCAAACAATCCAACTGAAATTATTTATGTGCTTGTGATTTTTACATTAAGTTCAGTTTTTATTTGTAAGTTGTTTTTAAGTTTAAGAAATATCAAGAATTGTATTCAACCCCCCCCCCCCCCTTCTACAATTCTATTAGGTCATTTGGGATTAACAATTGGTATCAGAGCAAGCTTCTAACATACAAGAAGTTTAAAGATCAAGACCAAAACAGTAACCATGGTGAAGAAGGATGCAGGTGTAAAGATACCAGTTCTTGATAAGGACAATAACTTTCACTGGAAAGTAAAGATGCATTTACATCTCATGTCTATGGATGAGAGATATGTAGACTGCATTGAGAAAGGTTCACACGTTCCCATGAAGTTTGCATCTAGAGTTGGACTGCCAGATGATGCTCCTGATGTAGAGATTCCAAAACCTGTCTCATAATGGACTATTGAAGATGTTGCAGAAATCCATAAAGATAAAAGAACCATGAACATTCTGTTTAATGGTTTGGAGCAAGAGATGTTTGACAATGTCATAAACTGTACAACCTCCAAAGAAGTATGGGACACTGTCAGAACTCTCTGTGAAGGTACTGAGCAAGTTAGGGAAAACAAAATGCAGCTCCATATACAACAATATGAGCATTTTCATTTTAAAGCTGGTGAAACCCTAAATGACACGTTTAGTAGGTTTCAAAAGCTTTTGAATGGATTAAAGTTGTATGGGAGGATCTATCAAACCAAGGATTCAAACCTTAAATTTCTTAGAGCTCTTCCAAAAGAATGGAAGCCTATGACTGTTTCTCTCATAAACACTCAAGAGTACAAAGACTACACTCTTGAAAGGCTTTATGGAACCTTGAAGACATATGAGTTGGAAATGGAGCAAGATGAAGAAATTGAAAAGGTACAAAAGAAGGGTGGATCTATTGCATTGATTGCATCTGTGAACCAACTGGAAGATGACAATGAAGAAGCTGCAAAGGCCACAACTAGTCGAGCTAGTTGTAGGAGTGATGTTAGCAAGGGTAAAGGCAAGATGACAAAAGAAGAAGAATCAGAACCAGCCAACTTGGATGACTTAGATGAGATTGATGAACACATTGCTTTTCTGTCAAGAAAATTCTCTAAGTTCAAGTTTAAGAGAAACTCAGAAGCAAGGCCACCAAGAAGAGACTTTCAACCCAGCAAAACTAACTGGATTGAAAAGTCTAAGTCTAAATGTTTCAATTGTGGAATGCTTGGCCACTTTGTTGGAGACTGCAGAAAGCCCAAAGTTGAGAAGGGCAACAGGAAATTTGAGCCTGTTGATTATAAAAAGAAATACTTTGAACTTCTCAAGCAAAAAGAAAAGGCTTTCATGTCTCAGGAGTATGATTGGGCTGGTAATGGTGAAGATTCTGATGATGATGTTGAGTATGTCAACTTGGCTCTTATGGCTAACAATCATGAGCAGGAAGCAAGCTCCTCAAGCAACCAGGTAACAATTACTAATCTTTCTGAGCTTTCTAAAGAGGAATGCGATAGTGCAGTAAATGAAATGTCTACTGTACTATATAATTTGCGTGTTACTCTTAAATCACTTACCAAAGAGAATTCAAGAATAAAAGAGACTAATCTGCTATTAAGTGATAGGAATGCAATGTTAGAAGCACAGCTCATTGAATTTGAGAAAATGAGGTGTGTTAGTAGGGATGCTAAGAAGGAACTTGAGAACGTGTTAGAAAGGGAATACATTCTTAAAACACAACTTGAAATAGAACAAAGTGTGATTGCAAAATGGAAAGATGCCAGGAATGTTGCTAACAACATCATTAATGTTCAAGGTATGGAATCTTTCTGTGAACAATCATGGATAAAGAACAAAGAGAAGCTAGGGTATGTTGGTGAAACCTTAGAATCAGAAACAGAGTCAACAAACAACAATGATCATTTGATGAAGGTTGATATGTCAACGGAATGCAATGTTTCGTTGACAGATGAACCATCAACCGATCAGGCTGTTTTGTTGACAGAGAAAAGAAAAGATGAACTCACTAGACTTAATAACAAGTATGGTCCTGTCACCAAGAACTTTGTTCATGGTGAGTCTAGTAAATCAAAGAAAGTTGAGAAGCTTATTGAGAGAGCTAATGTAGGTCACTTGTCTAACAAGCATTTGAAGGACAAGTTAGAGAAAGTTCAAGTTGAGGCTAAGGGAAATAAAAAGAATAACAGAAATGGAAAAGTAGGGATTAACAAACACAACAATTACACACCTGATAAATATGCTCCTAGAAAGACATGTGTCAATTGTGGAAGTGTTAGTCATCTATCTACTAACTGCAAATCTGTTAAGAAGACTGCTAATGTGAAAATGCCCAAGTCTGCAATGAAAAGTTCTATGCCTACAATGCCTGTTATGCCTAACATGTTTGCTCCATATGCACAATTTCAAAATCCATATGCAAGCATGTCATTTGTGCCTAATCCATACATGAATATGTTTAATGTGCCACAAATGCCATGGAATGTGAATAACATGTTAGTTCCTCCAACTATGCATGTTGTGAATGAAAATGTGAGCAACCCTCAGAAATCAACACCAAAGGTAAAGATTGATTTAAGTAAATCTGAGCCCAAGGTGAAAAATGATATAAAAGGAAAAGCAAAGGCTAACAAAACAGAACCCAAGGTAACTTGGGTACCAAAATCAACTTGATTTGATTTTATTGTGTGCAGGGAGACAAAAGGAATCTTTGGTACTTGGATAGTGGTTGTTCAAGACACATGACTGGTGATTCTACCCTGCTCACAGAGTTTCAGGAAAGAGCTGGCCCTTGTATTGCTTTTGGAGATGACAGCAAAGGCTACACTAAGGGATATGGCTTGATTTCAAAAGAGAATGTCATCATAGATGAGGTTGCATTGGTGGATGGTCTTAAGCACAATTTGCTTAGTATCAGCCAACTTTGTGACAAAGGATTTTTAGTTACTTTTTCTAGAGAAGCCTGTGTTGTTTCTAAAGGAGGAAACAACAATGTGGTAATGACAGGATTCAGAAGAGGGAATGTGTACATTGCTGACTTTAGTAGCACAAGTCCAGACACCATCACTTGTCTCTTTAGCAAGGCAAGCAAGGATGAAAGTTGGCTATGGCACAAGAAATTGTCTCATTTGAATTTTAAAGTTATGAATGATTTGGTGAGGAAAGATCTTGCTAGAGGAATTCCACAGGTGGAGTTTTCCAAGGATGGTTTGTGTGATGCCTGTCAAAGAAGGCATCATTCAAAAGCAAGACAGAGTCATCAATTGTCCATCAGCTTGAGTTGCTTCATATGGATCTGTTTGGCCCTGTGAATGTCATGTCTATTTCAAAGAAGAAATATTGTCTTGTGATTGTTGATGATTTTTCTAGATTTACATGGACCTTCTTTTTGCACTCCAAAGATGAGGCAAGTGAAATCATTATCAATCACATCAAGATGGTAAACAATCATCCTGACTTGAAAGTAAGAAGGATTAGGAGTGACAATAGGACATAATTCAAGAATTCATGCATGAAGGTGTTCTGTGAAGAAAATGGTATTTTGCATGAGTTTTCAGCAGCAAGGACACCACAGCAAAATGGTGTAGTTGAAAGGAAAAACATAACACTTATTGAAGCTGCAAGGATAATGCTAGATGAATCAAAGTTACCAACTTATTTTTGGGCTGAGGCAGTTAACACAGCTTGCTTCACTCAAAATATTTCTTTGATTAATCAGGCCAAGGGAATGACCCCTTATCAATTACTCAAAAGAAAGAAGCCACTATTGGATTTTCTTCATGTCTTTGGATGCAAGTGCTTTGTTCTGAGAAATCAAGCTGAGCATTTGGGGAAATTTGAAGCAAAGGCAGATGAAGCAATATTTGTGGGATATGCAGCAGGGAAAGCTTACAGAGTCTATAATCTCAGAACCAACATTGTTATGGAATCTGTACATGTTGTTTTTGATGATCTCAAAATTCAAGGTCTCTATGATGAAGGTTTCCATGAAAGTCTTTCTTTTGAGAATGAGGAAGGAGATCAAGTGAATCATGTTAAGGCTACTAAGAAACAACCTAAAGTTGTTGTATCTAGCACAGATGAAAGCAGCAGTGAAGATGAAATTGATGCATTAAGATTGAAAAGAATAGTTGCTAGCAGACCAAATGATCATTTCGTTGACAATCATGATGGTGGATTCGTTGACAGTCAAAATGAGCGTTTTGTTGACAGCCAAAATGGTCATACCGTTGACAGTCATAGAAATGCTTCTAGAAGTGATCAATTAGGAACAACAAACTCAGTGGGAGTTTCTCAAGGACAAACATCCAATCAAGGCAATCATGATCATGAAGCTACCTCGTCAAGAGCAAATCTACCTCCCTCAAGGAAATGGACTAAAGATCATCCCTTTGAACTTATTATAGGTGATGTTACTTCAAAAGTCCAAACTAGAAGAGCAACTCAAGAGGAATGTCTATATAGCAGCTTTCTGTCTCAAGATGAGCCAAAGAAAGTTGAGGATGCACTTCTAGATCCAGATTGGGTTTTAGCCATGCAAGAGGAGCTAAACCAATTTGAGAGGAACAATGTTTGGAAGTTGGTGCCCAAGCCTAAGGACAGGAGTGTCATAGGCACAAAATGGGTGTTCAGAAACAAGATGGATGAAAATGGCATAGTCACAAGGAACAAAGCTAGATTGGTTGCAAAAGGCTATTCACAGGAAGAAGGAATTGATTTTGATGAAACATTTGCTCCTGTTGCAAGACTAGAAGAAATAAGGATTTTCCTAGCCTATGCAGCCCATGCCAATTTCAAAGTCTATCAAATGGATGTGAAGAGTGCTTTTCTGAATGGGGAATTGGAAGAGGAGGTGTATATAAGTCAACCTCCTGGTTTTGAAGATGATGATTTTCCAGAATATGTATACTTCCTCCTCAAAGCACTCTATGGTTTGAAACAAGCACCTAGAGCCTGGTATGACACACTTTCACAGTTCCTCCTTGAGAATCACTTCACTAGAGTTACTGTAGATAAAACTCTTTTTCACAGGATTGTGAATGGCTCTACTATACTTGTTCAAATTTATGTAGATGACATAATCTTTGGGTCTACAGATGTGAAACTTTGTCAAAAGTTTGCCAAGCTTATTCAAAGTAAATATGAAATGAGCATGATGGGAGAATTAACTTACTTTCTTGGTCTTCAAGTGAAGCAAGTTAATGAAGGCATTTTCATTAGTCAAACAAAATATATTCATGATTTATTAAAGAAATTTAACTTAATGGAATGCTCTCCTGCCAAAACTCCCATGCCTACTGCCACCAAACTTGAATTGAATACTAAGGAAAAATCTGTGGACATTTCAAGTTACAGAGGCATGGTAGGCTCACTTCTATATTTAACAGCTAGTAGACCTGATATTATGTTTGCTACATGTCTATGTGCTAGATTTCAGGCTGATCCTAGGGAATCCCATTTAGTTGCTATTAAAAGGATTTTCAGATATCTCAAAGGAACACCAAACCTTGGCATTTGGTATCCTAGAGAATCTGGCTTTGAACTAATTGGTTATTCAGATGCAGATTTTGCAGGATATAAAATTGACAGGAAAAGCACAACTGGCACCTGTCAATTCTTAGGAAACAAGCTTGTGTCATGGTTCAGCAAGAAACAAAACTCAGTTTCCACCTCCACAGCTGAGGCTGAGTATATTGCAGCTGGAAGTTGTTGTGCACAGATTTTATGGATGAAAAAACAACTACTTGATTATGGATTAAGAGTTGAGAAAATTCCTATTTTCTGTGACAACACTAGTGCCATTGCCATTACTGAGAATCCAGTGCAGCATTCAAGGACCAAGCACATTGACATCAAGTACCATTTCATTAGAGAACATGTTATGAATGGTACTGTGGAGTTACATTTTGTTCCAAGTGAACAACAACTTGCAGACATCTTTACCAAGCCACTTGATGAATCAACATTCTCAAGATTAGTAAGTGAGCTAGGTATGCTAAATTTCTCTTAATTATTTTTGAGATATTTGCAAGTTACAATGTAGCCAGAAATTTGCTATGTTTTTCTGTGAATTAATTTTCTCAGGAAAAAGTGCAATTTTGTCTAATTTAAAATTACTATGTCAACGAAACGCACCATTTCGTTGACAGTCCTAGCATTTTTCTGGGTGTTTCGTTGATAGCTCTTTTATATCAACGAAACGCAGCTTTATCAACGAAATAGACGGGACTTTAACCGCCCAATCCTGATTCATTGATTTAGCGCAGTTAATCTGAACCGTTGAAATTTGACACGTCTTTTACCACGATCTATGCATACACCCCTGTAAGTATAAATCATGGTAATACTTTAAAAGTAACGGTTATATTTTTTAGCCAATCCAGTAATTTACATTGATTATTGGACTTAATTTCTGAGAATTTTTGGGGGAGTATTTAAGAAATTCTATTTTCTTTAATTCCTTTTTACCTGTTCTCAAAAATTCCAAAGGCTTTTCTCTCTTCTTCTCTCTAACAAGAAATTCAGTTCGAAGCTTTTCCTCACTCAACAATGGCACCCATAGTCAAGCTCATGTCTGCTAGAGGGTTTATCTATGAGAAAAACAACTCCATCCCCTTTGTTGTCAAAGAAAGCCCGAACAGCCTATTTTTCAAGATGATGGACTTCATGAAGAATTGCAAGTTGAGCTATGCAATGTTTCACTCTACACCACTCTACAATGAGATAATCGAGGAGATTTGGACCTCATGTGAGTATAGTGGGACAAATTGCACCTTGCAATTCACCATCCAAGGTAATGAGTATATAGTTAATTCTGATGTATTGCAAGCATGTCTACATATTCCTGAAAATAACTGTAATGCTTTGCCTACATTCACTGAAATGGTTAACATGCTAAATTCCATAAACTACTCATTGCCTACTGATAATTTGGGTAAGATAATTATGAGAGGTTTGGTTAGAGAATACAGTTACTTAGCTGATGCACTCATTAAAGTCTTTTCTGGAAAGATTAGTAATTTTGATGCATTAACTAATTCTATGTGGATTCTCTTAACCATGCTTCTAACTGATAGATATTATAACTTTAGCACCCAACTTATGTATGAAATTGGTGCTAAGTTGGGTGATAAGGCAAATAGGAAAAAGAATATCTATTATGCTAGGTTTCTGATGATGTTGGCTAACCATGTTAGTCCAGCACCATTAGTTATCTCTAACCCTGTTTCCATGTTTGAGTGTTTTGTGCAAGAGAAGAGGGTTTTGACAGATATCCTGAGACTTAACCACAATGGTGATGTCCCAGTAGTGTATCTGCCCATCATTGAGGTAATTTCTTCTAACCCTGTTAGTGTGGTTGCTACCTCTATTGTTACACCTTCCAATGTTGCTATGGAGTCTGTAGCTGTGTCCCAACAGGCTCCTGCCCAAGCAGCAAAACCTAAATCTAAGAAATCCTCCAAGCCAACCTCAGGTGCTTCTCAAAAGGCACATGTTGCAAAAACTACTTCACAACCCAAGGGGAGTGATTCTGGAGTTGTGAGAGGTGAGGGAAGGGGTGAACATCAAAGAAACCCCAAGAATAAGGAAGGAAAGGATAGTGTGTCCCAACCAAGCCCCATTGTATCTTCCCAACAAGGCACAATGAGTAAAATGGATTTAAACACAAGTCTAGTTGCATCATCCCAAAAGGATGTGATTATTGAAACAAGCTCTCCTCCAAGAGCACACTCCAAGAGGGTAAGGGACACTTCAAGCCCACAGTCTACATTTTCCCAATACCAAAGGAGAGTGAAGCAAAAATCCAAGGGTACACAGGGTGCACACACTCTGGAAGCAACACTTCCAGTTTCACAAATTCGATTTGATGTAACCCCTATTATTACTCTGGGGTTACAGTCCCATTCTCTAAACATCAACCTTGAACTATCTCCATCAAATTCACCAACTCAGTCTTTAGATGTGGACATGATCCATTCATCTATTCCTGATTCTCCAACTCTTATCTTGGAGAAGCCCCACTCTGAAGCTAGTGGTCATCACTTGTTAAGTGATTTGTTGGGCCATCAACCAATTTTTTCTGAAGTTACAAGAGGATCTGTGGACCAATCTCTAAAATCAATCACCACAGATTCTACTGTAATTTCACTTTCTCAAAGTGTTGTATTGACTTCATCAACGAAACAGCCTCTTTCGTTGACAAGTGTTTCTCCATCAACGGTATCCATACCGTTGACAGTTCAAACTACCATTCCGTTGATAGGTCATTCTACACCCATTATTGAAGATCAAGTTGTTTCCACAACTAGTGTAGATGACCTGGTGGTAGTTGAGACACTTTTAGGTTTGAGAGGGAGTGAAACTGAGAGGCTGGCTTGCAGCCAAGCAAAAGGAGAGAATGAGAGTGAGAGGCTGGCTATTTCTTCCAGCCAGGCAAAAGTAGAGATTAAGGGTACCACCTTAGAAGGTGAAGGAGAGGGTGTGAGAGGTGTGAGCCCTGGGGAGCCCATGATGCAAGAAAAGAGTGGAGAGAGAGAAGGGACTACAGGAGCAATAAGGGAGGAAGCAGCCATTGCTAGTGAGTTAATAGAGGTCAGTGAGGGAGAAATGGAACTTACTTTCCAAGAGCATTATCAACAAACTCTGGATAGTATTTCCCTGGATCCTGAGACCTTTACTCACCTTGTGCCAGCCTATCAACTTATGGCTCAGCAGGGCAATGTGGAGGCAGAGAGGTCACTAAACCTAATTCATACAACTGCATCAATGCAAAGAGCAAAGGATGCCTTGACCAATCTATCTCCAGGAGCTGCAGCTAGTGATGAATTTGATTTTTCTGATGATGAGGACAACTTTGGTGACAATCTACAGGTGGCCACTACTTCACAGACTGGGACTTCTGTGGTGCCCCCTACACCAGACTGGCTTTCTCAGGATGTTCATGGAAGAATCAACCTGGATGCTGCAATCACTAGACAGTACAATGAAGCCTTCTTGGCTCATGCTTCTGTTAGTGTTGACCACAAGCCTTTCTACAAAGCCATTATGGACACCTTGGAGATTCAAAGGCTACAAATGTTGCAGACCAGGGTGGAAGCAAGGGACATCAAGGACTCTATTGGGAACTTGAAAGATGCTATAGACATGAGTCTTGATGAGAAGCTTCCTTCTCTCACTGTGTCCAAGATGAACAGGTTTTTCTCCAAGGAACCTGAAGTGTCCTCTTCTTTGAAGACTCTCTCCTCTAGAGTGGACAAAGTTGAGGCTACACTTTCTCAAATGCAAAAGGAACAAGAGAAGCAAACTCAGCTACTCACCCAGCTTTTGGCAGCTCAAGGACTCCCTGTTATCTCTTTTGATGATAACAAAAAGGGGGAGAAATCTAAGGAGCTAGAGAAATCTAAAGAGCTTGATATACAAATCACAAAGGTTTTGGTCTCAGCCATTTCCTTACCAAATGAGCCACTAGCAATGGGGGAGCTTGGACAGAAGAAAAAGGATGGTATTGACCTGATTCAGGAAGCTTCTATGAGGATGAGACTTGCAGAACAGATTAAAGATCATTGGTCCAACATAGAAGCAAGGGTCAAGAGAATTGCTGGAACTGCAATAAACTCAAATCCATCAACGGATCAACCATCAACGGATGCCATGGTTGTAACATCAACGGAATGGGAGCCACAGTTCAAGAGTTCTTATGTTATAGAATCTCTTCAGCATGGACTCCTTCAAGATTCAAGAAATGAGAAAGGGCAAGCTTCATGCTTTAGGAATGTGGATGCAAGAGGGATATCTCCAATATCACCTGTCAAACCCAAGGGCAAGAACACTGCAAGGATATTTTATCCTCTACAAAATTTTAGGAGAAGACTACCAAACACTACTCTCAGTGTTTAGATGCTTGAAGAAAGACTTTGGCTTCACCAAAACAGCCAAGTCTTAGGTGGTCTCCAAAATTTGTCAGATAAAGGCTAGCTGGAACAAGCCTGAGGCTCTTCCCAGGATGCTTAGAGTGCCCTCAACAGGAAAGAAGATCCATCTTCAACCATACTGGATGATGGAATTTAAGGACAAGGACAATTGCAGAAGATTCTTCAGGATGAAAGACCAGCTGGATAAGGCATCTAATCAAACTCTAAAGCTTATGCAATCCATGCTTGGTGATCAAGATGAAGAAGAGAAGATCTTTTACAGAAGGCTACACATGTCCAAATTGAGGAAAACAACTCTAAGAGAGGGAAGAAGACTATGCCACAAAGAAGACACAGATGAATCATTTGTTCAGTCTAGAGGAGCACTTTTGGGCATTAGTCTTGTAAGTCTTGTATTTTGTCTAAAATATTATGAAGCTTAATGCATTTTCTACTTTTGTAATTTATGATGTATCTGAGTGTTTTTGTTATCATCAAGTCTCTTGATTTATGGCTGTTATTCTATCAGTCATAAATTGGGGGAGATTGTTAGGAATATGTTGTTCTTGATGATAAACATAAAACACTTAGTAGAATTTGTGTAAAGTCATTTTGTAGCTGTCAACGAAATGGCATGCTTTGCAGCGTTTCGTTGACAGGAAGCTCATCAACGAAATGAGTGATGTAGCAATTGCACTGTACAATACTTCTAGTTTGATATGCATTTCATTGTAGATATTGGATAGGTTTTCTAAGTCATGTTGACTAAGTACTAGATAGGCAAAATAGGTTGGTTAATTGTAAATATATTATGCCTTGTAATTTTGCCTAAGGGAAGACATGTCAACGGTATGAAGATTACTCTGTCAACGGTATGGAGTTTACTCATCAACGAAACAAAGTTTACTCATCAACGAAATGAAGTTTACTCAAAAACGAAATGAAGAATGAAGCTATCAACGAAACATATCTATGCATTGGAAGCCAAAATGGTCACTGGAAATAAGGAAACATTCCAATTTCCAAGAAGGCTCTTGGGAGTGATCATAATAAGCGTGAAGACAAAAGTAAAGATCTCCAAGGACCACTGGACAAAAGGAATGAAAAGCAAGCTACTGATGGTTATTACTAGTGTACATTAGTGTAGCCAGAAATAGTATTGTAAACTTGGGAATGTATATAACCAAGTGTAGCAGTTAAGATAAAGAGGAGAAGAAAAACAAAGAGATTGTATTAGCTATCTTTGAGAGCATTTTCTTCTCTACATTCTTGTAACTGAGCAGCTGTGTACTTTTGTATCACATATTATTTCCGCAATAAAAATCACTTCAGTTGGATCATCAAACAATCCAACTGAAATTATTTATGTGCTTGTGATTTTTACATTAAGTTCAGTTTTTATTTGTAAGTTGTTTTTAAGTTTAAGAAATATCAAGAATTGTATTCAACCCCCCCCCCCCTTCTACAATTCTGTTAGGTCATTTGGGATTAACAAAGCTTTACGACATCCTCATCTGTTTCCCACCCTCGAGAGTCAAAAACTTTCTTCACCACTTCTCCTATATACACAGTCAATGTCTGGAAAATATAATCCATCCCCTGCAGTATTATGCATGACATGTATTAGCCATTTCTGACCCTTTAAAAATGTATATTTAGCAGCAACCATGGTTGCTGAATAGTTAAATTGAGTGCCCCTACGGGGCCTATACCGTTATCACACACAAGGAAAAATGGGAATCAGGAAATACCTCATCAACAAAACTAAATGAGGCAGAAATTTCACTTCATTCGACTCATCAACAAGCCTACCCTCAAAAACTTAAGTAAAAGTCTACACAATTATTTTGTGCAATAATCACATCAACAAAATCAAATAAACACAAAATATTAGGGCTATAATCACACTTGCAGTCAGTTACACAAAGCAATTAGCAAATAATTTAATTATTTAAATCACAAATAAACAAGTTGTATACACATAAAGAGCCTTAAATAATCACAAAATCACTTCGATACTCCAACCAATAAACCGTGTGTGTGTGTGTATGTGTTTGTATGAGAGAGAGAGAGAGAGAGAGAGAGAGAGAGAGAGAGAGAGAGAGAGAGAGAGAGAGAGAGAGAGAGAGAGAGAGAGAGAGAGAGAGAGAGAGAGAGAGAGAGAGAGAGAGAGAGAGAGAGAGAGTACAAATTGAGATAATCGAAACTTACAAATAAGATGATTGCCGGGGAAGTTCCGAGGTCGCTGGAGAATTCGATCTTTCGTGAATGAAGGATAAGCGATTTTGTTTGAGAAGAAAAAGACATAGATTTAGAAGATGAGTGAAGGACCGTATTTTTGAAAACAAATAAGTATAAAACTGAAGGTATCGGATAAAATTAAAAAAAGCGGTAATATTGAATTGAAATAATAAATAAGTAACAGTAAAATTATAAACAAAAGTTAAAAACTTATATATTTTTGTAAATTTTCCAAGATATAATTGGAGTTTTCTAATTTAGTTGGACTAAAAATGATTCTTGGGCTTTATTCTTATCATGGGCCTCAACTCTGGGTATTATTTTTTAAATTGTGTTGACAATCCTTCCTAGTTCCCACCCGGCTGTGTGTTTATCCAAAATATCATAATTTTCTATAATATCTTTTTTAAGATAAAACTTTGACGTAAATATTATGATATAAATATATGGGTAATATCGTTATATTATAAAAAAATAAATTAACTATATTAAAAAATTTACAAAGATGATATACTTTTGACATCATTTAAAATTGTATTTTATAATTTGATAAAAACATGATTTTATATTTGTAATATAAATCTAAATTGTTAACTTATACAAAAATTTAATACTTAAGCCTATATTTATGGTAGTAAATTAGTAATAAAGCACGATATTATTGCCAAACTAACAAATAATTCTACAAACCCGGCTGGTGCAAATAATCGTGGTACAAATCTTTTTAAAGGACTAGCTTATAGCCCGTGCGATGCACAGTTACTTAAATTTTATTTATAATTATTCTGTTTATAATTATATTTTTATTACGATGCAACACACGATTGTTTTTTTAATATTTATAATTATATTTATTTATGAATATTTTAATATTTAAAAGTTATTAGTTTACATGATTAAATTATTGTTAAAAAATATTACATTTTACACGCTCAATTTAATATTTGTTTATATTGAGTTATAAAAGTTAGATTTTGCCAATTTTACGGTTCACATGAAATTCACAAAATAATCTTTAATTTAGTTGTGGTTTAATAGTTTTGTTTTCAATTAAAAACTTTTATAAAACTAAAAAGAGAATAAAGTGACGAAATTTTATGTTGAGAATTCTATTCGATTTAGGAAATCTACTTAACTTATATGTAGTTTAGATTATTAGAATAACCTTTATTAACCAAATACAGGTTTTAATGTTAAATATAACGGTTTTCACCTATCTATTTAAGATTAAACGATTTTAATGGGTTTCCTTATTTAATTACAACTATTTTTATATTTTAACTTTTTGGAAAATCCAATCCTAATATAATATCTTTTAACTTATATCATTTTTAGATAATAATTTCTTTTTATATGATATAATCTTGATCATCTATTTTTAAAAGTATTGGATCTAACGGTTGAGAATGTTTTGGCGGTATTTAGGACCAAACTACCATGATAACATCATTAATTTTTCTTAATATTTATAATATTTATAATTTTTAATTTTTTTAAATATTTATTGCTAAAATATAATATACTCTTTTTTGTAATATATTAATGATGCGGGAAATTTGAACTTTTGAGAAAATAAATTATCAATTAATATATATATATTTTTTTGTAATAGTTCTTCTTTTAAAGTAGTACACCGTGACGATCAAAATTCTGTATAAAATTCATTTTTTTTATAGTATATATCCCGTAAATATCTATGTTATTATATTAAAGACTAAATAATGAAAGCTTTCTTATAAGTGTGGTCGCTTTGTTTGATCACTCAATCCATAATCGTTGGATCTTTCAAATTAAATTGTTGAGAAACGTTACATATAACAGTAAAATTATCATGTAGAATGATCTAAGATTTGAATCTACCAACAACATATTAAAATTTACAGGGTTTTTTTTGAAAAAAAAAGGAATTTTTTTCATTTTTTTTCTTTCAAACATAGGTTATTTGATAATATTTTTTGTAAAGTACGATTTTTCAGAAAAGTACTATACTAATTGATTAACAAACTTTTAAAGTTTCGAATTTAATAATTTACAATGTATATAGGTTAAAAAAGTTAGGTCTGTTCTGTAGCTGATTCTACAATTTCAAAATACGGTTTTTTTTAATATGAATATAGTCCTGCTAACAATGAAATTAGGTCTGCTTATAAAACAAAATCACCATTTGCGTATAATTTATTATTTAATAATAAATTATATTTGATTAGTTATGATCTGTAACTTAATAAAATAGGATAAAAAATATGCACAATTTTATAAAATTTTATCCTCGTATTATTATATTCTTTGTTGATTTGAATTTTTCTTAGATTGATTTTAATTTTTGAACATAGATTTCTAAATTTAAAATAGTTAGAAAAAAGTAATTAAATTGGCGTTAAAATAATGATGACATAATAATCATTATTAGAATTTAAATACTCACTTTACTGATTTGGGCTTTATCTTGTGTTTTAAAAATCATATTTTGACGATTTTACACCATAATTAAATTATTTTTAATTAAAAGATGGTTTAACAATTTTTATCTAGCTGGAATTGTCCATGGAAGAGAAAAGAAAGTCACGAATTTTTTACATGGAGAATTCTATTCAATACAGAAAACTTATTTATATTTGGTATATTTGGTTTAAATTATCAAAATACACTTTTTAGAATTTGTTGGTCCTTGTGTATTGCAGAAGGGGGGGGGATGAATGCAATACTGATAAAATTCAATCTCAGTTTCAACAACTAAAACTAAGATTTAATGTTATCAATAATATGTATGCATTCACAAACAGTAAAATATAGAAGACAGTATTCACAAAATAAATGTTTTATTTATTTTGCAAAGTGTTGCTACAACCTCAAGAGAGAAATCTTGAGCTTTGTTTTTCTTCAAGGCACTTGCTAGTCTTCTTTTTTCTGTCTAGAATGAATTGACAGTAGGTATAAGACTAATCCTATCACTATCAGTCACGGGTTTGTGAAGCTGCTGTCATTGTCAAGCGGCAGCTTCTTACAGATTGTCTTACCCATGTGACTTTCCTAAATTGCTAATATGTCAGATATACATCATAACAAAAGCAACCTAGATTCATTCTATTTCTAGCTAAAACAATTCAGCAAATAGAGACTTGACCTTGCTCTTGAATTGATTCGCTTTTGTTTGCAGTGCTTGAAGCTTCTGTCGTAGTCTTGCAGACTTGGTGCAGCTTAGGGATACTGCATCACGCCTGTTTCTTGAACATTGAAACTGTCACGGGATTTGACTGAGAAAGTTACTTAGAACAAGGGTCTTTCTCGGGACAGTTACTTTTGCCGCAAAGCTTGCTGTCACAAGAATGTGCTTTTGGTGACAGTAGGAGTTCCCCGCATAGTGTGCTGTCGAGGTTTCCAAACTTGCTGTCGAGGGCTAAAGTTGCTGTCGCGTAGTCTTCCGCCAATGTTGCTGTCAGAGTGAATATGTTGTCTTGACTTGCAACATTCTGCCTTCTTGTAATCTTACTGTCAATTCTTATGACAGTAACCTTTATTCATGTTGTCATCCAATATGCGTTCTTTGAGGCTTGAACACAGAAAGTGAACTTCTTCCAAATTACACAATTAAACTAACATTGCATACTGATTACAAGAACATACTTTGGCTGTGACAGTATATTCTACTTAATTAAAAATTAAGTATATACAAAGTTAAGTTGTTCCTATGCTATCACCCATAAATCCCAACAATCTCCCCCAATTTGTTTTTATGGACAATAACAACAAATTTACAATATATGCTGACAACTTAACTAACAAGATCAGAATGGATTGAGAATGTTTACTTAGCTTGAGATTTCCTCTTCTGTTTTGTTACTTCCTCTCTTCTGAGAGCTTCTACCAAGCAGCCTCTTAGACCTTCTATAAGAGAAATTTCAGCAGCAGAAACTGCAGCATCTTCTATTTCTTCAATGATCTTCTTGATAGTAGGAGAAATAAGAGAACTGGCATCCCTGAGATTCAACCATTGCTCTTGATCAAATGGATAGCTTCTGAAATGGAGTTCTTCGTGAATGAGCTTGAATCTACTTCCTCGATAAGCATTGAGAGACATCCTCCTTTGCTTGTCCAGCTTCGAATCTTCTCTTTTTCTCCTTTCCAATAATTCCTCTATCTTGTCAGAACATATCTGCTCCAGGGGATGAATTGATCCAGCAACCCTATACTGTAAATCCTTCAGAATAGTTGTTTTTAGCTTGTGCAAGCTGCAAACATAGATTTCTTCTTTTAGGTGCTTGATTCTTAAGGGATTTTCCAGCATACATGTTTGATAATTTGGAGCTTCACTTTCTGCCTTGTTGGCAGTCTTGCATCTTTCCAGGAGTTCAGCTTCCTTCTTATCAAGTTCTGACTGATATTTAGCGTATTGAGAAGAGTCAGGTCTTTTGCTTGGCTTGGGTTGCCCTTCCTCTGTGGGTTGGGTTTTCCTTTCTTCTGTGGGTGAGTCATCAAACTCATAGTACCAGTGATATGGTATAGGAGAAGCTGGTAAATCAGTTGAAATATCAGCATCATCAAAATCTGCAAAGTTGTAGCCAAATTTCTGATAGAATTCAGCATCCCTATCAGCCTGATATTTCAAGATATGTTCCATAACAGACTTTGGAACATTATCATAACTCTCCAACAACTCTACCATTCTTTCCAGGTAGAAGAAGTCAATTCTCCTTTTATCTATGGCTGATGTCCTACCACTGGTTGATGTGGAGACCAGATTGAAATCCTTATCAACCTTGGTAGATCTTGATTCTTCCTACCAAAGAATGTACTCAGTGACCTCTTGATTTGCATCCACCTTTACCTCAACACTCTTGATTTCTCTAGATTGCATCTGTTGTATCTTAAGACTGTTGGGAGGAATTGATTGAATTGGCTTCTTAAGATTCCTGCCAAATCCAGTGGTCTTTTCCTTTCCTGAGTACTTGTGCTTTCCTTCAGGTTTCTGTCTAGTAAACCATGCCTTAGCTTTAGCTTTCAGTCTCTTGGGCTTGATAGCAGCTTTGGTTTCATCCTTGACAGAACCTTTCTTGACAGTACCTTTGTCGACAGCATCTTCCATGACAGCATCTTCTATGACAGTATCCTTGTCGACAGTACCTTTGGTGACAGCATCTTTTTCTGCATTGATGCAGTCAATAGCACATCTAAGAATGCTTGCCTCCAAAGCTTCCAGTATTCTTGACTCCTCTTCATCTGTAGCACCAGCATCTTTCTTTTCCTGATTAGGAGTTTCTTCATTGCCTTCATTTTGGGATTGAATACCAGTATTCCCAGAATTACTTCCACCAGCATTTCCAGCATTTCCAGAAGCTTCACCACCTCCAACCTCATCATCATCATCATCCTGAGGAGGAAGGTCATAGAGGCAACTTCCACCTTGATCATTTCTTTTGGCATTGGCTCTAGAGATTAGTTCTTTCACTCTAGCTCCCAGTGCCTTGTCTCTCAACACCAGCATTTTGTAGATCTCTTGAACAGCATAAGCTCTTCCTGGATTGGCATTTGAATTGAGTATTTCATCTAACACTTTCAGAATTGACTTGGTTTCCATTCTGGATGTGCCAAGCAAATTCATGAAGTTGTTCCTTCTTGTGCCATCCTTAGTTTCAGATCTATAGAAAACACATGGTGGATTTGTGTAGACTTCAGGTAGTTTTTGCATGAGCAGGTTCTGGATTTGCATATCTAATATTTCATTGAATGGTGTTTGAGTTGCCCTGATCTTTCCCTTCAAGGCACACAACACCTTTGCTGGCAGACTCTGCATTAATTGCATTGTGATGAAATAAGATATGCCAGAAGTGAGATAAATACTTACATCCCATCTTTTCTCATCATTCACCATTACACTGACACTAGTAATTTGTTCCTTTAACAGTTTTGTGGTGTTGGTTGGACGGTTGCTTGGAGCATTCATTGCTTTTTCCACCAAACTGCTAAATTCACTGTCATGGTTGTGTAATGTGCTCTCCCTGTAATCCACCATCAAGACATTGGCTTCTTCTTGATCAAATTGAGTGCCATTTGTCCAAATAATTCCCTTTTGGATGGATTCAGGCAGTTTCCCTTTACCTTTCCCAAGTTTGTTTTGTTCCTCCATTTCTCTCCATTTCTTCTGTAGAGCAGTTTCTTGAGTTTCTGGAGTTGGCTCTCTAATCAACACAGGAGGCAAGATTGGATGTCTAGATGCAGGTCTTCTTTGAAATGCATCTTGAGTTTCCTTTGACATTAACACCCTTTCTCCATCCATTTCCACTTCAACAGGCTTTTCAGCTTGATCCTGTGGTTGTGCACTGCTTGGTTTGACTTGCTCCCCCTTAGACATTGCTTTCCTTTTAGCTCCCCCTCTGGTCTCCACAGCTACAGGCTCCCCCTGAGTTCCACCTGATTCCTGAATAGGCAATGATTCTGATCTTGCTACCTTCTCCCCCTTAGTTGAGTTGAAAGCTACTAGGTCAATAAGGAACTGAATAGAGAGTTGAGTAGCAGCAAAACCATCAACCACCAGTTGAGAGAGAGAGTCCATCTTGGAGTTGAGGGTAGCACACTGTCCTTCCAGAGCTGCAATCCTGTTACCATAAGTAGCAGAGGGGTCACCATACCTTAACCTTCTTGGAGGGGAAGGAAAAGAAAGGGGCTTGGAGGCTATGGGGGTTCTCACACTCTCAGGGTGTTTTTGAGTGATCTCATCACTCCTCACAGTTTGACTCTCAAGGCCTAGTGCCTGAATAGTGTGGGCTCCCTCAATAACTCTCTGGACATGCTCAAGTCCCTCTCCTTTTGCCAGCTCATTTGGCTGCCTCTCAGTTTTATGCTCACCTCTCTTTTCTTTTATCTCTCTTTTCTTTTGCACACCCTCACTCAACCTAGATGCATGGGTATGAGCAGTACTAACATGCATGGAAGGAGTAGATTTAGAATGTACCTTTAAGAGTTTGGCAAGAGGTAGATCATCATCAGAGGCATCCTCAATGATCACAGCATCAAAATCAGGCAGAGAGGACTGGACATCATCTTTGGCAGGAATGTTACTGTCAGTTGGAGTCTGGACAGCAGGTTCTGGCATGACAGCAACTTTGGGAGGTGGAGTGATAGTAGGTTCTGTAGTGACAGTATCTTTCTCTCCACCCATGACAGCAGCTGTGTCCAGGACAGCAACATTGCCAGTGTCTTTGACAGCAACAGAGGCTGTGACAGCATCTTCCTGAAGGTAAGATGCTCCTTGGAGTTCAGACAAAGTGTAGGCTGTTTCATTTTCTGACAAAATACCACTTTGCCCTAGCTCAGTGTGTGGAGGAGTGGTGTCCATCTCACTTTGAGAAATGGGTTCTTGTGGACCACTAGATGGGGGCTCATCCATGATTGGAGATGGATGATCAAAACCTGAAGGATTGGGACTGTCCCCTTCTCTAGGTTGTGGAGAAGAAACAAAAGAATGTGTAGGGAAGGAAGAAGGTGAAAGTGTAGTAGAGAGTGGGGGCTGATTCACAGATGAAACATGTGAACCATCAATAGGAGTAGAGAAATCCTCACTGTGCCCTAACTCACTGTGTGTTTCTTCAAGTGGGGGTATCTCAGGTTGGGAACCATGAGTTTGTGCAGACTCTGTACAGGGTGCCTTGGGAGACAGGCCAATTTCAATAGATGTCCCTTGTTGAGAAGGCACATCTAGGGAGGAGTTTATTTCCCTGGATTCCTCTACAGTCTTTTGGGAGACTGCAGGGTGGCTGACAGTGATTTTGGTCCTCCTAGCTCTCTTCTTCTTAGGCTCAGGGGGAACCACTGTGGGTTCTGTTTGACTACCTTCCTTATTTGCTGCACTAGGTGCAGTGTCTCCCTCTTGACTAACAGAGCTACCACCAACATCAGCTTCTAAGGATCTTTTTCTGGATTCTTGCAAGGCTTCTCTTTGGGCTTTGGGAAGTCTAGAGGGCCTAGGCTGAGTGTATGGTGTTGAATGTGGGTTAACTGAATTTGGGTCTAATTCAGTTTCATTCTCAAGAGAAAATGAATCATAACCAGAAGGTAATGGATAATCAAGGTTGGACACTTGATCAACCATGTGTTGAGTGAAACAGAGCGGAATGTGTGCATTCAGATCTTGTGATGATAACAGTGTGTGTGTGTTCTTTTTCAAAACTGAGCAAGCCTCTAAACGAGGAGCAGCATCATTAAAATCACAGAATGAATTAATGCACAACATAAGAAAGCGAGGGTAGTGTGATACCTTCTTACCTATGGCAGCTTTGAGGTGTGCCATGAGGAGAGCTCCAACATTCACTTTGTATCCATGGACAAGAGAATGTGTCAGTTTCTTGATGTAGGAGGGTATTCCATTCCAGCCTGTGGACTTGGTAGAGAACACCTTGACCATCACATCAAATATCATACTCCACTCCTTTCGCAGATGTTTCCTATCCATTTCACCAGTTGGATACCACTTGGTAGTCCCCTCTTCGAGAATAGGGCCTGCATACCCAATCTTCAAGAAGAGCTTCTTGAGAGTGTCATCATTTGCAAGGTCAGTAAATTGTTGTCTTTCTTCAAGTGTAATTCCAAGAGCATTGTTGATGACCTCAGCTGTGAGAGTGTATTGTTGCCCAGAGATTGTGAATTGAATACCAGGGTTCTCACCCTCAGTTTGAGCAATAGCAGTTTGCCAAAACGCCTCAAGTCTGTCTAAGTCGAGAATGGGGGTTGAGGTTATGGCATAACCGAGATAGGACTTGTTCAAGAAAAACACTAGTCCTTTGAAGCCTTCACCAGCATCATTTGGGGAAAAGATGCCAGCAAAGTTTGTTTGAGAGAGAGTCTGTTTGGGGGCCATTGAGATTTCAAGAAAAGAAGAAAGTAAGAAAATTTGCTTTTTGCTGGAAGAAAGGTATTTTGCCTTGAGTTTGATGAGAAAGAGAAAGATATGTCTGAGTAACTGGGGAATAAATAGGGGTATCTCAAACGTTTTGTGCATAAAAAGTGGATTTCAAGAACGTGTCTTTACCCACTCTTAAACACGTGAGTTACTGCCCGTTATTCACTGACCAACGTGGGATAAATATCCAATTTCAACGGTCCACTATTGGTGACCGTAACCTGTGCGCTAGAAACAATCTGTCAGTAATAAGAGGTGGTGACAGTAGGTTTTGCGCGACAGCAACTATTGCGCAAAAACGTGCTGTCACCGTTAAGCATATGAATGACAGTATCCTTTACAAGTCTTGACAGAAAGTCTTTTCCTGCTGTCAAGAAGGTTGCTGTCAAGAAACACACGACAATATCCTTCTTAACGACAGTAACTTCGATTAGAAATTGGTTCTGTCATGAACTTATTAGAATGCTTGATTCATACACTTAACTTAATATTGACAAATTATGGATTTAGCAATGTAATCTATTGAACACAGATATTAAGCAATTAACCTAGACAAATCATAAACTCAATAACCACAAAGACAAGAACTCTTATTATTATTATTAATAGAATCATTCAGAATAGAACATTGAGTACATCATTTTATGATTTTATCAACTAGTTCTAAGACTTCTTCCTTAATCTCTTCTTCAGAGCGGCCTTCTTTTTCAAGAAGTGCCTGAAGCTCCTTCTCTTCTTCCATAGCCTTGGCCTCCTCTTCCTTAGCCTTGGCCTCCTTTTCCTCGTCTATCTCATCTAAGGCGTCCAATAGTATCTCAAAGAGCTCATCGATCTCTTCATTGTCGGGTTCACTATCACACTTCTTTAGCCCAACTTCAATTCCTACTTTGTTTTCCATTATTTACTTTAAAACTGAGAGCAGACTGGTGAAACCTAAGGTTAATTTATAGGCAAAACCGTCTAAGGATTAAAGTCTAATGGTCAACAGTTAGAGTACCCATACAACTACCACAAAAGTAATTAATGGTCGTGTCCTCCTTTAATCCTACAGATTAATGCAAAAGGGTGTGAAAGTCCAATGGAACAGATTTTTAACTCTCAAGCTTAACAGATAACCACATTAAAGTCATACACGGTTTAAAAGTATGAGACTGGCACAAAATACTGACATGATAAGTCAAATCAACACATGCTGTCACATAACAGACATAAACCAAGTAGACAGTAACTTCTCTTGACAACAGGTTTGAAGTTGCTGTCATGAGCTTCAATAGAGAATTTGGAAATATCAAAAACTGAGTAAATCAACATACCAGGTTCAGCATTCCCAATTCACTTACCAACCTGTTGAAGGTTGTTTCATCCAATGGCTTAGTAAAGATGTCAGCAAGTTGCTTGTCAGTTGGGACATAGACCAGCTTCACAGTTCCTTGTTCAACATGCTCTCTGATAAAGTGATGTCTTATATCAATGTGCTTTGTCCTAGAGTGTTGAACTGGATTGTCTGATATGGCTATGGCACTAGTGTTGTCACAGTAGATAGGAATTTCACTTAACACTAGACCATAATCCAGAAGTTGATTCTTCATCCATAGAATTTGTGCACAGCAACTGCCTGCAGCAATATACTCAGCTTCTGCAGTTGAGGTAGAAACTGAATGCTGCTTCTTGCTAAACCATGAGACCAATCTTCCACCAAGAAATTGACAGCTACCAGTAGTACTCTTTCTGTCAATCTTGCATCCAGCATAGTCTGAGTCTGAGTAGCCAATTAGATCAAATCCAGTGTTCTTAGGATACCAAAGACCTAGGTTAGGAGTGCCTTTTAGGTATCTAAAGATTCTTTTGATGGCTACTAAGTGAGACTCCTTTGGATCACTCTGAAACCTTGCACAGGGACATGTAGCAAACATGATGTCAGGTCTGCTAGCAGTTAGGTATAGGAGAGATCCTACCATGCCTCTATAGGTGCTTGAATCAATTTTCTTCCCTTTAGGATCAAGATCTAGACTGGTTGAGGTGGACATTGGTGTCTTTGCAGGTGATGAATCTTCCAAGTTGAACTTTCTGAGAAGTTCCTTGATGTATTTAGCTTGACAAATAAAGATTCCATCAGATTGTTGAAGAATTTGTAATCCCAGGAAGAATGACAATTCTCCCATCATACTCATCTCATATTTGTTACTCATGAGAGAGGAAAACTTCTCACACAGTTTCTCATTTGTAGAACCAAAAATGATGTCATCCACATAGACTTGTACCAGAATGATGTCCTTGCCATGGTGTTTGTAGAAAAGTGTCTTGTCCACAACTCCTCTAGTAAACTGGTTTTCCAGAAGGAAGGTGGAAAGTGTGTCATACCATGCCCTGGGTGCTTGCTTTAGTCCATACAAAGCTTTGAAGAGTTTGTACACAAAATCATACATTTCAACATCCTCAAACCCTGGTGGCTGTTCAACATACACTTCTTCTTCCAACTCTCCATTTAGGAAGGCACTTTTGACATCCATCTGAAATACTTTGAAGTTGCAGTGTGCAGCATAGGCTAGAAAGATTTTTATAGCTTCAAGTCTTGCAACAGGTGCAAATGTCTCATCATAATCTATTCCCTCCTGTTGACAGTAACCCTTAGCTACTAGCCTTGCTTTGTTTCTTGTCACTGATCCATTTTCATCAAGCTTGTTTCTGAAAACCCATTTGGTCTCAATGACTGACTTTCCCTTAGGTCTTGGAACTAGCTTCCATACATTGTTCCTTTCAAACTGATTTAGCTCTTCTTGCATGGCTATCACCCAGTCAGAATCCAACAATGCTTCATCAATTGTCTTAGGTTCCATTTGAGACAGGAAGCATAAAAACATGCTGTCAGCAGAGACTTTGTTCCTGGTCCTCACTCCAGAAGTAGGGTCACCAATGATGAGGTCACTTGAGTGATCCTTGTTCCACTTGGTGATTCTGGGCAAGCTACTTGACTGCACAGGAACATTTTCTTCAGTTTGTTGAGTTGAATGATCACCAATCCCATTGTCTTCACCATGTTCTTCATTGTCTCCAGAGTCACCATTGTCATGAATGTTAGAGGATATGGTCTGTGACTGAGCTGGAGTTTGGTTGACAGTAGTGGCATTGACAGTATCTTTATCAACTTCAACAACTTGAGTGAAGCTAGGTTCTTCATCCACAATCTCCTCAGCTTCCAAGTATCCTTGATTCTCAAATCTGAATGTCTGCATCTTTCCTTCTTCATGCAGTCCTGGAAACTTGGTTTCATCAAATGTGACATTAACACTTTCTTCAATAATCCTGTGTTCCATAACAGAAACTCTGTAGGCAGTCCTTTCTGTGCTGTAACCCATGAATAGTCCTTCAAAAGCCTTGGTGTCAAATTTTCCTTTCTTCTCATGGTTATCCTTCATCATAAAGCATTTGCTCCCAAACACATGAAAATATTTGACAGTAGGTTTCTTTCCAGTTAACAGACAGTAAGGTGTACTTGCATGAGTTTTGTTGATCATGGTTCTGTTCTGAGTATAACAGGCTGTGTTGATAGCTTCAGCCCAGAAATACGTTGGCAGTTTGGCATCATGCAACATAGTTCTAGCTGCTTCAATGAGAGTCCTGTTCTTTCTTTCTACAACTCCATTCTGCTGTGGAGTTCTTGCAGCAGAGAATTATTGTACAATTCCTTCATCTTTACAGAAATTTCCAAGAGTGGCATTTCTGAATTCTGTACCATTGTCACTCCTCAAGATTTGAACTTTTGAGTTTGGGGTTCTATCAAGAACTCTGACTTGATCAATAATCACTTGAGCAGCTTCATCTTTGGATTCTAGAAACTTCACCCAAGTGTACCTTGAGTAATCATCCACCATTACTAAGGCATATCTCTTCTTGGCCATTGATGGTACATTGACTGGTCCAAAGAGATCCATGTGAATCAACTTGAGTGCTTCAATGTTGGTGTTCATTTGCTTAGACTTGTGCACAGCTCTTCTCAGTTTGCCCATTTGACAATCTTCACACAGTCCTTCTTGACAGAATTCCTGTTGGGGCAAACCTCTCACTAACTCCTTCTTCATCGGAATATTCATTGTCTTGAAGTTGAGATGTGAGAGCTTCCTATGCCAAAGCATACTGTCACCAACAGTTGCTTTACTGTAGAAACAGTAAACCTTATCCTTCTTTGTTGAATTTAAGTCAGCAACAAACAAGCTTCCTTTTCTAACCCCTTTTAGAGAGAGGCTACTATTCTTCTTGTGATAAATGTTACACAGCATCATATCAAAATCAACCTTGAATCCCCTGTCACTGAATTGACTGACACTGAGTAGATTGTGCTTCAATCCATCCACAAGAGCAATATCTTCAATGACAACATTTCCAATTTCTAGACAGCCATATCCCACTGTGTAACCCTTGCTGTTGTCTCCAAAGGTTATGATTGGGCCAACTTTCTCAACATAATGTGATAGCAGGGCTTTATCACCTGTCATGTGTCTTGAGCAGCCACTGTCAATGATCCACATGACTTGATCTTTCTTCTTGCCCTGCAAAACAGAATGTGTCTAAGATGCATATGGTACCCAATCCTTGTTGGGTCCTGCAGTTTCAGTGTCTCCTGAGTTTATTTCAGTCATAAAGTCATAAGCATTAACAGTAATCTCCTGTTTGACTTCTCTTTTCACCCACTTAGGTTTAGAATTGGACTTGGTCCTTTTCTTAGTGGATGAAGCCTTTTTGCTATTTCCAGCAGGCTCAGAAGTCTCAACAGTGTTCAGGTATAAGCATTTTTCAGTAGAGAGAACATGTAAGTTAAAGCATGTACTCATGGCAGTGATTTTGCATGGCATACATTCAATGTTGTTACAGACACTCATAGTTCTATGCATAAGGGGGGTTCTGTGTAAGTTACCATTGAGTTCAGTTGCATTGATCTTATTCTCAATTGGTTTCTTACAAACATGTGTTAAGTGATGAGTAGAGCCACAGTTATTGCACAGTTTCCTAGAAGCACCTCCAACATTAGTGTATCCATTTCCTTTATTGACACCTACCTTACCATTCCTGTTTTTTAGACTTGGGAGTTACTGGATTGACAGTATGTTCAGAAGTTGCTGTCGAACTTTCCTTGACAGTATCTTTTATTCCTACTGTCTTGACAGAAGGTTTTAAAGTTACTGTCTTGGAACCATTCTTGACAGTATCTTTGGAAGATTCTGTCTTGCCAATTGTGACAGCATCTTTTGAACTTACTGTCTGATTGCTTGGTAAGTTTACTGTCTTGGGGATTGTGACAGTATCCTTTCCATCCTTGAATGTGCTGTCAACACCTTCATCCTCATCAAGTATTTCTTGTTTGATGAGCATGGCTTCTTCATCAAACTCAATTTCTGCAGCTTTGAAAATAGGAGTTTTAACTTTCTTGAGAATGGTGGGTTTGACAGCAGCACTCCCAGGACAATCTTGAATCACAGTCTCCTTTCCAGGTCTTCTACCATAAGAAAAACCTTACCAACTGACTGATTTTCTGTATGCTTATCATTGTAATCCTGAACTATCTTTGATGAGTTTTTATAAGCCTTGATTTTAAATTCATTTTCAGCAATCTCATTTCTCAGGTATTCCTCAACCTCTTTAGCACATTTCAATTCATTTTTAAGTTTAGCATTCTCCTGAGCTAAAGAGTCTAGTGAACTGGTTTTGAGAACAAGAGATTCATTTTCAGACTTTAGTGTTTCATTTAGCTTACTCAGCCTAGTGATTTCCTCATTGGCAGCAGATAAGCTAGTATGGACATTGAACATTTCAGCACTTAAGTCTTTAATGGTTTTCTTATACTCATCAATGGACATATCAAGTAAGACAAGTGAAGGTACCTGACTTGAGGATGTTGATGTTACTTCATCAGTGCTAGCCATGAGAGCTAGGTTGACATATTCTTCTTCATCTTCATCATCAGACTCATCCCAGCACTTTCCTTCAGCCACATAGGCTCTACCTTGATTCTTCTTGGAGTATCCACCAGTTCCTTTCTCAAATCTCTGAACCTGTTTGGGTCTTTTGCACTCAGTAGCAAAATGACCAGGTTCACCACAGTTGTAACACTTGAATTTAGATCTATCCACAAATCCAGTCTTGTATCCTCCTTTGAATGAGCTTCCCACAGCAGCCTTTGATGAGCTTCCCTTGGTGAACTTGGATGCTTGGCCTTGGGGCCTGAATGACCTATCCTTCTTGAATCTAAAGTTCTTGAACTTTTTGGCCATGTAAGCCATAGTAGGATTGTCCATGCTTTCCAGTTCCTCCATAGTGTAGAAGTCTTCATCTTCCACATCCTTGAGCTGTAGTACTACTTTCTCATCATCTTCAACAACCTCTTCTATCTTCAAGGATTGTACAGGGGTTGGTTGAGTGATTTGTAGTGCTTCACTAGGTTGTGTGATCCTTGGCACTTGTGCTACTAGGGCACTTGACATATTAGCCATCTTGTTCCTTGTTCCACTTTGTATGGCTCTCTTTTGAAAGAGTTCAAGTTCATACGATTTCAGAATGCCATAAAGTGTCTCAAAGGTTATATTGTTAAGATCTCTTCCTTCTCGTATGGCTGTTGTCTTGTGTTCAAGATGATCAGGCAGTGTAAGCAAGAACTTGACGTTCAATTCTTTTCTGTCATAGTACTTGCCATGTATCTGCAGTTCAGTTAAGAGCTTACTGAACCTTTCAAACATGGAGGTTAAGTCTTCACCAGGCTTGGCCATAAATGCCTCATATTGAGATATAAGTATTTGCCTTTGGTTGCCCTTAACTTCTTCACTTCCTTCACAGAGTAAGGCTAACCTGATCCACATATCCTTGGCTGATATGCAGCTTATCACACTTCCACACATGGCTTTATCCAACGTGAGAGAATCGAGCAAGATGAGTTGCAAGTGATCATCTAGCACCATTTTCTCCTTTTCAGTTTCCAAAAATTCCGAGGGATCTTTGTGGCTTCAATTTCCTTTCTTGGAATGAAAGGACCATTCTCGAGTATACCTGGGTATAGTGGATTCGCAGCTTTGATAAACAACAAGATCTTTCTTTTCCAAATACTGTAGTTCTCTTTATCAAAAGCTGGGATCTTGATACTGTTTGATTTCTGCATTGTCGTCGGGATCTCAGATATGTATATTAATCTGAACGCTCTGATACCAGTTGTTGGTCCTTGTGTATTGCAGAAGGGGGGGGGGGATGAATGCAATACTGATAAAATTCAATCTCAGTTTCAACAACTAAAACTAAGATTTAATGTTATCAATAATATGTATGCATTCACAAACAGTAAAATAGAGAAGACAGTATTCACAAAATAAATGTTTTATTTATTTTGCAAAGTGTTGCTACAACCTCAAGAGAGAAATCTTGAGCTTCGTTTTTCTTCAAGGCACTTGCTAGTCTTCTTTTTTCTGTCTAGAATGAATTGACAGTAGGTATAAGACTAATCCTATCACTATCAGTCACGGGTTTGTGAAGCTGCTGTCATTGTCAAGCGGCAGCTTCTTACAGATTGTCTTACCCATGTGACTTTCCTAAATTGCTAATATGTCAGATATACATCATAACAAAAGCAACCTAGATTCATTCTATTTCTAGCTAAAACAATTCAGCAAATAGAGACTTGACATTGCTCTTGAATTGATTCGCTTTTGTTTGCAGTGCTTGAAGCTTCTGTCGTAGTCTTGCAGACTTGGTGCAGCTTAGGGATACTGCATCACGCCTGTTTCTTGAACATTGAAACTGTCACGGGATTTGACTGAGAAAGTTACTTAGAACAAGGGTCTTTCTCGGGACAGTTACTTTTGCCGCAAAGCTTGCTGTCACAAGAAAGTGCTTTTGGTGACAGTAGGAGTTCCCCGCATAGTGTGCTGTCGAGGTTTCCAAACTTGCTGTCGAGGGCTAAAGTTGCTGTCGCGTAGTCTTCCGCCAATGTTGCTGTCAGAGTGAATATGCTGTCTTGACTTGCAACATTCTGTCTTCTTGTAATCTTACTGTCAATTCTTATGACAGTAACCTTTATTCATGCTGTCATCCAATATGCGTTCTTTGAGGCTTGAACACAGAAAGTGAACTTCTTCCAAATTACACAATTAAACTAACATTGCATACTGATTACAAGAACATACTTTGGCTGTGACAGTATGTTCTACTTAATTAAAAATTAAGTATATACAAAGTTAAGTTGTTCATATGCTATCACCCATAAATCCCAACAGAATTTAAATATAATCCTATTATAAATAAAATACACTTTTTTAATATTTGATCAAACGATTTTCATTTATCTAGTTAAGATCTAACAGTCGTTATTAATTTGGTTGTCACGATCAAAATTTTGGATAAATCTCTATTATGCTTATTATATAAAAGAGTTTAATATAATAAGGATATCAAGTACATACTGATATAAGTATCTTACTAACTGCTTTTATTTTTAATGTTTCGGTTTTATTTATAGTGTATATAAAATTTTAAAATACATTATTACTTTAAAATTATTAAACAGAATAAAAATTGTGTTATGCTTATATAAAATTTTATTCTCATATTATTATAGTCTTTATCGATTTGAATTTGTTCTTAATTTATTTTAATACTTTATTGAAAGAAATATAAAATTTCTATATTTAAAAGAATTAGTGGAAAAATAAATAAATTGGTGCTACAATTATAAAAAAATATTTATTAAAATTTAGATACTTACTTTACTATTTGGGTTTTATCCTGAGTTTTAGAAATTGAATTTTGATGATTTTACAACCCATGTGAAACTAACGAAATTATCTTTAATTTAATGATGATTTAATAATTATTATCTAACTTGACCTACCCATAAACCGAAAAGAAAATATGGTTAAGTATTATATTCAAAATTATTGTTTATGAATATGAAACCCTCAATATTTTAATAATATTTTGATATTATCTTTTTATGTTTGTTATATGTAAAATAATATAATTATAATTTGGATTAATCAAATTGTTATGTTCCTTCAGAAAAAAAAGTTTAAATTTATTCATGTACATGAGTTCTCCCAAGTCTCTTATAACGCACGGTCCACATGTATCATTGTTATATGATATACATGAGCATTATATTGATAATTTTAATATTGTAATCGATATGAATTGTTATCTGATATTTGGTTTAACAATTATTATCTTACTCGAACTATACATAAATTAAAGAGAAAAGATATTTAAGAATTTTTACATAGAAAAATTTTAAATTATCAAAATACACTTTTTAGTATTTAAATATAATTATATTATTAATTAGATATACTTTTTAATATTAGATCTAACAATTCTCATCGATCTATTTAAGATCTAACTGTAATAATTAATTTGGTCGTATAGTGGTCGTACACGGACCAGATCGATTTTAATTTTTTCTTAAATTGATTTTAATACTTTATTGAAATAAACATAGAATTTATAAATTTAAAAGAATTAGGAAAAAAATTAAATTGGTGCTACAATAATAATAAAAAATTATTAAAATTTAGATAATCACTTTACTGTTTGGGCTCTATCTTGAGTTTTAGACAACAGATTTTAACAATTTTACAGCCCACGCGAAGCTAACAAAATTATCTTTAATTTAATGATGGTTTAATAATTATTATATAACTGAAACTATTCATAAATTAAAGAGAAAAGATAATTACGATTTTTTATATAAAGATTTCTATTCAATATAGAAAACCTATTTATAATTGGTTTAAATTAAAAAAAAATTATTAATATTTAGATAATCACTTTACTGTTTTGGCTCTATCTTGAGTTTTAGACAACAGATTTTAACAATTTTACAGCCCACGCGAAGCTAACAAAATTATCTTTAATTTAATGATGGTTTAATAATTATTATCTAACTGGGACTATCCATAAACTAAAGAGAAAAGATAATTACGATTTTTTACATAAAGATTTTTATTCAATATAGAAAACCTATTTATAATTGGTTTAAATTATCAAAATACACCTTTTAGTATTTAAATACTATCCTATTATTAACCAAATACAATTTTTGATATTATATCTAACGGTCCTCATCTATTTGAATATTTATAGTTTTATAATCCAACGGATCATATACTTTTGGTAGTATAGTGACCGACCAAAGTTTTGGATAAGATCTCCCTTACGCTTATTATATATAAGGAGTTAATTAAGGGGTGGTTTGGGAAATGATGTGGGATTGAAATCAAGAATCGGGTTGACGTGATATAGAGTTATGGCCTTGTAATTTCATTTCTGATATCATGTGTTTGGTGGAGTGCCGGAATAAATATATATTTGATTTAAAATATTTTTAAGTTATTAATTTTAATTACTTTTAATTATTAATTTAATTATTAGTTTTATATAAATTTGCATCGTTGCTTTAGTTTGTATTAATAATTTACATTTAATGATTTAAATATATATGAAATAATAGGAATAAAATGATTTCTCGTACCCTCCTTCGTACCTATCTCCCCTCTAGGATATCAAAAACTTATATATTGGAGGTTTGATAAATGAGTTTCAAAATTAAATTTTCTCAACCAAAATTAAATTTTCTCAACCAAACACTTAATATGGAGTTGAAAAGAACAAAACTTATACTTGATTCTAAAATCACTCGAACCAAACAACGCCTAATAATAATCATGACATGATAATAGTCTCTTTTTGTTTAATGAAACTGAGGATCCTAATGCCAATCTCAGGTAAGTTTTTCAAAGTTTATGCTCAAATCTTATATTAAAACATGAAAGTGTTATTATAATTCAAAATATTGTGTATAATTACAAAATTGTCATTAAAAATTTATATTAAATAATACTGTTACTTTAGGAAATTTTCAAAGATTAATCTCCGGTTTGTTTTTGTCCTTTTTAATATAAGAAAAGAAGAGGATAATAGTCTTAAGAATGAAGCGGTCTTGATTTACGAAATAACATGGAAAGTTGAAACTTCAGCGTTGTACAAATTGAGGAGGCAATCGAAATAGCCACGTCTTCCAACGCCACATGCATATCCATTAATTTACAGTTCATAACCAGCTTGCATCAAAGAAATTCATAAAATATGGGTGTTTAAGTTCGCTTAAATGAGTTGCTCTATTATTATTATTATTATGACCCCATCTCCACTTATTCCACCGGTTTGTCTGACAAATTTCTTAAACCTTCTAATCTTTTATGTACTACAATTCCTTCACAACAACTCATTTGAATACTTATTTTAGTACTTAAATGCTTGCTATAATAATTAAGCAGAAAGTAACGAAGCTTGTACATTTTCCCTTGCAAAACAACTTATCACAGCAAAAAGTCACAAATGTTTGCTTTCAAAAATGCTACAACTAATCTTTATAATTGCAATGAATAACCTTTTCCGATTCAATTTTCCAAACTTTTTTCCGCATCAAATACTCCCGAATATCTGATTTTCGGGATTCTCATTCTACCCGACTCATTTTACGCCTCGGGAGTTATAGTTACGAAGGTACACAACTGTTTTTCATCCATAAAAATTGTAGGTGGGGTGGTCCAAAACGTAACAATTAACGATTTCTTATATAAACATACCGGCACAGAAAGTGATTGATAAGTGATATTGATGATACCCTTATTGAGTTTCTTCAGTTCCTGCCTTAAAATTTTCCTTCAATTTATCACGTTAATCTTTACTTCACAGGCGATAAGTATATATCAATCAATCAATATATTAATTGTTGTTTGTTAACTTTTGTTGTCAATGTCCTTAATTCATCACGTTATCTAGTTTTACATTTAGAAAAGAGTTGCGCTAAACACACAAAATTGGATATAAAAAATTGTTCCCAAATTATATGGACGCTAAACACACAAAACTGGATATAAAAAATTGTTCCCAAATTATATGGATGTGACAGTATGAAATTTTTTTATTGGTATTATTAAAATAAATGTAGAGAATTTATTTATTATTACAACAAATGTGTGTTAGATGACACGTATATTTGAGAACAATTATGAGAATCAATTTGGTACCATAACGTTTTCCTTTATAAACAGAAATTGTTTAACATTACTAGTCTTGTACATAGAAAAACATAGAAAAACAGTACAATAACAAAACTGAAGTAAATTACTTTACTTCACAGGACCATTATCATTTTTGGCTAAAACATGTATTTTTTTCTGTTTTTTTCTTACTAAAATTTGTTTTCCCAAAAATTTAAAGGGCAAATCGTTACTTATTTATTTTACAACATATTTTAATACCTTTAATTATATAAAAAAATTTAACACACCTACTTTAAAATAACAATTATTAAAAATAATCTATGCATCGCACGAGTTTTAATTACTCTAACTTATTTAATAATAACATTATTTATAACCGATTACCATTTCAGCTAAAATACATTATTTTTTCTAACAAAATCTCCTCTTTTTCTAAACAAATCACAGGTAATTACATTTTTCAACTAAAATATGTTACTTTTTTTATTTTTTCTTACTAAAACCCTTCTTTTCCAAAAATATAACGCCAAACTCTTACTTATTTATTTTAAAACTTATTTTAATACTTTTAATTATGAGAAATTACATTTTTCAACTAAAATATGTTACTTTTTCTATTTTTACTTAATAAACCCGCTCATTTTCCAAAAATTATCACGGGTAAACCCTTAATTATTTATTTTAAAACCTATTGTAATATTTTTGATTACGGGCAATTACCTTTTTCAACTAAAACATGTTATTTTCTCTATTTTTCCTTACTAAAATCCATTATTTTTCAAAAATATCACAGACAAACCGTTACTTGTTTATTTTAAACTAAATTTAATACTTTTAATTATTTAAAAAAAGTTTAACAAGTTTACTTATTTTTCCTTTTTCAACTAAAACATTCTACTTTTTCTATTTTTCTTTACTCAAACTCATCATTTTCCAAAAATATCACGGACAAAAGTTACTTTCCTCGTAAATTTTATTTTCAATTTTCTTTTTCCGAATAAAAGTTTAGATTCTAAAGTTTTATTCAGAAAAAGAAAATTGACAAAATAATTTATGGAATACCTTAAAATGCGTACAAAAAGTAAAATGAACAATTAAATCGGGACGGGGGCTATTTTTTCCGCATTTTTTAACAGATTGACCTAGACGGGACCACGTAGTTGGACCTAGACCTGACAAAATGGGTCCGGATCCGAAGAATCGAACCGAAATTCATAAAACCGAATCCAATTTTGTATCTGAATTAGTTAAACCGATAATTATCCGAAAACCGATTTGAACCGATCTGAAAATTATCCGAACCGAAAATTTAACCGAAAATTATCCGATCTGATTATGATCCTAACCGATCATAACCAAATAATAAATTATCCGAACCAAATATGATTCGAAATACGAGATCCAATTTAAATCCGAACTAAAAAATGGTGAATTCGGTTTTAGTTGAGTTATAATATTGGTTAAATATCAAAGTGGTCACTTAAGTGAAGACCAAATATCACTTTCATCACTGATCTCAACGAGGTATCACTTTAATCACTAAAGTCGTCATAAATATCAAACGGATACCTCTATATATGTGTTCGAAAAGTAAAAATAATTTATATCGAGTTTTACCCATATTTCTTGAATGCTATGGCAACCAAATGAAAAGTTATGAACTCTAGTATTTATGATATTATATTTAGATTTTAAAAAATTTATTTATTATTTATTTTTAATTTTATAGTTATTTACTTTGATTTAATAAAAATAAATAGTAAATGATTTTTTTAAAATCTAAATAAATTATCTGAAATACTATAATTCATAACTTTTTATTTGGTTGCAGTAGTATTGAACAAATATGTGTAGAACTCGAGAAAAATTATTTTTACTTTTCGAACACATATTTAGAGTTATATATTTGATGTTTATGATGACTTTAGTGATTGAAATGATACCCCGTTGAGATCAGTGATGAAAATGATATATGGTCTTCACTTTAGTGACCACTTTGATATTTAACCCGTTATAATATTTACAGATCATAATCCACATATATTAGGCCACTTTTAATTCAATAAATTAATCTATTTATAAGCAAAATTCTTAATTAGAATAATTTCATATCATAGATATTTAATCAATACTTTTGAAAAAGTACTTTATTTTATATAAAAAATGATATATTTAATAATAAGATATTTTTAAAGTACTAGCTTATAGTGTAAGATCCGGGAAAATTACGTGTTAATATTTGATGTGAAATGAAATTTTAATTTCATATTAAGAGTTATTAAATGATTTATCTGTTTAAACGTGCTAAGTTATTTGTTAAATGATTGAAAATGTGATATTGTGATGCTATGTGAAATGTGTGGGGAATTAGAAACTATTTTGAAAAGGATGTCATACTAATTTATTCTATTTTAAATTATCAAAGAGAAAATTTGGATCGTTCCCAAATTATTCGGGAGATTGGTATATCGTTCGTACCAATATTTCATTCGTTAAAGTAGGAAGTATTCGAAAATATTCGCAATAAAGGTATTTTGGTTCGTATATTTTGAATTAAACGATACTTGTAGTTATCCGTACTTTATGGATGCTTATCGTCTCGTGAAACGTGTATTCTGCTTTATTAAAGGTTTAAAGCATATATTCTGTTAAATTGTATTTAAAGCGATCTATCGGATCAGTATCGATCCAAAAATGTCGTTTGGGGTATTATTTTCCGTTTAATATAAAAAGGCAAATCGTACTTTGTTTTGCGTATAATAAAGCTTAATTACAGTTAAAAATCTAAAAACCCCTGAAACGTGTTCTTCGTGTTCTTGAGAATCAAACTCAATTTTGAAGGCGTTATCGGAATCCGATTTCGATGTTCTTGTAACCAAAATGAATCTCTCATCATCCTCTACCTAAATCCACCATCAAAATTCATGTGGGTATGATTTCTGAGTTTTTCCGATTTTTAATTTATTTATTTATTTCGAATTATTTATTTAATTTGGGGAAATCTGTGTTTGTGATTGTTCTTGATAATTGATGATATGAATAAGTTGTATGTGTTGTAAGGAGTGTTTTGATGATTTTTAATTTGAATTTGGAGTTCGTTTTCGAGCTAATAGGAAATTGTATGTAAGTCGCCGGATTTTTCTTTTAGCCGGAATTTCAGTTTGGTTGATCGGTTGCCGTTTGTGTTTATGCCAGTGTGTAGATCGTAGGATTTAGAATCGAACCATGTAAGCCGTTGTGAATTCTGGGTTCGATTTCTGGTCGCCGGAAAAACGGCCGCCGTTGCCGCCGGTGACCGGAATCGGTGAAAACTGAGATGTTTCTGCGACGTTTTGGTCTGTTTTTGGCATGGCTGTGTTTGTTGTGAAAAACCGAACAGAAGCGCTATGGGTTGGTCGAGGTTTGGACGGAATCGAACGATTCCGGCCGCCGGACGTCGGCCGGAAACTGGGAAACCCAGTTTCCGGTGGTGTTCTTGGCCGACCCGTTTTGAGTTCTTGGTGACCCGTTTTCAAAACCCTACCCGACCCGGTTTTGATTTTTAAAAACCCTAATTTCATTTCAGAAAAGTGTTTCTGGAATTTTATTTTCAAAATAATTCAAAAATAGTTTAATAATTCTAAAAATCATATCTTTGATTTAAAAATACATTTTATTATTCAGAAAATTCTGGAAAATCTTATTTATTATTTTAAATTCGAAAATTGATTAAACTTAATTATTTTTAATTAATAATTAATTTATTTAATTAATTGATTATTTCTTTTAATCAGTTAATTCTTAAAAACTGATTATTAATTAGATTTAATTAATTTAAAATTCAGTTTAATTATTTTCAAACCTGATTTATTATTTAAAAATAGTTTGAGCATTTAAAGAGTGTCAATTAATTTTATTAATTGATTTATTTGCATTTAAAATACTTATATTGGATTTAAAAATCCGATTTTTGATTTAAAAATTGTTTGTGGCTTATTTAAATTCAAATAAGCTTTGTGTGATGTTTTAAAAATAGTTATAAGTGCTATATGATGTGTATGAGTTGTGTAATGTGTTTTATAGTCCGTATATGCCCGTACTAGGGCTAGTGTCTGAGTTTTTAATCTCGTAAATTATACCGGACGTCTGATACGTACCCGGTTACTTGTTTAAATGTGTTATGTGAATGATGTGAATTATCTGTTGTTGAGTCATGCATGCGAATAAATTGTGTGGAGACTTGTTTGAGTAATTGGTTGTGTCTAATGTTATCACGAGGGGTAGATGGGATAGAAATTTGTCGGTTATGTTAGAAAGTGAGATTTACGAGGCCGTTGACTTGGATGTTGACTTTTTATAGTATGGGGATTGTCGTCAAGCGAGTTACGTGGATTACTTATGTGGTTGATTGCGATTGGTCTATCAATTGAGATGTGGATGTTTATGCAACAGAGATATCGGTAAGATCGGTAAGTGCGTCGAAGTTAAGTTACAATCATTTATGGAATATGAGAATTATACGTTGAGGACTAAGTACCGTCTCATGTTTGACTATCGAGGCTGGCACGTGGATTCGAAATGGTAAAAGCAGACTAGTGGTATTCGCAAGAGCGTTAAAGCAAAGAAGGACGGAAGTAGAGAATCGTGCGACAAGACAAAATAAGGAGGAAATCGTATTGTTTCAGCGTTACGAAATAGCTAAGGACCAGAGGCAAGTGTTTATACCCTTGCTTATTAATTAAGGGATATTATCTTGAATTATTAGTATGCATGTTGAATGTTTATTACTGAATTTTCAAATGTTGATTTCTTTGCATTGAATTGCAAGTATGTTATTTAATCTCATAAATTGACGAGTACTCTTTTATACCTTTTTGGTTTAGATTCATATTTTCATATTGATCGGAGAGATATAATTATTATATTGAAATGATTGAAAAGATAGTTATGGGCTGTATACTAAGGCCTTCTTTCAAAGACTTGATTTAAAAATGCTAAGTTGGAATATTACCAACCCTAGATGAGCGGGAACTTGTGAACCCTATGAGGGAAAACATATTCTGAAATTCTGAAGTGGTGTTGCTTGCCCTTCAAGTATTCCGTTTTTCACCTTGCACCTATGCAAACCTTGTTATCCTTTCTTGTTAATGCGATCATCTGATCCATTCCCTGATTCGAATTCATATATGCTGTGCATGATTTAGTTTACTTCCTTCAAGTACAAGCCTTATCTATTATAAGTACATGTTCGAAGGACTTGAACTATTTCTGTCAGAAGTTGATAAACCCTTGTTTTCTTCATTTATAAACTTCACCTTGAATTCTTCTTAAACTTGAACTTGACTCTCTTGTCATTTACCAGATTGGTAAACCTTAATTAATTCTTCCATAATGTGATGATTTGAACTATTGAGGCCATCTAGAGCCTGTTCTTTGAACCCTACTCTATATTGACTTGTTACCCTTTTCTGTTGATATCATATTGTCTGTTTCATATCAGATTCAATCTTGTTAAGCATGTTATTGTTTATTCTTTGAACCCTACTCTATATTGACTTGTTACACTTTCTGTTGATATCATATTGTCTGTTTCATATCAGACTTAACCTTGTTGAGCATGTCATTGTTTATTCTTCATTATTATCCCAGTTGTTGCATCGATCTCGTCGATATTTATGATGTTGTTACTTGCCATATGTACTCCCCATTGTTGTGTCGATCTCGTCGATACTAGATTATATTGCTATCCCTTTATTGATTCTTCATAATTGAACTGTTTCCTGGAACGTGAGTTTTCCAGCAATTGTTGTATCAAGGTTGTCGATTCTTTCGACACCTGATTGTCGAAGTAAGGTTGTCATTTGTGCTGACACCTGACGTATATAAAATAGAATTGGAATGTTTTTAAAAATGGACCAATTATTGGTCGGGCCATTTATGGTCGATGTAATTTAGGCCCAGATTGGCCTTGGATCCGTAGAGGACTATGTATGAGCTAGTCCGGGGTTGTTGCGTGGCTGGCCAGCAGCACAACCTTTGATTTGATAAATGTTAAAAATCCAATTCTAATATCAATTCTTATTTCTGAGATGAGTTACATCCATATGTTTTGTTCTTGTGAGTTATGACCTGATTCTCAGGTTTTGTTCGTTGCGTGAAGTTGTTGGTTCGTTGATTAATAATAGTGGTTTCAATCTTGCTGAAATCACTTACTCTTACTACATTTGGATTCCAAATAGTCGAAATCCACTTCCTTGATTCCATTGGCAGTCGTGAGATATCTATCTTGATGAGTTTTATTCATACCGCATATCCAGTCGGTACCATGTTGAAGTCTTGAAGTGCGTTCCTTATTCCTTGACCGAGCGTGTTGGCTCACTCGTACCCCTTGATTATTCTAACCTTCCAGAGTTGTTGGTTTCAGAAAATGTTGTGAATAGATCTGTTATCTTCAAAACTAGTATTTTTGTACAAACTATGGTCTTGAAGACGTATGAGCTATATTTATTTCATATTTTCTACTTAATATTGCAGATATTGTTGATTCGGTCGCCGTAACGACCAATATAAATCTTTTTGTGTTTTAAACTATTCAATTGAGAGAAGAAGAATGAGAAATTGTGGTAAATTACCAAACTTGTTTTGAAAATATTAGAGATTACAAATGTTTAAGCCAAAGGCTTGTTTATTTGAAAATCCAAAGTTTATTTTGGAAACCTTTCGTATTATATTTAATAATGCGCTTGCTGAGCAATTCATTCGCTCATACTTGTTTTATTTATATATATTTTAGCCTGCCAGAAAGAAGGTGTATTGGCGAGAGTTGTCCGTGTAGCTGATCAGAGATAGGTAAAGATATTAGCGTAAAGACGTTTTGATCCAGAGCATTGGAGCTAGTGAGAGGTTTTGTATTTAGATGTTGTCTATTGAATAATATATTGTTTAAGATTAGTTGCCTGGTATACTTCTTATCGAAGTTATACTAGTGTATTAGAATTTTTGTAAAGAGAATGGTTGTAAGGAAGAAAGATTGTTGTAATGAAATTTTGGATTCTTGTTTCTAGCACTATAACCTTTAAAGATTCTTGGTAGAGTTGGGGTCACAGATATTATTATTATTATTGTGTTGATTTTATATTGAACATGTTGTTTGGATTAAGAGTGCAGTGTGACGACCAAATCCTTTGACCCCGGATTTGGGGGCGTTACATATAGCCCGTGCGATGCACGGTTACTTAAATTTTATTTATAATTATTCTGTTTATAATTATATTTTTATTACGATGCAACACATGATTGTTTTTTTAATATTTATAATTATATTTATTTATGAATATTTTAATATTTAAAAGTTATTAGTTTACATGATTAAATTATTGTTAAAAAAGATTTAGCCAAAAAAAATTATAGTTAAAAATTTGATATTTATCATATTTTACACGCTCAATTTAATATTTGTTTATATTGAGTTATAAAAGTTAGATTTGGCCAATTTTATGGTTCACATTAAATTCACAAAATAATCTTTAATTTAGTTGTGGTTTAATAGTTCTTTTTCAATTAAAAACTATTCTAAAACTAAAAAGAGAATAAAGTGACAAAATTTAATGTTGAGAATTCTATTCGATTTAGGAAATCTACTTAACTTATATGTAGTTTAGATTATTAGAATAATCTTTATTAACCAAATACATGTTTTAATGTTAAATCTAACGGTTTTCACCTATCTATTTAAGATTAAACGATTTTTATTATTTTGGTTATAAATGGGTTTCCTTATTTAATTACAACTATTTTTATGTTTTAACTTTTTGGAAAATCCAATCCTAATATAATATCTTTTAACTTATATCATTTTTAGATAATGATTTCTTTTTATATGATATAATCTTGATCATCTATTTTTAAAAGTATTGGATCTAACGGTTGAGAATGTTTTGGCGGTATTTAGGACCAAATTACCAGGATAACATCATTAATTTTTCTTAATATTTATAATATTTTAATTTTTAATTTTTTTAAATATTTATTGCTAAAATATAATATACTCTTTTTTGTAATATGTTAATGATGCGGGAACTTTGAACTTTTGAGAAAATAAATTATCAATTAAAATATATATTTTTTGTAATAGTTCTTCTTTTAAAGTAGTACACCGTGATGATCAAAATTATGTATAAAATTCATTTTTTTTATAGTATATCCCGTAAATATCTATGTTATTATATTAAAAACTAAATAATGAAAGCTTTCTTATAAGTGTGGTCGCTTTGTTTGATCACTCAATCCATAATCGTTGGATCTTTCAAATTAAATTGTTGAGAAACGTTACATATAACAGTAAAATTATCATGTAGAATGATCTAAGATTTGAATCTACCAACAACATATTAAAATTTACATGTTTTTTTTTTGATTTTTTGATTTTTTTTTCTTTCAGACATAGGTTATTTGATAATATTTTTTGTAAAGTACGATTTTTCAGAAAAGTACTATACTAATTGATTAACATACTTTTAAAGTTTCGAATTTAATAATTTACAATGTATATAGGTTAAAAAAGTTAGGTCCGTTCTGTAGCTGAGTCTACAATTTCAAAATACGATTTTTTTTTTAATATGAATATAGTCCTGCTAACAATGAAATTAGGTCTCTATGAGTGCTTATAAAACAAAATCACCATTTGCGTATAATTTATTATTTAATAATAAATTATATTTGATTAGTTATGATCTATAACTTAATAAAATAGGATAAAAATTATGCACAATTTTTATAAAATTTTATCCTCGTATTATTATATTCTTTGTTGATTTGAATTTTCCTTAGATTGATTTTAATTTTTGAACATAGATTTCTAAATTTAAAATAGTTAGAAAAAAGTAATTAAATTGGCGTTAAAATAACGATGACATAATAATCATTATTAGAATTTAAATACTCACTTTACTGATTTGGGCTTTATCTTGTGTTTTAAAAATCAGATTTTGACGATTTTACACCCCACGTGAAGATAATTAAATTATTTTTAATTAAAAGATGGTTTAACAATTTTTATCTTACTGGAATTGTCCATGGAAGAGAAAAGAAAGTCACGAATTTTTTACATGGAGAATTCTATTCAATATAGAAAACTTACTTATATTTGGTATATTTGGTTTAAATTATCAAAATACACTTTTTAGAATTTAAATATAATCCTATTATAAATAAAATACACTTTTTAATTTTTGATCAAACGGTTTTCATTTATCTAGTTAAGATCTAATAGTCCTTATTAATTTGGTTGTCACGATCAAAATTTTGGATAAATCCCTATTATGCTTATTATATAAAAGAGTTTAATATAATAAGGATATCAAGTACATACTGATATAAGCATCTTATTAACTCCTTTTACTTTTAATGTTTCGGTTTTATTTATAGTGTATATAAAATTTTAAAATACATTATTACTTTAAAATTATTAAACAGTATAAAAATTATGTTATGATTATATAAAATTTTATTCTCATATTATTATAGTCTTTATCGATTTGAATTTGTTCTTAATTTATTTTAATACTTTATTGAAAGAAAGATAAAATTTCTATATTTAAAAGAATTAGTGAAAAAATAAATAAATTGGTGCTACAATTATAAAAAAATATTTATTAAAATTTAGATAATCACTTTACTATTTGAGTTCTATCCTGAGTTTTAGAAATTGAATTTTGACGATTTTACAACCCATATGAAACTAACGAAATTATCTTTAATTTAATGATGATTTAATAATTATTATCTAAATTGACCAGTGACCTACCCATAAACCGAAAAGAAAAGATGGTTAAGTATTATATTCAAAATTATTGTTTATGAATATGAAACCCTCAATATTTTAATAATATTTTGATATTATCCTTTTATGTTTGTTATATGTAAAATAATATAATTATAATTTGGATTAATCAAATTGTTATGTTCCTTCAGAAAAAAAATATTTAAATTTATTCATGTACATGAGTTCTCCTAAGTCTCTTATAACACAAGAGTACACATGTATCATTGTTATATGATATACATGAGCATTATATTGATAATTTTTAATATTGTAATCGATATGAATTGTTATCTGATATTTTGTTTAACAATTATTATCTAACTCGAACTATACATAAATTAAAGAAAAAAGATATTTAAGAATTTTTACATAGAAAAATTTTAAATTATCAAAATACACTTTTTAGTATTTAAATATAATTCTATTATTAATCAGATACACTTTTTAATATTAGATCTAACAATTCTCATCGATCTATTTAAGATCTAACTGTAATAATTAATTTGGTCGTATAGTGGTCGTACACGGACCAGATCGATTTTAATTTTTTCTTAAATTGATTTTAATTTTTTATTGAAATAAACATAGAATTTATAAATTTAAAAGAATTAGGAAAAAAATTAAATTGGTGCTACAATAATAAAAAAAATTTATTAAAATTAGATAATCACTGTTTGGGCTCTATCTTGAGTTTTAGACAACAGATTTTAACAATTTTACAGCCCACGCGAAGCTAACAAAATTATCTTTAATTTAATGATGGTTTAATAATTATTATCTAACTGGAACTATCCATAAACTAAAGAGAAAAGATAATTACGATTTTTTACATAAAGATTTCTATTCAATATAGAAAACCTATTTATAATTGGTTTAAATTAAAAAAAATATTAAAATTTAGATAATCACTTTACTGTTTGGGCTCTATCTTGAGTTTTAGACAACAGATTTTAACAATTTTACAGCCCACGCGAAGCTAACAAAATTATCTTTAATTTAATGATGGTTTAATAATTATTATCTAACTGGAACTATCCATAAATTAAATAGAAAAGATAATTACGATTTTTTACATAAAGATTTCTATTCAATATAGAAAACCTATTTATAATTGGTTTAAATTATCAAAATACATCTTTTAGTATTTAAATACTATCCTATTATTAATCAAATACAACTTTTAATATTATATCTAACGGTCCTCATCTATTTGAATATTTATAGTTTTATAATCCAACGGATCATATACTTTTGGTAGTACAGGACCGACCAAAGTTTTGGATAAGATCTCCATTACGCTTATTATATATAAGGAGTTAATTACAAATTTAAAAAAATGAATGAGTAATGATCCAAAAATATCCGAACCGAATTTGATCCGAACCAAATTCATCCAATTTTAATCCAAACCGAATGAGACCCGAACCAAATCAAATCCTATCCGATCCGAACTATACAAAAAATATATCATAACTGAAGATTAATTCAATCCGAAACCGAACCAATTATTCGATTTGCCGGGTCTAGTTGGACCCATATTTACATCTCTAGTCACACAGCTACAATTTCCGAATTGTTGATGAGTAGATTTTAATTCCAAACGTGTTGAGCGATCATAATATTGTAATATATATAATATTGTATAGTCAATTTACCATTTTGATTTTTAACGTGTCTGCTAGGAAAGAAGAATTTATGAAGAATGACTAGCCGAACTTTTAAATTTATCCGGATCTAAAAACCATTCTACTACTAATATTTTAGGTATATAATTCTACAAAATAATTCAAACTACGCATCTGCCACGTACATTCAAAATGTATAGCATCAATAAAAATCAAAGTTCTTGGGTGCAACTCGGGACATATTTCCACCTATAAATACCCATCAACCCTTCTCTTTTTCTCATCATTCTTGAAAGCCAGGGAGAGAGAAAGAGAGAGAGGAGAGAAAGAGAGAGAGAGAGAGAGCTAGCTAGAGAGAGATGTTTCATAAGATTGTGGATGCGATTACAGGGCACGAAGAAAGGAAACAAATAAAGGGGAGAATTGTATTGATGAAGAAGAATGTATTGGATTTTACAGATTTAAGTTCTTCAGTTATTGATAGGGTTGATGAACTTCTTCACAAAAGAGTTTCTCTTCAACTCATCAGTTCTGTTAATCCTAATACTTCAGGTACTAGTTCTTTCACTATCTTATTTTACTAAACGAGAATCGGAGAATTGTTAGAACCAAATATTACACATCGAACAAAATAAATTCATTTGTCAAATGTTGTTCATATATACTGTTATTATGTGCTTATAGGAAACATTAATCAAATATAGAAGATAAAATTAAGCTTCATCTGAACAACATTTGACAAATGAATTTATTTTCCCGAGAAAAGTGTTACATTGAGAAGATAAAATTAAGCTTCATCTGAATTTGAATTTTGAAACATGGTAGGAGTAGGTAGCATCTTCTTTATTGCAGCATATTAATCTGACAGCAGTTCCGTACTATTTACTTCGGGCCATCCATTTTTTTATATTTGAAATGGAGGGATCGACACATATTTTAACGCTCCTATAAAATATAATTTCATTATTTATTTTTAATTTTTTTTAAATAAAAATCCAAACATTTAATTTTTATTCAGAAAAAAAATTAATTTAAAATAATTAATGAAACTATATTTTAAAGGAGCTTTAAAATGTGTGCCGAGCATCCTCTTTCAAATGTTAACTTCCTGATGAGACGGATGGAACAACAATTATTAATAGTAATTTCATGTTAATCTTATACTCCTTCTGTCCTAGGGAGTTCTTTATGGGCCTGTTTGGCCAAGCTTGTTTTTATAAGCTTATGGCTTATAAATCAATTTTGATTTATGGAGGGTGTTTGTATACTCAACTTATTTCATTAACTTATAAATTATAACTTAATTTTTTAGCTTATGACTTAGGGGGTGTTTGTCTACCCAACTTATAATCTAACTTATAACTTATATGATGATAAGTTGAATGTTAGAAAATACTAACATTTTGCTCAACTTATTTCATTTTTCATGATTTTTTTTATCTATTTAGTAGTTTATATTTTTATATTTATACTTTTAAATATTTTTTAATCGAAAATGTATTTATCGAGATCATTATATTAATTAATTATTTTTTCAATTTAATTTAACAAAAAAATTATTAACTTATAAGTAAATTTATCCAAACACTTACGTAACTTATAAGTTTGCATCAACTTATCACTTATATAACACTTACTCATTATAAGATATAAGTTCACTTTTTTAAGTTCTCCCAAACACTTATAAGAATCCATCAACTTATCACTTATAAAGCACTTACTCATTTTAAGCTATAAATCAACTTTTGTTTGATACCCCAAACGCCCACTATATTTGAAATAGAGGACCTGACACGTAATTTAAAATTTAAGGTTATAGTAAATTATAGTTCTATAAATAATTTTAACATTTTCTTTTTTCTGAATAAAAATTTAAGGGATATTCCATTTGGTACCATTGTATAATAGGCTTTTCCATTTGATACCACACAAAGTTTTTGACTTCCAAGTGGCGTCATCATACTTTTGGCTTCGTCCACATGATACCACTCCGTTAACCAAACGTTAGTCGACCGTTACAAAATTATGAGATTGTCCATTTGGTACCATTCAAAGTTTTCGACTTCCAAGTGGCACCATTCTACTTTTGGCTTCAATTCCAAAATACCACTTCATCGAATTTATTAATATAGTGGTATTTTGGAGTTGAAACACAAAGTAGAAGGGTACTACTTGGAAGTCGAAAACTTTGAGTGATACCAAATGGACAATCTCGTAATTTTGTAACGGCAGACTAACGTTTGGTTAACGGAGTGGTATCATGTGAACGAAGCCAAAAGTATGATGGCACCACTTGGAAGTCAAAAACTTCGAGTGGTACCAAATGAAAAAGCCAATTGTACAATGGTATCAAATGGAATATCCCAAAATTTAATAAGAAGAAATTTTTTAAAAATAAATTATGAAACTATAATTATATACACTTTAAAAAGCGTGTTAAGTATCGAAAAAAAATCAAAAAATGAGAGGGAAAATGAGAGGGACAGAAGAAGTACTAGATATTTTGCCTAGTTTAACCTTATAGGCAGCCATCTGCCAGAATATTTGCAGTTTTGTTATTTTTGGAAGTGCAACCGAGTCTATTAATTTCAACCCCAAAAAAGATATCAGAGTTGGATTCCCTCATCCTCGTTACGTTAAAACAAATACTTCCTGTGTTGCATGAGAAATGATATAGTTCCCAAAACGCTTCCCGAACGATAAGGTGTCACCATATTATTAAATATTCTTTCATAAAATGGGATAAATTTCTTATGCATAAATATGAATACTAAGAATAAAAATACGATACCTGTCATTCGGGAACAATTTTGAAATTCAATTCGAGTACATGCAATACTCATTTATATTTGGCTGGGATTTCTATTTGTTAGGGATCAGGTTAGTTGACTAAGCATGATTAACCTATTTCCTAATTAAGTTTAGGCAAATTGAGATATTTGGCATCAAAATAAAACAGTCAAAGATACAGTTGAGGACATAAATGTCTCATTTGAGTGTGTTATTTAATAATATCACTAATTCACCATACTGTCAAGTTTTCTACTCTTGCATGTGATATGGTCCAACAACTTAGTACTACATTTATTAAGCATGTAACGTGTATGCACACATTTCTTGCTACGTAAATGTGTCCTATACCTCTTATTTATTACTTTGCTCTATTTAATTCAACCACATAATAATAGTTTGGTGTATCTACGTGATTCCTATCCGAAACTGGCTACAAGTAAAATTTATTAAATTTTAGCACATGCACCTAACAAATATTTAAATATTTAAATATTTATTTAAGATCGAACTTGCTGACATGCAAGTTTAGCACATAAAATTTATTTAAATATGATTTAAATTTATTAAACATAATTTTGTTCTGTGCAAACAAGTTTCTGAGTGGCCTTATGTTGTGAGGTAAAGTGTTGCTTCGTGTTGTTTGGAATAATATAGATTGTACTCTTATCATATGCAAGAGACAATAATAAATTTGAAACTCTTCTAGTCTTACTCTAGATAGCAGGAAGCCAGTAAACGAAAAATCGATAACAGCATTGAATTGTTTTATCACCTTGTTTTTAGTCTTTAAATATAAAAATTCGAGACAGGTGAACTTTATAGATCCAAAAATTTACACCTTCATGTATTTTCAGACAAAGGACTGAAGGGGAAAGTTGGCAGTCCAGCATACTTGGAAGACTGGATAACAACAATTACTCCTATAAATGCCGGTGAATCAGCTTTTGATGTTACATTTGATTGGGAAGAAGATATTGGAGTTCCTGGGGCATTCATAATTAAAAATTTCCATCATAGTGAATTTTACCTTAAGACACTTACGTTACAAGATGTGCCTGGCCACGGGGATGTCCAATTTATCTGCAATTCATGGGTTTATCCGGCCGATAAGTACACAACAGATCGCGTTTTCTTCACTAATAATGTACTTAAAATCTTCTGACAAATATTTTAAAAATTGTTGTATGTTAGTTTAAGTATCTTGAGCTGATTATTACATTCGTTGCAGACGTATCTTCCTAGTGAAACGCCAGTGCCATTACTTGAATATAGAAAGGAAGAGTTGGTTAACTTGAGAGGAAATGGAACCGGAATGCTTGAGGAGTGGGACAGAGTATATGACTATGCCTTCTACAACGATTTGGGAGATCCTGATAGTGATCCAAAGAATGCTCGTCCTGTACTTGGAGGATCAACAGAGTACCCTTATCCTCGTAGAGGAAGGACAGGCAGACCACCTACAAAGACAGGTTAGTAAACAAAAGAAGCATCTAGTCATCGACTTGAGGTAGTTTTTAAAATAAAAAGGGATTATGTTTTCAATACCTGAGTACTACTAGTCATGGACTGTCATGTTAATTTTGTTGTGTATTATCAACAGATCCTAAAACTGAGAGCAGGCTACCACTTATTTTTAGCTTGAACATTTATGTTCCTCGAGATGAAAGATTTGGACACATAAAGCTGTCTGATTTTCTTGCTTATGGACTAAAATCCATTGCTCAGTTTCTTCTTCCGGAATTCGAGGCTTTATGTGACAGCACTCCGGATGAATTTGATACTTTCGAAGATGTGCTAAAACTATATGAAGGAGGAATCAAGCTACCAGAAGGCCCTTTACTTGATAATATAAGGGAAAACATCCCACTGGAATTGTTGAAGGAACTCCTCCGCAGTGATGGTGCAGGAGTTGCAAAATTCCCCTTGCCACAAGTTATTAAAGGTAGTATAAACAAATTAGTTATTTATTTCATGAGAAAAATACAGCAGTTCTTGTCATAACATGTTACCTTGTAATATATTATATTTTGTTTGAGTAGGGGATAGGTCTGCCTGGAGAACAGATGAAGAATTTGCAAGAGAAATGCTTGCCGGAATGAACCCTGTCAGCATTGCTCTTCTTCGAGTAAGATGAAGCTTATGTTGTCCATTAAAATAGCATTTACATTGGTCTTCAGATCTCTGATACACAATTAATATTAAAAATTGTAACATTCTTACGTATTTGCAGGAGTTTCCTCCAGATAGTAAGCTAGACTCTAAAATTTATGGAAACCAAGGCAGTTCAATAACCAAAGATCACATAGAAAACAAACTAGATGGGTTAACAGTAGATGAGGTAAGTTGAGGTATTTAACCCTTTCTGATAATTTTGTGCGCTTAATATCAATTAACAAGACTAATTTTGTTAACAGGCAGTAAAGACCAACAGACTGTTTATTTTAGATCATCATGATACGTTGATGCCATACCTGAGGCGAATAAATGTTGCAACAACAAAAATTTATGCTACAAGGACACTACTTTTCTTGCAAAGCAATGGCACTCTTAAGCCATTGGCAATTGAATTAAGCTTGCCACATCCGGAAGGCGATCAATATGGTGCCATTAACAAAGTATACACTCCTGCTGAAGAGGGTACTGTCGAAGGTTCCATTTGGCAGTTGGCTAAAGCATATGTTGCAGTGAATGACCAAGGCATTCATCAACTGATCAGCCACTGGTATAAGATCTTTTCTGACATAACATATACTCTCTAGCTGAACTAACACAGTATGTTGATGTTCCGAGCTTTTCTTTATATCACAGGTTGAATACACATGCATCAATTGAGCCATTTATCATTGCAACAAATAGACAATTAAGTGTGCTTCATCCAGTCTATAAGCTTCTCCATCCTCACTTCCGTGATACGATGAACATAAATGCATTTGCCAGACAGATTCTTATCAATGGTGGTGGAATTCTAGAAAGAACTGTTTTTCCAGGGCAGTATTCAATGGAATTGTCATCTGTAGTTTATAAGGATTGGGTCTTTCCTGAACAATCCCTCCCTGCCGATCTTATCAAGAGGTTATAAAAAAATCATTTTAAGAAATTTCACAAATTTCGGTACTAAATTCTAATATTTTCAATCTGGCATATACTGATATAAATAAATACTGTTCAATTGTACTAGGGGAATGGCAGTTGAGGACTCCAATTCTCCACATGGTCTCCGCTTACTGATTGAAGACTATCCTTATGCTGTCGATGGCCTTGAGATCTGGTCAGCAATCAAAACATGGGTTGCGGAATATTGCAACTTCTACTACAAGACCGATGACATGGTCCAGAACGATAATGAGCTTCAGCTGTGGTGGAAAGAAGTTCGCGAAGAGGGACATGGTGACAAGAAAAATGAACCTTGGTGGCCTAAAATGCAGACTCGTCAAGAACTCATAGACTCGTGCACCTTAATTATATGGATAGCATCTGCTCTACATGCAGCAGTCAATTTCGGACAATACCCTTATGCAGGATACCTCCCTAATCGTCCTACTCTAAGCCGTAGATTCATGCCTGAACCAGGTACGCCTGAGTACGAGGAGCTCAAGGCAGACCCTGATGGCGTTTACCTTAAAACAATCACTTCCCAGTTGCCAACACTGCTTGGCATCGCACTAATTGAAATCTTGTCAAGGCATGCTACAGATACGTTGTATCTCGGACAAAGAGACAGCCCTGATTGGACAAAAGATGGTGAGCCATTAAATGCATTTGAGAGGTTTAGCAAGAAGCTGAATGGGATTGAAAAAAGAATTGTTGAACTGAACAATGATGGAAAACTGAAAAACAGGGTTGGACCAGTGAACATGCCATACACTTTGCTCTATCCTACAAGTGAACCTGGACTCTCTGGCAAGGGCATTCCTAACAGTGTATCAATTTAAGTCTTTCAGTGACATAATAAACAAGCTCTGCACATATTTATTATTACCACTATAGTCAATAAACAATATTGCACCAGTGAATAAAGTGTTGGTAACCATAAACCACCAATAATTGGGTATTATTATTATGAATTTCATACGTGTATCACAAGTTTGTACTATAATGTATGTATGTAAAGTTTGTTTTTCGTGAAGCCTGCCTTTTGTAATCTGTATCAATCAACTTTGTCAGTGATATGTACATAGATTCTAAATAAAAAAATTCCTGCAGTTTGTTATTTTTACGATGATTTGTGGTTCGCTTGCATAGTTTTCCCACAAATATGGTGTTGCATAAATTGTGCTATGTTTACAAAAACGACCATCCTGTAAGACAATAACAGTACCGAAAGTTTGTATTTTGGGGTGCCCTCATTTTTTAATAGTTTTATCTAATTGCTTTAATTTAAGGCGTATATAAAGTATATTTTCGGGGTTAATTATTTTGTTGATCATTAAAGTTGGTCTAAAATATCAAGTTGATCATCAAACTGGAAATGGTGTCAATCAGGTCACTAAAGTCGGCTACAAGGTACACTCCGCTAAATAAATAATTTTTTTAGACGAAAAATGATGATGTATTAAAAAATATTTAATTTGATATCTACATGGTAGGGTAACATACCTATTTCAGATCATAAAATCGAAGAAATTAGCATTAATATTAGTGTTTTCCGTCCAGAAAAAAGTAAGTTATATAATAGAATGTACCTGTAACTACTTTAGTGACCTGTTTGAGACGGTTTTCAGTTCGGTGACCAACTTGATACTTTAAGCTCACTTTAATGATCAACAAGATAATTAACCCTATATTTTCATAACTTATTTTTAAGATTTTTTTTAATAAAAATTTAAAATAATTTATAGAACTATACATTATGGGAGTCTTAAAATTCGTGTCAAGCCCTCTATCCCAAGTGTGTCCCAAGTGTAAAGAACGTAGGGGACTGAGGGATAATATTTTTTGTCCTTGTAGAGGTGTGAAACATGAAAAAAAGATTAAGATATCACTCACAACTAACTCACAACTAGACAACTAGGGTTGTAAATGAGTTGATACACTCGCAAATGATTTGACGTTCAATTCGAAAAAAGCTAGATTTGGATTTGAACATGATTATAAGGATCGATTTATAAACAAGACGAATTTGATCATAATAGAATTTGGTTTGATAGTTCGTAAATAAGTTCGATCAATATATTTGTGAACAAGTTCGTTAATGTGTTCATGAAATATTTGATAAGTAAGTAAGTAACGTCATGGAGTTGATATAAAAAGTCTATTAATAGTACAAAGACAAATTCAATAACTTGAATCATATACACGTTTGATTACTAATTAATATATATTTTTTATTCTTATTGATTGAACTACATTATTTGATATATTATATATTTTAGTAGATAATATAATTATATATATTATCTACTTTTAATAGGTAAATTCTATTAGTCAACGATAATAATATATATCACGATAATAAAATTACTAGTATAATTAGTATAACTAGTAAATTTACAATTTTTTCGTGAGCAGATTTTAGTGAACAAATATGTGACAAATATTCAAAGTTATTCGCGAACATAAACTCGTGAGAAATCTCGTGAAAAAGCTCATGAGCTATGTTCACGAGATGTTCGTAAACAGTTCGTGAACGTTGGTTATCCTAAACGAACCGAGCTACAAACACAATTTTTGGCTCGATTCAAGCTCAAGCTCGAGTTCGATGAATATTTAACAAACAATACATCATCTAGAGTTCCGCTCGGATCGGCTCATTTACATCCCTACTCACAACTAGTAGGGTCGGGTCCAAAAATATTATTTTGAGGGGATATTTTTATATTTTTAAGTTTTTGTAAAAATATTTATATATTTTCAAGAATTTTAACAAATAAAAATTGTCAAGTTTTGTTCAGAAGAATACATGTTTTCTAGTGTCCCTTGCTAGCTACTGAATCACAAAAATTTAAATATTTATGTATGTTTTAATTTACTAAGCTGAAATTCTTAAATGAAATCAATATACTTATATAAAAGGAGAAGACATAAGCGGTGAGGTGGCGCATCTCGAATCGCTTCGATTTATTTTTCTAATTTTTTCAAAATTTTGAATTATTAATATTATAAATTCAAAAATATCTCAATTTTAATATTCTTACCTTTAAAATCTTTACTAATGGAGGAAACTAAATATATAATTTTAAGATTCTTGTCATATTCTCCTAAATTTTTTATTATAAAATATCTCAAGTGTCTTTTAAATCTTTACTAATGGAGAAAACTAAATATACAATTTTAATATACTTGCCTTTATAATATTCGATAAATTCTCAATTACTTCTTACTATTTTCTAATGGAGTAAACTAAATATACTATATTAATATTCTCCTTAATGTTCTATACTAATCCAATTTATTTACTAATTTTTTAATACTATATTTCAAGCAAGGAAGCTAAATATGTTATTTTAATGTTTCTGTCAACTTTCTCTTCAAATCCAATTTATTTACTACTATCTTCTGGAAATTAGTATACTATATTAATATTCTTCTAAACTTATTCTACGAGTACAATCAATATATATATTTATATATATAAAGGAAGACCCCCAGGAGCTCTGTAATCACTCGATTCATATTTTTCTAATTTCCTAGAGCTCCTTAATTTTAAATACTTAAAATTAAACTTCCTTCTTTAAGTCCTATTTTTTAGAAAAGAAAGTCAAAAACGTTTTTAAGTTGTATAAAAGAAACCATTGTATAAAAGGTAAGTATAAACTCTAATTTATATTGGATCATATTTTTCTATTTTCCTTGATCTCGATTCATATTTTTCTAATTTTATAGATCTCCTTAATTTTAAATACTTTAAATTAAACTTCTTTCTTTAAGTCCTACTTTTTAGAAAGAAAGTCAAAACCTTTTTTAAGTTGTATAAAAGAAACCATTTTATATAACCTCTAATTTATATTGTATCATATTTTTCTATTTTTCTAGAACTCCTCTATTTTAAATCAGAATTTTGAATTTCCTTTTATAATATCTAGAAATTTAAATTTCTTTTTATAACTCGTAATATATAGAAAAAGTAATACTTATAAAAGATAAGTCGTCGAGAAATTATACTAGAAATTTAAATTTCTTTTTATAACTCCTAATATATAGAAATAGTATAATCTATACTATTATATTAAAGACGAAACATTGAAAGTTTTGTAGTCTGGTCATGAAAGTTTTTGTAGTCTGGTCACTCAATTCATAGCCGTTAGATATTTTTGATCAAATCATTGAGAACCGTTAGATATAATATTAAAATTAGTATATATCATATCTTTTCTATTTTTCCTAACTAAAACATCTCATTTTCCAAAAATATCACAACAGTTACATTTAATAAAATAACATAATAAGGTTATAATTTCTAATAAATAACTCATTACCATTTTTAGCCAAAGTGTATATTGTTTTTATATTTTCTAACTAAAATTTCTACTTTTCTATTTTTCCTAAATAAAACCTCTAATTTTCCAAAAATATCACGAATAGTTCTATTTAATAAAATAAAATAATAATATTATAATTATTAATAACTAACCGATTTGCTTTTTTTTCCAAAATGTATATTTTTTTTATATTTTCTAACTAATATTTCTCTTAACTAAAACCTCAAAAATATCACGGACTATTCCATTTAGTAGCATAAAATACTAATATTACGAATATATCTCTCTATCTATACTATATTATCAAAGACGAAACATTGAAAGTTTTGGTACCTGTTTTTTTGTACCTATTTTTTGATACGATATCTGCCTTATTTAATTGTTTATTTAATTATTATAATCAGTTACTCTTTCAATTAAATTATATTACCATTTTTTTCTTAAAAAATCAGGGGCAATTTCCTTTTCAGCTAAAACATGTTACTTTTTCTATTTCCTTTGCTAAAATCCTTCATTTTTCAAATATATCACGAGAAAACTCTTACATATTTACTTTAAAATCTATTTTAATACTTTTATTTGAAAATTACATTTTTCAACTAAAACATGTCACATTTTCTATTTTTCTTACTAAACCCCCTCTTTTTTCAAAAATATCACGGACAAATCGTTACTTTTATATTTTAAAATTCAACGAAAACACGTTACTTTCTATTTTTATTACTAAAACCCCTCTTTTTCCAAAATATCACGAACAAACCGTTACTTATTTATTTTAAAATTCATTTTAATACTTTTAATTATTTTAAAATGTTTAACACGCCTACTTATTTTTTTTTAATAAATGCAATGAATAAAATATAAATAATAAAATTAACAATTATTAAAAACAACCCGTGCATCGTACAGGTTTTAAGCTATATTATTAAAAATGAAACATTAAAAGTTTGGTAGTCGGATAGACGGATGGTCGGTACTTAGTGATTTTACTTAATTACCCTTACTTATTTTTTTTAAAAAAACTATCACTAAATAATAACATTATTTATAACCAATTACCTTTTCAGCTAAAATACATTAACTTTTTATATTGTTTTTCTTACAAAATCCTCTCTTTTTCTAAAAAAAACACGGGCGATTATCTTTTTTAACAAAAACATGCTACTCTTTCTATTTTTTCTTACTAAAATCCCCCATTTTCCAAAAATATAACGGGCAAATCCTTACTTATTTATTTTAAAATCTATTTTAATACTTTTAATTATGTTACTTTTTCTATTTTTTCATTTTCTAAAAAAAATATTATTAAATAATAACATTTTTATAACCAACTACCTTTTTAGCTAAAATACATTATCTTTTCTAACAAAATCTTCTCTTTTTCTAAAACAATCATGGGCAATTATCTTTTTCAACTAAAACATGTTACTCTTTCTGATTTTTCTTTACTAAACCCCTCATTTTCCAAAAATATTCCGGACAAATCCTTACTTATTTGTTGTGAAGCATATTTAAATACTTTTAATTACGGACACTTACCTTTTCAGCTAAAACATGTTACTTTTTCTATTTTTCCTTGACCCCTCCTTTTCCAAAAATATCACGGGCAAACGGTTATTAATTTATTTTAAAATCTATTTTAATTATTTAAAAAAGTTTAACACGCCTACTTATTTTTTTTAGCAAATGCAGATTAATAGAATATTAAAACATAAATAATAAAAATAATAATTATTAATAATAATCCGTGCATCACACGGGTTTTAAGCTTGAAAGGCATATGTTTAGGCCTATTAATATTCTGAGGAAACAACTTAATTTAAACAAGTATGTAATAAGTAAATAATAAGTTAATATGTCACAGGAATCTCAGATAGTTTTATCTGTCAAGAGAATGGAGAATTAAAGTCATCTACAGACTTGAAGTTATTCTACATTGAAAGAAGTTCAATTTTATTGTTCAAGCCTCAGTGAAGTATTCAAGGAAGTGGATTTACTACAGTGACAGAGATTTCCAGTGGTGACGGAAGAAGTACAGGATACAGAGTTTTGTCAAAGCTAAAGGAAAGAAGCCACAACTTGAAATGTTTTAAAGATGAAGAATTATCATTGAAGTCAGTTATTCATGAAACCAGACAGTGCATCGAATGACGACATCATCAGTGGAATTAAATCATCTATATTCAGTGGTTTTCAGAAGATAGAGGAATGCAAGGTTTTTAAATTAAATTCTTTGATTTATTAATTTAATTTAATTAATAAATTAATTCTATCAGAATTAATTTATTTATTAAATTAATTTAGATTAGTTGTTTAAATTATTTATTAACTTAATTCTATAAAAGAATTAATTTAATCTATAATTTAATCTAACTAATTAAATTAAAAGGATTTTCTGAAATCAAACTAGTATGACCTGTTTTATTTATTTTCAGAAACTCGGTATGACCTAGATGAATAACTCGGTATGACCTTATTCTAGGTTCTACTGAATTATTTATAAGGTCATACTAAGTACTTTTTGAGAGGTCATACTAAGTCCTTTTTCAAAGGTCATACAGTCTCCTTTTGTGGTTCTACCGAAATTGAGAACTTGTACAGCAGGTCATACCGAACTTGTTTCTGAGGTCATACAAGACATTTGTCAGGTCATACAAGGCAAATGAATTGTATAAACCCGGGGCCAGAAATGAAAGAAACAATATTGCATTATCCATCAGAAACAAAGCAGCAGACATTTATTTCTCTCTGAAGAACAGCTGAAGCATTAAATCTTATTTCTTCTCAAGCAATTAATTCTAGTTTGTATTGTTAAATCCAAACCACTAGAAGTTGATTACTTGTATTGCTTTGATCATCTAGCGGATTTTTATCCCTAGAATTTATCTCGAACTTGCTTTTAGCATTCGATCTTTTTATTACAAATATTAGAAAAGTTCATGTCGAATTTATTCTAAATTTGTATTAATTAGTTTGATATAAATACTTTGTAATCCATATTGTATTTGCAACACCCTTCTAGTTTAATATAAGTTATATTTAACTTGAATCTTGTTTCATTTATATTCCGCATTAATTTGTTCTTAATTGTTAAATTATTCAAAGAGCAAATTTCGATAAAACGGTATAGTTTGTATTCAACCCCCCTTCTACAAACTTATCAGGACCTAACAATTGGCATCAGAGCCTTTTGATTGATATACAAATCAAAGATCCAATTGTTTTGAGATTTTTCTTTTAAACTCTGATTTTTTATCTTATTCCTAAAAGAATCTCAAAAGATGTCTACTACACAGAAAGTTGGTACTGTCAAAATCCCAATGTTCAGCAAGGAGCATTATTCTATGTGGAAGAAGAAAATGCTCCTATTTCTTAAGGTTGCAAATCCTAAATACATTGATGTGCTGAAGAAAGGTCCCAGACTTCCTATGATTATTGAGGAAGAATTAAAAGAGGATAACGTTGTTACTAGGCCTGCTAGTATGTACCCTAAAGATCCCAAGGAGTACACTCCTGATGAGAAAGAGGATGTTACCTTGGATTCCTGTCTTCAGTTGATCCTTATTGAGAGTCTTGATCCTATCATGCATAATCATGTCCTAAATTGTGAAACTGCCAAACACATTTGGGGAACCATAGAGATAATCAATGAGGGGACAAAGGAAGTTAGGGAGAATATGCTGGAAATTCTCACTTCACAATATGAGCATTTCAGATCAAACCCTGGTGAAGGTATCTCTCAGGTTTTTGAGAGATACAACAAATTAATCAATGATCTGAATCTCAATGGGAAGCACTACACCAACAAGGAGATTAACAAGAAGTTCCTTCTTACCCTACCACCTCATTTGGAGCACAAAATATCTGCCATTAGAGAAGCAAGAGATATGAATGAGATTGCTTTGGAGAGATTGTATGGTGTGCTGAAGACCTATGAGTTGGAGCAGATTCAACAAAGGGAGCTGTATGGAACTGGGGAGATTGTTGGTACCTCTACTGCATTGGCTGCTGAAGTCCCACAGAGACTGGAAGTGAAGGCTGTTCAACCTTCAAGTTCTAACATGAATGTTATTGATGCTGAATATGGATTAACATCCATTGATCAATCTGGTGGTGACTTCTATTCTTTAGAAGAACTTGATCAGCAGGAGGATAGTGATTTGGCTTTGATAGTCAGAAAGTTTGGGAAGTTTAGATTCAAGAGGAATCCCAATCTTAAGTTCAGACCCAGATTTTAGAGAGGTGGATCTTCCTCTTCAAGTGGCACAAGGGGTGGCTACAAAACTGGAACTGTGGAAAGGAGCACAATCAGATGCTACAATTGCAATGAGTTGGGTCACTTTGCTACTGAGTGCAGAAAGCCAAAGAAAGTGACCAGAAACACATTTGATTCTAGCAAGAAGAACAAGATTGGGAAAGCCTATGTTGCTGAGGGAAAGAGTTGGGATGACACTGACAGTGATGAAGAAGCAGGTGAGATTGGGAACCTTGCTTTAATGGCTAAAGAGGAAAGCACTTCATCCAGATACATGTCAGAGGTAACCTTTACTGACTCTGAAATGATTCATCATCTTGGTGGCACCATAAGTTGTGCACGCACTGAAAATGATAGAATAAATCTTTTAAACACAAATCTTGAAAAGGAAATAAAAGATTTAAAACTAGTGCATATCAATCAAGATGAACTTACTAATAAGGTAGCAGTTCTTGAGAAAAGGGTTAAATTGTATCAACAACTGGAAACCATTCTCAAAGATCAGATTAGTGAGCTTAAGACCAAAGCTAATGCTTATTTCAGTTCTTGTAAGACTGCTAAAGAAATTCTCAATAAGCAAGCTGTTGGTAATCATGTCAGTATAGGGTATGATTATAATGAGGCTATTGGACTGCTTGGAATTAATTCCCCTTGTAGATACAAATCTGAAGGAAAGGTTGTTCCATATATACTTAAGGGTATTGAAACACCCTTCTGTAAAGAATCCATAGCAGATCCTATGAATGAATACTCTATAATCATTGCTGAAGAGATTCGTGAAGAAGATATGGCTTTGGAAGCTGAACAGTCCAAAAAGTGTATATCTGATATTCCAGTCAAAGTTACTACAACTAAAAAGACTAAATCAGATATCCATAAGTTGGATCAAAACAACTGTTCTAACATGCCTGTTGTTAATTCTTCTCATAAAGCATGTGGTGTGATTAATTGCATGTATTGTGCATTCAATGTTATGTATGCTTATTTTAATAGTAAGCATGTATCTAGTGATAAGACTGCTCCACGTCAACATGTAAATAGTAAGAAGCATGTTAATGCTAAGACTGCTAGTCCTTCTAATACTAGAGTGGATTCATTTATCCCTAAGCCTACTCAGAAATGTGTTAAGGCTGGCTATAAATGGAAACGCTCTTATGTGAAAGAGGTTGAAGTAGTTTTAGCTAGAAATGTTGTTTTGCCTGACAAAGGCCAGTTCTTTAAGTATGCCGGACCCAATCAATTTTGGGCTCCGAAGAAGGTCTAATCAATCTGATATTGCAGGGAGTTAAACAGGTAAACCGTGTTATATGGATTCTTGACAGTGGCTGTTCAAAGCATATGACCGGAGATAGAGCCCTGCTATCAGATGTGGTTGAGAAAGCTGGCCCAGTAGTTACCTTTGGAGATAACAGCAAGGGTATTACGAAAGGATATGGCTGTTTGAAGTACGGAAATGTTATCATTGAAGATGTTTCTTTTGTGGAAGGTCTGACGTTCAATCTTCTCAGCATCAGTCAGTTCTGTGACAGAGGATATGCTGTTTCCTTTGAAAGAGAGAAGTGTCAGATTATTCACAAGAAGAATGGAAAGCCTGCTCTTCAAGGAGTAAGGAAAGGTGACTTGTTCATAGCTGATCTGAACTCTGGATTCAAAGATGAAGTTAATTGTTTTTATGCTAAAGCTTCATCAGATGATAGTTGGCTATGGCACAAGAAGATGTCTCACCTTAACTTCAAAACCATGAACTCTTTAGTCAAGAGGGAATTGGTTAGAGGTTTGCCTTAGATGGAATTTACACAGGAAGGACTGTGTGCGGCTTGTCAGAAAGGAAAGTCAAAGAAAGCTTCTCACAAGGGCACTGACACATCATCAATAACTGAACCTCTTCAGCTACTGCACATGGATTTGTTTGGTCCAGTTAATGTGATGTCCATGTCAAAGAAGCAATATGCACTTGTGATTGTTGATGACTTTTCAAAATATACATGGGTTTTATTCCTACATTCCAAGGATGAGACCCCATATCTGGTGATTGGCCATGTGAAGTTGATTGAGCTGGATTCTAGATTCCCTGTTAGAGCCATAAGATCAGATAATGGTACTGAATTCAAGAATGCCATTCTAAATGACTTTTGTGCTGATAAAGGAATAACAAGACAGTATTCTGCCCCTAGAACTCCTCAACAAAATGGAGTAGTGGAAAGAAAGAATCGTACATTGATTGAAGCTGCTAGGACTATGCTAAGTGAGTCCAAACTTCCAACGTACTTTTGGGCTGAAGCAGCGAATACAGCTTGTTATACTCAGAATCGAACTTTAATCAACAAGGACTTAATGAAGACTCCGTATGAGATCATGAACAACAAGAAACCAACTGTCAAGTACTTTCATGTATTTGGAGCAAAATGCTTTGTGCTTATAGATGACAATGTGAAACGTGGCAAGTTTGATGCAAAGGCACAAGAAGCAATTTTTGTTGGTTATTCCAGAAGATCTTACAGGGTCTACTTGGTTGGCAGTCACACAGTAAAGGAAAGTGTCAATGTTACTTTTGATGACACTAAGTTCCCTAATATCCAAAAAGAAGACTCATCTGAAAAGCTGAAGTTTGATAACTTGCCAGACTCAGAATCAGATGATGAAGCCCCACCTGAAGTTATTGCTGGTGATGATAATAACAATGATGATAATGATCATGGTGATGGTGGTGGAAACACTGGTAACAATGGAGATACCACCAACACTGGAGAAGAATCATCAAGGCAATCAAGCAACAACTCAGGGGGAGCAAATGAAGGATCAACTAGTCACTCACAACATCAAAGTGAACTTCAAGGTGAATCATCAAGATCAAATCTTCCAAGACAGACTGTTTGGAATAGAGCTCATCCTTTTGAGCTGATCATTGGTGATCCAGAGGTTGGAGTTAAAACTAGAAGTGCTTCTCAGAATGAATGTCTTTTCTCAGCATTTCTATCTAAAATGGAGCCAAAGAAAACTGAGGAAGCACTGACTGATCCAGATTGGGTGATTGCTATGCAAGATGAACTCAATCAATTTGAACAACAGCAAGTCTGGAAGCTGGTACCCAGGCCAAAGAACAATAAAGCAGTTGGTACTAGATGGGTATACATGAACAAGCTAGATGAGGATGGCATAGTTACAAGGAACAAGGCAAGACTGGTTGCACAAGGGTATTCTCAAGCTGAAGGCATTGACTATGATGAAACCTATGCACCAGTGGCTAGACTTGAGGCCATCAGGATGTTCTTAGCATTTGCTGCTTACTCCAATTTTAAAGTCTATCAAATGGATGTTAAGAGTGCATTCCTGAATGGTGAACTTGATGAAGAAGTGTATGTGGAACAACCCCCTGGCTTTGAAAATCAGGAGCTGCTGGACTTTTTGTACTTTCTCTTCAAGGCTATCTATGGTCTCAAACAAGCCCCTAGAAAATGGTATGACACTCTCTCTGGTTTTCTTTTAGAAAATGGTTTTGTTAGAGGTATCATAGACAAAACTCTTTTTTCAAAGAAACACAAAAGTGATATGATATTAGTCCAAGTCTATGTGGATGACATCATATTTGGGTCTACTAATGATAATCTCTGTAAGAGATTTGCTGAGCTAATGCAGAGTAAGTTTGAAATGAGTATGATGGGTGAGCTGAAGTTCTTTCTTGGATTACAAGTAAGTCAAAGGTCAAATGGTATATTTATTTGTCAATCTAAGTATCTCAAAGAACTCCTCAAGAAGTATCACATGGAGGATTCAGCATCAGCAAGGACTCCATCTTCAACAGCCATCAAACTTGGAGCTTCTGACAAATCTATCAAGGTAGATGTTACAAGCTATAGAGGTATGATTGGCTCCTTACTCTATCTTACTGCTAGTAGACTAGATATTATGTATGCTACATGCTTGTGTGCAAGGTTCCAAGCGGACCCTAGAGATGTACATCTCGTTGCTGTGAAAAGAATCTTGAGATATCTTAAGGGTACACCTAATCTAGGTATCTGGTACCCTAAAGATTCTGATTTTAATCTTGTTGGATATACAGATTCTGATTATGCAGGTAGTGTTGTGGATAGAAAGAGTACCTCTGGGAGTTGTCAATTACTAGGAGGTAGGTTGATTTCCTGGTATAGCAAGAAACAACAAACAGTTTCCAATTCAACAGCAGAAGCTGAATATATTGATGCTGGAAGCTGTTGTGCTCAGATCTTATGGATAAGGAATCAATTAAAGGACTATGGCTTTGCATTAGACAAAATTCCCATTTTTTGTGATAATACAAGTGCCATAGTAATCTCCAACAACCCTGTGCAGCACTCGAGAACAAAGCACATTGATATCAGGTATCATTTTATCAGAGAGCATGTTATGGATGGAACAGTGGAGTTACACTTTGTACCCACTGAAGAACAGACTGCAGATATTTTCACTACAGTCTTAGTGATTGACAATATCTCCGGTAGGTTTGTTCTTAACTAAATCATTTTCTCTTGTTGTTTTAAGATGTTAAATATTGCCAATCCATGTTTATTGTGTAAAGCTTGTTAATTTAAATACTCTGAATAATTTATTTTCTTTAAAAATATTTTTCTCATTTTTCATGGAGAAATGTATTTTTATTGAAAATATATTTATTTAGAATCATTTAAGTTATTTTCAGATTGTAAATATTTTTGTTTAGATTTATCTGCAGGTTTATAGTAGTTTTATGTTCGTTTATATTTTTATGCAGAAGGTTTCAGGTATTTTAGAATGTAATGTAAATATTTTTTATGTTTGTAGAAACAGGTTATGCATTTTCGTTTTCTGTTGATACTTTCCTGTTAATAAAAACTCGGTATGACCTCTTGTCAGGTCATATAGGATTTCGGTATGACCTATTCTGAGGTCATATTGGATTTTATTTCTTTTTTTTTGTTTATTCAGTTTTTAATTCAGTTTTCTCGGTATGACCTGAAGAAAGCTCGGTATGACCTGGTACAAAAACTCGGTATGACCTGGTACAAAAACTCGGTATGACCTTCCTTTAGGTCATACCGAGCTCAGCAGGACCCTCCTCTATAAATACAAGGTCATCTAAGGTTCTTTTGCTCTCATTCCTTTCTAACTCAAGTTTTTACTTAGTTAACTTTGCTCTGGTTTATGTTTTATTCATAGAACGACGAACTATTGCAAATTTTTCTTGTGAATTACTTGGGATTTTTTTTCTTTGTCTGATTAATATTATTATTAATTGCTGCTTTATTCTAGTAATATTATTTTTATTTTATTATTAATTTTCAAATGGCTGCTGAGTTTGTTGTTGAACGTTTTAATAATTACGTTGGCTATTTTGATCCCCTTAAGTGTTCTGTTGAACGTTTTAGGCCGTGGATTCGTTTTTTAAATGAACAATCAATTGTTAGCTATGCTATCACTGCTCCTGTTGATTTAAAGATTGAACCCCTTCGTCTATTATGCTTAACTGCTGTTGTTGCTGAAGATATGCGATCTTTTACATTCACTATTTCTGATCGTCAGTACACAGTAACTAAGGAGATCTTTTGTCAAGTACTTCATTTTCCCCTTAATAATTTTGTTAGATTCCCTACTGATAACGAGTTAGTTCAATTTTTCTCTAGTATTGATTACCAAGGAAATATTGTTCTTCCTCGTCTGAATAAGGGTAATCTAGCATGTGAGTGGGATTTGTTCTTTGACTGTCTAGCCAAAGTTTTTAGTAATTCTACCAAAAACAACTTTCCAGTCATAACTTATGTCCTTCAAAACATTGCCTATGCTGCTGTTTTCAACCTGAGATTGGACATAGGAACTCTTGTGTGGGATCTCTTGATAAGGAGGATTTTCAATTACACTAGAGATATTGAAACTGGAAAGAAAGTTAAATGCTTTTATTCTCGTTTCCTTTCTCTAGTGTTGAATCATGTTCTTTATGATGAACATAAAACACTTTTTCAAAACACTCCTTTTCAAGTCCCCGCACACACTAATCCTCTCATATACTCAACCTTGTCCACCAGTTCCAAGTCTGGAAGGAGACCCGTAGTTCCAAAATCATATCTGCGAAGGATTCTGCAACCACAGTTACCTCTACTCTTTGTTGAACATCCAGTGGTTGGATCCTCGTCAGCAGGAACTTCAATGGTGCCTCCTAACACCATGGCACTTCAGGTAATATATCCTCTCTCAACTGCTCCACTAACCCAAGAGGTTCTTAGGATTGACCAAGGGATTGTAGAACCACAATCTCTGTCCACGGTCATAGAGCCACACACAGAGTCAAATCCATTGACCGCTCCCCTAGAACAACCAGCTACAACAAGAGTGAGAGAACAAGTTGAAGTAGATATTAATGAGAGTGATCCCACAGCTCTGCCTCCACCACTAAAGAAGAGAAGAACACTACTTGAGGCATCTGTAAGCCAGTCTGTATCCTCCCAAAAGGATATGGACTCTCAAAAGGCCAATGAACAGTTACTAGAGACATCCTCTCAACAGGATGAATCTATTGAAATTCGCCATCAGGCCATGGCATTCTGTACAGAGTCAAGCACTCTCCCATTAATCACAATGGGAGCAAACACTTCTGAAACAATAGTAGAGACTCATGAACAGGACACTCAGAGAGGAGAGCACATAGGAATGCTTGCTGAAACAGTGCCTACCATTGTCACGGTAGAAGAGCCTTCACAGGATTCAGAGGGAAAATCTGGTTCTTTGCCCACTATAACAGAATCATTTTCTCCCCTCCCAGAGGGAACATCTCTGGCTCCCCTAAGGGATTCTTCACTCGCAGGTTTTACTGGAGAAAGTGAAGGGCAACCTGGTGAGTCCATTACTGAAGCAATTCAGTTTTCCATCTCGGATTATTTTTTGGACTACACCGGGGACTGGGATTCGCGAACTCCCATTGCACCACCAGTGACCTCTCTAGAAGGGGCTATGGTGATTTTTCCTGCAGGTACTTCAACTCCAAACATGGATAGACAGCTAGTGGTTAGTTCTGAGAAACAAACACAGAGCGATACACAAGCACGTGAGGTGAGTGAAGCACCATCGAGAGAAATTGAGATGAGTGCACACAATGACACATACACTGCTTCATTATTGGCTCAAATAGCTGGTCTACAGAAACAACTTCAACAAACCCAGACTGAAAAGGAAATTTTCAAAGCACAAGTGGTTGAACAGTCTTCTTCTTCCACCTCTGTCACTAATCAGCTGGGTCATATTAGAGATGAGATAGAGGGAGTGAAGGTCACATTGATCCCCAAGATAAATGTTGTTCAAGAATCACAGGTGCTAGTGGCTTCAGACATCTCCGAGCTGACAATTTCAAATGCTGAGATCAGGGAGAGTGTCAAGCAGATTGCTTCCATTTCAACACAAGTGAACTCTATTCAAGAAACTGTTGATAACAATCAGTGGTACAATGACCAGAGGTTCACAAATCTTGAAGGAGGAATGGTACATTTGAATGAAGGCATGAAACATCTGTACAATATGATCAAGGACTCACATCACCCCAATGCTGAACAGAAGAAATTCTTCGAGGGTGATGATGATGAAGGGAACAATGATGGCAAGGATGAAGAAGGAGAAAGAGGAAGTAAAAGGGAGGATCCTAAGGCTGATAAAGTTAAATCTTTAGAGGATTCCTCAACTAAGGGGGAGAATAAGGAGAAGGAGATACAAGGAAGAGAAGAGGTAAGAGATCAAGGAGGAGAAGCTGGAGGTTCTGCAACTGCAAAGGACAAAGGGAAGCAGAAGTTAACTTTTTCTGATGCTGACTACTACCAAGGTGAACAGGGAGATTTTGACTATACTGAATCTGAAGATATTAATGTGGAGGTTGAAGGAGAGGCTGATTATGCTGACTGTGAAGATGAACCGGAAGTGGATCCTGCCTTTGAAGCTGAGTTGGTGAGACAAAAGGCTGATTTAAAAAGGAGAGAGGAGGAGAATGTAAAAGTATCTGACATCATTTCTCAGCATCTTGTCATTCAAAAGGCTGAGCATCAAGAAAAGCAAAGGCTTCACAATCTGAAGGTCAGTGAGAGAAAATTGTATGTGAGGCTGAAGCAAGGAGAAGAATGGGACAAGGCTAGAGAGATGTTTGCACATCAAGAAGGAACTAACAATGATGCAAAGTTTATTGGGATGTTGGAAAGATACAAGAAGGTCAATCCAGACAACACAGTATATATGAAAGCTCTTCATGCAGAGATTTCAAGGATCACAACTGGATTTGACAGAGTTAGAGAGGAGTTAAAGATCTATGTTTACACTCATAATGAGGGAACTTTCTTAGTGTCTCTCAATCTTCTGGAAAGCAGAACTCTCTCTGAACTATGGGTATTCATGTGCAAAGTAAAAAGAACTTCTCCATTAGCTGAGCTGCTGCATGATCAGCTAAGAGACTTTGCAATGAAAGCTAGTCCTCAAGTTGTGGACGTGCCATATGAAGTTAAATTTTATAAAGGAAGGGCACTTCAAACTTGTGGTGTGGATCCAATCTCTCTGAAAGATTTTCCTGCCAAGCATCTTGTCTACTTGGAGAACATGTTGAGGACTTCAGGATTTGCTACACAAGAGAAGACAGAAGTTGCTGATTTGATTCAAGACTATTGCATTGCCAATATCAAGAGATATCATCAAATGAAGAATAGGCTGAAGAAAGTCACAGCTCAACCTGTCAGACCTAGTGGCATTACTTCTGAATCTGATCGTATTTTGGACAAGGATTTGCTTGAAGCACTTGAAGAAGGAGAGATGATTGAGTTTGAAATTTGAAGAAGCTCTAGTCTGTAAATGTTATATGTATAGAGCTTAGGTATTTCAAGATAGGATCAATGTAAACATATGTTCAGTCTAGAGGAACAGCTATCTTGTATTTATCTTTAATGTTTGAATCTGGAAAATGTTAAATGAAATCCAGAACTTTTCTTGTTATTTACTTGGCTCTTAAAAGTCATTTTTTTTCTTGTTTAAGTTAGTTGAGTTATCCTCTAGGTATTTGATTGTTATTCTCTAACAAACAAATAGGGGGAGATTGAAAGGCATATGTTTAGGCCTATTAATATTCCGAGGAAACAACTTAATTTAAACAAGTATGTAATAAGTAAATAATAAGTTAATATGTCACAGGAATCTCAGATAGTTTTATCTGTCAAGAGAATGGAGAATTAAAATCATCTACAGACTTGAAGTTATTCTACATTGAAAGAAGTTCAATTTTATTGTTCAAGCCTCAGTGAAGTATTCAAGGAAGTGGATTTACTACAGTGACAGAGATTTCCAGTGGTGACGGAAGAAGTACAGGATACAGAGTTTTGTCAAAGCTAAAGGAAAGAAGCCACAACTTGAAATGTTTTAAAGATGAAGAATTATCATTGAAGTCAGTTATTCATGAAACCAGACAGTGCATCGAATGACGACATCATCAGTGGAATTAAATCATCTATATTCAGTGGTTTTCAGAAGATAGAGGAATGCAAGGTTTTTAAATTAAATTCTTTGATTTATTAATTTAATTTAATAAATAAATTAATTCTGAAGAATTAATTTATTAATTAAATTAATTTAGATTAGTTGTTTAAATTATTTATTAACTTAATTCTATAAAAGAATTAATTTAATCTAACTAATTAAATTAAAAGGATTTTCTGAAATCAAACTAGTATGACCTGTTTTATTTATTTTCAGAAACTCGGTATGACCTAGATGAATAACTCGGTATGACCTTATTCTAGGTTCTACTGAATTATTTATAAGGTCATACTAAGTACTTTTTGAGAGGTCATACTAAGTCCTTTTTCAGAGGTCATACAGTCTGCTTTTGTGGTTCTACCGAAATTGAGAACTTGTACAGCAGGTCATACCGAACTTGTTTCTGAGGTCATACAAGACATTTGTCAGGTCATACAAGGCAAATGAATTGTATAAACCCGGGGCCAGAAATGAAAGAAACAATATTGCATTATCCATCAGAAACAAAGCAGCAGACATTTATTTCTCTCTGAAGAACAGCTGAAGCATTAAATCTTATTTCTTCTCAAGCAATTAATTCTAGTTTGTATTGTTAAATCCAAACCACTAGAAGTTGATTACTTGTATTGCTTTGATCATCTAGCGGATTTTTATCCCTAGAATTTATCTCGAACTTGCTTTTAGCATTCGATCTTTTTATTACAAATATTAGAAAAGTTCATGTCGAATTTATTCTAAATTTGTATTAATTAGTTTGAGATAAATACTTTGTAATCCATATTGTATTTGCAACACCCTTCAAGTTTAATATAAGTTATATTTAACTTGAATCTTGTTTCATTTATATTCCGCATTAATTTGTTCTTAATTGTTAAATTATTCAAAGAGCAAATTTCGATAAAACGGTATAGTTTGTATTCAACCCCCCTTCTACAAACTTATCAGGACCTAACAAAGCTAGTACTTATAAAAGATAAGTCGTCGAGAAAATCTATATCTATACTATTATATAAAGGAGAAAATGAGGGTGGTAAGGTGGTGTCTTTCAAATCGTTTTGATCTTATTTTCTAATTTTCTCAAAGTTTTGAATTAATAATACCAAAAATTATAAAAAAATCTCAATTGCCTTTTAAATCTGTACCAATGAAGGAAACTAAATATATAGTTTTAATATTATTGTCTTTAAAATCTTTACTAATGGAGAAAAGTAAATACTATAATTTGATATATTAAAAAATAGAATTTCCTTTCAAATATTTGTTAATTTTAGAAACTGAAAATATCATATTAATATTTGTTAACGGAGGAATTTGGTGATAACAAATTTCGGGATTTGCTGGAATAACGAATTATGAAAATAGGGGGATTTGGGATTTTTGGATGTTTTGGGGTTGGACTTGAAAGGTGTCTCGACTTGTTAGATGTGTCGGATCCTATTCCAAGATGTCTGCGTACCCTGTTTATATATAGGGATCAAGCCAGCGCAGTTCTGTGATAGGATAATGTTTTTAATCCCTGTGATTGTTGAGGGATATGTTGAGATAAGTTGATTTTATCTTTTTAAAGTTATATTAGTGTTGTGATTCTTTCCTGATTTGAAAGAATTGTTTGGAGATATTTTTTAGTAATTAATTGATTTAGATTGATTGTTTCCTCGTTTCAGAGAGAGGATATTACTTAGTGGTTAAGCAATAATTATTATTAGATTCATATTGGGAAATTAGGAGATAATTGAGGCAACCGAAATTATGGCGTAACAACTACCCCCCAGTTCTTCAGTGCAGCTTGATGGACTGGAGAACTAAGTGTGCTTTAATCTTCTGAATTTCCTGAGTCAATGAAACAACTAGGAGTAGAAGATTAGCAGATAATATGAATAAGATAATTACCCGTAATATGCCTGTAAAATCGAGAGAGACAACATGATGTGCCCGTAATATGTCTCGCCTTCTTATACACTCATGCAAAGCAGAGTTTAAGAAAAGGGAAGAGTAACCTCGCTTTCTTATACACTCTATGCAAAGCAGAGTTTAAGAAAAGGGATGAGTAACATCGCCTTCTTATACACTCTATGCAAAGCAGAGTTTAAGAAAAGGGAAGAGTAACCTCGCCTTCTTAAATACTCTATGCTAAGCAGAGTTTAAGAAAAGGGAAGAGTAACCTCGCCTTCTTACACACCTCAAGTTGTACATTTTCCTTATGAAGTCAAAATCTACAGAGGTACAACTTTAGAGACTGTGAGGCTGGATCCTGATTCCATGAAGCTACAGACTGCTACAGACTGTGAGGCATATGTCTAGTCCTATTTGTAAACACCGAGGATTCTACTCAACTTTAATTAAGATGTAATAAGTAAATAATAAAAATCAATTGTCACAGGAATCTCAGAAGATTATATCTGTCAAAGAATGAAGATTAAAGTCATCTACAGACTTGAAGTGATTCTACATTGAAAGAAGCTCAATTTATTGATCAAGCCTCAATGAAGTATTCAAGCTCAGTGGATTTATTAAAGTGACAGAGATTTCAAGTGGTGACAGAAAAAGATACTGATTACGGAGTTCTTGAATGAGAAGGAAGTGAATCACTGCTTAAAGTCAAACAGATAAAGAACAGACATTGTCGTTAGTCACTCATGAACCAGACAGTGCATCGAGTGTCAACGTACTATTATGTTTATTCTTTATCTAAGTTTTAAGTGATTCTGGAATTTATTGAGAAGTCAACTAATTCTATTTATTCTCTTATAAATAATTAATACTACCAAGTATATTATTTATTAAATTAATTCTGTAAAGAATTAATTTAATACATAATTTATTTAGTTAATTATTTAAATTAGAATATATTTGAACTAGGAAGACTTAGATTTTGTACTAGGAAGACTTAGTTTAATGAACTAGGAAGACTCACAAGAGAGTCTTCCCGATTGTCTTCCTAGGCAAAACAGAATCTTCCCGGTTGTCTTCCCTTCACAAAGAGAGTCTTCCCTCAAGTCTTCCCAAGCCTTATCTCAGTCTTCCCGAGAGTTTTCCATATACAAAACAAAGGAAATGCATTGGCGCGTGGAATTCATGACAAGGAATTTGTATTAAAGCAAAAAGTGGTCAGTTGGAATTATATAGACAATTACAACAACAGAAGTAAAGATACAGCAACAAGAACATTTCATTTTCTCTCTGTCTTCTTAACTTCTAAACTGCAAAGGCATTAAATTCCTCAAGTGTTTTAATTCTTGACTTGATCTTCACATTAAATTCATAAGGATCATTTCACTTGTACTGCTTTAGCTTTCTAGCGGATCATAATCCCTAGATTTTATATCGAACTACTTTTTAGTATTCGATCCTTTTTATTACAAAAATAGATAAATTCATGTCGAATTTATTCTAGATTTGTTTTATTAAGTTCTTTGTAATCAGTGATCAAAATTGTAACACCCCTCAAGTTTAATAGAGTTTCTATTTAACTTGAATATTGTTTCAGTTTTTATTCCGCATTAATTTGTTCTAAATTGTTTAATCTTAAAAAATTTCGATAAAACAGTATAGTTTGTATTCAACCCCCCTTCTACAAACTTATCAGGACCTAACAATTGGCATCAGAGCCTTTTGATTGATATACAAATCAAAGATCCAATTGTTTTGAGATTTTTCTTTTAAACTCTGATTTTTTATCTTATTCCTAAAAATCTCAAAAGATGTCTACTACACAGAAAGTTGGTACTGTCAAAATCCCAATGTTCAGCAAGGAGCATTATCCAATGTGGAAGAAGAAAATGCTTCTATTTCTTAAGGTTGCAAATCCTAAATACATTGATGTGCTGAAGAACGGTCCCAAAGTCCCTATGATTATTGAGGGAGAACTCATTGAGAATAATGTTGTGACTAGGGCTGCTAGAATGTACCCTAAAGATGCCAAGGATTACACTCCTGATGAGAAAGAGGATGTTACCTTGGATTCCTGTCTTCAGTTGATCCTTATTGATTGTCTTGATCCAATCATGCATAATCATGTTCTCAACTGTGATACTGCTAAACACATTTGGGCAACTATAGAGATAATCAATGAGGGGACAGAGGAAGTTAGGGAGAATATGCTGGAAATTCTCACCTCACAATATGAGCATTTCAGATCAAACCCTGGTGAAGGTATCTCTCAGGTTTTTGAGAGATATAACAAATTAATCAATGATCTGAATCTCAATGGGAAGCACTACACCAACAAGGAGATTAACAAGAAGTTCCTTCTTACACTTCCACTTCATTTGGAGCACAAAATTTCTGCCATTAGAGAAGCAAGAGATATGAATGAGATTGCTTTGGAGAGATTGTATGGTGTTCTGAAGACCTATGAGCTGGAGCAGATTCAACAAAGGGAGCTGTATGGAACTGGGAAGATTGTTAGTACTTCTACTGCACTGGCTGCTGAAGTCCCACAGAAACTGGAAGTGAAGGCTGTTCAACCTTCCAGTTCTAACATGAATGTTATTGATGCTGAATATGGATTAACATCCATTGATCAATCTGGCGGTGACTTCTATTCTTTAGAAGAACTTGATCAGCTGGAGGATGGTGATTTGGCTTTGATAGTCAGGAAGTTTGGGAAGTTTAGATTCAAGAGGAATCCCAATCTTAAGTTCAGGCCCAGATTTCAGAGAGGTGGATCTTCCTCTTCAAGTGGCTCAAGGGGTGGCTACAAAACTGGAACTGTGGAAAGGAGCACAATCAGATGCTATAATTGCAATGAGTTGGGTCACTTTGCTACTGAATGCAGAAAGCCAAAGCAAGTGACTAGAAACACATTTGATTCTAGCAAGAAGAACAAGATTGGGAAAGCTTATGTTGCTGAAGGAAAGAGTTGGGATGACACTGACAGTGATGAAGAAGCAGGTGAGATTGGGAACCTTGCTTTAGTGGCTAAAGAGGCAAGCACTTCATCTGCACACATGTCAGAGGTAATGTTTACTGATACTGAAATGATTCGTCATATTGGTGGCACCTTAGAATGTGCTCGCACTGAAAATGATAGAATAATTCTTTTAAACACAAATCTTGAAAATGAGAAAAAAGAATTAAAACTAGTGCATGTTAATCAGGATGGACTTGTTGAGAAAATAGCTTTTCTTGAGAATAGGGTTAAATGTTATATTCAACTGGAAACCATTCTTAAGAAAGAGATTAGTGAGCTGAAGACTAAAGCTAATGCCTATTTTAGCTCTTGTAAGACGGCTAAAGAGATTCTCAATAAACAAGCTAATGCCTATTGGCCTCATTGGATTGCTTGGAATTAATTCCCCTTGTAGATTCAAATCTGAAGGAAAGGTTGTTCCATATGTGCTTAAGGGTATTGAAACACCCTTCTGTAAGGAGTCCGAAGCAGAACCTCTGAATGAAGACTCTATCATCATTGCAGAGGAGATTCGTGAAGAAGATATTGCTTTGGAAGTTGAACAATCCAAAAAGTGTATATCTGATATTCCAGTCAAAGTTGCTACAACTAAAAAGACTAAATCAGATATCCATAAGTTGGATCAAAACAACTGTAGAACTAACATGCCTGCTGTTAATTCTTCTCATAAAGCATGTGGTGTGAGTAATTGCATGTCTTGTGCTTTTAATGTTATGTATGCTTTCTTTAATAAAAAGCATGTATCTAGTGATAAGACTGCTCCACGTCAACATGTTAATAATAAGAAGCATGTTAAAGCAAAGACTACTAGTCCTCCTCAGACTAGAGTGGATTCATTTATCCCTAAGCCTACTCAGAAATGTGTTAAGGCTGGCTATAAATGGAAACGCTCTTATGTGAAAGAGGTTGAAGTAGTTTTAGTTAAAAATGTTGTTTTGCCTGACAAAGGCCAATTCTTTAAGTATGCCGGACCCAATCAAGTGTGGGTTCCGAGGAAGGACTAATCAATCTGGTATTGCAGGGAGTTAAACAGGTGAGCCTTGTTATATGGGTTCTTGACAGTGGCTGTTCAAGGCATATGACCGGAGATAGAGCTCTGCTATCAGATTTGGTTGAGAAAGCTGGCCCAGTAGTAACCTTTGGAGATAACAGCAAGGGTATTACGAAAGGATATGGCTGTTTGAAGTACGGAAATGTTATCATTGAAGATGTTTCATTTGTGGAAGGTCTGACGTTCAATCTTCTCAGCATCAGTCAGTTCTGTGACAGAGGATATTCTGTTTCCTTTGAAAGAGAGAAGTGTCAGATCCTTCACAAGAAGAATGGAAAGCCTGCTCTTCAAGGAGTGAGGAAAGGTGACTTGTTCATAGCTGATCTGAACTCGGGATTCAAAGATGAAGTTAATTGTTTTTATGCTAAAGCTTCATCAGATGATAGTTGGCTATGGCACAAGAAGATGTCTCACCTTAACTTCAAAACTATGAACTCTTTAGTCAGGAGGGAATTAGTTAGAGGTTTGCCTCAGATGGAATTTACACAGGAAGGACTGTGTGAGGCATGCCAGAAAGGAAAGTCAAAGAAAGCTTCTCACAAGGGCACTTATACATCATCAATAACTGAACCTCTTCAGCTACTGCACATGGATTTGTTTGGTCCAGTTAATGTGATGTCCATGTCAAAGAAACAATATGCACTTGTGATTGTTGATGACTATTCAAAATATACATGGGTTTTATTCCTACATTCCAAGGATGAGACCCCATTCCTGGTGATTGGCCACATAAAGTTGATTGAGCTGGATACTAGATTCCCTGTTAGAGCCATAAGGTCAGATAATGGTACCGAATTCAAGAATGCCATTCTAAATGACTTTTGTGCTGATAAAGGAATAACAAGACAGTATTCTGCCCCTAGAACTCCTCAACAAAATGGAGTAGTGGAAAGAAAGAATCGTACATTGATTGAAGCAGCTAGGACTATGCTAAGTGAGTCCAAACTTCCAACGTACTTTTGGGCTGAAGCAGCGAATACAGCTTGTTATACTCAGAATCGAACTTTAATCAACAAGGACTTAATGAAGACTCCGTATGAGATCATGAACAACAAGAAACCAACTGTCAAATACTTTCATGTATTTGGAGCAAAATGCTTTGTGCTTATAGATGACAATGTGAAACGTGGCAAGTTTGATGCAAAGGCACAAGAAGCTATTTTTGTTGGATATTCCAGAAGATCTTACAGGGTCTACGTGGTTGGCAGTCACACAGGAAAGGAAAGTGTCAATGTTACTTTTGATGACACTAAGTTCCCCAGTATCCAAAAAGAAGACTCATCTAAAAAGCTGAAGTTTGATAACTTGCCAGACTCAGAATCAGATGATGAAGCCCCACCTGAAGTTATTGATGGTGATGATAATAACAATGATGATAATGATCATGGTGATGGTGGTGGAAACACTGGTAACAATGGAGATACCACCAACACTGGAGAAGAATCATCAAGGCAATCAAGCAACAACTCAGGGGGAGCAAATGAAGGATCAACTAGTCACTCACAACATCAAAGTGAATTTCAAGGTGAATCATCAAGATCAAATCTTCCAAGACAGACTGTTTGGAATAGAGCTCATCCTTTTGAGCTGATCATTGGTGATCCAGATGTTGGAGTTAAAACTAGAAGAGCTTCTCAGAATGAATGTCTTTTCTCAGCATTTCTATATAAAATGGAGCCAAAGAAAACTGAGGAAGCACTGACTGATCCAGATTGGGTGATTGCTATGCAAGATGAACTCAATCAATTTGAACAACAGCAAGTCTGGAAGCTGGTACCCAGGCCAAAGAACAAGAAAGTAGTTGGTACAAGATGGGTATACAGAAACAAGCTAGATGAGGATGACATTGTTACAAGGAACAAGGCAAGACTGGTTGCACAAGGGTATTCACAAGCTGAAGGCATTGACTATGATGAAACCTATGCACCAGTGGCTAGACTTGAGGCCATCAGGATGTTCTTAGCATTTGCTGCTTACTCCAATTTTAAAGTCTATCAAATGGATGTTAAGAGTGCATTCCTGAATGGTGAACTTGATGAAGAAGTGTATGTGGAACAGCCCCCTGGCTTTGAAAATCAGGAGCTGCTGGACTTTGTGTACTTTCTCTTCAAGGCTATCTATGGTCTCAAACAAGCCCCAAGAAAATGGTATGACACTCTCTCTTGTTTTCTTTTAGAAAATGGTTTTGTTAGAGGTATCATAGACAAAACTCTTTTTTCAAAGAAACATAAAGGTGATATGATATTAGTCCAAGTCTATGTGGATGACATCATATTTGGGTCTACTAATGATGATCTCTGTAAGAGATTTGCTAAGCTAATGCAGAGTAAGTTTGAAATGAGTATGATGGGTGAGCTGAAGTTCTTTCTTGGATTGCAAGTAAGTCAAAGGACAAATGGTATATTTATTTGTCAATCTAAGTATCTTAAAGAACTCCTCAAGAAGTATCACATGGCGGATTCAGCATCAGCAAGGACTCCATCTTCAACAGCAATCAAACTTGGAGCTTCTGACAAGTCTATCAAGGTAGATGTTACAAGCTACAGAGGTATGATTGGCTCCTTACTCTATCTTACTGCTAGTAGACCAGATATTATGTATGCTACATGCTTGTGTGCAAGGTTCCAAGCGGACCCTAGAGATGTACATCTCGTTGCTGTGAAAAGAATCTTGAGATATCTTAAGGGTACACCTAATCTAGGTATCTGGTACCCTAAAGATTCTGGTTTTAATCTTGTTGGATATACAGATTCTGATTATGCAGGTAGTGTTGTGGATAGAAAGAGCACCTCTGGGAGTTGTCAATTCCTAGGAGGTAGGTTGATTTCCTGGTATAGCAAGAAACAGCAAACAATTTCCAATTCAACAGCAGAAGCTGAATATATTGCTGCTGGAAGCTGTTGTGCTCAGATCTTATGGATACGGAATCAATTAAAGGACTATGGCTTTGCATTAGACAAAATTCCCATATTTTGTGATAATACAAGTGCCATAAAAATCTCCAACAACCCTGTGCAGCACTCGAGAACGAAGCACATTGATATCAGGTATCATTTCATCAGAGAGCATGTCATGAATGGAACTGTGGAGTTACACTTTGTACCCACAGAAGAACAGACTGCAGATATATTCACTAAATCTGTTGGCGAATCCACATTTATCAAGTTAGTTGGTAAATTGGGTATGTTAAACAGTCTTAGTGATTAACAATATCTATGTCATGTTTGTTCTTTAAAAATTCATTTTCTCTTGTCATTTAAATGATATTCACTGTCAATTCATTTAGTAGTACATGCTTCTGTATTTAAATAGCTCTAAATATTTTATTTTCTTTAAAAATATTTTTCTCATATTTTTTATGTAGAGAAATGTATTTTTATTGAAAATATATTTATTTAGAATTATTTAGGTATTTTTCAGATTGTAAATATTGTTGTTTGAATTTTTTCTGCAAGTTTATATTAATTTTATGCATTTCTATAATATTCTGCATATTTTTCTAGGATTTATGGAATTTTCTATGAATTTTTCTAGGTTTTTATATATTTTTCATGCATTTTTATAAGTTTTTCAGCATTTTTCTGTAAATTTCGAATTTAATTCTGAGTTTTCTTTAAGTCTTCCCAGTTTTGAATTAGGAAGACTACCGGGAAAACAAGGAATTTTTTATTTTATTTTATTTTTCTGTTTTTTTAAGTTTTAATTTATTGTATTTTCCGGAAGACTTTCTAATTTGAATTAGGAAGACTACCGGGAAGACTATCCTAAGTCTTCCCGATTGTCTTCCCAATTCAAATTAAAATAAAACCGTTGCAATTCTTTTCTTTTACAGTTTATTTATTTTATTCATATATATATAGATACACACACGCACATATTCATTTTCTGCCTTTACAGTTTTCATTTTTCTTTCAGTTTTTGAACTCAACCCTCTCTAGTTCTCACATTCTTTCTGCAGGATCGTTGCGTTAATCAACTTGCTCAAGTATTTACTTAGCAAATCAATTACTGTTCTTTTAAAATCAAACCTTTTGAGTCGAAGTACTGTCAAAATTTGTTTTTTTTCCTTTCGATTTAAGTGTTCTTGATTGTTGCTAAGTATTTCGGGTATCTTACTGATCTTGGAGAAGTTTCTGTGTGTGTGTTCTTGAAATCACTTACCCATTTCATTTCGAGTTTTCAAGGTTTTAAGTTCGGAATTTTAGGATTACCTTTAAAATTGATTAATTTGGGTGAAATTGTAATTTTGTGGATTTTAGTAATTTTAATTAATTCTAAAAATCCCTAAATTTTAATTTTATTTTAAATTGATTAAAATTTTCTTGTTTTATAAAAATGGATCCTAATTTTGAACTAGTGTTAAATAATTATGTTGGGTATTTTGATCCGTTAAAATGCAAGGTGGAACGTTTTAGACCGTGGATTCAATTTTTAAATAGCAATACATGTGTTAGTTATGCTATTTGTGCCAATGCACTTCTGAAAATTGATCCATTAAGGATGTTGTGTTCAAGTGCTGTTATTGCTGAAAATTCAAAATCTTTTACTTTCAATATTCTCAACCAGCAATATACAGTTACTTTTGAGTTATTTTGTGATGTGTTGCATTTTCCAAAGGACAGGTTTGATCCCTTACCCACTAATGATGAGTTATCACAGTTCTTTGTGAATATTCATTATCAGGGTCCCTTTCAAATGGTTAAATTGACCAAAAGTTTTGTTGTAAGGGAATGGGATCTGTTCTTTGATACTATAGCTAGGGTATTTGGTAACTGCACAAAAACAAACTTTCATTGCATTACCAGTCTTAATCAATACATTGCCTATGCTATAGTATTTGGTCGTAGATTGAACTTTGCTGAGATTCTGTGGAACCTATTGCTCAACAGGCTTGCTCACTCTAGGAGAGATTCTGATAATGGTGTGAAAGTAAGGTGTTGGTACCCTCGCTTTCTAACTCTTATCATTAATCATCTTCTCACTGCTGAGCAGGTAGAACTGTTTCGAGAAGCTAGATTTGAAACCTCTCCAACAACAGACACCAAATTCTACACCAGACTTGATGTCTCATCCAAATTCCTCAATATACCTGTTCTTGTTTCACCATTGATGAGTCTATTCATTAATCTTCCTATCTTTGGTGAACAAGTTCCTCAACCACATCCAGTTCCACTACAGGTAGTTATTCCTAACTTTGGTTCTTCTTCTGGTACTTCAATTGAAACCCAAGTGGTTGTTAGGGCTGACCCAGAGATTGTAGAACCACAGTCTCTGACCCAGGTCATAGAGCCATACAGAGAGTCAAACACTTCTGATACACAACCTGAGCCTAATATTCAAACCAGTTCAAGAAGAGTTAGTGATATAGCTGAAATGAGTGTTCCCACAGCTCTGTCTCCACCCTTAAAGAAAAGAGAAACCTATAGGGAGACAACTGTAAGCCCATCTGTATCCTCTCAAAAGGATATGGAGATTGATATGGCCACTACACAGTCTCTGGAGACATCCTCTCAACAGGGTGGATCTATTGAAATTCGCCATAGGGCCATGGCATCTTGTACTGAGTCAAGCACACTCCCATTACTCACAAAGGGAGAAGATATCCATATAGATGACACTCAGGACACCATGCCAGGAGAGCACTTTACTTTTGACTTTGAAACAGTGCCTACCATAGTTACGGTAGAAGTGCCTTCACAGGCATCAGAGGGAAAATCTGATTCTTCGCCACCAATAATAGAATCATTTTCTCCCCTCCCAGAGGGAACATCTCTGGCTCCCCTAAGGGATTTTTCACTCGCAGTTTATACTGGAGAAAGTGAAAGGCAACTTGATGAGTCTGTCCCTGAAGAAATTCAGTATACAATGTCAAATATTTTGACAGACTCATTCCGGGATCGGGAATTACGAACTCCCATTGCACCACCACTGACCTCTCTTGAAGGGGCTAGGGTGATTTTTCCTGCAGGTACATCTACTGAGAATCTTGACAGACAGTTAGTGGTGAGAGATATGAATCAAACACCGAGTGAAACACAAGCACATGAGTTGAGTGAAACACCACTGAGAGCAATTGAGGTGAGTGCACACACTGACACAAACACTGCTTTGTTGAACCAGCTAGCTGATCTACAAAGGAAGTTACAAGAAACCTAGGCTGAGAACAATCTTCTGAAAGCACAAGTGGTTGCTCAATCTACCACCTCTGTATCAAATCAGCTGGGTACTGTGAAAGATGACCTGGAAGGATTGAAGAATAATCTACTCCCGAGGCTGAATTCAATCCAACAATCTCAAGTACTGGTGGCTTCAGACATCTCTGATCTTACAATGTCAAATGCTCAGATATCGGAGAGTGTCAAGGAGATTGCTTCTATTTCTACCAAGGTGGACTTTATTCTGCAAACATCTGATGAAAACCAGAGGTTTAATGAACAAAGGATGTCTAGGATTGAAGGCGGAATGGAGCATCTTAATGAAGGGATGAAGAACCTATACAATATGATCAAGAATTCACATCAACCTACTGAAGAGCAAAGAACATTCTTTGAGGGAGATGATGATGAGGATGATGATGCTGATGAAGGAGGAGATGGGAGAGAAAGAAGAGAGATAAGGAGATCATCTGAGGTGAATCCTAGGGCTTCCACAGCTCAAACTGTAGAGGATTCCTCAACTAAGGGGGAGAAGGAGAAGAAAGGAGAAGAAGGAGGAGCTTCTGGAGGAGATAAGGGAAAAGGTAAACAATCACTGGAGGATACTGTCTTTGACGATGCCTACTACTACCACGGTGAACAGGATGACTTCCATTATGACACATCTGGTGATCTGGAGAAGACCATACCTGAAGAAGCTTTTGGTGAGGAGGAGGTTGAGGAGGCAGCAAACTTTGAGGATTGGGAGGATGAAGCTGATCTATATACACCTGACCCTTTGTTTCAGAAGGAGTTGAAGAAACAGCAAGCAGAGCTAAGGAGAAAGGAGGATGAGAATGCCAAGGTCTCCGACATCATATCTCAGAAGCTGAAAATTCAAAAGGCTGAACATGAAGACAAACAACGTCTTCATAGTATTCATGTCAAAGAAAGGAGATTGGATGTGAGGATGAAGCAAGGAAGCAAGTGGGATAAAGCAAGGGAGATGTTTGATATCCCTCAGAGAGGCACAAACAATGATGCTACTTTTCTGAAGCTGCTTGAGAAGATCAGAACTGTTAATCCAGACAACTCATTATATATGAAGGCATTGAAGGAAGATATCCTAAGGATTACGTCTGCATTTGATCAAGTGAGGCAAGAACTGTTCATTTATGTCTCAAGTGCTCTTGAAGGGTCATTCATCATTTCTCTTGACCTCCTACAAAGAAGATCTCTATCTGAATTATGGATTCTGATGAGTAAAGTAAAGAGATCTTCTTGCTTGAATGAGCTTCTATATGACCGGCTTAGAGATTCTGCTATGAAGGCCAGTCCTCAAGTTGTACATTTTCCTTATGAAGTCAAAATCTACAGAGGTACAACTTTAGAGACTGTGAGGCTGAATCCTGATTCCATGAAGCTACAGACTGCTACAGACTGTGAGGCATATGTCTAGTCCTATTTGTAAACACCGAGGATTCTACTCAACTTTAATTAAGATGTAATAAGTAAATAATAAAAATCAATTGTCACAGGAATCTCAGAAGATTATATCTGTCAAAGAATGAAGATTAAAGTCATCTACAGACTTGAAGTGATTCTACATTGAAAGAAGCTCAATTTATTGATCAAGCCTCAATGAAGTATTCAAGCTCAGTGGATTTATTAAAGTGACAGAGATTTCAAGTGGTGACAGAAAAAGATACTGATTACGGAGTTCTTGAATGAGAAGGAAGTGAATCACTGCTTAAAGTCAAATAGATAAAGAACAGACATTGTCGTTAGTCACTCATGAACCAGACAGTGCATCGAGTGTCAACGTACTATTATGTTTATTCTTTATCTAAGTTTTAAGTGATTCTGGAATTTATTGAGAAGTCAACTAATTCTATTTATTCTCTTATAAATAATTAATACTACCAAGTATATTATTTATTAAATTAATTCTGTAAAGAATTAATTTAATACATAATTTATTTAGTTAATTATTTAAATTAGAATATATTTGAACTAGGAAGACTTAGATTTTGTACTAGGAAGACTTAGTTTAATGAACTAGGAAGACTCACAAGAGAGTCTTCCCGATTGTCTTCCTAGGCAAAACAGAATCTTCCCGGTTGTCTTCCCTTCACAAAGAGAGTCTTCCCTCAAGTCTTCCCAAGCCTTATCTCAGTCTTCCCGAGAGTTTTCCATATACAAAACAAAGGAAATGCATTGGCGCGTGGAATTCATGACAAGGAATTTCTATTAAAGCAAAAAGTGGTCAGTTGGAATTATATAGACAATTACAACAACAGAAGTAAAGATACAGCAACAAGAACATTTCATTTTCTCTCTGTCTTCTTAACTTCTAAACTGCAAAGGCATTAAATTCCTCAAGTGTTTTAATTCTTGACTTGATCTTCACATTAAATTCATAAGGATCATTTCACTTGTACTGCTTTAGCTTTCTAGCGGATCATAATCCCTAGATTTTATATCGAACTACTTTTTAGTATTCGATCCTTTTTATTACAAAAATAGATAAATTCATGTCGAATTTATTCTAGATTTGTTTTATTAAGTTCTTTGTAATCAGTGATCAAAATTGTAACACCCCTCAAGTTTAATAGAGTTTCTATTTAACTTGAATATTGTTTCAATTTTTATTCCGCATTAATTTGTTCTAAATTGTTTAATCTTAAACGAACAAATTTCGATAAAACGGGGGGTTGAATACAAACTATACCGTTTTATCGAAATTTGTTCGTTTAAGATTAAACAATTTAGAACAAATTAATGCGGAATAAAAACTGAAACAATATTCAAGTTAAATAGAAACTCTATTAAACTTGAGGGGTGTTACAATTTTGATCACTGATTACAAAGAACTTAATAAAACAAATCTAGAATAAATTCGACATGAATTTATCTATTTTTGTAATAAAAAGGATCGAATACTAAAAAGTAGTTCGATATAAAATCTAGGGATTATGATCCGCTAGAAAGCTAAAGCAGTGCAAGAGAATCACTTCTTATGAATTTAATGTTAAGAACCAAACTATAATTAATTCTCTGGCAGGAAATGAATAGCTTCGACAGTTGAAGAAATAAAGACAGAAGATTGAATATCAGGTGCTGTGTCTTTTTTTTTCTTTCTGTTGTTGTTATGTAATGTAATAAAGTCTTCTGTTGCCTTGTATATATATCATTGCTTTTCTTTTAAATCATCCCACGTGCAAGCCACTTCAACAGAATGCAATTTGCCTTTGGAAGACTTAGAGGAAAACAAACAATTTTGCCTTAGAAGACTTTCGGGAAGACAATCTTTGTGAAGGGAAGACAACCGGGAAGACAGTGGTTTGGCTTAGGAAGACAATCGGGAAGACAGTCTTGGTAGTCTTCCTAGTTCAAAGAACTAAGTCTTCCTAGTTCAATCCTAAGTCTTCCTAGTTCAAATATATTCTAATTTAAATAATTAACTAAATAAATTATGTATTAACTTAATTCTTAACAGAATTAATTTAATAAATAATTTACTCAAATAGTATTAATTATTTATAAGAGAATAAATAGAATTAATTGACTTCTCAATAAATTCCAGAATCACTTAAAACTTAGATAAAGAATAAACATGATAGTACGTTGACACTCGATGCACTGTCTGGTTCATGAGTGACTAACGACAATGTCTGTTCTTTATCTGTTTAACTTTAAGCAGTGATTCACTTCCTTCTCATTCAAGAACTCTGTAACCAGTATCTTTTTCTGTCACCACTTGAAATCTCCGTCACTTTAATAAATCCACTGAGCTTGAATACTTCATTGAGGTTTGATCAATAAATTGAGCTTCTTTCAATGTAGAATCACTTCAAGTCTGTAGATGACTTTAATCTTCATTCTTTGACAGATATAACCTTCTGAGATTCCTGTGACATATGATTTTTATTATTTACTTATTACATCTTAATTTAAGTTGAGTAGAATCCTCGGTGTTTACAAATAGGACTAGACATATGCCTTTCAATCTCCCCCTATTTGTTTGTTAGACAATAACAACCAAATACCTCTAGAGGATAACTCAACTAAAACAAGAAAAGATAAGACTTTTAAGAGCCAAGCAAATAATAAAAAGTTCTGGATTAAATATAACAATTTCCAGATTCAAACAGTAAAGATAAATACAAGATAGATGTTCCTCTAGACTGAACATATGAATACATTTCCCTATCTTGATTTACCTAGCTCTAAAGATATAACATTTACAAATGAGCTAACTACATCATGCCTTTAGTCTCTAATTTCACCTTCTTCAGCTTCTTGCAAGGTGACTAGAAGATCTTTGTCAAGGACACGATCACTTTCAGAAACCACACCACTTGGCATTACTGGTTGATTGGTGATCTTCTTCAATCTATTCTTCATCTGAGCATATCTTGGAATTTTCTCCGTGCAGTAGTCTGAAATCATATCAGCAACTTCAGACTTCTCTACAGAAGCAAACCCAGAAGTTCTAAGAAGATTCTCCAACTTCACCAGTTGCATAGCAGTCTGTAGCTTCATGGAATCAGGATCCAGCCTCACGGTTTCTAAAGTTGTACCTCTATAGATTTTGACTTCATAAGGAAAATGTACAACTTGAGGACTGGCCTTCATAGCAGAATCTCTAAGCCGGTCATATAGAAGCTCATTCAAGCAAGAAGATCTCTTTACTTTACTCATCAGAATCCACAATTCAGATAGAGATCTTCTTTGTAGGAGGTCAAGAGAAATGGTGAATGACCCTTCAAGAGCACTTGAGACATAAATGAACAGTTCTTGCCTCACTTGATCAAATGCAGACGTAATCCTTAGGATATCTTCCTTCAATGCCTTCATATATAATGAGTTGTCTGGATTAACCGTTCTGATCTTCTCAAGCAGCTTCAGAAAAGTAGCATCATTGTTTGTGCCTCTCTGAGGGATATCAAACATCTCCCTTGCTTTATCCCATTTGATTCCTTGCTTCATCCTCACATCCAATCTCCTTTCTTTGACATGAATACTATGAAGACGTTGTTTGTCTTCATGTTCAGCCTTTTAAATTTTCAGCTTCTGAGATATGATGTCGGAGACCTTGGCATTCTCATCCTCCTTTCTCCTTAGCTCTGCTTGCTGTTTCTTCAACTCCTTTTGAAACAACGGGTCAGGTGTATATAGATCAGCTTCATCCTCCCAATCCTCAAAGTTTGCTGCCTCCTCAACCTCCTCCTCACCAAAATCTTCTTCAGGTATGGTCTTCTCAAGATCACCAGATGTGTCATAATGGAAGTCATCCTGTTCACCATGGTAGTAGTAGGCATCATCAAAGACAGTATCCTCCAATGATTGTTTACCTTTTCCCTTATCCTTTCCAGAAGCTCCTCCAGCTTCTCTGTTTCCTCCTTCTTTCTCCTTCTCCCCCTTAGTTGAGGAATCCTCTACAGTTTGAGCTGTGGAAGCCCTAGGATTCACCTCAGATGTTCTCCTTATCTCTCCTCTTTCTCTCCCATCTCCTCCTTCATCAGCATCATCATCCTCATCATCAACTCCCTCAAAGAATGTTCTTTGCTCTTCAGTATGTTGATGTGAATTCTTGATCATATTGTATAGGTGCTTCATCCCTTCATTGAGATGCTCCATTCCTCCTTCTAACTTAGACATCCTTTCTTCATTAAACCTCTGGTTTTCATCAGATGTTTGCAGAATAAAGTCCACCTTGGTAGAAATAACAGCAATCTCCTTAACACTCTCTGATATTTGAGCATTTGACATTGTAAGATCAGAGATGTCTGAAGCCACCAGTACTTGAGATTGTTGGATTGAATTCAGCCTTGGGAGTAAATTATTCTTCAATCCTTCCAGGTCATCTTTGACAGTACCCAGCTGATTTGATACAGAGGTGGTAGATTGAGCAACCACTTGTGCTTTAAGAAGATTGTTCTCAGCCTGGGTTTCTTGTAACTTCCTTTGTAGATCAGCTAGCTGGTTCAACAAAGCAGTGTTTGTGTCAGTGTGTGCACTCACCTCAATTGCTCTCAGTGGTGTTTCACTCAACTCACGTGCTTGTGTTTCACTCAGTGTTTGATTCATATCTCTCACCACTAACTGTCTGTCAAGATTCTCAGTAGATGTACCTGCAGGAAAAATCACCCTAGCCCCTTCAAGAGAGGTCAGTGGTGGTGCAATGAGAGTTCGCAATTCCCGATCCCTGAATGAGTCTGTCAAAATATTTGACATTGTATACTGAATTTCTTCAGGGACAGACTCGTCAAGTTGCCTTTCACTTTCTCCAGTATAAACTGCGAGTGAAAAATCCCTTAGGGGAGCCAGAGATGTTCCCTCTGGGAGGGGAGAAAATGATTCTATTATTGGTGGCGAAGAATCAGATTTTCCCTCTGATGCCTGTGAAGGCACTTCTACCGTAACTATGGTAGGCACTGTTTCAAAGTCAAAAGTAAAGTGCTCTCCTGACATGGTGTCCTGAGTGTCATCTATATGGATATCTTCTCCCATTGTGAGTAATGGGAGTGTGCTTAACTCAGTACAAGATGCCATGGCCCTATGGCGAATTTCAATAGATTCATCCTGTTGAGAGGATGTCTCCAGAGACTGTGTAGTGGCCATATCAATGTCCATATCCTTTTGAGAGGATATAGATGGGCTTACAGTTGTCTCCCTATAGGTTTTTCTTTTCTTTAAGGGTGGAGACAGAGCTGTGGGAACACTCATTTCAGGTATATCACTAACTCTTCTTGAACTGGTTTGAATAGTAGGCTCAGGTTGTGTATCAGAAGTGTTTGACTCTCTGTATGGCTCTATGACCTGGGTCAGAGACTGTGGTTCTACAATCTCTGGGTCAGCCCTAACAACCACTTGGGTTTCCATTGAAGTACCAGAAGAAGAACCAAAGTTAGGAATAACTACCTGCAGTGGAACTGGATGTGGTTCGGGAACTTGTTCACCAAAGATAGGAAGATTAATGAATTGACTCATCAATGGTGAAACAAGAACAGGTATATTGAGGAATTTGGATGAGACATCAAGTCTGGTGTAGAATTTGGTGTCTGTGGTTGGAGAGGTTTCAAATCTAGCTTCTCGAAACAGTTCTACCTGCTCAGCAGTGAGAAGATGATTACTGATAAGAGTTAGAAAGCGAGGGTACCAACACCTTACTTTCACACCATTATCAGAATCTCTCCTAGAGTGAGCAAGCCTGTTGAGCAATAGGTTCCACAAAATCTCAGCAAAGTTCAATCTACGACCAAATACTATAGCATAGGCAACATATTGATTAAGACTGGTAATGCAATGAAAGTTTGTTTTTGTGCAGTTACCAAATACCCTAGCTATAGTATCAAAGAACAGATCCCATTCCCTTACAACAAAAGTTTTTGACAATTTCACCATTTGAAAGGGACCCTGATAATGAATATTCACAAAGAACTGTGTTAACTCATCATCAGTGGGTAATGGATCAAACCTGTCCTTTGGAAAATGCAACACATCACAAAATAAATCAAAAGTAATTGTATATTGCTGGTTTAAAATATTGAAAGTAAAAGATTTTGAATCTTCAGCAATAACAGCACTTGAACACAACATCCTTAATGGATCAATTTTCAGAAGTGCATTGGCACAAATAGCATAACTAACACATGTATTGTTATTTAAAAATTGAATCCACGGCCTAAAACGTTCCACTTTACACTTTAAAGGATCAAAATACCCAACAAAATTATTTAACACAAGTTCGAAATTAGGATCCATTTTTATAAAACAAGAAAATTTTAATCAATTTAAAATTTAGGGATTTTTAGAATTAATTAAAATGACTAAAATCCACAAAATTACAATTTCACCCAAATTAATTAATTTTAAAGGTAATCCTAAAATTCCGAACTTAAAACTTTGAAAACTCGAAATGAAATGGGTAAGTGATTTCAAGAACACACACAGAACCTTCTTTGATGAGAAAAAAAAAACAAACGAATTACTTAAGCAAATCAAGAACACTCTTAGTCGAAATGAGAAAGAAGAAAAAAAATGAGCAGCACTTCGACTTAATAGTTTTGATTTTAAAAGAACAATAATGATTTGCTAAGTAAAAACTTGAGCAAGATTGTGTTAATGATCAATGATTCTGCAGAAAATAAGAATTCGAAAAGGGGATTTCTGAAAAACCAAAGAAAACTGCTAAGGCAATGAAGAGAACTGCTGTGCGTGTATATGTGTATCTATATATATATAAATAAAATAAATAAACTGTAAAGAAAGGAATTCTTACCGTTTGTACTGGGAAGACAATCGGGAAGACTTAGGATAGTCTTCCCGGTAGTCTTCCTAGTACAAACTAGAAAGTCTTCCGGAATAAATAAAAGGAATAAAAAAAATAAAAAAAATAAAAAGAAAAAAACAGAAAATAAATCTATTAATACTAAGTCTTCCCGATAGTCTTCCTAGTTCAAAAACTGGGAAGACTTAGGAAAAGACTTAAAATTAAAAGGAAAAAACGAAAAACAAAAATGAAATAATTCTTGTCTTCCCGGTAGTCTTCCTAGTACAAAACTGGGAAGACTTAGGAAAACTCAGAAATAATTCGAATATTTATAGAAAAATACTGAAAAACTTATAAAAATGCATAAAATATATATAAAATTCTAGAAAAATATGCAGAATATTATAGAAATGCATAAAATTAATATAAACTTGCAGAAAAATTCAAACAACAATATTTACAATCAGAAAAATATCTAAATAAGTCTAAATAAATATATTTTCAATAAAAATACATTTCTCCACTTAAAAAATATGAGAAAAATATTTTTAAAGAAAATAAATTATCCAGAACCATTTAAATTAACAAGCATGCAATTATTAAATGAGAAATGGCAGAAAATATCAGTTAAATGACAAGAGAAAATGAATTTATTGAGAGAACAAACATGACAGAGATATTATTAATCACTAAGACTGTTTAACATACCCAATTTACCAACTAACTTGATAAATGTGGATTCGTCAACAGATTTAGTGAATATATCTGCAGTCTGTTCTTCTGTGGGTACAAAGTGTGACTCCACAGTTCCATTCATGACATGCTCTCTGATAAAATGATACCTGATATCAATGTGCTTCGTTCTCGAGTGTTGCACAGGGTTGTTGGAGATTGCTATGGCACTTGTATTATCACACAAAATGGGAATTTTGTCTAATGCAAAGTCATAGTCCTTTAATTGATTCCGTATCCATAAAATCTGAGCACAACAGCTTCCAGCAGCAATATATTCAGCTTCTGCTGTTGAATTGGAAACTGTTTGCTGTTTCTTGCTATACCAGGAAATCAACCTACCTCCTAGGAATTGACAACTCCCAGAGGTACTCTTTCTATCCACAACACTACCTCCATAATCAGAATCTGTATATCCAACCAGGTTAAAACCAGAATCTTTAGGGTACCAGATACCTAGATTAGGTGTACCCTTAAGATATCTCAAGATTCTTTTCACAACAACGAGATGTACATCTCTAGGGTCCGCTTGGAACCTTGCACACAAGCATGTAGCATACATAATATCTGGTCTACTAGCAGTAAGATAGAGTAAGGAGCCAATCATACCTCTGTAGCTTGTAACATCTACCTTGATAGAATTGTCAGAAGCTCCAAGTTTGATGGCTGTTGAAGATGGAGTCCTTGCTGATGCTGAATCCTCCATGTGATACTTCTTGAGGAGTTCTTTGAGATACTTGGATTGACAAATAAATATACCATTTGACCTTTGACTTACTTGTAATCCAAGAAAGAACTTCAGCTCACCCATCATACTCATTTCAAACTTACTCTGCATAAGCTCAGCAAATCTCTTACAGAGATTATCATTAGTAGACCCAAATATGATGTCATCCACATAGACTTGGACTAATATCATATCACTTTTGTGTTTCTTTGAAAAAAGAGTTTTGTCTATGATACCTCTAACAAAACCATTTTCTAAAAGAAAACCAGAGAGAGTGTCATACCATTTTCTTGGGGCTTGTTTGAGACCATAGATAACCTTGAAGAGAAAGTACACAAAGTCCAGCAGCTCCTGATTTTCAAAGCCAGGGGCTGTTCCACATACACTTCTTCATCAAGTTCACTATTCAGGAATGCACTCTTAACATCCATTTGATAGACTTTAAAATTGGAATAAGCAGCAAATGCTAAGAACATCCTGATGGCCTCAAGTCTAGCCACTGGTGCATAGGTTTCATCATAGTCAATGCCTTCAGCTTGAGAATACCCTTGTGCAACCAGTCTTGCCTTGTTCCTTGTCACAATGCCTTCCTCATCTAGCTTGTTCCTGTATACCCATCTTGTACCAACTACTTTCTTGTTCTTTGGCCTGGGTACCAGCTTCCAGACTTGTTGTTGTTCAAATTGATTGAGTTCATCTTGCATAGCAATCACCCAATCTGGATCAGTCAGTGCTTCCTCAGTTTTCTTTGGCTCCATTTTAGATAGAAATGCTGAGAAAAGACATTCATTCTGAGAAGCTCTTCTAGTTTTAACTCCAACATCTGGATCACCAATGATCAGCTCAAAAGGATGAGCTCTATTCCAAACAGTCTGTCTTGGAAGATTTGATCTTGATGATTCACCTTGAAATTCACTTTGATGTTGTGAGTGACTAGCTGATCCTTCATTTGCTCCGCCTGAGTTGTTGCTTGATTGCCTTGATGATTCTTCTCCAGTGTTGGTAGTATCTCCATTGTTACCAGTGTTTCCACCACCATCACCATGATCATTATCATCATTATTATTATCATCACCAGCAATAACTTCAGGTGGGGCTTCATCATCTGATTCTGAGTCTAGCAAGTTATCAAACTTCAGCTTTTCAGATGAGTCTTCTTTTTGGATACTGGGGAACTTAGTGTCATCAAAAGTAACATTGACACTTTCCTTTACTGTGTGACTGCCAACCACATAGACCCTGTAAGATCTTCTGGAATATCCAACAAAAATAGCTTCTTGTGCCTTTGCATCAAACTTGCCACGTTTAACATTGTCATCTATAAGCACAAAGCATTTTGCTCCAAATACATGAAAGTACTTGACAGTTGGTTTCTTGTTGTTCATGATCTCATACGGAGTCTTCATTAAGTCCTTGTTGATTAAAGTTCGATTCTGAGTATAACAAGCTGTATTCGCTGCGTCAGCCCAAAAGTACGTTGGAAGTTTGGACTCACTTAGCATAGTCCTAGCTGCTTCAATCAATGTACGATTCTTTCTTTCCACTACTCCATTTTGTTGAGGAGTTCTAGGGGCAGAATACTGTCTTGTTATTCCTTTATCAGCACAAAAATCAGTTAGAATGGCATTCTTGAATTCAGTACCATTATCTGACCTTATGGCTCTAATAGGGAATCTAGAATCCAGCTCAATCAACTTTATGTGGCCAATCACCAGGAATGGGGTCTCATCCTTGGAATGTAGGAATAAAACCCATGTATATTTTGAATAGTCATCAACAATCACAAGTGCATATTGTTTCTTTGACATGGACATCACATTAACTGGACCAAACAAATCCATGTGCAGTAGCTGAAGAGGTTCAGTTATTGATGATGTATCAGTGCCCTTGTGAGAAGCTTTCTTTGACTTTCCTTTCTGGCATGCCTCACACAGTCCTTCCTGTGTAAATTCCATCTGAGGCAAACCTCTAACTAATTCCCTCTTGACTAAAGAGTTCATAGTTTTGAAGTTAAGGTGAGACATCTTTTTGTGCCATAGCCAACTATCATCTGATGAAGCTTTAGCATAGAAACAATTAACTTCATCTTTGAATCCCGAGTTCAGATCAGCTATGAACAAGTCACCTTTCCTTACTCCTTGAAGAGCAGGCTTTCCATTCTTCTTGTGAAGGATCTGGCACTTCTCTCTTTCAAAGGAAACATAATATCCTCTGTCACAGAACTGACTGATGCTGAGAAGATTGAACGTCAGACCTTCCACAAATGAAACATCTTCAATGATAACATTTCCGTACTTCAAACAGCCATATCCTTTCGTAATACCCTTGCTGTTATCTCCAAAGTTTACTACTGGGCCAGCTTTTTCAACCATATCTGATAGCAGGGCTCTATCTCCGGTCATATGCCTTGAACAACCACTGTCAAGAACCCATATAACACGGCTTACCTGTTTAACACCCTGCAATACCAGATTGATTAGTCCTTCCTCGGAACCCACACTTGATTGGGTCCGGCATACTTAAAGAATTGGCCTTTGTCAGGCAAAACAACATTTTTAACTAAAACTACTTCAACCTCTTTCACATAAGAGCGTTTCCATTTATATCCAGCCTTAACACATTTCTGAGTAGGCTTCGGGATAAATGAATCCACTCTAGTCTGAGGAGGACTAGTAGTCTTTGCTTTAACATGCTTCTTATTATTAACATGTTGACGTAGAGCAGTCTTATCACTAGATACATGCTTTTTATTAAAGAAAGCATACATAACATTAAAAGCACAAGACATGCAATTACTCACACCACATGCTTTATGAGAAAAATTAACAGCAGGCATGTTAGTTCTACAGTTGTTTTGATCCAACTTATGGATATCTGATCTAGTCTTTTTAGTTGTAGCAACTTTGACTGGAATATCAGATATACACTTTTTGGATTGTTCAACTTCCAAAGCAATATCTTCTTCACGAATCTCCTCTGCAATGATGATAGAGTCTTCATTCAGAGGTTCTGCTTCGGACTCCTTACAGAAGGGTGTTTCAATACCCTTAAGCACATATGGAACAACCTTTCCTTCAGATTTGAATCTACAAGGGGAATTAATTCCAAGCAATCCAATGGCCTCATTATAACCATAACCTATACTGACATGATTACCAATAGCTTGTTTATTGAGAATCTCTTTAGCCGTCTTACAAGAGCTAAAATAGGCATTAGCTTTAGTCTTGAGCTCACTAATCTCTTTCTTAAGAATGGTTTCCAGTTGAATATAACATTTAACCCTATTCTCAAGAAAAGCTATTTTCTCAACAAGTTCATCCTGATTAACATGCACTAGTTTTAATTCTTTTATCTCATTTTCAAGATTTGTGTTCAAAAGAATTATTCTATCATTTTCAGTGCGAGCACATTCTAAGGTGCCACCAAGATGACGAATCATTTCAGTATCAGTAAACATTACCTCTGACATGTGTGCAGATGAAGTGCTTGCCTCTTTAGCCACTAAAGCAAGGTTCCCAATCTCACCTGCTTCTTCATCACTGTCAGTGTCATCCCAACTCTTTCCTTCAGCAACATAAGCTTTCCCAATCTTGTTCTTCTTGCTAGAATCAAATGTGTTTCTAGTCACTTGCTTTGGCTTTCTGCATTCAGTAGCAAAGTGACCCAACTCATTGCAATTGTAGCATCTGATTGCGCTCCTTTCCACAGTTCCAGTTTTGTAGCCACCCCTTGAGCCACTTGAAGAGGAAGATCCACCTCTTTGAAATCTGGGTCTGAACTTAAGATTGGGATTCCTCTTGAATCTGAACTTCCCAAACTTTCTGACTATCAAAGCCAAATCACTATCCTCCAGCTGATCAAGTTCTTCTAAGGAATAGAAGTCACCACCAGATTGATCAATGGATGTTAATCCATATTCAGCATCAATAACATTCATGTTAGAACTGGAAGGTTGAACATGCTTCACTTCCAGTTTCTGTGGGACTTCAGCAGCCAATGCAGTAGAGGTACCAACATGTTAGAAATGAATACTACTAGAAACTAGACAGAGGGGGGGGGGTGAATGGATAGTTTGATATGTTTTTCGATTCTTGAAAACTAAGTAACAGACTGTATATGATTATGATATGTAATATGCAGAAAGTAAATAACACACACAATCACTTTAATCTACTTTGTATAAGCAAATTAAATACTACAGCTTTCCAAGAAATTCACAATAGAATTTCTGGCTTCTAAACAAGAACAGTTTGAACTTGCTTGCTTACAGAGAAAAGAGCTTAGCAAATAACTATGTGTATCTCTCTCTTTTCTTCCAGCTAACAATAGGATGTGCATGATATATATAAGCCCTTTACAAACTAGTGCACACTCCTATTTTTACACAGTTACCCCTTGCTGAAAGTCCAACTTGTCCTGCCATAAGACGTTAACTGTGTCAGGAAGGACCACCTGCTTTTCGGAGTCTTTCCCGTTTCTGTAGCTTCTTGTCTCTTATCTTTCTCTCCAAGTTTAGCTGTAGATTTGCCATCTGTTCTTTGGACCACCTTGCCAGAACAAATGCTTCAGTATTTGTCTCTTTTGATTCTTGATTCTGTACCTTGATTTGTCTTGTTGTAAACGGCTAAGTGTTGATATCGTGAACTCCACTCCATTCCTGACTTCGCGATCTCACTTGTGAGGACTTCGCGATATAGCCTTTGAAGACTTTGCGACATAGGTCATTTGAAGACTATGCGACATAGGTCATTTGAAGACTATGCGACATAGGTCATTTGAAGACTATGCGACATAGGGCTTCTGAGGACTTCACGATCTAGGCTTCTTTGACTTTGCTGACTTCAACACTTCACGACATGTGTCTTGAGGACTTCTCGACATAGTACAAAATGGACTATGCGATATAGTACTTCACGACATGGATATTGGTGACTTCACGACATAGCTTTCTTCTGACTTTGCTATATAATGCCTTAGACAAATTTCTGCAACTTATTTCTTCATAGCCTTATTTATCTCTATCCTGCTGCATGAACACTTCTGAACTTCTACCAGGACAATTATTCAATGGCCTATATACAATCTAGATGCAAGAAACTTTACTAAGCTCATTATAACTTTGAGCATACATGATCAAGCTAATGTTCATGAGAACAAGACAAGTACATTTAGAGACCTATACTATATCCCAGTGACAGAACTCACTAGGTCATGTAATGTGACATAGTCACATAGTGTAGGCTTGTTAATAGTGGTATTCAGACATGTCTTGAGCCTAACAATCTCCCCCAAATTGTGAGTAAGATCCTTAGGCACAATTTCATGTCTGATAACAAGCCTAACTTACATAAAAGGAAATTTAGTAACAGAGAGAACAATTCATGAACATTGAGATCAGAAATTTGATTTCATAGAAAAATTGAAAGCTTACAGATTACTTTTGTTGCTCAGCAGCTTCAGCTTCCAATTGCTTCTCTAGCAAATCATCATATATCTTCTTTTTCCTTATCTCTTCTTTTCTCTTCATGTCTATGATGGCTTCTTGAAGTTCTTCTCTTGCAATCAGTTCTTCAATGAGAGGTGAGCCTTTCAAGTCATCAATTGCAGCCTTGAGTGCACTCTCTACATAGGAATCAAGAAACTCCATCCTTATTTTGCTTTGACCTCCATGTGAGTTTTTGTACTCCACAATGTAAGGATTTTGCTTGACCCTGCACATCCCTTTCTGCCTTAGCTCCTTAGCCCTCTTCTCCATCTCAGCCATTTCTTTCTCTCTCTGTATGTTTTTCTCTTCATTCTCTTTCCTCATGTTTTCTTCATAATCAGCATGCATCTTTAAGTACCTGGCAATATCTATCTTCCATGTTCTTTCTTCTTTTTCTTCAAAATTCAGTAAGGCATTTATCCTTTCAAGCTCATACTTATAGAAATATTTCCAGCTTCCTTGCTTCATTATCCTTTCTCTTCCATCAGTGTACTTGATCTCTAGATGATCCAACTTCACTTTGACTTCAAAGATCCTTTGAGCCCTCAAAAATGCTAGGGCATCTTCATCATAGTCCTCATCTAGTGGAAGCACATTGATGCCAATAACATTTGTGAGTTTTCCAGTCTTCTTTGTTATCCTTATCCTTTTGGGTACACTCTTGATCTTCAAATGCTTCACAAGAGATACCTTTCTGGAACAAGGAGAATTAGTCTTCAGTGCCACATCACTTGGAAGTAGCTTCATTCCTTTCCCCTTCATCCACTGTAACACTCCACTAGCTGTAACTTTGTGGAAGTGTTTTCTTGAAATTACTTTAGTGGCTTTATCTTTCTTCTGTGGCAATTCAGGTTCAGAAGTCATGGATAATGATTTTGGAGGATCATTGCTAACAGTACCCACCCTAGACTTAGAGTCTTGTGTTGTGGTTAAAGTACTGCTGGCAATGTCCTTGACTTGCTGAATTCCACTTCTTGTTTTCCTGGTTGTTTCCGTTGTCCCTTTTGAGTCCCTCTTGTCATCACCAGCATCTTTTGATTTCTTTTGATATTTGCTCCTGCTGCTCTCACTAGATCCATCCTTATTTCTCCTTGTCTGAGATCTCCTTTCATAGGTTTTCTCCTCATCATCATCCTCCCCATCCTTCTTTTTGCTCTTTTCTTTGACAGATTCAGGAATGACTCCATGAATCAGAAAAGATTGTAGAGTTCGAATCATCTCTAGTTCCTCAGCTGTCCTAGCTCCTCTCTTAGCTCTCAGCATTTGCAGCACCTGGTTGATCTTTGCATTGTTCTTCATTAAAAGGTCTGAGGGAATTACTAGTTGGTCAATACTACTGTCTTGAGATAGGCTTTGGTAAATTATTGTCCTTGGATTGGATATAACCTCAGGCAATCTTTTATTCTGGTCCATCTTCAAGTCATTATAAAGACTTTCATTGTTCATCCCATGCTTTTCAATCAACTCCAGAATGATTGACAGCTCAGTAAATCTCAGTTTCTCTAGAGTTTGAAAAGCTAGGTGCCACAAGCAGTTGTCCTTGCACACCATGATTATCTCTCTTAGATGGACATCCTTGATTTTCCTTACTGCCACTGTGAAATACTTGATGCTTTCCTTGATCTTCTGTCTGTACATCCTTGCATCTCCTTGAGCACTGCTGTAGATGGCTTTCAGAAAGTCCAGAAAGGCCTCATTATGATAGATGTTTGAGTTGGCAACTTCCTGTAGCTTGGCCTCTGTGATTATATCAGCTTTGACAGGTTTAGCATTGGAAGTAGGTTGAGTAGGTTGAGGATTTGAGATATCTTTAGGCATTGTTGATGGATAGTAGGTGGTTGAGATTGTGCTCTTCTGACCTTCTGCACTTATGACCTCTACAGGGGCAAGAATGATTGGCTTTATGGTTTCTTCAATTAGTATGCCCTTGCCCTTATGCTTTGACTGCTTGGCAGGTACTCCCCCTCTTTGTTTCAGAATGACCTCCTTTTGTTTCTCCCCCTTAGGCTTGGGATCAGACAAGATGACTTGAGCTTCCCCAGGGATAGACAGGTTCATTTGCTTCATCATTGAAGTCAGCATCTGCTGTTGCACCAGTAGGATATTGGAGGTGTTGTTGCCTTGGTCATCCAATTTGTCATTGAGCTGTTTTAGAGAGTTGGCAAGCTCCTTGTTTTCATCTTTCAGAGAGGCCACTTCTCTTTCAAGACCATCCACCTTTGAGAATAGCTGTTGAGACTTGAAAGAATTGAGAGATTGTTCCTTGAGCTTGGCAAAGTCAAATTTGGAGATGTTTGACAGAGGGACCTCATCCACCAATTTGTCACCATACTGATTCTTCCAAATTACATTCAGCATTGCATTTGAGTTGATATTGGCCTTGACTTGATTTTCCAGGGTTGTAGCCAGCTTCCTGATGTTGTCTGTGACCATGGCCAGAGAGAGGTCCATCATGCTTACAGTAGAGTTTGTCTTCTGGATTTCTTTAAGGATGCCTTCCACCTTGGGAAAATCAGAGAGATATGAATTTCTGAGCTGAGTGAGGGATCTGTCTGTCGCCTCCTGGATAGAAGAAATCTCTGATTGAAGCCCTTTCCCAAGATAGTGCAGAGCCTTTAATTGATTCCTGTAGACATCATTAACAGCCTCATAGATAGCAGCAGGAGAGAGATCCTTTGCATTGGAGCCCAGAGAAGTTAGGTAATCTTCTCTTAGAAAAGCTAGGGCATCCTTGAGCTTGAGAGTCCTCTTAGCATCCAACCAGGCATCCACATTTCCCTCTGGTTCAGCTGCATCCACTATCTTCTCCTGCTGAGCTTCAACATCCTCCTTGTGGCAGAGTAGAATGACTTCATAATCAGCATTTGGGAGATTTGAGGTGAGGAGATGTTGAGCTATCTTTGAGAACTCATCAATCTGTGCCACATGGAGATCTTGTATGGCTTCTTCTGTCATTTTGGAAGGCACAGATGATGATCCTGAAGGCCTGTCATGGTGCACAGGCTTCAACCATTCTGACATAGTGGCCTGAGCCAAGTGAGAGCTAGTGCTAGGCACTTCATGAGATGTAGGATTTTGAGTCTCCTCCAGCCTTGGAATGGCTGTAGGGTCTGATGTTGTCTCCATTGAAATGGGATGTGTTACAACAGCAGCCCTATTTGTCTGTGAAGACAGTTCCACATCCCTAAGGATGGGAGAATTTGGCATAGAGTCTCCAGTGAAAACTGGTGAATCCTCCATGTTTTTGTTGGTGTCATTAGGATATGCCCCAGCATGCATTCCCTAACCAACTAGATGTGGGTCCTGGGTGGTGAGCATAGTGTCATGCACCATGTCACTTGAAATTGGCTCAATCACAGGAGAGAATTGTGATTGATCAAAGGCAAGATTGTCATTGGAATGACTCTCTTGTTCAGAAGAAATTTTTATGGAAGAATCTGAGAGAGAAGTGGGGTTTAGATTAGATTGTGGCAACTCCCCCTGAGAAATAGGAGGAGTTTCAACAGTGATGTGCTCTCCACTCTGTGTATGATCAGCCTTATCACTCCTAGGGTCAAGAGTGAGTTCTTGACCCTGTGCAGACTCTGTACAGGGTGCAGTGGGGAGACTGCTCTTTTCAATGCCAATGACCTGTTGAGAGGCCATGGACAGTAACAGGTGTACCCCTTTTTCCACATCTGAATCCTGTTGGGAGGATCCAGTGGTAGGTTTGGATTTGGATTTCTTACTTTGTCTGGTGAGAGGTGACTCAGGATTCTCACTAGCTATCTCTACAGATTCATTTATCACTGCTAGGGCTCTCTTCTTTGACTTCTTTTTAGTAACACCAATCTTTTGAGAGATTGATGCACTTGGCTGCCTAACTTCTATGGTACTGTTTACAGTGGGGTTGCTGGATGGGATGGGAAGGCTGGGGTTAGACTGTGTAGCTCCTTCAGTCTCAGCCTCCCCTGTCCAGGAAAGTGCATGGTATATTGGCTTATCAAGTGGATAAGACTCAAATGTGTCCTGCATATGCTTGGTCACACTTAGAATCACATCCACTTGATTCCTTGTGTCCAATGAGCCAAATAGAACTTTGGACATGGACTTGGAATAAGCCATTTTAGTTTTATCTATACCCTCTAATTCATGGACATTTGCATCAAGAAAATTTAAAATTACTTGAAGGAAACGAGGGTAAAAGATGTCATTACCTCTACCACGAACAGTCCTGCCTAGCCTCTGAGCCAATTCTTTGAGAATTATGGCTCCCACATTGATCTCCTGGTTGTTGGCCAAGGAGTAGGCTAGCTTCACAGCAATGTGACTGATATGGTCCCATCCTGTCTTCCTGTAGAGAAACACCTTCTGGAGTGCGTCAAACAGAAATGACCACTCCCTTCTCACAAACTTCTTATTTAGCTTTCCAGTATCTATCTCTTCAGCATACCGAATGAAGGTCATGAAATCTACGATTTGAGCATCTGTAGCTTCTTGGTCATGACCCTCAACCTTGAACCTCAAAGCTTCATTGATTTCCCTTTCACCAAACTGAAAGTGTGTGCCTCCAATTGAACAACTAACCTCCTGGAATGAGGTTCCATCTTCCCTAGCCATTGTTGATACCAACGCTGTTCTCCAGAATCCTTCCAACACATCGACATACAAGGTAGGGTTCAGGGTTAGGGCTTGGCTTAGGTAGGAAGTGTTCAAGAACCGTACAAAACACTTGTACCTTGGGTTAGCCTCAGCCTCAGAGGGAATGGTGAGAAGATTGGTTTCTTTGGGAATGGTTAAAGGGATAGAGGATGATACTGTTTGAGATTTGGGTGCCATTTCGAGAGAGAGAGTGAAGGAGAGAGTAGAGAATTTGTGCTTAGGTTTGAGAGTTTGAGAGCAATAGACAAAATGAAAAGTTGTTAACGGTTAGAAAAGAGTATTTATATGATAGAGACACTGCGATATAGAGTTATGAATTTGTACAGTCTATTTGTATGTCGTGAAGTCAAAAATGGCCTGTACCGCAAAGTCTTGCACAGTATATCGCATAGTCTCAGAAATGAACTATGTCGCAAAGTCCTCAAGATGAAAGGATCGGGGAGACTTTGCGATATAGTAGAAATACCCTGTCTAAAGCTCTCTATTGAGAATTTTAAGCATATTGTCAGACTTTCATCAAATTTTGAAATAAAATTAATTTAAATCAAAATTCTGTCAAATGTGGAGACTTGTCGATATAGTTATTCTAAGTCGCGAAGTCATAAAATGAACTATGTCGCAAACTCATGAAATGAACTATGTCGCGAAGTCTCACAATCTCAACAGTTTGCGATATAAGTCTGTTTGATTTGAACTGTGTCGTGAACTCTGAAAATCATCTATATCAAGATGTCTCAAAAGCTCACAACTTTACTAACAAATGATTTTGAAAAATTTGCAGTAAAATACTGAAATATTTATAAATCATATCTCAGCTAATTTTCACTCCAAACAAATAGAGCATTTAAATACAGTGAAAATTTACTGCTGCAACAATTTACTGGCATACTTACTTAGAGCAACTAAATGAAGGATTGAGCATTCCAATTTCACTCACAAGTCTGTTGAAGACTGCTTCATTCAGAGGTTTAGTAAATATGTCAGCTAATTGTTTCTCAGTGGGAACATAAGAGACTTCTATGGTACCATTTGCAGCATGTTCCCTAATGAAATGGTACCTGATCTCAATGTGCTTTGTAGTAGAATGATTAACATGATTGGCAACTATGGATATTGCACTAGTATTATCACACATTAGGGGAATGTGTTCTAACACTAGCCCATAATCCATGAGTTGATTTCTAATCCAAAGCAATTGAGCACAGCAACTTCCAGCAGCAATGTATTCAGCCTCAGCTGTGGATGTTGCTGTGGACTGTTGTTTCTTACTAAACCAGGACACTAACCTTTGACCTAGGAATTGACAGCTTCCAGAGGTGCTCTTCCTGTCAATTCTGCATCCAGCATAATCAGAATCTGTGTAACCAACCAGGTTGAACCCAGTGCCCTTTGGATACCATAGCCCAAGATTAGGAGTCCCCTTCAGATACTTGAAGATTCTTTTGATAGCCATCATGTGAGATTCCTTGGGATCAGACTGGAACCTTGCACAAAGGCATGTGGCAAACATGATGTCTGGCCTGCTAGCTGTGAGATAGAGTAAGGATCCAACCATTCCTCTATAGACCTTGATATCAACTCTCTTGCCTTTCTTGTCTTCATCCAGCTTGATTGCAGTAGACATAGGAGTTTTAGCTGGGGATGATTCTTCTAAACCATATTTCTTTAAAAGATCCTTGACATACTTAGATTGGTTTATAAAGATGCCATCCTCCCTTTGATGTACTTGCAGGCCTAGAAAGTAGGTTAACTCTCCCATCATACTCATCTCATATTTGCTTTGCATCAACTTAGAGAACCTTTCACAGAGTTTTTCATTTGAAGAGCCAAAGATGATATCATCCACATAGATTTGAACAAGAATGATACCATTTCCATGCTTCTTGAAGAATAGGGTTTTGTCAATTGTACCCCTGGTAAATTGATGCTCAAGAAGGAATTGAGATAGAGTTTCATACCAGGCTCTTGGTGCCTGTTTGAGTCCATAGAGTGCCTTGAGCAGTCTATACACAAAGTTTGGGAAGTCTTCACTTTCAAAGCCAGGTGGTTGAGACACATAAACTTCTTCAGCAAGATCACCATTGAGAAATGCACTTTTCACATCCATTTGATACACCTTAAAATCTGAGTGAGCTGCAAAAGCCAGGAAGATTCTGATGGCTTCCAGTCTAGCTACAGGTGCAAATGTCTCATCATAGTCAATGCCTTCTTGCTGACAATATCCTTTGGCAACCAGCCTTGCTTTGTTTCTTATTACCACTCCTTCATCCATTTTGTTTCTGAACACCCATTTGGTGTCAATAACATTCTTTCCTTTTGGAGGAGGCACTAGTTCCCATACTTTGTTTTTCTCAAATTGATTCAACTCTTCTTGCATGGCAACAATCCAATCAGAATTCTTCAAAGCTTCTTCAATTAATTTAGGTTCCTCTTGTGACAGAAAGCAGCTATACAGACATGTATTTAATGTTGCCCTTCTTGTTCTAACTCCCTCACTAGGATCTCCAATGATTTGATCCCTAGTGTGGGCTTTGTCCCATTTCCTTGTGTGCCCCTGTTCATTTCCTTGATCTGTTCCAAGCTCCTTTTGGTTGATAGGTGCATTCTCTTCTTCTCCCCTGTGTTTGTGAACCCTTGCACAGGTGTTTGAAGAAGATTGTCAACTTCAAGGATTTCATTCTCTAGAACAGTTTGAACAGGGGGTTCATCTTCACTTTCAGAATCCTCAAGATAACCTTGATTCTCAAATCTCAATGGCACACTGTCTTGATCACTTGTTTTCAGTCCAGGAGTTTTCTTGTCATCAAAGGTAACATCCATGCTTTCCATGACTTTGTGTTGCTCAGGTACAAATACTCTGTATGCTGTCCTTTCCAGAGAGTATCCAATGAAGATACCTTCAAATGCTTTTGCATCAAATTTTCCAACATGCTCAGAGGTATCTTTCATCACAAAGCACTTGCTTCCAAACACATGTAGGTGCTTGAAGGATGCTCTTTTTCCAGTCATTAATGAGTAAGGAGTTTTGCCAGACTTCTTATTGATTAATGTTCTATTTTGCACATAACATGCTGTGTTAACAGCATCAGCCCAAAAGCTAGTGGGTAGCTTTGCATCCAGCAGCATTGTCCTTGCAGCTTCAATGAGAGTTCTATTCTTTCTCTCAACTACTCCATTTTGTTGAGGTGTTCTAGGAGCTGAGAATTGTTGAGAAATTCCTTTATCTTTGCAAAACTCATACAATGTTGAATTTCTGAACTCAGTCCCATTATCACTTCTCAAAGCAACTACAGAGGAACCAGTGCTTTGTGCATCTTTTTCCACTCTCTTGATATGCTCTATTATGACTTGGGGTGCTTCATCCTTGGAGAATAGGAATTCCACCCAAGTATATCTTGAATAGTCATCTACCATCACTAGAGCATATTTCTTTTTGGAGAGGGACATTACATTCACAGGGCCAAATAAGTCCATGTGAATTAGCTGCAGAGGTTTTGAATTTGTATTGAGCAATTTGTTCTTGTGACTGGATCTTTTAATCTTTCCTTTCTGACAAGCTTCACATGCTCCATCTTGCACAAACTCCAAGGCAGGCAAATCCCTGATAAGTTCTCTCTTGGTTAGAGAGTTCATTGTCTGAACATTCAAGTGAGACAGCTTCTTGTGCCATAGCCAGAATTCCTCATTTGTGGCTTTAGTGTAGAAACAGCAGACTTCTCCCTTATCTGCAGCCTTGAGATTGGCTACAAACAAGCTTCCTTTCTTCACACCGGTTAGAACAACTTCACCACTTTCCCTTTTTGAGATTGAACAAAGGTCTTCATCAAATTCCACTTTGAAACCTCTGTTGGTGAATTGTCCAATACTCAAGAGATTGTGCTTCAGTCCTTCAACAAATGCTACATCTTCAATAATGACATTTCCAGATTTAACACTGCCATATCCCATTGTATAACCAATGTTGTCATTTCCAAAGGTTACTGATGGCCAGCCTTTTCCTCAAAATGTGATAGCAGGGCTATATCACCAGTCATGTGACTTGAGCATCCACTGTCCAAGATCCATATGACTCTTTTATTCCTGTTGCCCTGCGTTCACAAAATGACTAAGTTGTTTTTGGTACCCACACTTGGTAGGGTCCAGTTGATTTAGAAACATTTTGATTAATAATTCTTCTGTCATAAATTGCATTTCTCATAGTAGGAGACTTCACTTTCTCTGTGGCTTTGGAGTTTACACTCTTAGGCTCACATGAAGTTTTCACCCTTTCAACCCTGATTGGGGATCCTGTCCTATGAGAATGCATATGTGTGTGTGATTCACCAGATTGTGCAGAGTCAAGTTTATGTTTAAGAGATAAACAGATAGCAATCACAGTCACATAGCATGTCATGCAGTTTGGCTTACCACAGAAAGAATCATGACTAGAATTTATGCTAGCAGAATGGTTACTCAGGTTGTCAACTTCAACAATATCAGGCTTACTACACTTATGAGTCAAATGATTAACAGATAGGCATTTTTGACATTGTTTCCTGGGAGCATTTGGCACATAAGCATAGTTGTTTCCCTTGTTAACACCCACTTTACCATTTCTGTTTTGTTTCCTTTTCTTAACAACTTCTTTCTTTGCTTTAGGACTCTTGACAAGATTGTCTTTGGTCTCTTTCTGATTGACAAGTTCAGGAAAGGAAGAAGTGTTCTTAGCAGCCTCATCTTCTTCAAGTAGTTGTTGCTTGATGATCAGTAGTTCCTCATCAAACTCAACAGCACTCTTTCTGAAGATGGGCTGTTCAACACTTGACAGTATGGTTGGGGCATTTTTGTTTGTAAAAGTTTCCTTTCCTTTGCCCTTGACCTTCGTCCTTCCCTTGTCATTATCATAGTCAAAACCAACTCCAACCTTGTAGTCTTCAGTGTGTTCCTTGTGATAGGTTTGAATAAGTTCAGAGGAGTTTTTGAAGCTTCTTAGTTTCAGTTCAGTTTCAGCAATTTGTTCCCTAAGGGCTTTCTCTATCTGCTCAGCACAAATCACTTTGTTTTTAAGATACTCAACCTCCTTTTTCAAACCATCCAGGTTCACAGCCATTAACTCAAGTTTCTCATTCTTTTCTGTAAGCTCAACATTCTTAGCAGTTAGTCTATCAATTTCTTCATTAGCTACTAACATGCTAGTATGAATATTAAACATCTCAGTGCTCATATCTTCAACAGTTTGCTTATATTGAAGGGGAGTCATATCAAGAGAAGTAAGAATGGGTACCTGACTTGAATCACCATCATCAGAAAATGCCATCAAGGCATAGTTTGAGTACTCTTGTTCTTCTTCTTCATCAGAGTCATCCCAGCATTTTCCCTCAGCAATAAAAGCTTTGCCCTGTTGTTTCTTGAGTAGAGCCTCATACTTAGCTTCAAGCTCTAAGTATGTTTTGTCCTTCTTGACTTGTTTAGGTTTTTTGCACTCAGTGGCAAAATGCCCAAGTTCATTGCAGTTATAGCATCTTATTTTGGTCCTATCCACACTTCCTGTCTTGTATCCACCCTTAGCAGCACCAGCAATCCCTTTTCCTTTATTGAAGGTGTTTGAGCCACTAGATCCACCAGTGTTTCCATTATTGAACTTGGATCTAAATGGCTGCTTTCTTTTAAACCTTATGTTAGGATACCTCCTAGCCATATAAGCAAAAGATTTGTTTTCCATTTTGTCCAGCTCATCTATACTGTAGAACTCATCCTCTTCAGGTAAATCATACACAACCTGAGTTTCATCACCAGTGTCTTCAACTTCCAGTTCTTCAATCTTGACCTGACTGATTTTAAGAGAGTCCATTCTTTGACTTAGGTTGTCAGCAATAAGTGCACAGGAGGTATTAGCCACTAATCCTTGCTTTGCTTGAATAGATCTCTTTTGAAACAGCTCCAACTCATATGTCTTCAAAACACCATATAACACATCAAAACCAATCTTTGTTAGATCTCTTTCTTTTAGGGAAGAGATTCTTGGTTCCAAGTGATCTGGAAGAGTTAGTAGAAACTTCATATTGAGCTTTTCTGTTTCATAGTGTTTGTCATAGAGTTTGAGCTCGTTTATCAGCTTGTTGAATCTCTCAAACACTTCTGTGATTCCCTCTTTTGGCTGAGCCATGAAGGCTTCATATTGTGAAACAAGAACCTGCTTCTTGTTCTTTCTTACTTCAGTAGTTCCTTCACAGAGCACTTCTATAAGATCCCACATCTTCTTGGCACTAGTACAATGAGCAACAGTGCCATACATGTTGAAGTCCATAGATTCACAAATGATAAGTTGAAGATGTCCATCCAGTGCAACTTTTTCCTTTTCAGGATCAGTGTATTTTGAGGGATCTTTGGGCACATGTTTTGCTGGTACAATCTCAGTGCCAATGGTTGTTTCACCAATCTCGATCATTGGAATGAAGGGACCATGCTTTAGAATATCTAAATACATGGGGTTAGAAGCTTTGATGAAAAGCAACATCTTCTTCTTCCATAAACTGTAGTGCTCCTTGTTAAAGGGGGGAATCTTGATACTGCTTAGTTTCTGTGAACTCATTCTTGATCTTTTCCTGTTTGTACGTTAACTGCCTAGGCTTTGATACCACTTGTTAGAAATGAATACTACTAGAAACTAGACAGAGGGGGGGGGGTGAATGGATAGTTTGATATGTTTTTCGATTCTTGAAAACTAAGTAACAGACTGTATATGATTATGATATGTAATATGCAGAAAGTAAATAACACACACAATCACTTTAATCTACTTTGTTTAAGCAAATTAAATACTACAGCTTTCCAAGAAATTCACAATAGAATTTCTGGCTTCTAAACAAGAACAGTTTGAACTTGCTTGCTTACAGAGAAAAGAGCTTAGCAAATAACTATGTGTATCTCTCTCTTTTCTTCCAGCTAACAATAGGATGTGCATGATATATATAAGCCCTTTACAAACTAGTGCACACTCCTATTTTTACACAGTTACCCCTTGTTGAAAGTCCAACTTGTCCTGCCATAAGACGTTAACTGTGTCAGGAAGGACCACCTGCTTTTCGGAGTCTTTCCCGTTTCTGTAGCTTCTTGTCTCTTATCTTTCTCTCCAAGTTTAGCTGTAGATTTGCCATCTGTTCTTTGGACCACCTTGCCAGAACAAATGCTTCAGTATTTGTCTCTTTTGATTCTTGATTCTGTACCTTGATTTGTCTTGTTGTAAACGGCTAAGTGTTGATATCGTGAACTCCACTCCATTCCTGACTTCGCGATCTCACTTGTGAGGACTTCGCGATATAGCCTTTGAAGACTTTGCGACATAGGTCATTTGAAGACTATGCGACATAGGTCATTTGAAGACTATGCGACATAGGTCATTTGAAGACTATGCGACATAGGTCATTTGAAGACTATGCGACATAGGGCTTCTGAGGACTTCACGATCTAGGCTTCTTTGACTTTGCTGATTTCAACACTTCACGACATGTGTCTTGAGGACTTCTCGACATAGTACAAAATGGACTATGCGATATAGTACTTCACGACATGGATATTGGTGACTTCACGACATAGCTTTCTTCTGACTTTGCTATATAATGCCTTAGACAAATTTCTGCAACTTATTTCTTCATAGCCTTATTTATCTCTATCCTGCTGCATGAACACTTCTGAACTTCTACCAGGACAATTATTCAATGGCCTATATACAATCTAGATGCAAGAAACTTTACTAAGCTCATTATAACTTTGAGCATACATGATCAAGCTAATGTTCATGAGAACAAGACAAGTACATTTAGAGACCTATACTATATCCCAGTGACAGAACTCACTAGGTCATGTAATGTGACATAGTCACATAGTGTAGGCTTGTTAATAGTGGTATTCAGACATGTCTTGAACCTAACACAACAATCTTCCCAGTTCCATACAGCTCCCTTTATTGAATCTGCTCCAGCTCATAGGTCTTCAGAACACCATACAATCTCTCCAAAGCAATTTCATTCATATCTCTTGCTTCTCTAATGGTAGAAATTTTGTGCTCCAAATGAGGTGGAAGTGTAAGAAGGAACTTCTTGTTAATCTCCTTGTTGGTGTAGTGCTTCCCATTGAGGTTCAGATCATTTATTAATTTGTTATATCTCTCAAAAACCTGAGAGATACCTTCACCAGGGTTTGATCTGAAATGCTCATATTGTGAGGTGAGAATCTCCAGCATATTCTCCCTAACTTCCTCTGTCCCCTCATTGATTATCTCTATAGTTGCCCAAATGTGTTTAGCAGTATCACAGTTGAGAACATGATTATGCATGATTGGATCAAGACAATCAATAAGGATCAACTGAAGACAGGAATCCAAGGTAACATCCTCTTTCTCATCAGGAGTGTAATCCTTGGCATCTTTAGGGTACATTCTGGCAGCCCTAGTCACAACATTATTCTCAATGAGTTCTCCCTCAATAATCATAGGGACTTTGGGACCGTTCTTCAGCACATCAATGTATTTAGGATTTGCAACCTTAAGAAATAGAAGCATTTTCTTCTTCCACATTGGATAATGCTCCTTGCTGAACATAGGGATTTTGACAGTACCAACTTTCTGTGTAGTAGACATCTTTTGAGATTTTTAGGAATAAGATAAAAAATCAGAGTTTAAAAGAAAAATCTCAAAACAATTGGATCTTTGATTTGTATATCAATCAAAAGGCTCTGATACCAATTGTTAGGTCCTGATAAGTTTGTAGAAGGGGGGTTGAATACAAACTATACCGTTTATCGAAATTTGTTCGTTTAAGATTAAACAATTTAGAACAAATTAATGCGGAATAAAAACTGAAACAATATTCAAGTTAAATAGAAACTCTATTAAACTTGAGGGGTGTTACAATTTTGATCACTGATTACAAAGAACTTAATAAAACAAATCTAGAATAAATTCGACATGAATTTATCTATTTTTGTAATAAAAAGGATCGAATACTAAAAAGTAGTTCGATATAAAATCTAGGGATTATGATCCGCTAGAAAGCTAAAGCAGTGCAAGAGAATCACTTCTTATGAATTTAATGTTAAGAACCAAACTATAATTAATTCTCTGGCAGGAAATGAATAGCTTCGACAGTTGAAGAAATAAAGACAGAAGATTGAATATCAGGTGCTGTGTCTTTTTTTTTCTTTCTGTTGTTGTTATGTAATGTAATAAAGTCTTCTGTTGCCTTGTATATATATCATTGCTTTTCTTTTAAATCATCCCACGTGCAAGCCACTTCAACAGAATGCAATTTGCCTTTGGAAGACTTAGAGGAAAACAAACAATTTTGCCTTAGAAGACTTTCGGGAAGACAATCTTTGTGAAGGGAAGACAACCGGGAAGACAGTGGTTTGGCTTAGGAAGACAATCGGGAAGACAGTCTTGGTAGTCTTCCTAGTTCAAAGAACTAAGTCTTCCTAGTTCAATCCTAAGTCTTCCTAGTTCAAATATATTCTAATTTAAATAATTAACTAAATAAATTATGTATTAACTTAATTCTTAACAGAATTAATTTAATAAATAATTTACTCAAATAGTATTAATTATTTATAAGAGAATAAATAGAATTAATTAACTTCTCAATAAATTCCAGAATCACTTAAAACTTAGATAAAGAATAAACATGATAGTACGTTGACACTCGATGCACTATCTGGTTCATGAGTGACTAACGACAATGTCTGTTCTTTATCTGTTTAACTTTAAGCAGTGATTCACTTCCTTCTCATTCAAGAACTCTGTAACCAGTATCTTTTTCTGTCACCACTTGAAATCTCCGTCACTTTAATAAATCCACTGAGCTTGAATACTTCATTGAGGCTTGATCAATAAATTGAGCTTCTTTCAATGTAGAATCACTTCAAGTCTGTAGATGACTTTAATCTTCATTCTTTGACAGATATAACCTTCTGAGATTCCTGTGACATATGATTTTTATTATTTACTTATTACATCTTAATTTAAGTTGAGTAGAATCCTCGGTGTTTACAAATAGGACTAGACATATGCCTTTCAATCCCCCACTTTTTAGACAGAGCCAAACTAAACACAGTTCTAATGGTTGATGGTTTCACCACCGGACTAAATGTTTCATCACAATCTATCCCAACTTGTTCTGACCTGCCATTAACAACAAGACGGGCATTATGCCTCTCAAGATCACCATTAGAACGATGTTTGTGAGTAAAACTCCACATTCTACGAATGACATTAACATTATGAGGACGATGAACTAATTCCCACGTCTCATTTTTAATTAGAGCATCATATTCATCATTCATGGCATTCTTTCAATTTTTATCATTTAACGCATCAGTATGTGAACGTGGAATCGGTGACTTGGCCACTTGTGAAGGTGAATGTACCGCAGTATGAGTAGATAATCCATACTTTTGATTGGGCTTAACAATTCCGCACTTGGATCTTGTGGTCATGGGATGTGTTGTGGGTCTAGGATAAGGATGGAGAAGGTCAATAGACTTTGGTTGAGAACTAGATTGGATGGGAGTTGTTTCAGGATGACAAGTTTGTTGTGAAGTAGCAGGATCTATGGGTTGATTTTGGCCAGAGATTGTGGGGTTTTGGAGGATTTGTGTCAGAATCGGAGAAATTCCACTTTCCAAGAAGTCCTAAGAGAATGTGATGGGTTCACAAATTTTTCGAAAAGGAAAGGATGACTCATCAAATGTGACATGTCTTGAAATTATTATTTTATTATTTGAAAGATCAAAACATTTATAACCCCTATGATTTGATGGAAACCCTAAAAATACACATAGCGTAGACCACCCTTATAGTTTATTTATAGTACTGGGTGGGTTGTGAGGGAAGCAGAGGCACCCAAAAACACGTAAAAAATCATATGAAGGGTTCTTTTGATAAAGAATTTGTGTGGATGAAAAATATGAAATTACTATGTTGCCATTTGGAGTGAATGTTGACAGAAATTAGGAGGAATGGCTGCATGAAGGAGTAGTGTGCGACAAATTTTATTAATTGACTGAATTTTTCGCTCTGCCTTCCCATTTTGTGAGGATGTATGTGGGCAAGAAAATCTGAATCTCATGCCATTTTGTTCACAAAAATTATGGAATTGTGAATTATCATACTCTCTCCCATTGTCACATTGAAATTTTGATTTCTTTCTCAAATTGAGTTTTTATGTAATTTCTAAACACAAGAAATATACTGAAGGCATTAGATTGTTTGGTAAGAGGAAAGGTCCATAAGAAATTAGTGTAATCATCTAAAAATAAGATGTAATAACGATGACCACTTGAACTCAAAACAGGAGAGGTAAATATATATCACTTTGAACTATATCAAAAGGAGCTGTAGAGTGAGTTTCCGAAGGATGAAATGGTAATTTATTATGTTTTCCGAGCTGACATGATTGACAAAAACAACTAGTATTATTTCTGGTACAGGAAATGAAATTACTACTACTAAGATTGCTAAGAATTGAATTGCCTGGGTGACCCAGAAGATCATGCCATAATTCAGGAGCAATAGCGGAAAAAGTTGTTGGTGCAGGGTGCCAATTTTTGGTGGTAGGTGTGATGGGATATAGCTCTGCTTTGCTATCACATCTCATTAAAGGTATTCTCGTCCTGAGGTCCTTCATAGTAAAACCAAATGGATCAAATTCAACACAGCAAACATTGTCAATAGTAAATTGTCTCACGGATATAAGATTTTTAACGAGTTCTGGAGCAAACAAGACATTTTTAGAGACAATGGAGGATAAGGATGGGGTAACTTTGATTACCACAAGCTCTAATTGGAATTGAACTACCATCTCCAACTATAATAGAATGATGATTGCTCAAATTAGAAATGGACGAGAGAGTACCTTTGTTGGATGTCATGTGTGATGTGGCACCGGTGTCCATGTACCAACTGTGATCTGGAGGGTTCAGTGATAAACTGTGTAGAGCAGCTTCAATATATGTATTAGCATAGTCTGTAGAAGTGTCAGCAGTAGTGTCGAACGCTTATTGTGGATGTGGCCCTTACACCCCCGGAGCTTGAGAAGGCATACGTTGATGAGTCTGCGGAGGTCTAGTTACCCAGCCATATGTCAGATATGGGCATGGTGGTGTAGGCCATGGCTATTGTGGCCAAGCCCATGGAGGGATGAAATTTCCCCATGATTGTTGAGGCTGCCATGTGGTAGCACGTTGTTGGACTCCCCCGCGCCCTCGACCACGTCCTCTATATCTCTCTCTGGTGCTTCCTCCACGTGTACTACGACCTTTATCATGCTGAGAGAAAGTTCGTGGATGGCCAAAATTATGATTCCCGCCACCATTTTTATGCAAGGAAGACCCATGGCCCGTGCGTGAATAGTTACCATCGGCTACCAAGGCTATGTGACTGTCTTTGGAGGCAACAACTTTCTTAGATTGTCGAGTTTCTTCAAGTGTCAACATACTACGGGCCTTGTAGAAAGGTGGAAGTGGGTCAGATTGTTGGATAATTGTAGCAACTCCATCATATCCTTCTGAGAGGCCAGCTACGAGTTGAAGAACAAGCCTTTGATTCGATATTGGGGCACCAACATTAGCAAGTTGGTCAGAAATCGTTTTTATTTTTTGACAATAAGCATAAGCATTTGGAAAATCATCTTGATGGGTATGAGTGAACTGTTGTTCTAGATAAACAGCACGAGAGCTTTTATTATCCTGAAAAATGTCCAGCAAGCGTTTCCAGGCTTGCTTTGTCGTGGAACCTGGTTCAAGTATTGTATGGAGAAGATCAGATGAAATGGTACCGTAAATCCACTATAGAACCACCGCATCGAGGCGATCCCATAAAACCTTATCAGTCGCAAGAGTAGCGCCGTTGGCTGCACCTGTATCAGCTTCTTTGGAGTGGGTGATGATGTAAGATCCGGGAAAATTACGTGTTATTATGTGATGTGAAATGAAATTTTAATTTCATATTAAGAGTTATTAAATGATTTATCTGTTTAAACGTGCTAAGTTATTCGTTAAATGATTGAATATGTGATATTGTGGTGCTATGTGAAATGTGTGGGGAATTAGAAACTATTTTGAAAAGGATGTCATACTAATTTATTCTATTTTAATTATCGAAAAGAAAATTTGGATCGTTCCCAAATTATTCGGGACATTGGTATATCGTTCGTACCAATATTTCATTCGTTAAAGTGGGAAGTATTCAAAAATATTCGTAATGGAGGTATTTTGGTTCGTATATTTTGTATTAAACGATACTTGTAGTTATCCGTACTTTATGGATGATTATCGTCTCTTAAAACGTGTATTCTGCTTTATTAAAGATTTAAAGCGTTTATTTTGTTAAATTGTATTTAAAGCGATCCATCGGATCAGTATCGATCCTAAAATATCGTTTGGGGTATTATTTTCCATTTATTATAAAAAGGCAAATCATACTTTGTTTTTCGTATAATCAAGCTTAATTATAGTTAAAAATCCGAAAAACCCTAGAACGTGTTCTTCGTGTTCTTGAGAATCAAATTCAATTTTGAAGGCGTTATCGGAATCCGATTTCGATGTTCTTGTAACCAAAATGAATCTCTCATCACCCTCTATCCAAATCCATCATCAAAATTCGTGTGGGAATGATTTCTGAGTTTTTCTTAATTTTAATTATTTTAATTATTTCGAATTATTTGTTTTAATTTGGGGGAATTTTGATTCTTGATTGTTTTTGTTAATTGATTACATGGTTGGATTGCATGTGCTGTGGTGAGTATATTGGTGATTTTTAATCGAATTATTGAGGTGTAAATCGAGTTGACCGGATTTTATAGAGCTCACCGGAGTTTATGGTGATTTGAATGGATTTTGAGTTAGTTAGTTAGTTCTTGATGATGTGTAAACCATGGGATAGATCGGGAGGAGTAGAGTCGAATCATGTAAGTAGTATTAAGGTTCGGTATGGTTCGAGGTCGGCCGGAAAGTCGCCGCCGCGACGGCGAGTGGCGTTTTCCGTCAATCCTGGGCGATTCATTGTGTTTGTTTGTGGTTTTTATTGTGTTTTGGAAAGCCCACGAGTTCCCCAGTAAAAGCCCTTTAAAATCAGGTGTTGCAGGTGGATTTCGGCCTCGCCGGAATCTGGAAATGGTTGCCGGAACTCCGCCGGCGGCGGTTTGTTCTTGGCAACCCATTTCCGTTCTTGGCGACCCGTTTCCTAACCCTACCCGACCCGGTTTTGATTTCCAAAACCGTAATTGCATTTCAGAAAACTGTTTTTGAGAATTATTTTTAAAAATAATTCAAAAATAGTTTAAAAATTCTAAAAATCATATTTTTGGTTTAAAAAAATACATTTTTATTATTCAGAAAATTTTATAAATTCCTAAATATTTATTTAAATTCGAAAATTGATTAAAATTAATTATTTTAATTATTTTTAATTAATAATTAATTAATTTAATTAATTGATTAATTCTTTTAATCAGTTAATTCTTAAAAATTGATTATTAATTAGATTTAATTAATTTAAAATTTAGTTTAATTATTTTCAAACCTGATTTAGTATTTAAAAATAGTTTGAGCATTTAAAGAGTGTCAATTAATTTTATTAATTAATTTATTTGCATTTAAAATACTTATAGTGGGTTTAAAAATCCGATTTTTGATTTAAAAATTTGTTTGTGGCTTATTTAAATTCAAATAAGCTTCGTGTGATGTTTTAAAAATAGTTATAAGTGCTATATGGTTTGTATGAGTTGTGTAATGTGTTTTATAGTCCGTATATGCCCGTACTAGGGCTAGTATCTGAGTTTTAAATATCGTAAATTAGACCGGGCGTCCGATACGTAACCGGTTACTTGTTTAAATGTGTTATGTGAATGATGTGAATTATTTGGTTGTTGAGTCGTAAATGCGAGTAATTGTTTTGAGACTTGTTTAAATGCTTTGGTCGTGTCTAATATCATCACGAGGGGTAGTTGGAATAGAAATTTGTCGGTAATGTTAGAAAATGAGATTTACGAGGCCGTTGACTTAGATGTTGACTTTGTATAGTATGGGGAATTTCGTCAAGCGAGTTTCGAGGATTACTTGTATAGTTAGTTGTGATCATTCTATCAATTGAAATGTGGTTGTCTATGCAACAGAGACTATTGGACGAGACGAGTCAGATTATCGAAGTTAAGTTACAATCGTTTATGGAATGTGAAATCATACGTTGAAGACTAAGTACCGTCTCATGTTTGACTATCGAGGCTGGCACGTGGATTCGAAATGGTAAAAGCAGACTAGTGGTGTTCGCAAGAGCGTTAGAGCAAAGAAGGACGGAAGTAGAGAATCGTGCGATAAGACAGAATAAGGAGGGAATCGTATTGTTTCAGCGTTACGAAATAGCTAAGGACCAGAGGCAAGTGTTTATACCATTGCTTATTAATTAAGAGATATTATCTTGAATTATTAGTATGCATGTTGAATGCTTTTTTTTACTGAATTTTCAAATGTTAATTTCTTTGCATTAAATTGCAAGTGTGTTATTTAAATCTCGTAAGTTGACGGGTATTATTTTATACCTTTTGAGTTTAGATTCATATTTCCAGGTTGATTGGAAAAATATAAATATTGTGTTGAAACGATTTAAAAGATAGTTATGGGCCGTATACTAAGGCTTTCTTTCAAAAAGTTGATTTAAAAATATTAGGTTGGAATATTGTCAACCCTAGATGAGTGGGAACCTGTGAACCCTACGAGGGTAAAATGTTATTTTAAATTCCGAAGTTGTGGTACTTGTTCTACAAGTATTCCATTTTCCATCTTGCACCCATGCAAGTATTATTATCATTTCTTGTTAATGCGATCATCTGATCCATTCCCTGATTCGAATTCATATATGTTGTGCATGATTTAGTTTACTTCCTTCAAATACAAGGCTTATCTATTATAAGTATATGTTCGAAGGACTTGAACTATTTCTGTCAGAAGTCAGTAAACCCTTGTTTTCTTCATTTATAAACTTCACCTTGAATTTTTCTTAAACTTGAACTTGACTTTCTTGTCACTTACCAGATTGGTGAATCATAACTAATTCTTCCATAATGTGATGATTTGAACTGTTAAGGCCATCTAGAGTCTGTTCTTTGAACCCTATTCTATATTGAGTTGTTGCAAATTTTGTTGATATCATAATGCCTGTTTCATATCAGACTTAATCTTGTTGAGCATGTCATTGTTTATTCTTCATTATATCCCAGTTGTTACATCGATCTCGTCGATGTTTATTATATTGTCACTTTTCATGTGCACCTCCCGATATTGTGTCGATCTCGTCGATACTAGATTATATTGTTATTCCTTGATGGATTCTTCATAGTTGAATTGTTTCCTGGAACGTGAGTTTTCCAGCGTTTGTTGTATTAAGGTTGTCGATTCTTCCGACACCTGATTGTCGAAGTAAGGTTGTCAATTGTTCTGACACCTGACGTATATAATATAGGATTGGAATGTTTTTAAATGGACCAGTAATGGTCGGACCATATTTATGGTCAGAATAACTTATGGCCCAGATTGGCCAAGGATCCAGTAGAGAACTTTGCTATAGGCAAGTCCGGGGTTGATGCGTGGCTGGCCAGCAGCACAACCTTTGATTTGATAAATGCGAAAAATCCAATTCTAATATCAATTTTCATTTCTAAGGATGAGTTACATCCGTATATTTTGTACTTGTGAGTTATGCCTTGATATTCAGGATTATTCGTTGTGCGAAGTTGTTGATTAATAAATGGTGGTTTCAATTTTGCTGAAATCACTTACTCTTAATTCATTTGGATTCCAAATAGTCGAAATCCACTTCCTTGATTCCATTGGTAGTCGTGAGATATCCATTCTGATGAGTTTTATTCATACCGCGTATCCAGTCGGTACCATGTTGAAGTCTTGAAGTGTGTTCTTTGTTCCATGACCGAGCGCGTTAGCTCATTCTTACTCCTTGATTATTCTACCCTTTTAGAGTTGTTGGTTTCAGAGAATGTTGTGAATAGATCTGTTATCTTCAAATTAGTATCTTTATACAAACTGTGGTCTTAAAGACATATGAGTTATACTTAATTCGTATTTTCTACATACTATTGTAGTTATTGTTGATTCGGTCGCCGTGATGGCCAATATAAACCTTTTTGTGTTTTAAACTATTCAGTTGCGAGAAGTTGAATGAGAAATTGTGATAAATTACTAAACTTAATTTGAGAAGTTTTAAAGATTACAAATGTTCAAAAACAAAAGTTTGTTATTTGAAAATCCAAAGTTTATTTTGGAAACCTTTCGTATTATATTTGATAATGCACTTGCTGAGCAATTCATTCGCTCATACTTGTTTTCTTTATATATATTTTAGCCTGCCAGTAAGAAGGTATATTGGCGAGAGTTGTCCGCGTAGCTGATCAGAGATGGGGAAGGATATTAACGTAAAGACGTTCTGATCCAGAGCATTTGGAGCTAGTGAGAGGTTTTGTAACTTCAGTTTCATTAACCATAATGCTAAATATTATATAACAGGATAACTCTTCAAGAATGTTGGAAATAACAAGTACTACAGCAACATGGAGGCAGTTATATAATAGATATAGCAATGACAGGCCAAGACCAAAGTTAACAAAACAAAGCATGAAGGTCGAAAGCATGCATATCAGAAACTGATAAATAACCAGGGAGACAGAAACAGTACCTGTAGCCATAGCTTAACAGTGTATATAAGAACAAAAATAACGAAACAACAGCTGAGTCGTCAGGAATTCGAGAAACCCTGACTGTTCTTGAAGAGTTATTCGCCCCCACTTACTGTGTCAGGTTGTCGGTGAGATACTACTTCCAGGATAAAACAACTCCGAGCAAGGTGTTCACAGCAACAGCAGCGCTCAACTACGACCAGCACCTCAGTCGCCGGAGAACCAGAAAACTACAGAGAATACTATATGGAGAGGGAGGGCAGAGAGAGTTTTTGAGAGAAGTGTGTTTTGCAAACTTCTGTGTTTTTTCAACTGAGCTACAAGGGCCACTATTTATAGTGGTTCCTTTCTGTAACTGAAGCACAATTCAAATTCGTAACTGCAGCACACACATTAATTTTTCCGTAACAGCTGATCATATTAAATAAAAAATCAAAAATGACCATTTAATGAATAAACGTTTTTGATTTAAGTTTAATAACCTGAGCTGTTACATCTTTTTCATGTTTATCCACATATACAGATTTAATATTTATTTTAAACATATCCATCAAATCATGTCCAGGTTCATATCAGTTTCTGTTGCCCATCAGAGTTTAGTTTCTGTTGACCATCAGAGTTTAACTTGTTGTTCATCAGAATTTAACTAGTTGTCCATCAGAGTTTACTGACAAACCAACTCCATCAGAGTTTACTAGTTAAATACTGATAAACCAACTCCATCAGAGTTTACTAGTTAAATACTGATAACCCAAACCCAACCCAATTTGACAACTGATAACCTAGCCCAATTTGATAAATTAATTCTAATAAAATATTAAATCACATAGATAAAAACTCTCGCCCAGGTCGCCTCGCGTACGCGAGACGCCGAGACATTCGCCCAAATCGCCCTTCGACCCGACCCGACCCGACCCGGTCCGGTCCGGTGCGGTGCGGTGCGTGGCGTGGCGTGGTGAGGCGGGCGGCGGCGCGCGTGTGTGTGTGTGTGCGCGCGTGAAGCACACACTAACACCATGCACCATCACACACCTTAGTAGTTGTATACTACTCATGTGTGTAATGCTATATAAAGCCACCAAGTCCCCTTATTCTTTTCTATGTGGGATTAAATGAAACATCATTATAACAAGCTTTTTCAAACTACTACCTTCATCTCAATTTCTCTTATGGATTTAAACAAGAAAATTATTAAACCCATACATGAAAGTTTAAGTTCCCATAGCAAGGAACAACTTCCAATCATTAGAATTTTGAATTAACATCAAGAATATAGTTAATTATATCCTTAAACTATCAATTTTCTAACAATACCCCACAAATCCATATAGAAATGTAGAAAGGTTCTTTAACATGACTTGGTTTTTCAGAGTCGGTACCCTTCCGGGTTTGAACCCTCCTAAGTCCCCTACTTCGATGGCTACCGGATTCAGATGGAATTTTTTCACCTTGAATCTTAATCCGTTAATTGTAACCATTCTCCATAGACGACGACAAGTCAAAGGCTATGGTGCCAATCTACGGCTTTGAGACATTAATGGTCTTGTCTCGATCCTGTTCGTCGAATGCTTCAAGGAATAACCCTTTCCTCTAATTGCGACCTCACAATCACATTCGCTTAGCTGGGCATCTCCAGAGATGTACTGAAACCATCTCGTCAAATGACTTGACCCCATTCAGAGTTCTTAAACTCTTACTATTCAGCAGTTTCAGTACCTTATAGGTTTACAGGGGATAGACTCAGATACTAAGTATCATCTATGTATCAAGGTACTCCCAACTCATCCTTACAGCTTCTTATTACCACATTGAATACACTTCGAGGGATCTCCTCTCATGTGTATTGGGTTCCCACTGTTGATGAGTCCTGATGGGTTGTCAGTCCCATCCCCAACCTCGACTTAAGGACCACTGCAGGTTCCAGTCCTTTAGTCAAAGGATCAGCTATATTTTCCTGAGTTCCAATGAACTCTACAGCTATAATCCTATCAGACACTAATCCCCTTATAGACTTAAGTCTAACTTGGACGTGTCTCTTTGTTTTAGCATTGTACTTTTTACTGCTAATCTTGTCGACAGTTGTTCGACTATCACAATGAATAGCAATAGCAGGAAGCGGTCTGCTTACTACAGGTATCACGGACATCAGTCCGTGTAACCATTCAGCCTCCGTCCCAGTGGCATCAAGTGCACACAACTCAGCCTCAAAAGTAGACCGAGTTACTATAGTCTGTTTTGTCGACTTCCAGGATATTGCTCCACCCCCTAGGGTGAACACGTATCCAGTCACTCCATTGGAACCAGACTTCTTAGCTATCCAACTTGCATCACTGTACCCTTCAAGTACACCAGGAAATCTCCTATAGTGTAATCCAAGGTACATTGTGCCTTTCAGATATCTAAGCACTCTATCAAGAGCATCCCAATGAGTTCTGTTCGGACAACTTGTATATCTAGCTAGCTTAGACACAGAATATGATATATCTGGTCTAGTACAGTTAGAAAGATACTGCAAGCTTCCAATAATCTGAGAATACCTTAACTGAGACACAGGGACTCCTGAACTATTCTTGACAAGGGCAACTTTAGGATCATAGGGTGTACTAGCGATTCTACATTGTGAATAACCATATTTCTCAAGTATAGATTTCTCTATATAATGAGATTGCGATAGGGTTATTCCATCAGCTGACTGAGTCAGCTTGATACCAAGAATCACGCTAGCTTCACCCATATCCTTCATCTCAAAGTGCCTTTTCAAGAAATCCTTTGTCTCGTTAATAATCTCAATATTGGTTCCAAACAGTAGTATGTCATCCACATATAAGCATAATACGACACATTCACTACCTTTAACTTTTGAGTAGACACACTTATCGCTATCATTACTAACAAAACTGAATGTCACAATCGTTTCATCGAACTTCTTGTGCCAGTCCCTGGGACCTTGTCTTAAGCCATAAATAGATTTGATTAACTTACATACTTTCCTTTCGTTGCCAGATGCAACAAACCCCTCAGGCTGATCCATATAAATCTCTTCTTCAAGTTCACCATGAAGAAAAGCTGTCTTTACATCCATTTGATGGATGATCAGACCATGTACGGAAGCCAATGCTACAAGCATTCGGATTGTTATCATTTTGGCAACAGGAGAGTATGTATCAAAGAAATCAATTCCTTCCATTTGCTTAAAACCCTTAGCCACCAGTCTAGCCTTGTACTTCTCTATTGAGCCATCAGGGTTCAACTTCCTTTTAAATATCCACTTGCACCCAATAGTAGAACACCCAGGAGGGAGATCAACTAACTCCCATGTTCCGTTAGAAACAATAGAGTCAATTTCACTCTTTACAGCGCCCTTCCAGTGCCTAGACTCTGAGGAGTCCATAGCCTGTCGGAAAGTTAAAGGTTCATCCTCGACATTGTAAGTGATGAAATCACTTCCAAAGTCCTTGACTACCTTTGCACGCTTACTCCTCCTAGGTTCCTCTTCCTCCATAGGAGTAGAGCCACTACCAGGTTCCGCCCCCACATTTGTCATCTTTTCCACATGATCAGGAATAGAACTTGATGTGTGAGTGAGATCTTCCTCAGAAGTACCTTGAGGTATACCAGTCTTCATAGGGTAGACATCCTCAAAGAATGTAGCATCACGAAATTCAACTATCGTGTTAGCCACTATACCATCTATGTCAGATTTTATTACCAAAAATCTCATAGCTGTAGTGGTTTCAAGATAGCCCAGAAAGATACAATCAACCGTCTTCGGACCTAGTTTCTTCCTCTTGTGTTCAGGGACAAGTACCTTTGCAAGGCACCCCCACACTCGAAGATACTTGAGACTAGTCCTCTTGCCTTTCAATAACTCATAAGGTGTCTTATCCATGTGTTTCAGAGGGACTCTGTTCAGAATATGGCAAGCCGTATTCAGAGCCTCTCCCCACATGTATTTAGGCAACCCAGAGTTAATAAGCATATTGTTAATCATATCTTTGAACGTTCTGTTCTTTCGCTCAGCGACCCCATTAGACTCAGGTGTGTATGGTGGAGTAACTTCATGAACTATTCCATTGCTTGCGCAAAATTCATTAAAGGAGTTACTCGTATACTCACCACCTCTATCTGATCTCAACCTTTTAAGTACCTTACCAGTTTGTTTCTCAACTTCAGTTTTATAAATCATGAATTTGCTAAGTGCTTCATCCTTATGTTTAAGTAAATAAACATAACAGTATCTACTACTATCATCTATAAAAGTAATGAAGTATCTAAAATGGTCCTTAGTTAACATACCACCAAATTCACAAATATCAGTGTGTACTAAATCTAACAAGTCTGAATCCCTAACAACATTATGAAAAGGTTTCCTTATTTGTTTAGCAGACACACATACTTGACATTTAGAATTCTTTTCTATAGTATGTTTTGGAATCAACTCTAAGTTCATCATATTTTTAAGAGCACCAAAATTTAAGTGACCAAGTCTAGCATGCCATAAGTTTGATGATTCTACACAGTTAACAGAAGGTGTAATTTCATTAAAGGAAGTGCCCAAAACAGGCTCAGCATTTATAACAAATAAACCATTTGACAAGTAACCATTGCCAAAGAAAGTACCAGTGTGAATAAGAACTACTTTATTACATCTTAAGGAAATTTCAAAACCATTCGTAACTAAACGGCTTCCACTTATTATATTTCTACGCATGTCGGGAACATGATGCACTCTTGTCAGGGATAGAATACGCCCCGAAGGAAACTTCAGGTCCACGTCTCCCACTCCATGAACTTGAGCGGCACTCGCATTCCCCATCGTCACTGTCATGCTATGACTCTGTTGATAAGATACAAACAAACTAATATCAGCACAAATATGCACATTAGCTCCAGTATCAATCAACCATTCATTTGACAGATAAGTGGAAAATAGTACAGGGTTGTAGGTCACATATCGGTTTTCGTTGATTTCAGAAGCCGAAGCCTCACCAACAACCATGTTCACTACAGGCCCACTTGTGGTTCCAAGTACAGCATTCGCTTGCACTACCACCTCGGTTTTCTTCGCTTTCTTTGTAGGACAGTCCTTACTCCAGTGCCCAACCTGCCCACAAGACCAACATGGTTTGTTTGCCTTTGGTTTCTTGGCCTTATCCTTGTCTATCTTAGGTTTATTAACATTACCCTTCCTAGCAACAGCCTTCCTTTTCTGTCCTACGGTTACTACATTCACCTTCGAGCTACCGTGTTCAGATGGCATCACATGTCCCTGTTTGGACTTGTGTTGTTCTTGCACCGAGATGTCCAGCATAAGGTTGGTCCAGGTGATCTCTCCTTTCTGTCTTTTCAGGGAGAGAGCGAACTCTTCCCAAGACTTCGGAAGCTTTTCAATCACGCTCATAACCTTGAACTTATCAGGGAGATCCATGCCGGATTCCTTCAAAGCATGCACTATCATCTCAAACTCATGCACCTGCTCAGTCATGGATTTGTTGTCTACCAGCTTAAATTCAAGGAACCTCGCTACAGAATACTTTTCCAGACCTTGAGAGTCAGTATTGTGAGTGAGGTCCAGCTTCTCCCATAAGAGCTTAGCACTATAGGCATCAGATGAATAAACATCAAACAGAGTGTTCGTTAAGGCTGCCAGAATGGCTGCCCTAGCCACCCCATCCTTCTCAGCCCACATTGCATAAGCCTTAAGTGTTTCAGCTTTTTCTTGAACCACCACCGGTTTCTCATACTCCACAACAGGCCACAGACCCTTTACAGTTAACCACAATTTCATCCTTTTCTGTCAGCGTGAAAAGCCGACACCACCGTTGAATTTCTCAGGTAAGCCCGTTAGTTCAACGGGTTGTGGGAAACGGTAAGTGGTCCAATCAATGACCCCAGCAGACACATTAGACGTACTACCATCTACAGTAACTTCAGTTTCATTAACCATAATGCTAAATATTATATAACAGGATAACTCTTCAAGAATGTTGGAAATAACAAGTACTACAGCAACATGGAGGCAGTTATATAATAGATATAGCAATGACAGGCCAAGACCAAAGTTAACAAAACAAAGCATGAAGGTCGAAAGCATGCATATCAGAAACTGATAAATAACCAGGGAGACAGAAACAGTACCTGTAGCCATAGCTTAACAGTGTATATAAGAACAGAAATAACGAAACAACAGCTGAGTCGTCAGGAATTCGAGAAACCCTGACTGTTCTTGAAGAGTTATTCGCCCCCACTTACTGTGTCAGGTTGTCGGCGAGATACTACTTCCAGGATAAAACAGCTCCGAGCAAGGTGTTCACAGCAACAGCAGCGCTCAACTACGACCAGCACCTCAGTCGCCGGAGAACCAGAAAACTACAGAGAATACTATATGGAGAGGGAGGGCAGAGAGAGTTTTTGAGAGAAATGTGTTTTGCAAACTTCTGTGTTTTTTCAACTGAGCTACAAGGGCCACTATTTATAGTGGTTCCTTTCTGTAACTGAAGCACAATTCAATTTCGTAACTGCAGCACACACATTAATTTTTCCGTAACAGCTGATCATATTAAATAAAAAATCAAAACTGACCATTTAATGAATAAACGTTTTTTATTTAAATTTAATAACCTGAGCTGTTACATCTTTTTCATGTTTATCCACATATACAGATTTAATATTTATTTTAAACATATCCATCAAATCATGTCCAAGTTCATATCAGTTTCTGTTGCCCATCAGAGTTTAGTTTCTGTTGACCATCAGAGTTTAACTTGTTGTTCATCAGAATTTAACTAGTTGTCCATCAGAGTTTACTGACAAACCAACTCCATCAGAGTTTACTAGTTAAATACTGATAAACCAACTCCATCCGAGTTTACTAGTTAAATACTGATAACCCAAACCCAACCCAATTTGACAACTGATAACCTAGCCCAATTTGATAAATTAATTCTAATAAAATATTAAATCATATAGATAAAAACTCTCGCCCAGGTCGCCTCGCGTACGCGAGACGCCGAGACATTCGCCCAAATCGCCCTTCGACCCGACCCGACCCGACCCGACCCGGTCCGGTCCGGTGTAGTGCGTGGCGTGGCGTGGCGTGGTGAGGCGGGCGGCGGCGCGCGTGTGTGTGTGTGCGCGCGCGTGAAGCACACACTAACACCATGCACCATCACACACCTTAGTAGTTGTATACTACTCATGTGTGTAATGCTATATAAAGCCACCAAGTCCCCTTATTCTTTTCTATGTGGGATTAAATGAAACATCATTATAACAAGCTTTTTCAAGCTACTACCTTCATCTCAATTTCTCTTATGGATTTAAACAAGAAAATTATTAAACCCATACATGAAAGTTTAAGTTCCCATAGCAAGGAACAACTTCCAATCATTAGAATTTTGAATTAACATCAAGAATATAGTTAATTATATCCTTAAACTATCAATTTTCTAACATATTGAACAGGTTGTTTGGATTAAGGGTGCAGCGTGACGACCAAATCCTTTGACCCCGGATTTGGGGCGTTATAGATGATATGGTCTAGTACTTGGTACGCTCGGGCATTAATTTTAAATAACTCAGCCCATGAGGAATATTCAACTTTCTCAACTTCTAAAGTGATGGGAAAGAAAGTTTTGATATTTGATACTTCCAATGCAGGATGAAAGGTGGGGTTTTTCTGTGTTTCAACCATGGTGAAAGAGAGAAAAGAAACAAGGGAATAAGAAGGAAGCGTAGATGGCTGTGTGATACATTTTTTTTAGATCGGTGTATCAGTAACCTCAAGCTCTGATACCATGATAAAAGTTACACCGTGACCTTGTGTATTGTTTTGATGTCAATTTATATACAAGAGATTGTTAGAGATCGCATGATTACAACAGATTGCTAAATCACAGAGATCATGACATGATTACATGAGTCTACCAATATATCAGGAGCTATTCTAGGCTAATTTATATACAAAAAATATATGAGAATCATTTATAATCTATTAAAAATGACAATACCATAGCAAATGATCCTGATCTTCATCGACACTCTCACATACTACACATTTAATATTAGTAATCACATTTGGAATTCTTTTAAATAAAAAGATCCTTGAGTGTAGCACCTTATGTTCCACCTTTCAAATAAAACTAGCATAGAAGCCCGTGCTATGCACGGGCCTGTTCATATACGGAAATAATTTTCGCACAAATCAGCATCTTCGAAATAATTTTATAATTAAATAGATGGTAAATTATAGTATTTCAACTTTATTTTATATTTGTAAATTAATTTTATAATATTTTATGTCATTTTCATGAACCAAATATTTTATAATTTGATCAGGTTTAAAAAGTTGGATCAATATATGTATACGATAATAATCACATGATTATTATTTTATTAATTTCTTAAATAATAATTAAATTTTCAATGTCGTAAAACGAAATTTATTAAAATGATCAATTAAGTGTAATATAAATAATTATTGTAGCATAATTGTTCGTGTATAACATAGATGTTTGTAAACTCATGTGATTTTAATGTAATAAAAGTATATTTGTAAAAAAGATAATCATATATGTGAGATTATATCTTAAAATATATTACAAATTTTCTTAATTTTTTATATCTTATACCTAATATTTTTTTTATAATCAAGTAATTCATTAATAAACGGCCATACGACATCTACAAAAATAATCAAAATAGAACAAACACGTAATAAAATAGATCAAATCAGAATTTTCTTCACCCCGAGCTATGATTGTTGAGCAAATCATTCATTGTGGCACATCACTCGTTCATATCGCTGAAGTTTGCAGCCTTTTTAGAGAGACAATCTAACAATCTATTGTAGTCGTGCAATATATATATATATATATATATATATATATATATATATATATATATATATATATATAATTTGTCCATATGTATTCGAACAATTAATCGTAATTGCGACTCCATACAATCCAAATCAATGAACCACTATTATAAATTCTGCAGATCTACGATCCCGGATACTAAAACAAACCAAACTCTCACAAGGAGAGAGAACAAACCCGAAGAATGGATAGAGAAAATCCACTACACGGGGTACTAAAACTCTCAATAATGAGAGAGACTTATGCAAATCGAAAACGAAATCAAAAGAAAACAGTAAAGAGGGGTCTTATCACCAACTTTTTGGTTAATGACAACCCCTTAACTAAAAAATGAGAGTTAAGGTTTTTTGGCGGAAGTATACATAATATATATGAGCGTTTGTTGTATAATCACAAAGTCTACAATACATGTCATTAAGACATTATACATTTTTATCATTTATTTTCGTGTTCGTGTAACTTCGTGTATCAAAAATTAAATCAAACACTAAATTTTCGCGTCATAAATCAATTTTTTGTGAAAGATGTGAACGGTGAAGGAATGATAAAAAAATAGACAAATTAGTGACATGTGAGATTTATTAAAGTTGTAAAGAATAATATGTCTTTTGGAAAGATAAAAATAAAGGAGTGTACATTTCGAAAATAAAACTGTTAACAAATGAATGAGATGAACAAATTGTATAATAATTATTTCATAATTTAATGATAAATATCAACGCTAACTTTCTTAATTTAAAAAAATATTAACTAACGAATAATGAGATCCTTGTATCTAATATGTAATTTATATTAGATCAAATTTTATTATTATATTTTATGTATAAATACTTGGTCAGTTCAAATAAATATAAATTATATCAATTAACAATATAATTGGTATTTTTTAATTGAAAAGAAACATGTATAATAAAAAATTTACAAACATGATCAGATATGTAATTATATATAAAGCTACGAAAACAAAAATAATGGTATATAAATAATATAAGTCAACGTTCTATATACTTAAAATTTAAATTATGAAAATAATAAAAGGAGATCATATGGTTTACCTAATAGTAATTCTAAATTACAAATCAAAAGTTAACTTAGCACAGTGATTAATACATGAACTTGCTAAGAGCAAGTCAAGGATTTGATTCTTAACGAGCACACAAATTAATTAATATTTAGCATTACTTATAAAAAGTGACATTTTTGTTATTTTTCAACAAATAAGGGTAAAATTGTAATTTCACAGCTATTTTTTGGGCTCAATTTGCCCTTGGACGTCATTTAATATATATAAGTAGATATTGTACTTTTGGGGTACTTATATTTGATGTATTATTAAAATAATAAAAAATATTAAACAATTGACATTTTCAATATTTATTTAAAATTTTGGTAAATGATCAAAGATGAAACGGATAATTCAAAAGAAACCTTAATATGTTGAAATATTATTTTATCTAAAAAATATTTTGTAGAATATTTTTTAAAAAATTATTATAAAACCGCTGCGACGCACGACTTATTAAATTAGTTTATTACAAAGGATACAAAAAAATTTAAACGATTTTTAAATTGTCAATAATAAAATTAAACGATTTTATCAGCTAGCTATCTGACCTTTCTCTGTATTAAAATTGTAAGATACCAAACTCTGGCATCTTGATTTATTTTTTCAAACAAGTGTGAACAAATTATATATTAAATAAATGTTTTTGTATAACATACGTGTGAGATCAGATATACTCCCTCCGTCCCCCTCAATTCTTTATATTGAGGGGACGACACGGAGGTTAAGAAAAAATATAAATTAATAAGGAAAAAATAAGAAAAATGAATAAAGTGGTGGAACCAATCAATATTTAATGTATAAAGTGGGTATAAAGTAGATATAGTGAAAAAAAGTAATGAATGCGATTGAATTTTATATTATAAAATGTTACTATTTTTTGTATGTAAATAAATAAGACGGACATACCAAAAAAAAATGTAAAGAAATAAGAAAGACAAATGAAAAAACAATCAGCGCCGTATTTTAAATTGAAAAACTGGGGGCTGGACAGTCAATCAAAACTACAACTGAAATGCAAACCGGGGGACGCGGAACCATCAACCATGTAAAGACTTTCATGCATAGACTTGCAATTTGATCAAATTAGGCACCCGCTTGTATCTTTTAATTTGCATCGTTGGTCAAACCCGATCTAGTCAACAACTTTTGTACGAGGAAGTAATAACTTAAAGAAAAAATTAAAACTTAATTTCTAGGTCTCTTTTCAGTTTAATTTATCTAAAAAATGTTTGTATTTATTATTATTACGGATGCCGAATTCAATTCTCGCTTAATTCCAACATATATCAAATAAATTAATTTTCATCTAATACGATATTTTAACTGATCCCATAAATTTTGTCTCGATCTAATAAAAAATTATGTGAAATCCTCAATTATGATAAGAATACAATTACAATAACAAAACCGAGAGGTCATATTCATAATCCATCTATCTATTACAATATATTAAATTTTAACACAAGGACAAAGTTTATCATTTTAATGACGGTGAAATTACGATTTTATCCTTATATTTTCTAAAATTACAAAAATGTCATTCATTAATAATTATGTAAAAAATAGTGAAATTATGTTAGTGTTGGGAATCGAACACTTGACATTTTCCTATCAACCCCGTACAATAATCAACTGAGCTACACTTTATTTTGAGTTTAGTCTCAAATTTTTATTAGATAAACCATCTTTTCTCCCATCTTTTAAAAAACAATTATTTTTGAGTAAATAAACATTGTTTTATATTGTTTCTAAAATACTGCATAGTATATAGTCACAATAAATATTTTTAGCGGTTGGGTATAATCTACAATTCTCTTTTTCCAATTTAAATTATTGATATATGTCATTTTAATATCCGTAAATTTATGATTTTGCCCCTACATATTAAAAAATTATAAAAACACCAATCTTTTTCTATTTATGGAAAGAGTAGATGAAATTATAATAGTGTAGGGAATCAAACCACTAACCTTATTTAATCAAACTTGTTATGCCACGTTTTGGCATAGTCCAAATTTCTCCGTTTAATAATTATTAATTCAGATTAATAATTAATTGCTTAACCAATAAGTAATATCCTCTCTCTGAAACAAGGAAAGAATCAATCTCAATCAACGAATAACGAAAAATATCTCCAAACGATATTCTTCAAATCATGGAAAGAAATGCGGAGATGCCGCGAGATTGTAGGAAAACGTGTGAAGACCGGACTATTTATGGGAATGAGATGTGGATGGATAAATCCGGACTATTAATGGGAATGCGATGTGGATGGATAAATCCGGACTATTTATGGGAACGTGGTGTGGATAGATAAACGCCGACTATTTATGGGCTTATCCAATGACTTGTTTTCCAAGAACTACGTGAGGCTTGATCCCTATATAAAGGGGTACGTAGGCACCTTGTATGATACGATAATTGACACTCGGGAAAGAGGAAGAGAAAGAACCCATTCTTTATTCAATTTCTGAGGAGTCATCATACGAGCTCAGCCCCCAAACATCCAAAAATCTCAAATCCCCCTATTTTCATAATTCGTTATTCCAGCAACCTCTGATTTGTGTTGTTACGAAATTCCTCCAACAACAATTGGCGCTAGAAGGAGGGGACAATTTTATTATTCGTGGAGGACAAATAATTCTATTCAAATCATGGGGGTCTGTTTTTGGGGCTTTGAATGTTACAATTACATACGTACACAGATTGAACGGGGTACAAGAAACCGGCTTGGCGATGATGGCACGCAGGACGGAAAAGAAAAAAAAAAGCAACAGACATTATTACCTTGCAAATTGGCCCGACATATTTGTTTTACAAATCGTGGACAAGAATGAAACGGAGGCCGACACCAAGAAAAATGGCAAGGATGAAGAACAACCGGCATAAAACAAAATAAAAGACTTCAATACTGTGAAAAAGCAGGGCGTGGATTTATTGGATCAAAAAGCAAGACACCATGTGGGTGATTTTTGCGGGACCCACGGATATAAAAATGGTGTTTAAAGAATGGAAATAGCACGAGCCCAAGCATGACGACATGAGATAAAAAGAGGACCATTCATGGATAATGAATAAGAAGAAGAAAACAAGCACAGAGTGGAGGTGCACGCGCTTTGGAAATCAGAATAACACACAACATGGACGGAAAAATCGGCTACAAGAAAATTAAAATTATGCGCAAGAGCATGGAACACAACTCAATTCTAAATTTTTCAGAAGCTAAAAATCAAGATAAGTTTCTCAAATTTATTTTATTTACTATTTTTGCATTGTATATTGGAAAAAATATTTTCAGATTTGAAGTTGGCTTATTTTTGAAGACCCTCTTTTGAGGAGGATAATAATTTTGGAAGACCCTACTCTCAGAGGAGAGTCCATGGATTGGTAAATGGATGTTTCTTGGTTGATACGAGACATTCCTATAATCACGGGAAGAAATGCGGAGATGCCACGAGATTGCAGGAAAACGTGTGAAACCGGACGTGATATGGTTGGCACGAGACATTCCTACAATCACGGGAGGAAATGAGGAGATGCCACGAGATTGTAGGAAAACGTGTGGGACCGGATGTGATATGGGCTGAAAGCATGACATTTGAAATTGGGTATCTTATTAAAGCCTCAGCTCGGGGGCTCACGGATGAATGAAAACACATCCTTATGTGGGCAATGACACTTGAAAAGCGTGTACACTGATTCAGACTATATACAAAACGCCAAGCGACCGAAGAAATTTGGAAGCTCGAAGAATTCTTAGTTCTCCACTGCAGCAAGCTACACTGAAGAACTGTGGGCTTGTTGTTATGCCACGTTTTGGCATAGTCCAAATTTCTCCGTTTAATAATTATTAATTCAGATTAATAATTAATTGCTTAACCAATAAGTAATATCCTCTCTCTGAAACAAGGAAAGAATCAATCTCAATCAACGAATAGCGGAAAATATGTCCAAACGATATTCTTCAAATCATGGAAAGAAATGCGGAGATGCTGCGAGATTGTAGGAAAACGTGTGAAGACCGGACTATTTATGGGAATGAGATGTGGATGGATAAATCCGGACTATTTATGGGAATGCGATGTGGATGGATAAATCCGGACTATTTATGGGAACGTGGTGTTGATGGATAAACGGTGACTATTTATGGGCTTATCCAATGACTTGTTTTCTAAGAACTACGTGAGGCTTGATCCCTATATAAAGGGGTACGTAGGCACCATGCATGATACGACAATTGACACCCGGGAAAGAGGAAGAGAAAGAACTCATTCTCTATTCAATTTCTGAGGAGTCATCATACGAGCTCAACCCCCAAACATCCAAAAATTCCAAATCCCCCTATTTTCATAATTCGTTATTCCAGCAACTTCCGATTTGTGTTGTTACGAAATTTCTCCAACAACAAAAATCATATATAAGCATTGTACTACATTTTATTTTGAATTTTTTTTAAATTTTATTAGATAAACCACATTTTCTCCTATTCTCCCATATTTTTTTTAATTTTTAATGGATTGAGCATACTCTACGATTCTCTTTTCCCATTTTAAATGATTGATATAAAAATTAAAATTTTAAAATAACATAAAAATTATAGATAGATGTAATCGAGTCCGGGAAAAATGACTGCATCGCATAATTTTTAGGTATATAAAATTTTAAATATGCGAGTTATATTAAAAATATTTGGTCGACCAACTATTTAGACTTTCAGCGATTTAGAGGTATGATTGATCTAAAAACATAAAATATAAAAAAAACAAAATAATTGAATTTATGTTATATACTCACACCAGTTAGACTATAACTCGAATAAAGTATGATAATATGAATTTTTATATAATATAGTAAATTGATCAATATAATATGTAATGGTTGAGTTATAACATATGCTTAGATCTATCTACGATGAAATAAAAAAAATTGATCTTTGATATCATGAAGATGCACATGTTATTAAGGTCGTCTAATCATAATTTACATTGATCAAATATTTGTGAAAATTTAAAGTCGAGTTAAAAAATAATTCAAAATTATAACATAAAAAATGTTTCAATTTACCAAAATTTTAAAATAAAACTTTAATAATGTGTAATAAACATTAGATTAAAACTAAATATTTGAGTTTAAAAGTGTATGAATATATACAAAAATATATGAAAAAAAGAGTGAGACACCACATGGATGCCTTTTACATAATATTAATAGATTCCGTAATATGTCTCAACCTTACATATATATCGATTTCTTACAAATATAATCTGACAATGTTAAAATACCAACATTTTTGCTAAAATATTTATTTATTTTGTACTCAAATAATCAATTTGAAAAAGTTCATATCACATCATTGAAAATCATATTAATATTTTAGCAATTAAAAGTAATCATGTGATTATTATCTTACAGATATTTATCCAAATTTTATGAAATCTAATCAAATTATTAAATATTAGGTTGATGTAATTGACATGCCATATTACAAAAGTACTATAAAATATGAGATAAAATCAAAATCTTATCTTTTTTATTTTTTAATTACAAAATTATCTGAATATATAAACGATTTCGGACGATAAATAAATTCAGTACATGTGCCCGACTTTTACGTTAGTTAGAAAAAATAAGCCAAACCAAAATACGGTACTGGATCAAATACGGCACCCTCCTAATTTTTCCTATGCAAAGTTGACCAAAATGTTATTATTCACAAGAGATGCAGCTATTCCCTATTTTCTAAGATTAAATGTTTCCATCTTGAATTTTATAAAGCTTTTTATTAGGGTCAATACATAAGAGGAATTGACTTGTAAATCAAATACTGAAGTTTATTTATATTTTATCATAATCTATTATATATAAATGTTAAAAATGAATGATTCATATTAAATAGTTAAAATTACTCAATAATTAGGGGTAAGATACCCGACAAGCGCAGGATAATTTATAAAAAGTTGAGAGGGATGTGTGTGCTGAGAATAGGACCTTTCCTATAAAAATATAGATGGTGGCTAGTGGCTACAATATAATTCAGAAAGGAATAAAAACATAATTAATTAATAATATAAACTATAGATAAGTTGGTGATGGAAAATTTTCATTTATTTAATATAGAAATAACTTAAAAATTCCAACTCCTTATCACAGGGTCAATATTATTATTATTATTATTATTATTTCAAAACTTGTGTGATGCATATATTATTTTGAATATTTAATATTTTATTATTTATATTTAATAATTTAATAATTATATTTATTAAAAAAATGAGTATGTATGTTAAAATAGATTAAAAAAATTAAATGATTTAAAGTATTAAAATAGGTTTTAAAATAAATAAGTAAGGATTTGACCATGAATTTTTTTTAAAAATGAGAGGTTTTAATAAGTAAAAATAGAAAATGTAACATGTTTTAGTTGAAAAAGAAAATTGTCCGTGATACTTTTGGAATTTAGAAAAATAAGGGATTTTGTTAGAAAAAGTAGAGGAATTTTGTTAGAAAAAAGGTTATTGGTTATAACTGGGTAATGTTGTATTTAATAATATACTTAAAACTCGTGTCATGCACATATTGTTTGTAATAGTTGTTATTATATTTACGTTTTAATATTTTATTAATTACATTTACTAAAAAAAATTAGTAGATATATTAGATTAGGTAATTTTTTAGAATAAATTAAAAGTATTAAAATATGTTTTAATATAAATAAGTAAGGGCTTGCACATGATATTTTTATAAAAGGAGGGTTTTTACTTAAAAAAATAGAAAATGTAACATATTTTAGTTGAAAAAATTAATTGCCCGTGATATTTTTGGAAAAGAAAGAGATTTTGTTATTAAAAAATTGATATGTTTTAGCTGAAAAATAATTTTTTTTATCGATATGTAAGGGTAATTTTTTATTGATATGTTTGATTTAAAATATTTTTAAGTTATTAATTTAAAATATTCTTTTATTATTATTTTAATATATTTTTGTTTTTGAAATTTGAATAAAGTTAATGCAGACAGAATTAAGAGTGATACCTTATGTATTGTTGATATAAGTGATGGCTCATGGCTAATTAACTACTCCCTCTGTTGTAATATAAAAGTTGGTTCAGGTTTACACACATAAACCACACGAACATTACTATTGTCCAAGCACCGAGTTTCATTAAAAATCAAAATTAAGCACTGAGTTTCATTCAAAGATTCATAACCTGGCGGCCAAGAACCACAACAACATAATGAAAATTCAGAAACAGGACTGTTAACGGAGGAATTTGGTGATAACCAATTCGGGGAGGGTTGCTGGAATTGTGGTAGAAACCGAGGATGATAAGTAGCGTTGGTTGATAGAGTTAGGGTTTATGGTTTGGGGATGGCTGAGATTGATGTGAGAATAGGTCGCAATTAAGATTGAATATTGAATTCTCTCTTTGTTTGCAAGTTTGCATCGTACCATACAATGTGCCTACGTACCCTATTTATAGGGAGCAAACCATACATAGTTCTTGGAGAGCAAGTAACCCATGGGCCGAGTTTCCTTCTTTAAAGAGCGAAAAGACCGGGATCACCGCCTTTGATATGTCATTATGAGCTGTCATGATTTCACTATTTTCTTGAGACTTATCAGATAATTCATTGACCCGGATTTATCGGAGTCAACGCTTATCTCGATCCATGGAAAATAAGGAAAGACAGGCTCTTATGAATCTCAAAAGGGCGAGGCTTCTCGCAAGGCGAAGTTTCTCAGCGTTAATAGGTTAATTTTCAATAAATCAATAAAAGTTAAGGAACCTTCATCTTTTAGAAGACGAGGTTTCTATATTTAAGTGATGAGGTAAATAAGGTAGTTTATACCTCAGAATAAGCTAAAAAGGGCACATTCCTTACTTACACTAGTCATCCATTTTTATCTGTAACCTAGGTTTCCAAGAAGGCGAGGCTTCGTACGAACCTAGGTTAGACCCGATACCTTGATTGTCACCCAATGGGCTAGGCTTCATATGAGCCTAGGATATACCCAACATCAGTAATGGACTAGTAATCTCGCCAAGTAATGGGCTAGGCTTCGTATGAGCCTAGGTTAGACCAAACGTCATCATTAAAGAAGAGGTTATTTTTGGCTATAACAACTACCCCCCATTTTCTTGAAACAAATATTTGTAAAAGAAAAGTTCATCCAAAAATATTCAAAGAAATCTCAAAGGCGAGCCATCATCACCAATCGTTGAGGAACCTCTCTTATACGATGGGCGAGGTATGTCTAATACCTTCGCTCAACAAATCATTCATTATCTAATTTTCTCTCAAGTTTTTAATATCATTTCCAGCTGTCATACCTCGATTACTGCATTTAAGTACGAATCACAAGCAGGCACGTGGCAGCCTCATTTTTCCTATAAAAACCCAAAATTTTTCTCAAAGTTACCATCTTTCTAAAAATCTCTCAAAGTGCTGTCAATTTTCCCTGAAGCTAAGAAGGCGAGGCTCTTGATTTCTGAAGACGAGGCTAGTGGTAAAGAAGGCGAAGCAGAATTTTTCGAGTTTTACCCAATCATCTACTTACCGAGGTATTTTCTATTACTTGTTCATTTGTAATGCATTTTAACCTGTTAAAAATTATCTTCTAGAATTAGAGCGACACTTAGGGATTGTAATCTTCTCCCTGATCTAGAACTAGGCGCGCCTTTCGTGAGGGCGAGGACTCATTAGACCTTTAGTCATCTTTATTATTTTCCTTCAATCAAATCAGTAATCCTGTCCTCGCCCTCTCTTTTCAGATGTCTCATAATTCAACATCAAATGAGGTCGAGGCATCTTCTGCTTCAAAAACCTTCCCTTCTCGCACTAAAGGCGAGGAAAATCTTGACGCTTTTCTAGACTGAGGATGGCTAAGAGCGCATCAAAGGAATCTGAATTCTCACAAAATCATTGAAAACCCAGACGCAGTCATATCCTTATCCGATAACTCTCATCTTGAAGAAAGGAATCCCTGTTCTCCTGGAAGAATTGACGATCAACAAAGCATTTTCAACATCGGGGACATCAATGAAGGCGAGGAGGACCTTCACGATTTCTTTTCCCCCTTAGACATTGAGCCTTCCACCTCATCTATGCTAGGAAGAGGGCGAGGTAAAGATTTAAACCAATGTGCCCGAATATTCCAAGAAGATCAAAACGACGAAGATGAAGAAATAGAAAGTCACTGCTCATATGGAGATGAGGACGAGGTTCAAAGGGGCGAGGATAGACATCCAGATGGTGACGATCATCAAGAGGAAGCCGACGTTTCGGATGATGAAGGCGAGGCTCTTTCGGTTTCTCCCATTCGTTGTGCGTTTGATTTTCCCTCACCAAGTCCTTATAACCCCGATACTTATGAGCACGAGATTGATTATGACTTTCCTGAAAGTTACACCGAAGCTGACAAAATCAAGTATCGAAAGGAAGAGGGCGTGGTTTCTTGCGCTGGCCTCGCCTCTGAAATCAGTTCGGAAGAAATTATGTACTTAATGGAATATTTCAATCTTCAAGGGAAATGGCTGAAACCTCGCCTACATATGAGGATGCATTGGTTTGACGTTCCTCTTCTCCAAATCCCAAGAATGGTCTTAACCAACAAATTGGTTGAAATTGGATTTGGATATCCAATGCATAGGTTCCTTCATGAAATTATCGAGTTCTACAAGATCGCCCCTATGCAATTGTCGCCCAATAGCTATAGGATTGCTATTGGATTGTACATGTTGTACAGAAACAACGGTTATGAAGCTCCTTCTTTAGAAGAAATCAATTACTTTCTGTCTCTAAGGAAAAGCGGAAGCGACCTAGGCTTCTATTACCTCGCCTTCTTCGCTAAGCATAACAGAAAGGGATTCTATTCCGGCAACCCAAGTAACATGAAGGTATGGAAAGATGATTATTTCTATCTCTACGACGTTCCACGAGTCATGACGCAATTTAACCTGAACGCTTGTAAGTTAAATCATAACCTCGTCTTCTGCCTAGCCTCGTCTTCTTAATCTTTAATAACCTCGGCTTTTATTGCTCATTTTTCATATATAGATCAACCGAAACAATCTGTACTTTCTGGCGACGCTCTGGATCGCGCGGAGCATATTTTAAGTCTTTCTCCACAAGAAAAAAACTTTGATGTACTTGTAACCTCGGAATCTCTTCAAGCCCACGGCTTTTATAACAGCGGGTTCGGGCAAATTGCTCCCGTGAAATTTAAAAGAAATTCTTCAAAAAGGGTTTTAAGAAAAATAACTAAACATTTAACAGGAAGAGGTAACCTCGCCTTCTATCTTTTTATTGTTCTGCAAGCTTAGTAACGTCGCCTTGTATATAACCTCGCTCTCTTTTATTTTGTGCAGGAAAAAAGATGCAGCTCCCGTTTGGAGGAAATCCTTTTGCAAGACCGGCCACGGCTAATCCATCCTCTGCTGCTGGGCAATCTCGCCCTCAGAACATTATCCCAACAAGCACAATTGCCCCACCCCCTCCTCCATTGAAAGAGAAAGATAAAGGGAAACGAGGAGCAAACGACATTCCAAGGGGGGCGAGCAAAAAATCTAGGATCGGGGCAACGGAAGGCGACCCCCCATTGCAGTTGGTGTTAGCTACCTTTGGTTCCTTAGCTGCGAACCATTATTCTGATGACGACGCTAAACTTTTCATGAAGAGGAATAGCCCAGATGCTGAATTCGCCTACAAAATGGGTCTAGGCGAGGCTTTTTATCATGGCCTTAATGTTCTGACTGAGAAGAACATGATTATTCAGGATCAAGAAAAAGGCCTCAAGAAATTGAAAGGCGAGGCTACTTCTCTTAAGGATCAAATGTCAAATGTGCAAAAACAGCTTGATAAGGAGTCCAAGGCCAGGAAAGACGATGTTGGGCGGCTTCAAGATGAGTGCACTAAACTCACAGCTGATGCTAAGCAGGCATGCGAGGCTTCCAAGAAAGAGAAGGAAGAGATACAGTCTAAGTTGTACGAGGTTAACAAGAAAATGGAAAAAGAACTAAGCGATGCCTATAGCCTCGGCTTTTTAGGTTACTTAAAGAATTTTCTCGCCGCCGACCCTGATTATGACTGGTCAGTGCACTTTGCTCCCTCAACTTCCCACTATATAGCAACCTTCAAAGCTGAGAATGCTAAGTCCATCGAAGAGGCGAGGAAAGAGCTCCTCCAGAAGATTGAGAGCGAGCTGAAAACCAAAGCTGAGGAAGAGGCGAGGAAGGAAGCTACCAGGGGTGATGCTGAGATCGGCGACACAAGTGGAGCTTCGCCCTCCAATACGACAGCCTCGTGACTGTATGATTTATTTATTTTAGCAAACACTATTGGGGTACAAGGTCCCCCCAACTGTCCTTAACTTTATAGGAGACGCGCACCCTCCTTTTAATGGTGTCGCCTTTGTAAAACTTTTTATCAAATCTACTGTTATTGCATGTGTTTATTCATAATAGAAAATGCATTCTTGAAAACGTAACCTCGCCTTCTTGTATACTCGATGCTAAGCAGAGTTTAAGAGAGGGAAGAGTAACCTCGCCTTCTTGTATACTCGATGCTAAGCAGAGTTTAAGAGAGGGAAGAGTAACCTCGCCTTCTTGTATACTCGATGGATGCTACGCAGAGTTTAAGAGAGGGAAGAGTAACCTCGCCTTCTTGTATACTCGATGCTAAGCAGAGTTTAAGAGAGGGAAGAGTAACCTCGCCTTCTTTTATACTCGATGCTAAACAGAGTTTAAGAGAGGGAAGAGTAACCTCTCCTTCTTGTATACTCAATGCTAAGCAGAGTTTAAGAGAGGGAAGAGACTCTCTTCTTGGTGAGCTTTCCGGAAGTACGTATAAACACCCCGGAAGTACGGGTTTACCAAGATTTCGTAAAAACATAACGAGTAGTTTCCATTAAGAATTGAAAGCCACAAACAAAATTCTGTCAAAAGATGCTTGTTTTATTCATAAATAAAAGATAGGTCTTGTCGAAGGAGAAGTACATGCACTACCCCCTGAACTTTATTGCCAATGAATTAAAATAAAGTTTACATAGTATAGTTAGAATAGCGTACGCTACTGATAATACTTCTTGAGATGCTCCATGTTCCAAGCACGAGGAATATCCTTTCCATTTAGATCAGAAAGATAGTAGGTTCCACTCCATAGCACAGTCCTGACTCGATAAGGTCCTTCCCAGTTGGCTCCAAAGACTCCATGATTGTGAACTTTGGTGTTAGGCATAACTCGTCGCAGAACATAATCACCAATTTTAAGAGGCCTCGCCTTTACTTTGGTATTGTAATGCCTAGCCACCCTTCGATGATAGGCTGCTAACCTAGTCTGAGAGGTAGTCCTGAGTTCTTCTACCATATCTAGATAGAGACGATGATTTACCTCATTAACTTCTGGCTGAAAATTATCCCTTCTAAACGATCCTGCCCCAAGCTCAACTGGTACCATAGCCTCGCACCCATAAGTCAAAACGAAAGGAGTTTCTCCTGTTGTGGTTCTGGGAGTGGTATTATAACTCCAAAGTACATTAGGCAACTCCTCAGGCCAGCTACCCTTGCTATCTTCCAATTTCGCCTTCAAAGTATGTTTGATGATCTTATTAACTGCTTCTGTTTGACCATTAGTTTGAGGATGACTAACAGCGGAGAAACTCTTTACAATGCCGAGGTTATCACATAGCTCACACATCTCTTTACTATCAAACTGTTTTCCATTGTCGGATATGAGCTTATAAGGAATTCCAAACCGACAAACAATAGAACGATACACAAAATCTACTAACTTCTTAGCAGTGATCGTAGCCAAAGGTTCAGCTTCTGCCCACTTGGTAAAGTAATCCACGACAACCACAACATATTTGACACCTCCCTTTCCTTTAGGTAACTCTCCAATCAAGTCAATCCCCCACATAGAGAAAGGCCAAGGACTAGTAATAGAAGTAAGTGGAGCAGCGGGATTATGAATATAATTGGCATATCTTTGGCACTTGTCACAAGCCTGAACAAACTGAGACATATCCTCCTTTAACGTAGGCCAGAAGTATCCTTGCCGCAACACCTTCTGGGCTAAAGATCCACCCCCCGAGTGATTGCCACAAATACCCTCATGAACTTCTCGGAGAACGTAGGTACATTCATCACCATCCAGACACTTAAGAAGAGGTTGATTGAAGCCTCGCCTGTAAAGAATCCCTTCGTAATTAACATATCGGGCTGCTTTGTAACGTAACCTTCGAGCCTCTCCTTTGTCTTCAGGAAGAGTTCCCTTTGTTAGATATTTCCAAATCGGAGTTTTCCAGGTGAGGAGGACAGGTTCCTCCAGTTGCATCAAATCAGCTTCTGGCACACTTGGTTGCCTTCTTATTTCCAAAGGAATGACCCCCAAGAGTGCAGCACCTCTTTGAGATCCTAACTTTGCCAGGGCGTCCGCCTCTACATTAGCGTCTCTAGGAAGTTGCTCCAACCTAGCCTCCTTAAACAAGTTTATCAACCGCTGAGTGCATCTCATATATAACTCTGTCCGAGGTCCTCTTGCTTGGAACCCCCCGTTGACTTGGTGTACAACCAGCATAGAGTCACTCCAGATGTTTATGTTCTCCACTTTCATCTCAAGGGCAAGTTTCAAGCCGGAAATTAAAGCTTCATACTCAGCATCATTGTTTGTAGCATAGAAGGTGAAGTGGATGGCGCTTTGTAAATGATGTCCTTCAGGACTAACCAAGACTATTCCTCCTCCAGCCCCTTCGTTATTGACAGCGCCATCAACATACAAAGTCCACCATGGGGACGAGTTATCATGTTCAACTTCGGCCTCGGGCAAAGGAATTGAGATTATTACGAGGTTGTCACCTTCTCGTTCAAGAGGGAACTCTAGAATAAAATCAGCCAAGGCTTGGGCCTTGATAGAATTCCGAGATTTGTATTCCACATCAAACTGTCCCAACTCAATAGCCCACCGGAGCATACGTCCAGAAGTCTCCGGCTTATGCAGCACCTGCCTCAAAGGATATGCTGTTCGGACCTCTATCTTGTGTGCCTGGAAATAAGGCCTCAATTTTCTGGAAGCTAAGATCAAGGAATAAACAAGCTTCTCCATGTTGTTATATTTGGTTTCTGCATCCAATAACCTTTTGCTCACATAGTAGACTGGGAACTGAACCTCGCCTTCTTCTCTAACCAGGACTCCGCTTATTGAATATTCCGAAACAGCCAGATACAAAATAAGGGTCTCACCTTCCAGAGGCTTAGATAAGAGGGGAGGCGATCCCATGTGGTCCTTTAGCTGTTGAAAGGCCTCTTCACATTCAACTGTCCATTCGAACCTCTTTCCTGCACCCTTGATAACTTTGAAGAATTCTCGGCACTTATAAGAAGATTTGGATACGAAACGATTCAAGGCTGCCACCCTTCCAATCAAACTTTGAACCTCCTTCACCGTCCTGGGTGACTTCATGTCAAGAAGAGCTTGTATCTTTGCTGGGTTTGCCTCTATTCCTCGGTGATTTACCATAAATCCCAAAAATTTCCCAGATTCAACCCCAAATACACATTTTTGAGGGTTGAGCTTCATTCTGTACTTTCTCAATATCTGAAACGTCTCCTCCAGATGAACTATGTGATCCTCTGCCCGTTTAGATTTTACAAGCATATCATCTACATAAACCTCCATCGTCTTTCCAATCTGCTCTTTGAACATCATGTTGACCAGTCTCTGGTACGTAGCTCCTGCATTAATCAAGCCAAAGGGCATTCCTATGTAATAGTACAACCCCCTATCTGTGATAAAAGAGGTGTCCTCCTGGTCTGGTTCATACATTGGAATCTGATTATACCCCGAATAAGCGTCCATAAAACTAAGAAGAGCATGTCCAGCTGTGGCATCTACCATTTGATCTATTCTAGGCAAATGGAAGCTATCCTTTGGGCATGCTTTGTTTAAATATGTGAAGTCTATGCATACTCTCCACTTTCCGTTAGGCTTCTTTACCAAAACAGGGTTTGCCAGCCAGTTAGGATAGAAGGACTCTTTAACCAGGCCGACTTGCATTAGTCGATCAACCTCATCTTTCAAAGCTATCACTCTTTCTCCACTAATCGGACGCCTCTTTTGCCTGAAGCCTTTCTTCCGAAGGGGGTCAATGTTAAGACGATGACACATAACGTCTGGATCAATGCCTACCATGTCAGCATGACTCCACGCGAAAACATCCAAGTTTTTCTTCAAGAACTCGATCAACCTTGCCCTCAAGCTAGACTCGAGCTTGGCCCCTATCTGAAGTATCTTGGGAGAGTCTGCTTCCTCCATTAGGATTGAGAGAGTATCCTCTGCTGGTGCTATCTTTTTGTCATTCTCCAGTAGACGCGGGTCTAGATCAAACTCGACATCCGTTATGCCGCTAGATTCTCCTACTTCTTGCACAGACACTACCCCATCCTTCCTAGGTAGCTGAGAGGACGATGCTTCCGATAATTCTGCAGGAAATTCTATCAAAGGTTTCAAGCTATCTTCCATGATCATTTTACCTTTCTTTGCTCGTAGACTACGTTGATCTGCTTCATCGTCACTGGCCTCTTCTACAATTCCCTCATAGAAAGGGTTTGGTGGGGGAGCTTCGATCATTAGCACCCCATGTTTCTGGTTCAAAGGAGCCTCGTCTTCTTGCAAAACCTCTTTTGCCTTTAACATGTCAGCAGTTCCGCCCACAGGTGGTGGGGCTTCCAAAAAGAAAATTGGAATTCCATCTCTTGCCAAAGCTTCATAATCCTGAAGCCTATCCTCCTCTGGAAACTCGATTGTATAGACCATATTAGTGTTAGCATACGGGGGTCTGAAAGATGCTTGGGTTTCTTGCGTATCTTCTTGATCAAAGTCAGCCATATCGGAGTCCTCCCCTACTCCCTTGCTTCCTTTTCGAGATGATCTGATCATTCTACTGTAGCAGTCGCGAGAATCGTATTGGCATCCTTTAATGCAACCTACACCACTTGGAGTTGGGAACTTCATGGACAGATGATAAATTGAGGTGACGATCCGCATCTCCTTTAGGACTGGTCGCCCTAACAAGGCATTATAGTGCGTTGGTTGATCGACAACCAAGAAGTCAAAGACTTGTGTGGCTGAGAGAGGGCCTTCCCCTAGGGTAAGTGGTAGCCTGATTGTTCCTTTAACTCGAACGGAGTCCCCCGTAAAGCCATAGATATGAGTTGTTCCTTGAGTCAGCTCTTTATCTAGCAATCCCATCTTCTTATACGTTCCATAGCAGAGAATGTTTACGGAACTCCCTGTATCCACGAACACACGATGGACATTCCTAGATCCAATTCGAACATTAACCACCAGAGCATCGATGTGAGGATGATGCACCCACCTAGCATCTTCTTCAGAGAAAATTATCTGAATGTCTTCTCCCTTAAATAACTTGGGAGGTCTTTCTGATAGATGGTTAACATTGGTCAGAGGCGGATGTTGAGCTTCCCGAACGTATCTCTCCATTGCATTTCTCCCGTTTCCCCCAATGTGAGGTCCTCCAAAGATAGTATGTATGCTTTCCTCTCTTACGAACACAGGCTTCTCAAGTTCCTTTCCTTCCGCAGAGCCTTCAATAACTTCGGTTACTTTAACTGGAGCCTCTTCTTTGTATTTCTTTACTTCCTTGACTACCCAGTCAGTAAGCTTTCCTTCCTTTATCAACTTTTCAATTTCTTCTTTCAGCTGTCTGCAAGCATAGGTGTGGTGTCCATGAGACTCATGATATGTGCAGTACCTGCCTTTATCTTTCGCAGCGGCCCTTGACAATGGTGCAGGCTTCTTGTATAGGCCTTTACTCTTGGTGATCTCATAGATATAATCAATAGATGCTGTGAGAGGAGTGTAATACTTGCGAGGCATAGTCTGATTTTCTCGCCGATTTGGAGGCGGAGGTGGACAACTTGGGGGGCTAGGTGATCGAGATCTGATAAATCTATCCCTTCCTTTGTTCTCCTTTGGACTAAGGGACTTCGAGCGGGTTGGTCCACTATCCTCAACTAGATTCACATCTCCTCTCCCGTTCTTTTGTTCTGTTTTGGGCTAGGAGATCTCTCTTTCCGTTTATTCCGTCGTGGTGCATCTCCATAGTCACTCCTCTTCAAAGCCTCTTCCTCTCGTTTGAAAGGCTCTGCCTGTAAGTACAAGGCTGCCAACGTTGAAGGTTCTTCTCTTTGCAGATTTTTCCAAAAATCAGTTCCCACACGAACCCCAGCAATCAAAAAGTTCTTAATGGTTTCCTCGGATGCCCCTCGCACAGTAGGGACCTCTGCATTGAAACATTTAAAGTATTCTTGGAGAGTCTCTCCATCTCGTTGTTTGATGTTAGCTAGAGTTGTGACAGGTGGAGCATAATGAATTGAAGACTGAAATTGGATTAAAAACATCTTACGCATTTGTTCCCAGGATGTGATTGATGCAGGTCCTAGCTTTTGAAACCATTGGTGAGCATTTCCTCTCAGTGTTGAGGCAAGGAGTCTACACTTCGTTAAGTCCTCCACTTGATAGAGTTCCATCTCTGTATTAAACCTACCTATATACTCTACGGGGTCTGTGCTTCCATTAAAGCAAAGATCTCCTGTACCTCTAAATGCCAGTGGAAGAGGAGCCTCTCGTACAGCAGCATAAAAAGGAGAAGGTGTTGCATCAGGTATCGCCCCTCCTTGACCTTCTGACTGAGCAATAAGCCTTCGCAGTGCATTCACATTGATGCCTTCCAAGCCTGGGATTGTTTGAGTTCTACCTCCTAGTTCCGCATGAGGTGTAGGTTCCCGTTGCAAGACACTGGGCACTGGTAAGTAAAGGTTCTGTCCTTGATGAGGTATAGGTCTTCGGGGTGTAGGTTCCCTCTGATGATAGGTTGGCTCTCGGGGTGTTGGTTCCCTCTGATGATAGGTTGGCTCTTGGGGTGTAGATTCCCTCTGATGATAGGTTGGCTCTCGGGGTGTAGGTTCCCTCTGATGTCGCGGGCCACTACCATGATTAACGTGATGTCCGCCATGGTTGTGCTGAGAAAAGATTATACCTCTGTCCCCCATTCTTTCATACGAGGGACCACGCTCACCTACTCTCCTTTGATTTAGAGCTTGATCTTCCTGAGGGCGAGGTCTCCTGGAATCCTGTGTTCCCTGATTTGCACGTTCGCCCATATAGATAGTTTGAATCGGATCTATTATCATAACATCGTCATCAGACTGAGAATTTCTAGGACGATCTCTCACTTGATTGTCTGTTCTCACCCACGGTGGAGAGTGTCGCTCTCCACCATATCTTGCTCGGTAGATCTCTATCCTTCTATGTGGGTCATCAGGTGAAACCGGTCTAGAGCTTCGCCTGTACGGTTCGATTCTCAGTTCACCTGGATCTTGACTTCTTGGGGTAGGAGGTCTTGAGGGGTTTCTGGGACGATCAGGGGGGAACTCCACATACGGGGTGAGATTATCTTCATAGGTCAATTCCCTTGGGGTCACAGCTTGAAATCTTCGGTTCTGACGGGTTTCCTCAACTGTGCGGATTTCTCTCTCGGGAGGAGTATCCTTCCTTGAAGATCGTCTATGGTCGGTGATAGGTTCTTTTACGGGGCGATGAAGCCTTCTGGCTGTATACTGATGTCGGCTGTTGGTACGTGGGGGACGCCTGTCCCTAACAGAGGTACGTCGTCTATCTGGGCTTCGACGGGCCCGCTCAGGTAACCTTCTTTCTCTTTCCAGTGACTCCATACGCTCTGCCATTCTGTTTACTGTGTTTCCCATGTGAGCAATCTGGCTCAACAGCTCAGTATTGCTCATCAAGACAGGAGGATCCCCTCCAAGGCGAGGAGTCGGGTTTGCCTGGTTTGGTGTGGAAGCCTCCCTTTGATTTGATGGTCGTGGTGGTGGTGGTGGTAGATCTGTTGTATGGATCTCAACCTCTCTTGCGTCGTTGCCTACATTAGCTGGTTCTTCGGTATGATGCGACATCCTTCCTCCAGAGATGTCAAAACCCCTCCTTCTAGCGCCAATTGTTAACGGAGGAATTTGGTGATAACCAATTCGGGGAGGGTTGCTGGAATTGTGGTAGAAACCGAGGATGATAAGTAGCGTTGGTTGATAGGGTTAGGGTTTATGGTTTGGGGATGGCTGAGATTGATGTGAGAATAGGTCGCAATTAAGATTGAATATTGAATTCTCTCTTTGTTTGCAAGTTTGCATCGTACCATACAATGTGCCTACGTACCCTATTTATAGGGATCAAGCCATACGTAGTTCTTGGAGAGCAAGTAACCCATGGGCCGAGTTTCCTTCTTTAAAGAGCGAAAAGACCGGGATCACCGCCTTTGATATGTCATTATGAGCTGTCATGATTTCACTATTTTCTTGAGACTTATCAGATAATTCATTGACCCGGATTTATCGGAGCCAACGCTTATCTCGATCCATGGAAAATAAGGAAAGACAGGCTCTTATGAATCTCAAAAGGGCGAGGCTTCTCGCAAGGCGAAGTTTCTCAGCGTTAATAGGTTAATTTTCAATAAATCAATAAAAGTTAAGGAACCTTCATCTTTTAGAAGACGAGGTTTCTATATTTAAGTGATGAGGTAATTAAGGTAGTTTATACCTCAGAATAAGCTAGAAAGGGCGCATTCCTTACTTACACTAGTCATCCATTTTTATCTGTAACCTAGGTTTCCAAGAAGGCGAGGCTTCGTACGAACCTAGGTTAGACCCGATACCTTGATTGTCACCCAATGGGTTAGGCTTCATATGAGCCTAGGATATACTCAACATCAGTAATGGGCCAGTAATCTCGCCAAGTAATGCGCTAGGCTTCGTATGAGCCCAGGTTAGACCAAACGTCATCATTAAAGAAGAGGTTATTTTTGGCTATAAGAAGGACAATGTAGAATATCATCTTCTATCCGTGTCTATAGGAATGAATATACAGCCTTGCCATGAGCAGTAAAAAGACGTGATAATATTATTATAAACTTTATTCATGTGTAAGTTGTAACTAATAAATTAGTAACAGGTAGTATTAAATATGTGAAGTCGATTATATTATTTTATTATGTGTTTTATAAAAATCGAGCCCGTATTATTTTATTATCTCTTTTATTTTTATTATTATATACTAATAGGATATAATTGAACCCTCACCAAGAAGGCATATTTGATCAGATAGTTGGCGAAGAAGTAGGGGACTGGAAGGATCAAGGAAGTTACGTTGGTACGAGATCCAAGTTTTATTTAAGTGTTGAAATGAAAATACGTAATTTATTATATCTTTTGAATAATTTATTATAATTATTATATAGTATATTTCTGCATCATTAATTTTTTTTTATATTAAAATTTTATATTTAATTACTTAAATAAAGATTAAATGATAGAAACAAAATTGATAGTATAGATCAGAATATTGAAATAAAGAAATGAACGAAAGTGACTTGGATTTACAAGAAATGAAAAGTTAAAATCTAAAAAAATTACATAAGACTTGATTGCTATAAATAAATTAGGTAGACATTGAATTTCAATCTGAACATGTAGCTACGAATGAATTTAAAATGATAACTTTTCTAATAATAATACGTAAAGATGGGTTAAAAAAGTCATAAATCTTCAAAAAAATTTGGGCGTACACTTTACATAGAGTACGACGTACACTAGCTTCTTTTGTTTTTGACAAACCGTTCCCTAGCTAGACAGAGTATATCAAGAGCCAAGTTGATGGAACATTCATTGAACTCACACAAACTTTGACCCGGCCGCCTTGAAAAATTATTGGCCTACCAAGAATGAAAAGAAAAGGTTGGTTGGTTAAAAGAGTCAGAAATCTTCAAAGATCAATGTCACTGACCCTATAAATACCCACAAGTCTTTGTTGTTTTGAACATCAATATCATCATCATTCTCTCAACTATTTCTTTTATCTTAAAAGTTGCAATCTACTACAGTAGTATATAATTCTATACCTATTTTAAAACAGAGGGACCAATATGAAGAATATTAAAGGAAAAGTAGTTTTGATGAAAAAGAATTTGTTGGAATTTACTGATTTAGCTGCTTCTGTTCTTGATCGGTTTTCTGAGTTTGTTGGTAACAAAGTTTCTTTTCAGCTTATTAGTGCTCATCATGGTCAAGTTTCAGGTTAGTAATTCACATTTTCTGAAATTAATTTACCCAGTTTGATTATTACAATTTCTGAGTATGCATGTGTGCGTTTGCAGAGAAAGGACTGAGAGGGAAAGTTGGTAGTCCAGCATACTTACAGAACTGGATTACTACCATAACGCCTCTAACTGCTGCTGAAGCAACCTTTGATGTTACTTTTTCTTGGGAAGAAGACTTTGGACTTCCAGGGGCATTCACCATCAGGAATCTTCACCGCTCCGAGTTTTACCTTAAGTCACTCATTCTTGAAGATGTTCCTGGTCACGGCCACATTTATTTTATCTGTAATTCTTGGGTTTACCCGGCTAAAAGATACACTTCTGACCGAATCTTCTTCGCAAATAAGGTACTAGCTACATTTTTAATATTTACTGTTTATTTGTTTTGCAAGTACATGTATATATTGCATATTTTCAGAAAATGACATCGTAGTCTCATGTACGCAGACCTTACTCCTACTTATATATATGAGTGCAATTATAGTTACAATTACCAACATAATCCAAACCATATAACACGTTTACCATCCATGTCTGATTTAGTTTGTCGATTTGATTCATTATATCCTTTTTTTGTCATCTCGCTCATATGGAATATTTATGTTTGTCATATGTAGACGTATCTTCCTAGTGAAACACCGGCTACTTTAGTCCAATACAGAGAAGAAGAGCTGGTGAATTTAAGAGGAACCGGAAGCGGAATGCTTGAAGAATGGGACAGGGTGTACGACTACGCATTTTACAATGATTTGGGAGACCCTGATAATGACCCTAAGGATGCCAGGCCAGTTCTTGGTGGATCCTCTGAGTACCCTTATCCTCGTAGAGGACGGACAGGAAGGCCACCAACCAGAACAGGTTTGTTCATCATATAAACCTCAGTCACTTCTCATTAAGTCGTAATTATTTTAAAGATTATTCATGTTAATAATTGTTTGCGAATTTCACATGCAGATCCTAACAGCGAAAGCAAGTTATCACTTCTTAATACTGCCAACATATATGTTCCTAGAGATGAGAGACTCTCACCAATTAAGTTGACGGATTTTCTTGCATATGGACTGAAGGCGGTTGTTCAATTTCTTGATTCGGAGTTTAAAGCCGTATGGGACACTACTCCTACTGAGTTTGACAGTTTCGAAGATGTGCTCAAAATCTACAAAGGAGGAGTAAAGCTACCTAGAGGGATAGTTGAAAGAATCAGGGAGAACACCCCCTTGGAAATATTAAGGGAGCTTTTTCCAGTTGATGGCGAGGGGCTGGCCAAGTTCCCGACACCACAAGTCATCAAGGGTATATATACATCCATGACACACTGAATTGAAATGATATTCTAAAGCATAAACATTCTGACACATATATTTCATGATCTTTGGACAGAGGATAAGTATGCTTGGAGGACTGACGAAGAATTTGCACGGGAAATGTTGGCAGGACCAAGTCCATTCATTATTACTCGTCTTCAGGTAATCTTAATCAGCTATTTATATACTTGCTCGATGTTTCAAATGTTTTTTCACCAGTGAAGAGCTCAACATTAACCGTTTATGCATTTCCCTGAATTGGTTAGGAATTCCCTCCATCAAGCAAGTTAGAACCCGAATTTTATGGCAACCAAGGCAGCTCAATATCCATAAACCACATTGAAGGTAGCCTGGATGGTTTGACAGTGGATGAGGTAAGTAATTAATAAATCTTCTTCTGTGATCAGAATTAAACATGTGCTTTGAAACTCAATTTTATGCTTGAAATAGAACAAGACCACTTATGCTGCTCATATATATTCACTAGCACTTCACTAAAACCGATTCAAATACTGTAATTACCATGCAAACATTATTGTGTTCGTTTTTCTTTTCTCATTCATTATATGTTACACAGGCACTTAGCGCAAACCGGCTCTACATACTAGATTTTCATGATATGCTGATGCCATTCATAAAGCGGATAAACGAGACATCCACAAAGATGTATGCCACAAGAACTATTCTCTTTTTGCAAAACGATGGGACGTTAAAACCATTGGCAATCGAACTAAGTTTACCACATCCAAATGGAGAACAATATGGTGCAGTTAGCAAGGTATACACCCCTGCAGAGGAGGGCATTGAGGGTTCTTTCTGGCAATTGGCAAAAGCATATGTCAAAAATAATGACACGGGAGTTCAGCAACTCGTCATCCACTGGTAAGTGTACATCAAAATTTTCAGAGATTCTATAGATTGTTTCAGCAGACTTATTCTGAATATTTTGTCCACAGGACGAAAGCACACGCGGTCATTGAGCCAATTATAATAGCTACAAATAGGCAACTGAGTGTAGTTCATCCAATCAATAAGCTTCTCCAACCTCATTACACTGATACAATGCACATAAATGCAATAACTCGCGCAATACTAATTAGTAGTGGCGGGGCACTAGAGAGGACAATCTTTACATCACCATATATAATGGAAATAAACTCTTTAGCTTACAAGAACAGTTGGACTTTTCCTGGAGAAGCTGTTCCAGCAGATCTTATCCAAAGGTATTGATACTGTATCTTCTATAACATTGTTACTGGTATTATAAATTTATAATTCCCAGCTTTTCAAACTTTGAATTTACTGTTAACAATAAATTGTTTATTTTTTGACAGAGGAATGGCAGTTGAGGATTCGGAACATCCAGAAGGTGTACGCTTACTTATCGATGACTATCCTTATGCTGTTGATGCTCTTAAGGTCTGGTCAGCAATAAAATCATGGGTCACAGATTATTGCAGTCTTTACTACAAGACAGACGAAGTAGTTCAAAATGACAATGAACTTCAGTCATGGTGGAAAGAAATTCGTGAAGAGGGCCACGGTGACAAGAAAGATGAACCCTGGTGGCCTAACATGCAAAATAGAACTGAGCTGATAGAATCATGCACAACTATAATATGGATTGCTTCTGCACTCCATGCAGCTGTAAATTTCGGACAGTATGGCTACGGAGGATACCATCCAAACAGACCAACACAGACTCGTAGGCTAATGCCTGAAGAGGGTACTCCAGAATACGATGAACTTAAATCAAACCCTGACAAGGTTTACTTGCAAACAATCAGTTCACAGCTACCAACATTGGTAGTCACTTTCCTGATTGAAGCTTTGTCAAGGCATTCTTCGGAGGAGGTTTACCTCGGACAAAGAGATTCGGATGATTGGACACAAGATGCTAATGAATTAGAAGCATTTGAGAGATTTGGTCAGAAGCTGAGAGAGATTGAAGAACAAATTAATGAGCTCAATTCTGATGAGAAAAAGAAGAATAGGCATGGACCAGTTAAGGTGCCATACACATTGCTTTATCCCACTAGTGAAAATGGCAAAATCACTGGTATGGGAATTCCAAATAGTACAACCACCTAAAATCATTGGTATGGGAATTCCCAAATAGTACAACCACCTAAAATCATAGGTATGGGAATTCCCAATGTATGTTTAAGTTGTATATCATTTCTTAAATTGAATTGTAATTTGTGTTTGTAATAGGTAAGGTCACTTGGAATGCCTTTCCCTACCATCATTAATAATATTAGCTACTTGTTTTTCTTATCTGGTATGTTTTATTTAGTCTCTATGTGCAAGAGTTTTTCTATAAATAAATGGACAGGTAAGAGAGAAGGAAGTAAAAATGTACACTTCAAAGTTTTTACAACACTGCCTACAAGTCATCGTAAATTCTTTTAATTTTTCCTCTTAAATTGATCTCTAATTAAAAAGTTAAACCTTCAAAATTTTATTTATTAAAATTATATAATATTTTTAACATTTTTGCATAAATATATGATAATAATATATGTTTAGTTGAAATAACGAAACAATTATATATATGAATATAATTGTATATAAAAAATATTATTAAATTTATTCTGATTAATGACCCGATTAATCATTCCGATTAATCCCCGATTATCCGATTAATCCTTGGACGGTGCCTTCACCGGTTAACTCCGATTCCCGATTTTTACAACACTGCCTACAAGTCATCCAGCGAAAAAGACTTTCTGAATACGTTACTTATTCGCTCCCTTGTGTCAAGTTTATCCATCCTATCCTTGAGTAAAGGTGACTCACGCTTGGTGTGGATGTTTCTCCATAACCAGAGAACTTTCTACTGGTCATATCTTATAACCAATCTTATTGGAGTATTATCTCTTACAAATTTATCAAATTTTAGCTAATTATTTTTTTATATTAACATAGCCAATAAATATAAACAACCCTATATTTTTTTTTTAAATTTTACCTAAGGAGAGTTGTACATGATTCAACGCTATTGGTTGTAATACTAATTATGTATAATTATCAATATATATATATAAAGGAGGATACGCGGAAGGTGAGGTGACGTCTCTATAATCGTCCCAATCTATTTTTCTAATTTTTCTAGAGCTTTACAATTTTAAATACTAATAAATCAAAAAAATATTCTTTAGCACATTAGAAGTAGAATAAGTGTTCGAATTTATAGAGGAGAAGAGTTCAAATTTATAAAGAAAACATATAAATAAAGTTTTATTTGAATTAGAGTAGGTGTTCAAATTTATAAATGAGAATAATTCGAATTTATAAGTAAGTAGTAGAATTAAGAGCTCTACTGAAAATAGAATATATGTTCGAATTTATAAAGAAGAGGGGGTTAGGTGGCCCCTCTAAGAGTTCGAATTCGGATGACAAATAACTAAAAGGTCTCCCGTTTGTTCATATATAAATATTTTACTCATCTGAATAATAGTCCCGGTACATTATATTTCTTCCAGGCCTTTCTCTCAGAATTTTAAGACCCTAGAATTTGATCTGTTGGTTGATTTTGCTCAAACATGTTATATTATTATATACGTATAACTGGTTTTTAGATGAATATCGGTGGTGAGGTATATACATATTGAATATATACGTAGTAAGGTTTTCAAAGGCTTTTTTATTTTTTTTTATACGATCAGTAATTGAGGTATATGATGATAGTATATCGTGACTATGTAATTATTACAAAAATTATAGAAATTATAGTAATGATTTTCTTATGTCAAGCAGGCGCATAGGGAAGAGGGTGATCAGATGCGTACACATACAACAAGTATGGAAAATAATAAGAAAGTAGAACAGAAGCGAGAAAAATTGATGTAACAAACTTATAACAATTTTGAATTTTTTATAGTAAACATAAATTTTGTGTTTCTAAATATTTATTTAAAGTTTCAAATCTAAGATCTTTAATGTTGAATTTTAACTTTATAAAAGCTTACAATATTTAGAATAGTTCGAATTTATAGGTAAGTTATAAAATTAGAAGTTCTATTAAAAGTATAATAAATGTTCGAATTTATAGATGAGAAGTTCGAATTTATAAAAAATACGTACAATTAAAAGTTTTATTGGAAGTAAAATATGTGTTCGTAGATATAATTAAAAATTCTATTCGAAGTAGAATAAGTGTGCCAATTTATAAAGAAGAAGAATTAGAATTATAGGAAAAACATATAGTTAAAAGTTATATTGGAATTAAAATAGAATTGTTAATTATATAGGTGTTTTTTCAATGAAAAAGTGACTTATCAGAAATAAAGGAGTATGTTAACATAAAAATTAATATATAAGACAAATAAATATTCAATACATTAAATTTGAAATTTTGATCTTAAAAAGGAAAGCGTGTTTCACGTGAGAACGACTATTAGGAAATAACGAGTAATTTTTGTAATTTAATTGATAGATGTATTTTTTCTAACGAGAGAGCGACTTATTAGAAAAAGAAGTATGTTAACATGACAATTAATATATAACACAAGTATTCAATATATTAAATTTGAGATATTGATATTAAAAAGGAAAGACGTTTTACGGGAAGACGGCTTATTAGAGAGGACCGAGTAATTTTTATAATTTAATTGATGAAGTTTAAAAAAAAAATATGACGCCGATTTTTCAACTAGTTATATCTAAAGGGAATGTTAGAGCATTTTCAATGAAAGATACTTGCTGACTAGAAATCTATTTGACATACCTTTTCAAAAAAAAAATCTATTTGACATACCAAGAATAAAAGTTATAGAGATTATGTAAAAAAAATTGCACTCCAATGGTTAATTTCCCTTAGCAAAAAATTTAGTCAACCCTGCATTTTGACTATATTTGCTGAATTTCTAGGGATATGTAGCAATATTTCACATCATCTATTAGTATATAAAAATAATATATTCTTTTTATTACAATCTGAAATAATAATATCATACTATTTCTGAAATGTAGCCAATCGTTATAAACAACTCTATTAAGACCATCTCCGAGGACAATAGGTAAAATGGTTGGTTATCTTGATCGATTATAATGATTATATAACATTTTTGATAAAGGATGGTGTTATCTAAATTTCTTGTTAGATAAAATTACACACAGTGAATTTAATGGTTCAACAAATATTGTCGGTCAAATATGGTTGTCAATTTTTTTTTATAAGGACTATATGGTTGGAGTACTCAAATTTTTATATATTATCTAAAGAGTGACACCAAGATGCGTCACATAAATTATCTAGTTTAAGGTTTTACACCTTTGAAGATGCGTCATTCGAAACCCTTAGCTAAAGGTGTGTGTAGCATGCCATAAATAGATATTTTAAAGAATATGTAAAAAAAATTATCTCCAACAGGACCTGGACATTTCTGTTAGCTAAAATTATAGTCAATCTCTTCATATTGGCTAGTCAAACCCTCTAGGGACCTATAGTCAAACTACAAATCATCTATTAACATATTGAAATGATATATTCTATTTTTAACAACTTGAAATTATAAGAATAACATATCATTTTAAAAATATGATCAATTATATATAAAAAAAAACACTCCGTTGAAGTTAAGCCCCTTAAATATTCAGCAAATTTTACATAATAATTATTTTAGCTAATCATTTTAGACAACACCGTTAAAAATACTCCAAAAACAACACTTACATGTTGATGAAATTTTAAATAACTAATATTTTATATTAATTTATACATAACTGAATAGATTTTGTAATATATAAAAGGTAGAGCTGTTTTAGGTAATGGGCTTTTTTTCACGTGGAAGAATTGTACAGTATTCCCTTATATAAATCGTTTTGACCCTACGTATTAATCTCTCTCATTTTCAGTCCATTCTATCCGGACGACACGACAGGGTGATGGAGGTGAGAGGAATGATAACCATATATTCTAAACTTTAGGACTTTTGCAAAAGATAAAAATAATAGAGTAAATTGTAAATTTGTGACCGAACTTAACCTCATTTTGTATTTTGATGGTCAGATTTTCAAATTTGCAATATAGTGGCCAGACATTACTTTTATTTTTTGAAAAAATGGCTAATGACCACATTTTTGAAAGTTCTAAAAAAAGTGGCTCTTAGCCACTTTTTGAAGACTAAAAAAAATATTTGACCACCAAATTACAAATTTGAAAGTGTGATCATCAAAATGCTAATGCAGGTAAAGTCCAACCACCATTTTGTAATTTACTCCAAATAATATAATACTCGCAACTAGTCCTAATGGAGTAATTAAGCACACTAGAAATCTGTAATAAATCTAGTAAAAGCAGTGCATGCAACGCGGATCAAACACATTTTATTATAAAATAAAATAAAATAAAATAAAAAATGCACACAGACAAAATAATCAGATGCACAGTTGAGGCGGCCCCGTACAGCTCCCAAGTTGACATTATCGACGTGGATTGGTATCCGGATAAGTAAATAAATTAGAAGCCACCTCGTGCTTAAACAATTAAATTTATTTATTACTACTAGTGTTGTTTTTAAACTTTTAATAACTTAATACAATACTGCCTAACAATCTTTGATAATTAAATTAAATTAAATACCACTAGAATAGAGCATCAATTCTTTTGCTGCTTTTTGAAAATTATAATATGGAGTAGTATTTAATATAGAGTAATTATCGGAAAATGTTAATTTTGAAAAATAAAATATCATTTCATCATATTGATTCAGTTGTCTGGTACAGAGAAATCATAAGGATTATTAACGAGTAGGGCTATATATCCCAAAAATTGTTTTCAAAATATTTACAAAATGATTTGGATGACACATGACTTTTTTTAATTCGTGGACGCATTTCTCATTATTAACTCATCACACGTAAAAGTTTAGAGCTGACAATTTATATAAATTTAATCCAAATAAGAACATATTTTAGTTGCATGTTGTGATGTTGACATGAAGATTTCCAAGTAAGAACATTTCCAACAAGTATAGTTTAGCTGCAAAATGAAGCTTCTGGGAATTCATGACATGTTCAATCTAGGCAACTCCAAAATGTTTATAAATACCATCAAACCAACTTCTTCATTTTCACCATCAACTCAAAAACAACCTACATTACTGCATTCTTTGATTCATAAGCCAATACATTACTAGTTAAGATTAACTCATTTCTTAGTTGAAACTTTATAGAAATATGGACATGTTTCATAAGATTTCCAAGGCTATCAGTGGCGATAACCACCAAGACAAGAAGACTTTTCGAGGAAGAGTTGTGTTGATGAAGAAAAATGTACTAGACTTTAATGACCTCAATGCTTCCATTCTTGATCGCGTTCATGAATTGTTTGGCAACAAAGTATCTCTGCAGCTCATTAGTGCTGTGAATACTCATTCTTCAGGCAATTAGCTAGCCACTTTTAGTATCTCCACATTTTGCATTTTAGTAGTATATATATAAAACAGTGCAGTGCCTAAGATTTTTGTTTCTTTAGTTGTTAAGATCATTGTATTTTATGTGTTGCAGAGAAGGGATTGAGAGGAAAAATTGGAAAACCTGCATATTTGGAAGACTGGATCACAACAGTCACACCTCTGGCTGCTGGTGAATCAGTTTTCGATTGTACATTCGACTGGGAGGACGATATCGGAATGCCCGGGGCATTCCTCATCCGAAACTTTCACCATAGTGAATTTTACCTAAAGACACTTACTCTTGAAAATGTTCCCGGCCATGGTAACATTCATTTTGATTGCAATTCTTGGGTTTATCCGGCTGAAAAGTACAAAACTGATCGTGTTTTCTTCACAAATCAGGTAACATAATTATATGTTAACATCATATATTCAAATCATAATCGAAAATTTATAAGTTGGGTGATAATGCGACTAAACAACTTTTCTGAATTTTATTGTACAGTCATATCTTCCTAGTGAAACGCCGGCTACATTACTCCAATACAGAGAAGAAGAGTTGGTGAATTTAAGAGGAAATGGAAGTGGAAAGCTTGAAGAATGGGACAGAGTGTATGATTATGCGTATTATAATGACTTGGGTGAGCCTGATAAGGATCCTAAATACGCTAGGCCAGTTCTGGGAGGCTCTTCCGAGTACCCTTATCCTCGTCGTGGGAGAACAGGAAGGCCACCAGCAAAGACAGGTTTTCGTCAACTACTTTCTCTCAAATTTAAGTTACATTTTTCTTTTTTTAACGTTTATGTTAAGTTGAATGATAAATTGCTAATTTTGTAACTTGACAGATGCTAAAAGTGAGAGTCGCTTGCCACTTATTTTGAGCTTAAACATATATGTTCCAAGAGATGAACAATTCGGACACTTGAAGCTATCTGATTTTCTTGCTTATGCATTAAAATCCATTGCTCAAGTTCTTCTACCTGAGTTTGAAGCTTTAGCTGACAGCACGCCTACTGAGTTCGACACGTTTGAAGATGTGCTAAAACTGTATGAAGGAGGAGTCAAACTACCTGAGGGCCCTTTACTCGACAATGTTAAGGAAAAAATACCATTCGAATTGCTGAAAGAACTCATCCGAACCGATGGTGAGGGATATGCTAGATTCCCCATGCCAAAGGTTATCAAAGGTACGGATTAAAAAAACATTGTGCAAAGTTTAATCTAAGCCTCGATTAGATATAAACTAGTGTTTAACAAATTTCATGTTACTTAATTTGTTGCTCATTTTCTGACAGAGGACAAGTCTGCTTGGAGAACAGATGAAGAGTTTGCTAGAGAAATGCTGGCTGGAGTTAACCCTGTTAACATCTCTCTTCTTAAAGTAAGCTTGGTTAAAATTAAATCATGTAGCATTCGTTGAGCTTTGTTAAAATTATTTTTGTTTACAATATTTCATACGGGTCTATTGTTTGCAGGAGTTTCCACCAACAAGTACTCTAGATCCCAAAACATATGGCGATCACAGCAGTTCAATTACAAGATATCACATTGAAAATAGTCTAGATGGTTTGACAATACACCAGGTAGATTCTTGAAATCTGATTCCTAACATAAATATATTGGTAAGAAATTCATGGATCTGGCAATGATCACTAACTGGTTTTTTTTCTTCCAAACAGGCCATACATGCTCATAGGCTATTCATATTAGATCATCATGATATGTTGGTTCCATACATGAGACGAATAAATGCAACTTCTACAAAGATTTATGCTACCAGGACACTTCTTTTCCTGAAAGAGGATGGAACACTAAAACCACTAGTGATTGAACTAAGTTTGCCACATCCAGAAGGAGATCAATATGGTGTTATAAGCAAAGTATACACTCCTGCTGAAGATGGTACGGTTGAGGGTACCATTTGGCAGTTGGCTAAAGCGTATGTTGCAGTCAATGACTCTGGCGTCCATCAGCTCATTAGCCACTGGTACATAAAAACTGGGTTTTTAAGTTTGTCATGTGTGTCAAAAGTCCTTTTTATTATTCTATACTGACAGATTATTGTTCGCAGGTTGAATACACATGCAGTAATAGAGCCGTTTGTGATTGCAACAAATAGGCAGCTAAGTGTTCTTCATCCGATACATAAACTTCTCCATCCTCACTTCCGCGATACAATGAGTATAAATGCATTTGGTAGGCAGATTCTTATCAATGGTGGTGGAATTTTAGAGCAAACAGTCTTTCCAGGACCATATGCTATGGAAATGTCTTCTCTGGTATACAAAAGTTGGAACTTTACTGAACAAGCACTTCCTATTGAACTCATGAAGAGGTAATTGACTAGCTAAACCACAACTTCCACACATTTGTGCAACATCAATACATCATATATATTAACTAAAAGTTAGTGATCTAATTTCGTTTGGTTTACTCAGGGGAATGGCCATCGAGGATTCAAGCTCAAGACATGGTGTCCGATTAGTAATTGAGGACTATCCATATGCAGTGGACGGGCTTGAGATATGGTCAGCAATCAAAACATGGGTTGAAGATTACTGCAATGTTTACTACAAGACCGACGATGTCGTTCAAAATGACAGTGAGCTTCAGTTGTGGTGGAAAGAAGTCCGCGAACAAGGACACGGTGACAAGAAAAATGAAACCTGGTGGCCAAAAATGCAAACTCGAAAAGAGCTGATAGACTCATGCACAATCATCATATGGATAGCATCTGCTCTTCATGCAGCTGTCAATTTCGGTCAATTCCCTTACGCAGGATACATGCCAAACAGACCTACCATAAGCAGGAGACTCATGCCTGAGCCTGGCACGCCTGAGTTTGAAGAACTTAAATCAGACCCTGACCGAGCTTTCTTGAAAACAATAACAGCTCAACTCCAAACATTGCTTGGCATCTCCTTGATAGAGATTTTGTCTAGGCATTCTTCGGACGAGATCTACCTCGGGCAAAGAGACAATGCTGAATGGACGAAGGATGCAGAGCCATTACAGGCATTCGAGAAATTCGGACAGAAGTTACGAAAGATTGAGGAGAAAATAAGTGAGATGAACAATGACATGAAACATAAGAACAGGGTTGGGGCAGTTGAAATGCCTTATACATTGTTGTATCCTACCAGTGAAGGTGGGCTTACTGGCAAGGGAATTCCCAACAGTGTGTCGATTTAATTCTCTTCATTTCTAAATTTCAATGTAATTTATTGTTATGTGTTTCTGCAAATCATGTAGCACTTTGCAACAAGGCATGCAAACCCAGATTATTATTCTTTCAATTTCTTGTACAAACATTTGATTTCAGTTTGTATAAATTTGTTTCAGTTATGCAAACCCAGATTATTATTCCGAATTTTATACTTTATAGATGATTATAATTAAAAAAATTCCAACTCATGATTTTTTTCGCATTCAAAAATCAATAATAATTATTTCGTACATTTATTATTTCATAATTCCGATTCGGTTACCATATATTATGTTTACATTTATTATTTCGTAATTTTAAACTTTTCATTTCGTATTTAATTTGTGTAATTTACAATTTGAATTTGGTCCCAATTGTCAATTTGACATATCAAAGTCTGTTATTACATACTCCTCCTATAGTTCAGCAGTTACATATAAAACCCAAGTGAAGATATATTATACATACACATTCTGTATGTATATAATTAAGAATTCACCCATTAAATCAGTTAGCTATAAATTGCTTAATACTACTAATTATTTAACAGAAAAAGTTAAGAAAAATGTAGTTTTAGATACAAAGCAGAGGCTCCAATTGTTTTCCAAGGAGTTAAAAAGTTGTGTTTTAAGAGGGTTTGTAAAAAAGGGTAAGAGGATTCATGGGTTGATTTTGAAAAGTGGGGTTGTTTTAGATTCTCATGTATGGGTTTCTTTGATTAATTTTTATGCTAAATGTGGGTTTTTGAGTTGTGGGCGTAAGGTGCTTGATGAAATGCCTGACAGAAATGTTGTGTCGTGGACTACGCTTATTTCGGGGTATGTGAATCAAGGGTGGGAATGTGGTGGTAGTAGTTTGTTTTGTGAAATGCGAAGGGAAGGTATTAGGCCGAATGAGTTTTGTTTTTCGAGTGTGCTGAAGGGGTGTGTGATGAAGTTGGATTTGAGGTTTGGGGTGCAAGTGCATGGGGAGGTGATTAAAGTTGGTTTTTTGGGAGATGGGTTTGTCGGGTCGTGTCTTGTTGATCTTTATGTGAAATGTGGGGAATTAGGAAATGCGGGTAAAGTGTTTTATTCGATGCCTGAGCTGAATGCTGTGTTGTGGAATGTTTTGCTTAATGGATATGCTCAGTTGGGTGATAGTCGAGAGACTTTGAGGTTGTTTTGTAGTGTGAATGAACGTGAAATGAAGTTTAATAAGTTTACTTTGTGTACTGTTCTTAAGGGATGTGTGAAGTCGGGTGATTTGACTGCTGGTCAAGTCCTACATTGTATTGCTGTTAAAATTGGGTGTGAATCTGCAGAGTTTCTAGGTTGTACTCTTGTGGATATGTACTCAAAGTGCGGATTGGTAGACGATGCACTATTAGTGTTTTCTAATTTGAAGTGTGATGATACTGTGACATGGAGTGCAATGATTGATTGCCTTGCACAGAACGGAAGGGAATATGAAGCAGCTGAACTATTCTGTTCGATGAAGCGTGCTGGTTTGACTCCTAACCAATATACGCTGGCTAGTCTAGCTAGTGCTGCGACTCAACTGGGTGTATTGTACTGTAAAACCATCCATGCTTATGTTTACAAATATGGTTTTGAATCTGATAATGTGATCTGCAATGCAATGATCACAATGTATTTGGGGCTCGGATTGTTTAATGATGGCTACCGTGTTTTTAATGGTATGCGTCACCGAGACGTTGTATCATGGAATAGCCTTTTGTCTGGATTCCATAACAAGGGAACATGTGATCAAGGAAATCCAACTTGTGATCAAGGGATTCCAATATTTAAGCAGATGCTTGTTGAAGGTTACACTCCTAGCACATCCACGTATATCAGTACTGTGGGATTATGTTCTAGCCTCACAGAGATCAACTTTGGAAGGCAGGTGCATGCATATATTATTAAAGACAGCCTTAGCAGTGATAACAATATAGGGACTGCTCTCATTGACATGTATGCCAAGTGTAGCTGTATGAAAGATGCAGAAGGTATTTTTAACAGATTGTATACAAAGGATCTCATCACTTGGACAGCGATTATAGCTGGTTATGCACATAATAGTCAAGAGGAGAAGGCCATTGCGTGCTTCTGTCAAATGCAAACGGAAGGATATAGGCCAAATGAATTTACGATTTCCAGTTGCTTGAAGGCGTGCTCCGGAATTGCGAGTCTTGTTATTGGGAGGCTGTTACATTCACACGCAATCAAGTCTGGGAATTTAGGTGAGGTAGTTGTTGCTAGTGCAGTTGTTGAGTTGTATGGAAAATGTGGTTCCATTGAGGAGGCTGAGTTGATCTTTAGCGGCATGGATTCACATGATACAGTCGCGTATAACACACTCATTTGTGAATATGTGAACCATAGGCAAGGAGAAAAAGCTCTAGAGGCCTTCAAGAATATGTTAGATAAATGTGTCTCGCCTGATGGGGTCACTTTCTTAGGTATTCTTTCTGCATGCAGATATATGGGCTTGGTTGAAGAAGGTCGGAAAATTTTCTATGCAATGTCTGAAGTTTATAGGATTATTCCATCGATTAAGCACTATGCATGCATGGTTGATATTCTTGCTCGCCTAGGTAGGCATGGTGAGGTTGAATCCTTTATTCAACAGATGAATGTACCTCCTGATGCTTCGGAATTCCGTCTTCAGTGTTTGCAATTATAAATGCAGAGCTTGGAGAAAGAACTGCAGAGAACGTTAAATGAAGCTGAAAGATTCGATATGTGTTTACACTGTTGACAAATTCTGCTTCCAAAAGAAAAGCGGTACAACGCCTGTGGTCAGAATGTTCAAAAGGATCCAGGATGTAGTTGGGTCAAAATTGAAGCTCAGATCGATGTTTCACATCTTAACTGCTTCTTGTGCAAGAATATGGGAAGTTTATCTAAAGTTGCAAAGCAGAGGTATAGTAGGATACATTCTTAACATGACGAGCATGCTTCACATTATCGTTGGCAGAGAGAAGATGGTCAATTAACTTGGCAATTGCCATGTTAAGCATCATCCCAGATAGAACAGTTAAAATCTTCCGCAGCTGTAAAGAGTGCTATGAATTTACGAAGTTCATATTAGGCAGGAGATAGTTGTTCCTGACATTACACGGTTCAGACTTTTTCAACATGGTGTGTGTGTTCATGTCAAGAGATATAAATGTTGGTGACTAATTTTGAATGAGATATAAATGTTATGAGAACCTAATTCAAGGCATTTTTTTTTTAATATAGGGTTTAATCAGTTTCTACTTGCTGTTGAAGCATAGCTAAAATCCTTTCCACATGCTAGCTACAAGAGAGAAGCATAACGTATTTAATCTTTGAGGCCTGCCGAGTCTGTGATACTTGATCAAGTTAAAGGTAAAAAACATAATAAGATTCTTTGATACTTTAACTATTTTGACTTCCAGGATAATGGTACACATACTTTTTAGAATAACACCTGGGAGACTAAAGTTTGATGCTGCATGCCTCTACTCTCAAGTAGCTAATATTGTCGTGTTAGTTTGTTTTAGCCATCTTAATCTTTAGTAACCAGAATCATCATTGTTCTTTTGTAATCATTAGTAGTATGTTCTTTAGACGTACATACTGTTGAAGCTGCAGCTGTTCTTCTAATTGCTTAAATTATTCTATTATTATTTGTTTGTTGCACAAGAATCAAGATACTTCTTTTCGCATTTTCAATATAAGAATTGTCAACCAATGACAGTCCTCGTATATATTACTGTATTGTTTTGCTTCTCTCTCTTCCTGTTACACCCTTGCCGATTGTGTTAGACACATCTGCATCAGGAGATAAAGAACTAAACACCTGGGACCTTACTTCAGATATGGGCCCCACTAAACAGCATCTAGTCCAGTCCACAAACAGCCCAACCCGAATCAGGAAAGCATCTACTTGGCTTAAGGATTATGACCATGTTTGCAAGTTAGAGATTTGGGAAAAAAATTGAGGTTTGAGTCAAATTAGATGTTTGATCATTTGAAACTTCTAATATTAGTGTTTGGTAGTTAGCGGATTGAAATATCTTTTTTAACTCAAACAACTAATTTTCAAAAAGCTACTTTGAGGAGCTTTTTCAATTGGATAATTGTGACGTGTCTAGTTGATATACAAACAACTAATTACCAAACAATTTTATATAAAACAGCTAATTGAATCCGATAGTCAAAACAGCTAACCAAATCCGCTAGTCAAAACAACTAACTCAATCAACTAACCGCCATTAGCTAAGAGCTAATTGCTAAACAGGGCCTATGTGACCTAAAGTAAACTGTATGTTAAGATATATATATCAAAAAAAGAATTGTAATCAGTAGACAAGATTTATGATAATATCTTTTATTTCCTTTCATGTGCTGTTCTTCTGAATTGTGGAGTTTTACTCTCACTCAAAGAGAGCTTTAATATTGTATCAATTGGTGCTTTCATTGAGAGTCTCTATGGCTGAATCTGACCTTCTTGCGGCCATTAAAGCTCTTGCGGCCATTAAAGCTCTGCAGACTCAATTTGATAGCCAAACCTTGTCTCAACATCAAGCGATGCAACAATACATGACTACAATTGATTCTTGAGGAGCTTCGCTCTTACGTGCCTTCAACCGCTTCCTCATCATCTCAACATCACTATTCAGCTAATAAATCTTCGGAGCATACTTAACTTCTATCGTTTTTGCGGCAAATGAGAATGGAGGTACCGAAATTTGATGGTACTGATCCTGATGGATGGGCTTTTCGTGTTGATGTGTTTTTTGATTTTCATGACAGTCCTGAAGCTCAACGCCTTCGGATTGTCTCTTTTCATATGGAAGGTAAGGCTGCTTGTAAGAACCCTGATTTTTGTAATATTTTAAAATTATTATGAATAGTGACCTTGCGGATATTTGAAAAAATTTTGAGCTCACACTATATATATTAGATCAGGATTCAATGATCATCAGTATTACTTCAAGATAACTATTGAGTCCAGAAATATAAGGAAGGTTGATTTGTCGGTTCCTAGTTTATAGGAATGCAGCTGTCGGTTAGGATATGTATCAATATAGTTTGTAATTGATTTGAACTTATCTTGTAATCGATAGATCAGCTGTGTGTACTATATAAACACAATTTAGGTTTTGATTTTATATCAATCGCTTACACGAGTATTATTGTAACCTAGAAGCTCTCAAGAACATCAGAATTTCTTGAGAAAGTTTGTAACAGTTTTATATCAGAATTAATAAAGCTGTTATTATTTCATATTTGTGTTTTATATTTTATTAAGTCGAGAATCTTATACAATTGTATTCAACCCCCCTTCTAGAATTGTTAATTACTGGATAACAATATAAGTGATGAAATTTTAAGAATCCGAGAATGTAGTGTTGTTGCATGGATTAAATAAAAGAATGTAAAAGTCGTTAGAATACGAAGATTTTCACTTATACTATTTCCTTGGAAATTCGTGAGATATTAAGTAGTATTAGAATCTTGGGATGACTTAAATCTCATGGCAAGAAATTTTATTAGATTTAAGTGGAACCAACCCATGTAAATATTTAAGGACAACCATAGAAATTACTACGGGACGAAGCGCTTTCCTAAAAAAATTATCGAACTTGCATAAAAGATTAAGTGACACGCATTGGTTGATAAATAAGCTAAGTAGTAATATGTGCAATGTTAGTATTTGTGCCCTAGAGACAATACTATAATGTTCCTAGGAAATATATTTTTGATTATTAATGATTATGTTCTATGGATTTTCGTTATTCATTTATTATGTCTTTATTTACTGCGATATAAATGTTAGAATAATAAATGTCCTTGGAATATAAACATGAATTCTATATCTCTAAGTATGTGACTTAGAAATGAGATTATATGAATAGTGTTTATAATCCTAAATATTCCTAGTCGAGTATTATTATCTAAGGGCAACAATAATGCATAAAGACTAGTATGTTTGTTGACTGATGACCACATCTCATTGGTCATAGGTATTGCGATACTAAAGTCAAAGACATAAGTGCATGTTAGAAATATATGGCACTGAATAGACCCATCATGAGAATTCTTCATGGTAAATGTTATCAAGTGTCATAAGTGATTCTCACAGTGATAATTGTGTAATGATTCTTAGACTTGAAATCATTATATTTCTATATGAGAATTAATATACTTTGATTCTACTCAAAGTTACCTTTGACCGGGTGATGATAAAGGTGAACATTGGGTATATTATGAATCATATGAGAAATATGAATGATAGACATAGGATTTAACCCTCCTATTTTAGGAGTGATATTATTGGCCTCTTGATTGAGTGAGACTATGAAATGCATGGTCATGCTCAAATAGTGATTTGTTTAATAGTCTACTCATTGATCAAGTAAACAAGGATTAAATGATGAAGAGGGTGACACAAACCATGCCTCAAGTTTAATCTATAATATAAGGTTAAAAGGATTATATTACATGGAACATTATTCACGAAAGATTTAATTGAATCACCAATTATTATTATTACTTGGGTAGCAACGATGCATTACTAGATGTCGCTCATTGTTTATAATTTTATTATTAGATATTAAAATTATTGTCAACATAATAATAACCTAAAGGCTCACACACTTAGAACGTTTTAAACAGAGCTTTATTTAAATTTCGAATTTAAATAAATTATTGTTATTATATTGAATTATTGAATTAATTAAGTGGGACTTGATTAATAATACTATAATTCGAATTTAATAATAATACAACTAATAATCATACTGGGTTTTGGAAGCCCATTCAGATTAAGGTTCAACCCATTCCTCTCTCTCCCTATAAATACATAATGATGTATTATTTTAGGGTTTAATCTTATTTTCGTTTTTCATTAATACCCTAGCTGCTCCACATCAAGGAAAGGCTAGAGAGAGAGATATTTGATGGTTGTTTCTTGGCTAGTACCAACTCCGGTGATCGTTGAACGATCGAGCGTTCGTGTGGACTGATTAGAGACGTATATCGCAAGGCGGGATACGTGGTGATCATAGCAAAGGACTTCCATTAGACTTCCGATTTTAAAGCTTCAAAAAGGTAAACGATTCTATCCACGAATTAAATATCTGTTTTTTGCATGGATCCTGCGAAGGGTTTCTGTTTTTATTATTTTTCGCGATGTTTTCGCTGCGTTTTCATGCCCGAAACCCTCCAATGGTATCAGAGCTACTTGCGAAAAGTGTTTAATTTATTTATATGTTTACTGTTTTAATGATAATAGCATGTTTACAATCTGCCATGACTGTTTAGCATGCGATTTTGTATGTTATGCATGCTGTCCTGTTTATATATATATATATATATATATATATATATATATATAAACTGATGGTTCTGATGTGTATTGACACATATGTTGTTGCTGGTGAGGTCTGTATGTATATGATACGTGATACAGAGGCTTAAGGATCGATGGAAATTGTTTCGTTTGATTCCGAAAGCAAACAATATACAGATAATAGTTTTTGTGGTGAATAGTGATTTTTCGATCCCACGGTGTTAGAATTCGACGAATAATACCTTTTCGGAAAGGGAAAATCGTCACGAGTAAAACTCACTACTTTGCTATGTCCCAAGTCTCTTTTTGGCCATTTGACATCGTTTAGGCCTAGAAAACTGTGATTTACTATTTAAGTTATGATTTCGGTTTTTCTGATTTATATGCCTTATATGATTTGTTTGATTGGATCATGAGAAATATGATATGGTATGATGACTTGATGAAATCTGAGATGTCCTTAACTGTTAATTGAGCATGGTTATGGCCTTAAGACCCATAGGTTAGAGGTTTTTGATTATGGTTTTTAAATACGACTTGCATGTCGTTTATCCTTGTAATGATTAAATCTCGAATGTAACTCGAGTTTCACTTGTAAGTTCTTTAGATTAGATTCTTTCATATTATGTAATGTAATTGAAGATTTGAAGATGTGAAGACATGGAGGCATCCCAATGAGGCATCCCAAGGAGGTATACAAAGGAGTCTTTACAAGGAAGCATGAAGCCATATTTTTATATATTGTAACCACCATAGATCGACCTCGATTTTTCCTTTAGCTTGGAAAAATCACATAGGATTGGGCCATAACCAAGCACGTTTATATTATGCACTTTATATATATGATGCATGTGATGTTGATATGTATGCGTAGTTATAAAGATGCATGCTTTAATTAGATTAAACATGTATGTATTAGATACGACACTCATGCCATGTTTTCTAAACAAGATAAAATCTGTAACGATTCAAGTTTTAAAATTAAACAAAACAAACATGAGATTCCTGTGTTTATGAAACACGGAAATAAGTATGAATTTTCAATTTTTTGATGTGGGGCGATTTGACAAAAACAAGCAACGCTTGTAAGAAAGACGGGTAACCCTTACTTATTTATTTTAAAACTATTTTAATGGCTTTAGTTATTTAAAAAAGTTTACCTATTTTTAAAATGTCTACTATCTCACGGGGAATTATCTATTCTACTAAAATATGTTACATTTTCTATTTTTAATAACTAAACCCATCTTTTCCAAAAATATCACGGAAAATCATTACTAATTATAAAACCTATATTAATAATTTTAATTATTTAAAAAAAATTATTTATTTCAACATGCCTTTTAACAAATACAATTAATAAAATATCAAAACGTAAATAATAGAATAATAATTATTAAAAACAGTCTATGCATTGCACGGATTTTAAGCCAGTTATAAATTACAAGTAAAACGCCTTAGTTAATTAATTTTAACATAACACATTTTTTAAGGGACAAACATTTTGATTCAGCCAAATTATAGTATATTATTTTACATATAACAAACGTAAAACCATAATATCAAAATATTAGTAACATCTGTTATTCACTAAAAGAAAGAGATGATTTCAACAAATTGAAAGTTTCATATTCAATAACGATAATATTAAATAGAATACTTATAGAGAATAAGGATCATGAGATTAATCTCAACATACTTTTCTTAGGATCACAACTAATACATGTAATCAAATAAATCTAATCATCTATTGTTAAATATTTATTTATGATATATTTTTATTTGTTTATAAATAAGGAAAGTGAGTAATTAGATAGCTCACATAATACACTTCAATGAACAATTACTACCTCGGGAGTTGAGATCTTTAATTTTTTATTCTCATACTTATAACATACTAACAAAAATTTAAATTTTCGAATCATCTCAAAAACATATTAATATTACTGTATTTCAAAAATTAACAAAGAATTAAATTTTAAATCATATGAATTTGACTAAATATACATAAAATATATGTATTTTGCACATGGTAAACGCAACACGATATAATATATATATATATATATATATATATATATATATATATATATATTTATATTTTATCCATAATTTTGGTCGTCACGGTACAATACCATAAGAAAATAGGAATTGTTAAACTTTAAAATAAATAGATGAGAATCGTGAGATGTTCGAAGTCCATCGGCAACGTATCAATTATCAAATATAATATTTTTATTTCTAAATATATTAAAAAAAATCCAGAGTTTTGGTCGTTAAGGAATGATAGTGCTACAAAAAATTAAAAATTATTGAATGTTAAAATAAATAGATAAGAAACGTTGAATATATTATCAATTAATATTTTATATTTTAATAGATATTTTTTTTTCAAAATTTCAAAGTTATAAATTCGTCAACAATATATTAAAGATTGTATTTTAGAATCATAAATATTAAATTAAAAAAATATGAATACTAAGAATAAAATTGGGAATTAATATAATAAAAAAAATAAAAAAATATATGTGCATTGCAGAGGCTACCAATTACCGTTACTTTTTTATTTTAAAACCTATTTTAATACCTTTAATTATTTAAAAAAGTTTAACACACCTACTTATGTTTTTTAACAAGTGCAATCAACAAAATATTAAAAAAATAAATAATAAAAATAATAATTATTAAAAACAATTCGTGTATCGCACGAATTTTAGACAAAACATTAAAAGTTTGGTCGGTTGGTTGGTTGGTACAGTTTTTTGGTACTTCATGTTTTTACTTAATTACCCTTACTTATCTATAAAAAAATATTAATAAATAATGACATTATTTATTTATAACCAATTATCTTTTTCAGCTAAATTAAATTACTTTATATAGTGTAAATAATAAAATAACAACTATAAAATACAATCCGTGCATCGCACGGGTTTTAAGCTAGTATTACTAAAGCCGAAACATTAAAAATTTTGGTTTTTGGTTTTCGGTTTTCGATCATTTATTCTAATTAAAAAATAATTTAATAATAAAAAAATAGTAACTAGCTAATTGCCTTTTATAACTAAAACATATTTTTCTATTTTTTCTAACAAAATTCACTCATTTTCCAATAATATCACACGCAATATCTTTTCAACTAAAACATGTTATCTTTTCCATTTATCCTTACTAAAATCTCTCTTTTTCCAAAAATATCACGGACAACCCTTCTTTTTATCATTAATATTGACTTTTTTTAATTATATATCTTTCAATTATTAATATGTTCTAAAAAATATCAAAGACTATATATTCTTAATAAAAATATCAATTATACTATATTCTATATATTTCTATTATTAATACAACAAAACAATATAATAAAATATTTATATCTTTCAATTATTAATATATTCCAAAAAATATCAAACAATATATCTTCTTAATAAAAATGTCAATTATATTATATTCTATATATTTCTATTATTAATACAAAAAAAGAATTTTAAAAAATAGTTTTACTATAAAGAAATATTATATTATGTTAAAAGAAGTCTGTGCTTCGCACGGATTATAAGCTAGTATAGTTTAAAACTAAAAATATAAAATTTTAAATTTGATATGTTGTTGACGGGATTTGAACCTGAGTTCATTAGTTGAGGAGCTTAAAAATTCTTAAATATGATATGTTGTTGACGAGATTCGAACCTGATTTTTTTAGTTGAAGAGTTTAAAAAGAGAATCTTATTTATTATAAGATCTAACGGTTCTTATTAATTTATTAAAGATCTAATGGCCTCTAAAGGCCAGGATTCTTTTGATGGTTGAACCAAACTACCAACAATTATACCCATGTTTGCTTATTACAGTTTAGTATAGATGAGGTTGTAGGGCAACATTACTTAATCTAGGGATGAACGTGGTTCGGTTCAAAACGGTTTCGATCGAAAATCAAACCGTAACCAAAATCATCCGGTTTCTAAAATTAAAAATCAAAACCAAACCAAACGCCGTTGGTGTGGTTTCAGTTTTTTGCTTACGGTTTCGATTTTAAAATTAATTTTACAAATTTTATATTTAACTGTTCAAGGCACATATGGATGAAAATAAGGTTGAAGCCAAACCAAATGCTTCAGTAAATGTGTAAATATACGAAGAAAACAACAGTGCACGAACATGATCAAATGGAGAGATAAATTTGATTGTTTAAATGAGATTCTGTACAATTTTATTCAGTCTAGCAACTATACTTTCATAAATGAATACAGACCTCTGCTTCTAAACAAGAACTAGAGCACACATAGTTTTAACAGAAGAACAAACAATTTAACAATAGCAGTTAGCGCAGAGTACATTTTGTTCAATTTACTATATACAATAATCGACTTTACTTATCATTTACGGTTTATATGATATGATTTATGCTTAAGTAATTATATACATATTTAATTATTATTTATATAATTATTTTAATATTTAAAAAATAATATATGTGTTATAATTTTATTTCGGTTCGGTTTATATCGATTTGAAATTTTCGAAAACCAAACCGTAACCAAATTATTGGTGCGGTTTTAAATTGGTACGGTTTTTAATGATACAGTTTCATACGATTTTTTACGGTTTCGATTTCGGTTCGCTTTTGCTCATCACTAACTTAATTACAATAACAAATCTTAAAAAGTTCTTTAAACATATAAATATTAGCTGTGAAACTGATGATTGACCAAGGAGATTAACAAAGAAGAAGAGAAATAAGTGTATTCACATTCATACTGAATTGTTACAAGTACAAAATGAACTGAGCTTTACAGTTTATATACAAAACTATTTAGGCGGGAAAGTTTGTTAAGCTAACTAACTAATTACCAATATACAACTGGAATTTATGAATATACAGCTGGAAATAAATATAGTGTAGATGCTAAGTAATAATGCCAACACCCCCCTCAAGTTGGAGGGTGAAGAATTCACTCCGAGCTTGTTAAGAATGGAGTGATGTTGAACCCCTGTTGACGGTTTTGTAAGAACATCTGCAAGTTGGATGTGTGTAGGAACATAGCTCAAAGATATTAAACCAGAAGCCAATTTCTCACGAACGAAATGACAGTCAAGATCAATGTGTTTAGTTCGTTCGTGAAAAACAGGATTCTTGGCAATATAACTTGTTATAATGACCTTAAAGGAAATTTCAAAACAAAAAGAAATAGGTACAAATCTGATTGCAAGTGAAGTAAAAACAAGATTATGTAAACAAATGATCAAGAAATGACACCTGATTTGATGAAACTCGAAGAAAAAACACAAATACTATAGAGAATCGCCATGACTGAGTAATGCGAAGGAGATGAAGATGATGATGAAGATTGCGGAAGAAGATCGTACTATTATCGCTCTGATACCATGTGAAACTGATGATTGACCAAGGAGATTAACAAAGAAGAAGAGAAAGAAGTGTATTCACATTCATACTGAATTGTTATACTGAATTGTTACAAGTACAAAATGAACTGAGCTTTACAGTTTATATACAAAACTATTTAGGCGGGAAAGTTTGTTAAGCTAACTAACTAATTACCGATATACAGCTGGAATTTATGAATATACAGCTGGAAATAAATATAGTGTAGATGCTAAGTAATAATGCCAACATTAGCTATCAATTGTCTTTTCCAAATAAATATAATCTACAACCAAACTAAACGTTTACGATTCAAAATCAATAAGCTTTTAAAAAAAATACCATCTATAAACGGGTTAAACATGTAGAAACAGATTAATCACGCACAAAAATCAAATCAAATAGAGAGTATAAAGTGAACTAAAGAGCAGCAACAAAATGAGTATGACGGAAGCTTAAATCTCATACTTAACAAACTCAAAAGAAAAAAAAAATGCATTCGAGCTTAGTAGCTTCATATGATCATATCCACATTGTCAGTCAAGGCTTTCGGTTTTGACATTTAAATGAACAATTATAAAATTTACGAGAAAATAATTACAATGCTATTTCTCATATGCTGCTAGTATATGTAAGCATTAAGTTTGCTTGTAGCTGCGCGGTACAACGAAAAAGGTTCTCCGGCTATCTGCTCATACCAACTTTTCTAATATAAGGTTTCTCTGCTTGTATAAAAGCAAAACTAAGTAAGCTTTTCCGAATAGTTTTTTACACAACCGATCAACAAAAAGTCGCAAATTGACCCAGGCATGTTACATCCCAAAAGTGCGGTTCTTCACTGATCATGTACAATTTTCTTATATAATAGAGGTTAGATGTAGATTCCAGAAAATTGAGAACTTGGTGGAAAAAAGGAAACATTTTCAGCACATTGACGAGCTTCCATCCTCAAGATTTAAGTTGGCACATAGGGAAAGTAACTCCTGCAATGGATGTCAAATATTAACCCTTAATCTACAATTCAAAAGATCACCGCATGCCAAAGATGCACTAGAAAGTTGTTATAAAATAATCTGGCATCTATTAAACACCTAGTAAAGAAAGCATCAGCGGGACAATGCTCAGTGGGCAAAAAAAAATGTACAACTCTATAAAAAGCGAAGCACACCTCAACTGAACCTCCGTTACTGCTCTCTGCCTTTTTCATTTCAAGCAATTGATTTGACACTTGATTCAACATGTGCGACTGTGCAACCTGTGTGAGGCATATGAACGATTTTAATCAGCTTCTTCCAAAGTTACTTAAATGTGAACATGCAACATGGCTCAACTATCAATTGGATGATGCTAGACCAATTTATTAATACATACCACAAATCCGTGAATGATGACGGATATTGTGCTGCACAGCTGCAGTGGTTTGTACCAAGACAAAGATGATATGAACATGTGAAAAAGTACCAACAGTTCAATGGACCAGTACGACATAGTCCTTTCTACACCTTATTTTGCAATGTTTATAATTACTGCCTTATCTTACATCCTCCCTATATTGTCTCTGTCTATAACCTTTTCACACGCAGAAGTTTATATAGTGGGATAAGGAAGTGTGGAGTTGATACGAGGCTCATGAAAGACCCAGGAGTAGTCCAGGCACCAGAACATTCTAAAAATCTTATGTATATGCTCGCACTTATACTTGTAAGCAACTATCTAGAAAAAAACAGTGAAATATCTGGGATCCTTCCAGTAAGGAGTAAGGAGATGGGACTAGCACAAATAGCCCACCCCTCCTCGTTTGGAAGATTTATAGAGATTGAATTAACATTTTATCGCTTGTAAAGTCTCAAGCACTGTAAGCATTCACTCTATATATCAATTATACATTTGGTATTGGCACCAACAGTTTGTTCTCTCTTGTGACCTTTACATATTTACTTAATGTTTACTAGCAACATTACTGAAAGGCCGCACAGAGTTAAGGGCTGAAATATCAAGTATGTGAGAGCTCATAATGATGAGGTGGGCCATAATAGTCAACTTAGAAATGCTTAATAGGATGGTGAGAATATGAAAAATGTACAAAGAAAAACCTGTAACAATTTCTCTACTGAGTCCTGGTAAAGAAACTGGCTTGCTCTTGCTTTCTCCTTCGCCAAACACAAAGCAGTCTGTCAAAATGTTCAGTATACACAATAATTATAACATAAATAAACAGTACAAAAGATGCATGTTTTGTAATTTATTATCTGCAAAAGCGCAATAAGCTTACCTTCTGAACATAAACTGTGAATGAATAAGACACACGCCACCACGAAGCTAACTGAGAGTAGTAGCTGGCTGCATCTGCTAGTACTGCCTTCTCAAAGTGGTTATAATAGAACTTCTTCCCAAGTCCCACTCCCATATCGACAAAAAAGGAGGACACATTCTGTAACAAGTCCCTATTAAGGGGTGTTTCCTCATCACGATCCTTGTGATTCTGTATTCAAAGCACAAAAAAAATTAAATTTCCATGTCCTTGCAAGGACTACTTGAGCACTCAATAGATTTGTCTGTAGGATAATGGATGTAAGCCAATTTTTTTTATCAGTTTGTTTACTCCTCAACAACTAAAGTGGAACCATTGGCAAATATCTGGACATTTAATATTAGATTTAGAGAAAGCTATTCTACTCTTTCAGCTAATATCTTCAGAAACTGTACTTATGTCTTCTTCATGTTCAAGGATTAAGGTACTGTCTAAGATTTATAGATTGGATAAGTCAATTATAGAATAAACGTACCAGAGAAATTGCAGCAGCTTGAAACTCCTGATAATGTTCAAAACAGACCTGCAACAGAAAATTCCATTAATCCATATTATACTTTCTTCCACAGTAGAGACATGAGTTTGGGAGGCTAAAAAATTTAGGATATAACTTTCGGATCACCAAAAATGATATTCTACAAAAATGAGAACTTTTTTATATAAAACCTTTAGTAGATTACAGTTTTTCATTGTTATTCAGAAAAAAGGTGTGCTTCACAAACATGGAAACTAGACAACAATTTCCTGGAGTAGTCAAAACAATCCCCTACACATGTGAGAAAACTACTAATACAGGAAACATAGTTGTACTCACTAAGTCATGAAAACAGCGAGCTGACACTTGAGCAAGAGAGTCGCCAGTTTGACCCCGTTCCAGATATTGAAAAATTCCTCCAAGGCAGTTTGCCATCTTTTTGTACCTTGCCCACATGTTTGTAAGTTCTAGCAGAAGAGAAGAATCACTTTTATCCCATAAAGATGGCAGCACCTGAAAAAATTTATAAATTAACGTAAAACAAAGAATTGAAGAACAATTACTACTTTAAAATCCTAGAAGTGTTTAACCTAATAATAAAATTTGACTTGACAAATTTAAGTAAAATGCCTTAACATTTCACCAAAACGATAATCAAGAAATATATAACCTGTTTCTCTGGAAGTAAATTAAGAAATAAACAATAGCACAGCTTTTACGGCTGCACAATTCTGCACAAACAAAATAGTCTCCAACCTCAATTTCTTCTTTCTTGGAGCCGAATCCCTGCACTTATATTGAGGGTTTCTAGCCCAGAGGCTTATCAACCTTCATTCCAAACTGTTATCTGGCCTTCTACTAATATTTTATCACACATGTGCACACATATGACATAACCGTTTTTCTCAGTATCACAACTTCTACAATCTCGCTGTAAATCAAGATATGTACACTATCTTTTTCTTTTACAAGCAGCTGCATTACTTCTTGGGTGTCCCAGTCGTAAGTATTAGGGCCGATGAAGATATGTGTTTTCTACAATATATATAGTCCTCTCAGGTTTTGTTCAATCACAAAAATTAAATAAAAGAGAAGGGTACTGCTAGGCTAAGCTTTCCACTTTAACCCGGTTTATTTCCTTTGAACTTGTCAGTCAACCAAATATTCATATTTGACCAATGTAAATAGTCTGAGCTGGACAGAGAAACAACTAAAGCAATTTCACTACATCATATATTAGTCAAACAGAAAAGAGTAATTTGATGAATAACAGTCTATCTAAATATATAATATTTCCACAGTTTTTACACTAGTAAATTCTGTCTTTTCTTTTTCTCAACTTCATATCAGTTTGCTGAAGCCTCAAAAATTTAAGATAGAGCTCTGTAATCAATACAATTTATAGCATAAGAATATCCTCCCCATTATAACTTCAACTAAGACATCGCAAAGATTACTACTAAAATTTCAGGGCTAACACAAAATAATGCTTAAAAGAGAGAAGTAACTTCTGATCAAATAAATGCAGATGCCTATAATATCAACAGACCCTTGCCAGCTTTTACAAAGTTCAATGTTTACATAGTACATTATATACAATAAAATTAGTAAAAGTGTTAAGACGCACCCTCATAGCAATGCTTTCCTGTAGAGCTCTCTTAAACCTTTCACAAAGCTGCGGTGAGTAACTACATGGATCGCGCTGAACAGACATGTAGTAGATACAGCTATGGAGAGTGAAGGATATGAATTACAGAAGAATCTAGGCAACAGCAGTTTAATACAAAAACCTAGATAAATAACAAGTTTAGATTGACCATAACAAGTCACTTCAGGTTAATATAACAAAATGATAACTAGGGCGTTACTCTCCAGGCATGGTGATGCATTTTAGCCCAGATGCAGCAAATACTAGTTACCATTTGGGCAACTACCACCTAGTCTGTAATTTTGTGAGTGCCTCACCAGCTTCTGGGATGGCGTAAAACATCCTAGGTTCTTGTCCTTCACGGGACCCCCGTTCAGAATCTTTGAATATGGTGTAATATTCTCCAACATAAATACATATGTGTGATAAAAGCAGATTGCAAGAACAAATCAAATATAGCAGAGTCTTAAAACAAAAGAGATATGTATACTACACACAAAAATAAAGGAATATAGGTAATCATAGTTAGTGATCAAACTGAAATGGTACTCATAATGTGTGTTTGTAGGAAGATAAAGGCAAACTGTATGGAGAAATTTAAAAATATATAAAAACATAAAAAGGATACTCGTAATATTTGATATAATCCTCAGATGTGAAAAGTTGAGTGGGTTGATATCCATCAAGAATCATCCTAGCTTTCTCGATACATTCTTCCACAACTTTCAAACCTTCCTCCCACTTAATGATTTGCCTCATCTTCCCTAATCAATTTCAAACAAAATTAAACCGTACATAACTAATCTATCCAACAGCAAAAGAAAATCATAGCTAACTTTAATCCCATATTCATTTACATAAACACAATTACGATTTCCCTCAAAAATAAACACGATTATGAACAAAAACAGCATAATTAAACATACTGAATCGATAAAACAGCATAATAAGTATATTGGAAACAATGATATTACGACTTGCTACCTCAATTTCCAACTAAGAATAAAGCAAAATTAACAGCTTAATCATACCCTAATTAATGAATAAAACAACATAAACGTTACTCAAATCGAACAAAACTCGTAAATGCTTAGATATAATCTATGAGGTATCACATATAAAAGGAAACTAAACTAATATTTGGAGATCGCCCTCCCTAGTAAAGTAAGTAATATATATTTACAGAGATGAATGAAAGGAGTTGGGGCGTACTTGGTAAGATTAACAGAGCGATGATTTGTTTGTTTTGTGAAAAAGAGACTTTCACACAAACCATCAACTTTGCCTTTTCATTTATTTTGTTAATAACAAAATAGTGGTTTCGCGCTGTAAACTCCCTCCAAAACCCCAATAATGCCTTTTCTGGATCCGTACGCAACACTCTATATATATATATCTATACTGTTATATTAAAGACGAAACATTAAAAGTTTTTGTAGTCCGTTGGTAGTCGGTTTGTAGTCTGGTCCTCCATAGTTTGGTAATTCAATCTCCAACCGTTAGATCTTTTAAATTAAATTAATGAGAGCCATTGGATTTAATACTAAATATTTTTTGGTATGTTGTGATTTTACTTAATTGCCCTTACTTAATTGTACTTCGTTTTTTTACTTAATTACCTTACTTATTTATAAAAAATATTATTAAATAATAATATTACCTATTTATAACCAGTTACCTTTTACACCTAAAATATATTTCTTTTTTTATTTCTTCTGAAAAATCCCTTACTTTTTCAAAAATATCACGGGCAATTACCTTTTTAACTAAAACATGTAAGTTTTTTATTTTTGCTTACTAAAACCTCTCTTTTTCCAAAAATATTACAGACAGTTTCATTTATTAAAATAAAATAATAATATAATAATTATTCTTTTTTATATTTTCTAACTAAAATTTTTACTTTTCTATTTTTTCTAACTAAAATCTCTCATTTTCCAAAAATATCACGGGCAGTTCTTTTTAATGAAATAAAATAATAATATTTATAAATACTAATAACTAACCGATTAGCTTTTTTTTCCCAAAGTGTATATCCTTTTTTATATTTTCTAACTAAAATTTTTCCTAAGTAAAATCTCACATTTTTCAAAAATATCACATGCAATTTCATTTAGTAACATAAAATAGTAATATTATAAATACTAATAATTAACCGATTAACTTTGTTAGCCAAAGTGTATATTCTTTTTTATATTTTCAACTAAAATTTCTCATTTTCTAAAATTATCGCAGACGATATCTATCTATACTATACTATTATATAATAGCCAAAACATTGAAAGTTTTGATTTCAATTTTCGGTAATTTATTATATTTAATCTATCTATATGTACTATTATATAATAGCCGAAACATTGAAAGTTTTGATTTTCGATTTTCTCACATATATAACATAACTACAAACTCTTTTAATTATACTTTACTTAGAATTCAAAAACACGACCATTTTTTAGAAAATATTTATATTGATATGTATTACAACAAAATATATTGATAATTTTGACGGTTATCTTTAGTGACATGCTTACTAAGCTAATAAACTATTATAAAATCTATAAAAAAAAAATTAGATTTAAAGTATTAAAGTAGTACTTTTAATTCTTTTAAAAAGATAGCATTTTCAGAAGTATTAAAATCTCAAAAAATTTAAAAGTAAATTTCAAAATTAATATTAAAGTCGTCCGTGCGTTGCACGGGTTATATGCTTGTATATATAAATTGTGAAATCAAGTTCAAAGTAAACTGGTGAAAATGTTACGAGAAATTACCAAAAATACTATTTTTTTTTTAAGTTTTTTTTTCAATTTTACCATCTTCTAAAAATATTTACAAAAATACGGTCTGCAACCAGATGCAACCTAAAAATATTTGCAAAAATACAGTGCAACCAGATGCAACCACTTGCAACCTTTTTCTTTTTCTGGCAAACTTAAAATCCGGCGAACCACCATTATCTTGTTTTTGCTTACAGAGAAAAGAGTGTTTTTGATAAATCTATGTGTATCTCTCTTGCTTCTTACAGTGGTGTGTGCACGATATATATTAACCTATACAAACTAGGCACACACCTACTCACATAGTTACCCCTAGCTGAAAGTCCAACTTGTCCTGCCATAAGAAGTTAATTGTGTCAGGAAGGACCATCTGCTTTTCGGAATCTTTCCCGTTTCTGTAGCTATTTGTCTCTTATTTTTCTCTCCAAGTTTAGCTGTAGATTTGCCATCTGTTCTTTGGACCACCTTGCCAGAACAAATGCTTCAGTATTTGTCTCTTTTGATTCTTGGTTCTGTACCTTGATTTGTCTTGTTGTAAACAGCTAAGTATTGATATCGTGAACTCCACTTCATTCCAGACTACGCGATATGGCCTTGGAGGACTTTGCGACATAGGCCATTTGAGGACTTCGAGATCTAGCCTTTTGAGGACTATGCGACATAAGTCATTTGAGGACTATGCGACATAGGTCATTTGAGGACTATGCGACATAGCCTTTTTGAGGACTATGCGACATAGGTCATTTGAAGACTATGCGACATAGCCTTTTTAAGGACTTCACGATCTAGTTCATTTTTGACTTTGCGGTATCAACACTTCTCGGTATCAGCCTTGAAGACTTCACGACATAAAACAAATATGACTATGCGATCTAGCACTTCTCGACATGGATATTGGTGACTTCACGACATAGCTTTATTCTGACTTTGCTATATAATGCCTTCGACAAATTTCTGCAACTTATTTCTTCAGGGCCTCATTCACCTCTATCCCGCTGCATGAACAATTCTGAACTTCTAACAAGACAATTATTCAATGGCCTATATACATTCTAGATGCAGGAAATTTACTAAGCTCATTATAATTCTGAGCATACATGATCAAGCTAATGTTCATGAGAACAAGACAAGTACATAGAGACCTATACTATATCCCAGTGATAGAATTCACTAGGTCATGTAGAGTGACATAGTCACAATGATTAGGCTTGTTAATGGTGGTATTCAGACATGCCTTGAGCCTAACAATCTCCCCCAAATTGTGAGTAAGATCCTTAGGCACAATTTCATGTCTGATAACAAGCCTAACTAACATAAAAGGAATCAAGTATGAAGAAGGGAAAATGATGTACAAGATTTTAGTCAATACAAACTAAGAATTTAAAGCTTACATATTTTTCTCTTTTGTTCTAGACAGCTTCAGTTCTCATTTGCTTCTCTAACAGATCATCATAAGCTTTCTTCTTCCTTAGTTCTTCCTTCCTCTTTATCTCAGAAATGGCTAGCAATATATCATCCCTTGCAGTGAGCTCTTCTATGAGAGGAGAACGTTCTAGATCTTTAGCTGCTGTTCTAAGGGCACTTTCCACATATGATTCCACAAACTCCATCCTTATCTTGCTTTTTGTACTCCACAATGTAAGGATTTTGTTTTACTCTGCATAGCCCTTTTTCCCTCAGCTCCTTTGTTTTTTCCTCCATTTCAGCCATTTCCTTTTCTTTCATACACCTCTGTTCTTCATTTGATTTCTTTAGACTTTATTCATAGTCAGAGTGCATCTTCATGAATCTAGCAATTTCTATCTTCCACATTCTTTCTTCCTTTTCTTCAAAATTTGACAAGGCATTTATTCTTTCAAGATCATAGAGTGGAAAATATTGCCAGCCTCCTTGCTTCATTTCTTTCTCCCTTCAATCAGTGTATTTGATCTCTAGATGATCTAGCTTCACCTTGACTTCAAAGTTTCTTTGAGCTCTCAAAAATGCTAGGGCATCTTCATCATAGTCTTCATCCAAAGGAAGTACTTTGATCCCTACTACATTAGTGATTACTCCATTCTTATTTGTTATCCTTTTCCTTCTGGCTACACTCTTGATCTTCAAATGCTTCACTTGAGGTAGCTTTCTGGAGCAGGGATAATTAGTCTTCAGTGCCACATCATTTGGAAGTAGCTTCATCCCTTTTCCTTTCATCCACTGTAACACTCCACTAGCTGTGACTTTGTGGAAGTGTCTTCTTGATATTTCTTTTGTGGCTTCTCCTTTCTTCTGTGGCAAATCAGGTTCAGAAGTCTTGGATAAAGATTTTGGAGGATCATTACTAACAGTACCCACCCTAGACTTTGAGTCTTGTTTTGTGGTTAAGGCACTGTTAGCAAAGTCCTTGACTTGCTGATTTCCACTTCTTGTTTTCTTGACAGTTTCTTTGCTTCCCTTTGAGTCTTTATTGTCATCCTCAGCATCTTTGGATTTCTTAGAAAATTTTCCTTTGTTGCTCTCAGTTACTCCATCCTTATCACTCCTAGGTAGACTCCTCCTCTTGTAGCTTTTGTCTTTATTGTAACGCCCCAAATCCGGGGTCAAAGGATTTGGTCGTCACACTGCACTCTCAATCCAAACAACTTGTTCAATGTTAAATCAACACAATAATAATATCTATGACCCCAACTCTACCAAGAATCTTTAAAGGTTATAGTGCTAGAAACAAGAATCCAAAACTTCATTACAACAATCTTTCTTCCTTACAACCATTCTCTTTACATAAATTCTAATACACTAGTATAACTTCGATAAGAAGTATACCAGGCAACTAATCTTATACAATACATTATTCAATATAAAACCTCTATATACAAACCTATCACTAGCTCCAAATGCTCTGGATCAAAACATCTTCACACTACTATCCTCTCCCATCTCTGACCGGCTGTACGAACAACTCTCGCCAATGCACCTTCTTACTGGAAGGCTAAAATATATAAAGAAAGCAAGTATGAGCGAAATAATTGCTCAGCAAGTGCATTAGTAAGTATAATATATAAATTTTCCAAAATAAGCTTTGGATTTTCAAATAACAAACTTTTGTTTTTGAACATTTGTAATCTTTAAAACTTCTCGCAACTGAATAGTTTAAAACACAAAAAGATTTATATTGGTCGTCACGGCGACCGAATCAACAATAACTATAATAGTATGTAGAAAATATGAAATAAGTATAACTCATACTTCTTCAAGACCATAGTTTGTATAAAAATACTAGTTTTGAAGATAACAGATCTATTCACAACACTTTTTGAAACCAACAACTCGGGAAGGGTAGAATAATCAAAGTGTAAGAATGAGCCAACGCGCTCGGTCATGGAACAAAGAACGCACTTCAAGACTTCAACATGGTACCGACTGAATACGCGGTATGAATAAAACTCATCAAGATAGATATCTCACGACTGCCAATGGAATCAAGGGAGCGGATTTCGATTATTTGAAATCCAAATGAATTAAGAGTAAGTGATTTCAGCAAGATTGAGACCACTATTTATTAATTAACGAACCAACAACTTCAGACAACGAATAAACCTGAATATCAGGTCATGACTCACAAGTACAAAACATATGGATGTAACTCATACCAGAAATAAGAATTGATATTAGAATTGGATTTTTAACATTTATCAAATCAAAGGTTGAGCTGCTGGCCAGCCATGCATCAACCCCGGACTAGCTCACGGCATAGTCCTCTACTAGATCATAGGCCAATCTGGGCCTTAAATTATTCCGACCATAAATATGGCCCGACCAATTACTGGTCCCATTTAAAAAAAAAACATTCCAATTCTATATTATACACGTCAGGTGTCAGCACAAATGACAACCTTACTTCGACAATCAGGTGTCGGAAGAATCGACAACCTTAATACAACAATAGCTGGAAAACTCACGTTCCAGGAAACAGATCAACTATGAAGAATCAATAAGGAATAGCAATAATCTAGTATCGACGAGATCGACACAACAATGGGGAATGCACATGACAAATATCAATATAATAAACATCGACGGAACCGATACAACAACTGGAATGATAATGAAGAATAACAATAACATGCTTAACAAGATCAGGTTCGATATAAAACAGGCATCATGATATCAATAGAAATTTTATCAGCTCAATATAGAGTAGGGTTCAAAGAACAGGCTCTAGATGGCCTCAACAGTATGATTTAACACGTTATGGAAGAATTAGTTAAGATTCACCAATTTGGTAAGTGACAAGAAAGTCAAGTTTGAGTTTAAGGAAAATTCAAGGTAAGTTTATAATTAGGGAGAAATCAAAGGTTTACTGACTTCTGACAGAATTAGTTTAGATCCTTCGAACGTATACTTATAACAGATAAGCCTTGCATTTAAAGGAGGTAAACTAAATCATACGCAACATATTTGAATTTGAATCAGGGATTGGATCAGATAATCGCTTATAACAAGAAAGGATAACAAGGCTTGCATAGGTGCAAGGTGAAAAATGGAATACTTGAAAAGCAATCAACACCACTTCAGAATTTTAGAATAACTTTTCTCTCATAGGGTTCACAAGATCCCGCTCATCTAGGGTTGTTAATATTCCAACTTAGCATTTTTAAATCAAGTCTTTGAAAGAAGGCCTTAGTATACAGCCCATAACTATCTTTTCAATCATTTCAATATAATAATTATATCTCTCCGATCAACATGAAAATATGAATCTAAACTCAAAAGGTATAAAAGAGTACTCGTCAATTTACGAGATTAAATAACATACTTGCAATTCAATACAACGAAATCAATATTTGAAAATTCAGTAAAAAGCATTCAACATGCATACTAATAATTCAAGATAATATCTCTTAATTAATAAGCAAGGGTGTTAGATATAATTGCTGACGTTTGTTTATCAGTGTTTAAGCAACAGGTACTGACCAGAGTTTATCAGAAGCCGGTCAGAGTTTATCTAAAGTCTGACAGGGTGAAGAGTTTAAAGGAAGCCGGTCAGAGTTTATTTAAAGTCTGACAGGGTGTTAGTTGAATTAGCTGTCGGTGCTGAATTGAAGATTCTAGAAGCAATATATTCTGAAGATGGAAAGAAGCAGAATATATTGATACAGCTAAGGAAACAGAATAGAAGATAAGAAGCAATCCTTAATTGATATAACTTGTATAGCTAATTTGTAGGAATATCAATTAGATAAGGATTGTGTAACTGTGTACTATATAAACACAGATAGGTTATCCCTAGAAGGGATGTGATCATTGAATATATTATTCTTGTAACCTAGAAGCTCTTTGTGATTTGTTAACATCATAAAGAGAGAAGCTGTTAATATAAATACAGTTTGTTGATTTACAAACTTGTGTTCTTGATTGTTATTCTCATACATACTTGATTATATATTGTGTATTCGGCCTAACAATTGGTATCAGAGCCAAGGCTGTTTAATATATACAGTTTTACGATTCAAACACAGTATTAATCATGTCTGAAGAAAATCAAACTGCTCCTAAGGCTGAACAGGTTAAGCCCAATTCTGTGAGTCGATATGAAACAATCAGGGTTCCAATTCTCAGGCCAGTAGAGTATCCGATTTGGAAGGTTAAGATGACCATGTTTCTGGAGGCTACAGATCCGGAATACCTTGACAGAATCTATGATGGTCCTCATATGCCAACTAAATTGTCCCCTGTTGTTGATGGACAAGAACAAAAGACTGTTCCAAAGGAAAAGAAAGATATGACTCCTGAGGACATCTCATCAATTGCAAAAGATGCAAAGGTTAGACATCTTCTCCACAGTGCTTTAGATAATGTTATGTCTAACAGAGTAATTGGCTACAAAACTGCCAAAGAGATATGGGATGCTTTAGAAGTCAGATGCCAGGGAACAGGTGCTATCAAGAAGAACAGAAAGACAATACTCACACAGGAGTATGAGCACTTTGATTCAAGAACTAATGAAACCTTGACTGAGACTTATGACAGATTTTGCAAACTGCTGAATGATCTGTCTCTGGTTGATAAAGAATATGAGCTTGAAGAGTCTAATCTCAAGTTTCTGTTATCTCTACCTGAAAAGTGGGATTTAAAGACAACCACAATAAGAGATAATTATGAGCTTGCTGATACAGATCTTGATGAAATCTATGGGTTATTGAAAACTCATGAACTGGAGATAGAACAAAGGAATAGAAGATTGAGTAAAAAGACAAAATCTGTTGCTCTCAAAGTCGAGGAGAAGCCCATTAAGAAGGAATCATCAAGGAAGAAAGCCAAGGGAAAGGCTTTAGTCATTAAATCTGAGAGTGAGTCATCAAACTCTGATGATGACTCAAACTCTGATGAAGCTTCTGACTCTGAGGATGATGAAGAACAGATGATGCAAATGGCTGCATTGATGGTAAAGACCTTCAAGAAGATGGGATTCAAGAATTTCAAGAAGGGAAAGAGATTCTCAAGGAAAGATTCAAACTCTGATAAGAGAAGTTTTAGAAAGTCTGATGGAAGGGAGACCAAGTCTGGCAAGAAGGATAAATCTGAAATCCAGTGCTACAAGTGTAAGGAGATGGGTCATTATGCCCCAGAGTGCAAGAAAGGCAAAACTGAGAAAGCACTCATCTCTAAAGGCAAAGACTGGGCAGATACTTCAGACTCTGATGATGGAGAAAATTATGCTCTTATGGCAACTGTCAGAGATGAGACTGAATCATCTGAAAATAAGGTACCCCTAAATACTTATGCTTATGATACTGATAATATATCTGAGTTAAGAGTATATCTGAAAAGTGTTCATGTTAGCTATAGGGATCAGACTTTAGAAAATGAGAGAATTAAATCTGAGAATCTTAGTCTTAAAGATAGAAACAAGTTTCTTGAAGGAGAACTTGAAAGTATGAAGCAGATTCAAAAAGAAAGAGATGATGCTGTTTATGTAGAACAGGAGTTGCTGAAAAGATATAGGCAACTAGAATCTGATTTAGAGAAGGAAAGAAAAATAATCAAGACTTGGACAGATTCTGGAAGAGACACTCATCAAGTGTTTCAGACTGATTCTGTAGGTTTAGGTTATTGTGAAAATGATGAACTTAGGTTTAAAGACAAGGTTAAGGTTAAACCACAACTTAAACCTGTGAAATTTGTTCCAGAAGCCAATAAGTTAAAATCTGTTGTAATAAGGGAAGCTGATAAGGAATCAGATGAAGCCTGTGAAAAACAGGAAAATATTATAACAGAAAAACTTATGGAAGTAGAAGCTGTTAGAAAACCAGTAAAAACTTGTGAAAAACAGGTTAATGTTGGCTTGATGACAGGAAAACAGTTCAATCATAAGCTGAAAGAGGTAAAGTCTGCCATGAAACCTAAAGGGTCCAAGAAAAATAGGAATGGAAAAATAGGCATAAATAACAGAAATAATCATTTGCCTAATGCTGGTGCTTCAAGGAAAACATGTTACAATTGTGGTAGTTCTAATCATCTTGCTAGATTTTGCACTAAGAACAAACATATTAATTCTTTATCTTCTACATCAGGAGTAAAGAATGATTATGTAAGGGTTAAACCACAAACTTTATGCACACACTGTGGGAGCACTTGGCATTCCATTTATACTTGTAAGAGTTATCATGCTATTTATCATAATTATTATGAGCTAAAACCCAACTTGAAATGGGTTAGAGCAAACTCTGCTAGTGTAAAATCTGACAATGTTAGTTTAAACTCTGATAATACTGATTCCGCTGCAAAAACTAACACTGTTAAGAAAGACAAAGGATCCAAGCAAGTCTGGGTCCTTAAAACTAACACTTAGTGTTTGTTTGTGATTGCAGGGTATAATAGAGAGCACACTTATCTTGGACAGTGGATGCTCAGGACACATGACTGGAAATAAAGCCCTGCTATCAGACTTTGAGGAGAAGGCTGGCCCAAAAGTTTCCTATGGAGATGGCAACATAGGACACACTCTGGGATATGGCAATATTAATCTTGGAAGTGTCATCATCACAAATGTAGCTCTAGTCTCAGGACTCAAGCATAATCTGCTATCTGTGAGTCAAATCTGTGACAGAGGAAACCATGTAGATTTTCACACTGAATACTGTGAAGTTATCAGTAAATCTACTGGAAAAGTTGTTCTAGTTGGACACAGGCATAACAACATTTATGAAGCAAGTTTGGTAACAAACTCTGATGGAAAAACAGTGTGTCTGACTGCAAGAATGTCAAATGAAGAGAGTTGGAATTGGCATAAGAAGCTCTCTCATCTCAATTTGAACAACATAAATGAGCTAATAAGAAAGGATCTTGTAAGGGGACTTCCAAAATCAATACTCAGTCTAGATGGCCTATGTGATTCTTGTCAAAAGGCCAAGCAAAGGAAGTCATCTTTTAAGAGCAAATCTGAATCTTCAGTAGTGGAACCTTATCATCTTCTACATGTTGATCTCTTTGGACCAGTGAATGTGATGTCCATGGGCAGAAAGAAATATGCTCTAGTAATTGTTGATGAATATACTAGATATACATGGGTGTATTTCTTGTCAAAGAAGGATGAAACTGCTCAAACTCTGATGGATCATGTAAATCTACTGGACAAAGGATCACAGCACAAAGTCAAAATTATAAGGAGTGATAATGGAACTGAATTCAGAAACTCAATCATGGAAGCTTTCTGCAAGGAAAGAGGAGTGAAACAAGAATTTTCTGCACCTGGAACTCCACAGCAAAATGGTGTAGTTGAAAGGAAGAACAGAACTTTAATTGAAGCAGCCAGAACTATGCTTGATGAAGCAAAATTACCAACATACTTCTGGGCAGAAGCTGTTCAAACTGCTTGTTTTACTCAAAATGCTACACTGATCAACAAGCATGGGAAAACACCATATGAGATGGTGAAAAATAAGAAGCCAAATTTGAAATATTTTCATATATTTGGATGCAAATGCTTTGTGTTGAAGACTCATCCTGAACAGTTGACAAAGTTCGAGTTAAAAGCTGATGAAGGAATCTTTGTTGGCTATCCATTGTCAACAAAAGCATTCAGAGTTTACAATCTAAGAACTAAGGTGATCATGGAATCCATACATGTGTCATTTGATGACAGGAAAATAATTGGACTTGAAGACAAGGATGGATATGATCAACTACGTTTTGAAAATGAAGATCTATTCTCTGATGATATAAACTCTGATGAAGCAGGTTTGACAAACTCTGACGAAGCATACTCTGAACCTCTACTGGTAAATACTGGAGAAACTGAAAATTCTCGAGTTGAACAAAATAGTGAACCAGTTGAGGGGGAGCGTGAAGAAGCTCAACAAGACACAGCAATTGAGTCAGTTGAGGAAACTGATTCAAACTCTGACAGTTCAAACTCTGAGCCATCCAATTCAGGGGGAGCCTCAGATGCTGCAGAAAGTCAACATATGAATCAGGAGAGCATGGATCAAGGGGGAGGATCCAATAATGATGCAAGAAACCACTTACCAACAGCAAGAAAGTGGACACAGGCACACACACCTGATCTCATAATTGGAGATCCTGATGCTAGTGTGAGAACTAGAAGTGCAACAAATAATGAGTGTCTGTATCATGCTTTCTTGTCTCAAACAGAACCAAAGAAAGTGGAGGAAGCTCTTCAAGATGCTAATTGGATTACAGCAATGCAAGAAGAGTTAAATGAATTTGAAAGAAATGAAGTCTGGACACTTGTACCTAGACCAAAGAATAGATCAATAGTAGGTACAAAGTGGGTTTTCAGAAACAAGACTGACAGTGAAGGTGTGATTACAAGAAACAAGGCTAGACTTGTGGCTAAAGGATATTCACAACAGGAAGGAATTGACTATGATGAAACCTTTGCTCCAGTTGCAAGATTGGAGGCCATAAGAATTTTTCTGGCCTATGCTGCACACAAGAAGTTTAAAGTCTTTCAGATGGATGTAAAGAGTGCTTTTCTCAATGGGAAGCTTGAAGAAGAAGTATTTGTTGAACAACCACCAGGATTTGTAGATCCCAAGTATCCAGATCATGTCTACAGGCTTGACAAGGCATTATATGGACTAAAGCAAGCACCAAGAGCATGGTATGAAACTCTTGCTCAATTTCTTTTAGAAAGTGGGTTCACAAGAGGTACAATTGATAAAACCTTGTTTTATTTCAATTCTGGTGATGATTTGCTTTTAGTTCAAATTTATGTAGATGATATTATTTTTGGATCTACTAATGACAAACTCTGTAAAAAGTTTGCAAAGCTTATGCAATCCAGGTACCAAATGAGCATGATGGGAGAGCTTAGTTATTTTCTAGGCTTACAGGTCAAGCAAACAGATGATGGGATTTTTATCAATCAAGCAAAGTATACCAGAAATCTTCTAAAGAAATTTGGTATGCTTGATAGTTCATCTGCTACAACTCCCATGGCTACAGCAACGAAGCTAGACAAAGACACAGGAGCCTCAGTAGATATGACAAATTATAGAGGCATGATAGGGTCTTTACTGTATCTTACTACAAGTAGACCTGATATCATGTATGCAACATGTCTTTGTGCAAGATTTCAAGCAGATCCAAGAGAGCCTCATCTAACAGCTGTAAAAAGGATTTTCAAATATCTCAAAGGAACCATAACCTTGGGTTTGTGGTATCCTAGAGAATCAGAGTTTAAGCTAATTGGTTACTCTGATGCAGATTTTGCAGGCTGTAAGATAGACAGAAAAAGTACAAGTGGAAGCTGTCAATTTTTAGGTGACAGATTGGTTTCTTGGTACAGTAAGAAACAGAAATCAATTTCTACATCCACAGCAGAAGCAGAGTATATAGCAGCTGGTAGCTGTTGTGCACAGATTTTATGGATGAAGAATCAATTGCTGGATTATGGGTTAAGGTACTCTAGAATACCTATTTTCTGTGATAACCAAAGTGCTATTGCTATGACAGGTAATCCAGTACAGCACTCCATGACCAAGCACATCAGCATAAGGTATCATTTTATCAGAGAACATGTGGAAGAAGGGAACATTGAGCTTCATTTTGTGTCTACAGACCAACAACTTGCAGATATCTTCACCAAACCTTTGAGTGAAGCTACTTTTACAAGATTGGTAAATGAACTTGGAATGATCTCTGGCTTTGACTAGAGATACGGGTTAGACTCAAAAACTATACATGTTTGCTTTTTATGGTCATGATTTCTTACATGTGTTAACTGTTATGTGCACCAGCATGTTAAACTCTGATGGTAAACTCTGACAGTTAAATTCTGTCAGTAAACTCTGTGAAGTGTCAGTCATACTCTGAAAGTAAACTCTGATGCTAAACTCTGTTGGTCATACTCTGATAGTTACAGTCTAATGCTATACTCTGATTGTAATTTTGTCTGAAACATATGGACCAATGAAGAAATTTGTATGAAGCATAATTCTCAGTAAGTAATTATGAATCCTTAAGAGTTGTATAAATTCTGATCTCAAATATGTGCAGTAAGTTAACACAGCATGATACTGTCTCTATATTTATAGCATCTCTTAGTTTATTGATCCTATACACTGAGACTGTATTAGCTGTTTGCATTTTCTCTCATAAGTTAATTATATTTACTGATGAAAAGTCTAAACTCTGATTCTTAATTGACAATAATTCACCCTCAAATCAAAAGATGCCAAACAGAGCACAAATTCCTTTGAGATCATGTTGTGCCTAGGAAGATCCAGGAACTTATTGTATGAAATAAGGGCTAAAATCGTTGATTTTTGGTGACTAGTGCCAACCACTGATTACTGGAAAAATAAAAAAAATAAAACAAAAATAAACATAAAGAAAGGGGGTGAAAAACAAAAGATATATCCAAATGAAAGGATATCAGAAAACAGAGTTTAGATATAAAATCAGATTTGATGTTATACTTGAGAGTTTAGGCAACCAGTTTTTACTACTTTAGTTTGTGGATTTTATGCACTTTGAGATGATCTAAATATTGATTTCGGTAAACTCTGCTATTACACACACATATTTTCACACCTGTACAGATTGAGAAAAGAGTTTATTGTCAAAGAAGGATAAATGGTAAACACTGATGTTTTGTGTGACATATGCCGAGGTAACTTTGTTTTAATCTCTGATGGTTAAAATAATTTCTTTGTTTCAGACATTTTATAATTTTGAGATTAGACATTTGTTTTGAAAATTTAAAAAGAGTATGATTGGAAAGTTGTTCAAGAATGTTTTAAACAGAGGAGAGAGGTTAATTGCATAGAAAAGTGTAACAGGCGGTAATTATTGCTGTTTTTACTGCGCATGCGTATTGGAAACTGCCAATTATTTGCTGTCAGTAACTGCATGTGTGACATGTGTCCCACTCACATGATTATAGGAGTAAGACAGTTGTGTATTAATGATTAAAAACTCTTCAGTTTTTAATCTTTAATTTTCTTTTAAATACAATACACACATCTTCAGTTAAACTTTTCACATCTTACTCATACACATCTATTATCACACACACATAGTCACAAACACCTTTCTACACATAAACTCTGTTAAGCTTTCGCATCAATTACTTGTTCTTTCTTCAAAATCTTCTAATGGCAACCACAGCTTTCGTTTCGTCTGGGTTAGAGTTCGTTCCAAACAACTATACCGCACCACTAAACACTGCAAACGCACCAGAAGCATTTCATATGATTCAGAAGTTTCTTGCTCAGTCAGCGATTGGGCGTGCTTTAGTTGAACCAGCCAAACTTTCTGGTTTACAAATCAAGGCGTTCTGGGAGACAGGGGTTTATGATGATGGTGGTGAAACTGGGAACCCATCCATAATCTTTGAGTTTGAAGAAACAGAGTATGTTATTACTGCTGGTACTATTCGAGATGCAATGGGGTTTCCTGAATATCCTTCCTACACTGTTGGAATGGGTTATGAGGATTTAATACGAATGATGCGAGAGATTGGTTACTCTGGGCCATTGACAAAGATTGGGCAACTCAAAAGGCCGTTTCTGCGCAAGGAATGGAGTTTCTTCTTCGACTGCATCACGAGAACATTTGGAAAGAAATGCACAAATTGGGATGCTATTCCCACAAACAGTCTGCAAATCGGGTATTCTTTATTATATGATAATCATTTTGATTTTGCACGACTTGTTTTGACTAACTTAGGGGAGAAGATGACAGAGAATAGAGGAGTTGTTTATTTTTCTAGATTCTGTCAGCTTTTGGTTTCTTACTGTGTTGAAGGGGTAGATGTTGTTAATGAAGATGTTTCTTGTTTTAAATTACACAAGAGAGTATTTTCTGATCTCATTAACAAAGATGTTAAGAAAGGAATTGTTGGAGACCTTTTGCTACCTGCTTCTGTGCAACAGTTTGTGGATGCTCAAGTAAATCCACAAACACAAGCTGAATCTCAACCAGAACCTTTAAACACAGAGTTACCTCCATCAACTTCTGTTAAACCTGCAAGGGGAGGTAGGACAAAACATATTGGTACTAAACCTGCGAGGAGACCATCTGCTGAAGCTGGGGTATCAAGACCTGAAGAGATACCTGAGAAGACAAGGCTAAAGAAAAGAAGAGCAAATAGGGCAAAGTCTGTTGTTGAAGCCTCAGAGACTGAAACTGATGAAGAAACTCTTCATCAGAGAAAAAGAAGACTAGTGGCTGCACATCTTTTTGGTGCTATAAATGTCAATATGGACAGAGTTTCTGAGGAAACTGAAGCTCCTGCATCAGAGAATGAGGAGATTGTAACTGAAGCTGTTCCTCAAGATACTCCTGTAATGGTTGTTGAGGAGAATATTCTAAATGCTAATGAGGACAGAGTGTTTGTAGAAACTGAAGCTCCTGAAGTGTTTGTTCAGGAGGATGCTGCAAATGCTGAAGCTGTCAATCTAGACAGGATCAATACTGATGCTACTATGATGGATTTGGATTTAGTAACTCCTACATCAAAGGCTAGTGATGTAGTTGAGGAAGCTGCTACTCATTCTGATAGCAGAGTTTTTGATTTTGAAGCACACACCTCTATACATTCTGATCATTATACAGAGGGTGTGGAAGCTGATCAAGTAACTGATCAGGTAGAAGAATCTCTGGCCACTCACACTGAAATTATTTCTTGTGATCTTGACAAAGGTGAGGAGGTTAATCAGATGATCAAAGTCACAGAGAAAATTGTTGAAGCTGTGATGGAAAAGGAACAAGAGGTTGCTGATGAGCTAAACTCTGAGAATATTATTCTTGAAGCTTTGCAACAATCTGTTGTTGAGATTGTTCAAAGAGAAGCAGAGGTTTTTGCTCAGGTTAACTCTGATATTCCTGAAGCTGTAGAAGAGAAGAAAATTGATGAAGCTGCACAGTTTACTGCTGAAAATATTATTACTGAAAATGAAGCAGATAATAATGAAGAAGCTGGAAATGATGCTGAGGGTTCTTATTCACACCCTAGTATTCAAGTTTCATTGGCTGATGATGTCAATAGTGATGAAGCAAGGGAAGTCAATAGACAGACAAATGAGCATTTCCAGAATATGTACTACAACAAATGGACTGATGCAGATTGTGTCTTCTCAGCACAAAGGGCTGCAGATTTACTATCTGATTCTGTCAAGAAGATCTCAAATACTGATGTACTTACAAGCTTACAGGCAACTGTTGTTCAAGTCAAATCTCTTAACAATAGATTTGATGAGAATCAACAAATGCTTACAAATCTAAGGAATGAAGCCAGTATGAAGGATCTTACTTTCAAGTCTGACAGAACTTTTTATTATTCTATGCTCAAGCAGCAAGCCAAGGATTCTGAGGAAATCAAGAAGAGGCTTGGGAAAGTTGAGGAAAATCAGAATGCAATGTCTACTCAACTGGATTCCATTTCTACTGCCATTGAATTGCTGACATCAGTACTTCTTTCTGATGATGTCAAAAAGGGGGAGAATGTACCTAAAGACAAATGCAAAGACATTCAAGCTCTGAGACGGAGGGATGATTCTACTGATGGGGGAAACAAAGAAAATAAAAGAAAGGTTATTGTTCAAAGGCAAAGCAGGACAAGAGTAAACTCTGATAGAGAAACAAACTCTGACAAGATAAACTCTGGTGGCCAATCTTCTTCAAAACTCAAGAGTTTAGTTGTTTCAACTAATCCATCTACTGATGAAGAGATTGCTGCTAAAATATTCATGAAAGAGCATGGAAAGAATGTTACTATTGAAGATATCCAGGCTGAAGAGCAAATGCTTGCTGAGGAACACAAGAAAAATCTTGAAGCTGGAATCTACAAGAAAAAGGAAATCAAGGCTCCTAGAAGGAAAGAAGTTGGTATTTCTATCAAAGAGAATATACAACAGAGTATACAATATACAAGGAGACCTGTGATTAGAAACTCTGATAAGGGTAAAGGCATAATGATTGAAGAGCCTAACCTAAAGAAGAAAGATAATTCAACCTCTGACATTGCTCAAGTTGAAACAAGATTAGCTAAATCAACCTCTGACGCTGCTCAAGTGGATGTTTCTATTGAAGATATGACAACCTCTGACGTTGCTCAAGTTGTACAGAAATCTACACTACTTCCAGGATTCAGCAAACCAACAATTCTTGAAGATTTAAAGCTTGAAGCTGTAAATTTCTCAAAAACCAGAACAGTATTGGGAAAAGAAGCCTATGATAAATCTGGACTGGGTTCACACAGAGAGAGAAGAACAAATAACATATCTCAAGACAACATTTCACTGGCAGATTCTGGTATTATTACTCAAGAAAATCTTGATATGCTAGACTCTGTTCAAATGATCTTTCATAAGGTGTTGAAGAAGGAATTTTTGTTGTACTTTATGAATGATGGAAGAGTTTATAAGGTTGCAGAGTCTGATATAAATCTTAAATCTTATCAAGAATTGGAGTATGTTCTGTACTTGTTAAAAGTCAAAAACAGAAATACTCACAATGCTGCTTCAGTTATCAAAGAAAAGATGCTAAGATCGAAGATGATGCTTGGAGGAGGAGTATCAAGTGCATATATTCCCAAATACAGAAATGCACATGGGAAGATTGTTGAGATGAAAAGAAACAGTGCTAAGTTCAGAACAACACTGGGTACAAAAGTTCTTGAATTTAATTTAGAATCTGATAAAGCTTATTATATTAAGCTAGGGAATGAGATGAGGAAGAATTCCATCTATTCTCTGAGAGCTGCAATTTATCAGACTGGAGAATCTGATCCAGAGTTGAAAGAAGTGAAGAAGATCATGGTGGAAGAGCTAGAAAGAGCTGAAAAGAAACTACTATCAGACTATATCAGGACAGTGCCTGATTTTCAAGAAATCAAGTAAAGTCTGACTGTAAGTTTTTAATATATTTTCTATTCTAAGTCAAATTTAAACTCTGTTTTAAATTAAACTCTGTTATATGTTAAACACTGCATTTGTTAAATGTTTTTGACATCATCAATTATATGTTTAACTTGTACATTTTATTATGAACAAGTTGGGGGAGATTGTTAGATATAATTGCTGACGTTTGTTTATCAGTGTTTAAGCAACAGGTACTGACCAGAGTTTATCAGAAGCCGGTCAGAGTTTATCTAAAGTCTGACAGGGTGAAGAGTTTAAAGGAAGCCGGTCAGAGTTTATTTAAAGTCTGACAGGGTGTTAGTTGAATTAGCTGTCGGTGCTGAATTGAAGATTCTAGAAGCAATATATTCTGAAGATGGAAAGAAGCAGAATATATTGATACAGCTAAGGAAACAGAATAGAAGATAAGAAGCAATCCTTAATTGATATAACTTGTATAGCTAATTTGTAGGAATATCAATTAGATAAGGATTGTGTAACTGTGTACTATATAAACACAGATAGGTTATCCCTAGAAGGGATGTGATCATTGAATATATTATTCTTGTAACCTAGAAGCTCTTTGTGATTTGTTAACATCATAAAGAGAGAAGCTGTTAATATAAATACAGTTTGTTGATTTACAAACTTGTGTTCTTGATTGTTATTCTCATACATACTTGATTATATATTGTGTATTCGGCCTAACAAAGGGTATAAACACTTGCCTCTGGTCCTTAGCTATTTCGTAACGCTGAAACAATACGATTCCCTCCTTATTCTGTCTTATCGCACGATTCTCTACTTCCGTCCCTCTTTGCTTTAACGCTCTTGCGAATACCACTAGTCTGCTTCTACCATTTCGAATCCACGTGCCAGCCTCGATAGTCAAACATGAGACGGTACTTAGTCGTCAACGTATGATTTCACATTCCATAAACGATTGTAACGTAACTTCGTCGTACTTACCAATCTTACCGATATCTCTGTTGGAAGAAAATACTTGCAAATGTCCTCTACGAGTGTTGACATTCCCTTGGTGCTACGTCACCTCACAGATAACCCAATCCGTCGCAAACAATATCTCATCCTTCTCCGACGTCCTTCGTTTAACATACTTCGATAATCTGACTCGTCTCGTCCGATAGCCTCTGTTGCATAGACAACCACATTTCAATTGATAGAATGATCACAACTAACTATACAAGTAATCCTCATAACTCGCTTGACACAATCTCCATATATAAGGTCAACATCTAGGTCAACAGTCTCACAATTCTCATTTTCTAACATTACTGACGAATTTCTATCCCAACTACCCTTCGTGATAATATTAGACATGACCAAAGTATTTAAACAAGTCTCAAAACAGTTACTCGTATTTATAACTCACCAACCAGATAATTCACATAATCTGCATCATTCACATAGCACATTTAAACAAGTAACCGGTTACGTATCGGGCGTCCGGTATAATTTATGAGATTAAAAACTCAGACACTAGCCCTAGTACGGACATATACTAACTATAAAACACATTACACAACTCATACGAACCACATAGCACTTATAAATATTTTTAAAACATCACACGAAGCTTATTTGAATTTAAATAAGCCACAAACAAATTTTAAATCAAAAATCGGATTTTTAAATCCAATATAAGTATTTTAAATGCAATTAAATGAATTAATAAAATTAATTGACACTCTTTAAATGCTCAAACTATTTTTAAATAATAAATCAGGTTTGAAAATAATTAAACTGAATTTTAAATTAATTAAATCTAATTAATAATCAATTTTTAAGAATTAACTGATTAAAAGAATTAATCAATTAATTAAATAAATTAATTATTAATTTAAAATAATTAAAATAATTAAGTTTAATAAATTTTCGAATTTAAATAAATATTTAGGAATTTAAAAAATTTTCTGAATAATAAAATGTATTTTTAAATCAAAGATATGATTTTTAGAATTTTTAAAACAATTTTTGAATTATTTTAAAATAAATAATTCCAGAAACAGTTTTCTAAAATGAAATTAGGGTTTTCAGAAATCAAAACCGGGTCGGGAAAATTGGGTAAACGGGTCACGAAGAATGTTTCCGGGTTGGCGAAGAACACCGCCGGAAAACTGGGTTTCCCAGTTTCCGGCCGGCGTCCGGCCACTGGAAACTTCTCCGGCCATGCCCGAACTCAACCCAAACGCACAGATTTGTTCAGGAAAGCAGTAGCAACATCACAACTTCATTTAACCCAATAAAACACATGCAAAAACAGTACATAATCTCCAGAAACGAAGGTCACCAGCGGTGGCGGCAATTTTCCGGCAAGGTCAACCCGACATTCAAACTCACAATCCTTTACATGGTTAGACTCATATCTTTACGATCTATTTAACCGCTAGAACGCAATCGAGAACCAATCAATGAATCAGAAGTCCGGCCAAAGGCTCAAGAACTCCGGCGAGCTTCTAAAATTCGATTTGCTCGATTTACAACACCAACACCCAAAATTTTAGTATCAAAACATTCCCTGAATCATGTACAATCTATTCATGTAATCAATTAGCAAGAACAACTACGAACAAAGATTCCCCCAAATTAAACCCTAAAATTCAAAATAATAAAAATAATTAAAATCGGAAAAATTTAAGGATCATACCCACACAGATGATGATGATGGATTCGGATAGAAGATGATGAGAGATTCATTTTGGTTACAAGAACATTGAAATCGGATTCCGATAACGCCTCCAAAAGTTGGTTTGATTCTCAAGAACACGAAGAACACGTTCTAGGGTTTTTCGGATTTTTAACTGTAATTAAGCTTGATTATACGAAAAACAAAGTACGATTTGCCTTTTTATAATAAACGGAAAATAATACCCCAAACGACATTTTTGGATCGATATTGATCCGTTGGATCGCTTTAAATACAATTTAACAGAATAAACGCTTTAAACCTTTAATAAAGCAGAATGCACGTTTTTCGAGACGATAATCATCCATAAAGTACGGGTAACTACAAGTATCGTTTAATAATCGATATACGAACCAAAATACTTCCATTAAGAATATTTTCGAATACTTTCCACTTTAACGAATGAAATATTGGTACGAACAATATACCAATTTCCCGAATAATTTGGGAACGATCCAAATTTTCTTTTTGATAATTAAAATAGAATAAAATAGTATGACACCCTTTTCAAAATAGTTTCTAATTCCCCACACATTTCACATAGCACCACAATATCACATATTTAATTATTTAACGAAAAACTTAGCACGTTTAAACAGATAAATCATTTAATAACTCTTAATATGAAATTAAAATCTTATTTCACATCACATATTAACACATAATTTTCCCGGATCTTACATTTATCCTCATCTTTGTCATCCTTATGATTTTTCTTTGTCTTGAGTGAATCAGGAACCCTTCCATGTATCAAAAATGATTGTAGAATTTGAATCATCTCTATTTCTTCAGCAGTCCTTTGTCCTTTCTTGGCTCTTAGCATTTGAAGCACACTGTTGATTTTATCTTTGTTCTTCATGTTCAACTGAGCAGGGATGACTAGTTGATCAATTGTGTTTGCCCTGGTGAGTCCTTGAAAGATGATAGTTCTTGGATTTGTGATGACTTCAGGCAATCTTGAGTATTGGTCCTTCTTCAAGTCTTCATACAGAGTCCTATTGTTCTCATCAGTCTTCTCTATTAATTCCATTATGGTGTCTAATTCAGTAAACCTCAGCTTATCTAAAGTATCAAAGGACAGATGCCAAAGTTCATTTTCCTTAGATACCATAACAATTTCTCTTAGATAAGCTTCCTTGATTCTCCTGACTACCACAGTGAGATACTTGATATTTTCTTTAATCATTGCCCTGTAGGTCTTGGTACCACCTTGAACACTGATAGAAATGGCTTTCAGAAACTCTAGAAAGGCCTCATCATGATAGATGTATGAATTGGCAACTTCCTGTAGCTTGGCCTCAGTGATAAAGTTGGCTTTGATTGGTTTAGAACTAGAAGTTGTTGTAGGAGCTGAAATATCCTTTGGCATTGTTGATGGATAGATAGTGGAAGTGACTGTGCTCCTTTGGCCTTGTGCATTGATGACATCCACAGAGGGAAGAGTGATTAGCTTTAAGGTTTCTTCAGAAACTTTGCCCTTAAGCTTTTGTTGCTTGGCAGATACTCCCCCTCTGTTGTCCACAGAAACCCCCTTTCCTTTTCCCTTCTCCCCCTTAGGATTGGAATCAGACACAGTGTCTTGAGCTTCCCCAGGAATAGGCAGGTTCATGCTTCTCATCATGGATGTCATCATTTGTTGTTGGACCAGTAGAATATTTGAAGTTGAGTTGCTTTGAGCATCCATCTTGGCATTAAGTTGGTCCAATGATTGAGAGAGTCCTTTGTTTTCAGCTTTCAGATCAGCTACCTCCCTTTCCAAGCTTTCCACCTTGGAGAAAAGTTGTTGAGATTTGAAGGAATTAAGGGATTGGTCCTTGATCTTGGAGAAGTCATACTTTGAAATGTCAGATATGGGAACTTCATCTACAAGCTTGTTCCCATACTGATTCTTCCACAGAACAGTCAGCAGTGAGTTGGCATTGATGTTGGCTTGCACCTGGTTATCTAGCTTTGAAGAAAGCTTCTTCATGTTATCTGAAACCAAGGCTAGGGTACAATCCATGATGGAGACATTTTTAGCTGTTTTCTGAAACTCCTTTAGGATGCCATCTACCTTGGGAAAATCAGAGAGATAGGAGTTTTTGAGTTGTGTCAAGGATCTTTCTGTTTCCTCCTTGATGGTGTAAATCTCTGAGTGAAGACCATTCCCAAGATAATGCAGAGCCTTCAGCTGATTCTTGTAAATTTCATTCATGGCTTCATAGACTTCAGTAGGAGCAAGATGTTTGGCATTGGACCCCAAGGATGTGAGGTACTCTTCCCTGAGAAAGGCTAGAGCATCCTTGAGCTTCACAGATCTTTTACCATCCAACCAGGCATCAACATTACCATCCTGTTGGGCTTCATCCACTATCTTCTCCTATTGAGCTTCAACATCCTCCTTGTGACACAGAAGAATGGCTTCATAGTCTGAATTGGGAAGGTTGGCTGTGAGGAGATATTGAGCTATCTTTGAGATCTCATCAACCTGTGCCACATGAAGATTTTGTAATTCTTCTTCCGTCAATTGTGGTGGCACAGATGATGATCCTGAAGCCCTGTCATGTTGCACAGGTTTCAGCCATTCTGAGATTGTGGCCTGAGCCAAGTTAGAGCTGGTGCTAGGCACCTCAAGTGGGGTAGATGTGTGAGTTTCCTCCAGTCTTGGAATGACTGTGGAGTCTGATGTTGTCTCCATTGAAATGGGGTGAGTAACAACATCATCTCCATGTGCCTGTGAAGGCAGGTCCATGTCCATAAGGAATGGAGAGTTTGGCATAGAGTCTCCAGTGAGAACTGGTGAATCCTCTATGTTGGTGTTGCTGTCATTAGGATATGCCCCAGCATGCATTCCCTGACCAACTAGATGTGGTTCCTGGGTGGTGAGCACAGTGTCATGCACCATGTCACTTGAAGTTGGCTCAATCACAGATTTGGATTGTGATTGATCAAGTGCAGAAATGTCATGAGGATGACTATTTTGTTGAGAAGAAATATTTGATGTAGATTCTGGAAGAGAAGTGTGGTGTAGATTAGAGTTTGGCAACTCCCCCTGAAAAATAGGAGGAGTTTCAAGTGTGATGTGCTCTCCACTCTGTGTATCATTACCCTTATTACCACTGGGGTCAAGAGTGAGGTCTTGACCCTGTGCAGACTCTGTAACAATTGTAGTGGGGAGACTACTCTTTTCAATATCAATGCCCTATTGAGAGGACATTGATAGTAATAGGTGTACCCCTTTTTGCACATCTAAATCCTATTGGGAGGATTCAGTGGTGGCTATAGTTTTGGGTTTCTTCTTTTGTCTAGTGAGCTGTGACTCAGGTTCCTCACTTCCTAAATCTACAGTTTCATTTACTACAGCAAGGGTTCTCTTCTTTGTCTTCTTTTTAGTGACACCAATCTTTTGAGAGACTGGTGCACTTGGCTCCCTAATTTCTACAGTTGTGTTTGCAGTAGGGTTACTGGATGGGATATGAAGGCTAGGGTTAGACTGTGTAGCTCCTTCAGTCTCAGCCTCCCCTGTCCAGGAAAGTGCATGGTATATTGGCTTATCAAGTTGATATGATTCAAATGTGTCCTGCATATGCTGGGTCACATTTAGCCTCACATCAACATGATTCCTTGTGTCCAATGTCCCAAATAGAATTTTGGACATGGACTTGGAATAAGCCATTTTATTTTGATCCATACCCTCTAGTTCATGTATATTAGCATCAAGATAACTTAAAATACACTGAAGGAAACGAGGATAAAAGATTTCATTACCTCTACCACGAAATGTCCTACCTAGCCTCTGAGTCAATTCCTTGAGAATTATGGCTCCCACATTGATCTCCTGGTTGTTGGCCAGGGAGTAGGCTAGCTTCACAGCAATGTGACTGATATGGTCCCATCATGTCTTCCTGCATAGAAACACCTTCTGGAGTGCGTCAAACAGAAATGACCACTCCCTCCTCACATACTTCTTGGTTAGATTTCCAGTATCTATCTCATCAGCATACAGAATGAAGGTCATGAAGTCCACAATTTGATCATCAGTGGCTTCATGGTCATGACCCTCCACCTTGAACCCCAAAGCTTCATTGATTTCCTTTTCCACAAACTGGAAGTGTTTGCCTCCAATTGAACAATTTACCTCCTGAAATGAGGTTCCATCCTCCCTAGCCATTGTTGATACCAACGCTGTTTTCCAGAATCCTTCCAAAACATCGACATACAAGGTGGGGTTCAGGGTTAGGGCTTGGCGTAGGTAGGAAGTGTTCAAGAACCGTACAAAACACTTGTACCTTGGGTTAGCCTTAGCCTCAGAAGGAATGGTGAGAAGATTTGTTTCTTTGGGAATGGTTAAAGGGTTTGAAGTGGAAGCTGTTTGAGATTTGGGTGCCATTTGAAATTGATATTGAGGAGGAGAGAAAAGAGTTTAGGTTTTAGAGATTGAGAGCAATAGACAGAGTGAAAAGTTGTGAACGGTCAACAAAAAGTATTTATATGATAGGGACACTGCGATATGGAGTTATGAATATGTATAGTCTATTTGTATGTCGCGAAGTCAAAAATAGCTTGTACCGCAAAGTCTTGCAAAGTATATCGCATAGTCTCAAAATGAACTATGTCGCAAAGTCTTAGAGATCAAAAGATTGGGAGGACTTTGCGATATAGTATAAATACCCTGTCTACAACTCTCATTTTGGAATATCAAGCATTTTGTCAGATTTAAATCAAGAATTGAGATAAAATTAATTTAAATCAAAACTCTGTCAAATATAGAGACTTGTCGATATGGTTATTCTAAGTCGCGAAGTCTAAAATGAACTATGTCGCAAACTCATAAAATGAACCATATCGCGAAGTCTCACAGTTTCAACAGTTTGCGATATAAGTCTGTTTTATTTGAGCTAAGTCGTGAACTCTCAAGATCACCTATGTAGAGATGTCTTAAAAATTCATAACTTCTTGGAAAAGTATGATTTGAAAAATATGCAGTAAAATACTGAAATATTTATAAATCATATCTCAGCTAATTTTCACTCCAAATGAATAGAGCATCCAAATACAGTGAAAATTTACTGCTACACAGTTAACTAGCATACTTACTTGGAACAACTAAATGAAGGATTAAGCATTCCAATCTCACTCACAAGTATGTTGAAGACAACTTCATTTAGAGGTTTGGTAAATATGTCAGCTAATTGTTTTTCAGTTGGAACATAAGAGACTTCTATGGTACCATTTGCAGCATGTTCCCTAATGAAATGGTACCTGATCTCAATGTGCTTTGTAGTAGAATGATTAACAGGATTGGCAACTATGGATATTGCACTAGTATTGTCACACATTAGGGGTATGTGTTCCAACACCAATCCATAATCCATAAGTTGATTTCTAATCCAAAGCAATTGAGCACAGCAACTTCCAGCAGCAATATATTCAGCCTCAGCTGTAGATGTTGCAGTGGATTGTTCTTTCTTACTGAACCAGTACACTAACCTTTGACCTAAGAATTGGCAGCTTCCTGAGGTACTTTTCCTGTCAATTCTGCATCCAGCATAATCTGAGTCTGTGTAGCCAACCAGGTTGAACCCAGTGTCCTTTGGATACCATAGCCCAAGATTAGGAGTCCCTTTCAGATACCTGAAGATTCTTTTGATAGCCATCATGTGGGATTCCTTTGGATCAGATTGAAACCTTGCACATAGGCATGTGGTAAACATGATATCAGGCCTGCTAGCTGTGAGATAAAGTAATGATCCAATCATGCCTCTGTAAACTTTGATGTCAACTCTCTTGCCTTTCTTGTCTTCATCAAGCTTGACAGCAGTGGACATGGGAGTTTTTGCAGAGGATGAGTCTTCCAAACCATATTTCTTTAAAAGATCCTTGACATACTTGGATTGGTTTATGAAGATACCATCCTCTCTTTGATGTACTTGCAGACCTAAGAAGTAGGTTAACTCTTCCATCATACTCATCTCATATTTACTTTGCATCAACTTAGAGAACCTTTCACAGAGTTTTTCATTTGAAGAGCCAAAGATGATATCATCCACATAGATTTGTACTAGAATGATATCATTTCCATGCTTCTTGAAGAATAGAGTTTTATCAATTGTACCCCTGGTAAATTGATGTTCAAGAAGAAATTGAGATAGGGTCTCAACCAAGCTCTAGGTGCTTGCTTGAGTCGATAGAGTGCTTTGAGCAATCTATATACAAAGTCTGGGAAATCTTCATTCTCAAAACCAGGAGGTTGGGATACATAGACTTCTTCAGCTACATCACCATTTAGGAAGGCACTTTTCACATCCATTTGATACACCTTGAAATCTGAGTGTGCTGCAAAGGCCAAGAAAATCCTTATGGCCTCCAGTCTAGCTACAGGTGCAAATGTCTCATCATAGTCAATGCCTTCTTGCTGACTGTATCCTTTGGCAACCAACCTTGCTTTGTTTCTTACCACCACACCTTCCTCATCCATCTTGTTCCTGAATACCCATTTGGTGTCAATAACATTCTTTCCTTCAGGAGGTGGTACTAATTCCCAAACTTTGTTTTTCTCAAATTGATTTAACTCTTCTTGCATGGCAACAATCCAGTCAGAATTCTTCAAAGCTTCTTCAATTACTTTAGGTTCCTCTTGTGACAGAAAGCAGCTATACAGACATGTATTCATTGTTGCCCTTCTTGTTCTAACTCCCTCACCAGGATCTCCAATGATTTGTTCCCTAGTGTGGGCTCTGTCCCATTTCCTTGTGTGACCCTTCTCATTCCCTTGACTTGTTCCAGGATCATTTTGATTGTCAGTTGTATTCTCTTCTTCTCCCCCTGTGTTTGTGAACCCTTGCACAGGTGTTTGAAGAATATCATCAACTTCAAGAATTTCATTTTCTGGAACAGGTTGAGCAGGTGGTTCATCCTCACTTTCAGAATCCTCAAGATATCCTCGATTTTCAAATCTTAAAGGCACACTGTCTTGATCACTTGTTTTAAGTCCAGGAGTTTTCTTGTCATCAAAGGTAACATCCATGCTTTCCATAACTTTGTGTTGCTCAGGTACAAATACTCTGTATGTTGTCCTTTCCAGAGAGTATCCAATGAAAATACCTTCAAATGCTTTAGCATCAAATTTTCCAACATGCTCAGAGGTATCTTTCATCACAAAACACTTGCTTCCAAACACATGAAGATGCTTGAAGGATGCTCTTTTGCCAGTCATTGATGAATAAGGAGTTTTTCCAGACTTCTTATTGATCAATGTTCTATTTTGCACATAGCATGCTGTGTTGACAGCATCAGCCCAAAAGCTAGTAGGTAGCTTTGCATCCAATAGCATTGTCCTTGCAGCTTCAATGAGAGTTCTATTCTTTCTCTCAACTACTCCATTTTGTTGAGGTGTTCTAGGAGCTGAAAATTGTTGAGAAATTCCTTTATCTTTGCAAAACTCATACAGTGTAGAATTTCTGAACTCAGTCCCATTATCACTTTTCAAAGCAACTACAGAGGAACCAGTGCTTTGTGCTTCTCTAACAACTCTCTTAATATGTTCTATAATAACCTGAGGTGCTTCATCCTTGGAGAACAGGAATTCCACCCAAGTGTATCTTGAATAATCATCCACCATCACTAGAGCATATTTCTTCTTAGAAAGAGACATTACATTCACAGGGCCAAATAGATCCATGTGAATTAGCTGCAGAGGCTTTGAGTTTGTATTGAGCAACTTGTTCTTGTGACTTGATCTTTTAATTTTTCCTTTCTGACAGGCTTCACATGCTCCATCTTGCACAAACTCCAAAGCAGGCATATCTCTGATGAGTTCTCTCTTTGTCAGAGAGTTCATTGCCTGAACATTCAAGTGAGACAGTTTCTTGTGCCATAGCCAGAATTCTTCATTTGTGGCCTTAGTGTAGAAACAACAAATTTCTCCCTTGTCTGCAGCCTTGAGATTAGCTACAAACAAGCTTCCTTTCTTCACACCAGTTAGAACAACTTCACCACTTCCTCTTTTTGAGATTAGACAATGATCTTCATCAAATTCCACTTTGAAACCCCTATTGGTGAATTGTCCAATACTCAAGAGGTTATGCTTCAGTCCTTCAACAAATGCTACATCTTCAATAATGACATTACCAGATTTTACACTGCCATATCCCATTGTATAACCAATGTTGTCATTTCCAAAGGTTACTGATGGGCCAGCTTTCTCCTCAAATTGTGATAGCAGTGCTATATCACCAGTCATGTGACATGAGCATCCACTGTCCAAGATCCATATGACTCTTTTATTCCTGTTGCCCTGCATTCACAAAGTGACTAAGTTGTTTTTGGTACCCACACATGTGAGGGTCCAGTTGATTTAGAAGCATTGTTGAAATTCATCATTCTGTTGTAACTAGCATTATTCACAGTAGGAGACTTCACTTTGCATGGGGTTTTAGAGTTGACACTCATAGGCTCACATGTAGTGTTCATCTCTGTCCTGTGAGTGTGCATTTGTGTGTGTGATTCACATGAGTGTGCAGAGTCAAGTTTGTGTTTAAGAGATAAACACTTAGCAATCACAGTCACATAGCAGGTCATGCAATTAGAGTTACCACAGAAGGAGTCATGAATATTTAGCATGCCATCGGAATGATTACTTAGGGTATCAACCTCACTACTAGCAGGCTTATTACACTTATGAGTCAAGTGATTAACAGATAAGCATTTTTGACACTGTTTCCTAGGAGCATTTGGCAAATAAGCATAATTATTGACCTTGTTGACACCTACTTTACCATTTCTGTTTTGCTTCTTTTTCTTAACAGCTTCTTTCTTGATCTTAGGAACCTTGACAGGGTTGTTTTTGATTTTTTTCTGATCAACAGATTTGGGAGAAGAAGAAGTGTCCTTAGCAGCCTCATCTTCTTCAAGTAATTGTTGCTTAATGATCAACAATTCTTCATTAAACTCAAAAACACTCTTTTTGAAGATGGACTCCTCAACACCATACAGAATGGTTGGGACATCTTTGTTTACAAAGGGTTCTTTCCCTTTGCCCTTGGCCTTCTTCTTCTTTCCCTTATCCTTCTCATAATCAAAACCAATTCCAACCTTGCAGTCTTCAGTGTGATCCTTGTGATAGGTTTGAATAAGTTCAGAGGAGTTTCTAAAACTTCTTATTTTAAGTTCATTATCAGCAATCTGCTCTCTAAGAGCTGTCTCTATTTGTTCAGCACAAATCAATTTGTTCTTTAGATACTCAACTTCCTTCTTCAAACCATCAAGATTCACAGTAATCAACTCAAGTTCCACATTCTTTTCTGTAAGCTCGAGATTCTTAGCAGTTAGTCTATCAATTTCTTCATTAGCTACTAACATGCTAGTATGAATATTGAACATTTCAGTACTCATGTCTTCAACAGTTTTCTTATATTGAGAGGGAGTCATATCTAGAGAAGTAAGAATAGGTACCTGACTTGAAGAGTCACCATCCTCAGAGAGTGCCATCAAGGCAAAGTTTGAGTACTCTTGTTCTTCATCTTCATCAGAATCATCCCAGCACTTTCCCTCAGCAATAAAGGCTTTACCCTGTTGTTTCTTGAGTAGAGCTTCATACTTAGTTTCAAGATCCAAGTATGCTTTGTCCTTTTTGATCTGTTTGGGGTTCTTACACTCTGTTGCAAAGTGTCCAAGCTCATTGCAGTTATAGCACCTTATTTTGGACCTATCCACACTCCCAGATTTGTATCCTCCTTTAGTAGCACCAGCAATTCCCTTACCCTTGTTGACATTGGTTGAACCACTAGATCCATTAGCATTTCCATTGTTGAACTTAGACTTAAATGGTTGCTTTCTCTTGAACCTAATGTTAGGATATCTCCTAGCCATATAAGCAAAAGATTTGTTTTCCATCTTGTCTAGTTCATCAATGCTATAAAACTCATCCTCCTCAGGCAAATCATAAACAACCTGAGTTTCATCACCAGTGTCATCACTTTCCAGTTCCTCAATCTTGACTTGACTGACTTTTCACTACACCATATTTGACCTATTGTAACCCCAAACTAGGTTTGTGTTGCATAAAGTGTTGCTATAAACAAAAGACTTGCTAATCTATTGTAACATTTTTTAAAAACGTTATATAAAATTGAAAAGTGTTACAAGTGGAAGTATCATTTTGACAATTGCAATACTTTTGAAAAAGCGTTACAATACCTATTACGTTTTTAATCAAATTGACCAGAATTTAAAGGCGGGAATTTAAACCTTTGGCTGGGCGGGCACCAAAATATTTAGTACCAAAGCCCAAAAACACAATCCCTCATAAAATAAAATTTAATTACACAAAAACACAATCCCTCCCACGCCTCTCTCTCTCTCCCTCACCTATCTCCCTCACCGCGCCTCTCTCGCTTGTGATATCTCTCTCTCTCTATCGACCTCTGATCTCTCTCTCATCTCCCACACCTTTCTCAAATCCCTAAAACTGATTAGAGAACCAAAAACCCGAAAACTGATTGGAGCTTCAATTAGGGTAAAGATTCAATTAGAGCTTCAATTAGATGTAAGGTATCTATCTTTTTCATTTATATTGGATTATACATGTGTATATATACGTATGAATGTGAAAATCTTCGATTATTTATGTTCATGATTTTTTTATATGTGAAGTTTTTGTTTCTGGTATTAGTATTAAATTAGTAGAAATTTTGTGTTAATTAGGAAGATTTCTGTGTTTAATTTGGGAGAACTTTATATGTGGACTAGTTTTGATGTTCGCTATTTTGGAATTCATGCCTCCAGTGATCTGCTTATGAGGATGCAGGTAATTTATTGATAAACTTTGCTCTTTAATAGAGAATTTTTATAGATGGAATTTTTTTGTTCAAACGGACTCTATGAACAGGTTCAGACACAATCCTGCTGTGGAACTATATAGCAGGACTAGACATTGATTTCCCTTTTTTTTGCTAATTTATATTTTTTTTTGCTTCATCATAAAATAAGAACAGAGGGCATGACAGTAATCGTGGTCTGAAAGTTGAAGACATTGTGTCTTGTTGTATTTCCATTAACTAAACGTGGAGGTTGTTGTGCGTTCCAATGCCTTTTCAATGAAGATAGAAGTGAAAATGTTTGAAGTGATGTTTCAGATACCTAGGCAATTTCATCTGTTACGACTTATGACTAGTCCATCTATCTTTCGAGTTCCAACTAATAGACTTCTTGTTAGTTGTCACATTAGAGTAAAACCTAATAAATTTAGTGGAAACCGACTGTTCTTTGATAGCAGGCCCTATATTTGGCTACGACAGCAATATCTCTTATAATCAGTAAATTATACTCAGGATTGTTGCCAACCTGGGATGTTTCTTTGACACCTTTATTAGATGTTGTTTGAATGCGTATGACACTAAGAAATACATTAAGAAATACGTAAACTTAGAGTTCTAATAGTGCTAACTTGTAGTTAAGGCCAAGAGATTTAAATTGATGATGAAGATATTTGGACAGATTGTTATGTGTGGTTCTAGTGATGGTGATGCAATGATGAAGAGTTTGCTCAATCTATTTATATTGTACTTGGAAATTATTCAAGAAAGAAACAACACGATGAATCGTTTTCTGCTATATTAAACAACACGACATGGAATGCCAGTTCGTTGCTCATTATACAATCTCACTACATCCAGCTAATTTTACCTCCTGTTTTTTTATATACACACGTTCTAGATCTGGGGGCAACTTCTGAATATTTTTGGAGTTAGCTAAGTGTATCATAACAATGAGCCTTTTTGCGATTCAAAAAGACGGACATCCTTCACCATTTCAGTAACATGGATAGACAGGTAGCCAAGCTATGACAGTTGCATTTTAATCACATTTATAAATTCACGTAAAGCTTAGCTACCTAAAAGACTAAACCAAGAAAGAGCTAGTGTAGTTTGCTAGATTTAATCCACAAATTTGCTTCATTTTTAGTGCATGCATAATTGATCTACTAATGGCAAATCAATTACAACTCAAGTCTTTGAACCATATCTCTTTGGTTTGCAGATCACTGACAGAATCACTGCATTTCTACCAGAACGTTCTTGGCTTCATCCCCATCAGAAGGCCTGGATCATTCCAGTTCCAGGGAGCTTGGTACGTATGAAAATGGACATTAACATAAGGCCCATTTTCTAGCACAAATTATTCTAGCTTACAAACTCTAAATATAATGTACTACAAAGTATATTCTCTCTATAACCTCTTCATGAACAATATTGGTTATGCAGGTTATTCAACTACAATATTGGTATTCATCTTTTGCAATCTGAGGACCCTGAAAGCTTGCCCAACACTAGGCAGATTAATCCCAAAGATAATCACATTTCTTTTCAAGTAATTACGTACTCTCTTCTATTAATTTATTTTCATACATGTCTGCAGTAATGTTTAAATTTATGCAAATATTTGTACTTTGAGCTTCTGGCAATTGGTGTTTTGTTTACAAAAATAAATTAGGCAACTAGAGCGACTGATTAAATAACGTCGAAAAGTTAATGAACTGACATAAGTAGTCGTCGTTGATGAAAATGTTTAGTGCGAAAGCATGGCAGCTGTAGAAAACAAGCTGAAAGAGATGGAGATAGAGTATGTCAAGGCTAGAGTAGAAGAAGGTGGAATTGAGGTAGATCAAATCTTTTTCCACGATCCAGATGGCTTTATGATTGAAATTTGTAACTGCGACAACTTATCCGTAGTGTTTGTTGCTGGAGAAGCCCTCCGAATGTGCTCTGCTATCAGTTGCAGTGTGCAGCCGAAGCTAGCAGTTGTATGAATCAACGGCAGCAATCAACGTTAAGGAATAAGTGTGCAGCCGAAGCTAGCAGTTGTATGAAACTGGCAACTGCGTTTCACTACTTCGAGTACATGTAAGCTTTTGATTTACACGTCATCTATATATGTTTGATTCAAGACTAGGTTGGGTTAAATGTTTTATTTTAAAACTAACTACTGTTACAGAATGCAAATTCAAGCCAGAGTACAATGTTAATACTACAAGAAAGTTACAGTGACCCAACAGCTTCCTTTATAGTATATGCACCTGTGGATATCATGTCAATGAATGTCGTGATAAATGGTGGAGATCCTGACAATGTGGCCCTTCTTCCCTCCGGATTTGCTATTCTTCCCGATGGATCTCCAGTGCAATCTCATGAACCAGGATCCAAACCTACCTCTGCTGGATTTAATAAGAACTTTAGAATAAAAAACTTAAATAAATAAACCTGATAATCATCAAGGTACAACAGATTTCAGCACATTAGCATATTAAATCTCTCTCTTATCTGTGTTGTGGTTTCCGTTAGAATTTAGTGCCAAAATCCAACTTTAGGTTAGTTTCTCTGGTTTATGTCAATGATACTATAATAATGTCATAAATTTCCTTGTAGGTTCATATAGTTCCCAACTGAGTAACATACTTTTTGTTGGTTATTAGTAGTTTCTACTTAAATATATAGCAGAACCTTCATACTTTTTGTTGGTTATTAGTAGTTTCTGCTTAAATATATCAGCATAACCTTACTCAAATAACCTTATTGTTCAGCATTGTAATAAAATTAGTATGTCAATCAACCTTGCACTAGTTCAGTAGTTCTTGCTGTTGTTCGACTCTCAAAATCAGTATGGGAACTATGTTGTTCAATCTGCATTGGGAGTTGCAAAGGTAGACATATGCATACTCTTTTTATAATAAAGTTGCATGAATTGTTGGCACCTCTTAATCTTGTGGCATTAGCTTCACTGCATATAAATAACAAATCTGGTTTGGGAAAAGTGTATTTATAAGATTTTGTTTTCATTGTATACTAAATCAGGACAAACACAAGATCATACTGGTACATGCAATTCAAGAGCATTATCCATACATGATTAATTATTTTTACTATGTTATTCACATTGTTAATTGCAATAACAGCTCTAACGTTACAATTATAACTTTTCAAGTTTTATAGTATCGTTCTTGAACAATGCTCCGGATTCAGAGAAGGAAAGTGTCGTTATACCTTGATGTTGAAGAGTTGTGTGCTGGTACTACTACTGGTGACGAAAGTGAGGACAGTGATCAGGAGGACAATGATCGCGAGGATGACGATGATCGCGAGGATGGTGATGATCACGAGGATGACGATGATCACGAGGATGACGAAAATGATGATTGATAATCAGTAGTACTTAACTCTTATTTTCTATATGCGTACTTTTGGTAGTAGGTTGGTATTTTGACATTATATGATATTAAGACTAAGTTTAATGTAGAATTGTGGTGTAAGTTGACATGTGTTTCGACTTTAGACTTAAGAACTAGATGTCGGACTATGTTTGGGTTTATTGACATGTGTTTGTTGGATTTTCAATTTCGGAACTTTGAAATGTCATTTCTGGTTTGGTACATGTGTTTTTTGGATTTGCCATTGGAATGAAATGTCATTTCTGGTGGATTGGTTTATATGCTTTTGTGCATGGTATATTAAATTTCAGACAAGACATTGCAATCTGGCTACTAAAAAGCATTGCACATTAATGTTGCAATTAAAAACTATAAATATTACAATAGAGATTAAAATGTTGCAGATAAATGTTGCTAAAAAACCAAAATGTATTGCAAAAGGCATCAAAATGTTGCATCAAAGTGTTGCAATGAACTAACTTTGTAACATTTTTACTTGATAGATGTTGCAAAAAGGTGTTGCATTAGTCTATTGCAACACCTTAAAAATGTTACTAAAACAGACAAATGTGTTGCAACAAAATGCTATTGTAATATTTAAAAAAGGGTTGCAATAAGTACATTTAGTGTTACAATAGAAGCCATAGGCAACGCCAGTAAATGTAACGCTGAATTTTGGTCAAAACGTTACATAAACATCTACTGTAACATTTTTAGGGTCTAACAATACACTTTTATGGGGTTACAATAGGTCATTTTTGGTGTAGTGTTTAGAGATTCCATTCTTTGACCTAGATTGTCAGCAATAAGGGCACAAGAGGTATTGGCCATTAATCCTTGCTTTGCTTGAATAGATCTCTTCTGAAACAACTCTAGCTCGTATGTCTTCAAAACACCATACATCACATCAAAACCAATCTTTGTTAGATCTCTTTCTTTAAGGGAAGAGATTCTTGGTTCCAAATGATCTGGAAGAGTTAGTAAAAACTTCATATTTAGCTCTCTGTCTCATAGTGTTTGTCATAGAGCTTGAGCTCATTTATCAGCTTGTTGAACCTCTCAAACACTTCTGTGATTCCCTCCTTTGGTTTAGCCATAAACGCTTCATACTGTGAAACCAGAATCTGCTTTTTGTTCTTTCTTACCTCAGGAGTTCCTTCACATAGCACTTCTATGAGATCCCACATTTTCTTTGCACTACTGCAGTGAGCAACAGTGCCATACATGTTGAAATCCATAGATTCACAGATGATAAGTTGAAGGTGTCCATCGAGTGCTATTTTCTCCTTTTCAAGATCAGTGTATTTTGAGGGATCCTTGGGTTCATATCTTGCTGGTATTTTCTCTGTACCAACAGTTGTTTCTGGAATCTCAATCATTGGAGTGAAGGGACCATGCTTTAGTATATCTAAATACATGGGATTGGAAGCTTTGATGAACAGTAACATCTTCTCACTACAAGAAAAGGGTCAATAGACATCGGTTTTCAGCCGATGTCTATGTTTTTTCCAAACCGATGTCTTAGTCGGTGATGTCTATCTTAGACATCGGCCATAAACCGATGTCTCAACTTAACATACACATCGGTTATAACTTAAAATTGGATGTCTATGCTACAATTTTTATAGATATAATTGATTTTATAAACAAAGTACTTGCATTATATTGTAGAAAATATATAACACACTAAGTTATGAACTCATATAAACATCACCTTTTAGAAAAAAAGTGATTTATATGCTTCTCTTAGACATCACTTTGTCCGATGTCTGTTTTGGTTTTAGACATCAGTTATTTTAGAAAAATTGTGATGTATATCTTTGTTTTAGACATCAGTTTTGGCACAATTTTATTGATGTATATTTAGGTCTTAGACATCAGATATTGTAGAAAAATTGCGATGTATATCTTGGTTTTAGACATCAGTTTTGGCAAAATTTTATTGATGTATATTTAGGTCTTAGACATCAGATATTGTAAAACAATGTGATGTATGTCTTTGTGTTAGACATCAGTTTTTATCGTTAAAAATTGATGTACATTTAGGTCTTAGACATCAGTATATGTTAAAAATTTCGATGTATTTGTTACCATTAGACATTAGTTCCGAGCCTATATTAAATAAAACCGTTGTCTTTCAGAATATGGACCATTCACAATATATATCCCACAATTTATATTACACCATTCAGAAAACACATCCAACCACCAACACATCAATCCGCAAAACTAACCACAAATCCATCATCATCATTCCGCAAAATCAACTACACATCCATCAACATTCAATCCGCAAAATAAACTAGCAATTTGCAGAACTGCCTACAGACTAGCAATTCAATCCGCAAAATAAATCTACCATCAGCAATTACTACTACATCACCTAACAAGCATACCAAACTGTCAAGACACTAGAAACTAAACCTTGTCCACAACCAAACTGGTAACCAAATTTTCCAGCAGTTTTCTAGCTTTCAAGCTGTTAACCAAAATGTTTACCACTTAATTTAAATAGACCTTAAGTAATAGAAGCTATCAGATGTGCTCTTGGATGAATTTGAGAGCCTCAATACGTACTTCATCAAGCTGGGCCTCGTTGTACGTCGCTCGAGTCTTCGGCAGCCACTAAATAATTCAAGCAAACACAATTAATCAAAAATGAAAACTACACCTTTATAATTCAAAAGTAACGCATTAGAAAAAAAAGACGCACACCTTTGTAGCAAAAGTCAATCTTGTATCATTGATAATTTCTTTCATGTAGCGCATTACTACATAAGCACATTCATGGCCACCGGGTTGCTTGGGGGATCCCTATTCCAAAAAATAACTTTACATATTACACATACTACTTATCATATAAACCATATATTAATAATAACTATGTACTGAAATGAACTCAAATGAAGTGTAAAAGTACTTACACTCAGAAACTTCGCCTTGGGCGGCGTCCTGTTGCCCCTACCAGTTTCTGAATTAAAAGATTTCACTGCCCTGCATGAAAAATAAAACTGATACAATGTACACAAAAAATCATGAATTTTCATCAAAATGTTACGGTAAATAAAAAATTACCTTGATAATGCTTTTTCTAGTTCTGGAAACTGTGTTGGGTGAGGGAGTGGATTGAGAAAATAAATTTCACCTTCCCAAATAATTGCCAAAATCCAATGCATACTGTTTTTATTAAAAAACATACCAAAGTCAGATTTTTAGTACTATCCAGTTTTTTAGTAATCCTAATATTATATAAGAACTTACTTCTGATTATGCGGCAAAAAGAACAGCCGATCCGGGTTGCCCTCCTTCAACCGGTTAACAATGTAAGCTTCAAAATCACCATTCAAATTAAATGTGGATCCAGGGTCAATAAAAGCAAACGTCTCCGCCAATTCTGGTCGTTGACTTGTCTCAGTATGCAAGTGCCTACCGAAAAAAGATACCAACATTAGAAGTAGAGACAATTAAAAAAATACTAACATTAGAATGCATATGGGAAAAAGAAAAAAATGTAACTTACGCCATGTAAGATGCAATTACAGCTTGCCCTAGCATTTCAAACTCCAACAATGCCAAAATATTCTCATGTAACAAATAAATTATCTTTTCATGCCCAAACACATCTGACTTGCATTCAATCTGTATCGAAAGCCCAACAGTTTTCATCCAGGTAGTTGCATGTTTAAATAGTAAGGTAAAGCCCTTTGGCACTTTTGCACTTGGCTTTGCTTCAAAGAATTGTGCCTTCAATTTCTGCAACTCATCACTCTTGTTTCTTTTATCTGCACTTGGACGCGGCCTTACATTTTTCTTAATCTGTAGATCATTGAACCATTTAAAATTTAAACACAATTTAATTTCTAATATCCTCAGAAGCACCATTTTTATTTCAAAATTCAGACAACATATTAAATTGTACCGCAGTAGTTGTGTAGCTGATTAATTCCTCAGGCCATGCTACAAAAGAGCCAAGTGCATCGCGGACTGTCTCCAATTCAGCATGGATCGGCACTGGAAGCAAGGCATCTGGTTTGATGATGCCATCGACAGAGACACACTGATGTCCAAGTGGTATATCAATTCCATGGACTTTTTCTCTATCCTCGCGAGGATACACCATACCAAATGCAACCTTGTTCTCTATCCTCTCGACAGATAGCTCACAAGATCTGTTCCCCTGCAATATTTAAATGAACAAATTAAAATACTAAGGTAAAAAGAAATCATCAATTCATAGAAATTAAGAAATAAAATAAAAATACCAAAATTCCAGGAGGTGAAGGCCTAGGGGGAGCATCTGTAGGAACACAGTCGTCCTCGTCAAATTCTAGTACAATTGCAGCAGGCTGATTCTTTTCCGGCTGGTAACTGGCCTTTACTGACTGCATTGGGGAGGATTGATGATGATTCATCATTCCTGAACTAATCATTGCCTTCAGCTGAACAATCTCTGCCTCAAGAGCTTGCGTCTTTTTCTCAATTTTTTCATCCCTTTGTCGATCACGGGCCATCAACTCTTCCTTTGTGATTCGAACTTTCTTCTCTCGTGGCAATTTAAAGTACTGTTTTGGAGTGATGTACCCTCCAACAGCGCGGACCCTACCAGAATGCTCACGACTCTCCAAAGCCGTAGTCAAAACATCTTCACCTCCAGAGAATTGTATTTCACCCTTCTCTTTCTTTTCCAACAACGTATCCTATTGATATGAAAATAATTAGAAAACTAAAATAGAGTCTAAAATTTAATTAATTATAAATGATCATATAATCATATGATAGAAGACTTACAATTTTACCGAATACAACCGCCAAATCTTCATTTACCTCTTCAACCTCTTCGCTATTTTTTCGTTTACGAGCCTTTTTCCATAAAATTGCTCTATCAGGTTCTACTCCCGGCTCCAGCCTTCCACTTTTCATCTGTTTAAAAATGAAGAAAAATATAAAAATTCATGCTAATTTTTTATCGAATAAGACAATACTGACTTAGTTCTTACTTCATCTTCTTTTAAACCAATATAACCCTTTCTCGATAAGCGGTGATGATATTTTCTTTGAGAAACTCTTTCACTCTGCACTTCATGTATTTCCTAAAAATAAAATAATATAATTACATATCATATATACAGATGCAGAATTAACTATAAAATCAACAGAATTAACTATAAAATTAAATCAAACCTCCCATGCCGGATCAGTCCTCTGTCTCACAAATCTTTTCCAGGTTGACTTACTAACATAAGCATATTGCTTTGGGGGCTTACTCAGTTTCTTCTTCTGTCCAACATATGGCCGCACAAACTTCCTCGTCAAATTAGTCTTGAATTGTCGCCATTTACAACCAGCAGACTTTAGGACAAAGTCCTCACACTGTGGTTTCACTTTGAATGTAGACTGGAAAACACACAAGTAAAATGAGAATTTTAAATACGAGAAATTCACAAAACATGTAAAAATAGTATATCTAACCTGAATATCTATCCAAAGCTTTGATTTTAATTCAGGATCCACATTTGGCCAACTAGCAATGTCGATTGGAATCGTAGTCCTGGCCAACATTCCAATATATGACTGCAATCGCGCCCTAGTTTCACCATCAGGAATTCCCCATTCATTGAACGTGACTTTAGTTTTTTTCCCGCGAGCTTTCTTCACAATCACATTGTACATTCTGCATACACCACGCTTTCCTCCTGACTTTGTTCTAAAAGTGTCGGTTGTTGTAACCGTGGGTTGCTCTGAGTTGGCCTGTTGAGGTTCTGATGCTTGAGCTGTCTGAGAGTCAAGAGTTTCTGATGCTTTGTCCACAATCTCCAGTTGTTTAGTGGTAACATTATCTGAGTCCGCCTTTTTTGTTTTCTTTTGCTTTTTAGGTGCCATTTCTCTTGTTTTCCTTCAATCTGTAAAAACAACCTTAACAAAATTATCAGTTAATTATCATGGAAAATATGCAAAATTATCAGTTAATTATCATGAACAATATGCAAAATTCTAAATTAATAATCATGGAAAATATGCAAAATTCTTAATTAATAATCATGGAAAATTACACATAAATTAAACAAGTGAAACAAAAATCACAGAAAAGCAAAATAAAAGACAATTTTAATTAAAACTATCATGAACAACTACAAAGTGAAAGCAAATTAAAATTAAATTGCTAGTCACTAAATATATGACTAGACGACTATGACCTATCACTTTTTCACCCAAATCCCCTCAATATTTTGTCTTTTATCGCTGACACTTGCATCATCATAATCATTTGGGTCACATATAGGGATATTAGAACAGAATGGAGGAGGGTTCCAGGAGGTGTCTTCTGGCGCATCTTCATTGTACATGTCATGATAGTCTCGAGTTGTGGACGATAGCACAATAGACCAATTAGCATCAGCTGGATCCTCAACATAAAAGACTTGGTTGACTTGATCAACAGAGACATATTTGTCCTTTTTGTGACCTGGTCGATTGAAGTTCACAAGTGTGAAACCAAGATCATCAGACTTGACACCTCTGTCACTTGTTGCCCATGTACACAAAAACAAAGGGGCCTTAAATTCGTGGTAATCTAACTCCCATATTTCTTCGATAACCCCATAAAATGTTAAATCACTCTCTATGGGATTTATATCCTTAGCACTAGAGACTTGGACTGTCCTAGCAACTAGTGACACACCACTGTTTTGAACTACCCTTGCATTATCTCGCTGTTTTGTGTGGTATCGGACCCGGTTAACAACATAACCTTCGTAAGTCAACACTGAAAATGAAGGCTTTCCTGCCAACCATCTTATTGTTTCAGAAACGGCTTCAGAATTCTCCCTCATTTCTGTTCTTACCTGCATATAAAGTCACAATGCAAATAAGTTGACTTCAAATAAAAACATGACTTACAAAAAATAGTAATAAAAAAGAAAAGAATGTAAACTAACTTTTTGTTCAAACCAATCAGCAAATTGTCGATTGTGTTCTCCCAATAGCCACTGTGCACTCTTTTTTTTCCCTTGGTAAATCCCTTCCAAATATTTCTTATGCAATCTGAGAATTATTACATCAGATAAGATTAAACCACATGAAAAAAAACTTTAACACTTATAAAAATACGTAAATAAATGTTACTTACATCACGTATGGTTCCACTTCAGTATTATTAAGGAGGACTGTAAGATGCGCTTCATCTCGTTCTTCTTCTACTACCGACTTCATTGTCACACCGCCCATTGGACCAGAAATGTTGTCTTCATCTTTCCGAAGCCCAGCAGTTCTACTACTCTCGCTATAGAATTCAGTGCAAAATTCTATAGATTCTTCTTTGAGATAACCTTCCGCTATACAACCTTCCGGATAAAATCGGTTTCTTACATAACTCTTCAATATTTTATTGAATCGTTCAAATGGAAACATCCATCTATAAAAAACCGGTCCACATAAACGCAATTCCCTTACTAAGTGGACTGTGAGATGTATCATAACATCGAAAAATGATGAAGGGAATATTTTTTCCAACTCACACAAGGTCAAAATTAGATCTGATTGTAGTTTACTCAATTTCGACACATCCACGACTTTGTTGCACAAGGAGTTGAAGAAAAAACACAATCTTATGATATTAACCCTAACATTTTTCGGAAGCACGGAACGGATACAAACGGGTAGTAACTGTTGGAGGAGGATATGGCAATCATGGGACTTCAGCCCACACAAATTCAGATCAATCATTGATACACAATTTCTAATATTTGATGCATGTCCATATGGAAGTTTCATATTGTACAATGATGACAACATTATTTTTTTTTCTTTCTTGGACAAATTAAAAGGGGCAGGAGGCAAGTATGTTCTTTTCTCACCCATTTCAGGAGCTAAATCCACCCTTAATCCCATGTCAACCATATCAAGACGAGAGGCACTGCTATCTTTAGTCTTGTATTTCATATTAAGAAGTGTCCCAATTAAATTATCACACACGTTCTTCTCGATATGCATAACATCTAAACAATGACGAACGTGGTGAAATTTCCAATATTCTAACTCAAAAAAAATTGATTGTTTTTTCCATGCAGATTCCACCTTTTTTGACTTCCCCCCCTTCCCAAAACTAAATTTGAGTTGCTGTTGTTGCGCCAACACTTCTTCTCCAGTAAGCGGTTCAGGTGCATGACCAAATTCTTGTTCTCCATCGAAAGCTGCCCTCTGCCTTCTATAAGGATGATGGTTATTTAAATACCGACGATGACCTTGGTAGCACATTTTTTTACTATGACTTAAATATTTAGCCACAGTTTTATCTCCGCATATTGGACAAGCCTTATAACCCTTATTGATGCAGCCCGACAGATTTCCGTATCCCGGGAAGTCATTTATTGTCCACATCAGAACTGCCCTTAAAGTGAAAAAAGATTTGGTATGCGCATCGTACACGTTCGGTTCCCCTTCCTCCCACAATTTTTTTAAATCATCAATTAGTGGTTGTAGATATATGTCAATATTATTACCGGGCTCATGCGGGCCAGAAATTAATGTTGTTAACATCATAAACTTCCTCTTCATGCATAACCATGGAGGAAGATTATATGTTACTAACATAACTGGCCAACAACTGTACCGGTTTTTTAATCCATTATTGTGTGGATTTATACCATCAGCCGCTAATCCTAAACGTATATTTCTTGCCTCCCTACCAAACTCAGACCACCTATAATCTACATTTCTCCAAGAAGGAGAATCAGATGGATGACGCATCTTTCCATCAGTAGATTGATTATCTGCATGCCAATTCATTAATTTAGCAGTAGAAGCAGATTTAAACATGGGAATTATCGGAAAATACCACATGACCTTCGCTGGCACATTAACCCTATATTTTCCATCTTTCCCAACTTTCCAGCGAGATAGATGACATTTGGGACACTCAGAAGAAGACTCAAGAATTGGACCCCTGTATAATACGCAGTCATTTGGACAAGCGTGAAATTTAACATACTCGAGTCCTAAATTAGTTAAGGTTTTCTTTGCTTCATACATATTAGCAGGAAGCACATTATCTTTTGGAAGAAAAGAGCCAATAGATTCAAGCAGATCTGTGAAGGCCGTATCACTAACTCCAAACCTAGCCTTCCAATTATGTAGTTTTAATACTGACTCTAGTTTAGTGCACTCACTTCCCTCAAACAGAGGTTGTTCCGCATCAGCAACAAACCTCTTAAACTCATATGATTCATTATCGCAATCTTCCTTATTATAGGCTGCTTCACATATGTTAAATGTTTCTGAATTTGGTGTGGGATTCGCAGGAGGACAAGTACTACCAACAGATGACTTAGTACTGTTAACAACCTCTTCCCCATGCCAAATCCAATCATAATACCCTAAACTAAAACCAAATTCGTATAAATGACCTCTAATTATACTGACAGAATATTTCTTGAAGTTGACGCAACGTGCACATGGGCAAGGAATTTTCTTTGGATTTTTATTATTTTCCTCAGCAAATATCAAGAAGTTTTCCACACCAATTTCATATTGTAATGAATCCCTATCCGCTTTTATCCACGACTTATCCATTTTTAACCACCTGGTATGTCACTTAAAATTTTAGTATAATTATAAAGATTACATAGTTTGTATTATGACCTATTATAGTTTTATTGATAATAGAAATCCAATAGTTTATATTGATCAAATGCACGTATGACATTTGATAGTAATTTTACTTAAAGTATAATAATCACAAATAGGGCATGATACATTTTCTAAGAAAAACTAAGCATTCTTGTTTAATCACTATATATAAACAAATCAGATACACATTTAAAAACCTTAAACAGATGCATGTTTTTCAGTAACTTGCATACAAAGAATACATACAAATAATAAGAGATCAAAAGCATATGTAATTGTGATTTTAAACCATATAAAAAAAATGAAATTCAAATCATATGAAGCATACAAATAATGATCACAACTGGATAAAATATTTTTAAGAGAAATGAGTTAAGAAAAAGAGCGGGAGTACCTCGTAATTAGTAGAAGCACTAGGTTGACACTGTGAACAACAGCTAGCAACTATTCTTTCTTCTTCACAAATTGAATAATTGTCCCTAAATATCAGCCAAACAATAAAATACTCAAACGATAACATTTAAGATTTTCGTAAAAATCAAAAATTAAAACATAAACCTCCATCCAACAATGAAATAAATTAACAAATATGGAACTAAAATACACATCCAACTCAATATTTCAAAATTGACCAGTAGAAAATCACAAGAACCTTCATAGTTTCTCTTGATCGATTATGTCGGCAGAAAAACAAGATAATTAATAATCTAACTAAGAAATATCAAATAATTAATATCAACTAATTAATAGTTTCAACTTTAGCCGGCTATTACTCCACCAGATGGAATATCAAATAATTAATAACAGAAAACATACAACTAAGAAATCTAACATGCATCCAAAAATTATAAATTACAAATTATCTAACAACATGCATTTCGGAAACAAATAATCCAACATGCATCCAAGTAAAGTACCTAAGAACACATTTCAGAAGAAATTAAAAAGTACCTAAAAGATAACAACCAAGTGACAGAGGTCCTGTAAAAAAACAAACTCAAAATTTAAAATACATCCAAGTAAATGAAAACCCCCAATTTAAGAAATCAGGGTTTCGATTTATAAAACCCCAATTTAAGATATTATGGTTTTTATTTAAAAAAAACCCAATTGAAGACATTAGGGTTTTGATTTTAAAAAACCTCCAAATTAAAAGCTTACCAATTTGGAGAACGGAGGTGAATAGAGCAGGACAGAGGTGAGAGCAGAACGGAGGTGAGTATGACGGCGGTGAGTATGACGGAGGTGAGTGGTGGAGGTGGTGGCCGAGGTGAGTTCAGTGGTGGAGGGGAGTTGTGGTGAGTTGAGCAGACGAGAGAAAGAGATTGAGAGTTGAGAGATTGAGTGGTGGAGTTGAGAGACGAGAGAAAGAGATTGAGAGTTGAGAGTTGAGAGATTGAGAGTTGTCCGAAAAGAGGGGGAATAATTGGGAAGTGGCTGCGGCGGGGGAAATAATTGGGTAAAGAGGGGGGAAAATAATTGGTATAATTAAGGGGGGAATGGCGAAATTTTTACTAAGGGGGAAACAAAAACTTAAGTGGCGCACTTTTAATTTTTTTAGTTGAAGTTTAGACATCGGTTCTAAAATAAGCGCCGTCTTTAAACAACAAAGACATCACTTTAACGCGGGGTGATGTTATTACATCTTTTAACATCAGTACTTTTCGGTACCGATGTAAAATGTGTGATGTCTATTTAACTTTTTCTTGTAGTGTCTTCTTCCACAAGCTGTAGTGGTCTTTGTTGAAGGGAGGAATCTTGATACTGCTTAGTTTCTGTGAACTCATTGTTGATCGTTTTCTGTTTGTGTATTAACAGCCTGCTCTGATACCACTTGTTAGTAATGAATATCACTTAGAAACTAGACAGAGGGGGGGGGGGTGAATGGATAGTTTAGATATTTTTCGATTCTTGAAAGCTAAATAAGCTGTATATGATTATGCTAAGTTATTTGCAGAAAATAAACAACACACACAATCACTTTAATCTACTTTGTATTAAGCAAATTAAATACTACAGCTTTCCAGAATTTCACAAATGAATTTCTGGCTTCTAAACAAGAACAGTTTGTATCTTGTTTTTGCTTACAGAGAAAAGAGTGCTTTTGATAAATCTATGTGTATCTCTCTTGCTTCTTACAGTGATGTGTGCACGATATATATTAACCTATACAAACTAGGCACACACCTACTCACACAGTTACCCCTAGCTGAAAGTCCAACTTGTCCTGCCATAAGAAGTTAACTGTGTCAGGAAGGACCACCTGCTTTTCAGAATCTTTCCCGTTTCTGTAGCTGCTTGTCTCTTATCTTTCTCTCCAAGTTTAGCTGTAGATTTGCCATCTGTTCTTTGGACCACCTTGCCAGAACAAATGCTTCAGTATTTGTCTCTTTTGATTCTTGGTTCTGTACCTTGATTTGTCTTGTTGTAAACGGCTAAGTATTGATATCGTGAACTCCACTTCATTCCAGACTACGCGATATGGCCTTGGAGGACTTTGCGACATAGGCCATTTGAGGACTTCGCGATCTAGCCTTTTGAGGACTATGCGACATAAGTCATTTGAGGACTATGCGACATAGGTCATTTGAGGACTATGCGACATAGCCTTTTTGAGGACTATGCGACATAGGTCATTTGAAGACTATGCGACATAGCCTTTTTAAGGACTTCACGATCTAGTTCATTTTTGACTTTGCGGTATCAACACTTCTCGGTATCAGCCTTGAAGACTTCACGACATAAAACAAATATGACTATGCGCTCTAGCACTTCTCGACATGGATATTGGTGACTTCACGACATAGCTTTATTCTGACTTTGCTATATAATGCCTTCGACAAATTTCTGCAACTTATTTCTTCAGGGCCTCATTCACCTCTATCCCGCTGCATGAACAATTCTGAACTTCTAACAAGACAATTATTCAATGGCCTATATACATTCTAGATGCAGGAAATTTACTAAGCTCATTATAATTCTGAGCATACATGATCAAGCTAATGTTCATGAGAACAAGACAAGTACATAGAGACCTATACTATATCCCAGTGATAGAATTCACTAGGTCATGTAGAGTGACATAGTCACAATGATTAGGCTTGTCAATGGTGGTATTCAGACATGCCTTGAGCCTAACAAACTCTCAACCTCCGAAGAATCAGACAGCGCAACAACCACCCAAGAATGCCGCTGGAACCTTCCACTGTTTCAATTATGGAAAGCCAGGACATATGGCGAAGAAGAGTAGACTCAAGCGCCAAGCTCAAACACAAGCAAACAACATTGAAGAAGCCTTCGTAGCTATGATCACGGAGGTTAACTTTGTTGGTGGAGCTAATGGGTGGTGGGTAGACACCGGCGCCTCCCGCCATGTCTGCTATGACCGTACCATGTTCAAGACATATGCGGATGCTGAAGACAAGAAGGTGCTTCTAGGAGACTTCCACACCACCAATGTTGTTGGAATGGGAAATGTGGAGGTCAAGTTTACCTCTGGAAAGACCCTACTACTTAAGGATGTCTTGCACACTCCAGAGATGCGAAAGAATTTGGTGTCTTGGTTTTTACTTAATAAAGGAGGGTTTACCCAGAATATAGGTTCTGATTTGTACACCATCACTAAGAATGGTACTTTTGTGGGAAAAGGGTATGCCGTAGATGGAATGTTTAAGTTGAATGCTGAAGTTAATAAAATTTCTATTTCCTCTTACATGTTGACTCATTTCAATACTTGGAATACTAGACTCTGTCACATTAATAAATGAAACATAATAAATATGAGCAACTTAGGATTAATTCCTAAGTTGTCCATCTCTGATTTAGACAAATGTGAATATAGTTGTCTTTTCATGATCTTTATTAATCAGGGTACGATTCTGAGTGTAGCAAGTTGTTATTACTGCTTCAGCCCAAAAATAAGTGGGAAGTTTTGTTTCACTTAGCATAGTCCTTGCTGCTTCAACCAAGGTACGATTCTTCCTTTCTACTACTCCATTTTGTTGAGGAGTTCTTGGTGCCGAATACTGTCTGGATATTCCTTTCTCTGTGCAGAAGTCATTTAGAATTGTATTCTTGAATTCAGTTCCATTGTCTGACCTGATTGTACGCACAGGTAGGTTAGCTTCTACTTATATCTCCTTTATGTGATCAATGATTAATTGTGTTGCTTCATCCTTTGTCTGTAAAAATAACACCCACGTGTACTTGGAGTGGTCATCAACCATCACTAACGCATATCTTTTCCTTGAGATTGACATGACATTTACTGGACCAAATAAATCCATATGGATCAGCTGAAGAGGTTCAGAAATGCTTGTCAGTCCTTTGCTTCGGTGTGATGCTTTCTTAGACTTCCCTTTTTCACATGTTCACATAGTCCCTCCCGATGAAATTCCATTAGGGGTAACCCTCTCACTAACTCTCTCTTTTCGAAAGAGTTCATAGTTTTGAAGTTCAAGTGTGAGAGCTTCTTATGCCATAACCAACTTTGTTCTGATGAAGCCTTGTTGTAGAAACATTTAACTTCTCCATCACCGGTAGAACTTGTAACAGCCCCAAATCCGGGGTCAGGGATTTAGAGTAGTCACGATCCACTTACTTCTTGCCTTGCCTACTTTACTCACAATAGACACAATTCATCTGCTTATGACCCCACAATGTATATATATCTCTCTCACACACACATAGGTTAGAGTCTCAGAAACGACACAAATACAACAATTGCGGAATAAATAATCTTTATTACAATACCCAAATGTCTTTTGAATTTGCTACTGATACAACTCCTAAGTAATGGTACATTACCAACTTAGCCTTGTAATACTCACCACCCTCTCATACCATTCATATCTATACATAAAATGAATACCAAAAGCTCCAGCTTGATCTGACTGGTTCACACTACTTCCAGGATCACTGCTAGAAACTGCTCATGAGAATGCCTTTCGCTTACCACTCACCTGAGGGATGTGCGCTGAATCCTTGGTATCCTACTTCGCTGCTATAGAATATTTATAAAACAATAGCAAGAGTGAGCGATAGCTCAGCAAGGTAATAAAAGTATGGCATAATCCTGCCTTTAACTCAACCCAGAATAAAGCGGGTATAAGACAATAATTTGTCAAAATATCTCGATGCTGGAATTATTTCCTTATCGGAATGTATTCCAAAAACAGTACCATTATTGTATTTCAAATATCATTTTCATAATATTTCTGCAAACTTTTACTATATTATGAACAAAGCAGCATTTTCTTCCATATGTAAATAGCAGCAATTAATTTATAATATATAAATTAATAATCTACAGATACTGCAATGACAAACTATTCGTTGATGGCTACTTTTACTTGTACAATTTTGACTAAGTTAATTTGGTTATCATCAAGAAACAACACAGTTCCTAACAATCTCCCCCAATTTATGCCTGGTTGAGAATCAGACATAAATTAAGAGTCTCGATGATAACAAAACCACTTCCAACATATAGATAATAGCAGTAAAAATTGTGTCAAGCTACATGAATTGAAAATTAGAATAGTAGAGATAGTTACATAGAGAGTGCTCCTCTAGACTGAGCAGAATCAAATTCTTTTCTTCTCTCTTGGAGGTTGAACCTTCTGTCTCCCTTCCTTAGCATAATTTGACTGGATTTGGTCTTGAAACTTTCTGTAGAATGCATCTTCTTCAGCAATTTTTTGGATCTAGCTTGCCTTGCAACCATCTAAGATACCTATTGCTGGCCTTAGATAGTTGATCTTCGATCCTGAAAAATCTTCTACAGCCCTTTTCATCCTTGAATTCCATCATCCAGAAAGGTTGAAGATGGATTCTTTGTCCATTAAATGGGATCTTCAGCTTCCTTGGCAAACAATCAGGAGAACTCCAGCTGCTCCTGATTTCCTTAATCTTCTTTAACACAACACTCCTGGCAACCTCAGAAAATCCCCTTGTGTTTTTGAAGCCTGAAAAGACTTTCACCAAGGTAGAGTATCCTTCATTCAACACTTGTTGGAGGGGCCATGCTCTCACCTTCCCTCCTTTGTAGACAAAAGTTAGTCTTTCAGGCAAATCTCTGAACTTGTTTGTGCCTCTGATTTCACTAACTTCCTCAAGGAATAGATCCATGGTTGAGTACTCCTGTATCTCTACAATGTACAAAAAGTCTGCCTTTTTCTAAACTAGTTTGGCAACTTTTGGTGCAACATTAAGCTTGATTGGTCCCTGTTGAACTTTCTTGACTAGTACCCTTTTCTTTGATATCTTTTCTTTCTCAATTAAGAACTTAGGGAATACTAGGTCTTCAAACTCAATAGGTTCTTCTTTAAACTCTACAGGAGTCCCATAGAAGGTGATTTAAGATTGAGTTGAAGCTGGGACAGGATCTTCAAAGACAATCCTCCTCTATGTATCTCTTTTCTCTTCTCCCTTCTCAGGAGAGACAGGCCTATTTGATCTCTTCTTCCATCTAGGGGGCTTGGATTTAGGCACTGTCTTCCTTTTCTTCATTTTCTTCTTAGTAGGGGCCTCTTCCTCTACAGCCTCACTACTTTCTTCCTCCATTTCCCTCTCTAGCTCTTGGGCTAATCTAGCCTGTCTCTCAGGTGTAGACTCATAACCATGGGGATTGGCTTCTCTCCTTATCCTGGAAATCTCTTCTGCCTTTGCTTCATTGAACTTGGGGTGGCTGCTTGTGATGTGAAGTTCTTTTCCATTTCTGTAGATAAAAGCCAACCCTTGTCTCAGCTTTACATCATTGGTATTTTTGAGATCCGTGATAAGAGTTGCTAACACCTTATGCTCATCAAGCTTGGGAAGTGGGAAGTCCACCTCTAGCTTGTTCTTGCCATGATGTTTAGGTGGTGATCCAGTCTTGCCACTAAAGATAGGTTCAAACTCTTTGACACTAGAATGTTCAGCATCATAATAGCTTTGCAAAACAATGGTGTCAGGAGTGAGGACCTTCATAATTTTTGTGTGGACAGGATGGCTACTTGTGGATGAGGTCACAGTCTGGAAGATGGATTCCTTGATCAACTTTTCAGAATTGAGAAAAACTTGGACATCCTTAGCTCGAGGAGAGACCACCTTTGTGAGTTGAAACTCACTAGGATTAGCTATTATTTGAGGTGACTCCCCCTGACTTGATGGCACACCTTGAGTTACAAAGACCACTTGTGCACGCTCCCCCTTACTTGAAGTCTCCCCCTTTTTGTTATCATCAAGGGTTTGTGTGACGCCCTCCAAACCCGGGGTACAGATTTGAGGAGTCATCCGACCAACGGAACACTATTTAACACATGCATAATATATATGAAGACATAAAATACCCCTTAACCAAGACCGCATCAGATTATGGCAATGAACACAAGCTACTACAATCTTTATTAATACAATACCAGTTTTATCAGAGTTATTACATCACAACTAAAGTTCAGATCTAGACATCTATCTAGAAAAGCAAAATAACAACTACCCTGCCAGTGACAATGACTCAAGTGGCTCTCCTGACTGCCGGTGAACTATCGGTCACACTATGCCGACTCATACTCTCGCTTCACTGGAATAGGGTTAGAAAACAACAAGCAAGAGTGAGCCAAATTGCTCAGCAAACATCATATGAATAATTTCTATCACAGTTGTAAGGATATGAATTTATGATATCAGAATCAACAATATTTAGCTAACACATGCTTTGTATCAATATCAAATGAAGAAAAGAATTAGAATTTGGCTTTAGTATTTTATTCAAATCAAGGGTCGTGCTGCTGGCCAGCCACGCATCAACCCCGGACTAGCTCACGGCAAAGTCCTCTACTGGATCCTAGGCCAATATGGGCCTTAAGTTATTCCGACCATAAAAATGGTCCGACCATTACTGGTCCATTTTAAAAACATGCCAATTCTATCATAAGGTAAAAACAGTATCATGCTCAATAAGATGAACTCAATGTTAAAGTATAAAATTGCAAAAGAGCTTCAACAGCTCAATGTCAAATGAAGAGCGAGAAATAATCATGGAATAGTTTCAACGGTACGGTGTACTCATTCAGTAGGAAATCAATATAGGAAATCAATGATCAATGATCGTAATCGAAAGTCAAAGATGGAGGTCAAACAATCAAAGGTTGTCAATAATATTTAAAGATGGTAATAAATGGATTAATGGTGATAAGCGATAATCAAGGCAATTGGAAATAATGGTTTCCGATGCAGATCAAATCAAAGAATCAAGAATCTCTATGGGAATGGAATCAGTTGTCCGAGTACGGGTAAAAGATTGATAATTTGAATCGTTCTGGGGATAACAGTGTTTAAGTATTGAAGACGATAATAAATGATCACAAGTAAAGGCACAGATACTTGCCTGGTCTAAGCTGCTGTCGAACCGACTCTGCTCACTCTATCTTCCCTTTTTCCTTGCTCCGGGAACTCGATTCTATAATCAAACAACTCATCACAATAAGTCTAACTATTTTTGTTCTACTCTCGACACTTATTCAATCACTAAACTCATTTAAACAAGTAACCGGTCACGTACCGGACGTCCGGTATAATTTACGATATCAAAAACTCAGATAGTAGCCCTAGTACGGGCATATACAGACTATAAAACATATTACGCAACTCATACGAACCATATAGCACTTATAAATATTTTTAAAACATCATACGAAACTTATTTGAATTTTAAATAAGTCAATACGAATTTTTAAATCAAAAATCGGATTTTTAAATCCAATATAAACATTTAAATGCAAATAAATCAATTAATAAAATTAATTGACACTCTTTAAATGCTCAAACTATTTTTAAATAAATAAATAGGCCTGAAAATAATTAAACTGAATTTTAAAATAATTAAATCTAATTAATAATTAATTTTTAAGAATTAACTGATTAAATTAAATAACCAATTAATTAATAAATAAATTATTAATTAAAAATAATTAAAATAATTAAGTTTAATCAATTTTCGGATTTAAAATAATAAATATAATTTTCCAGAATTTTTCTGATATTAAAATCTATTTTTAAAATAAAATTATGAATTTTTAAAGTTTTTAAACTATTTTCGAATTAATTTTAAAAATAAAATTTAAAAACAGTTTTCAGAAATAGAATTAGGGTTTTAGAAGATTAAAACCGGGTCGAAAAATCAGGTAAATGGGTCGGGAAGAACGGATTCGGGTCGCCAAGAACAACCCACCGGATTCTGGGTTTTCCAGAATCCGACCAGTCTCCGGCGGCCGGAATCCTTCGATTCCGTCCAAACATTAACAAACTCAGAGGGCTTTTGTTCGCTTTCTTAATACAAACACAACCAACACAACAAATCGACTGTCCCATGCCGGAATCGTGCCCAGAATTCATTCAAAGAATTCGCCGGCGACGACCTCGGCCGGAAACCCGATCTACTTATTTGCTACATGAAACTCAAAGGTTAATACATCAAAATAAAGCTTAGAACTCATACAATCAAAGCCCCATATCATAGATAATGTCAGATCAACAGAATGAACGAACGAAGTGAAAGAATAATTCGGGTCAAAAACCCGAAAATCAAACCCATTAAAATCGAACTCAAACATTAAATTAAAGCATGGATTCTTGCTAATTAGAACCCTAGGAACATGATAGAAGCAATCAATTGAATGGAGAATCAACAGATCAAAAATCCCCAAATCGGCCAAGAACCCAAATTTTAATTCGAAGCTTGAAAAATTCATATAAAATCGAAAATTTACCAGATGATGATGAGGTTGGAAGATTCTGAAACTAGAGATCAAGAGCTTTGATTTGAGTACAAGAACTTCAGATTTAGGCTTCAATAACACTTTGAACGAATGGATCTAAGCTCAAGAACACGAAGAACACGTTTCGGGAATTTTTAATTTAGGGCTAATTAACTGCAGATTTGTGTGGGATTAAAGATACGATTCGTCTTTTTATATTTTTGGAAAAATAATACCCCAAATAACATTTTTGGATCGATATTGATTCATTGGATCGTTTAAAAACCCTAATTAGGTCAAAAACACGTTTTACGAGAAATAAGGGGTTAAAAAGGTTGATGATCATCCAAATTGATATATATCATTATATAACTAATGCTCAAGAATACTAGGGCTATAACAACTGTAATATTGATATAGAATGAGATATCCGTCCCCTTAAGCAATTAGGGTTCGGAACGATTTTTCCTTTTTCGGACCGAAAATGAATTATATTGTCAGAAACCAAATAGGTAGGGTTGAGATGATACCAATAACTCTTTTGATAACGATTCGAATACGAACGATTGAAGAGATAAAAATAAATGTACGAAATTCCAACGGGGCCCTTGAATTATCAAAACGGCTCAAAATTGAAGAAAATTTCAAATGACGAAATATTTGAAAGGGGCTTTCGACTCACCAATTAGCACATAATCACACACTAATTATCATATAATAACATCACAATACTCCAAAATAAATATTTAAATCCAATATATCATTTATTTAAATAATAAAGTTTACGGATATTACATCCTTCCCCCCTTAATAGGATTCTGTCCTCAGAATCAGATCAAGGAAACAACTAGGGATACTTCTCTAACATCTCACTTTCTAACTCCCAGGTAGACTCTTCTACTTTAGGATTTCTCCACAAAACTCTCACTAACGCTGCTGTCTTATTCCTTAGTACCTTCTCTTTACGATCTAATATCTGAATCGGTCGTTCTACGAAAGATAAATCTGCCTGGACCTCTATGGGTTCATACTCTATTACATGATTCGAATCTGGTCGATATCTCTTAAGCATAGACACATGAAATACATTATGAACGTGCTGCATATGCGGCGGTAATGCCAACTCGTAAGCTACCTTGCCCACTTTCTTCAAAATCTCAAACGGTCCTACATATCTCGGACTCAGCTTCCCTTTCTTCCCAAACCTGACTAAACCTTTCCACGGGGAAACCTTTAGTAACACTTGCTCTCCTTCTTCGAATCCCACATCCTTTCTGGCTAGATCAGCATACTTCTTCTGTCGGTCCTGAGCTGTTATCAATCTTCTTTGAATCAATTGAATCACTTCCTTCGTTTGTTGCACTAGTTCTGGTCCTACCATCTTTCGTTCACCAACTTCTTCCCAGTACACTGGCGATCGACACTTTCGTCCATATAAAGCTTCGTAAGGCGGCATTCCAATACTCACGTGAAAACTATTATTATAAGAGAATTCCACCAAAGGTAGATGATCGTCCCAAGTGCCTTCAAAGTCAAGTACACAAGTCCTAAGCATGTCCTCAATGGTTTGAATCGTGCTTTCGCTTTGTCCATCCGTTTGCGGGTGATAAGCCGTACTCATTCTTAACTCGGTGCCCAAACATTCTTGAAAGCTCCTCCAAAATCTGGAATTGAATCGGGGGTCTCGATCAGACACTATCGACACTGGAACTCCATGCCGTACTACGATCTCCTTTATGTAAATATGAACTAACTTATCCAGCGAGAATCTTTCGTTAATTGGAAGAAAATGCGCAGATTTCGTCAATCGATCTACGATAACTTAGATGGCATCATGGTTAGTCTTTGTTCTTGGCAATCCTACCACAAAATCCATTGCTATGTGCTCCCACTTCCATTCAGGAATCTCTAGTGGTTGAAGTAATCCACTCGGTCTCTGATGTTCCGCCTTGACTCTCTGGCACGTAAAACATTTACTTACCCATTCAGCAATCTCTCTCTTCATATCTGGCCACCAAAAGTTTGTTTTAAGATCTCGATACATCTTCGTACTTCCTGGATGAATTGAATACTTTGAGTTATGCACTTCGTGCAAAATTTCTCCTTTCAGCTCTGCTACATTAGGTACCCATATCCGAGAAGCAAATCGTAAGATCCCTTTGTCGTTCGGTTGGCTACATATCTCTTCACCGGTCAGCTTTCCTTAATCATCCTTCATAACTTGCTCTTGGCATCTCCTTATCTTCTCTAGCAATTCAGGTTGAAACGTCATGGCGTAAATCATTTCTGTTGCGTCTTTCGGAATGAGCACTTCTATTTCTAACCTTTCAAATTCCCGGTATAGCTCCTTGGTCATAGTCAGTGTGTTCAATCTCTCTTTTCTGCTCAATGCATCTGTTACCACATTTGCCTTGCCCGGATGATAGTTGATAGCAACGTCATAGTCCTTGATTAGTTCTAACCATCTTCTTTGCCTCATGTTCAGCTCTTTCTGTGTAAAGATATATTTCAGACTCTTATGATCGGTGTAAATTTCACATTTCTCTCCATATAAGTAGTGTCTCCATATCTTCAAAGCAAATACAATTGCTGCTAACTCCAAATCATGAGTAGGATACTTCTGTTCGTGGGGCCTCAACTGTCTTGACGCATAAGCAATCACCTGGTCATGTTGCATAAGTACGCAACCCAATCCTTTGTACGATGCATCGCTATAGATTACGAATTGACCCTGATCGTCCGGTAACATCAATACTGGTGCCGTAGTTAGTCTCTTCTTTAACTCTTGGAAACTTTTCTCACATTTGTCGTTCCATATGAATCGCTCGTTTTTCCTTGTCAGCTTGGTCATTGGAGTAGCTAATTTTGCAAAATCTTTAACAAATCTCCGGTAGTATCCGGCTAATCCCAAGAAAATCCTGATTTCAGTCGGTGTCCTTGGTCTCTCCCAATCCTTCACTGCCTCTATCTTTGCTGGATCCACTTTGATGCCCTTGCTGCTCACCACGTGTCCTAAGAAATGAACTTCTCTCAACCAAAATTCACATTTGGAAAACTTCGCATACAATCTCTCTTGTCTCAATGTATCCAACACAATCCGTAAATGGTCTGCATGCTCTTCTTCTGTCCGTGAGTATATCAAGATGTCGTCGATGAACACCACTACGAACTTGTCCAAATACCTCTTGAAAATCCTGTTCATTAAGTCCATAAAAGCTGCGGGTGCATTTGTTAGCCCAAACGCCATTACTAAAAACTCATAGTGCCCATACCTCGTTCGAAAAGCTGTCTTCAATATATCGTCTGGTTTAATCTTCAGTTGGTAATATCCTGACCGTAGATCAATCTTTGAAAAATGCTCCGCTCCCTTCAGCTGGTCAAACAAATCATCTATCCGGGGTAATGGATACTTGTTCTTAATGGTTAGCTTGTTCAATTCTCGATAATCTATACACAGTCTCATGCTCCCATCCTTCTTTTTCACAAATAACACTGGTGCTCCCCACGGTGAAACGCTGGGTCTAATAATTCCTTTCTCTAGCAAATCTTGCAGCTGGTTAGCCAATTCCTTCATCTCCACTGGTACCATCCTGTACGGGGCCTTAGATACTGGCTCCGCGCCTGGTGCTAAATCTATCGTAAATTCAATTTCCCTATCTGGAGGTAAACCTGGTAACTCTTCCGGAAAGACATCCGGAAACTCATTTACAACTGGAATATTTTCTAACTTAGAAACTTCCTTTTCTATATCTATCACATACGCTAAATACGCCTCACAACCTTGCTTTAATAATCTCTTAGCCTGAATCATCGTCAGGAACTTCTTTCTCTGCCTCTCTCCTCTAAATATTATTTCTTTCTTTTCTAGGGTAATTAAAGTAACCCTCTTATTCTTACAATCAATACTCGCATTATACTCTGTCAACCAATCCATCCCTAATATCACATCAAATTCACCTAACTTAAAAGGTAACAAATCAACATAAAAACAACTTCCCAAAATCTCTACCTCACAACGGGAATAATACGAACTGACCGCTATACGATCCTGATTAGCTATTTCTATATTCAACACTCCATTTAAAGGTTTCATTACGCAATTCAATCTACGAGCAAACGTTTCAGAAATAAAAGACTTCGTCGCTCCCGAATCTATTAACACTTTAGCAGGAACATAATTTACTAGAAGTGTACCTGCCACCACGTCGGAATCTCTAACCGCTTCTCCCATTGACATATTGTAAGTCCTGGCTAATGGCTGGACATTCACGGCTGGGGGTGCTTCGATTGCCTGCATCATGTTGTTCACGGGTACTGGTGCGCTGCAGTCCTTGATCAACTGGCCTGGTCTCTTACATCGGTGACACACAATGCCTACTTTGCAATCCCGGGAGTAGTGTCCCTTCTGATTGCATTTGAAGCATGTGACATTCAACCGATGGCATATCCCTGGGTGTCGCTTCCCGCATGTTTTGCATTCTGGTAAAGGGGTTCTTGAGAATCCCTGCTGACTCCCGACTGATAGACGGTTATCTTGTGCTACGTTCCCGGTATCTGGTCTCCTGAAACTTGTATTCCTCCCAGGTTGAAATCCCGGTCTCTTGTTTGCCTGCCCTTGAGAACTTCCTTGTTGCTGTCCCTTATCGGGGATCCCTGCTTTCCTTTTCTTGTTTTCTCTTTCCTTCATATATGAATCACTTTCCGTCTCCGCAATCATTGCTTTTTGGACCACCGCTGCATAGGTGTCCAACTCCAGTATGGCTAGCATGCTACGAATCCATGACCTCAGTCCTTGCTGGAACCTCTTAGCCTTCTTCTTCTCTGAATCCACGTATGTTGGAACGAACCTTGATAACTCCGTAAACTTTGTCTCATACTGGGGCACTGTCATACTCCCTTGCTTTAACTTCAAAAACTTCAATTCCATTTGATCCCTCATGTAGTCCGGAAAGTACCTCTCTAAAAATAATTCAGTAAATCTTGCCCACGTGATCAATCCTTCGGGCTCCATAGCTCTGCTTGTCTCCCATCAATAATTGGCCTCACTTTTCAGAAAATAACTTGCATACTCTGTCTTTTTGTCTTCAGTCACTTCTATCAAGGCAAAAGCCTTCTCTATTTCCTTCAACCATGCCTTAACCTCTACAGGGTTTGCTGATCCTTTGAACTCTGGAGGTTTTGCTGCCTGGAATGATTTGAACGTAATCGCTGGTGCTGCCTGCTGGTGATGCTGATGTTGTTGCTGCTATTCTAAGAGCTGTTTCTGGAATGCTTGTTGCTGTTGTGCCAACGCGGCGGTTTGTTGTGTAAGGGTATTCAATAGCTGGATTACCATCGGGTCCATATGGCCCGTGGGAGATGTGTTATGATGACCTTCTTGGTCAGGGGAATTAGTGGAACGGGTTTGTCTTCTAGGTGGCATCTTACTGATGAACAAACAATAATTGGCTCAATCAAAACAATTCATAATATAGAAAAGGGGGACCACAGTTGATATTTCGAAGGTTTTACAGATCTTCTCAACGGTGTGAGGATACACTCGTTGTGACAAATAGAATGATAATCATGATGCTGGGATGAATGACAGGTGGATAATAACAGTTCTACAAAAGAGGTTTATCATATCATATATATATAGAGTCAATACAAGCGTAGAACGCTTTCAAAAGTAAAATGTCATGGCTGAACCACAACTGCCGATCAACAATACAACAAAAATGCAACAACAACCCGAGGCGATCCTATAAGCCCGGTGCACTGCTGATTCTACCATATGCATCTATATACTACTAACGGAAAGTCATACATCCATGCCCATCTGTCTGATCCTAAACCTGCTCACAAATCTCCTGCTCCTGTCGGCCATAACGGGGGTCCTGAAATCTCCGCAATCTCACCCATCGCATAATCTAAAATCTGCCTCGTCCCCGCTATTGTCTCTCCCTCTCTGCTAGAAGCCAATCCATGCAATTGCGTCTCCACCAATGTCCTCGTGACCCTAAGCCTCATCTGCATGTCCCCAACCTGACCTCTAAGTCTATCCCTCTCTCGGATAACTGCTCCCTCAGACGAACGAATTTTCCTCATCTCCGAAACCTGCCCAAATAGGTAATTCCTCTCTCTGCTCACCCTCTGGTACTCAAAGTGTGGAACTGGTGGCTCACAAAGCTGATACCTAGGTCCAGCTACTGATGCCTGAGAAACTGGTGCTGGGGCTACTCGTCGGAGTGGAACAGAACAAGGTATCTGATCTCTCCCGACTACCGGATGCCTAAGCTGATATCGCACCGGCCGAGACGGGCCTGCTCCCTCAACTGGTGTAGGTATCACTGCTATCGTATCCTCTGACGGGTCTGAATCTGAGCTAGAGCTAGTGGCTGCAATTATAACCATACTCAATTACTACGCATAATATCCCTAGTTGACCTCCTAATATCCTTAAGTGAAATCCTAACTCTCTACGTTATCCTGGACCCTAATTCCTAAACTTGTTTCATATGCCATAACCTGTTGCTCTGATACCAACCTGTGACGCCCTCCAAACCCGGGGTACAGATTTGAGGAGTCATCCGACCAACGGAACACTATTTAACACATGCATAATATATATGAAGACATAAAATACCCCTTAACCAAGACCGCATCAGATTATGGCAATGAACACAAGCTACTACAATCTTTATTAATACAATACCAGTTTTATCAGAGTTATTACATCACAACTAAAGTTCAGATCTAGACATCTATCTAGAAAAGCAAAATAACAACTACCCTGCCAGTGACAATGACTCGAGGGGCTCTCCTGACTGCCGGTGAACTATCGGTCACACTTTGCCGACTCATACTCTCGCTTCACTGGAATAGGGTTAGAAAACAACAATCAAGAGTGAGCCAAATTGCTCAGCAAACATCATATGAATAATTTCTATCACAGTTGTAAGGATATGAATTTATGATATCAGAATCAACAATATTTAGCTAACACATGCTTTGTATCAATATCAAATGAAGAAAAGAATTAGAATTTGGCTTTAGTATTTTATTCAAATCAAGTGTCGTGCTGCTGGCCAGCCACGCATCAACCCCGGACTAGCTCACGGCAAAGTCCTCTACTGGATCCTAGGCCAATATGGGCCTTAAGTTATTCCGACCATGAAAATGGCCCGCCCATTACTGGTCCATTTTAAAAACATGCCAATTCTATCATAAGGTAAAAACAGTATCATGCTCAATAAGATGAACTCAATGTTAAAGTATAAAATTGCAAAAGAGCTTCAACAGCTCAGTTTCAAATGAAGAGCGAGAAATAATCATGGAATAGTTTCAACGGTACGGTGTACTCATTCAGTAGGAAATCAATATAGGAAATCAATGATCAATGATCGTAATTGAAAGTCAAAGATGGAGGTCAAACAATCAAAGGTTGTCAATAATATTTAAAGATGGTAATAAATGGATTAATGGTGATAAGCGATAATCAAGGCAATTGGAAATAATGGTTTCCGATGCAGATCAAATCAAAGAATCAAAAATCTCTATGGGAATGGAATCAGTTGTCCGAGTACGGGTAAAAGATTGATAATTTGAATCGTTCTGGGGATAACAGTGTTTAAGTATTGAAGACGATAATAAATGATCACAAGTAAAGGCACAGATACTTGCCTGGTCTAAGCTGCTCTCGAACCGACTCTGCTCACTCTATCTTCCCTTTTCCCTTGCTCCGGGAACTCGATTCTATAATCAAACAACTCATCAAAATAAGTCTAACTATTTTTGTTCTACTCTCGACACTTATTCAATCACTAAACTCATTTAAACAAGTAACCGGTCACGTATCGGACGTCCGGTATAATTTACGATATCAAAAACTCAGATAGTAGCCCTAGTACGGGCATATACAGACTATAAAACACATTACGCAACTCATACGAACCATATAGCACTTATAAATATTTTTAAAACATCATACGAAACTTATTTGAATTTTAAATAAGTCAATATGAATTTTTAAATCAAAAATCGGATTTTTAAATCCAATATAAACATTTAAATGCAAATAAATCAATTAATAAAATTAATTGACACTCTTTAAATGCTCAAACTATTTTTAAATAAATATATAGGCCTCAAAATAATTAAACTGAATTTTCAAATAATTAAATCTAATTAATAATTAATTTTTAAGAATTAACTGATTAAATTAAATAACCAATTAATTAATAAATTAATTATTAATTAAAAATAATTAAAATAATTAAGTTTAATCAATTTTCGGATTTAAAATAATAAATATAATTTTCCAGAATTTTTCTGATATTAAAATCTATTTTAAAAATAAAATTATGAATTTTTAAAGTTTTTAAACTATTTTCGAATTAATTTTAAAAATAAAATTTAAAAACAGTTTTCAGAAATAGAATTAGGGTTTTAGAAGATTAAAACCGGGTCGAAAAATCGGGTAAATGGGTCGGGAAGAACGGATTCGGGTCGCCAAGAACAACCCACCGGATTCTGGGTTTTCCAGAATCCGGCCAGTCTCCGGCGGCCGGAATCCTTCGATTCCGTCGAAACATTAACAAACTCAGAGGGCTTTTGTTCGCTTTCTTAATACAAACACAACCAACACAACAAATCGACTGTCCCATGCCGGAATCGTGCCCAGAATTCATTCAAAGAATTCGCCGGCGACAACCTCGGCCGGAAACCCGATCTACTTATTTGCTACATGAAACTCAAAGGTTAATACATCAAAATAAAGCTTAGAACTCATACAATCAAAGCCCCATATCATAGATAATGTCAGATCAACAGAATGAACGAACGAAGTGAAAGAATAATTCAGGTCAAAAACCCGAAAATCAAACCCATTAAAATCGAACTCAAACATTAAATTAAAGCATGGATTCTTGCTAATTAGAACCCTAGGAACATGATAGAAGCAATCAATTGAATGGAGAATCAACAGATCAAAAATCCCCAAATCGGCCAAGAACCCAAATTTTAATTCGAAGCTTGAAAAATTCATATAAAATCGAAAACTTACCAGATGATGATAAGGTTGGAAGATTCTGAAACTAGAGATCAAGAGCTTTGATTTGAGTACAAGAACTTCAGATTTAGGCTTCAATAACACCTTGAACGAATGGATCTAAGCTCAAGAACACGAAGAACACGTTTCGGGAATTTTTAATTTAGGGCTAATTAACTGCAGATTTGTGTGGGATTAAAGATACGATTCGTCTTTTTATATTTTTGGAAAAATAATACCCCAAATAACATTTTTGGATCGATATTGATTCATTGGATCGTTTAAAAACCCTAATTAGGTCAAAAACACGTTTTATGAGAAATAAGGGGTTAAAAAGGTTGATGATCATCCAAATTGATATATATCATTATATAACTAATGCTCAAGAATACTAGGGCTATAACAACTGTAATATTGATATAGAATGAGATATCCGTCCCCTTAAGCAATTAGGGTTCGGAACGATTTTTTCTTTTTCGGACCGAAAATGAATTATATTGTCAGAAATCAAATAGGTAGGGTTGAGATGATACCAATAACTCTTTTGATAACGATTCGAATACGAACGATTGAAGAGATAAAAATAAATGTACGAAATTCCAACGGGGCCCTTGAATTATCAAAACGGCTCAAAATTGAAGAAAATTTCAAATGACGAAATATTTGAAAGGGGCTTTCGACTCACCAATTAGCACATAATCACACACTAATTATCATATAATAACATCACAATACTCCAAAATAAATATTTAAATCCAATATATCATTTATTTAAATAATAAAGTTTACGGATATTACAGTTTGAGTGACACCAGTTGACTACAGCAACTGTTGTAGAAGCTGAGTTTGTAAATGCTGGTTAGCCAAGAAGGTGTCCATTTGCTTCTCCATCTTATCCATCCTCCCAGTAAGAGCATCCACGTCCTTTACCAACTTGTCTTGCTTGCATCTTTGAGATGTGGAAGGAGCAACAACATCAATTCTCCTTGCCAAAGCATCCTTCACCCCATCCAGATGGTTCTTGATATCATCAGTGTTGGCTCGTTGTTGCAGGATGTGGGCCTGATGAAGCTGAAGTGATGCCACAAAGTTATGAACTGTGGTGGCATGCTGTGGATTTGATGTTTTAGCTTCATCACGTGCCTTTTGATAATTCCTAAGAATGACTGACTTGGTGTCATTGTGAACGAAGGAGTTGGAGAACAACCAAGTAGGCATCTCTTGAAGAGTGGAATGGTCTTCATCTCCTCCTTCACCACTCTTAGAATCATCACTGTCTTCATCATAACTGAAATCTTCACCAGCTCCTGGAGGCAGATTCTGAATAGCTTCTTTTGCCCTAGACATTGATTCAGTTGTTTGTACTAAATTCAACATCATTTCTGCCTCCACATTGCCCTGTCCAACCAAGACTTGATAGGCTGGATCAGGATGAGTAAATGTCTCAGCATTCAGGTTGACTTGATCCAACGCATTTTGGTATTCAAGTTGGAACAGTCTTTCCCTGTCTACATCACTGACATCCATTGACTCACTTGCAATGGCTGAGTCTTCCATCCTTATCTCTTTTGTACCTGCTTTTATCTCATTTTTTCTCTTTTCTTGCATTAGGGGCTCCCCCTGGCTCACACCTCTCACACCCTCACCGTCACCTACTAAGGTGGAACTCTCACTGCTCACTTTTACCAGACTGGAAGAAATAGTCTGTCTCTTTTGCTCTTCCTCTCATTTTGCATGGTTGCAAACCAGCCTCTCGCTCTCAATGGTTTCACTCCCTTCCCTCAAGCCTAGAAGTGTTTGGACTACTGCTAACTCATCCACATTTTAAGTAGAAATACTTTAAGTTTGAAGTGGAAGTGTGGAAGGAATATCCGTAGAGGCAGTAGAAGTAGATGTCAACGGATAGCTGATTTGGGGCATATCCGTAGACGGACAAACACTTGTCAACGGATGAGAGATATCCGTAGATGAAGGAAAAGAAGTAGCTCTTGAAATAGAGACTAAGGTTGAATCTGTGGAGATTGATTTGAGATTGAAAGCCACAGATTGAGCCAGAGTCTGAGAAATGATAGATTGGTGATCCAACAAATCATCAATAAGATGATGATCACCAATTTCAGAGTGGGGCTTCTCCAAGAATGTTAAAGATGGAGAATCAGGAAGTGATGTGTGAATCATATCCACATCCAGAGAGAGAGTGGGTGAGCTTGGTGTTTCTGTTTCAGTTTGAATGATTAGAGAATAGGGTTGTGACTCCACATTTGCTGGGGCCACATCAAACTGAATTTGAGATGGTGTCATTGACACTGTGTGTGATCCCTGTGTAACCCCAGATTGTTTAGACCTTTTTCTCCTTGTATAGGCCATGGTTGTATCTGTGGGGTTGCTGGTGTCCCTATCCCTCTTGTACTCTGTCCCTTGTTGGGGACTCTTTTCAATAGTAACATCCTTTTGGGAGGATGCCACTAGGAATGTGTTATTTTCCTTTTCAACCACTGCATCTTTTTGAGAAGACACGGGGTGGCTAGGCTGGGACACACTTATCTCACCCTCCTTGTTCTTGGGGTTTCTTTGATGTTCACCCCTTCCCTCACCTCTCACTACCTCCTTCACACTTCCCTCAAGGGTTTTGGTAGTTTTTGCAACAGGTGCCTTTTGAAAAGCACCTGAGGTTTGCTTTCTAGATTTTGATTTGGGAATTTTTGAGGTGACCACTTGGGTAGGAGACTGTTGGACAGTTTCAGTCTCCATTGTGGCACTAGGAATCAAAGAAACAACAACAGAGGTAGGAACAGTTGAGGAGATTACCTGACTCACCTATGCCTCTTAAGCTGCATTGAAAATTGGTGGATACACCAATTGAACCTCCCTGTTGTGGTTCAGCCTATTCAAGTCCTCAAGGACTCTCTTATTTTGAACCCAACACTCCTTGGAGTTTGCAGGGAATTGGATCACCAGGTTGTTGTCTACATGGTTAGCTAGCAACATGAAGAATCTAGCATAATAGATATTCTTACTTCTAGATGCTTTATTTCCTAACTTAGCACCTAATTCATAAAGAATCAGAGATCCAAGGTTCAAAAAGCTATCATTAAGAAGCATGTAAGCAATATCTAGCATGGAAGAAATAACAGCATCATAGTTGCTAATCTTACCAGAAAACACCTTTAGAATGGCATCAAAGAAAAAGCTCCATTCTTTGACCATTCCTTTTCTTTGAATTTACTCAGATTATCAGTAGGTAAAACATAGTTAATCATATTCAGCATGTTAATTATATCAGTATCACTATGTGTTAGATATAATTGCTGACGTTTGTTCATCAGTGTTTAAGTACCAGGTACTCATCAGAGTTTACTGGAAGCCAGTCAGAGTTTGTTAAAGTCTGACGGGGTGAGAGTTTGCCTTAGCTGTCGGTGCTAATATAAAGATTCTAGAAGCAATATATCTTGAAGATGGAAAGAAGCAAGATATATTGAGACAGATAAGGAAACGGAACAGAAGACAGAAGCAATCCTAATTTGATATAATTTGTACAGCTAATTTATAGGAATATCAATTAGAGATTGATTCTATGTAACTGTGTACTATATAAACACAGATAGGTTAACCCTAAAAGGGATGCGAATACTGAATACATTATTCTTGTAACCTAGCAGCTCTCTGTGATTCTTTAACATCACTGAGAGAAGAGTTATTTATATAATTCAGTTGTTGATTCATAAACAGTGTTCTCAATTGTTATTATCATACTTATATTGATTATATATTGTGTATTCGGCCTAACAATTTGTATCAGAGCCAAGGCTGATTAGTATATACAGTTTATCGATCCAAACAAAAGTATAATCATGACTGACAACTCTCAGGAAGGTTCTAATACAGGTTCTAATGCTCAGAAGGTTCAATCAACCTCTGTTAGTCGATATGAGTCAATAAGGGTTCCAATTCTAAGACCAGTTGAATATCCAATATGGAAGGTGAAGATGACTATGTTTCTGGAAGCCACAGATCCAGAATACCTTGATAGAATCAATGATGGTCCTCATATGCCAACTAAATTGTCTCCTGTTATTACTGGTCAAGAGCAAAAGACTGTTCCAAAAGAGAAGAAAGATTTGACTCCTGAAGATATCTCATCAATTGCAAAGGATGCAAAGGTTAGACATCTACTCCACAGTGCTTTAGATAATGTCATGTCTAACAGAGTTATTGGCTGCAAAACTGCCAAAGAAATTTGGGATGCTTTGGAAGTCAGGTGTCAAGGAACAAGTGCTATAAAGAAGAATAGGAAGACCATTCTTACACAGGAGTATGAACACTTTGACTCGAGATCTGATGAAACCTTAACAGATACATATGACAGGTTCTGTAAATTGTTGAATGATTTGTCCCTGGTTGATAAAGAATATGAACTTGAAGAGTCAAATCTCAAGTTTCTTCTATCCCTACCTGAAAGATGGGATTTAAAGGCGACAACAATCGGAGACAATTATGATCTTGCAGAAACAGATCTTGATGAAATCTATGGGTTGCTTAAAACTCATGAACTTGAGATAGAACAAAGAAACAAAAGATCTGGAAAGAAGACAAAATCTGTTGCTCTTAAAGTAGAAGAAAAGCCTGTCAAGAAGGAATCATCAAGAAAGAAAGCCAAAGGAAAGGCTTTAGTCATTAAATCTGAAAGTGAGTCGTCAAACTCTGATGATGGCTCAAACACTGATGATGAAGCTTCTGATTCTGAGGATGATGAAGAAGAGATGATGAAAATGGCAGCTTTAATGGTGAAGACCTTCAAGAAGATGGGATTCAAGAACTTCAAGAAAGGAAAGAGATTCTCAAGGAGAGATTCAAACTCTGATAAGAGAAATTTCAGAAAGTCTGATGGAGGAAATACCAAGTCTGGAAAGAAAGACAAGTCTGAGATCCAGTGCTACAAGTGTAAAGAGATGGGTCATTATGCTCCAGAGTGCAAGAAAGGAAAATCTGAGAAAGCACTCATCACTAAAGGCAAGGACTGGGCAGACACTTCAGACTCAGATGAGGGAGTCAATTATGCTCTCATGGCAACTGTTAAAGATGAAGCTGAGTCATCTGAAAACAAGGTACCCCTAACAACTTATGCTTATGATACTGATAACATATCTGAATTAAGAATTTATCTTAAAAGCATACATGTTAGTTATAGGGATCAGACTTTAGAGAATGAAAGAATCAAATCTGAGAATATAGGTCTTAAAGAAAGGAATAAATTTCTTGAAGAGAGACTTGTTAACATGCAACAAGTTCAAAAGGAGAGAGATGATGTTGTTTATGTTGAACAGGAATTGCTTAAAAAATATAGGCAAATAGAATCTGAGTTAGAAAAAGAGAGGAAAGTGATTAAAACCTGGACCAATTCTGGAAAAGACACACATCAGGTTTTTCAGACAGATACTGTAGGTTTAGGTTACTGTGAGGAAGATGAACTTAGGTTTAAAGATAAAGTTAAAGTGAAACCACAACTTAAACCTGTGAAATTTGTTCCTGAATCCAGCAAGCTAAAGTCTGTAGTTGTGAAAGAAGCTGTTATGGAGCCAATTGAAACTTGTGAAAAACAGGTTAATGTTGGTTCAATAACAGAAAATCAGATTGAGGTAGAAGCTGTTAAAGAACCAGTAAAAATCTGTGATAAACAAGTTAATGTTGGTTTAATGACAGAGAAACAATTCACACATAAACTCAAAGAAGTAAAGTCTGTCAACAAACAGAAAATGTTTAAGAAGAATAGGAATGGAAAAGTAGGCATTAATAAAAGAAATGATTATCTGCCTAATTCTGCTGCTCCTAGAAAAACATGTCATAGTTGTGGTAGTACTAACCATCTTGCCAGGTTTTGCAAGAAGAACAAAGATATTAACTCTTTACCCTCCACATCTGGAGTAAAGAATGATTATGTTAGGGTTAGACCACAGACTTTATGCACACACTGTGGGAGCACTTGGCATTCCATTTATACTTGCAAGAGTTATCATGCGATTTATCACAACTATTATGAGCTAAAACCCAACTTGAAATGGGTTAGAGCAAACTCTGCAAGTGTAAAGTCTGACAATGTTAGTTTAAACTCTGTTGATAGTGATTCCGCTGCAAAAGCTAACAATGTTAAGAAAGCCAAAGGATCCAAGCAAGTCTGGATCCTTAAATCTAACATTCAGTGATTGTTTGTGATTGCAGGGCATAAAAGAGAGCACTCTTATCTTAGACAGTGGATGCTCAGGACATATGACTGGAAATAAAGCCCTGCTATCAGACTATGAGGAGAAGGCTGGCCCAAAAGTTTCCTATGGAGATGGCAACATAGGACGTACTCTGGGATATGGCAATATCAATCTTGGAAGTGTCATCATAAAAAATGTAGCTCTAGTCTCAGGACTCAAGCATGATCTGCTTTCTGTGAGTCAAATCTGTGACAGAGGATACCATGTAGATTTTCATACTGAACACTGTGAAGTTATTAGCAAATCTACAGGGAAAGTTGTTCTAGTTGGACACAGGCACAATAACATCTATGAAGCAAGTTTGGTAACAAACTCTGAAGGAAAAACTGTGTGTCTATCTGCAAGAATGTCTAGTGAAGAGAGTTGGAAATGGCATAAGAAGCTCTCTCACCTAAACTTGAACAACATCAATGAGCTGATTCGAAAAGATCTTGTAAGGGGACTTCCAAAGTCAATACTTAGCTTAGATGGTCTGTGTGATTCTTGTCAAAAGGCCAAGCAAAGGAAGTCATCTTTCAAGAGTAAATCTGAATCTTCAGTTGTGGAACCTTATCATCTTTTACATATTGATCTCTTTGGTCCAGTAAATATAATGTCAATAGGCAGAAAAAAATATGCTCTAGTCATTGTTGATGAGTACACTAGGTACACCTGGGTGTATTTCTTAGCAAAGAAGGATGAAACTGCCTCAATTCTTATGGATCATGTAAAACTACTGGACAAAGGATCACAGTATAAAGTGAAAATTCTAAGGAGTGATAATGGTACTGAATTCAGAAATTCTGAACTGGAAGCTTTCTGCAAGGAAAGAGGAGTGAAGCAAGAATTTTCTGCACCTGGAACTCCACAGCAAAATGGTGTAGTTGAAAGAAAGAACAGAACTCTTATCGAAGCTGCCAGAACGATGCTTGATGAAGCAAAATTGCCAACTTATTTCTGGGCAGAAGCTGTTCAAACTGCTTGTTTTACTCAAAATGCTACACTGATCAACAAGCATGGGAAAACACCATATGAGATGGTGAAGAATAAGAAGCCAAATTTGAAATATTTTCATATTTTTGGAAGCAAGTGCTTTGTGTTGAAATCTCATCCTGAACAGTTGACCAAGTTTGACTGAAAAGCTGATGAAGGAATTTTTGTTGGATACCCACTATCAACTAAAGCATTCAGAGTCTACAATCTGAGAACAAAAGTGATCATGGAATCTATACATGTGTCATTTGATGACAAGAAAATAACTGGAATAGAAGATGAAGAATATCATGATCAACTTCACTTTGAAAATGAAGATCTATACTCTGATGAAGCAAATCCAACAAACTCTGACGGAGCATACTCTGAACCTCTACTGGTAAACACTGAAGAATTTTCTCTGACAGAACAAAATAGAGAACCAGTTGAGGGGGAGCGTGAAGAAACTTCAGAAACTTCTCAAAGTGATGACTCAAATTCTGAAAGAGAGTCAAATGAAGAATCAAACAGAAACTCTGAGTCAAACTCTGAAAGTTCAAATACTGAACAGTCCAATTCAGGGGGAGCCTCAGAGAATGCAAATGGTCAAGAAGAAAATCAGGAGAGCATGGATCAAGGGGGAGGATCTAATAATGATAATAGAAGCCAATTACCAACAGCAAGAAGGTGGACACAAGCCCATACACCTGACTTGATAATTGGAGATCCAGAAGCTAGTGTGAGAACTAGAAGTGCTACAAATAATGAATGTCTGTTTCATGCATTCTTATCTCAAACAGAGCCCAAGAAAGTGGAAGAAGCTCTTCAAGATGCTAACTGGATAACAGCAATGCAAGAGGAGTTAAATGAATTTGAGAGGAATGAAGTCTGGACACTTGTACCAAGACCAAAGAACAGATCTATTGTTGGTACAAAGTGGGTTTTCAGAAACAAAACAGATAGTGATGGAGTGATAACAAGGAATAAGGCTAGACTTGTGGCAAAAGGCTATTCACAGCAGGAAGGAATTGACTATGATGAAACCTTTGCTCCAGTTGCAAGATTGGAGGCAATTAGGATTTTTCTGGCCTATGCTGCACACAAGAAGTTTAAAGTTTTTCAGATGGATGTGAAAAGTGCTTTTCTCAATGGGAAACTTGAAGAAGAAGTGTTTGTTGAACAACCACCAGGGTTTGTAGATCCCAAACATCCAGATTATGTCTACAGGCTTGATAAGGCATTATATGGACTAAAGCAGGCACCTAGAGCATGGTATGAAACTCTGGCTCAATTTCTTTTAGAAAGTGGGTTCACTAGAGGTACAATTGACAAAACCTTGTTCTACTTTAATTCTGGTGATGATTTGCTGTTAGTTCAAATCTATGTGGATGACATAATTTTTGGGTCTACTAATGACAAACTCTGTAAGAAATTTGCCAAGCTTATGCAATCAAGGTATCAAATGAGCATGATGGGAGAGCTTAGTTATTTTCTAGGCTTGCAAGTCAAGCAAACAGATGATGGGATTTTTATCAATCAAGCAAAATATACCAGAAATCTTCTCAAGAAATTTGGTATGCTTGATAGTTCATCTGCTACAACTCCCATGGCTACTGCAACAAAGCTAGACAAAGACACATGAGCCTCAGTAGATATGACAAACTACAGAGGGATGATAGGGTCTCTTCTTTATCTGACAGCAAGTAGACCTGATATCATGTATGCAACATGTCTTTGTGCAAGATTTCAAGAAAACCCCAGAGAGCCACATCTAATAGCTGTGAAGAGGATTTTCAAATATCTCAAAGGAACCATAACTCTTGGTTTGTGGTACCCTAGAGAATCAGAGTTTAAATTAATTGGTTACTCTGATGCAGATTTTGCAGGCTGTAAGATAGACAGAAAAAGCACAAGTGGAAGCTGTCAATTTTTAGGTGACAGATTAGTTTCTTGGTACAACAAGAAACAGAAATCAATTTCCACATCCACAGCAGAAGCAGAGTATATAGTTGCTGGTAGCTGTTGTGCACAGATTTTATGGATGAAGAATCAATTGCTGGACTATGGATTAAGGTACTCTAAAATACCTATTTACTGTGATAATCAAAGTGCTATTGCTATGACAGGTAATCCAGTACAGCACTCCATGACCAAGCACATCAGCATAAGGTATCATTTTATCAGGGAACATGTGGAAGAAGGAGATATTGAGCTTCATTTTGTGTCTACAGACCAACAGCTTGCAGATATCTTCACCAAACCTTTGAGTGAAGCTACCTTTACAAGACTGGTAAATGAACTTGGAATGATCTCTGGTTTTGACTAGAGATACCGGTTAGATTCAAACTCTATACATGATTGATTTTATGCTCATGGTTCTTTGCATGTGTTAACTGTTATTTGTACCAGTATGTTAAACTCTGATAGTAAACTCTGTTAGTCATACTCTGTCAGTCATACTCTGTCGGTTAAACTCTGATGTTAAACTCTGATTGTGATTTTTGTCTGAAACACATGGACCGATGAAGAAAATTGTATGAAGCATGATTTTCAGTAAGTAATCATGAATCCTTCTGAGTGATATAAATTCTGATTTCAAAATGTGCAGAAATTTTACACAGCATGATACTGTCTCTATATTTATAGCATCTCTTAGTTTATTGATCCTATACACTGAGTCTGTATTAGCTGTTTGCACTTTCTCTCATAAATTAATTGTATTAACTGATGAAAAGTCTAAACTCTGATAATTAGTTGCAAATATTACACCCTCAAATCAAAAGATGCCAAAAAGAGCACAAATTCCTTTGAGATCATGTTGTGCCTAGGAAGACCCAGGAACTTATTGTATGAAATAAGGGCTAAAATCTTTGATTTTTGGTGACTAGTGCCAACCACTGATTACTGGAAAAATTATAATAAAAAAATAAAATAAAATAAATAAATAAATATTGAAGGGGGTGAAAATAATAGAAATATCCAAATGAAAGGGATATAAGAAGACAGAGTTTAGATAAAATCAGATTTTATTTTATACATGAGAGTTTGTGCAACCAGTTTTTACTGCTTTAGTTTGTGGATTTTATGCACTTTGAGATGATCTAAATATTCATATTCAGTAAACTCTGCTAATTCACACACAAATACTCACACCTGTACAGTTTGTGAAAAGAGTTTATTTATAAGGGAGGAGGATTGGTAAACACTGATGAATTGTGTACTCTACGCTGAGGTAATTTTATTTTAATCTCTGATGATTAAAATTAATTATTTGTTTCAGACAGTTAACAATTTTGAGAAAACATTCTTGAAAACAAAAGTGTATGATTGGTAACGGTTCTAATTTGTATTAAACAGAGGAGAGAGGTTGAGTGTCTAGGAAAGTGTAAAAGGCGGTAATTATTGTTGTTTTTACTGCGCATGCGCATTGGAAACTGCCAATTACTGCTGTCAGTCATTGCATGTGTGCCACGTGTCCCACTCACACAATTAACGGAGTAAGACAGTTGTGTATTAATGATTAAAAACTGTTCAGTTTTTAATTTTGAATTTCATATTTAAAACATACACACACATTCGTTTAAACCTTTCACATCTTACTCCAACTCACATCTATTGTCACACACACATATTCCCAAACACTTTTCTACTTTCAAACTCTTTCAAGCTTTTGCACCTGATTCTCTGATATTCTTTCAAATCTTACTAATGGCGACTACAGCGTTTGTCTCTTCTGGGTTAGAGTTCGTTCCAAACAATTATGCAGCACCACTAAACACTGCCAACGCACCAGAGGCGTTTCATATGATACAAGAATTTCTTGCTCAGTCAGCGATTGGGCATGCTTTAGTAGAACCAACAATACTTTCTGGTTCACAAATCAAGGCCTTCTGGGAGACAGGTATGTATGATGATGGTGGTGAATCAGGTAACCCATCAATAATCTTTGAATTTGAAGAAGCAGAGTATGTAATTACTTCTTGTACAATTCGAGCTGCAATGGGGTTTCCTGAGTTTTCTTCGTATACAACTGGAATGGGTGATATTGATTTGCTGAGGATGATGCGAGAGATTGGGTATTCTGGACCCTTGACAAAGATTGGACAGTTGAAGCGACCGTTCTTGAGGAAGGAGTGGAGCTTCTTCTTTGACTGCATCACAAGAACGTTCGGAAAGAAATGCACCAACTGGGATGCTATTCCCACGGACAGTCTGCAAATCGGGTATTCTCTGTTATATGATAATCATTTTGATTTTGCAAGACTTGTTTTAAATAATTTAGGGGAGAAAATGACAGAGAATAGAGGGGTAGTTTACTTTTCTAGATTTTGTCATATATTATTCTCTGCTTGTGTTCCAGGGGTAGAAATAGTTGGTGAAGATGTTATCTCTTGTTTTAAATTACACAAGAGGATATTATCTGATCTTATCAATAAGGATGTTAGGAAAGGGGTTGTTGGAGATTTGTTACTTCCTGCCTCTGTGCAACAGTTTATAAATGATCAAATTCATCCATAAACACAAACTCCTTCTCCATCAGAACCTCAACCAGAACCTTTACAAACAGAGCTTCCTCCATCTACATCTGTCCAACCTAAATCCATGGGTAGGACTAAGCATGTTGGTTCTAAACCTGCAAGGTTTGTTAGACCAGCTACTGAAGTGGGGGTATCCAAGTCTAATAATGAGCCAAAGGGTCATTATAAGAAAAGGAGAGCCAATAGATCAAAAACTACTGATGAGGATGATGTTGATAATGAAACTCTTCATAAGAGGAAAAGAAGATTAGTAGCCAATTATCTTTTTGATAATTTGGATGAATCTACAATAAACACTGAAGCTGTCCAGGATGAAGCTCCAGGGGTTGTTGTTCAGGAGCCTGCTGTACATGATGATACTGAGGACAGGGTTTTTGTGGATACTGAAGCTCCTGAAGTTATTGTTCAGGAGGCTACTGAAGATAATGAAGCAGCCACTGTGCCTGATATGGCAAAAGCTGATACAGAGGCTGAAATTGTTGAGCAAGGAGCTTTATTTGATGATTTTGAAATGGATGCAAATGTTGAAGCACATCCTAGTATCAGTGTTTGTGATACTGAGGATGTGGCAGCTGATCAACCCACCCAAACTATAGATGAGTCACTTGCAACTCATACAGAGATTCTCTCTGTCAATAATCAAAATCCTGAAATGGGTGAGGAGGTTGATCAGGTAATTGAAGCTGCTGTAGAGAAATTAGATGAAGCTACAGCAGAGACTCTGATAGAAAATAATGCTCAAACAGAAGAAGTTGTTGCAGAGTCTGTTCCTGTAGAAACAGAGGTTCTTGTGAATATAAACTCTGAGATTCCTGAAGCTGCTCAGATAAACGCTGAGGCTACTGCAGAAAATGTTGCTGAAGAAATTGCAGGGCAGATAGCAGAAAATGTTAATGAAGCTAGAGTTGATTTTGATAATGCTGATCACACATCTGTAAACTCTGATCATGCAGACTCTGGGATCAATGCTGCACTTTCAAACTCTGATGATCATGAGTCCATACCTTTTCTAAGGGATCCTACTGCAGAGTCTATCAAAGAAACTCAAAATGCAACTGAAGCTCATTTCAGAGAAATGCATTATGCTAATTGGTCAGGAGCAGACTGCATTTTCTCTACACAAAGGGCTGCTAATTTTGTACATAAGTCTGCTGAAGAAATTTCTAATCCTGAGCTGCTAACACATTTTAAGGCTACCATTGTTCAAGTCAAGTCATTGCACAATCGCTTTGATGAGACTCACAAGGTTGTTCTTGGATTGAGTAATGATATTGCTCTTAAGGAATTAGCACTGAAGAAAGATAGAGCTCAATTTTCATCTCTGATAAAGGATCAAGAAGAAATTAAGCAGAGGCTAACCAAGGTTGAGAGCAATCAGGCTGAAATATCTACTAAGATTGACTCTATTGCTGCATCACTTGAGTTGTTGACATCAGTTTTTATTCCTGATGATGTCAAAAAGGGGGAGAAAGTACCTAAACACAAATGCAAAAGGACTCCAACTTTGAGACTGAGGGATGATTCCAATGATGGTGGAAGCAGAGGAACAGAGAAAAGGTCAAAGTCTTCTCAAGAGCAAGGGAGACTTAGGTCAAACTCTGCTAGACAGACAAACTCTGAGAGGTTAAACTCTGGTGGTCAATCTTCTTCAAGACTTAAGAGTCTAGTGATTTCATCAAATCCAACTACTGATGAAGAGATTGTTGCTAAGCTTTTCATGGAAGAACATGGTGGTGAAGCCACAATGGAAGATATAGATGCTGAGATGAAGCTTCTTGCTGAAGAACACCAGAAAAAGATTGAAGCTGGTACTTATAAGAAGAAATCAGTAAAGGCTCCTAGAAAGAAGGAAATTGCACTCTCTATCAAAGAAAATACTCAACAGAGTTTAAAATACACAAGGAGGCCTACAGTAAATGTTTCTGGAAAAGGAAAAGGTATACTGGTAGAAGAAGGGCAGTTACCAAAGAAGAATTATTCAACCTCTGACGTTGCTCAAGTTGAATCAAGGATAAATAAATCAACCTCTGACGTTGCTCATGTTGATATTTCTACTAAAGTTGCGACAACCTCTGAAAATGCTCAAGTTGTACAAACTCAGCTAGCTCCACAACTCCAAGGTTTCTTAAGACCTGTACTTTCTGAAACTATGACGCTAGAAGCTGTGGACTTTTCTCAAACCAGAACAGTACTTGGAAAAGAATCTTATGATAAGTCTGGTTTAGGTTCACACAGGGAGAAAAGAATAAATAACAGACCTTTAGATCAAACATCACTGGCAGAACCTGGTGTTGGGGTATCTCAAGAGAGTCTTGATAAACTAGAATTTGTTCAGATGGTCTATCATAGAGGATTGAAGAAAGAGGTTCTGTTATATTTATGTCTGATGGAAGAGTATACAGAGTAGGAGAAGCTGATGTTCAATTGAAGCTATGGGAAGAGCTTGAGTATGTTCTATATCTTCTCAAAATCAAAAATAGAAGTACTCATGATGCTGCTCTAGTTTTAAGAGACAGAATGATGAAATCCAAAGTTCTTCTTGGAGGAGGTGTTTCAAGTGCATATATTCCTAAGTACAGAGATGCTTATGGAAAGATTGTTGAAATGAAGAGAAACAGTGCCAAGTTCAAGACAGCACTGGGTATAAAGGTTTTGGAATTCAATCTGGAGTCAGACAAATCTTACTTTATCCGGCTAGGGAATGAAATGAGAAACAACAGCATTTATTCTCTGAGAGCTGCTATCTACCAGACTGGAGAAAGTGATCCAGAGCTTAAGGAATTGAAAGAAATCATGGTGGAAGAGCTAGAAAAAGCTGAAAGGAGGCTTCTTATTGATTATCTCAGGACAGTGCCTGATATTGAAGAGATTAAGTAAAGTCTGACTGTAAGTTTTTAAAGTTTTCTGTTCTAAGTTAAAGTTAAACTCTGTTATATTTTAAACACTGCATTTGTTATATGTTTTGACATCATCAATTATCTTTTAACTTGTACATTTTAGTATGAACAAGTTGGGGGAGATTGTTAGATATAATTGCTGACGTTTGTTCATCAGTGTTTAAGTACCAGGTACTCATCAGAGTTTACTGGAAGCCAGTCAGAGTTTGTTAAAGTCTGACGGGGTGAGAGTTTGCCTTAGCTGTCGGTGCTAATATAAAGATTCTAGAAGCAATATATCTTGAAGATGGAAAGAAGCAAGATATATTGAGACAGATAAGGAAACGGAACAGAAGACAGAAGCAATCCTAATTTGATATAATTTGTACAGCTAATTTATAGGAATATCAATTAGAGATTGATTCTATGTAACTGTGTACTATATAAACACAGATAGGTTAACCCTAAAAGGGATGCGAGTACTGAATACATTATTCTTGTAACCTAGCAGCTCTCTGTGATTCTTTAACATCACTGAGAGAAGAGTTATTTATATAATTCAGTTGTTGATTCATAAACAGTGTTCTCAATTGTTATTATCATACTTATATTGATTATATATTGTGTATTCAGCCTAACACTATGTTTTTCCAACCTATTGTTATCAGGTAAATTCAAGCAAGCAGAAATGATGTCACTATTAATCACATGTTCCTTACCTTGAAGAACAAAGGTAATTGTAGCATTCAAAGAATCAAAAAATGTTGATTCCCAGATGGCTTCAATTACCTCAAAATAAAGAGTGGGGGCTTCGAGCATAGCCTTGGCGAGCTTTCAGTTCTGGATGAACCTCATCATAGTGTGATATGATGCGCTCTTCTCCTCAAAGTCCACCAGAGTTGTGAAGTTGTTCTTCTCGTATGTGAACCTAGTGAGTGACATTGTTTTGCTTACAGGTGCCATTGGTAACAGCTTAGAGATTGCAGAGAGAAATTAGTCTAGAGAGAAAAGAGGGTTTCTTGCCTTAGTGAATTTTTGGAGAAAGGTAGAAGAAAAAGAGCTGAGAGTAAAATTTAATTTAAACTCCCCCAAAATAATTCACTAATTAAATCAGAATAATTGAAAGAAATTATCTGATTGGACAAGAAAGTAACCGTTTAAAGATAATGGAGTGAAAAGTAAAGCCACAAATTTACTGTAATTACACACACGTACTGTACGCAGGTAACTACGGATAAGATTGTGACTTTAACGGTAACGATTAAACTAAAATATCTACGGATAGAATTTTACCTTGGGATTTGATATCCGTAGAGGTGTAAAACGATATCCGTAGACAAGGAAAATCCAGTGTCAGAAATGACCATCAACGGATGAAGGTATCCGTAGAAGGAGAAATTTTGACTTAGGCAAAATTCTTCTTTTTCAGAGAGTTTTGGTTCTCATGAAAATCATGTTGACACTAGCTGCAATTCAAATCATCAGACATTTAAATAAATTAAGAGTAGTTAAGCATACCTAGCTCACTTACCAACCTTGAGAATGTTGATACATCAAGTGGCTTGGTAAAAATGTCTGCAATTTGCTGCTCACTTGGAACAAAATGAAGTTCCACAGTACCATTCATCACATGTTCCATGATGAAGTGATACTTAATGTCAATGTGCTTGGTCCTTGAGTGTTGCACTGGATTCTCAGTTATGGCAATTGCACTAGTGTTGTCACGGAATATTGGAATCTTATTAACTGTTAGACCATAGTCTATTAGTTGATTTTTCATCCACAGTATTTGTGCACAACAACTTCCAGCAGCAATGTATTCTGCCTCAGCTGTAGAGGTAGAGACGGAATTTTGCTTATTACTAAACCATGAGACAAGCTTGTTTCCTAGAAATCGACAGGGGCCTGTAGTACTTTTTTGTCAATCTTGCAACCTGCATAGTCTGCATCTGAATAACCAATTAGATCAAAACCAGATTCTCTAGGGTACCAAATGCCAAGGTTTGGTATTCCTTTGAGATATCTGAAAATCCTCTTGATAGCAATTAAGTGAGACTCTCTAGAATCAGCCTGAAATCTAGCACAAAGACATGTAGCAAACATAATATCAGGTCTACTAGCTGTTAAATATAGAAGTGAGCCTACCATGCCTCTATAACTTGAAATGTCCACAGATTTTTCCTTAGTATTCAATTCAAGTTTATTGGCAGTTGGCATGGGTGTTTTAGTAGGAGAGCAATCCATTAGATCAAATTTCTTCAATAAGTCAAAGATATATTTAGTTTGACTAACAAAGATTCCTTCTTTCACTTGCTTAACTTGTAAGCCAAGGAAGTAGGTAAGTTCACCCATCATGCTCATTACATATTTACTTTGCATAAGTTTGGCAAACCTTTTGCAAAGCTTCTCATCAGGCTCTAGGTGCTTGCTTCAGTCCATAGAGTGCCTTGAGTAGGAAGTAGACGAATTCTGGATAATCTGGATCTTCAAAACCAGGAGGTTGACTAACATACACCTCCTCCAGTTCCCCATTCAAGAAGGCACTCTTGACATCCATTTGATAAAATTTGAAATTGGCATGGGCTGCATAGGCTAGGAATATCCTTATTGCTTCCAGTCTAGCAACAGGGGCAAATGTTTCATAATAATCTATTCCTTCTTCTTGAGAATAGCCCTTAGCAACCAATCTAGCTTTGTTCCTTGTGACTATGCCATTTTCATCCATCTTGTTTTTGAATACCCACTTTGTACCTATAACACTTCTGTTCTTAGGTTTGGGTACCAGCTTTAACACTTTGTTTCTTTCAAATTGGTTTAGCTCTTCTTGCATGGCTAAAACCCAATTTGAATCTAAAAGAGCGTCCTCAACTTTCTTTGGTTCTTCTTGAGAAAGAAAGTTGTTGTATAGGCATTCATCCTGAGTAGCTCTTCTAGTTTGGACATTTGCGGATGCATCACCAGTGATCAGTTCAAATGGGTGATCCCTTGTCCATTTTCTTCTCGTAGCAGGTGCAGGTCTTGAAGATGCAACATCATTCTCATTAACATGATCATATAAGGTTGATCCTTGACTTAGAGAAACTCCCCCTGAGTTTAATGGGGTGGTAACTCTGTGTTGCGATCCACCTCCGGATGCTCCAATTTGGCTTCATACGGATGCTCCTATTTGCCTTCCTACGGATGCTCCCATTTGGCTTCCTACGGATGCTTCATTCAGGCTTCCTACGGATGCTCCCCTTGTCCCTTCTATGGATGGCTCATTAGAACTTGAGGTATCCATATTAGAGACAGTCGTTCTAGGAGGAACTGATTCATCCACATGATCATCATCTTCATCACCAAAGTCGAGACCTTCCACCTCATTGTCAAACCTGAGAGTTTCATGAAAACCCTCATCAGTAAGACCCTGTATTCTGGCATCATCAAAAACAACATGTACAGATTCCATAACAATGTTGATTCTGTGATTAAAAATCTTGTAGGCTTTTCCAGCTGCATATCCCACAAAAGTGGCTTCATCTGCCTTTGATTCATACTTTTCAAGATTTTCACCTTGATTTCTCAGTACAAAGCACTTGCATCCAAAGACATGTAGAAAATTCAAGGATGGTTTCCTTCCCGAGCAGCTGATATAGAGTCATTCCTTTTGCTTGGTTGATCAAAGAAATATTTTGAGTGAAACATGCAGTGTTAATTGCTTCAACCCAGAAATAAGTAGGTAACTTTGATTCTCCTAGCATTGTTCTTGCAGCTTCAATAAGAGTTCTGTTTTTCCTTTTTACCACTTCATTTTGTTGTTGTGTCCTTGCTGCAGAGAACTCATGAATGATTCCATTTTCCTCACAAAACAGCCTTATTGTGGAATTCTTGAACTCAGTGCCATTGTCACTCCTGATTCTTCTTACTTTGAGATCAGGATGATTGTTGGCAGCCTTGATGTGATTGATTATGATTTCACTTGCCCCATCTTTGGAGTGCAGAAAATAAGTCCATGTGAATTTAGAGAAATCATCCACAATCACAAGGCAGTACCTTTTCTTTGAGATTGATATGACATTTACTGGTCCAAACAAGTCCATGTGCAACAGCTGTAGAGGTTGATCAATTGATGAATCCAGCTTGCTTCTAAAAGAAATTTTTTTCTGCTTCCCTTTCTGGCAAGCTTCACAAAGCCCATCCTTGGAAAATTCCAACTGAGGAAGTCCTCTTACTAGGTCTCTTATTACAAAATCATTCATAGACTTGAAGTTCAAATGTGACAGTCTTTTGTGCCATAGCCAACTTTCATCCTTGCTTGCTTTACTCAAAAGACAAGTGATGGAATCAGAACTTGTTAAGTTGAAGTCAGCTATGTACACATTACCTTTCCGGTATCCTGTCAGCACCACATTGTTGTTTTCCTTGTTGGATACAACACAGGCTCCTTGGTTGAATGAAACTGAGAAACCTTTATCACACAGTTGACTGATACTCAGCAAGTTGTGCTTAAGTTCGTCAACCAGTGCTACTTGATCAATGATGACAATATCCTTTGAAATGAAGCCATATACCTTAGTAAAACCTTTGTTGTCATCTCCAAAGGTAATGCTAGGGCCAACTTTCTCCACAAACTCTGTGAGCAGGGTAGAATCTCCAGTCATGTGCCTAGAACATCCACTGTCTAAGTACCATAGATTCTTTTTGTATCCCTGCACACAATCAAAACCAAATCAAGTTGATTTTGGTACCCAAGTTTCCTTGGGTCCTTTCCTGTTAGTTTTGCCTCTCTTGTCATTTTGCACCTTAATCTCGGATTGAGTTAAATCAACCTTGACCCTGGGTGTTGACCTCTAGGAGACAAAATGCTGAGGATGATTATATGCAAACATGTTTGATGCAGGCATTTGAGAATTTTGTGCATACATAGCATTCATGTGTGGCATGCTCCATGTCATTTGTGGCATTGTGAATGCATTCTTATGAGGATTTGAAACAAATGGCATGTTGGCATACAAGTTAGATGCTTGATCAATATGTGCAAACATGTTATGCATAACAGGCATATGCATATTGAGTACAGGCATTGACATTTAAACATATGGTGTTTTAACAGATTTGCAATTTGTAGATACATGATTAACAATACTACACTTTGCACAAGTTTTCCTAGGAGCATACTTGTCAGGAGTATAGTTGTTTTGTTTGTTAATCCCTACCTTACCATTTCTGTTCTTTTTCTTTTTAACTCCAGCCTTAACCTCTATATCCTTAACCATGTCCTTCAATTGCTTGTTGGACAGGTGACCTATGTTGACATTCTCAGCTTTGGTTTTGCTACTTGATCCCTGAACAAGAATTTTGCTGGTTGGACCATACTTTTTGTTCAGCTTCTCTATTCTTTCTTGACTAACACTAGATGTACACTTCTTTGGATAAGTCACTTCCGTAGAGGTGTTGTCCATCAACGGATGCTTGCTATCCGTAGAGGCATTGCCTTCCAACGGATGCTCACTATCCGTAGAAGTGTCATCCCCTAGACTCTCAATATCTAGCTTATCTAGCTTCTTTTTATCTTTTCTTGTTGATTCCTTGTAGAATGTATCCACACCTTGAGCCTTGATAATGTTTGTGGCAACATTCTTGGAATCAGTCCATCTAGCTATCGTTTCCTGTTCTTTGGCTAGTTGTGCTTTGATAGATTCTTCTCTTTTAAGCACAATCAGCAGGTCATCCTTGGCAACTTGACACTCTACTCTCATTTTCTCAAACTCAGCAAATTGAGTTTCTAGAAGAGCATTCTTATCACTTAACAACTGATTAGATGTTTTAATCCTTGTGTTCTCATTAGTAATTGATTTAAGAGAAATACGCATATGATACAACTCGGTAGACATATCATTAATAGCATTATTGCATTCCTCAGTAGAAAGCTCAAAGAGATTGGTGGTAATTACCTGATTGGATGATGAACTGGCCTCCTGCTCGCTTGAATCAGCCATCAGTGCAAGGTTCACAAACTCAGTGTCCTCCTCAAGATCATTCCCGTCTTCAGCCCAGTCATAATCCTGTGTAATGAATGATCTACCCTTTTGCTTGAGAAGATCAAAGTATTTCTTCTTGTAGTCAACAGGTTCAAACTTCTTGTCACTCTTCTCATACTTTGGTTTTCTGCACTCATTTGCAAAGTGACCTCCCATTCCACAGTTGAAGCATTTAAATTTGGACCTCTTAAAAAAGTCCTTCTTGAATGGTCTGGACACATCAGGGTTTCTCTTGAACTTGAGCTTTGAGAACTTTATTGACAGAAAAGCTAAGTGTTCATCTAGCTCATCCATCTCCTCTTGATTGGTGGGATCACTTTCTTCAATCACCTTCCCTTTGCACTTTCTTGATTCAGCTCTACCTTCACAAGCACTTTGGCTTGGACCTTCTCAATTTCTTCATCCTGCTCTATTTCCAGCTCATAGGTTTTTAGGGTTCCGTACAGCCTCTCAAGAGTGTAGTCCTTATACTCTTGAGTGTTCCTCAAGGAGACAGTCATGGGCTTCCATTCTTTTGGCAAGGCTCTGAGAAATTTGAGATCTGAGTCCTTGACTTGATACACTCTTCCATACAACTTCAATCCATTTAGCAATTTTTGAAATCTACTGAAAGTATCATTCAAAGATTCTCCACTCTTGAAGTGAAAGTGTTCATACTATTGTATGAGGAGTTGCATCTTGTTTTCTCTCACCTGCTCAGTCCCTTCACATATGGTTTGGACAGTGTCCCAAATCTCCTTAGCTGTAGAGCAGTTGATGATATTGTCAAATATATCAGAATCAAGACCATTGAACAAAATATTCATGGCCTTCTTTTCTTTATGAACGGCGACGATGTCCTCAGGAGTCCATTCTGAACGCGGATTTGGGATTGTGCTTGGAGCTCATGCTGGTTCCTGAGCTATTGAGGTGTTTGGCTTCATCGGTACATGAGGGCCATGTTCTATGCACTCTACATAAACTTCATCCATGGACATAAGATGTAGGCGCATTTTTACTTTCTAGTGAAAGTAATTTTCTCTATCAAGAACTGGTATCTTGACTCCATGATCCTTCTGACTCATGATTCATTTGTCTTTGATCTTTAAACTTCTTGTATGTTAGAAGCTTGCTCTGATACCAATTGTTATTCCCAGACAATGAATCAAGATTGTAGAAGGGGGGGGGTTGAATACAATCTTTGAAAACTTTTCAATTCTTGATAGTGAAAATATGAAAAAGAAAACAAGAACAGAAACACAAAATAAGATGATACAAGAATTAAAAATTCAGGTGGATTGTTTTTGTCCACCTGAGAGATTTTTATTGAATAAATATCTGTGATGTTTATGAATAAACACACAGCTGCAAGTACACAACTCTAGCTTCAGCAACTTACAAAGGATACTGCTTTGTGCTCTCTAAATTGCTAAACCCTGATTTCTTGGTTCTAGAGTTATGCTGCTACTTGGTTATATAACCCAAGTTTACAAAGATATTTGAACAGCTAATAATATAAAACGTACATGTGTTCAGAATCCTTGTTTCTCTATCCCAAGCAGTGGTCTGTGTTTGTAGCTTGCCCTTCTTGGCTGATTGTCTTTTATGGAAATGCTACATTTGACCATGCAAACAGAATGCTGCTTTCTTCTTGTCACCTTTCCAGAAATACTGGCTTCCATGCTCTATGTAGTCTGTCAACCCATGTGCTCTGACATTGCTGTCCTTTTCACAAGTACAGAGAGTATCCGTAGAAGGCTAATCAAGCTATCCGTAGACAGTCAATTTCACGTATGCAGAATTACAAGGCATCGACTATTTACAATTAGCCTCCATATTCTACATATCTATTGATAGTCAACATGACTCATTTAACCTATCAAGGCTACTTCAACTTCAACATCAAAAATACACAAGTATGTTACATTTAGTCTTATCCGTAGATAAGCTACCCATCTACGGATACTGCAATGACAAACTATCAGTTGATGGCTACATTTACTTGTACAATTTTTACTAAGTTAATTTGGTTATCATCAAGAAACAACATAGTTCCTAACACATATGTTTCCCGCTTGTACAACTCATAATCTAATAACTCATTTCTTTATCTGCGGAGTCTGTTAATATCAGCATTAGACCTGTATTCAATCTAACCAGTTCCTAGTATGTATCTGTGTACTCAAACAATTCCTTTGGGGTTGAACCTTGGGGAACTCTAGTATCATCAGGATTTATCGATTCGCTCACTTGTTTCATTGGTACAAATGGTTTGTTCTCTAAAATGCCAAGATACAAAGGATTTGACGCTTTGATAAATAATAGCATCTTCATCTTCCACAGACCGAAATCATCTCTAGTAAAGGGGGGAACTTTGATACCAACAGTTATCTTTGGAGCACTCATGGTTTCTGAAAATTTCAAATTATTTAAGATTCAGAAAATTCCAATAAAATGAAAATTTTGAAAATTAAAAAATTTGCTTCAAATTTTCAAGACTTGTTTGTTTTTGGTCTAAATCACCGGATCTGATTTGTACGTCAATCAACAAGCTCTGATACCAATTGTTAGGTCCAAAGTATCGTAGAAGGGGGGTTGAATATGATACTCACAAATTATTCGATTTCGTTTGCGGATAATTAATTGTGTTCTTGTCCGAAATCAAATTTACCAAATCAAAACACCTGTCGGGAAATATATCGTTTTATAAATATAAACCACGAAGGGTGCTACAATTCTAATCCGTAAGATTAGCTTCAATGAGTTCAGATTACAGTAAATACAAAAGATAGAATTTAAGGCACTATTAATTTCTTTTGTAGAATTTCTCAAGCTCTTAAATTCTTCTGCGTAAATGATCTTCTGCAAAACTTACTTCTGAAGACAGTGTCTTCACTTCTCAATTGTAGGCTTGGGAAAAAGTATCGAAGGCCTAGAGTGAATCCTGGCCGTCCATTTCGTCACCAACCTCTGACAAAACTTGAATGTATACTACCTGCTCCATTATTAAAAAAAACTATCGAAGACAAAGTTTTCTTTTCTTTCAATAGATTTAAATAAAATCTATCGAAAGGACTACTTTCTTTATTTGAAAGTAGTTCGATAGTTTTATAAATAAAACTATCAAACTAACACATTTTGTCCACTTCGATGGTTTCAGAAAAAGAAACTATCGAATTGGTTTTTTCTTCCTTGATAATTTTTATCAAACCTTCCTTTCTTATCTCGATAGTTTTTCATAAATGAAAACCATTGAATGTCTTTATTTGCAGTTTGATCCTTGAAGAATCTATCTTCTTGCAGCAAGCATATTGCACTTCAATTTAACCTAAACATATCTTATTAATTTCTTTTAACTTCCAGAATGTTTCAGGTCTGACTTAAATCAATTTCTTCCGAGACGATAAACATCTTGTTCTTCTTAGTGCTGACAACTAGTACAACTTGTCTGGTTCACAGATGACTAACACTTGATCAATACCTCTACGTCTTTAATACAATACAGTTGATAAGTCATTTGTCGTTATGGTTGCTTTATTATCAAATCACTGAAATCCTCTGGTACTCACTCTTTATCATTCAAATACTTCTGCAGTCTTGAAAGTCTTGATTCTTTATTTGTCACTGAGGCCTGAACATATTAATGAACTTCTTTCTGTGACCTGTTTACGGACTTCAAGAATACATACCATATTTTGATTTCTTGAGTTTACCATTTCTTCTGTTCTTCTGGATTCATGTGCTTCAGTTAATATTATAGTATGTCTTGTTCCTTTGTTGAGTTGTAGTTATCTCTGTTACATATTATGTTACATTATTCTTATAGGGGTTCTTATCCAAAATTTTGGCCATGTATCGCCAAACTAATAAGGACCGTTGATTTCAAATAGATAAATTAGAACCGTTATATCTAATATTAAAAAATCCATTTGATTGTTATTAGAATTATTTTCAAATACGAAAAAGTGAATTTTAATAATATGAACCAAATATGAGTAAGTTTTCTAAGTTGAATAGAATTGTTAATGTAAAATTCGTAACTCTATTTCTTATTCGGTTTGTGGATAATTTCAGTTGAATATTAATTACTAAATTATCATTAAATTAAAAATAATTTCATTAATTAATAAAATTATAAATTTAAAAGAAGTTGGTGCATTGCACGGGTTATAAGCTAGTAATAGTAAAAATGATAACAAGTGAGTATTATTATTGGTCATGGATCGATTCTCATCCACGACATTATATCCTTATTATATAATAAACGTAAAAAGGATCTTATCAAAAAATTTGGTAATCCGGTCACCATAGACCAAATTAATAAGACATTTTAATCTTAAATAGATATATGAGAATAGTTAGATCTAATATTAAAAAATGTATTTGATTAATAATATGATTATATTTAATTATTAAAAAGTATATTTTGATAATTTATGTTGCCCAGTAATAATCTATTGTAGAAGGGGGGTTGAATACAATAGTATAAGATAATCGACTTTATTCAACACAATTATGAATAATAACAGTTTTATTGAATCTGTTATAAAACTGTTACAAAACTCTCTTAAGAAATTCTGTGTTCTTAAGAGCTTCAAGGTTACAAGATACTCGTGTATGTGATCCGTAATAAAACGAAACCTAAACTGTGTTTATATACTACACAGCTTCTCTATCAAATTACAAGATAAGTCCTAATCAATTACAAAGATTGAAACATATCCTAACTTGACAACTTCTTTTCTACAAACCAGGAACCGACAAAATAAACTTCCTTCTTTAACTAGACTCCAAATATAACTCGAAGTAGGAATCCTGATCAGCTTCTAGTCCTGATGATCAATCCTGATCACAGTCCTGATATGAATTCTGATATCAATCCTGATATGAATCCTGGTACTGACGATCATACAATCCTGATGCGTATGCAATACTGATGACGTCAGCAATCCTGATCAGTTGAGTCTAGATCCTGACAATCATTGAATCCTGACCTAACAATCTCCCCCAATCTCATACTTTGTAAAATAAAGTATATATTACTAGATTCAATGATGTCAAAAATATTAACAAAATGTACAAGTATTTGCAGCAGCAACTTATCTGTTTAAATTCTTTGAAAGAACATACTTGACTTCAAGAAACTGGATAACATATCTTCTTCTTTTTCTTCCAGAATTTGAATCAATCTTTCCTTAAGATTTCTGAGTTCTTCATCTTCCTCATCAATCTGGTAGATAGCTGCTCTGAGATTCTGAATAGAGTTTCTTGGTAGACTCTGCTCTTCAAGCAGTAGATAAGCAATTTGCCTCCCATCAGGATTAAGATTAAGTTGTGTCATGCCAAAAATGTCTTCTTTAACAGCAGTACCTCTTTGCATTTCCACATCTTGACCTCTTATATTTATATACATGGGAGTATAATTACCATTGAAATTTCTTCCTTCATCCAGTCTTTTTCTGATTGTTGACAGAATTGCATCACTCCATTCTTTGCACACTTTGTTTTTCCATCTCAGTAGATAGAAAACATATTTCAGTTCCTTTGTAGTTTTCATCAAAAGATCTTGAATGGATAGAATCTTCACACTACCATCCTTTATGAAGTATAGAAGCTTTTCTTTCTTTTCATTACCATCATGACAATCTATAACTATATCAACAGCTAATAAATTGTTCAGGTGTTCAGAAGTAATGATACCTCCAGTTTCAATCAATGCATGAGGATCAACATAAGGTAGATTTAGAAATTCAGCATCCCTGTGTCCAATACCTCCTCTTGTATCACTCCTCATTTGTCTTAGGGTAGAAAACATTTGCAGCCAGTGTGCTTTAGATTTGAATGAATCAACAGAAACAGCAACACCAGGTACATTTGATATGATTCCACTAGACTGAAAATTGATAGGTCTATCACACCTTACAGTGTCTATATGCTTCCACTTCTTATCTTTTTCCTTCTCAAGAACATAACTTCTTTCAAGCTTATGTTGTTGTCTTCTTGAATCTCTCCACATCCTTCTATCAGAATGTATAAGCTTTTGTATATAGAAATTGTAATCTCTAGAAGTTGTTCTTGTAATTTCCCTTCTTCTCAATTCTTCTTCTTCATCTACTTCTTTGTTATGAGAATCAACCACTGTAGAAAGTATTATCAAATCAACCTCTAGAAGAATTCAGAATCATTAGGACCTTGAGCAATGTCAGGATTTGAGTCTGAAATTTGACTTGTATTACTGATAAGAGTTGATTTTCTTGGTTTTCTTCTCAGAGAAATGTCAGATTCCTCTTCAACTTTATCTTCCTTCTGAATGATAGTCCTGACAGCCAAAGTATCAGGATCTATTGGAGTTTGATCTTATGAAGGAATTTCTTCAATCCTTAGACTTCTAGATCTTGTCTGTCTAGGCATGATTAAAGTTGTTGAGCTTCTTTTTACTCTTCTACCACCTCTTCTACCTCTGCCTCCTCTTCCTCTAGCAGGAGCAGGATTTTGATATCATTCCATCATTTCTCTTTGAGCAATTAAAAATTCTTCTTGAGAGAGATCAGGATATTCTTCAGAAGCAGTAGAGAGTGCCTTCCTAGCAAATAGCTGTTGAACTCTCTTATCAGTATGATAAAGAGTAACAACTCTTCCTTGATTTGTCTTGAACTTCTGGAATAAATTGGTTGCATCTTCAGGATTTTCAATGAATACATCTTCATCTTCTTCAGGAATTGTCGTCAGAATTTGTCCATGACCAGGTGTCAGGATTTGATCATCTATCAGGATTTGATCACCTGTCTGAATTTGCTCTTCCGTCAGAATCTGAGATTGCACCAATGTCCTCACTGTTTTTACTCCAGAATCAGAAACATGAGTTGACTGTGTTGTTTGACTTTGAGAAGTTTGAATTGTAGACTTCACAACACCAGCATCAGAGGTTTCTCCTTGAAAAACTTTATCACCACCATCATTTCTAGTATTATCATCATCATCAGTATTTCTTAATACTAGATCAGACGTACATTTTGTCTGACTTACCTTCTCCCCCTTTTTGACATCAGCATTTGATAATAAACTTAAAATTAAGGCAAGAGAGGTTTGAATGTCAGATACCTTTGTATCCAAAGAGTCAATTCTTTTGTTGATGGAGATTTGTTCAGAAACAACAGATTTCACATCGGATTCCACTTTTCTAAGTTGAAGAGCAGTAGACACCTTTGTAAAGTTATTAGCAATATCTCCCCGTATCAACTCAGAAGAAACTTTGACAGAATCAATCTCATGTTTGAGGCTTTTAGATAACAGAGTTGTAGCCTTCAGATGATGTTAGGAATATGTTGTTCTTGATGATAAACATAAAACACTTAGTAGAATTTGTGTAAAGTTATTTCGTAGTTGTCAACGAAATGGCATGCTTTGCAGCATTCCGTTGACAGGAAGCTCATCAACGAAATGAGTGATGTAGCAATTGCACTGTACAATACTTCACAGTTTGATATGCATTTTGTTGTATGTATTAGATAGGTTTTCTAAGTCATGTTGACTAAATGATAGATAGGCAAAATAGGTTGGTTAATTGTAAATATCTTGTGCCTTGTAATTTTGCCTAAGTGAAGACATGTCAACGGAATGAAGATTACTCATCAACGGAATGAAGTTTACTCATCAACGAAATGGAGAATAAAGCTATCAACGAAACACATCTCCCTGCTATCAACGAATCATTATTGCTTTTCTGAATAGTTGACAAAGTGATAGTGACAGGTTACTGAAAAGATCTAAAGGTGATGTGGAAGTGTACTTTGCATTGGAAACCATTAAAATGGACATGGGGAATAAGGAAACATCCCAGTTTCCAATTGGGCTCTTGGGAGTGATCATAATAAGCATGAAGACAAAAGCAAGGATCTCCAAGGACCACTGGACAAAGGGATGAAAAGCAAACTATTGGAGGTTACCTTTAGTGTACTTTAGTGTAGCCAAAATTAGTTTTGTAAACTTGGGAATATATAACCAAGTGTAGCAGTTAAAATAAAAGTAAGAGAAGAAAAACAAATAGATTGTATTAGCTATCTTTGAGAGCATTTTTCTTCTCTACATTCTTGTAACTGAGCAGCTGTGTACATTTTGTATCACAGATTATTTCCGCAATAAAAATCACTTCAGTTGGATCTTCAAACAATCCAACTGAAATTATTTATGTGCTTGTGATTTTTACTTTAAGTTCAGTTTGTATTTGTGAGATGTTTTAAGTTTAAGAAATATCAAGAATTGTATTCAACCCCCCCCCCCTTCTATAATTCTGTTAGGTCATTTGGGATTAACAATTGGTATCAGAGCAAGCTTCTAACATACAAGAAGTTTAAAGATCAAGACCAAAACAGTAACCATGGTGAAGAAGGATGCAGGTGTAAAGATACCAGTTCTTGATAACGACAATTACTTTCACTGGAAAGTAAAGATGCATTTACATCTCATGTCTATGGATGAGAGATATGTAGACTGCATTGAAAAAGGTCCACACGTTCCCATGAAGTTTGCATCTAGAATTGGAGTGCCAGATGATGCTCCTGATGTAGAAATTCCAAAACTTGTCTCAGAATGGACTATTGAAGATCTTGCAGAAATCCATAAAGATAAAAGAACCATGAACATTCTGTTTAATGGTTTGGAGCAAGAGATGTTTGACAATGTCATCAACTGTACAACCTCCAAAGAAGTATGGGACACTGTTAGAACTCTCTGTGAAGGAACTGAGCAAGTTAGGGAAAATAAAATGCAACTCCTTATACAACAATATGAGCATTTTCATTTTAAAGCTGGTGAAACCCTAAATGACACGTTTAGTAGGTTTCAGAAGCTTTTGAATGGATTAAAGCTGTATGGGAGGATCTATCAAACCAAGGATTCAAACCTTAAATTTCTCAGAGCTCTTCCAAAAGAATGGAAGCCTATGACTGTTTCTCTCAGAAACACTCAAGAGTACAAAGACTACACTCTTGAAAGGCTTTATGGAACCTTGAAGACATATGAGTTGGAAATGGAGCAAGATGAAGAAATTGAAAAGGTACAGAAGAAGGGTGGATCTATTGCATTGATTGCATCTGTGAACCAACTGGAAGATGACACTGAAGAAGCTGCAAATGCCACAACTAGTCGAGCTAGTTGTAGAAGTGATGTTAGCAAGGGTAAAGGCAAGATGACAGAAGAAGAAGAACCAGAACCAGCCAACTTGGATGACTTAGATGAGATTGATGAACACATTGCTTTTCTGTCAAGAAAATTCTCTAAGTTCAAGTTCAAGAGAAACTCAGAAGCAAGGCCACCAAGGAGAGACTTTCAACCTAACAAAAGTAACTGGATTGAAAAGTCTAAATCTAAATGTTTCAATTGTGGAATGCTTGGTCACTTTGCTGGAGACTGCAGAAAGCCCAAGATTGAGAAGGGCAACAGGAAATTTGAGCCTGTTGATTATAAAAAGAAATACTTTGAACTTCTCAAGCAAAAAGAAAAGGCTTTCATGTCTCAGGAGTATGATTGGGCTGGTAATGGTGAAGATTCTGATGATGATATTGAATATGTCAACTTGGCTCTAATGGCTAACAATCATGAGCAGGAAGCAAGCTCCTCAAGCAACCAGGTAACAATTACTAATCTTTCTGAGCTTTCTAAAGAGGAATGCGATAGTGCAGTAAATGAAATGTCTACTGTATTATATAATTTACGTGTTACTCTTAAATCACTTACCAAAGAGAATTCAAGAATAAAAGAGACTAATTTGCTCTTAAGTGATAGGAATGCAATGTTAGAAGCACAGCTCATTGAATTTGAGAAAATGAGATGTGTTAGTAGGGATGCTAAGAAGGAACTTGAGAACGTGTTACAAAGGGAAGAAATTCTTAAGACACAACTTGAAATAGAACAAAGTGTGATTGCTAAATGGAAAGATGCCAGGAATGTTGCTACCAATATAATTAATGTTCAAGGTATGGAATCTTTCTGTGAACAACCATGGAAAAAGAACAAAGAGAAACTAGGGTATGTTTGTGAAACCTTAGAATCAGAAACAGAGTCAACAAACAACAATGCTCATTTGTTGAAGGTTGATATGTCAACGGAATGCAATGTTTCGTTGACAGATGAACCATCAACCGATCAGGCTGTTTCGTTGACAGAGAAAAGAAAAGATGAACTCACTAGACTTAATAATAAATATGGTCCTGTCACCAAGAACTTTGTTCAAGGTGAGTCTAGTAAATCAAAGAAAGTTGAGAAGCCTGTTGAGAGAGCTAATGTAGGTCACTTGTCCAACAAGCAATTGAAAGATAAGTTAGAGAATGTTCAAGTTGAGGCTAAGGGAAATAAAAAGAATAACAGGAATGGCAAAGTAGGGATTAACAAACACAACAATTACACACCTGATAAATATGCTCCTAGAAAGACATGTGTTAATTGTGGAAGTGTTAGTCATTTATCTACTAACTGCAAATCTGTTAAGAAGGCTGTTAAAGTGAAAATTCCCAAGCCTGCAATGAATAGTTCTTTGCCTACAATGCCTGTTATGCCTAACATGTTTGCTCCATATGCACAATTTCAAAATCCATATGCCAGCATGCCATTTGTGTCTAATCCATACATGAATATGTTTAATGTGCCACAAATGCCATGGAATATGAATAACATGTTTGTTCCTCCAACTATGCATGCTGTGAATGAAAATGTGAGCAATCCTCAGAAATCAACACCAAGGATAAAGATTGATTTAAATCAATCTGAGCCCAAGGTGAAAAATGATATAAAAGGAAAAGCAAAGGCTAACAAAACAGGACCCAAGGAAACTTGGGTACCAAAATCGACTTGATTTGGTTTTATTGTGTGCAGAGAGACAAAAGGAATCTTTGGTACTTGGATAGTGGTTGTTCAAGACACATGACTGGTGATTCTACCCTACTCACAGAGTTTCAGGAAAGAGCTGGCCCTTGTATTGCTTTTGGAGATGACAGCAAAGGCTACACTAAGGGATATGGCTTGATTTCAAAAGAGAATGTCATCATAGATGAGGTTGCATTGGTGGATGGTCTTAAGCACAATTTGCTTAGTATCAGCCAACTTTGTGACAAAGGATTTTTAGTTACTTTTTCTAAAGAAGCCTGTGTTGTTTCTAAAGGAGGAAACAACAATGTGGTAATGACTGGATTCAGAAGAGGGAATGTGTACATTGCTGACTTTAGTAACACAAGTCCAGAAACCATCACTTGTCTTTTCAGCAAGGCAAGCAAAGATGAAAGTTGGCTATGGCACAAGAAATTATCTCATCTGAATTTTAAAGTTATGAATGACTTGGTTAGGAAAGATCTTGCAAGAGGAATTCCACAGGTGGAGTTTTCCAAGGATGGTTTGTGTGATGCCTGTCAAAAAGGGAAACAAAAGAAGGCATCATTCAAAAGCAAGACAGAGCCATCAATTGTCCATCAGCTTGAGTTGCTTTATATGGATTTGTTTGGCCCTGTAAATGTCATGTCTATTTCAAAGAAGAAATATTGTCTTGTGATTGTTGATGATTTTTCTAGATTTACATGGACTTTCTTTTTGCTCTCCAAAGATGAGGCAAGTGAAATCATTATCAATCACATCAAGATGGTAAACAATCATCCTGACTTGAAAGTAAGAAGGATTAGGAGTGACAATGGGACAGAATTCAAGAATTCAAGCATGAAGGTGTTCTGTGAAGAAAATGGTATTTTGCATGAGTTTTCAGCAGCAAGGACACCACAACAAAATGGTGTAGTTGAAAGGAAAAACAGAACACTTATTGAAGCTGCAAGGACAATGCTAGATGAATCAAAGTTACCAACTTATTTTTGGGCTGAGGCAGTTAATACAGCTTGCTTCACTCAAAATATTTCTTTGATTAATCAGGCCAAAGGCATGACCCCTTATCAGCTACTCAAAAGAAAGAAGCCACTATTGGATTTTCTTCATGTCTTTGGATGCAAGTGCTTTGTTCTGAGAAATCAAGCTGAGCATTTGGGGAAATTTGAAGCAAAGGCAGATGAAGCAATATTTGTGGGATATGCAGCAGGGAAAGCCTACAGAGTCTATAATCTCAGAACCAACATTGTTATGGAATCTGTACATGTTGTTTTTGATGATCTCAAAATTCAAGGTCTCTGTGATGAAGGTTTCCATGAAAGTCTTTCTTTTGAAAATGAGGAAGGAGATCAAGTGAATCATGTTAAGGCTACTGAGAAACAGCCTAAAGTTGTTGTATCTAGCACATATGAAAGCAGCAGTGAAGATGAAATTGTTGCATTAAGATTGAAAAGAATAGCTGCTAGCAGACCAAATGGTCATTTCGTTGATAGTCATGATGGTGGATTCGTTGACAGTCAAAATGAGCGTTTCGTTGACAGCCAAAATGGTAATACCGTTGACAGTCATAGAAATGCTTCTAGAAGTGATCATTTAGGGACAACAAACTCAGGGGGAGTTTCTCAAGGACAAATATCCAATCAAGGCAATCATGATCATGGAGCTACCTCTTCAAGAGCAAATCTACCTCCCTCAAGGAAATGGACTAAAGATCATCCCTTTGAACTTATTATAGGAGATGTGTCTTCAAAAGTCCAAACTAGAAGAGCAACTCAAGAAGAATGTCTATATAGTAGCTTTCTGTCTCAAGATGAGCCAAAGAAAGTTGAGGATGCACTTCTAGATCCAGATTGGGTTTTGGCTATGCAAGAGGACCTAAACCAATTTGAAAGGAACAATGTTTGGAAGCTGGTGCCCAAGCCTAAGGACAGGAGTGTCATAGGCACAAAATGGGTGTTCAGAAACAAGATGGATGAAAATGGCATAGTCACAAGGAACAAAGCTAGATTGGTTGCAAAAGGCTATTCACAGGAAGAAGGAATTGATTTTGATGAAACCTTTGCTCCTGTTGCAAGACTAGAAGCAATAAGGATTTTTCTAGCCTATGCAGCCCATGCCAATTTCAAAGTCTATCAAATGGATGTGAAGAGTGCTTTTCTGAATGGGGAATTGGAAGAGGAGGTGTATGTAAGTCAACCTCCTGGTTTTGAAGATGATGACTTTCCATAATATGTATATTTCCTCCTCAAAGCACTCTATGGTTTGAAACAAGCACCTAGAGCCTGGTATGACACACTTTCACAGTTCCTCCTTGAGAATCACTTCACTAGAGGTACTGTAGATAAAACTCTTTTCCACAGGGTTGTGAATGGCTCTACTATACTTGTTCAAATTTATGTAGATGACATAATCTTTGGGTCTACAGATGTGAAACTTTGTCAAACGTTTGCCAAGCTTATGCAAATTAAATATGAAATGAGCATGATGGGAGAATTGACTTACTTTCTTGGTCTTCAAGTGAAGAAAGTTAATGAAGGCATTTTCATTAGTCAAACAAAATATATTCATGATTTATTAAAGAAGTTTAACTTAATGGAATGCTCTCCTGCCAAAACTCCCATGCCTACTGCCACCAAACTTGAATTGAATACTAAGGAAAAATGTGTGGACATTTCAGGTTACAGAGGCATGGTAGGCTCACTTTTATATTTAACAGCTAGTAGACCTTATATTATGTTTGCTACATGTCTATGTGCTAGATTTCAGGCTGATCCTAGGGAATCCCATTTAGTTGCTATTAAAAGAATTTTCAGATATCTCAAAGGAACACCAAACCTTGGCATTTGGTATCCTAGAGAATCTGGCTTTGAACTAATTGGTTATTCAGATGCAGATTTTGCAGGATGTAAAATAGACAGGAAAAGCACAACCGGCACCTGTCAATTCTTAGGAAACAAGCTTGTCTCATGGTTCAGCAAGAAACAAAACTCAGTTTCTACCTCCACAGCTGAGGCTGAGTATATTGCAGCTGGAAGTTGTTGTGCACAGATTTTATGGATGAAAAATCAACTACTTGATTATGGAATAAGAGTTGAGAAAATTCCTATTTTCTGTGACAACACTAGTGCCATTGCCATTACTGAAAATCCAGTGCAGCATTCAAGGACCAAGCACATTGACATCAAGTACCATTTCATTAGAGAACATGTTATGAATGGTACTGTGGAGTTACATTTTGTTCCAAGTGAACAACAACTTGCAGACATTTTTACCAAGCCACTTGATGAATCCACATTCTCAAGATTAGTAAGTGAGCTAGGTATGTTAAATTTCTCTTAATTATTTTGAGATTTTTGCAAGTTAAAATGCAGCCAGAAACTTGCTATGTTTTTCTGTGAATTAATTTTCTCAGGAAAAAGTGAAATTTTGTCTAAGTTAAAATTACTATGTCAACGAAACGAACCATTTTGTTGACAGTCTTAGCATTTTTCTGGGTGTTTCGTTGATAGCTCTTTTATATCAACGAAACGCAGCTTTACCAACGAAATAAGACGGGACTTTAACCGCCCAATCCTGATTCGTTGATTTAGCGCAATTAATCTGAACCGTTGAAATTTGACACGTCCGTTACCACGATCTATGCATACACCCCTGTAAGTATAAATCATGGTAATTCTTTAAAAGTAACGGTTATATTTTTAAGCCAATCCAGTAATTTACATTTATTATTGGACTCTTTTTCTGAGAATTTTTGGGGGAGTATTTAAGAAATTCTATTTTCTTTATTTTCTTTTTACCTGTTCTCAAAAATTCCAAAGGCCTTTCTCTCTTCTTCTCTCTAACAAGCAATTTAGTTCGAAGCTTTTCTTCACACAACAATGGCACCCATAGTCAAGCTTATGTCAGCAGGAGGGTTCATTTATGAAAAGAACAACTCAATTCCATTTGTTGTCAAGGAGGGTCCAACAGTATCTTTTTCAAGATGATGGACTTCATGAAGAACTGCAAATTGAGCTATGCAATGTTTCACTCAACTCCTCTCTATAATGAGATAATCGAGGAGATTTGGACCTCGTGTGAGTACAGTGGAACAAACTGCACACTACAATTCACCATCCAAGGTAAAGAGTACATAGTTAATTCTGATGTATTGCAAGCATGTCTACATATTCCTGAAAATAATTGTAATGCTTTGCCTACAAATACTGAAATGGTTAACTTGTTAAACTCCATAAACTACTCTTTGCCTACTGATAATCTGGGTAGAATAATTAGGAGAGGATTGGTTAGAGAATATAGTTATTTAGCTGATGCATTTATCAAGGTATTTTATGGTAAGATTAGCAATTTTGATGCATTGACCAATTCTATGTTAATTCTATTTACCAGGCTCCTAACTGATAGATATTACAACTTTAGCACCCAACTTATGTATGAAATTGGTGCTAAGTTGGGTGATAAGGCTAATAGGAAAAAGAATATCTAGAATATCTATTATGCTAGGTTTCTGATGATGTTGGCTAATCATGTTAGTCCAACACCATTAGTTATCTCTAACCGTGTTTCCAAGTTTGAGTGTTTTGTGCAAGAAAAGAGAGTATTGACAGACATACTGAGGCTGAACCACAATGGTGAGGTTCCAGTGGTGTATCTGCCAGTAATTGAGGTAACTACTGCTATCCCTTCTAGTATAATTGTTACTTCAACTGTATCACCCAGTACTGTTGTTGTGGAGTCTGTAGTTGTGACCCAACAGGCTCCTGCCCCAACAACAAGACCAAAATCAAAGAAATCCTCCAAGCCAACCTCAGGTGCTTCCCAAAAGGCACCTGTTGTAAAATCCACTACACAACCTAAGGGGAGTGTTGTAGGTGCTGTGAGAGGTGAGGGAAGGGGTGAACATAAAAGAAACCCTAAGGATAAGGAAGGAAAGATGAGTGAGATCCAGCCAAGCCCCATTGTGTCTTCCCAACAAGGCACAATGAGTAATATGGATTTAAGCACAAGTCTAATTGCATCCTCCCAAAAGGATGTAATTATTGAAACAAGCTCTCCTCCAAGAGCACACTCCAAGAGGGTAAGGGACACTTCAAGCCCACAGTCTACTTTTTCCCAATACCAAAGGAGGGTGAAACAAAAATCCAAGGGTTCACAGGGTGCACACACTCTGGAAGCTACACTTCCAGTTTCACAAATTCAGTTTGATGTAACCCCTATCATTACTCTGGGGTTACAGTCCCATTCTCTAAACATCAACCTTGAACTATCTCCATCAAATTCACCAACTCTATCTCTAGATGTGGACATGATCCATTCATCTATTCCTGATTCTCCAACTCTAATCTTGGAGAAGCCCCACTCTGAAGCTGGTGGCCATCACTTGTTAAGTGATTTGTTGGGCCATCAACCAATTTTTTCTGAAGTTGCAAGAGGATCTGTGGACCAATCTCTAAAATCAATCACCACAGATTCTACTGTAATTTCACTTTCTCAAAGTGCTTTATTGACTTCATCAACGAAACAGCCTCTTTCGTTGACAAGTGTTTCTCCATCAACGGTATCCATACCGTTGACAGTTCAAACTACCATTCCGTTGATAGGTCAATCAACACCCCTTATTGAAAATCCAGTTGTTTCCACAACTAGTGTAGATGACCTGGTGGTAGTTGAAACACTTTTAGGTTTGAGAGGGAGTGAAATTGAGAGGCTGGCTTGCAGCCAGGCAAAAGGAGAGTCTGAGAGTGAGAGGCTGGCTATTTCTTCCAGCCAGGCAAAAGGAGAGATTGAGAGTACCACCTTAGTAGGTGAAGGTGAGGGTGTGAGAGGTGTGAGCCATGGGGAGCCCATGATGCAAGAAAAGAGTGGAGAGAGAGAAGGGACTACAGGAGTGATAAGGGAGGAAGCAGCCATTGCTAGTGAGTTAATGGGGGTCAGTGAGGGAGAAAGGGAACTTACCTTCCAAGAGCATTATCAACAAACTCTGGATAGTATTTCCCTGGATCCTGAGACCTTTACTCATCCTGTGTCAGCCTATCAAATTATGGCTCAACAGGGCAATGTGGAGGCAGAAAGGTCACTCAATTTAATTCATACTACTGCATCAATGCAAAGAGCAAAGGATGCCCTGACCAATCTATCTCCAGCAGCTGCAGCAAGTGGAGACTTCAATTTTTCTGATGATGAGGACAGCTTTGGTGACAATCTACAGGTGGCCACTACTACACAGACTGGGACTTCTGTGGTGCTTCCTACACCAAACTGGCTTTCTCAAGATATGCATGGTAGATCCAACTTGGATGCTGCTATTACAAGACAGTACAATGAGGCATATCTAGCTCATGAGTCAGCAACTGCAAGGGACAAGAAATTCTACAAGGCCATAATGGATTCTCTGGAAATTCAAAGGCTACAAATGTTGCAGACAAGGATTGAAGCTACAGAAATCAAGGATTCAATTAGCAACCTTAGGGATGCTACTGACAGGAGGCTAGATGAAAAGCTTCATCTTCACACTGTCTCCAAGATGTCAAGGTTTTTCACCAAGGAACCTGAAGTGTCCTCATCTTTGAAAACTCTCTCCTCTAGAGTGGACAAAGTTGAGGCTACACTTTCTCACATGCAGAAGGAACAGGAGAAGCAAACTCAGCTACTCACCCAGCTTCTGGCAGCTCAAGGAATCCCTATCATCTCACTTGATGATAACAAAAAGGGGGAGAAAACTAAAGAGCTTGATATACAAATCACAAAGGTTTTGGTCCCAGCCATCTCCTTACCAGAAGAGCCATTAACAATGGGGGAGTTTGGAAAGAAGAAAAAGGATGGTATTGACCTGATCCAGGAAGCCTCTATGAGGATGAAACTTGCAGAACAGATTAAGGATCACTGGTCAAATATACAAGCAAGAGTAAAGAAGTTAGCTGACACTGCAAAGGCATCAACGGTTCAAGCTACTTCAATACCTCCATCAACGGATCAACCATCAACGAATGCCATGGTTCTAGTGTCAACGGAATGGGAGCCACAGACCAATTCTTTCTATCAGGTAGAGCCCCTTCTACATGGAGTCACTCAAGGTCCAAGGAAGGAAAAAGGACAAACTTCATGCATTAGGGATGTGGTACAAGCTACACTCCAAAGAATCTTATCTCCCAAGTCCTCTGCTAAACCAAAAGGCAAAAATATAGCAAGGATTCTCTATCCTACACCTTATCCAGATGAGCTCAAGCTTCTTGGTCTACTTACCACAAAGAGCAAGAAAAGCAATGATCCTGAGATAAGGAAGCAAAGGGCAATTGTCTATAGGAATGGACAAGAAATCTGTGTTTGGGCTGGTCACCCAAACTTTGCTGAAGCTAAAGCTGAAGAATCAGAAAGAGCAGCAATGCAAGCACTTGCAGTTGCTCAATCTCTTGATGAAGAAGAAAGACAGCTAGAAGAAAAAGCAAGAGAGGAAAGGAGTGCAAAGAAGAGCACAAGGCAACCAAAGGCTAGAGCTAAAAGGAATCTGGACTTTGACAAAGAGGATTCTCAGGACACTGCTCAAGCCTCTTCCACAACAAGTGCACATCAAATTCCTGTTGATCAATCTCATGAAGGAAAATTGGCATGTGATCCTGCACATCCTGTCAACTTTCATGAACAACCAATCATGCCAAAAGAGGAGCCTATTGAATTTGATGAAGCCTATTTTCCAAGGTTCCAATTTGAAAAGGATCAGCCAACAAAGTCAAAGAAAAGGGCTGTCCAGGCAAAGCCAATATTTGTGAGAAAGCCACAACCTCAGAAACCCCCTGCAAATCCAGAGGACTGCATGTACATTGCTGACATCAGGGAAGAATCTAGCTTACATCTTGATTTAGACAACCTGGTGGAAGTAAGGGGCATTGCAGCTTCTCAAAAGTTGCCTGAAAGATTAGTTTTCACATTCAAGGGTGGTAGAGAGCAAGTGTGGCCTCTCTACAGGATTTTAGGAGAAGACTACCAAACACTACTCACAGTGTTTAGATGCTTGAAGAAGGACTTTGGCTTCACCAAAACAGCCAAGTCTGAGGTGGTCTCCAAAATATGTCAAATAAAGGCTAGCTGGAACAAACCTGAGGCTCTTCCCAGAATGCTCAGAGTGCCCTCAACAGGAAAGAAGATCCATCTTCAACCTTACTAGATGATGGAATTTAAGGACAAGGACAACTGCAGAAGATTCTTCAGGATGGAAGACCAGCTGGATAAAGCATCTAATCAAACTCTAAAGGTTATGCAATCCATGCTTGGTGATCAAGATGAGGAAGAGAAGATCTTTTACAGAAGACTACAGGTCCAAATTGAGGAAAACAACTCTAAGAGAGGGAAGAAGACTATGCCACAAAGAAGACCAAGATGAATCATTTGCTCAGTCTAGAGGAGCACTTCTAGGCATTAGTCTTGTAAGTCTTTTATTTTGTTCAAAATATTATGAAGCTTAATGCATTTTCTACTTTTGTAATTTATAATGTATCTGAGTGTTTTTGTTATCATCAAGTCTCTTGATTTATGGCTGTTATTCTATCAGTCATAAATTGGGGGAGATTGTTAGGAATATGTTGTTCTTGATGATAAACATAAAACACTTAGTAGAATTTGTGTAAAGTTATTTCGTAGTTGTCAACGAAATGGCATGCTTTGCAGCATTCCGTTGACAGGAAGCTCATCAACGAAATGAGTGATGTAGCAATTGCACTGTACAATACTTCACAGTTTGATATGCATTTTGTTGTATGTATTAGATAGGTTTTCTAAGTCATGTTGACTAAATGATAGATAGGCAAAATAGGTTGGTTAATTGTAAATATCTTGTGCCTTGTAATTTTGCCTAAGTGAAGACATGTCAACGGAATGAAGATTACTCATCAACGGAATGAAGTTTACTCATCAACGAAATGGAGAATAAAGCTATCAACGAAACACATCTCCCTGCTATCAACGAATCATTATTGCTTTTCTGAATAGTTGACAAAGTGATAGTGACAGGTTACTGAAAAGATCTAAAGGTGATGTGGAAGTGTACTTTGCATTGGAAACCATTAAAATGGACATGGGGAATAAGGAAACATCCCAGTTTCCAATTGGGCTCTTGGGAGTGATCATAATAAGCATGAAGACAAAAGCAAGGATCTCCAAGGACCACTGGACAAAGGGATGAAAAGCAAACTATTGGAGGTTACCTTTAGTGTACTTTAGTGTAGCCAAAATTAGTTTTGTAAACTTGGGAATATATAACCAAGTGTAGCAGTTAAAATAAAAGTAAGAGAAGAAAAACAAATAGATTGTATTAGCTATCTTTGAGAGCATTTTTCTTCTCTACATTCTTGTAACTGAGCAGCTGTGTACATTTTGTATCACAGATTATTTCCGCAATAAAAATCACTTCAGTTGGATCTTCAAACAATCCAACTGAAATTATTTATGTGCTTGTGATTTTTACTTTAAGTTCAGTTTTTATTTGTGAGATGTTTTAAGTTTAAGAAATATCAAGAATTGTATTCAACCCCCCCCCCCCCCCCTTCTACAATTCTGTTAGGTCATTTGGGATTAACAGATGATTCTTCAAGTCTTCACTCTCTAAAATATTCACTGCATCATGAGCGTGATCCAAGGCATAAGGATAACTAACAGAATCAGAATCTTTAAACCAGTCATTCTCCCATTGTCGCCTTCTAATATGCTCAGCAGGATTAATTGAAGAAGGAACATAAAAGTCTTGTCTTTGATCTTTTCCAGAAGTAGCCTTGTTAGCCATGAATGTGTTTGATGAACCATAGTTAGTTCCAAGACTAGATTTAAGGGCTGTAACAAGCTGTTCCTTTTCATCTTTACGTTCATCATCAGAATCATCATCACTATCATCAGCATCAGAAGCATTAGAAATATCAGGATCAGGAATAAGTACACCTTTGAGTTTATCCCGAGGTGCTGTGATAGGATTTGTCATTGGTCTCGAACGAAGTGGTTGTACCAGTATTGGTTGATCATCAGGAACACCACTAGCTTCAGGAGCAACACTGTCAGGATTCGTATGGCTTGCATCAGGATTTGAAACTGATGGTTCTTGTGTAGCCTGAGGTTCAGAAGTTGCTTTAACACTTTGAGTCAAAGGTTCTTGTGTACTTCCCTCATGGACAGTGTTTTCGACCAATATTTCATCTGCATTTGCACCAGAAATCCCTTGAGCATTGTCAGGAAATTTCTCAGAAACTGTAGCTGATTTGCCTGCATCCTCACTTTGAGAAGATGGTTCTTGTGTGGCAGGAATCTCCATGTCTTCATTCTCCCTTTGAGAAAATGGTTCTTGTGTGACCATTCCTTCAGCTATGCCTTCACTCAAACTTTGATTGAGTGGTTCTTGTGTGGCTGGATCAGCAAAAATAGCTGCTAAACCACTTTGAGGTTCAGGTTCTTGTGGGCTTGATCCTTTCAGTTTCTTTTGTCTTGTGAACACCAACTCATCTGCCTTTCTTTTGTTATCCAAAGGATGTGTGAATCCAAGCTTAGAGGCAGCAGCACCCAACTTCTCCTATGGAATATCAATATGTTTTGTTGTAGGAGAGCTTATGGCTGGAGAGTCAGAAATGGGTATCACTTGACTTGATGCAGCATCAGGACTACCAATGTCAGGAGTAGCTTGAACATCAGGATTTGATTGCTCATCAGGATTTGATGTTTCCTGACCATCAGTATCCTGCTTCTTTTCTAAAGGAATTTGATACATGCTTTTAACCAACTTCCTTTTCTTCTGTGGCTTTGCAACTTCAATAGCAGTTGCAAAGCAGTATCAATAGCAGTATCAGCAACTTCCTTGTTTATCTTAAACATAGAGGAAATAGGTAGATCATCCTCTGAATCAGTCTCATCCCTGAGAACTAATTTTCTCTTCAAAGAAACACTCTCAACACCCTTATCAGCTTTTTTTGACTCCTTCTGTCCAGGACCCCTTGTACACCCCCTTGTTTCTTCTGTTTAGTGAGAGGTGTAGAGGAAAAATCCTTTGAACCTGATTACCTTCCAGACACATCAGTTCTAGCTGATTTCTTTGATTTTACAACTAAAGTCTTTTGAGAGACAGTAGAGGTGGTTGTTGACTGTTTAAACTGTTTCGGATGGATGCTTGGGTCAGAAACAAGGTGTGAGTGACCTTGTCCCATAGCATCTGAAAGTAATCCATAACAAGTAGGCATTTTCTGATGTAAGTGATTGAATATTAATTGGAAAAATCTAATAAAATAGACATAGCCTAATTTATCAGCTTTTCTATCACTTAATGCTTTTAACACAAAACTACCATAATCAAAAACTTTAGAGTAGATAAGAGAGTACCCAATCTTGAGTGAACCTGATGGCAGAGCATCAAAATTAGATGTCTTATTCAGGAAACATCTGCTGAGCGTGTCAAAGAAATAATTTCACTCCCTTTTTAGCTTTGTCCTGAAGAGATTACCATATCTTTTTACTTCCCCATTGTATCCCAATTTTGTAACAAACTCAAAAAGAGTTGAGTCTGAAACATTATCAGGAACAGCATCACCAAGAACAGGTAAATACAGGGCTTCCTCCACAATTGCTGGAGTCACACAATGACTAACTCCATTACATTAAAACATCATCAAGATTGAGCCAGAATCATCTTTTCCAAAAGTAACTGTATTCCATACTTGCATAACTGACTTGAAAGAAACACTCGCAGGTTCTGTTAGAGCATACTTCAATGGACTTGAAGTAAGAAAATCTTGAATAATATGGAACTTAGTGGGCAAATCTTGATGATTCAAAATAGCTACAAAATTTTTAGTGGCAAAAGTAACACCACTAATCACTGTTTGCTTGTTCATGAATGATGATGGCGACATAGTTACTGTGCAAAAAAAAACTTTGAGAATTGATATTGAAAAATTAGGGTTCGTAAGCCCAGATGAAAAATTGATGATTAGAGAGTAATGAGTAAATAAGAAAATTAAATGTATTTTGTATAAACAAAATATTACTCTCAAATACAGGTGTCATGATATGATTTGTGCATCAATATGTAGTGGACCAGATTACGTGTGACATGAAGTATAACTGCACCGCTTTTAATGTGTATCTATGTGTGTATATATATTAGTGCAACACACGCGCGCATACAGTTGTCCAAATAAAACTCAAACGTTTCTCATCAGATACTAACGAAAAATCAGGCACAAATTAAGCAATGAAATACTGACCTGTACATCAGGATTGACCAGTTGACTTTCTGTCAGGATTAAGTCCTATCAGGATTGGATCAGAATTACATACCTTACAGAATGACCATCGGGAGCTGACAGTCATTAGGTTTCCTTCTCTGTAGCTTTTCTCAGAAATTCTCAAAATTCATCATTCCAAGTTCATTCACCAACTTATTGAAAGTAGCTTCATGCAATGGCTTGGTGAATATATCAGCTAGTTTTTGATCAGTAGGAACAAAATGAAGTTCAATTGTTCCTTCCAGAACTTGTTCTCTTATAAAGTGATATCTTATACTGATGTGCTTAGTAAGAGAATGCTGAACTGGATTTCCTGTCATTGCAATAGCACTTTGGTTATCACAGTAAATAGGGATTTTGGAGTATGACAGACCATAATCTAACAACTGATTTCTCATCCACATTATCTGAGCACAGCAACTTCCTACAGCTATGTACTCAGCCTCTGCAGTTGAAGTGGAAATAGACTTTTGCTTTTTACTGAACCATGAGACTAGTCTACCACCCAAAAACTGACAGCTTCCTGAAGTACTTTTCCTGTCTATCTTGCATCCTGCAAAATCAGCATCTGAATAACCACACAAACCAAAATCTGATTCTCTTGCATACCAAAGACCAAGAGATGGAGTGCCTTTGAGATATCTGAATATTCTTTTAACTGCAATCAGATGAGGTTCCCTAGGTTTTGCTTGAAATCTTGCACACAGACAGGTTGCAAACATGATATCTGGTCTACTTGCAGTGAGATACAATAAAGAGCCAATCATTCCTCTGTAGTGAGTTACATCTACCTCAGAACCTTGATCAGGATCAAGTTTGGTAGTTGTAGCTATGGGAGTACTTGCAGTAGCACTGTCTTGCATGTTAAACCTTTTCAGTAAATTTCTTGTGTATTTAGACTGATTGATAAAGATGCCATCATCAGTCTGTTTAACTTGAAGACCAAGAAAGTAACTCATTTCTCCCATCATGCTCATTTGATATCTTGACTGCATAAGCTTAGAAAACCTTTCACACAGCTTATTGTTTGTTGACCCAAAAATTATATCATCAACATAAATTTGAACTAACAGCAAATCCTTACCATGATTCAAATAGAAAAGATTTTTATCAATTGCACCTCTTTTGAATCCACTTTCCAGTAAGAACTGAGCTAGGGTTTCATACCAGGCTCTTGGTGCTTGCTTTAGTCCATAAAGTTCTTTATCCAATCTATAAACATGATTTGGATATTTAGGATCAATGAAACCAGGAGGTTGTTCAACATATACTTCTTCCTCTAGTTCACCATTTAAGAAAGCACTTTTCACATCCATCTGGAAAACTTTGAATTTCTTGTGAGCTGCATATGCCAGAAAGATCCTGATGGCTTCAAGTCTTGCAACAGGAGCAAAAGTTTCATCATAGTCAATTCCTTCTTGTTGAGAATACCCCTTTGCAACTAACCTTGCTTTATTTCTAACAATTACACCATCTGAATCAGTCTTATTTTTGAAAATCCATTTTGTACCAACAATAGACCTATTCTTTGGTCTTGGTACAAGTTTCCAGACTTCATTCCTTTCAAACTCATTCAATTCTTCTTGCATTGCGGTAACCCAATCAGCATCTTTAAGTGCATCCTCAACTTTCTTTGGTTCCTCCTTGGACAGGAAGTTATTATATAGACATTCATTCTGAGTTGCACTTCTTGTATGAATACCTGCATCAGGATCTCCTATAATCAAATCAGGAGTATGACTTGCAGTCCATTTCCTTGCTTGTGGTAATTCATTTCTTGATGTAGATGCTCCCCCTGGATTGGTGTTAACAGTATCAGAAGAATTTGTTTCATTAAAAGCTCCCCCTGAAATGTTGCTATCCCCTCCTGATGAATTATCAGGATTATCACTTGAATCAGAATCTGATGTTTGTTCATTTCCTGATGGTAGATTAGAATCCCTATCAGTATCAGTAACAGTTTGTTGTTGCTCCCCCTCAACATGTGAACTGTCATTATCATTATTAGCACCATCAGTAACATCATTAGTATTTGGTGGGTCATCAGGATTTGATGGATCATCGGGATTTGGTGACCCATCAGTATCTGATGAAATATCAGTATCTGATTATTTTTCTTCAGGTTCCTTGGTAGCTTCATTTTCAAAAGTCAACCTATCATGTGAGTCTTCAGATAAACCAATTATCATTTTATCATCAAAAGATACATGTATTGACTCCATGACAGTCCTTGTTCTCAAATTAAAAACTCTGAAAGCTCTTGAGGCTGGATAACCAATAAAAATTCCTTCATCAGCCTTTGTTTCATACTTTCCTAGCTGTTCAGGATGAGTTCTAAGAACAAAACATTTACAGCCAAACACATGCAAATGCTTCAAGCTTGGTTTCTTCTCCTTGAGTGATTGATAAGGAGTCACACCATGTCTGTTTATCAAGGTGAGATTTTGAGTATAGCATGCTGTATTGACTGCTTCTACCCATAAATATGTAGGTAGTTTAGCTTCTTCCAACATAGTTCTGCCAGCTTCAATAAGAGTTATATTTTTCCTTTCAACTACTCCATTTTGCTGGGGTGTGCCAGGAGCAGAGAATTGTTGGATAATTCCTTTGTATTTGCAGAACTCTTCCATCTTTGAATTCTTGAATTCAGTGCCATTATCACTTCTTAGTATCTGGAATTTGTGCTTTGAGGTTGTCTCAATCATTCTTACATGATCCAACAGTATTTCTGGAGTTTCATCTTTTATGTGCAGAAAGTACACCCAGGTGAATCTAAAATATTCATCAACAATTACAAGAGTGTACCTTTTCTTACTGATGGACATAATGTTGACTGGACCAAATAGATCAAGATGCAGCATGTGATATGGTTCTTCTATTGAGGATTCTGATTTACTCTTGAATGATGTTCTTCTTTGTTTAGCCTTCTGACAAGCATCACAGAGTCCATCAGGAGTATACAAAACTTTAGGTAATCCTCTCACTAAATCTTTCTTAACCAACTCATTGATATTGCTGAAGTTGAGATGAGAAAGCTTCTTGTGCCAATTCCAACTTTCATCTACTGATGCTTTACTGATGAGACATGTAGGGGAGTCATCAGTATTTGAGTGAATGTTGGCTTCATAAATGTTACCATGCCTGTAGCCAATGAGAATTGTCTTTCCTGATGCTTTGCTGACTACTTCACAATGAGTAGAATAGAAGTGGACATGATAACCTCTGTCAGTGATTTGACTAATACTCAACAAGTTGTGTTTTAGTCATTTCACTAGAGCTACTTGTTCAATGATGACATTTCCAATGATCATATTGCCATATCCCAATGTTTGTCCAATGTTGCCATCTCCATAAGACACAGTTGGGCCAGCTCTTTCCTCATATTCTGATAACAGGGCTTTGTTTCCAGTCATGTGCACAGAACATCCACTATCCATGACTAACACATTTTTCCTTTTTCCCTGCAATCAGAATGTCAAAGAAACTAGTTAGAACTTTTAGGAACCCAAACTTGTTGGGTTCTCTTTCTATGCAATTTACCAGATTTAGCAGCAGAAGACTTATTGACTTTAACAAATCTGTCAGGATTGTGTCCATCAGGATTTGCTTTGTCAATATCAGTACTAATAAATGCATGTTTCAGATTGACATTCATAGAGTTATCAGATTTTGTACTTTTATTAAACTTAGGCAAGGGATCATAAAAGTTATAGTACAAATCATGATATTCTGCACATGTGTAAATAGAATGTCATTTACTACCACAATGAAAACATGACTTCTGTGGTTTATAAAATACTGATCTACTCCTAACAACAGACCTAGAAATTTCAGTAATCTTCTTTTTACTCTTCTTACAATCAATGGCAAGATGATTAGAGTTACCACAGGTAAAATAACATTTTCTTGGTGCATTTTGGACATACTTATAACCATTTTCCTAATTTATCCCAACTTTACCATTCCTGTTTCTTTTGACAGTAGCTTCCTTTTTCTTATCTGTAACCTCACAGATTTATCCTTGAGTTGTTTCTGAGACAGTAAACCTACATTCTTAGTACCTTTACTCAAGACAGGTTTAGACTTAATAATTTTAACACTTTGACCTGATGTATATCCCTTTTCAAAAGTTGAATTGGAATCTTTACCAAAAACAAAATTAACAGGACTAATCTTAGATTTGGTTTTGTCTATAACATGTCTATATGTCATTGGTTTGACTGTCTCATCAATAACAATTTTCTCTATCAATTTCTGATCATCATCTGATTTGTACCCTAGACACTCTTTCCAATTCTTAGAAGTATTGAGTTCATGAAATTTTCTACCAGAGTCTGTCCAGGTTCTGATTTTCTCATTAGCATATTCAAGTTCCTTTTCCAGAGAAGTACATTTAAATTTCATCTCTAGGTACATGTGTTTAGCATTATCACATTCTTTCTGTACTTCTTTCATAAAAGAAAATTCAGCTTCTACATATTCATTCCTCTTCCTAAGTTCAGACATCTCAGATATGATTCTAGCATTTTCAGCAGTTTGACTTCTAAAGCTAATATGCTATGATTTTAGAAAACGTCTTAACTCAGAAGCATTATCAGAATCAAAATCAAAGACAGTATTTGGTACCTTTTCATCAGGAGCAGCAGATTCATCTGTATTGGTCATTAGGGAATAGTTGACCACCTCAGTGTCAGATTCTGAGGATGAGTCCATCCAATCCTTGCTTGATGTGATGAGTGCTTTAGTCTTCTTGCACTCTGTAGCAAAGTGTCCTATACCATTACACTTGTAGCATCTAACCTTTGATTTGTCAAATTTGCTACCCTTGCTGTCCTGCTTGTTGTACTTTCCTTTGTCAGCATTGAAGGTCTTTTTATGAAAGTTGCCTTGTCTTCTAGCTTTTCTGAACTTCATCTTTTTGAAGCCCCTAACTATCATAGCAACCATCTCTTCCATGTCTGAGTCAGTAAAATCATCATCAGTATTTGCATCAGGATTGCCATCAGTATCTGATGAATCATCAGGATCTGACTCCACCATTCTGGATTTTCTTTTGGAAACCTCCATAGCTTTTCCTTTTGATTTAGCTTCTACGTTCAAAGCAATAGTTTTTGCCTTGCTGCTCTTTTTATTCTTTCTCTGTTGAACATCAAGATCATGAGTTCTTAGCATCCCATAGACTTCATCAAGAGACACAGTGTTAAGATCATACTGGTGTCTAATGATCGAAGTTTGAGTATCCCATTCTTCTGGTAAAGCTCTCAGGAATTTGGTATTTGAATCTTCAAGTTCATATTCCTTGTCAACTAAAGATAGATTGTTCAGTAGAGTCAGGAATCTGTCATACAGATCAGTTAGGCTCTCATCAGGTCTTGCATCAAATTGTTCATATTCTTGAATCAAAAGAGCCCTTCTGTTTTTCTTGACAGATTCAGATCCTTGGCATTGAACTTCCAAAGTATCCCAAATTTCTTTTGCAGACTTGCATGCAATCACCCTGTTAGACATGACAGCATCAAGACTGTTGTGTAAGATATTCTTTATCTTTGGCTCCCTGAGTACATGAGCCTTTTCTTCTGGAGTCCAATCACCTTTTGCCTTTACCACATAATGTTCAGGTGCAGTATCTGTTCGTCCAATTAATCTTGTAGGAATATATGGTCCATCACGGATTCTGTCCAGATAGTCAGGATCCATAGACTACAGGTACATCAGCATCTTTACTCTCCATGTTGGATATTCAGATTTCTTCAGGATGGGAATCTTCATGCTTTCATACTTTGTTATTGATTCATTCTTGTTTGTCGACATCTTTAGATCGTTTTTGATATCAAATTATATCAGTTTGCTCTGATACCAACTGTTGCCCAATAATAATCTATTGTAGAAGGGGGGTTGAATACAATAGTATAAGATAATCGACTTTATTCAACACAATTATGAATAATAACAGTTTTATTGAATCTGTTATAAAACTGTTACAAAACTCTCTTAAGAAATTCTGTGTTCTTAAGAGCTTCAAGGTTACAAGATACTCGTGTATGTGATCCGTAATAAAACGAAACCTAAACTGTGTTTATATACTACACAACTTCTCTATCAAATTACAAGATAAGTCCTAATCAATTACAAAGATTGAAACATATCCTAACTTGACAGCTTCTCTTCTACAAACCAGGAACCGACAAAATAAACTTCCTTCTTTAACTAGACTCCAAATATAACTCGAAGTAGGAATCCTGATCAACTTCCAGTCCCGATGATCAATCCTGATCACAGTCCTGATATGAATTCTGATATCAATCCTGATATGAATCCTGGTACTGACGATCATACAATCCTGATGCGTATGCAATACTGATGACGTCAGCAATCCTGATCAGTTGAGTCTAGATCCTGACAATCATTGAATCCTGACCTAACAATTTATACCAAATATAATTAGGTTTTCTATATTAAATAGAATTCTCTATGTAAAAATTTGTAACAATCTTTTTTCTTCAATTTATAAATAGTTCCAGTCATATAATAATTGTTAAAATAGATATCGAAATATCAATTTATATCAATATAGTACTAAAAAAATTCTCAATGTAATGCTCATATATACCACCATGACTAACAATAATACACATGGACCTTATGTTATAAGAAACGTAGGAAAAGTCTGTACATGAATTTGTGTTACAAATTTTATTATACATGAATTTCTGTTGCAAATTTTATTGTACAAATTACAAGTAAAACGACTTAGTTAATTAGTATTAATATAACATTTTTTTAAGGGACATAACATTTTAATTAATCCAAAATATGTTTTTACATATAACAAACGTAAAAGGATAATATAAAAACATTATCAAAAATATAGAGTTTCATATTCATTAAAGATAATTTTGAATATAATACTTATAGAGGATAAGGATCAGGATAATGAGTTTAATCTCAGCATTCTTTTTCTAAGATTACAATACATGTAAACCAATAAATCAAAAAATTTATTTTTAACTATTTAGCTAACATATATTTTGATTTATTTATAAATTAGAAAAGGCAGTATTTAGATAGTTAATATAATACACACAAATGATCAATTACTACTCAGTAGTCGAGATCTTTATTCTCGTATTCATAACATACTTTCAAAAGTATAAGTTTCGACACGTCAATAACATATTAATATTACATATTTCAAAAATTAACAAAAGAATTAAATTTTGAATTATATAAATTTGAATAAATATACATAAAATATAGGGTTTTTTTCATAAATACCCAACTCAAAAAACTTTTTTGCAAAAATACTATGTGTTTTTAAAAAATTTTGAGAAAATACCAAAATATTTGCAAAAATACCAACTTTTTGAAAATATTTGCAAAAATACGGTTTGCAACTACTTTCAACAATATCTGCAACTGCAACCAAAATCAACCACATATGCAACTTTTTAATCAAAATGGTTTTTTTTCCGGTGTCCTGATTTTAGGATTGTAACAACCTTAATTTTAGGGTTGTAACAACCCGGGAAGGTTAGGGTTTGGAGTCTAGGATTTAGGGTTGTAAAAAACCCTAAACCCTAGTCCGTATACGAATTATTCCTCATTCTTAATATTTCTAAAACCCAACATTCAACCCCAAAGGTTAACTACTGTTGTGGATTAAAAAATGTGCTTTTGAATTAATTGCTAGGGTTTGTGAGCTTCGAGCTTTAATGGTTGTTCTTGCGTTTCGAGACTAAATCGGTCTTCACAAGATGCCTACGTATCTCAATTCGTTATTGAGAATCAAGCCAAAGACGTAGTTCTGATTGAAGGATCAGGGTTCTTATATAGGCGTCTAGAGCCTCGTATTTATGGTATGTTTAGGAAACTTAGCGAATAAGTCTCCTTTTTTATAATGGATAAGCATCGTATTTCTTGTTGGAGAAGTCTTTTCCTTGTTGATAAAGGCTATGACTCATTAATCGGGATTCTGGATCCTTCTTTGGCAAATTTACCATATTTTGGACTCTTTTCATGAGCTGTATATTTTCCCTATTTATTAATTATGAAATTAATAAATAATCAGGGTTTTGGGACTTAAATATTGGGCCTTTCCAATGGATCATCAATTATATTTCTATAATTACTTTTCTGTCCATATCATTTGCCCCTCAACTTCTGGGAAAATCTCCTTGGGGTTTTTCGTAGAAGTTATAGCGTATTTTTCTCAAAATTTTCCTTTTTTTAAAGGGTATTTTCGACCTCAAAATAGATCATTTTCGACCTCATTTTCGACCAAAATTTAGGTCATTTTCGACCTCATTTTCGACCAGGATTTAGGTCATTTTCGACCTCGAATTCGACCAGGATTTCGACCTCGATCAGTGTGAGGTCGAAGGTTTCGACCTCGATTCTCAGGTCTTTTTCGACCTCATGTCTTCGACCTCGATTTCGACCTCAACTGGTGTGAGGTCGAAGGTTTCGACCTCGATTCCTAGGTCTTTTTCGACCTCGAATCTTCGAACAGGGTTTAGGCCATTTTCGACCTCGTCTCTTCGAACAGGATTTTGACCTCAACTAGAGTGAGGTCGAAGGTTTCGACCTCGATTTTTAGGTCTCTTTCGACTTCGGTTGTTCGATCTCAAATCCATTGGTTTTTCGACCTCAACTTAGTGTGAGGTCGAAGGATTTGAGCATGTTTTCTCATGTATTTTCGACCTCGAATCCGTTTGTTTTCGACCTCAACTTGGTGTGAGGTCGAAGGATTCGAGTTCGTTTTTTAGTGTAATTTCGACCTCATGTCTTCGACCTCGAACCCATACATTTTCGACCTCAATTTGGTGTGAGGTCGAAGGGTTTGAGCTCATTTTCCAGTGTATTTTCGATCTCAGTCAATCGACTTCGATCTAGGGTCTTTTCGACCTCAATTCTATTATTTTTCGATCTCAAACGAGTGTGAGCTCGATGAATTCGACCTTAATTTCCCATATGTTTTCGATCTCATTACATCGACTTTGATCTAAGGTTTTTTCGACCTTGAATCTATTTTAAGCCTTGAATCGTACTTTAAACTTCATTCTTTATTGGGCCTTAACTAGCCTGAAATTTTTATTTGGACTTCAATTTTTTCCAGCCCCGGGCCTTATTGGGCCTTTAATTGTTTGGGCTTTGAACTTGCCTGAGTCTCAAATTGTTTGGGCTTTGATTTTTGTAATCCATAAAAGGATTTTTGGGCCTTAACTGGACACAGTCGGTTGCCCTTCCCTTAACCGGTTGGGTGACCGGCTGCCTTGATTATAAAAGAGTGGGATTTCCACTTCATTCTTCACTTCATACTTTCAACTTTCTAAAAAATTCCTCTCTAGCATTTCTAGTTTTCTCTCTATTTATTCCGTAGTAAGGCGACTTCCAGCGAAGTTTCTGCGGCCGTATTCTTGTTTTTCTGGGTTTTATCTTCATCATTTGAAGATTTTCTGAGTTTAATCTTCATCCCTTGAAGATTTTCTAGGTTTAATCTTCATCCCTTGAAGATTTTCTGGGCTTTTGCTTGAAGAGTTGAAGCTTTTCTGGGTTTTTTCTTTCAAGTTTTTGAAGATGTCTGATCGCGCTGCTCAACGGCTCCAGAAAGTCAATCAAGCTTCTAAGAGAGGTATCACTATTCGTTCTTCTCATATGTCTCTTCAAGATATGATTTTAGAACGTAGTGATGAATACCCTTCTGTTTCGCATTTAGATTCCTTTGATTGTAGCAATAAGTTCCATGAAGTAGATAAAATTAGAGACTATAACAAGATGTATAGAGTTAAGTCTCCCTATAGATTAGTCCCAGCTGGCCCAGGGGATCGCTCCTGCCACTGGCGTCCCGATGCTCTCTGCATTTATAGGGATGCCATTGTTGCGGGGGTTAGATTCCCTTTTCATGAATTTATTCCCAGACTTTTAGCAGATGTTGGGGTTAACCCATGCCAACTTCCCCCTAATGCCTGGAGAATCATTATGAGTTTCATTGTTCTTTGTTTAAAAAATAACTTTCCTCTTTCTGTAGCCTTGTTTAGGAAAAAATTTCAATTTAAGAACAGCTCTGCCCTTTCTTTGGGTTGGGTTTATATTAACCATCGTCCTTCTACTCCTCCCATTTTCCACCCAAAATCCATCCCTGATAATAACCCAAAGTGGAAGAATGAATTCATGTATTTAGTTTGGGAAGGAGGGGATTGGGGCACCTTATTCCGTAGATCTTTCAGTAGGGTCTCGGATGGTAGCCCCAATGATATTGTTCTGAATGATGAGGAGGCTCATGCCTATGCCGAGCTCACCAAGGATGATTATGCTACAATGGCTTGGGAGCTCCTGGATGAGTTTCAGCTTAAGTCCTTGGGACTTTCAAGCGTTTCTGATAAGGGTAATTCTCATTTCATTCTTTCCTTTATTTATCTAAGATTTTCTTATACCCACTGTTTCTTTCATTTGTGTTTTTGCAGCTGCAGCCTTCATTAACAAGACCAACGAGCCCCAAGATGGTGAAACAACTAGAATGAAGAGGGCTCGTTTGGGAGGGAAGGATCCTCGTGCTACAAGTGTCTCAGCCTTTATAAGGCCCCATGTGGACATTGTTGAAGAGGTTGAGGGTCCTTCCTCGACCAAGAGCTCCGTTTGGCGCCCCAACTGGGGTCTTAGGAAGAAAGACACCGTGGTGGGGGTGTCTAAGCACGCTGCTGAGTGGTCCTACCACTCCTTGACTCCTTGTGACTACAAGGATTTTGTCTCCAACTCTACCATTGAGGGGGTGGAGCATGCTGGTGCCCAGGCTGTTGCTGCTGTAAGTTATTTTCTTCTTTTTTTTCTTTGTAGTTACTAATGTATTTCAAGTTCATGTATTGACTTGTAACTTGCTTGCAGGCTAATGCCAACTTCCAAGGGGCTCTCTTTCAAGCCAAGGCTTGGCGCTCATCTTCAGAGGCCAACCAAGGCAAGTTTGAGAAGTCCCAAGAGGAGGTGGGTTCCCTGAGGGCCACTCTGGCTAGGAGGGAGAAGGAGTTGGCCGACTCCCAGGCTGAACTGGTCGCACTTAGGAAGGGCCGTGATGAATTTATCGATGAGTACCTTGACTCCCAGGAGTACAAGGACTTAATTGGTAAGAATGACGAGCTCCTTTTCCCAGTTCAGTTCACTAAGGGATGGGATGGCGCTCTTGCTGAAGTCTTGAAGAAGATGCCTGGTGCTCTCACCCTTTCTGACTTTCCAAGCCCTATGCCCCTACCCCTTTAGAGGTGGCTTTGGCTGGAGAGGACGACATGGATGAGGATGACAGGATTTTGGATCCAGGGCATTCTTCTCCCTCTGGTCAGACAGCCGGGGCTGATTCCACAGTTACTCGCTCTGGTTCTGGTTCAGACTCAGAAGAAGAGGAGGAGGAGGAGGAGGCCGTCGACAAGGAAGGGGAAGCTTAGATTATATAGTTTTTTCCCTTGTAGTTTATTTGTAGTTCTAACTTTTGTATTATCTGCCTTCGGGCATAACTTAACTTTTGTAAGCTTTTATTTATCATCTTGTGATTTTCCTTGAATTTTTTGAATGTTTGTCAACACTCAGAGCATATAAGCTTAAAACATGAAAATGCTGAATTTATTCATAACTTGAAAATGGGTTCCACCCTTACATAATACTCAAGTTTAAAAACTTGGATTGGTTTTATCAAACCTTATTTCTAGTAGTGAGTCCATTTAGGAAACACTTTAAACATAGTAAACTTTTAGATTTGAGGCATGCCAAGTCCTTGGCACCTCATGCCCTTCGAGGGTTTCTAGCTTGTATGAGCCACGTTCAATTACATTCTTAACTCGATATGGTCCTTCCCAATTTGGAGCCAACTTTCCTTTTTGTCCAACCCTGTATGTCTCTATCTTTCGAAGAACCAAGTCTCCTTGTCGAAAGAACCTTTCTTTAACCCTTAAGTTATAGTAAAAGGATGCTTTCTTTTGATGTTCAACTATTTTGGCATTTGCCTCATCTCTAACTTCGTCAATTAGATCTAAGGTCAGACTCAAGCCTTCTTCATTTGTTTCTGGTTCATAAGCCTCAATTCTTGGAGACGTGTGAGTAATCTCCACTGGAACCACTGCTTCTGCTCCATATGCCAGCAGAAATGGGGTTGCGCCAGTGGTGACTTTGCAAGTAGTACGGTATGCCCATAGTATGGGGAGCAATTCGTCTACCCAAGTATTTCTGGAGCGTTCAACTCTTTTCTTCAGTCCATCCAAGATAATCCGATTTGCAACTTCAGCTTACCCATTTGCTTGAGGATGAACAACAGAAGTGAAGCGCAATTGGATATCATTCTCTTCACAATACTTCTTGAACTCATCGTTGTTAAACTGAGTTCCATTGTTCGTGACCAGGATTCGTGGGATTCCATATCTGCATATTACATTTTCCCAGAAGAAATGCATCACTTGTTTGGTGGTTATCTTGGCTAAGGGTTTAGCCTCAATCCACTTTGTGAAGTAGTCGATTGCCACTATCAAAAACTTTCTCTGCGCACTTGCCATTGGAAATGGTCCAAGTAAATCCATCCCCCACATGGCAAATGGAATTGGTGAGTTTATGGATGTCAACATCTCTGGTGGTTGCCTGACCAGTGGTGCATGTTTCTGGCACCGTTCACATTTCTTCACATAGCTTTTAGCATCAGCGAGTATGCTTGGCCAATGGAAACCTAGACGGGTGATTTTATGAGCAAGGGCTCTGCCCCCCAAGTGTTGCCCACAAATTCCTTCATGTACTTCTTTCAGGGCCAATTCTGCCTCTTGGGGTCTCAAGCACTTTAAGTATGGAATGATGAAAGACTTTTTGTATAGGATTCCCTCAATTAGGGCATACCTTAGTGCTCTCACGTATAGTTTTCGTGCTTCCGAAGCATCGTTGGGTAACCAACCGGTTTCCAGATGAGCTTTGATGGGATCCATCCAACAGCTAGCAACATCAATGGGTGCTACCAACTTTCCGTTGATGCTTGGGGTCTTCAAGACTTGGAAGTATACACTTCCCGCATAGTTTTCAATTTCTGAAGAAGCAAACTTAGACAAGGCATCAGCCTTCATGTTTTCGTCCCTTGGAATATGCTCCACATAACATTCATCAAACTGAGTCATGATGGCCTTAACAAGTTTTAGGTACTTGGCCATGACTTCATCTCTGGCTTCAAATTCCCCATTTACTTGGGAAACCACTAGCCTCGAGTCTCCACATACTTTCAGAGTTTTGACTCTCAAGGCTCCTACTAGTCCTAAGCCAACTATCATGGCTTCATATTCAACTTCGTTGTTTGTCATTGGGAAGTCCAATTTTAATGCGTACTCTATGAGGAATCCATCGGGACTTTGTAGCACCAAACCGGCTCCACTTGATTTTGTTTTTGATGCTCCATCAAAATAGAGCACCCAACATTCTTTGGAGAACATTTCTTCATCATCCTTGCTTTCCACTGTTACTTCCTGCCCCCCCGACTTCCTGGTTGTCAATGGTGCATTCAACCATGAAGTCAGCAAGGGCTTGAGATTTTATGGCCGTTCGAGGCTTGTACTTGATGTCAAATTCTCCTAGTTCAATAGCCCATTTGATCAACCTCCCACTGACTTGAGGGCTGTGCAAGATGTTTCTTAGAGGTTGATTGGTCAAAACCTCTATCTTGTGTGCCTGGAAGTATGGGCGTAATTTTCTTGAGACCATAATCAAGGCTAAGGCAAATTTCTCTATCGTAGAGTAGTTTATTTCTGCTCCATGTAGGATTTTGCTCACATAATAAATGGGCTTCTGCACTTTCAACTCTTCCTTTATCAGAACAGCTCTGAGGGCTGTGGTAGATACTGCCAAGTACAGATAGAGAGTTTCTCCTGACTTTGGTTTTGCCAACAGTGGTGCCTCAGCCATATACTTCTTCAAGGCTTCAAAGGCCTCTTGGCTTTCAGTTATCCATTCAAAAAATTTCACATTCTTAAGTGCTTTGAAGAAAGGTAAGCACTTCTCTCCTGACTTGGAGATGAATCTTCCCAATGCTGCCACTCTTCCTGTTAGCTTTTGGACTTCCTTGATAGTCCGTGGTGGTTCCATGTCTAGAATTGCTTTGATTTTTCGGTATTAGCCTCGATTCCTCTCTTGGAAACCATTAAGCCTAAAAACTTTCCCGAACCTACACCAAAGGCACACTTAGCTGGATTCAACATCATCTTGTGGTGCCTTAGCACTTCAAACGCCTCTCGGAGGTGTTCTATGTGATCGGCTTTATCAAGGCTCTTGACTAGCATGTCATCTACGTAGACCTCCATGGTTTTTCCAATTAGGTGTTCAAAAATTTTGTTCACCAGCCTTTGATAGGTTGCCCCTGCATTCTTAAGCCCAAATGCCATGACTAAGTAACAGAAAACACCAAAGTCAGTGATGAATGATACCTTGGAGATGTCATCTTTGTGCATTTTGATTTGATTGTATCCACTGAAGCCATCCATGAAACTCAGCATCTCATGTCCCGCTGTGGCATCTATTAGAGCATCAATCCTTGGTAAGGGAAAACAATCCTTAGGACGTGCATCATTCAAGTCAGTGAAGTCGACGCACATCCTCCATTTTCCATTAGCTTTTTTGACTGTCACTGGGTTAGCCAACCATTCTGGGAATTGAATTTCTTCAATGAACCCGGCTTCCAGAAGTTTATCAACTTCTTGCTTAATGGCTTCAAACCTCTCGGGAGGAAAATTTCTCTTCTTATGTTTCATTGTCTTCCTTTCAGGATCCACATTTAATTTGTGAGTTATCAATTGGGGATCAATCCATGGCATGTCGGCTGCTGTCCAAGCAAAAACGTCATTGTTCTCTTGAAGAAAAAATATGAGTTTGCCTTTCAATGGTTCAGGCAATAATGCTCCAACGTAGGTCACCTTCTCTGGTTCACCTGGGACTAAGGGAATTGGGATTAGATTCTCGGACGGTTTCCCTCTTCTGTCCTCATTATCACTTGTATTCATGTCTTCAATGGGGAGAACCTGCCCCCCGATTCCATCAGGCCTTAACGCGGCTACATAACAGCTTCTTGCCATCTTTTGGTCTCCCCGCTCTTCTCCAATTCCGTTCCTCGTTGGAAACTTGATTTTCAGATGATAGGATGAGGCAACGGCCTTAAATGCATGAAGGCCAGTCCTTCCAAGGATCGCATTATAGGTTGAAGTTGCCTTTATGACTATGAAGTTCAACATCTGAGTAGATGTGTTCATCCCTTGCCCCATGGTCATTGGGAGTTGGATAATGCCTTCCACCTTTGATTCCACCCCATTAAACCCATATATGGGCATATTCGAGGGTATCAACTGAGAATCAGTGTAACCCATCTTGATAAAAGCATCGTGGAACAATATATTCATTGAAGCTCCATTGTCAACTAGAACTCTCTTTGTTTCGGAATTGCCTATCACAGGTATGATGACTAAAAGGTCATCGTGGGGGAACTTCACCCCTTCAAAGTCTGAATCATCAAAACTTATTGATGCTTCTGTTCTGGCACGCTTCGGTGCTTCTCCAACCACAGTCATTACCTCACGAGCATAAGCTTTTCTTGAATTTCGGGAGGACCCAGCAGCAGTTGGTCCTTCGAATATCATATTAATGACTAGCCCTCGGGGCTTAGGGTTACGATCTTGGTCGTTGTCCCTTCTTTCGTAATTTTTCCTTTCATAATTTCCTCTGTGACTCCCTTGGCTTCTATCCTTAGTGAATTTACCAAGATTTCCTCTTGGTATCAGAAATTCGATCTCATCTTTCAGTTGCCTACAATCGTCGGTGTCGTGACCAACTTCTTTGTGGAACCGACAAAATTGGTTTTGGTTTCGTTTGGACATGTCTGCCCTCATTGGCTTCGGCCATTTGAGATCCTCTTCCTTTGTTATCTCCATCAGAATTTGACTCCTGGGAGTATTCAATCTTGCATACTCTGTAAACTTTGGCCCAAAATTGTTTCTCTTTGGTGGAGAGTCAGAGCCCTTTGACGTTCTAGGAAAATTTTCCTTAACATCATATTCTTGGGTTTGCTTCCTTTTCTTTGGGTTTCCACTACCACTTGTAGTGGGTTCATATTTCCTCATTCTTTCTTCTGTCTTGATGTACTTGCCAGCTCTATCTTGGAGCTTTAACATGCTCTCGGGTGGGTGTTTTGCCAATGACCTTTTGAAGTGATCATCGGTAGTTCCTTGCTGCAGGGCTATCATAGCTACTTTGTCCTCCAAGTCCGGGACTTTCAGAGCCTCACGAGTGAATCGGTTAATGTAATCTCTCAAGGCTTCATTCTTTCTTTGCTTGATTCCCATGAGTGATGCAGAGCTTTTCTCATGTACTCTTCCACTAACGAACTGGTTGATGAATGCCTTACTTAATTCTTTGAAGGATCCAATAGAATTGGGTGGTAAACGGCTATACCAACGTTGTGCCATACCCGCAAGAGTTTGGGGAAACGCCCGACACTTAACAGCGTCGTTGTTCGGCTGCAACAGCAGTGTGTTGGAGAAGGTTCTCACATGATTAGCGGGATCTCCCGTTCCATCATAAGCTTTAATCGTCGGCATCTTGAATTTCCTAGATATGTTAGCTTTCATGATGTCTTGAGTAAAGGGTGGCGTTGGATCATCAGGATCACCTAGGGGCAACAGAACATTGGGATCGCCTCTTGGGGCTTCAGCCCTCTTGCTTTTTCTTGGTGATGGGTCCAAGTTGATTAACGGGACTCTTCCCGTTCCTCGATTTTGTGACCTTGCGGCCTCCTCCTCTTCTAATAGCTTTTTGAGCCTTGTAGCCTCGGTTTCAAGGGCCGCAAGTCTTTCCTTAGTAGTTTGGGGCTGTTCCCGATTGGTTTGGGAAGAACGTCTCCTTCTTGGGGCGACGTCCCTCTCATCTCCTGTTGAGTAATTCTCATCCTCGGTATAGGGACCTGAGTAGTCTTGAAAAGGGGTTCGCCTAGTTTGGGGTCCCAGACCTTGGATGTAAGGGGGCACGTATGCCTCATGGTAGATCGGATTAGTTCCACTGCTGCCCGCCGGGGGTCGAGGCGGCATACCATACGTTGGCATACCGAGAGTCCGAGTCGTATATTGAGGGATATCAATGGTGTGAAGTTGAAGGCCACGTGGTGCGTTTGCAAGCAGTGGAGTGGCGATGATTGGTGGCTGGAGAGTTGTCTCTTGTGGATTCGGTCCATGAACGACCATTTGTAGGGGATTCGGTCCAGCGCCAGTGATTGGCGGTGGTTGGCTTCCCTGAGTCTCTGTTGAAAAAGCAATAGGAAGCCCATCAGAAGTTTGAGGGTCTCGAATTGTTCTTCGTGTGTTTGTCATGGTTGATGTTGTTTTCCCATAGACGGCGCCAAATGTTATGGATTAAAAAACGTGCTTGTGAATTAATTGCTAGGGTTTGTGAGCTTCGAGCTTTAATGGTTGTTCTTGCGTTTCGAGACTAAATCGGTCCTCACAAGATGCCTACGTATCTCAATTCGTTATTGAGAATCAAGCCAAAGACGTAGTTCTGATTGAAGGATCAGGGTCCTTATATAGGCGTCTGGAGCCTCGTATTTATGGTATGTTTAGGAAACTTAGCGAATAAGTCTCCTTTTTGATAATGGATAAGCATCGTATTTCTTGCTGGAGAAGTCTTTTCCTTGTTGATAAAGGCTATGACTCATTAATTGAGATTCTGGATCCTTCTTTGGCAAATTTACCATATTTTGGACTCTTTTCATGAGCTGTATATTTTCCCTATTTATTAATTACGAAATTAATAAATAATCAGGGTTTTGGGCCTTAAATATTGGGCCTTTCCAATGGATCATCAATTATATTTCTATAATTACTTTTCTGTCCATATCAACCACTTACCCCCAGGGGAACGGTTTAATCAATACCACAAGCTTACAAAACATCTTACTAACAATTTTTTTGAATTCTCAGCTGTTTTTCAATCATTTTTTAAAAAGTTTCATCTGGTTGCGTTGGATGCAGACCATATTTTGGTTGTATCTATGGTTGATTTTGGTTGTAGTGGCAGATGGTTGAAAGTAGTTGCAGACCGTATTTTTGCAAATATTTTCAAAAAGTTAGTATTTTTACAAATATTTCCAGAAGATGGTAAAATTGCAAAAAAAACTTAGAAAAGTAGTATTTTTGATAATTTCTCTAAAATATATATATATTGCACAGGGTAAACGCAATACGAAATAATTTATCCAAAAATATATTCTTATATATTTTATCCATAGTTTTGGTTGTATCAAATATAAAAATAATATTTTTATCTCTAAATATATTAAAAAAGAAAGTCTAAAGTTTTGGTCGTTAAGGGACGATAGTACCATAGTAAGCATCATTAAATCTTAAAATAAATAGATGAGAACCATTGAATATAATGTCAAGTAATATTTTATAATTTAATAAATAAATTATTATTTTTAAAAGTCCAAGGTTTGAAATTCGTCATCAACATATTAAAAAATTGTATTTTGAAAATTAAAAAACTAAAACGAATGTAATAAAATGAAATTATAAATTAATATTATAAAATATATTAAAAATCATTTGTGGTGGCTATAAGCTAGTAGGTCTAATTTTTCTAATAATTTTGAAATCGTAGATCATAAGGCATTAAGATGCATATTAATAATTATTAACAATTTTGGAAGGCCCTGTAACAAATAATCAGCTGCAATCTGTAAACTTACCTTTTTCCAAGAAATAATGATGAGTTCATTAGGTTTTCATAGTCATTCTCCCAAAAATCAGTTCATCATGAGGCTCATCCCCAAAAGCAAGTACAGAGTACTCTAAACATAAAACAATTTCACATAAACTAATTGGGTCTTGATTGGTGGTGGCCTGTGTATGATCCAGACAGCTTTCCTAATTGCATGACATCACAACTTTATTCTCAGTTTGTTCTTCCACTTACAGTCTAAAAATTATATCAAAAAATCGATTCATCTCATTTCATTAATAAATTTATTTGAATTATATCCTTTATTCTATCATCAGACAAATGCACTCCTTATTACAGATACACTGTATAGTTTTACAAGAAATTTCTCATTTCACCGTCTACTATGGGCTATGTTTTACTCTACGAGAAATGCTAACAAGCAATGGATTTTTCATGCCAACGGTGAATTCTTGTTTTTTGGAAAAATCAACCTCGTAATTCCCAACAGCAGGCCTCCATTCCAAATAGAAAACCAAATTAGCCACAAAGTACTCCAAATGTAGTAATGCCAATGTATAACCAGGACACATCCTCCTTCCTGCACCAAAAGGCATCATCTTTATCTCCCTACTACATGTTATGTCAAACCCCTCTTCTCCTCCATTCCCGCTCAAGAATCTCTCTGGTCTAAACTCCAAAGGATCTTTCCATACCTCACCATCCCTTCCCATCTCTGCCACCATAAAATTCACCACAGCATTCTTCGGAATCAAATAACCATCCAACTCCACCAGGTGGCAACACAAAGTGACCAGGTGGGTGGAGCCTCAAACCTTCCAACACAACTGCTTTTAAGTACGGCATTCGCTTCAGCTCCTCCTCCTTCACCACCATTTCCACTAATTTCCCTCCGTCTCCTACAACTGAGACTTCACCATGAGGATACTTCACCAAATTAGCCATAATCCATTGCAAAGTATTTGAAGTTGTATCAGTCCCTCCATTTAGAAACTCCCCACACAAACTAACCATCTCTTCATCTCTCAACTTTCTGTTGCCTTCCTCAAGCAACTTCAAATTAGCCAAACTGTCCACATAAGCTACCACAGCATCGTCTTGTACTTCTTGCTTCATCACTTTCTCAAGTCTAGTTTTTATAATTGGAATCAACACATTATCTTGATCCTCACGGATCCCGATAAGTTTCTTCCATTTTTTTCTAAATATAATCCTCCCTAATTTAGGCCAAATATTTAGGAAATTAAAACTAAACACACTCATCAACAAATTTCTTTGTACTTTCTCTATCTCTCTAATTTTTTCATCCTCGAGTTTTTCTCCAAAACACATGTAAACTAATAAACAAAACATGGCATACTGAAAATGATCAACAACTTTGATAACATCCGACCTGGACTCCGATAATAGTCGTTGTATCAGAACTCCAAGCACCCATTCACGTCCACCAGAAAATGTTTTTAGACGTGCAGTATGCATGATGGTCTCCACCATGTTACGACGAAAAAGGCACCAGTTGGGACCATAGGAAGCTGAGCTGATGTTGTGCTGGTAACTATTGATAACATGGCCAGTGGGGAGTTCTTCAGGTCGTTCAGAAAAGATTGCACCAACTTGTGAGCTTAAAATTGTGCAGAATAGGTTCGAGTTGGAAGAATGATTTGCTTAGCCATATAAAGCTGCCAATGATCGGAAACTGTGGTTGGCCCTGGCGACAGTTTCTTGATTTTCGAAGACTAAATGGCACCCCAGCACATACCAGAACATACCAATGTCTTCTTCTCATCTGTGCTTATAACCATTACTGCAATCCCCTGCACAACCATTATAAACAGTCAACAACTTGGGAATATTATATAAACCAGAAAAAAAGTTGTGAGTAACCTTCTGCTCCATCACTCTAACAACTGCTTCACGCATTGCAGCATTGTCTGAACCAACACTGACATGGGCGATACAAAAACCCTTTCCTTCAGAGCAAACACTTGCTGCCTTTTCACTGACGTCTTTAATTGCTTTCTGTATGTTCTCTTCCGCAGTCTTCTTTTTCGCTTTTACCACTTGGTTCTGATAATAGAGCACAATAGAATCTTTATTTTCTGGTGAGAGAATGCAAGTATACAGGTTTATAAAGAAAAGGTAAAAAACTTCAAAACAGAAATAAATAAATACCTGCAGGACAGAAATTTTAGCCTTCAGATCAGTTTTCTTGGCTGTTGGAATAGGCGCAGACTCCACGCGGCCATTCAAGGATGTCACTTTCTGGAAAGAGAAAAAAAAATAAGTTTAGGTGTGAATACATAATAATTCACTTGGCTGTAATATATTTTTGAGGTGATCTTAAAGGAGATCTAGGAGCTTGATATAATAAAGGAAAGAGAAGATGGATATAAGCAATCAACTGGTTTATAGGCAGTTTAAGAGCTGTTAGAAAAGAATTCTTGCCAGAATATATTCACGTCTACAAAAATAATATTACAGAAATAACATTTATGTAATTGTTTGATGATACTACATGATTTTTACACATTTGCCAATGAAACTTGAAGAAGCAAACCAAATGGCAAGCATGCTAAATAGACTACAAATCAAGCAACAGAAAAGACGATGGCTAATCAACACAGAAATAATACAGTACTCTTAAATGTGTCTTCTTTCTAGATACAAGTAATATCTTCTTGTTCGATGTATAAAAAAAAAGATGTAGTGAACTTTCTTTCCTATTTTAAAAGTATATTCTTACGAAAAATGATTGATTATAACCTGTTCCAGTAAGTCCCCTTCTGCTTTAGATGCCTCGTTCACTTCTAGCTCAAGTGAAGAGGCCAGCTCTAGGGCCTTGAAAGCAGAACCCTAGGTAACAGCGGTAACCCGACGGATTCCTTTTGCAATCCCTTCCTCAGATAAAAGCGCAAATGACTCGGCCTCTCTTGTGTTTGATATGTGAGTTCCTAGATATTTCACACATTAATTGTGTTCGCAACTTCAACGTGAAAGTACCAAGCAAAAATGGAATTGACAAAGATTTGTACCTCCACAAAGCTCCACGGATATCGATGACCACTCTTTGTTTTCTGGATTTGCCAAAAGGTCTTCCACCTTTCTACCAATTGCGACAATTCTAACTGGATCAGGATAGACCTGCATCAGACAAATAAATGATTTAGATTACAAACCGTAAGCAGATACATTGCAACAAGATAAGTCAACAGCTTATGTTAGAAAGAACAATAACTTACTTCTCCGAAAACAGCTCGTAAACCATTTACATTTTTCGCGTCAGCAAGGATTGCCTCCTTTGAATATACATCCAGTTCAGCTTTAATTTGCTCATTGACAATATATTCAATTTTTTTTAGCTCTTCAGGCTTTACAGGCTTGCCTGAATATATATGTGGACCACTCAGAAAAAATGATCGCATAAAACTTGAACAAAACATTATACAACTCACCGTGAGAAAAATCAAATCTTAATTTTTCAGGAAGAACAATGGATCCCCTTCTGCTCCACATGATTACCAAGCACTTCCTGTAAAAAGTGTAGAGAGTGTATTAATAACCATCAATAACAAATACATGTAAAGTTGAAATGAATAATAGTGCTCTTTAACCTTACCCTAAGAGCAAAGTTCAACATGTGTGTACAAGTATGGTTTGGAGCAATGAGCTTACGCCGAACGTAGTCAACCTGAAAAAAAGAAGTTTAGATACCATCAGAAATAGCTTTTAACATATTCACAATTTAGAGTGTTCTAATAGTGAGGTAGTTTTTGGAATATATACCAATTAGCTAGAAAAGCCTAGGTATATCCAGGAAACTCATATTTGACTTGGGCTCACAGTGACCACAAATCGAAAGAAAAGTACAATGTGAGTTTCCTAGGTATATCCAGGAAACTCATATTTGACTTGGGCTCACAGTGACCACAAATCGAAAGAAAAGTACAATGTACATTCACGTGTTTGGCGAGTCATCTTAGTTGGTTCAGAGTGGTCATTTTCACATTACTACTAGGTGTAAATATTTATGTTACTTTACAATGTTGCAACAAATTATAAATGAGTTTGCAACACGCAAATATTACAAGACATGGTTGTCTTCAGAGAAAAATAAACGAAATCACAGCATACTTGTTTTTAGATGAGAACATGTTTTTACCATAAATTATCAAGGAACAAGATGATTTGCGACGTTTTGACTTTATGTACAACACAAACAGATAAAGAGGCTAAACTCTAGTCAAGCCAGAGCAACTCAACAAGTCAGCTATAAATCTGGGGTTGAAAATGCACTCTAAGGGTCAAATTGAACCTTACAGTTGACCTTATCGCCCACAGAGAATCTGCCACTATCGTCTGTAAAATAGCCGATATGAACAATAAATCCTCCGAAAGTTTGAACATTGGAAACTTGGAATGTTCCAAAGGGGCCTTCAAGTACTCCAGTATCGTATATCTACAATACAAATAGAAAGTGGAATTTCTTGAGATACGAACATTTCGAATTTAGCATGCCAAGAAATTGCTTGAAGATTCAACAGGTTGATAAGCCTGAATATTTGAATGCTACAACTGTGAACAAACAGAAGGATCAGGAATTCACTTGAAAATAAAAAAGTTAGCTAGAAATGATATTTTCAAGCTCAAAAATGTATTAATTATATCAATCATATAATGACGAGCTTCTAGTCATTCCTGCAATATCAATACTGCAATAAATTAGTTTGAAAAACATTAAAACATGGGCGCAAAGAAATTTGCCTAAAATAACTCTAGTGCTCCATCTGGTCAGAAGGAATGCAATAAATTTTTGCGAACAAAAGTAAAGGTGGATTAAAAGTATGTCCAAGGGAAAAGTCATGAAAGAAAATTGATAATAGTGCAATTTTTTTATGATGAGGTTTGTTAAGAAATTATCCTTCTCCCTATACTGATGAAGTTGAACTTTACTTTAAATTTGTATGAATGGAATGGACATAGGAATGAAATAATGAATTTTCACCCACAAAACAGTACAAATTTCACTCCAATCAACCTCAAGTTCATTTCCTTCCACAAATATGTATCTTCGTGCTCCTAACAAGGCCAAAGATATAGACGGGGATCACACTATTTCAGCTAAAAAATAGAGAAGCTGGTTCAACAAAATTTAAAGTGCCATAGCTTCACATGTGAACACATTAGGCCTCGTCAAATCAGGCAAACAATTCATATTATATTTACATGTGATATATCATTAAGATAGGACAGTTTCAACTAGCTATATGAACTCAATTATATCATTTATCGAACATCACAATACGTAAACAAACCACTAAGATTTAACAATTTTTATTGAAGGTTATGATTCTACTAAATATAAAATTCAATGGTATTGCTATGTATCAACTATGCTATGGCTATGCATTGACTATCTATAATTCTTTGCGTTTCATAATTTCAAACAAGCAGTCCAGAATCCAGTAAAAGCTATCATAGGGTGGTATGGTAGGGATGAACCACATCTATGGCATGCCTCATCCTAACAAAGGTAATATGAGTAATAATCTGTCTTAATAATCTTATAGTTGCAGGTGAAAGACAAATAACCACCCAATATTTACTGCAATATATTAGTAGCTAACTACTATCTCATCAGGCCAGTCAAAAATGAATCTACGAGTATAAAACCTCCGGCAGTCCGGCCAGTATAATGTACACACCTGGCCTCCGGGAATCACAATATTTCAGCTAAAAAATATAGAGAAGCTGATTAAACAAAATATCAAGTGCCATAGCATCACATGTGAACACATTAGGCCTCGTCAAAACAGGCAAACAATTCATATTATATTTACATGTGAAACATAAAATTAAGATAGGACAGCTTCAGCTAGTTATATGAACTCAATTATATCATTTATCGAACATCACAAGTAGTAAACAAACTACTAAGATCTAACAATTTTTTTTGAACTTTATGATTCTACAAAATATAAAATTCAATAGTATTGCTACGCATCAACTATTCCATGCTATGGCTATACGTTGACTATCTTTAATTCATTGTGCTTCATAATTTCAAACAAGCAATCAAGAATTCAGTAAAAGCTATCATAGGGTGGTATTGTATGGATGAACCACATCTATGGCCTGCCTCATCCTAATAAAGGTATTATGAGTAACAATCTTATAGTTAGAGGTGAAAGACAAAATAACCACCCAATATTTACTGCAATATATTAGTAGCTAACTACTACTATCTCATCAGGCCAGTCAAAGATGCATCTGTGAGTATAAAACCTCCGGCCAGTATACTGTACACACCTGGCCTCCTTGTTCAGCATAAAAGCTTGTTGATTCTAGAACTACACCAACTTCATCACCAGCAGCAGTATCTTCCAAGAACTCGCTGCCTGTGTAAATAGCTTTAATTACACTGCGATGATCCTGAATAACAAAGATACAACATTAACTGGTAAGTAGCAATTCTGCTACAAAAACAAAAGGGCAATATTATAATGACTAATGCAGCAACATAAAATTATTAACTACATCTATGTTCACTAAAGGAAGTTTCTAGTTCAGCTAAGAAAAATTGTCAGTCCAACCAAGGTTGTTGATGAACATGACCCTCTATAAACTTCATGCAAATATTCATGTGCGGTAATCAAGTATTTCCCAACCTCTATTTTAGAAACCTTCTAGAGACTAAATCTAGTTCCTCTGTTTATCAGCAAGGATTGTCTTGGATATTACTAAGGCCTTGACAAGAGCTCAACATAGTCAACTTTGCAAGAACTGTGTCTAAGAATGCCAAAAAAAAAACGTAAACTCGCAATCAAGTAAGCAATTGCAAACACATACAGACTAACTACTTCACTGCTTCCAATAGTATCATTTAGAATTAGAAGTAAATACTCATTCCAATACCAACAATAATATAAGATATGTCATAAGAGTCGATATCACTTAATAAGATATCATTCAACAAATTGCAAGCAAGTACAAAAACACCAGTTTACATACATGTTCAATGGGCGTTATTTACCGCTTGATAATTAAAAAAAGTACATAAAAAAAATCAGGATAACTTATATATGCTTCTCAACTTCCAGTGGATTATGATTATACCTGTACGAAGACCAATTTATCAAGTAAATATGTCATGTGCATCCTACAATCAAGGTTGTTACAGCGCTGCGACTCGTCTCGCAGCGCCCGAGGACCTTCACAACAATATAGCGTCGTGGCGTCCGTATGGCGCCCAAAATGTTCATAAATATATGATAGTAAATTTATATATCATAAATTCATAAAATATTAGTATATCACTCTAATTACTAACACATACACTATAAAAAGAAATGGGAAATTCTATACGGTACCAATGTAGTTTTGGCTTTTCCATATGGTACCACTACATTATTTTCTCCTCTATGTGGTACCCCTAAATTTATGTTTTTAAGTCGATTATAACCCTCAGTCCATTGAAATGTTATAAAACCGTTCAAAAGCCAATTCCTGTAATATAAAATGATGAAAAATTCTATATGGTACCAATGTAGTTTTGACTTTTCCATATGGTACCACCACATTATTTGCTCCTCTATGTGGTACCCTAAATTTTTATACTTTAAAATATGTTGGTTTATTTTGGATGTTATCTAGTTTGGATGCTTAATTAAGGTGATATCAGTTGTTTTTTCTTCATTTTTTACTGTTTGTTAAAATTGGCGCCAAAATCAGTTTAAAAAATGGCTATTTTTATGCTTTTAAACGTTTCTATATCGTTTGCTTTGACGGAGGGTTATTATATGGGAGGATACATGACTTTAGGGGTACCACATAGAGGAGCAAATAATGTGGTGGTACCATATGGAAAAGCCAAAACTACATTGGTATCATATAGAATTTCCCAAAAGAAAATATGAGTACTTAAAATACCAACAAGTCAGGTCTTAAAAGTTGAAGCACAACACTTTCAACTAGGTGGGGCAGTAGCAACATAAAGTAAAACAATAACTAACAAATTCAAATAGGCAGTGGCACGTCAGATATGTTTATCAAGCACCAAAGCATATCTAGCGACATTTTATTCCTCTATTTCAACATCCACGTCCGAGTCTGAACTCACCGTGCACCTAAGTTTGGACTTTGGAGTCTGGAGGCGTCTTTGTACATTATTTGGGTTTTCTTACCTATTTATATGCAACTCAGTGGGACGGATCACTGGATCGGGTAAAGCCCAACGATTCGGTCTTTATTTATAGAGTTTTCTTTTTTTTTTGTGGCATCTGAGGTATCCTGTGGCGTACGAGGCGACCACCTTATTGCATGTACGTGAGTCGAGGAGGACGGTTTATGCCTTTTACCCTTTTACCCGCCACAACAGGCATATGGAAGCCACAAGAACGTCGTCACAACCCTGCCTACAAGTTACAACTAAGACACTAGAATGTAGAAGCACAGAATTCATAAAAAGAAATAATAATGATTACATACAGCTACATATAGTCCAGCACAGAGCTAGCACAAGATTTGTTGTTGAAATCCCTTTCTTCTGCAAAGCTGAGGTAGTATCAGCATCCATAGCAATAGTTTTACCAGCTTGCTGTCAATATATAATTATAAAAATATCAGGATAGTTGCTGCAGAATAGATATAGAGTAAAGCTCATGACGCATCAGTTCATCAACCTATTAGTATGCTCATTATTATGTGGCAAATAGTAACTTCTGAAGGAACTGGAAAACAAGATCCAGACAAGTGAAGAGTTTTCTTATTTGGTATGCTTCCAGTTCTTTGCAAAACAGAAAGCATTGTGGATATATCCTAGGGGATAACTGCAGCAAAACATAACAAAGTGGAAATTACTGTTTATATATGAGGGAAAAAAATTACAAAGTGAAAAAAGTTACCTTATTCTGAGCATTTCTTGACCTTTCCCTGGCCTCATTCATCGCTTTGTTGTAACCATCAACATCAACCGTCAAGCCTCTTTCTTCCGCCATCAACTGATAGATGACTAAAATGAGTAGCTAATTACACAAAAAAAACTGGTACATAAAATAGCATTCATCAACCTGAGTCAGATCCAATGGGAAGACATAGGTATCCCACAACAGAAATGCATCCTGCAATTGTAGACCCAATAAAAAGCCATAGTTACACACACGGAGCAACACATTGATCAATACAGTATATAGATATATAGATAGATAGAAATGTGGATATGCTTACCTGCCCACTTAGTTTCTCCTTAACATCTTGAGCAGCCTTCTTAAACTTCTCAATTCCCTGACAAAAGTCAACAAACAATTATGTACAACTGATACTTTGATGCAAGCTAATTAACATAAAAGAACAATCACTGACAAGAATATAATACGCAAACACACGAACGAGTTATGATACATTATGAGAAACCAACACAAAGTTAAATGTAATTGCCAGAGAATTTCATAGTCTGGAACTCTGGTATTTATAGTTGGTTTTTTAGCTAGTCTTTTCATCTGCTCCACATTAGATAGCAATATAGCATTGTATAATTTGTATGAATTCAGCATTTTTATTGTTGGTAACTGTTAGCCTACCTTTATCACAACCTCATTTTAGCAACAGATATTTTATTTGGTTTTGAAGAAAAAACTGAGATAGTCTAGTCTTGACCTCACATCCAGATGTCAACTACCTAGCCACGAAAAACTTTCTAGCGCCTACTATCATCAACAAAGGATTCCTTCTCTTTTTGTAGTACTTTTTATTTAAATGGTCAACATTAAAAACATTTTCTGAATCTATCAATAGCTGAGGGCAAAATGGCTTTATTTGCCTATTGAGAAAAGATTCAAATCTCAGATCCTCTATTTAGTCAGAATATTTGGTCAAGATTATTAAATGTTGTGGCCTTAAACCATGGACCAAACGGTGCAATCTACTATTAACTATCCACTAGAAATGTTGCAAAATTCGTAGTGCTACAAAATTTGATAAATATGGGCTTACGCCTTACGGTACTTTAAAATTACTCGCAACATATTTTTTTAAAAATCTACGATGTGCACCATAAATAAAATAATTGTGGTCTCAAGCTTACATTGACCAGGGTCCTGCCACAGCTTTTCTCCTCTGATGCAATGGTGTCCACGATATGATCTTCGTCTTGCTTTAGCTCAGGAAAAACATTGCCCATTACTTCCACCACAACCTTCACCAACCTGATTTCCACTATTTGTTCATTAATTTTGCTTTTTGTGGATTTGTAAGTAACCTATCCCTTGTTTTAAGAAGGGGTGTAACATAAAAACACTAGCAGCATTAGATCTATAACTTGTAGAGCTTACCCATTAAAAAAACCTTTATCGGCTTTTAGCACTTCAGTACCATAACGTACAGCTCGGCGAAGAATTCGTCTAAGAACATATTCACGTCCTTCATTCCCTGCAACATTAAGATTGCCATGAGTAAAAAAATCCAACCTGGTAGTCCTGACATCCTCCGAAGTGGAAGAGAATATGAACTTCTAACAGTATGAAGGAATGCCACAAACTAGAAGACAGTTACTATCCGTATAAGTATTGGTATTCAAAGTCGTCTATCTCAGTGTGAATTTATCTAAACAAGGCCATATTAAAGACAATCAGATTCGAGTCATCTTAAAAACAACCAGAGCAATTTGATAGAAGTGAAGATTAAGGGTTATAGAAAAAACTAAAAAGGGAATTGGGAACTCTTACTTCAAGTCATGGAGAAAACACAACAAATGCATCTTGATATACCAAAATATGTACAGTCAGTTGCCAAACGACGAATGATTAAACCTATTGTTTCTATTGAACTTCTTCCGAACTTCCTGTACGTACTTCCACATCACCTATAGGCGGTAACAGGAATTGTTTCCAGAGTTTCTAGAGTTTGTACCAAACTGGTGCCTTCTAGAGTTCTATCAGTATGTGTCGAGCAATTCCTGTTAAGAGCAAAACCTGGAGTAGTTTTAACCCCAGGGGTTCATAATCACACCAGGTCAATTAGGTTCAACGACTAGGATACGATATACCTCACTGCTCTCAATCACTCTCAGCAACAAAGCTGGCTGCAAATGTAAAGGTACCACACTGCTATTTAGAAAAACACGAGTTTCCATATCACCATGACAACCTAAACACCTCCGGCTAAATTTATAGTATAATTGATTTTGCAGAACACTTCCCAATTGTTCGCAGCAACTAGAAGTCTAAAACAAAATAATTAAGTTCAAAGAACATGTAGATACATTAAAAGGAATAACAGGGGACTGAATATACATGTGTAAATTCCCTCATGAATTATAATATATACATGTAATGCTTCGTGCATCATAAATAGATATATTTAAAAAAGGAAGTTCCACTCACCAACAAAAAAGTTCAGATAAAGCAAGGTGCTCAAAAATTTACATATTTAGTAAAACAAAGGTAAAAAGAACAGAAATGCGGGATACTAGCAAGAAAAGTGACAGATGTCAACAAAGCCTTTCACCTGGATAAGAACCATCAGCAATCGCAAAGGATAGGGTTCTAATGTGATCGGCAACAACCCTGTAAGACATGTCAACCTTATCAACATCATCAGGCCCAACTTTTCCTGAGTATGGACGAGCTCCGGTCGCCTAAATCGTTGACAAAATAAGAAGGAAGAAAACATCAAATAATATCTAGAATTAATAAATGACTGAAATCTAACAAAGTTCCTAAGAGTCAGACTGAAAATCTCAGCAAGTACTAGATTCACAGTAGAACAATTCACTTAGTTTTTTGAAACATGCCTACTACTTGAAAACGAGACTTGAATACGCAACAGAAAATCCGAATTTTTTAAGATCACTTTTCAGGAGTCCAGCTTTGTACTGCACAGTTACTAATTAGAGAAACTTCTCTAAAACTTGTACTCATATTCGTTAATGTCTTTAATTGTTTATACTTGACCAAAAAGTACCTCCAATTCTTCGTGCAGGGGACAAAATTCTGCCTTGCTAAAAAAAATAAGTAGATAATAACACCTACAAACTACAAGAGACATCAAGTTCATGCATTGAGCCAAGAAAATCATCAACTTTTTCAAGGTCAGTCAGAATCACTGTCAGGTACTATCTTGATGAAGAGAAAGATTGAGTGCATTGAACAGCCTAGCTTATGTCTTACAAATAAGTAAACCTAGTTCTGGGAAGATACAGAGATATATGCCCTGCACACAGCCAGTGGCAGGCTGACCACAAGGCCAAAACAAGTAGCAAAACACACTAGCACCACAAGCATACTGTAGAAAACACAAGAAAGTAGTAACTAGGAAGAATTTGAACTTGAGAAGAACACACTGCTTTTGTTTCATAATATAATATACACAAACTACCAACCCATTTTCTTCACCATAAAAACCAGGAACCTAAATACATTTGGAATTATGAAAATAAAAAAAAAACTTACTTTCTGATATAAAGACGCATTAATTATGTAGCAAGTCAAGATAAAGTCAAATTGGACACTCAAGGGATTTGCTTGTAAATATCACCACTATTCTCACCTTGATATAATACAGTAATTAATAGAACTCATTTTTGTTTACATTCAATTCAAATAAACATAACAGAAAGGAAATACACACTGCATTGTCATCTTACCCCTTGAATAGCGTTAAAAATGGGTATAAACACATCTGTATCATAATTGCTCATCTTGTTCTGCAGTATAGAAGTCAATCTTTCAAAACCCATTCCCGTATCAACATGCTTAGCAGGTAACGGCTTTAAAGAGCCATCTGATTCCCTGTTAAAGAGAAATTTAAAACTTAGGGGGGGGGGGGGGGGGGCAAAAAAACCTTACTTATCCAAATTGTATCTTGCACTGAATTTGTTAAAAAAAATAATGCTACCTGAATAAACACAAGGTTCCATATCTCAATCAAAGTTGGATCATCATTATTAACCAGAGAAGCAGCATCACGATTGCCGATTCTGTCGAAATGTATCTCAGTGCAAGGTCCACATGGACCAGTATCACCCATCTCCCAAAAGTTATCCTGTCCAGAGTTGCAGAGTATTGGACAATACCATCAGGTACTATTTGCTATATATTCTAAATAGTATAACTTATAGCTTAATTATGATTCTGTTTTATCACAGTTAGGGCTAGCCAAGGGTAGGGATTCTCTATCGAAAGAAAAACGGAACAAGTCATACGCTTCACAGTTTACCCATTACTATTGCATAGGTCATGAGCACTCGGAGATCACCACCCAAATTTTAACCCTTTGTACCCTAGAATTGAACTTAACAAAGATTAGAAAGAAGGCTTAGAAACAAAAGAGCTTTACTCTATGTCTACCTATATGTGCTGTGATGCCTAACTAATGTGACAAATTTGAACATAATCTAGAACCTCGGAAACATAGAGAAAATTCTATCCTAAATTATAATGAAGAAGTCTCTTTATTGAGGATATCTACTTTGATAGAACTTAAAAGCTTTTCTGATGGACCTCCGCCATCTGGTTGAAGTGAGAGACAATGATTAATGATTCTTTACACGCGAGCTCAATAAACCGCACGACAACAATCCATCAGTTGTCATGGAAACAGTGTGAAGATACTAGCTTAACCACAAAAAAGAAACAAAGAAAGAAACCTGATATGAAGCTCTTACCTTACAACCAAATGGTAATACACGTTCCGATGGAAGAAATTTGAGCCACAAATCTTTAGCTTCATTATCAGCTGGAAGGCCAGATTTTTCATCACCGCCAAAATAGGTAGCATAAATTCGATCCTTTGGTAATTCGTACACCTGATATTAACAACCATCAAGAAACTAAGCTATCTATATATGTACATATAAACATGTAACAGCTAGGGGTGAACACGGGTTGGGTCGGTCGGGTTAGAGGCAATAAAACAAACCCAACCCAATTAGTTCGGTTTTCGAAAATCTCAAAACAGGTCCAAACATGCCTTGGTGAGAAGCTCCCACGCCCACTCAATTGCCTCAGCTTTAAAATAATCCCCGAAAGACCAATTACCAAGCATCTCAAAGAAAGTATGATGATAAGTATCTTTCCCAACATCATCCAAATCATTATGTTTCCCACCCGCTCTTATACACTTCTGCGTATTACAAGCACGTGTCAGCTTACTCAACTGCGTATTCGGATCAGCCGTCCCCAAAAATATCGGCTTATACTGATTCATCCCTGTAACATAATAAAAACCTCAATACATACCATCAAACAACTCAACACTCTAACCAAATAAAAACCGCGTAAATTTTCACCATTCCAGAAGCCGTAAAAACACATCAATTAACACAATAACCAATCATTCACTTAAACTCCAAACAACACAACTTGTAACATCGCAAAACAGTAAGCAATCAAAAAACAGAATATAGATACCATCAAATAACAACTTAAAACTCTAACCACCTAAAAACAGCATAAATTTCACCATTCCAAAAACCGTAAAAACACATCAATTAACACAATAACCAATCATTCACTTAAACAACTCCAAACAACACAACTTGGAACATCGCAAAACAGTAAAAATCAATCCATTAACACAGTAAGCAATCAAAAACCAGAACATACATACCATTAAATAACAACTTAAAACTCAATAAACGTGTCTCTCACTTTATTCGCAGGCCATTCAATCTCGGAGCCCATAGCAATTGTAGAACTAGAAGACTGCAACGATGAAGAAGAGTGAGAAAGAGAGCGCCGAAATAAAGACCTAATTCGAACTGGAAACGACGTCGTAGAGAGGTTAATAAGGGATGAAAATGAAGATGAGGAGAAGAGTGGAGGCGCTGCAGTGGTTGTAAAACTAGTACGTGTGCTTAAACTCAACGCCAAAATCTTTCTCATCCATTCGTCATTCGTGGATTTTAATATGTGCTTATATATATTGGACTTGTCATGTGTACACTACAGCAGCGCAGTAATATTAGGGTGCAGGGGTGTCGGGGATTCGTTAACCCGGTCAAACCGAACCAATCCGACCCTCTTTCGGCCGAACCAATTCGATAAAAAAAACCGATATTTAATTGGGTTGAAAATTTTTAAAACCAACTTAAATGGGTTGGGTATGGGTTTTATATTTTTTCGGCCAACCCAACCTAACCCGATTTAAGTTACAATTTTATTCGATAATTTAAAAATATATGTATATATTATATATAACTATACATTAAACAATGTATTATACTTTCATTTATAGATATATAATTATATTTTGTGTTTATATATATGATATAAGACATAATTTACTTTACTAAAATTATAATGTTAATCAAAATAAAATATTAATACTAAAAACTTAAATTATACGTACTTTAATTTTATTTAGATTTTCAAAATGAGCGATATCGTATAATATTTAATTTTTTTAAAATATTATTTAACCCGTTCAAACCGACCCAAACCAACCCAAACCGATATACAATGGGTAGGGTTGGGTTACAGAATATTTTTTTGCGAGTTGGGTTAAAAATTTTCAAACCGATTTAAATGGGTTGAGTTACAAAAATATCTCCAACCCGGCCAACCCGGCCCGTGAACACCCCTATTAGGGTGTATTAGGGTTTTGGGACTTGACTTCTAAAGAATTCCCAAGTTAATTCCGATTTCCGATTTCTATAATTAGGCTTTATTAATACATTAATTAAAATAGTATATAATAAAATTGATTTTTAGAGTACTTTTTTATTTTCAAAACTCTAATTATAGCATATTCTCCTTTCTAATAAAATATAGGTCACAAATAGTTATGAGAATTAAAAAAAAAACATATCTGAATATAACTTTTTTTTGTGAAATCAACAATAAAAATTTTCTAAAAATTGATAGATTTGTGTGTATGTTTTTTAAGGAAAATATTATTTACGAAGTTTATTTTCATTTTCAAAGCTATATTTGTAGCATATTGCACATGCATTCAAATTTGTAAGATAATCTAATAAAATGTGCTACAAATAGCTTTGAAAATGAAAAAACGTTTACAAAATTCACAATTTCCCTTTTTTAAAATTCTATTTCTCGGCTCTGACATGATCACTTTTCAGTTCAGCATATTCACAAAATTCATGATGCTCTGCACGCGCTAAATTTTACAACAAACAAGAATACAACAATCTTTTGGTGCAAGAATCTTATTTTTTTCAATGTTGTGAACTACAGTTGCACAATTATTTTATATATCTACGAAACATAAATGAAAATGTAGTTACACAAGGGTGAAATCTACTGTAAATCAGACACATTTAGCATCAATTGATGTTACAGTCCAAAAGCCACTCTCTGCACATAGTCAGGCTGCCTCTTGCTAGGCATCCTTAGCAATCCTGTAATTTGGAGCTCCATGACTGCCCTGTAAAATCGTGCTCTATGCAATTATGGTTAAAGATTCCAAAAATCAATACTCAGACAGCATATAGGGCCAGGGGAGCCAACACTTCTCCATAGTCAGTAACTTAATTGATATCTCTATTCGATACACATCATTTACTAGGTGTTCAGTATGACACAACTATAACTTTATGGGCATGGAGGATGTTACTGCTATAACTTTTAAATGATGGGAACCAAGATATAATAAAACATGACACAGTTGATGTAGATGGCGCCACACAGAATAACCATGCTTAACGTAATTGGTGCTAAACCATGAGATAAACCAATTTACTTTTCTATCAATTACATCTATGTTTCATGTCCAATTTTGTGCTGAATAGCAAGTATGTTGCTGGTAGTAAAGCATGCAGTTTTGGGATTTTTCTGTTTTAAGACTTATAACTCAAAAATAGTTGCTAAAAGTAACCTTTAGCTACTTACTACTGACTGGTAAGAGACAAAGGAAAGTCAGATGACAATGGAACAAAATATGATATCTTCTAACAGGAAAATGGCATGACCAAAAAAGTCTCCCTAAATTTTATATGCATGAAAACATGAAATAGGATTCTAAAGAAATTGTATGTAGGATACTGTAATGATGCTTCATCTATTGCTCGAGGTTCCACGCCATTCTTTCTTTTCTTAGGTGATGGTGACTGCTTTAGCCTCTGCTTCGTTTTAGTAGTTGAGCAGATAGTAGCTTTGAAAGACTGATACCAGTCATGGAGGTTTAAAAGATAATTAACTTTTACACATGTCAAATGCAAAAAAATATTTATGGGTTATAACGATTCAAGAAATGAAACTCCTCATCTAAACCTAATTTGGCATACTTATGGAAGAAGCATGTAGCAACAAATAGTTCTGAATTAAAACACTAAATGATTTCATGAGAATGGATAAGACTGGAGCACGGAGGAAGAGAAAGTGTTAAGTTACCAACTCTTTCAAAACCTTAAGGTGTGAGGAGAAGGCCACTTATAGGACTTGTACTTGAACGGTCCCCCTCCCTCTAAATGTTCACATCTTTACCCTTTATTAAAAAAAGAAACCTCTTCTCAATGGTATTTATATTTTATATGTACCAAAATATGGTTTCACCCCTAAATTCCTATTACCATTAGGATTCTATTGACGATTTTTTTTTCTTGACTTTTTGTATATTATTAGACATCTCATAAAATAGCAGATCTGAATAAAGTCTAATCCTAAAATCCTCTAGCTTTTTAAAATAATTAAAATTTGTATATAATCGGCCTCTGAAAGATCGCGCGATACTACATACAGTGCCTGACTATCGGTAAATCATAAAAAAAGAAAAAGTTAAAATTTGAATAATGCAATCATATTTTTGAAGGTTGAAAGATGTAATTATTTGTTCAATATAATTTCTTATTTTATTGATGATCTTTTTAGAGCAATATCTTAATATACATATATAGTAGTCAATACGATGTTTGATATAAGCAAAAGAAGAACGTAATTATTTGATTTTATTTTATCGAAAATAAAAAAACACAATACTTAAATTTTATTTTATTCCTCTTCAAACGTGCTTGTTAGATATCATGACTTAAATTTAAATATTATGTTGAAAAAGTAACAAATATGAACCAAAAAATATGTTAAAAACTAATTATTAATGTCATAAAATCATAAAATATACAAGATCATAAACAGAGAGCATCATTTTTATAGATCGAATACGATGTAAATATAGAAAGCATAATATTTTATATTTTATTAGTTCCGCTTAAACGTGTCTATCAGATATTATGACTAGAATATTCACAAAAAAAAAAAATTAAACACAAAAATATGTTAAGAGCCAACTATTATCATAAAACCATTTTAGTATGCAAACAAATTAACCTTCTACAAAGAAAATAGCTTACACAAAATTCTTATATGTTCCTAAAAACATTAAAATATTTAACAAATACTTTTATGAAAATAAAATATTATTAAAATATAATTACATTAGACTAGGCCAACATTTCACATGGGTTATCTCCTAGTTGTTAAAAAACAAGTTTGTCGTTATAAATGGGTATACAACTATTATTAGTTCATTTGAGATTATTGAAAGTAACAGCTATTATAATGGGAAGATAATTCACAACCATAGCCTTGATTGGCTTTATTTAATATGAAAAAAAAAGTAGTATAATAATTAAACCAAAAATAACAAGAAAGGGTAGGCCATCAGTGGATACAAGCTAAATATATAATTCATTAATTAATGCTTTTGAGAAGAATTTATTATGTAGGGAGTAATCAAAAGTAGTCCGACTTCTAACCAAATTTTAATTTATAATTTCGCTACAGACTACTAATATCTCTACCTTCAGTTATCAAGAGAGTATCTATTTTCAGTATTGCATTTAACTAGCAAAGTCGACTTAGTCTCTAAAGTCTAATTACTAAAGACAATATAACATCACAGCATTTAGTCTAAGTTTCAACGAGAATCAATGTGTTTCTTTGAGAGGATTATCTTGAAGATAGATGATAAGCTAAACTTGTATTACATTATAGAAGACCCAATAGTTTGAGGTCTCACCAAAAGTACAGAGCTCCATAACTTCTGTGATCTTTTCAGTTGTGACAAACCTTGTTCCAAAATTTCACCATTTGGTTCACCATGTACCCTGTAATAAAAAAAACCATCAAGATTATTACCATGATTCCTAATCTAAAATACAAGGAGCACTTGACGATAATGATAATAATATCTAATTTGAATACCCCATGTAAGAAGGAAGATTGAAAGCTCAACTAAGCATCGCTTCTCGTAATGTTTCATGTTTCCAGCTGAACAGTACCTGCTATTATAGATTAAAATTAAAATTCTTGCATTCTTTTACTTTGCAGGAGATGAATGATTCTACTCGATATAGATAGCGTTCAATAAATAAGGTCTACTGGCTTCTAATAAATGAGTTCTATATACACAAGTGTATACATAGGTGCCACAGACTTTTACACAGATTGTGGCTGCCTTGCACATCTAGGTTTATAAGCTACTGATGGCCATTGCCATGACAAAATTGCAAAGAATTAGTGGATTGGGGAATAATGAGGCATGCCGAGTGTTATATTTTCTGAAGTAAAAAACTAGGAAACGTATGAAAGAAAAAGCACAAAGGATTATTCAAGAAGTACACTAGGAAAGAAGAAATTTTCACATGTCCGTCATTTTGGTCAAGTAAACCTTTCAGTATGAAGCTTAAAGGCTCCATCGAAAAATGGTGGATAATTGACATCTGAAAATGTTTAATATAATATGTAAAGATTATTATAAATATCAAAGTTAAAAGTGGCATACAAACAAATTATAAGATCTGCCATGGTGTCAGGCACTAACAATAAATAACTAGCCCAATTAGCAGTTCCACAAAGTAAAAATAGTGACCTTCAATGCTCGAACAAATAAGGAAAGTGTTTCGTCCTGTCTCAGGAAGTAGTTTCTCAGGAAAGTTGCAACTTTGTGGCCAACATTGAAGCCAGAAAATTGTCTCACGAGAACAGCATCAATGATTGAATCCAATCTCTCAGATGGAGATATCAGTATGAACTTATGAGGAGATATACACTGAAGAGCATTTGAAGAAAGAACATATCTTGGGGCATCAATAGTTGTTGCAACTCCCAGTATCAAAAGAATCGGAAGCTTAACTATCCATGCGTTGTTTAGCACAAAGATCAAACTATTAAGTTTTAGTAGGGTTGATGCATTATGTGTATGAAGAATGATAATGACTATCTTGTCTACTATACTGATACATGAAATCTTGCATACTGAAAATGATACACGAAACTGAAATCAAGATGAACAGTGAATCAAATCAATAACATGTTTTATGTTCGCGGTCCATGTTATGTCACCTAACTCGAAGAAGACTTGTATCGGCATTGCATGTAGAAAATTGAAAATGAATCTAAAACTAGAATATGGCTGTCAAGATATTAGTGACTGAATGTGAAAGTCATGTAAACAACGAATACTCCTACAATATTAAAAGATTTGTTACTGACTTTGAGTCAAGTAAACAATGATTACTCCATTAAAAGATTAGTGACTGATTGTGAAAGTCATCTACTGATAGCCTCAATCTTCCATTACAAATATAATTTGATGATTGTGTAATGTTGCTTCTCATTTATCCACATTGTTGTAAATTTTGAATACATTAATTATGATTTAGGTCAAAAATATGTCAATTGTCTGTTATAGCATATGAACTTCAAGAGTACATGTATGATTCATCAAATCAATCTTCTCTTTTTGTTGACTTGTCACCTAGGTGTGTGAATGAGAGTTACTGAATAGGTCAGACACACCTTAACATTAGGATGAAACCAGATAGGACAGTGCCACAACATCTCTCGAGATCTTCTATGATTACAACCACAGGATTTCCATAATTATCTTGTTCAGCATACCATGATGCCAGGGCTGATATATCGGCCACCTATTTAAACATGTATACAAATATGTAAATATACAAACTACATATTTATGCAAAAGTGCACGAAGTCGTACATGAATATAAGTTTTCAAATAAATTTCAATATGTCAATCATTATTCTTACATCCAGGGTAACCATCAGAAACTTTCTCAACAAACTTTTAATTGAACCACTAATTCCATTCTTTGGAGAAAAATCAAATGATGAATGGTTAGCCACATGGCATCCATGAGACCTCAAGTGTTGTCCAAGATCCGCAAAGGTTAGCAGATCATCTACAACTTCCATATTCCCTAAGAATTTGTACTCAATAAGATTTTGATTATCAATAAAATCAAGAAGGTAACTAAAAAAAATAAAAATTGGTACATAGTAATGTTTAGACGACTTGAATGTAACTTACTGGTTAACACCAACCCGCAGAATAGTTGTTTCAACGTAGCATCAGTTACAATGGGGAATGAGGATGTGACTTTGGCAAATTCAGGCTTCCCACAAGAAGTAATTGCATCAAATGATTCATGAACCCATATATCAATCTCATTGAATACATCTAGATTGATATTCCTCAAAACATCCTAAAATATAGCCAGAAAATTACTCAATTCTTGTAAAATAAATCACACTAACGAATGCATATTTCAATCCCGAGCACGTAACCTAGTTCAAATTATTTAATTACATTCACAAAAATAGAAAACGAAAAATTATAACAACAAAAACGAAACTAAATTCCAAAAGTGGACCTAAATTACAATTTTCTAACAGCAGCACTGCCTGCCTGCCTCAGTGTGTAAATGAATTAAAATGCACCTTAATAACGGACTCGGTTTTAGACCAAACGCAATCAAACGCATCATTTCGCAGTTTCTCTAGTCCATCAGCTTCACCAATGTCAGATTTCTCCAAACTTTCGTGCACCGATGACAATAAATCAATCTGTCTCCTCGCTTTACCACCAGATTTCCTCTCAATCCTTTGAGATGATGCTTTGTGAAGTACAAAAAATGGCTACATACAAAACAAAAACAAATCAAGTAAAGAAAGTACGCACAACAAATGTCACATTACAATTGAACGCGTCTCTAGATCAAGTAAAGAAGCGGCTACACAACTCAATACACACAAATCTATATCATTTGATAAATTTGTATTGATAAGTTAAAAGTACCTGTAGATCATTCTCATCATTTTGACCTAATTGAAGATCGTCAGCTTCGATTGAACCCATTTTAATGTTAATTGGGTGATTGTACGCGACTCAGTTCTAAAAATTAGGGCTTATATATATATATATATATATATATATTCTGTCCATTGTATATCGTTGTTTTTCCTTTTGGCGGGAAGTACCTAGGGGCGACTAGTGGTGTGTGTGTATAAGGAATGGGCTTCCCAAGTTTCACTTCTCTCTTATGGTGGGCCGATTGTATTTGTGGCATGATGGACATGTTGAGAATAAAAACATGTTGGTTGAACTTCATATGATATTAAAACTTTTTATCAACTTCATATGGAGGGAATACTCAAAATTAGTTATTTACCATTTACTAGTGAAGTAATGTGTTATTTGGAAAATTTGATTCATCTTTTCTGAATGATTAATATTTCTGAATAAATTAATTTTTGAATCATTAATATGAAATAGCTTTATGATCTATACTTTTGATTTGTTTAAGTAGATTTTTGAACTTTACACTTCACTTGTATTGTCCCATAAATTTAAGAAATGATGCAACAATATTCCATCCCAGTTTCTTGGAATACTGTGTTGAGTTCAATCTTTTTTTTTCAAACCGTTACCTTACCGAGTTCATCTTTTTTTCTCTCAAACCGTGCTGAATAATGTGATTGATCTCTGGCTTGTTTTCATGTTGTGTTTAAATTGATTAAAGTGTAATGTCACGGTACCATACATGTGTCTAGTTTTGATTACTGCACACACAAAATTTTAAGAAGAAAAAACTGTTGTTGATGTCCATCTTCATTTTACTTACTAAAATGTGCTACTTCACTGGTGCAAAATTAATGTCAGGAGAGATGTTAAAAATCATTATTTGTTATAAAAATTATATTTGTCATTTAAAAATATAAAGTATTAAAATTAATCATGGTTAGTTTAATATTGTAAAGGATTTTGAAAATGGGACATATTTACAAATACAATTATAAATGAGACATATTTATAAATCAATTTTAAAAATGAGATATATTAATAAAAAAAACCTTAATATTATTGTTTGTGAAATAAGAGATTTTACTTTATTATTATTAGAAATTGATATATAGTTAATCCCTAATAATAATAAAGGAAAATCTTCTCTTTCACAAACAATAATTTTCATAAACGATAATATTAAAGACAATTCATATTTTTCTATATTAATATATATGTCAACAAGAACTCATATGCAAGAGATTCATCTCATTTATGAATTAAAAATCAATAATATTGTGACAACACAACATTTGAGAACGATTTTAAAAAGAAGCTTTATCATTTTTCATTTTCAAATTGACCTCAAGCCAGATCAACAACAAGTATGATTGTATGAGTACTAGCACAAGAAAATACACCGTTTCATTTTGAATCGAACATAGGTTTTACATTTTTTTTGACAAAAGATACAAAATCAGATGAATTGTATCGGACTATAATGGCCTAAGCAAGAAATTCATTTCATTCAAAAAAATTATCATGCAACGATGATCTGGAAATATTTATATGATAAGACTTTAATGTCTGAGAAGAAAACACCTATAATGAACATCCCATCCAAGTATCTTTCAAATTTTTAAGGAAAAAATAAACCAAATATAAGTTCCTAGATACAATAAATAAACCTAATCTTAATCTAACTCATATAAAATTATAAATCTAACAAAGAAAAAGAAATCTAATCAAAAGGAATTTCTTTTATTAAACATCTATTTTAAGACACAAAATTCTCAATTTATAAAAATAAAAATCATTTAGTATGGCAAAAAATATCAACAATGATACATAAAAATCAACATATATAGTTCAAAAACCCATCATATATGCCCGCCATATAGGTACAAAAGTCATATTTGACCAAATTTCGTTTAATCATGCACTTAACAAATATATATATATATATATATATAAATATCCAAATTTCAAATTTTAAAATAAAAATTTTAATTAAAAAATTAATAAACATAATGTAATTGAAATTAAAAGTTCACATTTAAGAAGAAAATAAATATTGTTATTTAAACAAAACTTATGAATTATTCCAAGCAAATTATGCTAGAGTTTGTACACAGAGATTAACGGTTGACTATAGCAAACAAAAGAACAATTTAAAACTATTAACTAGGCCATAAAAATTATGAAAAATTATTTTATTCCAAACTGTTGCTTAGAAAGCATATAAAATTAAAAACAACTATTCAATTTATCTTCAAAAATCTAATTTAAACTATCAATCAAAAGTCAAAATACCATAATTAGAAATGTAACTCCTAACTACATCTTCTCTTTTAATTTAATAACAATAAAAGAGAAACTAAATGCTATCAATTAAACAATGTGGAAAAAGTTTGGGACAGTGGGGTAAAGAAATCACGAGTTGTTTTGGTCAAAGAATTAGGGAGTGCAAAGCGCGCTTAAAGATTCTCAGAGGTAAGCGGGATGCTAATTCAGTTCAGGAGTTTAAGGAAGCAAAACATCAATTATTCTTGATCTTAGACCAAAAAGAAACCTTCTGGCGACAAAGATCAAAGAAATTATGGTTGTAAGGCGGAGATAAGAACACCAAATACTTTCATGCAGCATGTAATACTCGACAACGAACTAGCCGCATTCAAAAGTTGAAAAATGAGAGGGGTGATTGGGTGGACTGGAACACCGGCCTTCAGGATCTCATCACGAATTATTATACGGACTTATTCACGTCCTCACTTACCAATTGCGATGAAGTCATTAGTTGTGTTCCGCAATCAATCTCTCACGCGCAAAACATGGAATTAGCTAAAGAAGTAGCGATAGAGGAAGTCAAGTTTGCTTTATTTCAGATGCACACGGACAAATCCCCGGGACCAGATGGCATGACTCCAGCATTCTTTCAGCGACATTGGGAAATAGTAGGGGAGGATGTGTTCAAGCTTACTCAAGATTTTTTCAGGACGGGTGAAATCATGCAGGGACTTAATGAGACGAACATCGTTTTAATTCCAAAAAAGAAAAACCCAATTGTTCTTGGTGAACTCAGACCAATAGCTTTATGCAACGTCCTTATGAAAGTGATTACTAAAGTCTTGGCTAATCACATGAAAGAGCTGTTGGGTGATGTGGTGTCGGATACGCAAAGCGTGTTCATTCCGGGAAGGTTGATTTCCGATAATATCATGATCTCCTATGAAGTAATGCATTACTTAAAATGTAAGAAAGTTGGAAAAGATGGATACATGGCCCTTAAACTTGACATGGGCAAGGCTTATGATCGTATTGAATGGGATTTCTTGAGGGCAATTCTCTGTAAAATGGGTTTTTCTCAATGGTGGGTTCATCTTGTTCTTAAATGTGTCACTACAGTTTCTTATTTTATTAACCATGGCGACAATGAGATGGGTCCGATTCAACCAAGTAGAGGGATTCGGCAGGGAGATCCCCTCTCCCCTTATCTTTTTATTATTTGTGCTGAAGGTCTCTCTTCTTTGATAAGGAAATACGAAACCAATCACTGGCTGCATGGTATAAAAATATGTAGAAAGGCACCTACAATATCCCACATGTTTTTTGCTGATGGCAACTACTTTTATTGTAAGGCGGATATAGGGGAAGCAACAAAGGTGTTGGAGCTTCTTGCAACTTATGAAAAGGCATCGGGATAAAAAGTCAACAAAAGTAAGTCTTCTGTGTTCTATAGCGCTAATGTGATTGAATACAACAAACAATCACTTTGTTAGGTGTTGCAAATGAATGAGGCTGATGAGGGGAGTACGTATCTGGGACTGCCTAATGTTATTGGCAGAAATAAAACAGCAATTCTGGGTTTCTTGAAGGATAAAGTCAGGACTCGAATCCGAAGTTGGGATGACAAGTATATATCTAGATCAGGAAAGGAGTTGTTGGTGAAATCTGTAGCACAGGTGTTAGGTCCTGATAAGTTTGTAGAAGGGGGGTTGAATACAAACTATACCGTTTTATCGAAATTTGTTCTTTTAATTTAAAACAATTTAGAACAAATTAATGCGGAATAAGAACTGAAACAATATTCAAGTTAAATAAAACTCTATTAAACTTGAAGGGTGTTACAATTCTGATCACTGATTACAAAGAACTTGATAAAACAAATCTAGAATAAATTCGACATGAATTTATCTATTTTTGTAATGCAAAGGATCGAATACTAAAAAGTAGTTCGATATAAAATCTAGGGATTATGATCCGCTAGAAAGTCAAAGCAGTACAAGTGAAATGATTCTTATGGATTAAATGTTAAGAACAAATCAAGAATTAATTCACTGGCATAAATTGAATGCTCGGACAGTTTGCAATTGAAGAAGACAGAGAGAAATGTAATGTTTTTGGTTGCTGTGTCTTTTTGCTTTTCTTGAATGTAATTGATGTGGCCAATTGTCTTCTGTCTTTATATTTATATCAAATCATTTCACTTGAATCCCACGTGCAGGCCACTTCAACAGAATACAAATGGCCTTGGAAGACTTAGAGGAAAACAATGCTTTTGCCTTAGAAGACTCTCGGGAAGACAAGCTTTTACTCTTGGAAGACTTTCGGGAAGACAATGGTTGGCCTAGGAAGACAATCGGGAAGACTCACAAGTGAGTCTTCCTAGTTCATTTTTCTAAGTCTTCCTAGTTCAAACCTAAGTCTTCCTAGTTCATTTTTATTCTAATTTAAATAATTAACTAAATAAATTATGTATTAAATTAATTCTTTACAGAATTAATTTAATAAATAATTTACTCAATAGTATTAATTATTTATAAGAGAATAAATAGAATTAGTTGACTTCTCAATTAATTTCTTTTTATTCTAATTTAAATAATCAACTAAATAAATTATGTATTAAATTAATTCTTTACAGAATTAATTTAATAAATAATTTACTCAATAGTATTAATTATTTATATAAGAGAATAAATAGAATTAATTGACTTCTCAATAAATTCCAGAATCACTTAAAACTTAGATAAATAACAAACACAATAGTACGTTGACACTCGATGCACTGTCTGGTTCATGAGTGACTAACGACAATGTCTGTTCTTTATCTATTTGACTTTAAGCAGTGATTCACTTCCTTCTTATTCAAGAACTCCGTAATCAGTACCTTTTGCTGTCACAACTTGAAATCTCCGTCACTTTAATAAATCCACTGAGCTTGAATACTTCATTGAGGCTTGATCAATAAATTGAGCTTCTTTCAATGTAGAATCACTTCAAGTCTGTAGATGACTTTAATCTTCATTCTTTGACAGATATAATCTTCTGAGATTCCTGTGACATCTGATCTAATATTTACTTATTACATTCTTGTTTAAGTTGAGTAGAATCCTCGAATTACAAATAGGCTATAGCATATGCCTTTCAATCTCCCCCTATTTGTTTGTTAGAAAATAACAACCAAATACCTAGAGGATCACTCAACTAAAACCAAGAAAAAGATAGGACTCTTAAGCCTAAGTAAATACTAGAAAGTTCTGGATCAAATATGACATTTCCATAATTCACCAGTAAAGATAAATGCGAGACAGGTGTTCCTCTAGACTGAACAAATGATAACATAGAACCTGTCTTGATTTACCTAAGCTCTATACATATAACATTTACAAAACAGAGCAAACTTACCTTTACTCCCCTGAAACTCCTCCTCTTCCTTTTATATCTTTTTCAGCTCCCTTTATACTAGCTTCACCGGAATTCTCTAAAACTTCTCCCCCTTAGTTGAGGAATTCTCTACAGAATTAACTTTATGAGTATCTGATGCCAGTAGGAGTTGAGATAGTTGATGGAGTTGATCTTGGAAGTAAATTTGTCTTCTTGATTTCCTTGAGCAGTCCCAGCTGATTGTTGACAGAGGTGGAAGAAGAAGACCGTTCAACCACTTGTGCTTGCAAAATTTCTTTATCAGCCTGGGTTTTGAATAGATGTTCCTGTAGATCAGCTATGTGAGCTAACTACATTGCAGTGTATGTGTCTGTGTGTGCACTCACTTGAATTTCTCTTGTAAGTGTATCACTCATCTCACGTGCATGTGTTTCACTCAGTGTTTGACTCTTATCACTCAACATTAGCTGTCTGTTTGCTCCTTTTTGATCAGTACCTGCATTGAAACTCACCCTAGCCTCTTCAAGAGAGGTCAGTGGTGGTGCAATGGGAGTTCGCAAATCCCGATCCTCAATCATATCTATCAAATCACTTGGATTTGAAATCTGAATTGCTTCAGTGATAGACTGACCAAGTTGCCTTCCACTTTCTCCAGATAAATCTGCGAGTGGAAAATCCCTTAGGGAGCCAGAGATGTTCCCTCTGGGAGGGGAGAAAATGATTCTATTAGATTTGGCAAAGAATCAAATTTTCCCTCAGATGCCTGTGAAGGCACTTCTACCGTAACAATGGTAGGCACTGTAACCAGTTGCAGGTGCTCTGCTTTCACTGTGTCCTGAGTTTCATTTAATGAAATTGTTTTCTCCCATTGTGAGTAATGAGAGTGTGCTTGACTCAGTACAAAGTGCCATGGCCCTATGGCGAATTTCAATAGATTCATCCTGTTGAGAGAATGTCTCTAGATACAGTTCATTGGCCATTTTCAAAGTCCATATCCTATTGAGAGGATACAGATGGGCTGACAGATGCCTCAGTATATATTGAATTTCTTTAGAGGAGGCAGACCTGTGGGATCACTCACTGTTTCAATCAAAATACTTCTTTGTTTAACATTTGATTTCTGTTTAGGCTGAGAGGTCAAGTAATGAAGTTGTAGACTCATTGTTTGGCTCTAAGACCTGGGATAAAGATTGTGGATCTACAATCCCTTGGTCAGCCCTAACAACCACTTGGGTTCAGCAACAGTAAAAGAAGTGGATTGAGAGATAGAAAGTAATACCTGAATTGGATTTGGCACTGAATTTCCAGCTAAGCAAGAGCTAGATCAAAAATAATATATACAATATATTTACAAATATATCTAAGACAAATAGAAAATAAAAGATAATAAATAATAAGCAATAAAAATAATAAAAAATAATAATAAAAAATATTTACAGGAAACTATTTACAGGCTACTATTTACAGGAAACTATTTACATGATCTTATGCACAAACATTAGAAAACTGCAGAATATTATAGAAAATAATATAAACTTGCAGAAATATTTAAACAACAATATTTACAATCTGAAACTAACTTAAATGATTCTTAAATAAATAAATTTTCAATAAAAATAAGTTTCTCCACTTAAAAAATATGAGAAAAGTATTTTTAAAGAAAATAAATTATTCAGAATATTTAAATTAACAAGCTTTATACACTAAACAAGAATTGGCAAAATATAGCATTCAATATCAGCAAGAGAAAATGATTTTGAAAGAACAAACATGACAGAGATATTGTTAATCACTAAGACTGTTTAACATACCTAATTTACCAACTAACTTGATAAATGTGGATTCGTCAACAGATTTAGTGAATATATCTGCAGTCTGTTCTTCTGTGGGTACAAAGTGTAACTCCACAGTTCCATTCATGACATGCTCTCTGATAAAATGATACCTGATATCAATGTGCTTCGTTCTCGAGTGCTGCACAGGGTTGTTGGAGATTGCTATGGCACTTGTATTATCACAAAATAGGGGAATTTTGTCTAATGCAAAGCCATAGTCCTTTAATTGATTCCGTATCCATAAGATCTGAGCACAACAGCTTCCAGCAGCAATATATTCAGCTTCTGCTGTTGAATTGGAAATTGTTTGCTGTTTCTTGCTATACCAGGAAATCAACCTACCTCCTAGGAATTGACAACTCCCAGAGGTGCTCTTTCTATCCACAACACTACCTGCATAATCAGAATCTGTATATCCAACAAGATTAAAACCAGAATCTTTAGGGTACCAGATACCTAGATTAGGTGTACCCTTAAGATATCTCAAGATTCTTTTCACAGCAACGAGATGTACATCTCTAGGGTCCGCTTGGAACCTTGCACACAAGCATGTAGCATACATAATATCTGGTCTACTAGCAGTAAGATAGAGTAAGGAGCCAATCATACCTCTGTAGCTTGTAACATCTACCTTGATAGACTTGTCAGAAGCTCCAAGTTTGATTGCTGTTGAAGATGGAGTCCTTGCTGATGCTGAATCCTCCATGTGATACTTCTTGAGGAGTTCTTTGAGATACTTGGATTGACAAATAAATATACCATTTGACCTTTGACTTACTTGCAATCCAAGAAAGAACTTCAGCTCACCCATCATACTCATTTCAAACTTACTCTGCATAAGCTCAGCAAATCTCTTACAGAGATTATCATTAGTAGACCCAAATATGATGTCATCCACATAGACTTGGACTAATATCATATCATTTTTGTGTTTCTTTGAAAAAAGAGTTTTGTCTATGATACCTCTAACAAAACCATTTTCTAAAAGAAAACCAGAGAGAGTGTCATACCATTTTCTTGGGGCTTGTTTGAGACCATAGATAGCCTTGAAGAGAAAGTACACAAAGTCCAGCAGCTCTTGATTTTCAAAGCCAGGGGGCTGTTCCACATACACTTCTTCATCAAGTTCACCATTCAGGAAAGCACTCTTAACATCCATTTGATAGACTTTAAAATTGGAGTAAGCAGCAAATGCTAAGAACATCCTGATGGCCTCAAGTCTAGCCACTGGTGCATAGGTTTCATCATAATCAATGCCTTCAGCTTGTGAATACCCTTGTGCAACCAGTCTTGCCTTGTTCCTTGTAACAATGCCATCCTCATCTAGCTTGTTTCTGTATACCCATCTTGTACCAACTACTTTCTTGTTCTTTGGCCTGGGTACCAGCTTCCAGACTTGCTGTTGTTCAAATTGATTGAGTTCATCTTGCATAACAATCACCCAATCTGGATCAGTCAGTGCTTCCTCAGTTTTCTTTGGCTCCATTTTAGATAGAAATGCTGAGAAAAGACATTCATTCTGAGAAGCTCTTCTAGTTTTAACTCCAACATCTGGATCACCAATGATCAGCTCAAAAGGATGAGCTCTATTCCAAACAGTCTGTCTTGGAAGATTTGATCTTGATGATTCACCTTGAAATTCACTTTGATGTTGTGAGTGACTAGTTGATCCTTCATTTGCTCCCCCTGAGTTGTTGCTTGATTGCCTTGATGATTCTTCTCCAGTGTTGGTGGTATCTCCATTGTTACCAGTGTTTCCACCACCATCACCATGATCATTATCATCATTGTTATTATCATCACCAGCAATAACTTTAGGTGGGGCTTCATCATCTGATTCTGAGTCTGGCAAGTTATCAAACTTCAGCTTTTCAGATGAGTCTTCTTTTTGGATACTGGGGAACTTAGTGTCATCAAAAGTAACATTGACACTTTCCTTTACTGTGTGACTGCCAACCACGTAGACCCTGTAAGATCTTCTGGAATATCCAACAAAAATAGCTTCTTGTGCCTTTGCATCAAACTTGCCACGTTTAACATTGTCATCTATAAGCACAAAGCATTTTGCTCCAAATACATGAAAGTACTTGACAGTTGGTTTCTTGTTGTTCATGATCTCATACGGAGTCTTCATAAAGTCCTTGTTGATTAAAGTTCGATTCTGAGTATAACAAGCTGTATTCGCTGCTTCAGCCCAAAAGTACGTTGGAAGTTTGGACTCACTTAGCATAGTCCTAGCTGCTTCAATCAATGTACGATTCTTTCTTTCTACTACTCCATTTTATTGAGGAGTTCTAGGGGTAGAATATTGTCTTGTTATTCCTTTATCAGCACAAAAGTCATTTAGAATGACATTCTTGAATTCAGTACCATTATCTGACCTTATGGCTCTAACAGGGAATCTAGAATCCAGCTCAATCAACTTTATGTGGCCAATCACCAGGAATGGGGTCTCATCCTTGGAATGTAGGAATAAAACCCATGTATATTTTGAATAGTCATCAACAATCACAAGTGCATATTGTTTCTTTGACATGGACATCACATTAACTGGACCAAACAAATCCATGTGCAGTAGCTGAAGAGGTTCAGTTATTGATGATGTATCAGTGCCCTTGTGAGAAGCTTTCTTTGACTTTCCTTTCTGGCATGCCTCACACAGTCCTTCCTGTGTAAATTCCATCTGAGGCAAACCTCTAACTAATTCCCTCTTGACTAAAGAGTTCATAGTTTTGAAGTTAAGGTGAGACATCTTCTTGTGCCATAGCCAACTATCATCTGATGAAGCTTTAGCATAAAAACAATTAACTTCATCTTTGAATCCCGAGTTCAGATCAGCTATGAACAAGTCACCTTTCCTTACTCCTTGAAGAGCAGGCTTTCCATTCTTCTTGTGAAGGATCTGACACTTTTCTCTTTCAAAGGAAACATCATATCCTCTGTCACAGAACTGACTGATGCTGAGAAGATTGAACGTCAGACCTTCCACAAATGAAACATCTTCAATGATAACATTTTCGTACTTCAAACAGCCATATCCTTTCGTAATACCCTTGCTGTTATCTCCAAAGGTTACTACTGGGCCAGCTTTCTCAACCAAATCTGATAGCAGGGCTCTATCTCCGGTCATATGCCTTGAACATCCACTGTCAAGAACCCATATAACACGGCTTACCTGTTTAACTCCCTGCAATACCAGATTGATTAGTCCTTCCTCGGAACCCACACTTGATTGGGTCCGGCATACTTAAAGAATTGGCCTTTGTCAGGCAAAACAACATTTTTAACTAAAACTACTTCAACCTCTTTCACATAAGAGCGTTTCCATTTATAGCCAGCCTTAACACATTTCTGAGTAGGCTTAGGGATAAATGAATCCACTCTAGTCTGAGGAGGACTAGTAGTCTTTGCTTTAACATGCTTCTTATTATTAACATGTTGACGTGGAGCAGTCTTATCACTAGATACATGCTTTTTATTAAAGAAAGCATACATAACATTAAAAGCACAAGACATGCAATTACTCACACCACATGCTTTATGAGAAGAATTAACAGCAGGCATGTTAGTTCTACAGTTGTTTTGATCCAACTTATGGATATCTGATTTAGTCTTTTTAGTTGTAGCAACTTTGACTGGAATATCAGATATACACTTTTTGGATTGTTCAACTTCCAAAGCAGTATCTTCTTCACGAATCTCCTCTGCAATGATGATAGAGTTTTCATTCAGAGGTTCTGCTTCGGACTCCTTACAGAAGGGTGTTTCAATACCCTTAAGCACATATGGAACAACCTTTCCTTCAGATTTGAATCTACAAGGGGAATTAATTCCAAGCAATCCAATGGCCTCATTATAACCATAACCTATACTGACATGATTACCAATAGCTTGTTTATTGAGAATCTCTTTAGCTGTCTTACAAGAGCTGAAATAGGCATTAGCTTTAGTCTTCAACTCACTAATCTCTTTCTTAAGAATGGTTTCCAGTTGAATATAACATTTAACCCTATTCTCAAGAAAATCTATTTTCTCAACAAGTTCATCCTGATTAACATGCACTAGTTTTAATTCTTTTATCTCATTTTCAAGATTTGTGTTTAAAAGAATTATTCTATCATTTTCAGTGCGAGCACATTCTAAGGTGCCACCAAGATGACGAATCATTTCAGTATCAGTAAACATTACCTCTGACATGTGTGCAGATGAAGTGCTTGCCTCTTTAGCCACTAAAGCAAGGTTCCCAATCTCACCTGCTTCTTCATCACTGTCAGTGTCATCCCAACTCTTTCCTTCAGCAACATAAGCTTTCCCAATCTTGTTCTTCTTGCTAGAATCAAATGTGTTTCTAGTCACTTGCTTTGGCTTTCTGCATTCAGTAGCAAAGTGACCCAACTCATTGCAATTGTAGCATCTGATTGTGCTCCTTTCCACAGTTCCAGTTTTGTAGCCACCCTTGAGCCACTTGAAGAGGAAGATCCACCTCTCTGAAATCTGGGTCTGAACTTAAGATTGGGATTCCTCTTGAATCTGAACTTCCCAAACTTCCTGACTATCAAAGCCAAATCACCATCCTCCAGCTGATCAAGTTCTTCTAAAGAATAGAAGTCACCACCAGATTGATCAATGGATGTTAATCCATATTCAGCATCAATAACATTCATGTTAGAACTGGAAGGTTGAACAGCCTTCACTTCCAGTTTCTGTGGGACTTCAGCAGCCAGTGCAGTAGAAGTACTAACAATCTTCCCAGTTCCATACAGCTCCCTTTGTTGAATCTGCTCCAGCTCATAGGTCTTCAGAACACCATACAATCTCTCCAAAGCAATCTCATTCATATCTCTTGCTTCTCTAATGGCAGAAATCTTGTGCTCCAAATGAGGTGGAAGTGTAAGAAGGAACTTCTTGTTAATCTCCTTGTTGGTGTAGTGCTTCCCATTGAGATTCAGATCATTGATTAATTTGTTATATCTCTCAAAAACCTGAGAGATACCTTCACCAGGGTTTGATCTGAAATGCTCATATTGTGAGGTGAGAATTTCCAGCATATTCTCCCTAACTTCCTCTGTCCCCTCATTGATTATCTCTATAGTTGCCCAAATGTGTTTAGCAGTATCACAGTTGAGAACATGATTATGCATGATTGGATCAAGACAATCAATAAGGATCAACTGAAGACATGAATCCAAGGTAACATCCTCTTTCTCATCAGGAGTGTAATCCTTGGCATCTTTAGGGTACATTCTAGCAGCCCTAGTCACAACATTATTCTCAATGAGTTCTCCCTCAATAATCATAGGGACTTTGGGACCGTTCTTCAGCACATCAATGTATTTAGGATTTGCAACCTTAAGAAATAGAAGCATTTTCTTCTTCCACATTGGATAATGCTCCTTGGTGAACATTGGGATTTTGACAGTACCAACTTTCTGTGTAGTAGACATCTTTTGAGATTTTTAGGAATAAGATAAAAAATCAGAGTTTAAAAGAAAAATCTCAAAACAATTGGATCTTTGATTTGTATATCAATCAAAAGGCTCTGATACCAATTGTTAGGTCCTGATAAGTTTGTAGAAGGGGGGTTGAATACAAACTATACCGTTTTATCGAAATTTGTTCTTTTAATTTAAAACAATTTAGAACAAATTAATGCGGAATAAGAACTGAAACAATATTCAAGTTAAATAAAACTCTATTAAACTTGAAGGGTGTTACAATTCTGATCACTGATTACAAAGAACTTGATAAAACAAATCTAGAATAAATTCGACATGAATTTATCTATTTTTGTAATACAAAGGATCGAATACTAAAAAGTAGTTCGATATAAAATCTAGGGATTATGATCCGCTAGAAAGTCAAAGCAGTACAAGTGAAATGATTCTTATGGATTAAATGTTAAGAACAAATCAAGAATTAATTCACTGGCATAAATTGAATGCTCGGACAGTTTGCAATTGAAGAAGACAGAGAGAAATGTAATGTTTTTGGTTGCTGTGTCTTTTTGCTTTTCTTGAATGTAATTGATGTGGCCAATTGTCTTCTGTCTTTATATTTATATCAAATCATTTCACTTGAATCCCACGTGCAGGCCACTTCAACAGAATACAAATTGCCTTGGAAGACTTAGAGGAAAACAATGCTTTTGCCTTAGAAGACTCTCGGGAAGACAAGCTTTTACTCTTGGAAGACTTTCGGGAAGACAATGGTTGGCCTAGGAAGACAATCGGGAAGACTCACTTGTGAGTCTTCCTAGTTCATTTTTCTAAGTCTTCCTAGTTCAAACCTAAGTCTTCCTAGTTCATTTTTATTCTAATTTAAATAATTAACTAAATAAATTATGTATTAAATTAATTCTTTACAGAATTAATTTAATAAATAATTTACTCAATAGTATTAATTATTTATAAGAGAATAAATAGAATTAGTTGACTTCTCAATTAATTTCTTTTTATTCTAATTTAAATAATCAACTAAATAAATTATGTATTAAATTAATTCTTTACAGAATTAATTTAATAAATAATTTACTCAATAGTATTAATTATTTATATAAGAGAATAAATAGAATTAATTGACTTCTCAATAAATTCCAGAATCACTTAAAACTTAGATAAATAACAAACACAATAGTACGTTGACACTCGATGCACTGTCTGGTTCATGAGTGACTAACGACAATGTCTGTTCTTTATCTATTTGACTTTAAGCAGTGATTCACTTCCTTCTTATTCAAGAACTCCGTAATCAGTACCTTTTGATGTCACAACTTGAAATCTCCGTCACTTTAATAAATCCACTGAGCTTGAATACTTCATTGAGGCTTGATCAATAAATTGAGCTTCTTTCAATGTAGAATCACTTCAAGTCTGTAGATGACTTTAATCTTCATTGTTTGACAGATATAATCTTCTGAGATTCCTGTGACATCTGATCTAATATTTACTTATTACATTCTTGTTTAAGTTGAGTAGAATCCTCGAATTACAAATAGGCTATAGCATATGCCTTTCAACAGGCACTTCCAGTGTATGCAATGAATGTCTTTCTGCTTCCACTGGAGATCACACGTGAGATTGAGAAGTGTTTATATAAGTATTGGTGGAGCACAGCACAAACTCAAAACACAAATAAATCCCAGTTATGTTGGATGTCATGGGAACGGATGACCAAACACAAATCTGCAGGAGGCCTAGGCTTTAGGAATTTCAGAGATTACAACATTGCGATGTTGGGCAAGCAAGGATGGCGCTTCCTTATTAATCCAAACAGCCTGGTCTCAAAGTTGTATAAGGCTCGATATTTTCCCAACACTGATTTCATCCATTCATCATTGGGGTACAACCCGAGTTTCATCTGGAGAAGCATAGTGGAAGCAAAGGAGTTGCTGTTAGGAGGGATAAAGTGGAGAGTTGGGAGTGGAGAAAATATCAAGATTTTGCAGCAGCCTTGGCTGATGGTGGAGGATAATCCGTACATAACTTCCACTTCTCCAGCTATTGAAGGAAAAACAGTAACCTCTTTACTCTGTATGGACATAAAGGAATGGGACATGGATCTCATTAAGGATATCTCTAATCCTCGGTGTAATATTCGTAAACTTTATTAATAAAATTATATTTTATGTTTAGAATAATTATTGTGGAGTATTTGGGATGTTAATAGTTAAGGTTATTGAGTAATAGTATGCTAATTGTTGTTTCGGAAGCCCCTTTCGAATATCTTGTCATTTAAAAATATCTTCAGTTTTGAGCCCCGTTTTGAAAATTCAAGGGCCCCGTTAAAATTTGTACATCATTATTATCCCTTCGTCTTTCGTGTCCGAATCATTATCGGAAGGTTTGTTCGTATCATTATATCCCTAGTTATCCGATACTGTCAATATTATTCGTTTTATTCAAAAAGGGAAAAATTATTCTGTACCATAATTGTTTAGGGCAATTGATATATCGTTCGTATAAATAATACATCTGTTATAGCCCTAGTACTCTTGAGCATTCGTTATATAAATGATATGTATTGATTTGGATAATTATCAGTCTTTGTGGATGATTATCACCTCGTAAAACGTGTATTTTATTTATTAAGGATTTAAAGCGATCCAATGGATCAATATCGATCCAAAAATGTTGTTTGGGGTATTATTTTCCGCTAAAAATAAAAAGGCGAATCGTACATTATCCATCGTATAATCTGCATTTTATATAAACAAAAATATAAAAATCCCCGAACCGTGTTCTTCGTGTTCTTGAAGATCGAACTCAAATTTGAAAGTGTTATTGGAATCCAAATCTCAAGTTCAAGTACTCAAATCAAATCTCTTGATCTCTAGTTTCAGAATCTTCAAACTGTAACATCATCTGGTAATTTTTCGAATTATTATGAATTTTTGAAATTCGAATTATAATTAGGGTTCATATTAAAATTGGGGATTTCATTTCTGGCGATTCTCCGTTCAATTGATTGCTTCTAACATGTTCCTAGGGTTCTAATTAGTAGGAATTCATGCTTTAATGTCATGTTTGTGTCCGATTTTGAGAAATTCGATTCTAGGGTTTTTACCCAAATTTTCTTTTAAATAGTCCGTTCATATGAATGATCTGACATTGTTTTTGATAGAGGGCTTTTGTTGTATGTGTTCTTAACTTCATTTTAACATAAATAACGTAGATTTTCATGTAGAAATAAGATAGATCGGAAAATTTGTTGAGCTCGCCGGAGTTTGGTCGGGATTGAAGTTCCGGCTATGTTTGTGGTCGGAATGTGTTGCTGAGTTTATGAGGAGTGTTTTGACATAAAAAGCCCCAATTTTTGATACGTTTTTGGCTCGCCGGATTCTAGGAAACTCGCCGGATTCTGGGAATTTTCCGGTTTGTTCTTCGCAACCCGGTTTGTTCTTGGCGACCCGTGACCCGATCCGTTGACCCGTTTTCTGACCCGGTTTCAATCTTCAAAACCCTAATTCATTTTCAGAAAACTGTTTTTGGATTTTATTTTTAAAAATAATTCGAAAATAGTTTAAAATTTTATAAAAATCATATTTTTATTTTAAAAATACATTTTTATATTCAGAAAATTTTGTAAAATTATAATTAATTATTTAAATTTGAAAAGTAATTAAATTTAATTATTTTAATTATTTTTGATTAATAATTAATTTATTTAATTGATTGATTAATTTTATTAATCAGTTAATTATTATTAATTAATTATTAATTAGATTTAATTAATTTAAATTAAGTTTAATTATTTTCTAGCTTGGTTTATTTATTTAAAAATTGTTTGAGTGTTTGGAAATTGTCAATTAATTTTATATTAATTGATTAAATTGTTTTTAAATACTTATATTGTGATTAATAATCCGATTTTTGATTTAAAAATTGTTTGTGACTTATTTAAATTCAAATAAGCATCAAATATTGTTCTAAAAATATTTGTAAGTGCTATATGGTTTGTATGAGTTGAATAATGCGTTTTAATGTCCGTAAATGCTTTGTACAAGGGCTAGTGTCTGAGTTTCGAATATCATAAAAGAGATCGAGCGTTCTATAAATGCTAATAAATAACTGATTACTTGTTTAGGCTTAAAAATGGTTATGAGTATATGTCGAGGATAGAACGGGGATAGTTAGACTTACTATTATAAGTTGTTTTTTATAGAATCGAGTTCCTGAGACAAGGGAAAGGAGAAGGTAGAGTAAGCGCGATAGATTGCAGTCAGCCGTGTAGACCATGCAAGTATCTGTGCCTTTAATTGTTGATAAATTGATATTGTTTTCAATAATTATATGCATGTTATCATCAGAACAATTCAGATTATCCAATCTTTACCCCGTATTTGAGCAACTGATGCTATTTCCTTGAATATACCTAATTCTTTGATTGATTCACAATCTTGTTGAATATCAGAAACCTTCACCTTCAATTCATTTTTGTATTGATTATAACCATTGTCCACCTTCTTAAATGAGTACGTTGTACCATTGAAACCATTCTGAACTTATTTCTCGAACCTTATTTGATATTGAGCAGTTGAAGCTCTTTTGCAACTATTATACCTTGTCATTGTGTACTTATCTTGTGAAGCATATTATTGCTTATACTCTGTGATAGAATTGGCATGTTTTTAAAATGAGACCAGTAATGGTCGGGCCATATTTATGGTCGGAATAACTTAAGGCCCAGATTGGTCAATGATCCAGTGGAGGACTTTGATATAAGCAAGTCCGAGGTTGATGCGTGACTGATCAACAGCTCAACCTTTTGATTTGAAAAAAATGTAGAAGTCCAATTCTAATTCCATTTACTTCAATTGAAATTGTTAAAAAGCATATGTTTGGCTTGGATATTGTTGATTCAGATAATTGTGATTTTCCTTTCATTATGGAACTGTGATTGATATATATATTATGCTTGTTGAGCACTTGTGGCTCATACTTGTTTTGTTCTAACCCTATTCCAGTGAAGCGAGAGTATGAGCAGACACAACACGAGCAATAGTTCTCCAGCAGCTAGGAGATCACCTCGAGTGGTTGTTGAAGGAATTTACGGATGAGCGGAAGCGTGATATAACATTTATTCCGTAAAAACCATGTATCGCACATATAGAAAAATATATAAAATGAAAGAGCGGAGGAATCGTAACCATACTTTGAAAATCGAAGCTTTATAAAAATGGATTCTAGCAGTTGCTCCTCAAAGTGTGAAGCACTCTACCGGTATCCACCAAGAATAATCCTTCGATGAAGCTTTTTTATAAAACTAAGCTTTTATAAAAATGGAGTTTTTCTTCTTTTGAGAGAGAGAGAGAGATGAAGAAGAAGAGGGTGGCAACTAGGTTTTCACAAAAACTCAAGTCCTTTAGAATGAACTATCTCATTCTATTTATAGGGCTCTCCTAGGGTTTTTTAATATATCTTTATATATATATATTAACCCCACACTTTATCTTATAAAATGCTTTAGTAATAATTAAAACTATTTTAATCATTATTTCCTTTTCTAAACTATTTAGAAAATAACTTGCTCTCTCAAAATACCTTCATCAATAAATTAATCTTTTATGGTGTGACCCTGTAGGTTCAATATTAAGCCGGTAGTAGAAATAAATAATAATAAACTTTTATTTATTATTTATATGAATTCTAATAATTCATTAAATATAATTAACTGATTAATTATATTTATTCTACATCGTGAGTGATGCTTCTCAACATATCGCGACTATCCGGATAATATGAATTCACTGCTTAGAATACCAAGAACTTGTCAGTGACTAGTTTCAGTACAATCAATTCCTTCTACCCTACAATATCCCGATTAAATATAAGGCATGGATCTCGTGTCAGGCCTATCAAATTTAATCATATGATTTCTTATTCATAATGCTAAGTTCATATTAATGCAAATTAGAAACTCCTTTCTAATTTCATACACTCTGGCCAGAGATTCCAGAACTCGCATACTAAGAATAACATAGGATATTCTCTTCCTATACTGGAAGGGGTAGATCCTCTATTGACGTTAACTATCTCCATACACAAATCCCTATGCCCAGAATAGACCTAATGGATGTCCTTGAGACTAAGGACTAATCCAAAGCATAGTTCATTATATACAAGATAACTCTAACGATCTCAAGTCTAAGGACACTTGTACAACTATCACTCAGTGAATAACTATTGACACGTGAGTAAACTCCATTAGCTATTCAACTTATCGAGTCATGTTCAGTGAACTTATTCCCTAACAAGCACCTACATACTAGCTATAGTGTCACCACACAAATGCCTATGAGAACAGACATCCTCCTGACGGGAGCAAGCATAGTATGTACCAATCTTTGCGGATTCACCAACTTCCGATTAGTTATCCTATGATCAGGAACTGTTTAAGTCTAGAGTTATCATCTTCTAGATCTCACTATTATAATCTCATTATAATTCTAGAAGCTTTACTCTAAACTATGGAATATCTTATTTAAAACACTTTAAATAGATAAGGCCCGTAATAAAAACAAAACAAGTCTTTTATTAACATTAATGAAATCAAATAAGAATACAAGAAAGTTCTTCCTAACTCATCATACATGATTGGATTTAGGACAAACACTTTCAATCTCCCACTTGAACTAAAGCCAATCACACTGGTATCTAATACCCATCTTCTCTTTATGACGATCAAAGTGAATCTGAGACAATGTCTTTGTGAGTGGGTCTGCTACGTTGTTATGTGTGTCAACTCTCTCAATTTTGACATCTCCTCTTTCAATGATCTCCCTAATCAAATGAAAGCGCCGCAAAACATGTTTGGTATTTTTATGAGACCTAGGTTCCTTGGCTTGTGCTATTGCTGCGTTGTTGTCACAATACAACACAATAGGCTCCTCAATGCTAGGAACAACTCCCAACTCAGAAACAAATTTCCTCATCCAAACGGCTTCTTTTGCAGCCTCACTTGCAGCTATATACTCTGCTTCCGCTGTGGAGTCAGCCGTTGTAGACTGTTTGGAACTCTTCCAACTAATCGATCCACCATTCAGAGTAAACACGTACCCTGACATGGATGTGCTATCATCACTTTCTGATTGAAAACTAGAGTCAGTATAACCCTCTATTTTCAACTCAGATCCACCAAAAACAAGAAAAATATCCTTAGTCCTTCGTAAATACTTAAGGATGTTCTTCACTGCTTTCCAGTGGTCTTCACCTGGATTGGACTGATATCTGCTCGTCACACTAATTGAATGAGCAACATCAGGCCTAGTACATAACATCGCGTACATGATAGATCCTATTGTCGAAGCATAAAGAATCTTACTCATACGCTCCCTTTCTTCAGGTGTCTTAGGAGACATCTTCTTGGAAAGGGATACTCCATGGCTCATTGGTATGAGACCTCTCTTGGAGTTTTCCATGCTGAACCTTTTAAGCACTTTCTCGATGTATGTACCCTGGGTAAGACCTATCATTCTTCTAGATCTATCTCTATAGATCTTCATACCGAGAATGTAGGATGCTTCTCCCATGTCCTTCATAGTGAAGTTCTTTGATAGCCACACTTTGACTGATTGTAGCATCGGTATATCATTTCCTATCAGAAGTATGTCATCCACATACAACACAAGAAATGTTACCACGCTCCCTCTAACCTTCTTGTAGACACATGGTTCATCTATGTTTTTGATAAAATCAAACTCTTTGATTGTCTCATCAAAACGGATGTTCCATCTACGAGAAGCTTGCCTTAATCCATATATGGTCCGTAGCAGCTTACACACTAGGTGTTCATTCCCTTTGGAAACAAAACCCTCTGGCTGTGTCATATACACTTCCTCTTCAAGTTTCCCATTGAGGAAGGCTGTTTTCACGTCCATTTTCCAGATCTCATAGTCGTAGTAAGCAGCAATGGCAAGCAAAATCCGAATCGATTTTAACAGGGCTACAGGCGAAAAAGTTTCATCAAAGTCAATCCCTTGCCTTTGTCTGAATCCTTTTGCCACGAGCCTGGCCTTATAGGTCTCCACCTCGCCATATGCTCCAATCTTTCTCTTGTATACCCATTTGCACCCAATAGGCTTCACATCCTTGGGTGCTTCAACCAAAGTCCATACTTGGTTGGTATACATAGAATCCATTTCGGATTTCATGGCACTCTGCCATTTCTCTGAGTCAATACTACTCATAGCCTCATTATAGGTCATAGGGTCGTCATCATCAATGATTGACAACTCATTGTCATTCTCAATGACAAGGCCATAATACCTCTCAGATTGGCGAGACACTCTCTCTGACCTACGAATGGGCTGTTCCACAGAAGGTTGTTCAGTCTGAACAGGTGTTTCCTCTTGAACCGTGGTAGTTTGTGCTTCTTAAACTTCATTAAGTTCTATTTTGCTTCCACTGTTCCCTTCAAGGATAAACTGTTTTTCCAAGAAGGTAGCATGTCTGGAGACAAATACCCTATGATCGGTGTAAAAGTAATACCCTAAAGTCTCTTTAGGATATCCCACAAACTTACATTTAACGGATCAAGATTCCAGCTTATCAGGGTCAACTTTCTTGACATAAGCTGGACATCCCCAAATCTTAACGTGTTTAAGACTCGGTTTCCTTTCTTTCCATATCTCATATGGAGTTTGAGGAACAGATTTGGAAGGCACCATATTCAGTAAATATGCTGAGGTTTCCAATGCATAACCCCAAAGGAATACTGGAAGATCTGCATAGCTCATCATGGATCGAACCATGTCTAACAAAGTTCGATTTCTCCTTTCAGATACCCCATTCAACTGTGGAGTATATGGAGGAGTCCACTGAGAGACTATACCATTTTCTTTGAGATAATCTAGAAACTCACCATTCAAGTATTCACCACCTCGATCTGATCAAAGGGTTTTAATACTATGTTTGGTTTGTTTCTCCACTTCATTCTTGTATTCTTTGAACTTTTCAAAGGCTTCAGACTTGTGTTTCATCAAATACACATATCTGAATCTAGATCGATCATCTGTGAAAGTAATGAAGTATGAAAATCCACCCATGGCTTGCGTAGACATCGGTCCACATACATCTGTGTGTACCAATCCTAGAAAATCTGCAGCCCTCTCTCCATGTCCACTAAGTGGAGATTTGGTCATTTTACCCAATAGACAAGACTCGCATGTAGGATATGATTCAAAATCAAAGGGTTCAAGTAACCCTTCCTTATGCAATGTACGAAGTATATTTTCACCAATATGACCAAGTCTGCAGTGCCACAAATAGGTAAGATTTTCATCATCCCTTTTCCTTTTATTAGTACGTTCAATTTGTTGTAAATTATGCTCTACGTCACATACATACAGACCATTATTTAAAATACCACTACCATAAAGAACATTATCTCTAAGAATTGAACATTTATTATTCTGAATAACAAACGAAAATCCAGCCAAATCTAACATGGGAATAGAAATAATATTCCTCACAATCGAGGGAACAAAATAACAATTATTTAAAACAATAGTCTTGCCCGTAGGCATATGTAAATCAAATGATCCTACAACTGTAGCAGCAACTCTTGCTCCATTTCCCATCCGTAGAATCACCTCCTCTTCCTCAAGAATCCTACTTCTCCTTAGTCCCTGCAACGAATTGCAAATGTGAGAACCACAGGTGGTATCTAATACCCAAGTAGAAATTTGATTTAATGACATATTCACTTCAATCATGAACATACCTGAATCAGAAGCGGCAGTCTCACTACCCTTCTTCTTCTTCAATTCTGCAAGGTAAACCTTGCAGTTCCTCTTCCAGTGCCCCACCTTGTTACAGTGGAAGCAAACAGCTTTGCTTTTGGGGTCTTCAGCTTTTGGTGGAACATGCTTTTTCTCACCTACTTTCTTCTTCTTGGGAGGGTTCTTCTTCCTTTTCTTAGGATTGGAACCTTCACCAATTAGAAGAACAGAACTCTTCTTAGAGGGAAAATTCGATTCCGCAGTCTTCAACATGTTGTGGAGTTCAGCCAGGCTGGCGTCCAACTTATTCATGTGAAAGTTCACAACAAACTGCGAAAACGAACCCGGAAGTGATTGCAAGACCAAGTCTTGACTCAGCTCCCCATCCATGTTGAAACCAAGTTGTCCAAGACGTTCAATCAAATTGATCATCTTAAGTACATGGTCATTCACAGACGATCCCTCAAACATCCTACAGCGGAACAGCTCCTTCGATATATCATATCGAGCTGTCCTCCCTGCCACATCATACAACTCTTGTAGATGCGTTAGGATAGTGTGAGCATCCATATGCTCATGCTGCTTCTGTAGCTCAATGTTCATGGAAGCTAGCATGATACATTGAGCAACATTTGCATCATCTATCCACTTACGATACACAACATGTTCATCATTATGTGCATCGTCAGCAGGTTCAGCAGGCTTAGGTGAGTTAAGCACATATTCCAGCTTCTCAACCCTGAGAACAATTTTCAGGTTTCGAAGCCAGTCAGCAAAATTAGGACCAGTCAATTTGTGAGCATCCAGTATGCTCCGGAGTGATAGTGCAGAAGACATAATGTATATAGTAAATCTGTAAATGATAATCACATAACAACACTTAGAAAATATTCAATTTCATTTTAAAACACTATATGAATCGGGTCTTTATTCATAAGTGGCTCCCACTAGTTTACCTAATTTATACAACCCCTAAGTGAAAAATTAAGCATTCATAATGCTAGTGGGAATAGGGATCCTACATTCCATCACACAACCTCGGCTGTGGCACGAAACGCCATGTGATGTTCAGTAGGCAGACAACTCTTGTCAATTACATCTCATGTTATTCCCTAATAAAACTTTAGCCTATTGAATAATTGAGTCACGACTGTAGCACGACAAACTCAATATTCTAAGTCAAGTCTAACCCAACATTTCATACAATTGAATCAGTCTCCAACAGCCCACGGTTGTAGCACGTAACGACCATTAGATTCTAATTCATTGTACACATCTCTATGTAATAGACAAGTATTTCTTATTTCGAAATCAAAGCCCTCGGCTGTAGCACGAAACGACAATGATTCAAAAATAAGAACTACTTTCTACCATGTTGGAAGGCTATGACCGACACAAGCCCGTTGTGTCATTGGCCAATTACTACTTGATATTATTTAATTTTAAAGGGATTATATTATGTTACAACCATAATCATATTACTAGGAGATTCTCTTTTTCTTGAACAAAATACAATTATGATATTTAAATGAAAAATTCCCAGTGTGTTGGAGGGGTCACATCGGTCCCGCTTAAAACCCAACGGCCTAGACAGAAATTTTCATTTTCAACATCAAAAGAGTATTTCACTCTATGTTTCATAAACATAAGAATCTCATGGTTGTACTCATAATATTATTGTTAAGGCAAGAAACGATTCCTATTCTAGATTTTCTAGAGCACGCCTTATATAGATTTAAGTTCACCTAAATCTATCATCGCATGGTAAATATAGGCATATATCTCATATATAAAAATAAATAAACAAGTAAGCATGCAAGTAATATCATGTCATACAATGATATAATGATGTATGGATTTATTATAGTATTTAAAAGCAATTAAAACAATTAATACATGCTTTAAAACACATCCGGGAATATAAACAGTTCCCAACTTTTATATAAAAAATATTTGACCACTCAATTAGATCCGTCTCGGAAAAACGAATCCAACGATATATTGCACGCCCAAAACGGAGTTACCAAACTCCCAAAAAATCAAATTTAATGTGGACAGAGGGGCTGTAACGCATTACTGGAATGCGCTACAACAATTAAATGCTATTAATTGTGTAACGCATGAGCTCCACGCGTTACAGGCCTTGTAACACATTCCAGGAATGTGTTACAGACTCTGTAACGCATTCCCGTCATGCGTCACAGGCCTTTCCCAGCGGTTGCACGCCACGCGCGCGCACCAACAGCAGTTTTTTTTTTTTTTTTTTTTTATGTTTGTAACTCCTTAGCATTTATAACACTTAAAAAACTGCCCTTGCCATTAAATGCATTTATTGTTATTATTATTTTATTTTAATATTAATAAATTAATTAACAATTAATTAATAAATTAATAAAAAATCAAAATAATATGATTTCTGAAATCAAACAAAAGCAAAAATAAGCAAATATCTATGGGGTTCTTGTACAAATTTTAATTCATATATTTCAACATGTATAATTATTTTATGAATTTTAATTAAAACAATGTTAAAAAATTCATAACAAATAATCTATACATCACAAAATTATGAAAAAACACCTAGATCATCCACAACACTTGTAGAACCCAGATCAATGATCAAAATCTCATGCAAATAATATTTCGAATTAATTCATAATTAAATCTAAATATACTTGCAAAAATCATAATAAATCCATACATGTATAAAAAAATCTGAAATTTTTTATATGAATCTCTATATGCATAGCCTAGCTCTGATACCATTGAAGGAATTTACGGATGAGCGGAAGCGTGATATAACATTTATTCCGTAAAAACCATGTATCGCACATATAGAAAAATATATAAAATGAAAGAGCGGAGGAATCGTAACCATACCTTGAAAATCGAAGCTTTATAAAAATGGATTCTAGCAGTTGCTCCTCAGAGTGTGAAGCACTCTACCGGTATCCACCAAGAATAATCCTTCGATGAAGCTTTTTATAAAACTAAGCTTTTATAAAAATGGAGTTTTTCTTCTTTTGAGAGAGAGAGAGAGAGATGAAGAAGAAGAGGGTGGCAACTAGGTTTTCACAAAAACTCAAGTCCTTTAGAATGAACTATCTCATTCTATTTATAGGGCTCTCCTAGGGTTTTTTAATATATCTTTATATATATATATTAACCCCACACTTTATCTTATAAAATGCTTTAGTAATAATTAAAACTATTTTAATCATTATTTCCTTTTCTAAACTATTTAGAAAATAACTTGCTCTCTCAAAATACCTTCATCAATAAATTAATCTTTTATGGTGTGACCCTGTAGGTTCAATATTAAGCCGGTAGTAGAAATAAATAATAATAAACTTTTATTTATTATTTATATGAATTCTAATAATTCATTAAATATAATTAACTGATTAATTATATTTATTCTACATCGTGAGTGATGCTTCTCAACATATCGCGACTATCCGGATAATATGAATTCACTGCTTAGAATACCAAGAACCTGTCAGTGACTAGTTTCAGTACAATCAATTCCTTCTACCCTACAATATCCCGATTAAATATAAGGCATGGATCTCGTGTCAGGCCTATCAAATTTAATCATATGATTTCTTATTCATAATGCTAAGTTCATATTAATGCAAATTAGAAACTCCTTTCTAATTTCATACACTCTGGCCAGAGATTCCAGAACTCGCATACTAAGAATAACATAGGATATTCTCTTCCTATACTGGAAGGGGTAGATCCTCTATTGACGTTAACTATCTCCATACACAAATCCCTATGCCCAGAATAGACCTAATGGATGTCCTTGAGACTAAGGACTAATCCAAAGCATAGTTCATTATATACAAGATAACTCTAACGATCTCAAGTCTAAGGACACTTGTACAACTATCACTCAGTGAATAACTATTGACACGTGAGTAAACTCCATTAGCTATTCAACTTATCGAGTCATGTTCAGTGAACTTATTCCCTAACAAGCACCTACATACTAGCTATAGTGTCACCACACAAATGCCTATGAGAACAGACATCCTCCTGACGGGAGCAAGCATAGTATGTACCAATCTTTGCGGATTCACCAACTTCCGATTAGTTATCCTATGATCAGGAACTGTTTAAGTCTAGAGTTATCATCTTCTAGATCTCACTATTATAATCTCATTATAATTCTAGAAGCTTTACTCTAAACTATGGAATATCTTATTTAAAACACTTTAAATAGATAAGGCCCGTAATAAAAACAAAACAAGTCTTTTATTAACATTAATGAAATCAAATAAGAATACAAGAAAGTTCTTCCTAACTCATCATACATGATTGGATTTAGGACAAACACTTTCAGTTGTCATTGGCAGGGTAGTTGTGTATTTTGATAGTTAGACTAGATGTCTAGCTTTGAACTTTAAGTTGTGTGATAATAATAACTCTGAAAACTGGTTTGTTATGATAATATAACTTAGAAGCTTGTTCAATGCCATAATCTGGATGTGGTCTTGGTTAAGGGGTACTTTATGTCATTATTATATTATGCATGTGTTATATCCAGGTATATTGTGTCTCGTTGGTCGAGTGACTCCGCAAATCTGTACCCCGAGTTTGGAGGGCGTCACAGGTTGGTATCAGAGCAACAGGTTATGGCATTTGAAACAAGTTAGGACTTAGGGTCCAGGATAACGTAGAGAGTTAGAAATTCACTTAAGGATTATAGAAGGTCAATTAGGAATATTATGCGTGGTAATTGAATATGGTTATATAATTGCAGCCCCTAGCTCTAGTTCAGATTCAGACCCGTCAGAGCATATGATAGAGGAGAGACCTGTACCAGGTGGGAGAGCAGGACCGTCGCGACCGACACGACCCCAGCCTAGACATGCAGTAGTCAGGAGAGATCATGTACCTTGTCCCGTTCTACTTCGACGCGTAGCCCCGGCACTGTTGTCTCAGGCATCAGTTTCCGGACCTTTGTACCAGATTTCTGAGCCCCCAGTTCCACACCATGAGTATCAGAGGCTGAGAGGGGAAAGAGAGTATTTCTATAGGCAGGTCTTGGAGATGCGATGGATTCGTTCGGCAGAGGCAGCCGTAGCCCGAGAGAGGGACAGACTCATAGGTCAGATAGGAGATATTCAGATGAGACTTAGAGTTACGAGGACCTTGGTAGAGACGAGGTTGCATGGACTAGCTTCTAGCAGAGAGGGAGAGACTGTAGCAGGGACGAGAGAGATCTTGGATTACGCGATGAGAGAGATTGGGGAGATTGCAGGACCAGCGCTATGGGAGACTAGAGGTGATGATCCATGAGTAGGTTTAGGTGAAGTCAGATGTTATATGGGTGTATTGATTCCAGTTAGATAGTATATAGATGCATATTATGGTACCAACAGTGTAACGGGCTTATAGTATCGCCTTGGGTTGTTGTTGTATTTTTGTTGTACTGTTGATCGGCAGTTGTAGTTCAGCTATGACGTACTTTTCTTTTGAAAGCGTTCTACGCTTATATTGACTATATATATATATATGATAATCACCTTTTGTAGAACTGTTATTATTCTCTTGTTATTCACTTTCAGCACTATAATTGTCATTCTACTTGTTACAACGAGTGTACTCTTACGCTGTTGAAAATTTGTAAACCTTGGATCTATCAATTATGTTCTTTTTCTTCTACTTATGAATTATTTGATTAAACCAGTTATTGTTTATTTATCAGCAATATGCCTCCTAGACGACACACCCGTACAAATGATTCCCCTGACCAAGAAGGTCAGCAGAATTCACCTCCCATGGGTCACATAGATCTGATGGTAATACAGATTTTGAATACTCTTACCCAACAAACTACTGCTTTGGCACAACAACAACAAGTGATTCAACAACAACTACTAGAACAACAGCAGCAACATCAGCAACAACAGCATCACCAGCAGGCAGCACCAGTGGTTACGTTTAAATCGTTTCAAGCAGCGAAACCTCTGGAATTTAAGGGATCTGCAGACCCAGTTGAGGCGAAGGCATGGTTGAAGGAAATAGAGAAAGCTTTTACCTTCATAGAGGTAACGGAAGAAAAGAAAACGGAGTATGCTAGTTATTTCTTAAAGAGTGAGGCAAGTTGTTGGTGGGAAACAAGTAGGGCTATGGAACCTGAGGGATTAATTACGTGGGGCAGGTTTACAGAGTTGTTCTTAGAGAGGTATTTTCCTGATTATATGCGAGACCAAATGGAGTTAAAATTTTTAGAGTTGAAACAAGGTAACATGACTGTTCCTCAGTACGAGACGAAGTTTACTGAATTGTCTAGGTTTGTTCTAACGTACGTGGACACGGAGAAGAAGAAGGCCAAGAGGTTCCAACAGGGACTGAGGTCATGGATTCGTAGTAAGTTAGCCATTTTGGAGTTGGACACCTATGCAGCAGTGGTACAGAAAGCAATGATTGCGGAAGTAGAGAGTGATTCATACATGAAGGAGAGAGAGAATAAGAAAAGGAAGGCAGGGACATCCGACAAGGGACAGCCGCAAGGGAATTTTCAAAGTCAGTCAAACAAGAAATCGGGATTCCAGCCCGGCAGGAATACAAGTTTCAAGAAACCAGATACCGGGAATATAGGGCAAGATAATCGTCTACCAGCCAACAATCAACAGGGAGTTTCCAGACCCCCACTACCAGAATGTAGGACATGTGGGAAAAGACATCCAAGAGTATGCAGCCGATTGAGTGTCACGTGTTTTAAATGCAACCAGAAGGGTCATTATGCCAGAGATTGCAAAATAGGTATTGTGTGTCACCGATGCAAGAAACCAGGTCACATGATTAAGGATTGCAGAGCACCCGCACCCGTGAACAACCTGATTCGAGCAATTGAGGCACCTACAGCTGTTGATGTTCAGCCGCATGCCAGAACCTATAACATATCAATGTGGGAAGCAGTGAGAGACGCCGATGTGGTGGCAAGTACACTTCTAGTAAACTCTGTTAGTGCTAAAGTGTTGATAGATTCAGGAGCTACTAATTCATTTATTTTGGAAACGTTTTGTAAAGCATAATGTAACATAAGATGAAACAAAGATAACTACAACTCAACAAAGGACAAGACAGACAATAATATTAACAGAAGCACAGGAATCCAGAATCAAAGAAGAAAAGGTAAACTCAAAAAATCAAAATATGGTATGTATTCTTGAAGTCCGTAAACAGGTCACGGAAAGAAGTTCATGAAAATGTTCAAGCCTCAGTGACAATCAAAGAAACAAGATTTTCAAGACTACAGAAGTATGTGAATGATTTAGGGTTAGTACCACAGGATTCTAGTGATTTATTTGAAGCAACCAGATCGACAAAGGACTTATCAACAACATTGAATTGAAGACATAGAAGAATTGATCAAGTGTTATTCATCTGTGAACCAGACCAGTTGCACTAGTTGACGACACTTAAAAAGATCAAGTTGTTTTATGGTCTCAGAAGGAATTGATACAGTCAAAAACTAAACACCCTGAAACTAATGGATTTTCAAATGATTAAGTACAAAAGCATTTGGTTCGATGGTTTTTCATAAATGAAAACCATCGAATGAGGTTAAGGAAATCCTTTCTGAAAACCATAATTAAGTATTTGTCATTCGATAGTTTTATTAAAATACTTTTATTCAATTCGATGGTTTTCTAATTTGGAAGCAGGTGAGAAGTGACTTTGTTGTGTCAGGTTGATGAAGATCCAACGGCCAAGATTAATTGTTTTCTTTTTGGTTCGATGGTTTTTCTAAAACAAGCCTACAATTACTAAGAGAGAAGTGTGTCTTCTTCAGTCAGGTTATTTTACAGAAGAAGTTACGAGGAGAGAGTTTGAGCCAGAGATATTTATCAGAGAATTTAATAGAGCTCATAATTCTATCATTGTATTGAATCTGTGTAACCTAGAACTCATTGAAGCTAATCTATGGATTAGAAATTGTAGCACCCTTCGCGGTTTATATTTATAAAACGATATATTCCCCAACTCGTGTTTTGATTTGGTGCATTTGATTTCGTTATAGAACTGAATGATTAATCCGCGAACGAAATTGAATAATTTGTGAGTATCGTATTCAACCCCCCCTTCTACGATACTTTGGACCTAACAATTGGTATCAGAGATACTTGATTGACGTACAAATCAGATCCGGTGAATAAGACCAAAATCAAACATAGCTTGAAAATTCGAAGCAAATTTTTTAACTTTCAAAATTTTTCATTAGATTGGAATTTCTTGAATTTTAAACAATTTGAAATTTTCAGAAACCATGAGTGCTCCAAAGACAACTGCTGGTATTAAAGTTCCCCCATTTACAAGAGATGATTTCGGTTTGTGGAAGATGAAGATGCTGTTATTTATTAAATCATCGAATCCGTTGTATATTGGCATTTTAGAGAACGGACCATATGTACCTATGAAATCAGTTGATGAAATGACAACCCCGGAAGGTAACAGGATTCCTGCTGGCACCCAACCTAAGGATATCTCTGAATACACTAATTCAGACAAAGAACTGATTAGACTGGATACAGGTTTAATACTGATATTGACGGACTCCGCAGAAAAGGAAATGAGCTATCAACTAATGAGCTGCATTAGCGGGAAACATATGTGGGATACCATTAACCTAATAATGGAAGGAACTGAATACGTGCAGGAAAACAGATTGGACATCCCGACTTCTCAGTATGAGTCTTTTAGGTCTCTTCCAGGAGAAAGTATAACTCATGTCTTTGAGAAATATACTAAGCTCCTTAATGAATTGGCAATGAAAGGAAAGACCTATCTACTGAGAGAAACAAACAGGAAGTTCATGATGACGCTGCCCCATCATGTAGAACACAAGTCATCATCCATAAGGGAAAGAATATACTTCACAAAGATGTCATTAGAGATGATCTATGGCAAGTTGAAGACTTATGAGATGGAACAGGAACAGAGAGTGATAATCTATGGACCAGGGACAGTGGATAGCAAACACAATGTGTTAGTAATGAATGTCACTTAGAAACTAGACAGAGGGGGGGTGAATGGATAGTTTTGAGATTTTTCGATTCTTGAAAGCTAAATAAACTGTATATGATTAAGCTAAATTGTTTGCAGAAAATAAACAAAACACACAATCACTTTAATCTACTTTGTATTAAGTAAATTAAATACTACAGCTTTCCAGAATTTCACAAACGAATTTCTGGCTTCTAAACAAGAACAGTTTGTTGCTTGTTTTGCTTACAGAGAAAAGAGCTTAGCAAATAACTATGTGTATATCTCTTACAGCTTACAGTAGTGTGTGCATGATATATATATTTCTATACAAACTAGGCACACCCTTAATTACACAGTTACCCCTAGCTGAAAGTCCAACTTGTTCTGCCATAAGAAGTTAACTGTGTCAGGAAGGACCACCTACTTTCCGGAGTCTTTCCCGTTTCTGTAGCTGCTTGTCTCTTATCTTTCTCTCCAAGTTTAGCTGTAGATTTGCCATTTGTTCTTTGGACCACCTTGCCAGAACATATGCTTCAGTATTTGTCTCTCTTGATTCTTGATTTTGTACCTTGATTTGTCTTGTTGTAAACGGCCAAGGGTTGATATCGTGAACTCCATTTCATTCCAGACTATGCGATATCACTTGTAAAGACTACGCGATATGTCCTTGTAGACTTTGCGACATAGGCCATTTGAGGACTTTGCAATCTAGCCTTTTTGAGGACTATGCGACATAGGTCATTTGAGGACTATGCGACATAGGTCACTTGAGGACTATGCGACATAGTTCATTTGAGGACTATGCGACATAGGCTTTCTGAGACTTCACGACATAGGCTCTTGAGGACTTCACGATCTAGTTCAACTTGACTTTGCGATCTCAACACTTCACGACATGGATATTGGTGACTTCACGACATAGCTTTATTCTGACTTTGCTATATAATGCCTTAGCTAAATTTCTGCAACTTATTTCTTCAGGGCCTTAATTATCTCTATCCTGCTGCATGAACATTTCTGAACTTCTACCAGGACAATTATTCAATGGCCTAAATACATTCTAGATGCAAGAAACATACTAAGCTCATTATAACTCTGAGCATACATGATCAAGCTAATGTTCATGAGAACAAGACAAGTACATAGAGACCTATACTATATCCCAGTGATAGAATTCACTAGGTCATGTAGTGTGACATAGTCACATAGTGTAGGCTTGTTAATAGTGGTATTCAGACATGTCTTGAGCCTAACACAATGCACTTGTGAGATCTGCTGCACTTGTAGTGGATGAACCAACAACTTCTGATATTCAGGTTCAACCCCCTAGAGCTGGAAATGAGGTGATTATAGAAGCTGAGATGGATTCTGTAAATCTGGGTGTTGATGAAAGTGATTACTACACCCTAGAAGAGCTTGAGCAAATGGAAGACAAAACCATGGCGTACTTAGCTGCAAAGTTTAGCCACATCCGTTTCAAAAGAAACCCTAAGTACAAGTTCAAGGGCTCAACCAATAGATTTCCTTGATCTTTTCTCTGTAGACCCTTGCATCTTCTTGAGCATTGCTATAGATGGCTTTCAGAAACTCCAGGAAGGCCTCATCATGATAGATGTTTGAATTGGCAAATTCCTGTAGCTTGGCCTCAGTTATGATTGTTGCTTTGATAGGTTTGGCACTTGAAGTAGATTGAGGAGCTGAAATGTCCTTTTGCATGGTAGATGGATGGAAGGTTGTTGTGACTGTGCTTTTCAGGCCTTGTGCACTTTTGACCTCTACAGGGGGAAGGGTTATTGGCTGTATTGTTTCTTCAGTGATGAGTTTGCCCTTAAGCTTTTGCTGCTTGACAGGTACTCCCCCTCTCTTTTTCAGAATGACCTCCTTTTCTTTCTCCCCCTTAGGCTTGGAATCATACAAGATGTCTTGAGCTTCACCAGGGATAGGCAGGTTCATATGTCTCATCATGGAAGTCATCATTTGTTGTTGCACCAATAGGATATTTGAGGTGTTGTTGCCTTGATCATCCAGCTTGGCATTGAGCTTGTTTAAGGATTCAGCAAGCATCATGTATTCATCCTTTAGAGAGACCACTTCTCTTTCTAGATCACCCACTTTAGAGAATAGGTGTTGAGATTTGAAGGAATTAAGAGATTGATCCTTGATCTTGGCAAAGTCAAATTTTGAGATGTTTGCCAGAGGGACTTCATCCACCAATTTGTCACCATATTGATTCTTCCACATGACATTCAGCATAGCATTGGAGGTTATGTTGGCTTTGACTTGATTCTCCATTGTGGCAGCCAGTTTCTTGATGTTGTCTGTGACCATGGCTAGGGTACAATCCATTGTAGAGACATTTTTGGTTGTCTTCTGAAACTCCTTCAGGATGCCATTTACCTTGGGAAAATCAGAGAGATAGGAGTTTTTGAGTTGTGCCAAGGATCTTTCTGTTTCCTCCTTGATGGTGTAAATCTCTGATTGAAGACCATTCCCAAGATAATGTAGAGCCTTCAGCTGATTCTTGTAAGTTTCATTCAGGGCTTCATAGACTTCAGTAGGAGTAAGATGTTTGGCATTGGAGCCCAAGGATGTGAGGTATTCTTCCCTGAGAAAGGCTAGAGCATCCTTGAGCTTCACAGATCTTTTACCATCCAACCAGGCATCAACATTACCATCATGTTGGGCTTCATCCACTATCTTCTCCTGTTGAGCTTCAACATCCTCCTTGTGACACAAAAGAATGGCTTCATAGTCTGAATTTGGAAGATTGGATGTGAGGAGATGTTGAGCTATTTTTGAGATCTCATCAACCTATGCCACATGAAGATTTTGAATGTCTTCATCCGTCAATTGTGGTGGCACAGATGATGATCCTGAAGCCCTGTCATGTTGCACAGGTTTCAGCCATTCTGAGATGGTGGCCTGAGCCAAGTTAGGGCTGGTGCTAGGCACCTCAAGGAAGGTTGATGTATGAGATTCCTCCAGTCTTAGAATGACTGTGGAGTCTGATGTTGTCTCCATTGAAATGGGATGAGTAACAACATCAGCTCCAAATGCCTGTGAAGGCAAGTCCATGTCCATAAGGAATGGAGAGTTAGGCATAGAGTCTCCAGTAAGAACTGGTGAATCCTCTATTTTGGTGTTGGTGTCATTAGGATATGCCCCAACATGCATTCCCTGACCAACTAGATGTGGTTTATGGGTGGTGAGCACAGTGTCATGCACCATGTCACTTGAGGTTGGCTCAATCACAGATTTGGAATGTGATTGATCAAGTTCAGAAATGTCATGAGAATGACTATTCTGTTGAGAAGAAATATTAGATGTAGATTCTGGAAGAGAAGTGTGGTGTAGATCAGATTTGGGCAACTCCCCCTGTAAGACCCCAGATTTTGAGTAGAATTAAAACTTTTATTATATGTTGATGTATATATGAATAGTGGTAATGATTTTGAGAATCAAGTTATGAAATGAATATGGATTGCAGTTTTCAAGTATTTTGCGAATAGTGAGAATGGGCTGACCATTTAGATAAGAATAATCTCTCTGGAGAGTAAGAATATAACACCCCAAGGAAGAAAAGTATTTTTTATGTCATCCAAATCGATATCTGGTATGCATCCGACAACTCCGTAAACAAGATAGCGTATGCCGAGAAAGCACTAGAACATTTTCTAAGTGCAAGAAATAAAGAGGAAATAAACCAGGAATATTGGAACTGATATTGATCCAAACGATTATGGTGAATAGTAGATTCCTTAAGATGAGAATGGGATCACACCACACTATATACGAGTCTACAAATGGAATTATAATATAAGATTTTATTTAAGATACTCAGGACATTCAGAGAAAACATTTCAAGGGGATTATAGAGAAACCACTGAAAACATTTACGAAGCAAAGCAGTATCGGATCAACAAAATACGAATAAATAAATGTGACATACAAGTACGACATCATTTTGTTACAAGAATAAAAGAGAAGCTAGTTGGTGAAAGAAGGAAACTCAAGAGGGACCAAAGTGTAAGTCAACTTAAAAGATGAAGGACTAGGATGCAATTAGCTAAAGTAAAAGCAACAAATGCCAAGCCAACAAGTGGATGGCCAAGATCCAACCAACACAAAAGTAGAAATCTCATCCAAGGGCTAGCATTAACTCTTGCAAAAGTGAAGATAAATACATAATAATACATGTATTAAAGTAGGAAAAGAAAAGCAACACCACCACCACTCCATTGGAAGCTCTCGGCCAAGCTCAAGAAAGGGGGGGTGGGATTTGGAGATTTCTTCCACCAACAATTGCAAGCTAGAGCTTAAAACAAAGCTAGTGAGTAGTACAAGGTGAGCCATGAATCTTATAGCCTTTCTTTAAGTCTTTCATTTTCAAATAAATGGATGAAGATGATGAATGAATAGTAACCAAGTTTTTGTTTGGTTTTGATCTTGAATCTATGACTTCTAAAGGTTATATCAAGCAAGGATCTAAGGTTATATAGGTGTATTGGGAGTAAACAAGCTTGGAGGAGGTATGAACCTTGAACCCTTGGATGTATTAAGTGATTTTTGAAGCTTAAATGGTGTAAATGCTTGTTTATGATCTTAGTAGCTATGATTGGGCTTTGTTATAAGTAATATTGAGTTTTAAGAACGGAAAGGCATTGCTTGGCCTCAGTTCTTTGTTATATAAGATGTATATGTTGTGTGGAATGATTGGTGAGAAAGTTGAATGATTTGAATTTTGGGATTATCCGATTTATAGCCGTCGTAATGTCGAAATTTCCTAAAACCTTTAAAAACCGAGCATAACAGTTGGGATAGGTCTCGGACTTTGATGAGTATATGACTTGTACTTATAGATTTTTGAACGTAGATCGTTTTGGCGTGAAAATCGAAGCTATCCGACTTACGGTTTAGGAGATATGACCAAATTAGTAAAAGTGGTTCGAAAACGAGAAGAAAAGTTCGTAACTGAAATTAAGCTTTCTTAACTCGACCATTGCAGGGGCTAATCTTGGCAATTAAATATTAAAGACAGTAAGGAAAGTGAGGGAGAAGACCTTGTGTGAAAAAGATCGTTTTTCGATTTTATAAAAATGTTCGAAGTAAGGCTAAGTGCGAGAAAACCCTTAAAACAAGTACTTGGATATAACTTTAGGAAAACTCCGAGAAACGAATTGAAAACCTTGAAATGGATCATAAGAGGTTGACTCTAGAGCATTTATAACTTCAAGACAAATCAAGGGCAAGTTGGGGTGATGTCCCTTGATAACAAACAAGTACCTAATTATAAGATGTTAGTAGAGATTGCAATGGTTATGATCATATAGTTGCATTGGTGTGGTGTTTAAGGTTAAGAATAGTGTTTGCTTGATTCCTAAGTATAAGTTACTGATAAAAGGTATCTTTATTGTTGATAGATCACCGGACCACTGCAAGACACCACCCTCAGACTCAGAGATCAGGCAAGTTTTCAAACCTATACCTTTATAAACTGTTGTGGTGATAAATAAAAGATATTGAGATATATGCTATGTGTTCATGATTTCGAAACGATACTTATGATGCTAAGTAAAAGTTGTCAGTATAAGTTGAACTTATAAGCTATGGTTATGGCAATATTTATAAGCCGATATGTTAAGAAAAACCCTCGGTAGGGGGTATATACTCCGTAATTATACTATGGACCGGGAATGGTATCAGTTGTTATTTAGGGTTATATTATTATATTATTATAATTAATCCGATTAAATGATTTATAAACTGAAGATTTTTGGGTTTAAACTGCTAAGGATGTACCTAAGTATAAGGTGATTAATTTATTATCCATTCTTTTGTTAAGAAAGTATTTGGGAATTACTTCTAAATAAATATTCTTTATTAAATATAGTTTTCATTAATTATTTAAAGCCCTACTTCTTAAGGAAGTATTTTGTGAAAACTATTCTTTAACCCTAGATAACTAATAAAGTTTTATTCAGACAATTATAAATATAATTAGAGAAGGTTCCCAAATCTATTTCCCTTTTAAGTCTATATTCAGAAAGACTTAAATGTTCGCTCAAACTACAAAGATGCATGGGACCTTTCTCAAGATTTTATGTTTGTTCCAAGTGGACTGCCCGGTCCTAAATCTTTTTGAAACTATTAATTTAACAGCTTTGTATGCTACCATCAAAATGATTTTGATTACTTCCTCAAGACTCGAGGAGTAAGATCAGCGGAATAAGTTGTATCCATTAACAAGCATCAGCTTGGGAAATATGGGTGAATTTTCCTTTCCAACCAGATATGACTACTGTGTGGAGTCGTATACTTGGGGAAAAAGGGAAATGAACTTTATGTTTCAGAGTTATAGATTCACTCGAACTCGGAGAATATGTAAGGGACTGAGTAACGCCGGTCCCCTAAGGGAATTACAATAAGACCGACGGTCTATGAACGGGTCTGTTCTTCCCTTAGATGATAAGTAAGTGCCCGACTGTAGGATAATAGGAGAGTAACAGACTGACGGACTATTGCAACGGGTATGTTCTTCCTAATAGGAGAGTAACAGACTGACGGACTATTGAAACAGGTCTGTTCTTCCTACCTACAACCGAAGGCGGGGAGGTAGGTCAGTGAGAGACTGTCTATCCTTCCCTTCTACGTAGAAAAAGACCATGGGGGATACAGCTTGCGACTGATCATCGTAGGGGTATCCTCGGCGCCTAGAATCTCCATCTTTAGTTCATCATCCATGAAAGAACATGTTTTATGCAAGTTTCAGAGAAAGAAAGTTTACTCAAGCTTATTCAAGTTTATACAAGTATATGAGTTTATAAGAAATCATATGAAATTACGAAAAGGTATATGATTTTATGAAAAAGATATATGGAATCAGATGAGTTTCGAAAATGGATTGGAAATATTTTACATTGTCTTTATTTCCAGATTATGATATGAGGTAAATGTTTAATGTGAAAGATGATACTTGGATATATATATTGTTTATCAGTTCAGTATTATTTTGGTGGGCCTCGTTGCTCACCCTTGCTTGTTTTTTTATATATGACCACAACAGATAAACCAGATGGCACGTACCGTACCCACCAGGCGCAAGAGGGCATGGGTACCCAGAGGACTCTCCCCTGACACTACAGCCGCCATAGCTGAGGTAGAACCTACTAGTGTTATAGACTGGTAGTTTAGATTCAGCTTTTAATTATATGTATGACATAACATAAGAAGTGGCAACAAACATAAACTTGTAAATTATATTTGGGGCTTGTAAACACTTATGATATGTATGTGGACCCTGTTAGCGTTACTTATTTCAAGTTCATCTCTGGGACTATAACTTGTATGTGTGTATGTGAGCTTAGATGGCGGGGTCATAGCATGTTGTTTATTTATATTGATTCAAGTCAAGCATGATGTATTGAATGATGACCGTAACGACCAGATTTCTGACCCCGGATCTGGGGCTGTTACAGAGATGGTATCAGAGCCAAAAGTTAAACATCCCAGAGATGATGAGACGTTATAATTATAAACTCACTAAGATAATAAGAACCCTTGCCAGGTTCACCTAAAACCCTTATGGGAACCCTTAAATACCATGATAGTAATATAGTTCGTTATTGTACAGGCGGGCGATATCTCAGACCCAGAGGCGGTCGCGCGGCAGCATGATGAGGAGGTACTCCGGACCTCAGATCCACACTATGAGAGATCAGGAGATGAGCACCAGGAGGAGGATCCGGAGGAGGACCCAGAGTGGGCTCCGGCCACTGAGTTTGACGAGGAGATTCCTGTTATTGAGATAGATTCAGAGGAGGAGATGGAGAGTGAGGCTCAGGCTGAGGAGCAGGGTTGGGATGATTCGGGGAGTCCAGTTTCTGTCTTACCTCCACTTCCCCCTAGGAGTCCCCCTAGTCCCCCACCTCTCCCGCTGAGTCCTTCTGAGGATTATGAGGAGCAGACCCCAGAGCCCACTCAGGCAGAGGATGTCCCGCCAGCGAGCCCAGTCACTCCGCCCCATGTTCCCCTAGTTGGTATACCGTTTTTTGTGCATGGATGGATTGTGAGCAGGATGACGACAGACTTGGCAGCGGTAGAGGCCAGGTTGGCAGAGTCTCGGCTACAGCTCGCCGCAGAGAGGGCTGATAGGCTTAGGCTCCGGCGTGTCAGGAGGACCATTCGCCCTCAGGCTTTTAGGAGGGAGGTGAGCTGCATTGAGCGCCGGGCACGAGCGAGGATTAGGGCTTTGCAGACATACGAGGGTGGCAGAGTGTCCCGGTTTGATACTGAGGAGATCGTCCGTCTTGCGATGATCAGGGTGAGGGCCCTGACCCGCGCTCGTGGCTGATTCCAGATACAGTGATACGGTAGTCTAGCCTTCTAGTCTTGCCCAGTCGTAGTAGAGTGCCGACTTTTGGAGGGTTTGTTTTGTTGTATATAGTTTCCCGTAGGCAGGCTAGATGGATAGACTTTGGGTCTCACTTTTATGCTAGTTGTTGTTATCAGGCAGATGTACTCTAAAACTATGATATTGGTTCAAATGTTGTATTTTGGCAGCCATATGTATATATGGGTTTTCGTTTCAGTTACACCAGTTTTAGTGACATGGTCACCAGTTTGTTTGATCTTTATCTGTGCGTACTTTCCGATTAAATTGCCATCATATATAGAACTGGGGATCCTAAATCCCAAATATACTATCATTGTGTAAGGAGAAATCCTACAAAACAGGTGCGCAAATTTAATGTGATTTTTCCAAAATTTCAGTAAGATGCCTCCGCGAAGAATTGGAACTAGGGCTAATCCACATGAGTCTACCGACCGAGAGAGTTACAACCAACATGGTGAAAACCCTGAGTATGATGAAGAATATGACGAAGATTATAACGAGCAGGAAGACTCCCAGTATGGGGAAAGAGATGAAACCTTCTACACCGAGGAGTTTGAGGATGAAAGGGAAGAAACTGAGGTTGAGCAAGAGAGGGAAGATCGGAATAGAGACCCTATGGGTCAGTTCATGGACTTGCTTAGACAAAGTTTGGTTCGACAACCCCAACCACCTCAAGGGGATAGCAGTAATGTGGCCAACTCTTTTAGGGCCTTTAAATCACTAAAGCCTCCTGAGTTTACAGGATCGGCCGACCCAGTAGAGGCGAGCGCATGGATTAAGTAGATAGAGAAGTCATTTGAAATTCTGAGTATTGAGGAAGCACAAAAGACCGTTTTTGCAACGTACATGTTAAAGGGAGAGGCCAACTATTGGTGGTAGGCCAAGAGAAATATGGAAGCAGATGCTGTGATAGCATGGGAAAGGTTTAAGCAGTTATTTCTGGAGAAGTATTTTCCGAGGTTTATGAAGACTCAGATGGAGCTCAAGTTTTTGGAGCTAAAACAAAATAATTTATCAGTAGCAGAGTATGAAGCGAAGTTTACTGAACTGTCAAGGTTCGTGCCTGAGTTCGTGGACACGGAAGAAAAGAAAGCTAGTAGGTTTCAGCAAGGGTTAAGACCAGGGATCCAGAATCGGGTGGCTATTCTGGAAATTACAGATTATGCCACCCTAGTGCAGAAAGCCTCAATCGCAGAGGCAGGCATTGATCAAGCCCAGAAAGAAAGAGGAGGAAGAAAAAGGAAGCATGTGAGTATGGGAGGGGGTCCGAATGGAGGCAACCCTTCAAACAAGTTCAACCGCAGGGCGGTTTCTGTTAGGCCGAATACACAATATATAATCAATATAAGTATAATAATAACAATTGAGGACACTATTTTTGAATCAACAACTGAATTATATAAATAACTCTTCTCTCAGTGATGTTAAAGAATCACAGAGAGCTGCTAGGTTACAAGAATAATGTATTCAGTATTCGCATCCCTTTTAGGGTTAACCTATATGTGTTTATATAGTACACAGCTACATAGAATCAATCTCTAATTGATATTCCTATAAATTAGCTATACAAATTATATCAAATTAGGATTGCTTCTGTCTTCTGTTCCGTTTCCTTATCTGTTTCAATATATCTTGCTTCTTTCCATCTTCAAGATATATTGCTTCTAGAATCTTCATATTAGCACCAACAGCTAAGGTAAACTCTCACCCCGTCAGACTTTAACAAACTCTGACTGGCTTCCAGTAAACTCTGATGAGTACCTGGTACTTAAACACTGATAAACAATCATCAGCAATTATATCTAACAATCTCCCCCAACTTGTGCATAATAAAATGTACAAGTTAAAAGATAATTGATGATGTCAAAACATATAACAAATGCAGTGTTTAAAATATAACAGAGTTTAACTTTAACTTAGAACAGAAAACTTTAAAAACTTACAGTCAGACTTTACTTAATCTCTTCAATATCAGACACTGTCCTGAGATAATCAATGAGAAGCCTCCTTTCAGCTTTTTCTAGCTCTTCCACCATGATTTCTTTCAATTCCTTAAGCTCTGGATCACTTTCTCCAGTCTGGTAGATAGCAGCTCTCAGAGAATAAATGCTGTTCTTCCTCATTTCATTCCCTAGCTGGATAAAGTAAGATTTGTCTGACTCTAAGTTCAACTCCAAAACCTTTATACCCAGTGCTGTCTTGAACTTGGCACTGTTTCTCTTCATTTCAACAATCTTTCCATAAGCATTTGTCTTTAGGTAATTTCTCCCCCTTTTTGACATCATCAGGAATAAAAACTGATGTCAGCAACTCTAGTGATGCAGCAATAGAGTCAATCTTAGTAGATATTTCAGCCTGATTGCTCTCAACCTTGGTTAGCCTCTGTTTGATTTCTTCTTGATCCTTTACCAAAGATGAAAATTGAGCTCTATCTTTCTTCAATGCTAATTCCTTAAGAGCAATATCATTACCCAATCCAAGGACAACTTTGTGAGTCTCATCAAAGCGATTGTGCAATGATTTGACTTGAACAATGGTAGCCTTAAAATGTGTTAACAGCTCAGGATTAGAAATTTCTTCAGCCGACTTATGTACAAAATCAGCAGTCCTTTGTGTAGAGAAAATGCAGTCTGCTCCTGACCAATTAGTATAATGCATTTCTCTGTAATGAGCTTCAGTTGCATTTTGATTTTCTTTGATAGACTCTGTAGTAGGATCCCTTAGAAAAGGTATTGACTCATTATCATCAGAGTTTGAAAGTGCAGCATTGATCTCAAAGTTTGCATGATCAGAATTTACAGATGTGTGATCAGCATTATCAAAATCAACTCTTGCTTCATTAACATTTTCTGCTATCTGCTATGCAATTTCTTCATCAACATTGTCTGCAGTAGCCTCAGCGTTTATCTGTGCAGCTTCATGAATATCAGAGTTTGCATTTACAAGAACCTCTGTTTCTACAGGAACAGACTCTGCAACAACTTCTTCTGTGTGAACAGTATTCTCTTTCAGAGTCTCTGCTGTAGCTTCATCCAATTTCTCGACAGCAGCTTCAACTACCTGATCCACCTCCTCACCCATTTCAGGAATTTGATTATTGACAGAGAGAATCTCTGTATGAGTTGCAAGTGACTCATCTATAATTTGGGTGGGTTGATCAGCTGCCACATCCTCAGTATCACAAACACTGATACTAGAATGTGCTTCAAGAATTTTATCCATATCAAAATCATCAAATAAAGCATCTTGCTCAACCATTTCAACCTCTGTATCAGCATTTGCCATGTCAGGCACAGTGGCTGCTTCAACATCTTCAGTATCCTCCTGAATAATAACTTCAGGAGCTTCAGTATCCACAAAGACCCTGTCCTCATTATCATCATTTACAGCAGACTCCTGAATAACAACTTCTGGAGCTTCATCCTGGACAGCTTCAGTGTCTGGTGTAGATTCATCCAAATTATCAAAAAGATAATTAGCTACTAATCTTCTTTTCCTCTTATGAAGAGTTTCATTATCAACATCATCCTCATCATTAGTTTTTGGTCTATTTGCTCTTCTCTTCTTAGAATGACCCTTTGGCTCATCATTAGACTTAGACACCCCCACTTCAGTAATTGGTCTAACAGACTTTACAGGTTTGGAACCAACATGCTTAGTCCTACCACTGGATTTATGTTTGACAGATGTAGATGGAGGAAGTTCTGTTTGTAAAGGTTCTGGTTGGGGTTCTGATTGAGAAGGAGTTTGTGTTTGTGGATGGATTTGATCAGTTACAAACTGTTGCACAGATGCAGGAAGTAACAAATCTCCAACAACCCCTTTCTTAACATCCTTGTTGATAAGATCAGAGAATATCCTCTTGTGTAATTTAAAACAAGAAATAACATCTTCATCAACAATTTCTACCCCTTGAACACAGGCAGAGAATAAAATCTGACAAAATCTAGAAAAGTAAACTACCCCTCGATTCTCTGTCATTTTATCCCCTAAATTAGTTAAGACAAGTCTTGCAAAATCAAAATGATTATCATATAAAAGAGAATACCCAATTTGCAGACTGTCCGTGGGAATAGCATCCCAGTTGGTGCATTTCTTCCCGAACGTTCTTGTTATGCAGTCAAAGAAGAAGCTCCACTCCTTCCTCAAGAACGGTCGCTTCAACTGTCCTATCTTTGTCAAGGGCCCAGAATACCCAATCTCTCGCATCATCCTTAGCAAATCAGTGTCACCCATTCCAATTGTATATGAAGAAAACTCAGGAAACCCCATTGCAGTTCGAATTGTACCAGAAGTAATTACATACTCTGCTTCTTCAAATGCAAATATTATAGATGGATTGCCAGAATCACCACCATCATCATACATACCCGTCTCCCAGAAAGCCTTGATTTGTGAACCAGAAAGTGTTGTTGGTTCTACTAGAGCACGCCCAATCGCTGACTGAGATAGAAATTCTTGAATCATGTGAAACGCCTCTGGTGCGTTGGCAGTGTTTAGTGGTGCTGCATAATTGTTAGGAACGAACTCTAACCCAGAAGAAGCAAACGCTGTAGTCGCCATTAGTAAGATTTGAAAGAATAACAGAGAATCAGATGCAAAAGCTCGAAAGAGTTTGAAAGTAGAAAAGTGTTTGTGAATATGTGTGTGTGACAATAGATGTGAATTGGAGTAAGATGTGAAAGGTTTAAACGAATGTGTGTGTATTGTTTAAATATGAAATTCAAAATTAAAAAATGAACAGTTTTTAATCATTAATACACAACTGTCTTACTCCGTTAATCGTGTGAGTGGGACACGTGGCACACATGCAATGACTGACAGCAGTAATTGGCAGTTTCCAATGCGCATGCGCAGTAAAAACAACAATAATTACCGCCTTTTACACTTTCCTAGACACGCAACCTTTTTCTCCTGTTTAATACAAATTAGAACCGTTACCAATCATACACTTTTGTTTTCAAGAATGTTTTCTCAAAATTGTTAACTGTCTGAAACAAATAATTAATTTTAATCATCAGAGATTAAAATAAAATTACCTCAGCGTAGAGTACACAGTTCATCAGTGTTTACCAATCCTCCTCCTTTGTTCATAATCTCTTTTCTCTCAATGCACAGTTGTGAAAAAATTGTGTGTGAATAGCAAAGTTTACTGAATATAAATATTTAGATCATCTCAAAGTGCATAAAATCCACAAACTAAAGCAGTAAAAACTGGTTGCCCAAACTCTCATGTATAAAATAAAATCTGATATTTATCTAAACTCTGTCTTCTTATATCCTTTCATTTGAATATTTCTATTATTTTCACCCCTTCAATATTTATTTATTTATTATTATTTTTTTAATTATAATTTTTCCAGTAATCAGTGGTTGGCACTAGTCACCAAAAAATCAAAGATTTTAGCCCTTATTTCATACAATAAGTTCCTGGGTCTTCCTAGGCACAACATGATCTCAAAGGAATTTGTGCTCTTTTTGGCATCTTTTGATTTGAGGGTGAAATATTTGCAACTAATTATCAGAGTTTAGACTTTTCATCAGTTAATACAATTAATTTATGAGAGAAAGTGCAAACAGCTAATACAGACTCAGTGTATAGGATCAATAAACTAAGAGATGCTATAAATATAGAGACAGTATCATGCTGTGTAAAATTTCTGCACATTTTGAGATCAGATCATATATTTCTTAGAAAGATTCATGATTACTTACTGAGAATCATGCTTCATACAGGTTTCTTCATCGGTCCATATGTTTCAGACAATATCACAATCAGAGTATAACATCAGAGATTAACTTCAGACTTTAACCGACAGAGTATGATTGACACTTTATGACTAACAGAGTTTACTATCAGAGTTTAACATACTGGTACAAATAACAGTTAACTCATGCAAAGAACCATGAGCATAAAATCAATCATGTATAGATTTTGAATCTAACCAGTATCTCTAGTCAAAACCAGAGACCATTCCAAGTTCATTTACCAGTCTTGTAAAGGTAGCTTCACTCAAAGGTTTGGTGAAGATATCTGCAAGCTGTTGGTCTGTAGACACAAAATGAAGCTCAATATCTCCTTCTTCCACATGTTCCCTGATAAAATGATACCTTATGCTGATGTGCTTGGTCATGGAGTGCTGTACTGGATTACCTGTCATAGCAATAGCACTTTGATTATCACAGTAAATAGGTATTTTAGAGTACCTTAATCCATAGTCCAGCAATTGATTCTTCATCCATAAAATCTGTGCACAACAGCTACCAGCAGCAATATACTCTGCTTCTGCTGTGGATGTGGAAATTGATTTCTGTTTCTTGCTGTACCAAGAAACTAATCTGTCACCTAGAAATTGACAGCTTCCACTTGTGCTTTTTCTGTCTATCTTACAGCCTGCAAAATCTGCATCAGAGTAACCAATTAATTTAAACTCTGATTCTCTAGGGTACCACAAACCAAGAGTTATGGTTCCTTTGAGATATTTGAAAATTCTCTTCACAGCTGTTAGATGAGGCTCTCTGGGGTCTGCTTGAAATCTTGCACAAAGACATGTTGCATACATGATATCTGGTCTGCTTGCAGTGAGATAAATAAGAGACCCTATCATTCCTCTGTAGTTTGTCATATCTACTGAGGCTCCTGTGTCTTTGTCTAGCTTTGTTGCAGTAGCCATGGGAGTTGTAGCAGATGAACTATCAAGCATACCAAATTTCTTGAGAAGATTTCTGGTATATTTTGCTTGATTGATAAAAATCCCATCATCTGTTTGCTTGACCTGTAAGCCTAGAAAATAACTAAGCTCTCCCATCATGCTCATTTGATATCTTGACTGCATAAGCTTGGCAAATTTCTTACAGAGTTTGTCATTAGTAGACCCAAAAATTATGTCATCCACATAGATTTGAACTAACAGCAAGTCATCACCAGAATTAAAATAGAACAAGGTTTTGTCAATTGTACCTCTAGTGAACCCACTTTCTAAAAGAAATTGAGCCAGAGTTTCATACCATGCTCTAGGTGCCTGCTTTAGTCCATATAATGCCTTATCAAGCCTGTAGACATAATCTGGATGTTTGGGATCTACAAACCCTGGTGGTTGTTCAACAAACACTTCTTCTTCAAGTTTCCCATTGAGAAAAGAACTTTTCACATCCATCTGAAAGACTTTAAACTTCTTGTGAGCAGCATAGGCCAGAAAAATCCTTATTGCCTCCAATCTTGCAACTGGAGCAAAGGTTTCATCATAATCAATTCCTTCCTGCTGTGAATAGCCTTTAGCCACAAGTCTAGCCTTATTCCTTGTAATCACTCCATCACTATCTGTTTTGTTTCTGAAAACCCACTTTGTACCAACAATAGATCTGTTCTTTGGTCTTGGTACAAGTGTCCAGACTTCATTCCTCTCAAATTCATTTAACTCTTCTTGCATTGCTGTTATCTAGTTAGCATCTTGAAGAGCTTCTTCTACTTTCTTGGGCTCAGTTTGAGATAAGAATGCATGAAACAAACATTCATTATTTGTAGCACTTCTAGTTCTCACACTAGCTTCTGGATCTCCAATTATCAAGTCAGGTGTATGAGCTTGTGTCCACCTTCTTGCTGTTGGTAATTGGCTTCTATTATCATTATTAGATCCTCCCCCTTGATCCATGCTCTCCTGATTTTCTTCTTGACCATTTGCATTCTCTGAGGCTCCGCCTGAATTGGACTGTTCAGAATTTGAACTTTCAGAGTTTGACTCAGAGTTTCTGTTTGATTCTTCATTTGACTCTCTTTCAGAATTTGAGTCATCACTTTGAGAAGTTTCTGAAGTTTCTTCACGCTCCCCCTCAACTGGTTCTCTATTTTGTTCTGTCAGAGAAAATTCTTCAGTGTTTACCAGTAGAGGTTCAGAGTATGCTTCGTCAGAGTTTGTTGGATTTGCTTCATCAGAGTTTACATCATCAGAGTATAGATCTTCATTTTCAAAGCGAAGTTGATCATGATATTCTTCATCTTCTATTCCAGTTATTTTCTTGTCATCAAATGACACATGTATAGATTCCATGATCACTTTAGTTCTCATATTGTAGACTCTGAATGCTTTAGTTGACAGTGGGTATCCAACAAAAATTCCTTCATCAGCTTTTAAGTCAAACTTGGTCAACTGTTCAGGATGAGTTTTCAACACAAAACACTTGCATCCAAAAATATGAAAATATTTCAAATTTGGCTTCTTATTCTTCACCATCTCATATGGTGTTTTCCCATGCTTGTTGATCAGTGTAGCATTTTGAGTAAAACAAGCAGTTTGAACAGCTTCTGCCCAGAAATAAGTTGGCAATTTTGCTTCATCAAGCATTGTTCTGGCAGCTTCAATAAGAGTTCTGTTCTTTCTTTCAACTACACCATTTTGCTGTGGAGTTCCAGGTGCAGAAAATTCTTGCTTCACTCCTCTTTCCTTGCAGAAAGCTTCCATTACAGAATTTCTGAATTCAGTACCATTATCTCTCTTTAGAATTTTCACTTTGTACTGTGATCCTTTGTCCAATAGCTTCACATGATCCATCAAAGTTAAGGCAGTTTCATCCTTCTTTGCTAAGAAGTACACCCATGTGTACCTAGTGTACTCATCAACACTGACTAGAGCATATTTCTTTCTGCCCATTGTATAACGACTCAGAAAAACGCTTGTACAATACTAATATTTAATAATATTTGAGTTCTATGATATGTGAGTATTGTGTGAAAGGTGGATATTTGGAAATGTGATAATTAGATGTTTACTTGGTGAATGGTATGGATTAAAATACTTGTGTATGCTTTTAAATGCATTTTATATGAATTTCTTATTAAAAATTACTCCCTCCGTCCCGTTTTTATTGTCCAGTATTTCCTTTTTCGCTTGTCCCAGAATAATAGTCCACATTTAGTTAATATGGTAAATTACGTGTTAATTATGTTAACTTTTGTGAAAAACAATTCAATTGTTTGGTAACTATTTTTTATTTTAGTATAATTGAATAAAATATGGATTTTTGATTGTGGACAATAAAAGTGGGACGGAGGGAGTAGTTCTTTTTGACCTTCCGGGAATTTTATAAAATCATCGGAGACTCTTTTTATTGTGAAATCTTTTTCACAACCTTTAGTTTATATTCTAGTATTTTCTAAAATTAATGGAGGAATTTAGTTTTGGCTTTAAGGATTTAAAAACGATTTTATGAGTTAAATAATGTCATTTATGTGATCAAAACTTTGAAAGTTCATATTTAATTCAATTTTGATCATAAAAATATTTTAAAAATATGGGGGAGCTTGTAAATTCGTATTCTTTGTTTTAAAAATAAAATTGTGACTTTTAGATATTATCTTCATTTTATTTCGAATTTTAGAAAGGCATTTATATTGGTTTTCTTATTTAAAAATCAGATTTTGGGATTAGCAAGTTACTATTTTGCCCCTGGGCTTATAAAACCCCAGCAATCAGTTTTTCCCCTTTTCTTCAATTGGCGTTCATCACTCTCTTTTCTCTCTTTCTCTCGAGTCTCTCTCTCGGCTATCTCTCTCTCTCGATTTTCTTCTGTAAAAATCTCTCTCTCTCTCTCACATATGTTGATGATTATATGTATACATATATATATTCGTGTATGTGTGTGAGTGTATGGTTGTGTGTATATGTGCGTGCATCAGTTTTTGCATGCAAAGGGTTTCGACAATTTTGATTTAATTCAAACCCGAAAGCTTGCTTGTGATGATTTCGTGATTAATTGGTTGATTTATATTGCTTATTGGTGAGGTTGTGAAGGAAACCCGATTTTTCCGGGCACCTCCGACCATGCCGCCGTCGGCAATGAGCTCCGGCGAGCCGACGGGGACGATGATGATATTCTTGAGTCCGATTTTTGTATTAAAACTAGTATTTAGTGAAGTTGTGAATTGCATGCTGAGAAATCGAATTGCATGTGCATATTTCGATTTTTCCCCTTTTATAAAATCGGTTTGAAAATTTGTTATGTTGATGTTTAATTGTTAATCTCGGTTTATAGTGAATGCATGTTGATTAATTGTGTTAAGTTTGGTTAGTTTGAAATTTTGATGGATAAAGGTTTGATTTGGGGATTTTTGTGAAATTTAAAGTATAGGAATTGTTAATTGTGGTATTCTCTAATTGCATGTATAAGTGGGGTAATTTCTTGAGAATATGAGTTTTAGTTTTGATATGGGATGATTAGTTGTGGTAGAGATTATAATGGTGGAATGGTTTTGTATACACTTACATCATGCTGAATTTTCCAGAAAACTGTCTGCCCTGTTCTGTTTTGATTGTTTGCATAATGTTGCTGCCTGTTTTAGACAGAGAGCCTAGAATGTCAATGTTCTAAATTGAATCTAGTTTGTGCACGCGCTAACCTTGTGTCAATAGAGTTAACGAATAAAAAGTTATGCTTGTTTTACTAAAAGTTGCGCAGCAGGGATTTTTCTGTGCTTTAGTACCTAGTTATACAGTTCGTTTTTAATCTAAATAAAGTGTTCTGAAGTTGAAACTTTTATGCTAAGTTGAGTTTGTAATCAGGAGGTAGCCTGTCAAATTTGGTAATTGTTTGATTATATTTGGATTTATGAAAAATGTTTTAGTAAAGTATGCGCAGTTGATTTTTCTGTTTTTTTTTGAGATGAAACATTGTTATAAAAAGAGTTAAGGATATGGTTGGCATGATCAAATTGATTTAAGGGATACCAAGTGTGGTATGATTTGAAAGATATATTATTGTATATATATATGTATAAGGAGCATGTCATGTGTATTTAAATGACAATGTGAGACTATATGGTTGATTGCCTATTACATGATTATAATTGTTTTATGGTATAACTATTATGAGTTTACGCGCTTAGGATGCGTTGGGTAGTTTAGAGTAAAGGATTGGCATTTGAGAAAGGGCGTTCTAAGATAGAATATATTCTTTTGTAGAGTCCAAGGAAGTGGAACTTAAAGAGTTCAAGGAAGTGGGACTTAGAGACAAAGGAAAGACTAAGGTGGAGAATCAGTGATTGTTCATTACCCTTTTTAGCTACTTAAGGCAAGTAATACAAACTTGCTTTCGTATTTCGATTTCCATTGTTTCATTTTGACACATATGAATTGTTATCTTGCCTTGACATACTTTTAATTCTGAAAATACCTATTGTTCATTGATAACCCTTATCTTTGTTCATATATACCTTGTTGAACTATATACCATGCTTTGTTTAGTTCTTTATCCTTAAACCTTTATACCCTGTTCATTTCCATGAATTGAACCCTAATGACCTATGATTCTATAACCTGAATTTAGTTCTTCCTATAGGGTTGTTTTTGGGATGCCAGCTCAGGTAGGTGATGGCCAAATCTAGAAGGTGTTTTGTAATAGAGAACGTAGAACTTTTAAGTCAAGGTTGTAATAACTTTTGAGACTTATGTTATGTATTAATGAATTAGATAGTGGATGCTTGTTTCACACCATCAACTGTTAAAGATCCAGGGTAGAGTTGGGGTCGAGTCTGCATGTTTATATTATTGTTTATGGGTTTAATATGTATAGAGGTTGTAGTGACTCTGCGATCATGACCCCAAGATTGGGAGGGCGTCACAGGTTGGTATCAGAGCTGTCAGTTTTTGGTCACTGAAACAAGCCAGGATTAGGATCCCTATTAATAAAAGATTAGGATCCCTATTAATAAAAGGTGATTAAGATAGTTACGTAAGGAGTAGGAATCTGTTAGGATATTAGATTGATAGATGCTAAGTAGCCACGGTAGGCGTAAGTACTTTCTTTTAAGTTAAGTCTTTAGGATTAAGATAACCTGTTATTATATGAGTATCTATATCTATATTGTTATCGCAGGAGATGGACGTTATTGGTGGAGACACACCCCCTCACCCATCTATCACATCATCTGACCCTATGCATACTTTGTCTGATCATGAGGAGGATCCAGTGGAGATAGGTAGTCCTAGTGTTCAGCCCGTTGAGCTACCATTTGCACCTGTACCTGTTCAGACTACTATCCCTTGGAGAGCAGCATCTTTTGATTCTCGTGTTTCAGTCATGGGAGATCCTGCACCTATTTTTCTTCATGCACATGTAGACCTTGCTAGAGACCTAGAGACCCTTTCCGGACAGAATGCCGAGCTTCAGGCCCTTGTAGACCAGATGTCTGATGAAGCGGACCGTCGTGTTGCTGTTACTGATGCGGAGTGGCAGGATAGGATTCGTACTGTAGAGGAGTCAGCGCGAAAGCGCCTAGCTGAGGGACCAGTTACTGTTGATGCTTTAGAGGAGGCCAGGAGAGTGACTAGGATTGTTAGCTGGATGCTGTGTGAGCTGAGAGCTGTTCGTGGTGGACGAGACTAGAGATGGTTGGATTCTGAAAGTGGGACATCTGTTAGAGGCCATTGGTTTTAGTATTGGTTATTTGCACGGATGACTACTAGTTGTTAGGATGTTTTCCCTTTTTCCTAGTACTAGTAGACATTATTATATTATCTGCTTTGACATTGACTTTGCTTTGACTTTATGGGGTGATCATGTACCCTATCATCTATTGTACCTGACTCATATCTTTACATTATGCACGTACTTTTCTTATACCTTGCTTTAAAACTGTTATACCATTTATTGTTAACCTGTTCCTATAATACCTATGTTTACCCTGTTTACCCTGTTACGGAGACGAGCAAATTATCTAACAATATGGATAAAAGTTTTAAATTTTCTTTATGTTGCATACAGTTTTATAAACATTTTCAAAAAGAGTTTACACTGTGGTATATATATGCATATTGTTTCATAAATTGCTTATCTCTTATCAGAAAAATGCCACCAAAGAAAAAGACTACTGCTTCTACTCAACAAACAACTGATACCGAGGCCCAGAACCAAGTAGACCCAACTATAACTCAGATACTTCAATTACTCCAACAACAAACTGCTGCCTTGACTCAACAACAACAACAACAAATTGTTCAACCTTTGACAACCTTTAAATCATTTCAAGCTGTCCACCCACCTGAATTCAAAGGTACTCTAAACCCTGTTGAGGCGAAATCATGGTTAATCGACATTGAGAAAGCTTTTGCGTTAGTTAAGGTTGGGGAAGATCAGAAAACTGAATTTGCTAGTTACTACCTGAAAGCAGAAGCTAATTTTTGGTGGGAATCTGTGAAGCTAGGAGAAGGAGAAATTACTTGGCTAAGATTTACGGAACTATTTCAGGAGAAGTATTTACCAAGGTACCTACAAGATCAGTTGGAAGTTCAATTCTTAGAATTAAAACAAGAAGGGATGAGCGTGGCAGAATACAAAGCCAAATTTACGGAATTGGCAAGATTTGCACCGAGATACGTAGGAGATGATGTCAGTAAGGCTAGAAAGTTTCAGCACGGATTAAAGCCATGGTTAAGGAGTAGAATTGCAGCTTTTGAGTTGAGAAATTATACTGCGGTAGTACAGAAAGCGATGATCATTGAGGGCGAAAGCGAATTAGTTCAAAAGGAGAAATTTGGAAAGAAACGGAAATTTGGAGGATCTGAAAGAAGCCAAGGTGATGAAGGACAAGGAAGTTCTCAGAATAGGAAAAGGTTTGGAAATCAATCAGGAGGAGATAGGAATTTTCAGAAACAGAGGAGTGGATTTGGAAGTTCAGACAAGAAACCTCAGGGAGGAAAGCCGCCAACTATCACGGGAAAGCCATCTATACCAGAGTGCAAGACGTGTGGTAAAAGACATTCGGGAATCTGTAACAAGTTGAACATCACATGTTTTAAATGCAACAAGAAGGGACACTATGCTGATGGATGTCCAAGTTCAAAACCAGGAGGATTAACATGTTTCAAGTGTGGAAAAGCGGGACATTTTGCGCGGGAATGTAAGGAACCGGTCCAGTCTGCTAATGTACTTAGGCTCACTGCACCACCAACACGGTCACAGTCATCTCAACCTCGAGCAAGAACTTTTAATATGTCAATCAATGAAGCGGTTCAGGACAGAGATGTAGTAGCAGGTACGCTTCCTGTGAATTCTGTTAAAGCTAAAGTGTTAATTGATTCTGGAGCAACTAGATCTTTTATATCTGAAAGATTCCTTGATAAATTGAAATGTGAGATAAAACCATTGGAAAGGACGTTAGTAATAGAAGTGGCTAACCAGGATAGAGTTCCCGTAAATCAAGTGTGTCCTAACTGTAAAATAGAGATCGGTGGATATCTTTTTCATGCGGATTTGATACCGTTCAAAATGGGAGAATTCGATGTTATCCTAGGAATGGATTGGTTAGTAGATTGCGATGCACAGATTGAATGTAGGAAAAAGAAAGTAAGATTGCGTGTGGACGAAGATCAAGAAGTGGTGTTTCAAGGTCAAAGACAAACTAAGAAATTCTTAACGTTTATACAAACGACACGGCTACTTCGACAAGGTTGCGAAGCTTATTTGGCTCATGTTGTGGATGTGGAGAAGCAAGTATTAAAAATGGAGGAGATACCAGTTGTAAATGAGTTCCCTGAAGTTTTTCCTGACGAACTACCCGGATTACCTCCAGATCGAGAAGTAGAATTTACGATTGATTTGGCACCTGGAACGGAACCAGTATCAAAGGCACCTTACAGAATGGCACCGGCAGAAATGAAGGAATTGCCTACGCAGCTACAAGATCTTCTGGATAAAGGAGTGATAAGGCCTAGTATATCGCCGTGGGGAGCGCCAGTTTTATTTGTCAAGAAGAAAGACGGGAGTATGAGATTGTGTATAGATTATCGAGAACTCAACCAGTTGACTATAAAGAATAAGTACCCGTTACCGCGAATCGACGATTTATTTGATCAAATCAAAGGAGCAGCCTATTTTTCAAAGATTGATTTAAGATCTGGATACCATCAACTGAAGATCAAACCTGAAGACGTTTCGAAGACTGCTTTTCGCACGAGATATGGACACTACGAATTTTTAGTGATGCCATTTGGATTAACTAATGCCCCGGCTGTGTTTATGGATTTGATGAATCGAGTTTTTCGAACGTATTTGGATAAGTTTGCGATTGTATTTATTGATGACATCCTGATATATTCAAAGTCTTCGGAAGATCATGCGGAACATCTAAGGATTGCATTGGAAATCTTGAGGAACGAAAAGTTATATGCAAAGTTTTCAAAGTGTGAATTCTGGTTGGAAGAAGTACAATTTCTTGGACACGTCATTAGTCGAGAAGGAGTGAGAGTGGACCCTGCCAAGATTGAAGCTGTGGTTAATTGGGAAAGACCAAAGACCCCTACTGAAGTGAGAAGTTTTCTCGGATTAGCTGGATATTACCGGAGATTTGTTCAAGATTTTTCAAAGATAGCTACACCGTTAACTGCACTGACTCGGAAGAATGAGAAGTTTGTTTGGACCGAGAAATGTGAAGAAAGTTTCCAAGAGCTGAAAGGAAGATTAGTGACTGCACCAGTGTTAGTCTTACCTGATGATCAAGGAAATTTTGTTATCTACAGTGATGCTTCACACAAAGGATTAGGATGTGTTTTAATGCAACATGGAAAAGTGATTGCGTATGCTTCACGACAACTCAAACCGCACGAACAAAAGTACCCAACTCATGATTTGGAATTAGCAGCTATCGTGTTTGCGCTGAAGATTTGGAGACATTATCTATACGGAGAGAAGTGTGAAATCTACACGGATCATAAGAGCTTAAAGTATATATTCACTCAGAAGGAATTGAACATGAGGCAACGGAGATGGTTGGAGCTAATTAAGGACTATGATTGTAGTATTAACTATCACCCGGGAAAAGCGAATGTTGTGGCGGATGCGTTAAGTCGAAAGGAGAGATTGAATTTGTTCACGATACCTAAAGAATTGCTTCAAGAATTTGAGAAGTTGAAACTAGACGTTTTTGATTCGGAAGTTACCAACGAAGTTCTCAATGCTATGACGTTTCAGCCGGAATTGTTGGAAAAGATACGGAGATGTCAGGAGGAGATTATGAATCAAGAGATGAACACATTGACTGGTAAAGAGACCTGCACCCAAAGGGATGACAAAGGAATTTTGAGATTTTCTACAAGGATATGGATTCCAAATGTGACAGAATTGAAGAATGAAATCTTTCGGGAAGCTCATAGTTCACATTACTCAATTCACCCTGGTAGCACGAAAATGTATCGCGATTTGAAGGAACATTTCTGGTGGCCTGATATGAAAAGAGAAATTGCCGAATGGATAAGTAAGTGTTATACTTGTCAACGAGTCAAAGCCGAACATCAAAAGCCGAGCGGACTATTGCAGCCATTGGATATTCCTGAATGGAAGTGGGAACATCTTGCCATGGATTTTATTGTTGGACTACCAAGGACAAAAGCTAATCATGATGCCATATGGGTAATTATAGACCGTCTGACCAAGTCTGCACATTTTCTCCCAATCAATGAAAGATTTTCACTGGATAGATTAGTACAGCTATATCTAAAGGAAGTTGTGACACGCCACGGAGTTCCAGCAACCATTGTGTCGGATCGTGATCCAAGGTTTAACTCCCGATTTTGGAGACAATTTCAAGAATGTCTGGGTACCAAGCTTAAGATGAGTACAACATATCAACCACAAACTGATGGCCAGAGTGAACGAACAATTCAAACCATTGAAGACATGCTTAGAGCCTGTGCACTGGATTTTAAAGGAAGTTGGGATGAACATTTGCCGTTAGTAGAGTTTTCGTACAACAACAGCTATCACGCGAGTATTGGAATGCCACCGTATGAAGCGTTGTATGGAAGGAAATGTAGATCGCCTGTATATTGGGAAGAAGTTGGAGAACGAAAAGTTTTAGGATCCGAGCTAGTACAACAAACGAAGGAAAAGATTGAAATCATTCGGAAAAGACTAGTTACGGCACAAGACAGACAACGGAAGTACGCGGACCAAGACAGGAAGGATATAAGCTTTGAAGAAGGAGATCAAGTGTTGCTGAAAGTGTCGCCATGGAAAGGAGTTACGAGATTTGGCAAGAAAGGGAAACTTAGCCCGAGATATGTAGGACCGTTTGAGATACTGAGACGTATTGGAAAAGTTGCATATGAGTTAGCGTTACCACCGCACATGGAGCATATTCATAACGTTTTTCATGTTTCGATGCTTAAGAGATTTAATCCTGATGCAAATCACGTGATCGAATATGAACCTTTTGAGATTCAGCCTGATTTGTCATATGTAGAACAACCTGTAGAAATTCAGGATCATATGGATAGGAAATTAAGGAATAAGATTGTTAAGCTAGTTAAGGTTTTGTGGAGGAATCCTAAAGTTGAAGAATCGACTTGGGAACTTGAGAGCGAGATGCTTGAAAAGTATCCGCATCTATTTTCATAAGGTTAGATTCTGAGGACATAATCTTTTTAAGGGGGGAAGGTTATAACGACTCAGAAAAACGCTTGTACAATACTAATATTTAATAATATTTGAGTTCTATGATATGTGAGTATTGTGTGAAAGGTGGATATTTGGAAATGTGATAATTAGATGTTTACTTGGTGAATGGTATGGATTAAAATACTTGTGTATGCTTTTAAATGCATTTTATATGAATTTCTTATTAAAAATTAGTTCTTTTTGACCTTCCGGGAATTTTATAAAATCATCGGAGACTCTTTTTATTGTGAAATCTTTTTCACAACCTTTAGTTTATATTCTAGTATTTTCTAAAATTAATGGAGGAATTTATTTTTGGCTTTAAGGATTTAAAAACGATTTTATGAGTTAAATAATGTCATTTATGTGATCAAAACTTTGAAAGTTCATATTTAATTCAATTTTGATCATAAAAATATTTTAAAAATATGGGGGAGCTTGTAAATTCGTATTCTTTGTTTTAAAAATAAAATTGTGATTTTTAGATATTATCTTCATTTTATTTCGAATTTTAGAAAGGCATTTATATTGGTTTTCTTATTTAAAAATCAGATTTTGGGATTAGCAAGTTACTATTTTGCCCCTGGGCTTATAAAACCCCAGCAATCAGTTTTTCCCCTTTTCTTCAATTGGCGTTCATCACTCTCTTTTCTCTCTTTCTCTCGAGTCTCTCTCTCGGCTATCTCTCTCTCTCGATTTTCTTCTGTAAAAATCTCTCTCTCTCTCTCACATATGTTGATGATTATATGTATACATATATATTCGTGTATGTGTGTGAGTGTATGGTTGTGTGTATATGTGCGTGCATCAGTTTTTGCATGCAAAGGGTTTCGGCAATTTTGATTTAATTCAAACCCGAAAGCTTGCTTGTGATGATTTCGTGATTAATTGGTTGATTTATATTGCTTATTGGTGAGGTTGTGAAGGAAACCCGATTTTTCCGGGCACCTCCGACCATGCCGCCGTCGGCAATGAGCTCCGGCGAGCCGACGGGGACGATGATGATATTCTTGAGTCCGATTTTTGTATTAAAACTAGTATTTAGTGAAGTTGTGAATTGCATGCTGAGAAATCGAATTGCATGTGCATATTTCGATTTTTCCCCTTTTATAAAATCGGTTTGAAAATTTGTTATGTTGATGTTTAATTGTTAATCTCGGTTTATAGTGAATGCATGTTGATTAATTGTGTTAAGTTTGGTTAGTTTGAAATTTTGATGGATAAAGGTTTGATTTGGGGATTTTTGTGAAATTTAAAGTATAGGAATTGTTAATTGTGGTATTCTCTAATTGCATGTATAAGTGGGGTAATTTCTTGAGAATATGAGTTTTAGTTTTGATATGGGATGATTAGTTGTGGTAGAGATTATAATGGTGGAATGGTTTTGTATACACTTACATCATGCTGAATTTTCCAGAAAACTGTCTGCCCTGTTCTGTTTTGATTGTTTGCATAATGTTGCTGCCTGTTTTAGACAGAGAGCCTAGAATGTCAATGTTCTAAATTGAATCTAGTTTGTGCACGCGCTAACCTTGTGTCAATAGAGTTAACGAATAAAAAGTTATGCTTGTTTTACTAAAAGTTGCGCAGCAGGGATTTTTCTGTGCTTTAGTACCTAGTTATACAGTTCGTTTTTAATCTAAATAAAGTGTTCTGAAGTTGAAACTTTTATGCTAAGTTGAGTTTGTAATCAGGAGGTAGCCTGTCAAATTTGGTAATTGTTTGATTATATTTGGATTTATGAAAAATGTTTTAGTAAAGTATGCGCAGTTGATTTTTCTGTTTTTTTTGAGATGAAACATTGTTATAAAAAGAGTTAAGGATATGGTTGGCATGATCAAATTGATTTAAGGGATACCAAGTGTGGTATGATTTGAAAGATATATTATTGTATATATATATATGTATAAGGAGCATGTCATGTGTATTTAAATGACAATGTGAGACTATATGGTTGATTGCCTATTACATGATTATAATTGTTTTATGGTATAACTATTATGAGTTTACGCGCTTAGGATGCGTTGGGTAGTTTAGAGTAAAGGATTGGCATTTGAGAAAGGGCGTTCTAAGATAGAATATATTCTTTTGTAGAGTCCAAGGAAGTGGAACTTAAAGAGTTCAAGGAAGTGGGACTTAGAGACAAAGGAAAGACTAAGGTGGAGAATCAGTGATTGTTCATTACCCTTTTTAGCTACTTAAGGCAAGTAATACAAACTTGCTTTCGTATTTCGATTTCCGTTGTTTCATTTTGACACATATGAATTGTTATCTTGCCTTGACATACTTTTAATTCTGAAAACACCTATTGTTCATTGATAACCCTTATCTTTGTTCATATATACCATGTTGAACTATATACCATGCTTTGTTTAGTTCTTTATCCTTAAACCTTTATACCCTGTTCATATCCATGAATTGAACCCTAATGACCTATGATTCTATAACCTGAATTTGATCATATACTTATGCATTCCCTTTTTATACCTGAAAGTGAATACACCTAACTCTTATTCTAGTACATTCCCAGAACATACCCGATGATAAATATTTCTTATATTCCACTAATAGAAATCCAAAGTGTTTTGATTGAACTTATCTGATTTCCAAAGGACTTCTTTATACCTGAACATGTTTTAAAAAGGAATAAAGTTTGGATTCATTTAAATTCTGATTTATGGTTTCCACGGATTCCTAAGATTGGAGGCGTAAGAGGCCGAGTAACGCCGGTCCAGCACTTTTTAATTATAATAAATGGACTAGGGATGGACTAGTCTAAAGGCCAATGTGTTGCCTAATGGGACCCAATTCAAGGACCAGAGGGACTGTGTGTCCGGTATGGGGACTTTACGTGGCTGATCACCCGTATTGTCCGGTGCGTTGTGAAAAATCTCCAAAATTACTTATTGATTTTCTTGAAAACAGATATCTTGATAATGAAATTGGTTTACCCTTTGAAATTGCATATTTATGTCATTGTTCTGATAATCCCTTGATATGGATTCTGCTAAAACCATGCCATATATATTGATATTGGAAATTGCTTTGAAACTGTATATTCGATTCATTGTTCTGATAATCCCTTGATACGGATTTTGCTATACCCATGTCATACATATTGATATTGGAACTGTTTCCCAGTGGATAACTGTTTGGTCATATTATTACTTGCTGGGCATTTGGCTCATTCTTTTTCCCTATTCTAACCCACAGTTAAACGAGAAGATGGTACGCACTTTTCAGACAGCTAGGAAGTCTTCCTATAGGGTTGTTTTTGGGATGCCAGCTCAGGTAGGTGATGGCCAAATCTAGAAGGTGTTTTGTAATAGAGAACGTAGAACTTTTAAGTCAAGGTTGTAATAACTTTTGAGACTTATGTTATGTATTAATGAATTAGATAGTGGATGCTTGTTTCACACCATCAACTGTTAAAGATCCAGGGTAGAGTTGGGGTCGAGTCTGCATGTTTATATTATTGTTTATGGGTTTAATATGTATAGAGGTTGTAGTGACTCCGCGATCATGACCCCAAGATTGGGAGGGCGTCACACATTGACATTATATTTACTGGACCAAAAAGATCAACATGTAGAAGATGATAAGGTTCCACAACTGAAGATTCAGATTTACTCTTGAAAGATGACTTCCTTTGCTTGGCCTTTTGACAAGAATCACACAGACCATCTAAGCTGAGTATTGACTTTGGAAGTCCCCTTACAAGATCTTTTCGAATCAGCTCATTGATGTTGTTCAAGTTTAGGTGAGAGAGCTTCTTATGCCATTTCCAACTCTCTTCACTAGACATTCTTGCAGATAGACACACAGTTTTTCCTTCAGAGTTTGTTACCAAACTTGCTTCATAGATGTTATTGTGCCTGTGTCCAACTAGAACAACTTTCCCTGTAGATTTGCTGATAACTTCACAGTGTTCAGTATGAAAATCTACATGGTATCCTCTGTCACAGATTTGACTTACAGAAAGCAGATCATGCTTGAGTCCTGAGACTAGAGCTACATTTTTGATGATGACACTTCCAAGATTGATATTGCCATATCCCAGAGTACGTCCTATGTTGCCATCTCCATAGGAAACTTTTGGGCCAGCCTTCTCCTCATAGTCTGATAGCAGGGCTTTATTTCCAGTCATATGTCCTGAGCATCCACTGTCCAAGATAAGAGTGCTCTCTTTTATGCCCTGCAATCACAAACAATCACTGAGTGTTAGATTTAAGGATCCAGACTTGCTTGGATCCTTTGGCTTTCTTAACATTGTTGGCTTTTGCACCGGAATCACTATCAACAGAGTTTAAACTAACATTGTCAGACTTTACACTTGCAGAGTTTGCTCTAACCCATTTCAAGTTGGGTTTTAGCTCATAATAGTTGTGATAAATAGCATGATAACTCTTGCAAGTATAAATGGAATGCCAAGTGCTCCCACAGTGTGTGCATAAAGTCTGTGGTCTAACCCTAACATAATCATTCTTAACTCCAGATTTGGAGGATAAAGAATTAATATCTTTGTTCTTCCTGCAAAAACTTTCAAGATGGTTAGTACTACCACAACTATGACATGTTTTTCTAGGAGCATCAGAATTAGGCAGATAATCATTTCTCTTATTAATGCCTACTTTTTCATTCCTATTTTTCTTGGACATTTTCTGTTTGTTGACAGACTTTACCTCTTTGAGTTTTTGGTTGAATTGTTTTTCTGTCATAGAACCAACATTGACCTGTTTATCACAGATTTTTACTGGTTCTTTAACAGCTTCTAACACAATCTGATTCTCTGTTATTGAACCAATATTAACATGTTTTACACAAGTTTCAACTGGTTCCATAACAGCTTCTTTCACAACTACAGACTTTAGCTTACTGGATTCAGGAACAAATTTCACAGGTTTAAGTTGTGGTTTCACTTTAACTTTATCTTTAAACCTAAGTTCATCTTCCTCACAGTAACCTAAACCTACAGTATCTGTCTGAAAAACCTGATGTGTGTCTTTTCCAGAATTGGTCCAGGTTTTAATCACTTTCCTCTCTTTTTCCAACTCAGATTCTATTTGCCTATATCTTTTAAGCAATTCCTGTTCAACATAAACAGCATCATCTCTCTCCTTTTGAACTTGTTGCATGTTAACAAGTTTCTCTTCAAGAAATTTATTCCTCTCTTTAAGACCTAGATTCTCAGATTTGATTCTTTCATTCTCTAAAGTCTGATCCCTATAACTAACATGTATGCTTTTAAGATAAATTCTTAATTCAGATATATTATCAGTATCATAAGCATAAGTTGTTAGGGGTACCTTGTTTTCAGATGACTCAGCTTCATCTTTAACAGTTGCCATGAGAGCATAATTGACTCCCTCATCTGAGTCTGAAGTGTCTGCCCAGTCCTTGCCTTTAGTGATGAGTGCTTTCTCAGATTTTCCTTTCTTGCACTCTGGAGCATAATGACCCATCTCTTTACACTTGTAGCACTGGATCTCAGACTTGTCTTTCTTTCCAGACTTGGTATATCTTCCATCAGACTTTCTGAAATTTCTCTTATCAGAGTTTGAATCTTTCCTAGAGAATCTCTTTCCTTTCTTGAAGTTCTTGAATCCCATCTTCTTGAAGGTCTTCACCATTAAAGCAGCCATTTTCATCATCTCTTCTTCATCATCCTCAGAATCAGAAGCTTCATCATCAGTGTTTGAGCCATCATCAGAGTTTGATGACTCACTGTCAGATTTAATGACTAAAGCCTTTCCTTTGGCTTTCTTTCTTGATGATTCCTTCTTGACAGGCTTTTCTTCAACTTTAAGAGCAACATATTTTGTCTTCTTTCCAGATCTTTTGTTTCTTTGTTCTATCTCAAGTTCATGAGTTTTAAGCAACCCATAGATTTCATCAAGATCTGTTTCTGCAAGATCATAATTGTCTCTGATTGTTGTCGCCTTTAAATCCCATCTTTCAGATAAGGGTAGAAGAAACTTGAGATTTGACTCTTTAAGTTCATATTATTTATCAACCAGGGACAAATCATTCAACAATTTACAGAACCTGTCATATGTATCTGTTAAGGTTTCATCAGATCTCGAGTCAAAGTGTTCATACTCCTGTGTTAGAATGGTCTTCCTATTCTTCTTTATAGCACTTGTTCCTTGACACCTGACTTCCAAAGCATCCCATATTTCTTTGGCAGTTTTGCAGCCAATAACTCTGTTAGACATGACATTATCTAAAGCACTGTGAAGTAGATGTCTAACCTTTGCATCCTTTGCAATTAATGAGATGTCTTCAGGAGTCAAATCTTTCTTTTCTTTTGGAACAGTCTTTTGTTCTTGACCAGTAATAACAGGAGACAATTTAGTTGGCATATGAGGACCATCATTGATTCTATCAAGGTATTCTGGATCTGTGGCTTCCAGAAACATGGTCATCTTCACCTTCCATATTGGATATTCAACCGGTCTTAGAATTGGAACCCTTATTGACTCATATCGACTAACAGAAGTTGGTTGAACCTTCTGAGCATTAGAACCTGCATTAGAACCTTCCTGAGAGTTGTCAGCCATGATTATACTTGTGTTTGGATCGATAAACTGTATATATTAAACAGCCAAGGCTCTGATACCAATTGTTAGGCCGAATACACAATATATAATCAATATAAGTATAATAATAACAATTGAGAACACTATTTTTGAATCAACAACTGAATTATATAAATAACTCTTCTCTCAGTGATGTTAAAGAATCAGAGAGAGCTGATAGGTTACAAGAATAATGTATTCAGTATTCGCATCCCTTTTAGGGTTAACCTATCTGTGTTTATATAGTACACAGCTACATAGAATCAACCTCTAATTGATATTCCTATAAATTAGCTATACAAATTATATCAAATTAGGATTGCTTCTGTCTTTTGTTCCGTTTCCTTATATGTTTCAATATATCTTGCTTCTTTCCATCTTCAAGATATATTGCTTCTAGAATCTTCATATTAGCACCGACAGCTAAGGTAAACTCTCACCCCGTCAGACTTTAACAAACTCTGACTGGCTTCCAGTAAACTCTGATGAGTACCTGGTACTTAAACACTGATAAACAATCATCAGCAATTATATCTAACAGTTTCCCTACCTGGTAGAAATGAAGGATCCAGGCCAACCATGAGCACCAGCATAAACCAAAGTAATAAGCAGTCGGGAGCACCACAGTCTCAATCCTCTCGACCTTCATTTCCGGCATGTGCCACTTGTGGAAGGAGACATCCGGGTGTATGCAAAAGGGGTACGACAACCTGTTATAAATGTGGATGACCAGGCCATTATGCTAGTTCTTGTACCATGGAATTCCCTAGTGTCAGCAAGGGTCCTACTTGTTATAATTGTGGCCAACAGGGACACATATCAAGAAATTGTCCAAGGGGCAAGCCAGCAGCATCAGGGGCCAGCAAGGCTACCTCCAACAAGCCACCAACGGCCAAAACTTTTAACATGACAGTGCAGGATGCAGTGAGGGATACCGATGTGATAGCAGGTACATTTTCCCTCAATTCAGTTGGTGCAAATGTTTTATTTGATTCTGGAGCGACTAGATCTTTTATATCAAGGGACTTTGCTTATAAATCAAGACTTATAGCTCAACCCTTGAGAGATTCCTTGCAAGTAGAAATAGCCAATCGTGAGATAGTTCCAGTTAATCAGATTCACCCCGGATGTGAATTAAAAATAGGAGATCAATCATTTTCTGTTGATTTGATTCCTTTCAAGTTAGGGGAGTTTGATGTTATTTTAGGAATGTATTGGTTGTCCCGTAATAATGCTCAGATAGATTGTAAAGGGAAGAAGATTAGATTGAGTACCCCAAGGAAGAAAGATATAGTGTTTAAAGGGATAAGACAGACACAAAAATTCTTAACCATGGCCCAAACCAAGAGATTGTTGCGAAAGGGAAACGAAGCTTACTTAGCTTACGTGGTGGACACCCAGAAGGAGGTGCCCAATCTGCAAGATATTCCAGTAGTAAATGAATTCGAGGATGTGTTTCCCCAAGATCTTCCAGGGTTACCACCCGACAGAGAAATTGAGTTTGCAATTGAGCTAGCCCCAGGGACGGCGCCAGTGTCCAAGGCCCCGTACAGATTAGCCCCAGTAGAGATGAAGGTGCTGGCTACCCAGTTGCAAGAACTGTTAGAGAAAGGTTTTATAAGACCTAGTGTGTCGCCTTGGGGCGCACCAGTGTTGTTTGTTAAGAAGAAGGATGGGAGTATGAGATTATGCATCGACTATCGAGAATTAAACAAGCTAACCATAAAGAACAAGTATCCTTTGCCAAGAATCGATGATTTGTTTGATCAGCTAAAAGATGTTGTATACTTTTCTAAGATTGACTTGAGAACTGGATATCACCAGCTGAAGATTAAACCTGAGGATATCCCTAAGACTGCATTCCGTACCCGTTATGGACATTACGAGTTCTTGGTGATGTCGTTTGGATTAACCAATGCCCCCGCAGCCTTTATGGATTTGATGAATAGAGTGTTCAAGAAATATTTGGACAAATTCATCATAGTTTTCATTGATGACATTCTTATCTATTCCAAGACGGAAGCAGAACACGCTGAGCATCTGAGGATACCCCTAGGAATTCTCAGGAAAGAGCAGTTGTATGCCAAGTTCTCGAAGTGTGAATTCTGGAAGAAGGAGGTGCAATTCTTAGGGCATGTGATTAATAAAGAAGGAGTGTTGGTTGACCCCTCCAAGATAGAAGCAGTTTCGAATTGGGAGCGTCCAACCACCCCAACAGAGGTAAGGAGCTTTATCGGACTGGCAGGGTATTACCGAAGATTTGTGCAAGAGTTTGCAAAGATAGCAGCCCCGTTAACACGACTTACCCGCAAGACGGAGAAATTTGAATGGACAGATAAATGTGAGAAAAGCTTTCAAGAGCTGAAGAAAAGGTTGGTGACGGCCCCCGTGTTGGCGTTGCCTGATGGAAAAGGAGACTTCGTGATTTACAGTGATGTTTCGCACAAAGGATTAGGGTGTGTGCTTATGCAGCATGATAAAGTAATCGCGTATGCGTCAAGGCAGCTAAAGGACTACGAGATTCGATACCCAACTCACGATCTAGAGTTGGCAGCGATAGTTTTCGCTTTAAAGATTTGGAGGCACTACTTGTATGGGGAAAAATGTGAAATCTACACTGATCATAAGAGCCTCAAGTACATCTTTACCCAAAAAGAGCTTAACATGCGCCAGAGAAGATGGCTAGAACTGATTAAAGATTATGACTGTGAAATTCGTTATCACCCGGGTAAAGCCAATGTGGTGGCTGACGCCCTTAGCAGAAAGGAGAGGCTTAAGATGATGACTTTGGAGGAAACACTGATAAGAGATATGGAGAAGCTGGAAATTGAGATCAGAATGCCAGGAGATAGTCAAGAAAAGTTGATGGAAATTCAAGTCCAACCTCCATTGTTAGAAAAGGTCAAGTTATGCCAAGAACGAATGCTCCAAGAAGAAAGAGAATCCCTGACAGGGGAAGAGACGAAGACTGAGAAAGACAACCAGGGCATAATGAGATATACTTACAGAATTTGGATTCCTAACGTCCCAGAGCTAAAAGATGAGATTCTGCATGAAGCTCATAATACCAGATAGTCAATTCACCCAGGAGGAAATAAAATGTATCAAGATTTGAAGGAGTATTACTGGTGGCCTAACATGAAAAGAGACGTGGCGGAATGGGTAGGCAAATTCCTGACCTGTCAAAGAGTGAAAGCCGAACACCAAAGGCCCAGTGGACTTCTACAACCTCTGGAAATTCCCGAATGGAAATGGGATCATATAGCGATGGACTTTGTTGTGGGTTTACCAAGGACCAAGGCTAATCATGACGCCATATGGGTGATAATAGACCGACTAACGAAGTCAGCCCACTTCCTACCAATTAATGAAAGATTCACTGTTGACAAACTAGTAGATATCTATGTGAAGGAGATTGTGGCCCGGCAAGGAGTCCCGGTGACCATTGTATCAGATCGAGATCCCAGATTTAATTCAAGATTTTGGAGGAGCTTTCAAGAATGTGCTGGAACCAAGCTGAATATGAGTACTGCCTATCACCCTCAGACAGATGGGCAAAGTGAAAGGACCATCCAAACACTTGAGGATATGCTGAGGTTCTGTGCCCTAGATCTTAAGGGAAGTTGGGATGATCACTTGCCATTGGTTGAATTCTCTTATAATAATAGCTTCCATGCAAGCATCAGAATGCCACCTTATGAGGCCCTTTATGGAAGAAGATTTAGATCTCCCTTGTATTGGGATGAAGTTGGTGAGCGTAAGTTACTAGGGCCTGAAATGGTTCAAAGGACAAAGGACATAGTCGATATGATCCGAAGATGGCTAGTAGCAGCCCAGGATAGACAAAAGAAGTATGCAGATTTGGCTCGGAAGGGCAAGGAGTATGAAGTAGGAGACCTAGTGTTCTTAAAGGTGTCTCCTTGGAAAGGGTTGATGAGATTTGGAAAGAAGGGAAAGTTGAGCCCTAGATACATTGGGTCGTTTGAGATTTTGAGACGTATTGGAAAGCTAGCATATGAACTGGCACTACCCCCATATATGCAACAAGTCCACAACGTGTTTCATGTTTCGATGCTAAGGCCCTACAAGTCAGATGCTAAGCATATAGTGGAATACGAGCACGTAGACATGCAACCCGACTTGACCTATGTGGAGCAACCAATGGAAATTATAGATCGAAAGGAACAAGTGCTCCGGAACAAGGTCATCAAACTAGTCAGAGTTGTGTGGAGAAATCATAATGTGGAAGAATCAACTTGGGAGCTAGAGAGCGAAATGCTAGAAAGATATCCCCATTTGTTTTCAGAGTGATTCCGGGATGGAATCCTTTTAAGGAGGGGAGACTGTAAGGCCCCATATTTTGGGTAGAATTAAAACTTTTATTATATGTTGATGTATATATGAATAGTGGTAATGATTTTGAGAATCAAGTTATGAAATGAATATGGATTGCAGTTTTCAAGTATTTTGCGAATAGTGAGAATGGGCTGACCATTTAGATAAGAATAATCTCTCTGGAGAGTAATAATATAACACCCCAAGGAAGAAAAGTATTTTTTATGTCATCCAAATCGATATCTGGTATGCATCCGACAACTCCGTAAACAAGATAGCGTATGCCGAGAAAGCACTAGAACATTTTCTAAGTGCAAGAAATAAAGAGGAAATAAACCAGGAATATTGGAACTGATATTGATCCAAACGATTATGGTGAATAGTAGATTCTTTAAGATGAGAATGAGATCACACCACACTATATACGAGTCTAAAAATGGAATTATAATATAAGATTTTATTTAAGATACTCAGGACATTCAGAGAAAACATTTCAAGGGGATTATAGAGAAACCACTGAAAACATTTACGAAGCAAAGCAGTATCGGATCAACAAAATACGAATAAATAAATGTGACCTACAAGTACGACATCATTTTGTTACAAGAATAAAAGAGAAGCTAGTTGATGAAAGAAGGAAACTCAAGAGGGACCAAAGTGTAAGTCAACTTAAAAGATGAAGGACTAGGATGCAATTAGCTAAAGTAAAAGCAACAAATGCCAAGCCAACAAGTGGATGGCCAAGATCCAACCAACACAAAAGTAGAAATCTCATCTAAGGGCTAGCATTAACTCTTGCAAAAGTGAAGATAAATACATAATAATACATGTATTAAAGTAGGAAAAGAAAAGCAACACCACCACCACTCCATTGGAAGCTCTCGTCCAAGCTCAAGAAAAGGGGGGGGGGGGATTTGGAGATTTCTTCCACCAACAATTGCAAGCTAGAGCTTAAAACAAAGCTAGTGAGTAGTACAAGGTGAGCCATGAATCTTATAGCCTTTCTTTAAGTCTTTCATTTTCAAATAAATGGATGAAGATGATGAATGAATAGTAACCAAGTTTTTGTTTGGTTTTGATCTTGAATCTATGACTTCTAAAGGTTATATCAAGCAAGGATCTAAGGTTATATAGGTGTATTGGGAGTAAACAAGCTTGGAGGAGGTATGAACCTTGAACCCTTGGATGTATTAAGTGATTTTTGAAGCTTAAATGGTGTAAATGCTTGTTTATGATCATAGTAGCTATGATTGGGCTTTGTTATAAGTAATATTGAGTTTTAAGAAAGGAAAGGTATTGCTTGGCCTCAGTTCTTTGTTATATAAGATGTATATGTTGTGTGGAATGATTGGTGAGAAAGTTGAATGATTTGAATTTTGGGATTATCCGATTTATAGCCGTCGTAATGTCGAAATTTCCTAAAACATTTAAAAACCGAGCATAACAGTTGGGATAGGTCTCGGACTTTGATGAGTATATGACTTGTACTTATAGATTTTTGAACGTAGATCGTTTTGGCGTGAAAATCGAAGCTATCCGACTTACGGTTTAGGAGATATGGCCAAATTAGTAAAAGTGGTTCGAAAACGAGAAGAAAAGTTCGTAACTGAAATTAAGCTTTCTTAACTCGACCATTGCAGGGGCTAATCTTGGCAATTAAATATTAAAGACAGTAAGGAAAGTGAGGGAGAAGACCTTGTGTGAAAAAGATCGTTTTTCGATTTTATAAAAATGTTCGAAGTAAGGCTAAGTGCGAGAAAACCCTTAAAACAAGTACTTGGATATAACTTTAGGAAAACTCCGAGAAACGAATTGAAAACCTTGAAATGGATCATAAGAGGTTGACTCTAGAGCATTTATAACTTCAAGACGGATCAAGGGCAAGTTGGGGTGATGTCCCTTGATAACAAACAAGTACCTAATTATAAGATGTTAGTAGAGATTGCAATGGTTATGATCATATAGTTGCATTGGTGTGGTGTTTAAGGTTAAGAATAGTGTTTGCTTGATTCCTAAGTATAAGTTACTGATAAAAGGTATCTTTATTGTTGATAGATCACCGGACCACTGCAAGACACCACCCTCAGACTCAGAGATCAGGCAAGTTTTCAAACCTATACCTTTATAAACTGTTGTGGTGATAAATAAAAGATATTGAGATATATGCTATGTGTTCATGATTTCGAAACGATACTTATGATGCTAAGTAAAAGTTGTTAGTATAAGTTGAACTTATAAGCTATGGTTATGGCAATATTTATAAGCCGATATGTTAAGAAAAACCCTCGGTAGGGGGTATATACTCCGTAATTATACTATGGACCGGGAATGGTATCAGTTGTTATCTAGGGTTATATTATTATATTATTATAATTAATCCGATTAAATGATTTATAAACTGAAGATTTTTGGGTTTAAACTGCTAAGGATGTACCTAAGTATAAGGTGATTAATTTATTATCCATTCTTTTGTTAAGAAAGTATTTGGGAATTACTTCTAAATAAATATTCTTTATTAAATATAGTTTTCATTAATTATTTAAAGCCCTACTTCTTAAGGAAGTATTTTGTGAAAACTATTCTTTAACCCTAGATAACTAATAAAGTTTTATTCAGACAATTATAAATATAATTAGAGAAGGTTCCCAAATATATTTCCCTTTTAAGTCTATATTCAGAAAGACTTAAATGTTCGCTCAAACTACAAAGACGCATGGGTCCTTTCTCAAGATTTTATGTTTGTTCCAAGTGGACTGCCCGGTCCTAAATCTTTTTGAAACTATTAATTTAACAGCCTTGTATGCTACCATCAAAATGATTTTGATTACTTCCTCAAGACTCGAGGAGTAAGATCAGTGGAATAAGTTGTATCCATTAACAAGCACCAGCTTGGGAAATATGGGTGAATTTTCCTTTCCAACCAGATATGACTACTGTGTGGAGTCGTATACTTGGGGAAAAAGGGAAAGGAACTTTATGTTTCAGAGTTATGGATTCACTCGAACTCGGAGAATATGTAAGGGACTGAGTAGCGCCGGTCCCCTAAGGGAATTACAATAAGACCGACGGACTATGAACGGGTCTGTTCTTCCCTTAGATGATAAGTAAGTGCCCGAATGTAGGATAATAGGAGAGTAACAGACTGACGGACTATTGCAACGGGTCTGTTCTTCCTAATAGTAGAGTAACAGTCTGACGGACTATTGAAACGGGTTTGTTCTTCCTACCTACAACCGAAGGCGGGGAGGTAGGTCAGTGAGAGACTGTCTATCCTTCCCTTCTACGTAGAAAAAGACCATGGGGGATACAGCTTGCGACTGATCATCGTAGGGGTATCCTCGGCGCCTAGAATCTCCATCTTTAGCTCATCATCCATGAAAGAACATGTTTTATGCAAGTTTCAGAGAAAGAAAGTTTACTCAAGCTTATTCAAGTTTATACAAGTATATGAGTTTATAAGAAAGCATATGAAATTACGAAAAGGTATATGATTTTATGAAAAAGATATATGGAATCAGATGAGTTTCGAAAATGGATTGGAAAAGGTATCTTACCATTTCTGTTTTGTTTCTTTTTCTTAACAACCTCTCTCTTGACTTTAGGACTCTTGACAAGGTTGTTTTTGGTCTCTTTCTGATCAACAGATTTAAGAGAGGAATGAGTGTTTTTAGCAGCCTCATCTTCTTCAAGAATTTGTTGTTTGATGATCAATAGTTCTTCATCAAACTCAACAACACTCTTTTTGAAGATAGGCTGTTCAACACTGGACAAAATGGTTGGGGCGTTTTTGTTTGTAAAAGATCCTTTTCCTTTGCCCTTTGCCTTCCTCCTTCCTTTATCATTCTCATAATCAAAACCAATTCCAACCTTGCAGTCTTCAGTGTGATCCTTGTGATAGGTTTGAATAATTTCAGAGGAGTTTCTAAAGCTTCTTATCTTAAGTTCATTATCAGCAATTTGTTCTCTAAGAGCTTTTTCTATTTGTTCAGCACAAACAACTTTGTTTTTGAGATACTCAATCTCCTTTTTCAAACCATCAAGGCTCACAACCATTAACTCAAGCTCCTCATTCTTTTCTGTAAGCTCAAGATTTTTAGCAGTTAGCCTATCAATTTCTTCATTAGCAACTAACATGCTAGTATGAATATTAAACATCTCAGTACTCATGTCTTCAACAGTCTGCTTATATTGAAAGGGAGTCATTTCAAGAGAAGTAAAAATAGGTACCTGATTTGAGGTATCACCATCATCAGAAAATGCCATCAAGGCATAGTTTGAGTACTCTTGTTCTTCTTCTTCATCAGAGTCATCCCAGCACTTTCCCTCAGCAATAAAAGCTTTACCCTGTTGTTTCTTGAGTAGAGCTTCATACTTAGCTTCAAGCTCTAAGTATGCTTTGTCCTTTTTGCACTCAGTGGCAAAATGCCCAAGTTCATTGCAGTTATAGCATCTTATTTTGGACCTATCCACACTCCCAGATTTGTATCCTCCTTTAGCAGCACCAGCAATCCCTTTTCCTTTGTTGAAAGAGGTTGAGCTACCTGAACCACCAGCATTTCCATTATTGAATTTAGATTTGAATGGCTGCTTCCTTTTAAACCTAATGTTAGGATACCTCCTAGCCATATAAGCAAAAGATTTGTTTTCCATCTTGTCTAGTTCATCAATGCTGTAAAACTCATCCTCCTCAGGCACATCATAAACAATCTGAGTTTCATCACTAGTGTCATCATTTTCCAGTTCTTCAATCTTTACTTGACTGATATTTAGAGATTCCATTCTTTGACCTAGATTGTCAGCAATAAGGGCACAAGAGGTATTGGCCATTAATCCTTGCTTAGCTTGAATAGATCTCTTCTGAAACAGCTCCAGCTCATATGTCTTCAAAACACCATACAACACATCAAAACCAATCTTTGTTAGATCTCTTTCTTTAAGGGAAGAGATTCTTGGTTCCAAATGATCTGGAAGAGTTAGTAAAAACTTCATGTTTAACTCTTCTGTCTCATAGTGTTTGTCATAGAGCTTGAGTTCATTTATCAGCTTGTTGAACCTCTCAAACACTTCTGTGATTCCCTCCTTTGGTTTAGCCATAAATGCTTCATACTGTGAAACCAGAATCTGCTTTTTGTTCTTTCTTACCTCAGGAGTTCCTTCACATAGCACTTCTATGAGATCCCACATTTTCTTTGCACTACTGCAGTGAGCAACAGTTCCATACATGTTGAAATCCATGGACTCACAGATGATAAGTTGGAGATGTCCATCCAGTGCTATTTTCTCCTTTTCAGGATCAGTGTATTTTGAGGGGTCTTTAGGAACATGTCTTGCTGGTATTTTCTCAGTGCCAACAGTTGTCTCACCAATCTTAATCATTGGAACGAAGGGACCATGCTTTAGAATGTCTAAATACATGGGATTGGAAGCTTTGATGAAAAGTAACATCTTCTTCTTCCATAAGCTGCAGTGCTCCTTGTTGAAGGGAGGAATCTTGATACTGCTTAGTTTCTGTGAACTCATTCTTGGTCTTTTCCAGTTTGTACGTTAACAGCCTCGCTCTGATACCACTTGTTAGTAATGAATGCCACTTAGAAACTAGACAGAGGGGGGGTGAATGGATAGTTTTGAGATTTTTCGATTCTTGAAAGCTAAATAAACTGTATATGATTAAGCTAAATTGTTTGCAGAAAATAAACAACACACACAATCACTTTAATCTACTTTGTATTAAGTAAATTAAATACTATAGCTTTCCAGAATTTCACAAACGAATTTCTGGCTTCTAAACAAGAACAGTTTGTTGCTTGTTTTTCTTACAGAGAAAAGAGCTTAGCAAATAACTATGTGTATCTCTCTTACAGCTTACAGTAGTGTGTGCATGATATATATATATTTCTATACAAACTAGGCACACCCTTAATTACACAGTTATCCCTAGCTGAAAGTCCAACTTGTTCTGCCATAAGAAGTTAACTGTGTCAGGAAGGACCACCTACTTTCCGGAGTCTTTCCCGTTTCTGTAGCTGCTTGTCTCTTATCTTTCTCTCCAAGTTTAGCTGTAGATTTGCCATCTGTTCTTTGGACCACCTTGCCAGAACAAATGCTTCAGTATTTGTCTCTCTTGATTCTTGATTTTGTACCTTGATTTGTCTTGTTGTAAACGGCCAAGTGTTGATATCGTGAACTCCATTTCATTCCAGACTATGCGATGTCACTTGTAAAGACTACACGATATGTCCTTGTAGACTTTGCGACATAGGCCATTTGAGGACTTTGCGATCTAGCCTTTTTGAGGACTATGCGACATAGGTCATTTGAGGACTATGCGACATAGGTCACTTGAGGACTATGCGACATAGTTCATTTGAGGACTATGCGACATAGGCTTTCTGAGACTTCACGACATAGGCTCTTGAGGACTTCACGATCTAGTTCAACTTGACTTTGCGATCTCAACACTTCACGACATGGATATTGGTGACTTCACGACATAGCTTTATTCTGACTTTGCTATATAATGCCTTAGCTAAATTTCTGCAACTTATTTCTTCAGGGCCTTAATTATCTCTATCCTGCTGCATGAACATTTCTGAAATTCTACCAGGACAATTATTCAATGGCCTACATACATTCTAGATGCAAGAAACATACTAAGCTCATTATAACTCTGAGCATACATGATCAAGCTAATGTTCATGAGAACAAGACAAGTACATAGAGACCTATACTATATCCCAGTGATAGAATTCACTAGGTCATGTAGTGTGACATAGTCACATAGTGTAGGCTTGTTAATAGTGGTATTCAGACATGTCTTGAGCCTAACACAATGCACTTGTGAGATCTGCTGCACTTGTAGTGGATGAACCAACAACTTCTGATATTCAGGTTCAACCCCCCAGAGCTGGAAAGGAGGTGATTATAGAAGCTGAGATGGATTCTGTAAATCTGGGTGTTGATGAAAGTGATTACTACACCCTAGAAGAGCTTGAGCAAATGGAAGACAAAACCATGGCGTACTTAGCTGCAAAGTTTAGCCACATCCGTTTCAAAAGAAACCCTAAGTACAAGTTCAAGGGCTCAACCAATAGATTTCAGAAAAGCAAGAATTCACCAGGCACTGGCTTTAAGGGAGGCTACAAGACTGGCATGATTGATAGAAGCAAATCAAAATGCTATAACTGCAATGAGTTAGGGCATTTCACTACTGAATGAAAGAAGCATCGTCAAGCAAGAGACAGAAAGAGAGTCTATGAAAAGAAAGACTCATATGAGTATTTGAAGAAGGAGAATGCCAAGCTGAAACAACAAGTGGAGGCATTGTCTGAAAAGCAGAAAGGGAAAGTTTATATAGCAGAGGGAAAACACTGGGATGATACTGATTCGGATGAAGAGGAAGAATATGTAAATGTTGCCCTAATGGCTGAATCTTCAGAGGAATCACTGCAATTATCTCAGATACCTATCTTAACAACAATTGACATGTCTAATTCTGAGTACAAGAAAACAGTGCAAGATCTTAGTGTATAATTATTTAATGTACACACATGCATTCTAGCATCAGAAATGGAAAATACTAAACTAGTTCTTAAGATTAAAAATCTAAAATCTAAGAATGAAGAACTAGAGCTTGTATCTATAACATTAGAAGATCTTAAGCAAAAGAATGCGTACTTAGAAAACAAGGTCAAGTGTAATGATGAGATAGAGACTATCATCAGGAAGCAGATTTCAGACTTAGATTTGAAGCTGAATGCTTTTAAGAATTCCGCCCTGATTGTTAAGGAGATCATTGATACTCAGACCCAGGGTAATAAAACTGCTATAGGACTTGAATACACCAAGAAGGATGGGAAAAAGACTCTGGAATTTCCTGTGACATCCCCTGTTGTTGTCAGGAAGAATATTCCACACATTCTTAAGAATGTGGTCAGTCCAGTCTTTGTCAGGCCCTTCTCAGAACCTTTTCATGAGGATGACTTATTCATTAGACAAGAATTGCTTGAGGAGGATTTAATGAAGGAAAAAGAGGTAAAGACTAAGTTGCCTAGGGATTCGGTAAAAACTGTTATACCTAAAACTGAAGTAGGTGACTCGGTTAGCAAGGCTAAGAATAACAGGAATGGGAAGAAGAAGGTTGTTAATCAGAATATTGTTTCATCTTCTCCAATTGCATCTAGAAAGTTGTGCACAATTTGTAATTCTTCTGGACACCTTACACATGCATGTAAAAAGGTTAAAGTAGAAACTGCTAATACTTCTGAAATGCATAACATGTCTGACATGCCTGATCTTCATGAACCCTGTGGGAAGAAAGAGTGTTTGCTATGTACATACAACATCATGCATGCTTATTTTAAGTTGATGAATGATAATAGCAATAGCACTGTTAATGCTAAATCCACAGATACTATGAAAATCAAACAGGGTAAGACAAAATTAAATGTTACTCCTGTTAAATCATCTAAACCTTCAGGACCCAAACAATTTTGGGTACCTGTAACAGCCCCAGATCCGGGGTCGGGGATCCGGTCTCAATTTCCATCAATAATACTTGAACTTGAATCTAAACAAATAAACTGCATGCTGTGACCCCGCAATAACAACTCCATACACAACTAGTTATAGTCCCAGAGATGAAATTGGAATAAGTATCTAGTCATAAGATCCACAAGTTATAAGTTATTACAAACCCAAAAGATTACAGAGTACGCTTAATAGTTCTTGCCGTTGCTTACATTAATCATAATATAAATAAGTCTGATACACAAAAGCTGTAGCCTAGGCTACTGGTTACTACTACCTCAGCTATGGCGACTACGACCTCAGCGGGTAAATCTCTGACGGCTGACACCTGCTTGCGCTGAGTGCGCATGTGACGTGCCATCTGCTCTAGCTGTTGTTGTGATATAAATAAATAAAGCAAGGGTGAGCGATAGGGCCCACCAAAATAGCTTATGACAGAGCAACAGTATATAACAGTTCAAAAATATTTTGTAACCACATGTTATGCATTAAACGGATAAGAGACTAGTATAATATAAAAGATGAAGTTACGAGGAAAATTAATATAATGATTCCGTAACCCAAAATCCACTTATGCATATATAATCTGAGTATGGTTTTACGAGAGTCATAACTCATAAAATAAAAGATGAAGTTGCAAGGATTTATTGTAACTTCATTTTTAAACACTGTTCAACCCCCTGCCAACATGATCGGTAAACCTGTACCAAGAATGTCATCCTTAGTCCCTTTCAATACATGTTGCAAAAACTCCCTGCCAACACAATCAGTAAACCTGTACCAAGAATGTCATCCTTAGTCCCTTTCAATGCATGTCTCAAAGTTGGCTAAGTGGTATAGTTTGGTTTCACGAAACATCCTTTACTAAAATACTCGTTTCTCCTAAACCGTAAATCGGATTCACATGATCTTCGCACCAAAACGAACCTTGAAACAAGACCTACACTATAATAGGCAGTGGTGACCTTGTACAGAAGTCATTATGTTCGAATATCACAAACAAAACAAGGTTAAGGAAAATCGGGCATTATAACGGCTATGTTTTAATGATTCCAAAGTTTAATCATAAACTTTACATGATCAATCCAACCAAATCATCAAGTCAATTCTTCAACATAATTACTAATCGATAATCATCATCAACCATAGTCAAAACTAACATCTACTTATTCATCATCAAAACAACATCAAACTTTCATCAACATCAATCATCCATCCTTATGATCATATAAAGTAATCTACACTTAAAACTATCCATATAAATCAAATTATAACTAAGAGTTTCAAGGGTTTATACCTTCCTTGATGCTTGATGTACACTAACAATAGTTTATAATCCTTTCTTGAGCTTTGAACAAACCTTAACAAGCTTAATCCTTAAGAACAAAATCAAGAACACAAAAGGTTACTATTCATTTCACTATTCACCCTCATCTTTGACCTAAGATTCAAGCATGTTACAATCCATGGATGAAGCTAGGAATTAGAGAATACCTTAGTCTAGGAATTAGGAAGCTTTTGAATCCAACATCATGATTTATGGAAGCTTGGAAGATTGATTTTGAAAAATGTATCCTTGGATGCTTTAAAATGGCCGAATGTAATGTTCTTCAAGGTGGGGAGATTTTTCTTGCTTTTTGCCTTGGTTGATTTGATAGAAAATGTGATATTTTGTAGTTTAAATGGTGAGTCATTGCAATTTTGCCTCATCATCGGACACATGTCAAGCAGTGAGGTATCATGGTGGCAAAGCAGCTTTACTAGTTCTCTTCTTTTCACATGGATGATTCAATTGTTGCATTCCTTTAATCAATCTTGTTACATGTTACTTCCATGCCTATATTTAATCCCATAAGTTTCGCGTTGTTTCGTTACCGCTTAATCTCGTAGAATGTTCGCAGGGTTTCTTAAGTGTTCTATCGAAGTAGTTTACCATAAACGTTCTTGACATCACTAATTCTTTTATTAAATCCATATCCATGGAATTGATAATTTAAATCCTCCAATATTTTCAATTAATGATTAATCCATCAGTTATTGGTGAAATTTCGGAGAAAACAGAAAATGCTATTCTTCTGATTCTGACATCTTTTACATTCAATCATTTTCATAGAAGATCACTAATACGACTTTGAAAGTTCATTATACCGTCTCGTATATAGTGTGGTCTGAAAACTTTCTAAACGAAAAAGTTACTATTCATCAGTGGTTTTCAAATAAGTACAAAATTTGGGGATATTACAGTACCAAAGTCCGCTTAATCGATCTGTGATTGCAGGGTAAGGTTAAAAGCTCAAAGGTTGTGTGGATTCTGGATAGTGGTTGTTCTAGACACATGACTAGTGAAGAGTCCCTGCTTACAGAGGTGGTTAAGAAGACCAGCCCGATTGTAACCTTTGGAGATGACAGCAAAGGATTCACTACGGGATATGGTAATTTGAGAATTGGAAATGTCATCATTGAAAACATCACTCTTGTTCAAGGATTAAAGCACAATCTTCTAAGTATCAGTCAATTCTGTGATAAAGGCTACAATGTAGACTTCAGAAAGGACAAGTGCTTGATCATAAACAGGAAGGATGAGAAGCTTGCTCTAATGGGAGTGAGAAAAGGAAATATGTTCATAGCTGACTTAAGTTCTACCAGTGAAGGAGCAGTTACATGTTTCTATGGAAAGGCATCTTCAGAACAAAGTAGGTTATGGCACAAGAAGCTCTCACATCTGAACTTCAAAACTATGAACTCTTTGGTAAAGAGAGAGTTAGTGAGAGGGTTGCCCCTGATGGAATTCAATCAGGAGGGACTATGTGAAGCATGTGAAAAAGGGAAGTCGAAAAAAGCATCACATAGAAGCAAAGAAATGACAAGCATTACTGAACCATTACAGCTGATTCATATGGATTTATTTGGTCCAGTTAATGTTATGTCACTTTCAAGAAAAAGATATGCATTGGTGATGGTAGATGACTTCTCCAAGTACACGTGGGTGTTGTTTTTACATTCAAAAGATGAAGCAACACAACTAATCATTGATCACATCAAAAAGATAGAAGTGGAAGCTAAGCTACCTGTACGGACAATCAGATCAGACAATGGAACCGAATTCAAGAATGCAGTTCTTAATGATTTCTGTTCAGAGAAAAGGAATATCAAGACAGTATTCAGCACCAAGAACTCCACAACAGAATGGAGTAGTGGAAAGGAAGAACAGGACCTTGGTTGAAGCAGCAATGACCATGTTGAATGAATCAAAACTTCCCACTTACTTTTGGGCTGAAGCAGTGAATACAGCTTGCTACACTCAGAATCGAACCCTGATTAACAAAGATCATCACAAGACTCCGTATGAGTTAATGGCCAACAAGAAACCAACACTGAAGTATTTTCATGTGTTTGGTGCAAAGTGCTTTGTGCTAAAAGATGGAGGACATCTAGGCAAATTTGATGCTAAAGCAGACGAAGGCATTTTTCTGGGCTATTCTCTGGAATCTAAAGCTTACAGGGTATATGTGATTGAAGACAAGAAGGTGTTGGAAAGCTTAAATGTAACATTCGACAACACCAAAAGACCAGGTCTGCAAATAAGAGAGAACTCTGAATCCTTGATATTTGAAAATCTATCAGGAAATCTCTCTAACATAGAGGAAGAACCTGAAGTTGTTCCTGGTGATAATAATAATCATAATGATATTGATTCTGGACCAAGTGATGACAATAATGGAGATCCTCAAACTTCTACATGATCCACTAGTCTGTCTACAGAATCAACAGATCACACCGTCAACAACTCAGGGGGAGCAGGAGAAGGATCTACTAGTCACACTCCACAACATCCAGAACTAGGAGAATCTTCAAGATTGAATCTTCCAAGACAAAGGGTATGGAATAGAGATCATCCCTTTCACTTGATCATTGGTGATCCAGATTCAGGAGTGAGAACTAGGAGGACATCACAAAATGAATGTCACTATTCTGGGTTTCTTTCAGAAACAGAACCTAAGAAAGTTGAAGATGCCCTAGAAGATCCAGATTGGGTGATTGCAATGCAAGATGAACTCAATCAGTTTGAAAGGCAAAAAGTTTGGAAGCTGGTACCCAGGACAAAAGAAAAATCTGTTATTGGAACAAAATGGGTATTCAGAAATAAACTGGATGAAGATGGCATTGTAACGAGAAACAAAGCCAGACTGGTTGCTAAAGGTTACTCTCAAGAAGAGGGTATAGATTATGATGAAACCTATGCACCAGTAGCAAGACTTGAGGCCATCAGAATGTTTCTAGCATTCACAGCACATTCCAATTACAAGGTATATCAAATGGATGTGAAGAGTGCTTTTCTGAATGGGGAGCTAGAAGAAGAAGTGTATGTGGAACAACCTCCAGGGTTTGAGGATTCAAAACTGGCAGACTTTGTGTACTTTCTATTCAAAGCTCTCTATGGACTCAAACAAGCTCCGAGGACATGGTATGACACTCTCTTTGAATTCTTACTTGAAAATGATTTTACAAGAGGTGTCGTAGACAAAACTCTCTTTTATAAAATGCACAAAAATGATCTAATATTGGTGCAAGTATATGTTGATGACATAATATTTGGTTCTACTAATGACGATCTATGCAAGAGATTTGCAAAGTTAATGCAGAGTCATTATGAAATGAGCATGATGGGTGAATTGTCATTCTTTCTTGGACTGTAAGTGTATCAAAGGCAAGATGGTATATTCATTTGTCAGTCCAAGTACATCAAAGATCTTCTGAAGAAGTATCAAATGGAAGACTCATCTACACAAAAGACTCCAATGCCAACTGCCACTAATGTGACGCCCTCCAAACCCGGGGTACAGATTTGGGGAGTCACCCGACCAACGGAACACAATATATACCTGGATATAACACATGCATAATATATAATGACATAAATACCCCTTAACCAAGACCGCATCCAGATTATGGCATTGAACACAAGCTTCTACGTTCTATTATTAATACAAACCAGTTTTCAGAGTTAATATCATTACAACTTAAAGTTCAGAGCTAGACATCTAGTCTAAATAACAAAACAAACAACTACCCTGCCAATGACAACCACTCGAGGGGCTCTCCTAGCTGCCGGAGAACTATCGCTCGCGCTGTGCCGACTCATACTCTCGCTTCACTGGAATAGGGTTAGAAAACAACAAGCAAGAGTGAGCCAAAAGTGCTCAGCAGGCATAATATATATTTCAATCACAATTTATAATGATAGGAATTCACAATATCTGAATCAATAATATTCAAGCCAAACATATGCTTTTTAACAATTTCAATTGAAGTAAAAGGAATTAGACTTGGACTTCTACATTTTTTTCAAATCAAAGGTTGAGCTGCTGATCAGTCACGCATCAACCCCGAACTTGCTTATAGCAAAGTCCTCTACTGGATCCTAGGCCAATCTGGGCCTTAAATTATTCCGACCATAAATATGGCCCGACCAATTACTGGTCCCATTTTTAAAACACATGTCAATTCTATCATAGAGTATAAACAATAACATGCTTAACAAGATAAATGCACAATGTCAAGATATAATAATTGCAAAAGAGCTTCAACTGCTCAATATCAAGTGAAGTTCGAGAAATAATTGCGGGATGGTTTCAACGGTACAACGTACTCGTTCAAGAAGGTAATCAATGGTGGTAGTCAATAATCAATGGTTGTATTCAATATGAAGTGAATTGAAGGTGACGGTTTCCGATAACCAACATGATTGTGGATTAATCAAGGAGTTAGGAATATTCATGTAAATGGAATCAGTTGCTCAAATACGGGGTGGAGATTTGATAATCTGAATTGTTCTGGTGATAACAAGCATTTAAGTATTGAAAGCATTAACAATTTATCACAAGTAAATGCACAGATACTTGCCTGGTCTACGTAGCTGACGGGGTTCTATCTCGTTCACTCTACTTTCTCCTTTCCCTTGCTCCGGGAACTCGATTCTATAATAAACAACTTATAACAGTAAGTCTAACTATCCTCGACACATATTCATAATCATTTTCAAATTTAAACAAGTAACCGGGTACTTATCGAACGCCCGGTCTAATTTACGGTACTTAATACTCAGACACTAACCCTCGTACGGGCATTTACGGACTATAAAATACATTACACAACTCATACGAACCATATAGCACTTATAAATATTTTTAGAACAACATACGAGTCTTATTTGAATTTAAATAAGTCACAAACAATTTTTATATCAAAGATCGAATTTTTAATCCCAATATAAGTATTTAAAAACAATTAAATCAATTAATAAAAATTAATTGACAGTTTCCAAACACTCAAACTATTTTTAAATAATTAAATCAAGCTAGAAAATAATTAAACTTAATTTTAAATCAATTAAATCTAATTAATAATTAATTATTAAGAATTAACTGATTAAAAGAATTAATAAATTAATTAATTAAATTAATTATTAATTAAAAATAATTAAATTTAATCAGTTTTCGAATTTAAATAAATAATTATAATTTTTCAGAATTTTCTGAATTTAAAAATGTATTTTTAAAATAAAAATATGATTTTTATAAAATTTTAAACTATTTTCGAATTAAATTTAAAAATAAATTCAAAAACAGTTTTCTGAAAATGAATTAGGGTTTCGAAGATTGAAACCGTGTCAAAATTCGGGTGAACGGGTCGAGAAGAACAAAAACGGGTCGGGAAGAACAAACCAGAATTTTTCCAGAATCCGGTGGGTTTTCCAGATTCCGGCGAGCCAAAAACACATCAAAAATTGGGGATTTTTACATCAAAACATTCCTTAAACACTCAGCAATCCATTCTGATAAAAAACAAACCGAAACACAGCCGGAATCCCAATCCCGATCAAATTCCGGCGACCTCGAACAAATTTTCCGATCTACTAAAATCGTACATGAAACTCTACGTTCTTTATGTTAAAATGAAGCTAAGAACACATACAATGAAAGCCCTCTACCAAAAACAATGTCAGATCATTCATATGAACGGACTATTCAAAATAAAAATCGGGCAAAAACCCTAAAATCGAATTTCTCAAATCTGGACATAAACATGAAATTAAAGCATGGATTCCTACTAATTAGAACCCTAGGAACATGTTAGAAGCAATCAATTGAACGGAGAATCAACAGAATGGAAATCCCCAATTCGAACATGAACCCTAATTTAATTCGAAACTTGAAAAATTCATAAAAAAACCGAAAAATTACCAGATGATGATACAGTTGGAAGATTCTGAAACTAGAGCTCAAGACCTTTGATTTGAGTACTTGAACTTAAGATTTGGATTTCAATAACACCTTCAAAATTGTGTTTGATATTCAAAAACACGAAAAACACAGTTCGGGGATTTTTATATTTTCGATAATATTAAATGCAGATTATGAGAGGTATAATGTATGATTCGTCTTTTTATCTTTAGTGAAAAGTAATACCCCAAACGACATTTTTTAATCGATATTGATCCATTGGATCGCTTTAAAACCCTAATAAGGTAAAATACACGTTTTACGAGGTGATAATTATCTACAAAGACTGATAATTATCCAAATCAATACATATCATTTATATAACTAATGCTCAAGAATACTGGGGCTATAACAGATGTATTATTGATACGAACGATATATCAATTGCCCTAAAAAAATTAGGGTTCAGAATAATTTTTCCCTTTCTGAATAAAACGAATAATATTGACAATGTCGGATAATTAGGGATATAATGATACGAATAAATCTTCCGATAATGATTCAGATACGAATGACGAATGGATAATAATGATGTACAAAATTTTAACGGGGTCCTTGAATTTTCAAAACGGGGCTCAAAATTGAAGATAATTTCAAATGACAAGATATTTGAAAGGGGCTTTCGACACACCAATTTAGCACATAATCACTCAACAACCGCAACTTATTAATATCCAAATACTCCACAATAATTATTCTACACAAAAATGTAATTTATATTATTAATAAAGTTCACGGATATTACATCCTTCCCCCCTTAATAGGATTCTGTCCTCGGAATCAGATCAAGGAAATAACTGGGGATACTTCTCTAGCATATCACTCTCTAACTCCCAGGTAGACTCTTCCACCTTAGGATTCCTCCACAAAACTTTCACTAATGCTACATTCTTATTTCTTAACACTTTTTCCTTACGATCCAATATCTGAATTGGTCGTTCTACATAAGATAAATCTGCCTGGACCTCTATGGGTTCATACTCTATTACATGGTTCGAATCTGGTCCATACTTCTTAAGCATGGATACATGAAACACATTATGAACGTGCTACATATGCGGGGGTAACACTAACTCGTAAGCTACTTTGCCAACTTGCTTCAGAATCTCAAACGGTCCAACGTATCTCGGACTCAATTTCCCTTTCTTCCCAAACCTAACTAATCCCTTCCATGGTGAAACTTTTAGCAACACTTGCTCTCCCTCTTCGAATCCCATATCCTTTCGGGCTAGGTCAACATATTTCGTCTTTCGGTTCTGAGCTGTTATCAACCTTTTCTGAATCAATTCAATCACTTCCTTTGTTTGCTGTACTAATTCTGGCCCTATCACTTTTCGTTCACCAACTTCTTCCCAATACACTGGAGATCGACACTTCCATCCATATAGAGCTTCGTAAGGTGGCATCCCAATACTTGCGTGAAAACTATTATTATATGAGAATTCCACCAAGGTAGATGATCGTCCCAATTGCCTTTAAAATCAAGTGCACATGTTCTAAGCATATCTTCGATGGTTTGAATTGTCCTTTCACTTTGACCGTCTATTTGCGGGTGATAAGTCGAACTCATTTTTAATTCGGTGCCCAAACATTCTTGAAAACTTCTCCAAAATCTTGAATTGAATCGAGGGTCTCGATCAGACACTATTGTCACTGGAACTCCATGCCGTATGTTCGCACTAATTCACGCAAGCGTACGCGGTCACAAGTAATATATGAATAAGTCAAGTTCGTTCCCACAGAGACTGGTTTAGGTTTTTATAGTTATGCACTTATGCAACAATGTATGGCTATTGTTCAATGCTAAGACAAGTATCAAATTTGGGTTTTGTTTAACTAAATTAACTATCAACTTATAAGAATTATAATTAACTAAGGAAATTACTGATGATTTACTTATGAGAATAAAACATGGGATCCTAACTTCATTAAATACTTCATCTAGAGTCTTTTGTCTTTAATCAATGCATGTGACGGTTGTGATAACTAATCGGATAACACGAAATCAGTACACGCTACCTTTCAGTATACGTATACCAAACCACTCAAACATCCACAAAATAGATAGAAGTTAAACAGACACCAATTATGCTTAGACCCTATATGTCTATAGAATTTGAAAACATAACGGTTTAACGAGCAAGTTATCCATTCAGATTACATAGGGCAGGCAAGATGGTTAAAATCACCTACGAATCATGCATGACAAACATACATAAACCTATGCTAGCATGGCAAGTTCTAAACCTCTATATCCACTTTCGCAATCAATAGAAATTAACAAACAACTTAGATGTTAGCTACGCATCCAAGAAGAATAAGCACAACCAAACTAGGATATCAATTAGCCATCACACACACATCTTTAAAACAATTAACTACTAAAATCCATAAATAAATCCGTTAGAATCCCACGATAACGATTAGTTCATAATCGAACCGCTCGTCACCATGGGATCTGATGAAAACATGATAATAAATATGTCTGAATACTGAATAAAAGTGCTAGGGTTTATGAAGAAACAAACGAGAATCCAAAGTATCGCCTAATTAGAAGAATATAAAGAAAAGTTGAAAACTAGATCTTCGTAATCAGCCGTCTTCTTGTTCTCCTCACCGGTGGATGATTGTATATGATTGTATGTCAATGTATATCCCAGAAATCGTCCACCAATAGTTTATATAAACCTTCTGCTGATTGGTCTTTGGAGGTTTCCTTTTCTTCAAAATCCATTTTCTCGAGTTTTCTTCACGTTCTCAAGTCCCGCAACTTCACGGCTTCCACAATAAAGCTCAATAACCACCACCAAGTCAAGATAACTCAAATACTCCACCAACAATACGACTCTGCACTTACTAACTCAAAACACATTAAAAACGACAAGTACTTGAGTACAAACAACCAATTTAAGCCGATTTAGAATGATCCAAGTGGATATGAAATCCACTTATCACCGTACCACGATTTCCTTTATGTATATGTGAACTAATTTATCTAACGAGAATCTCTCGTTAATTGGAAGAAAATGAGCAGATTTCGTCAATCGATCCACAATAACCCAAATGGTATCATGGTTAGTCTTCGTTCTAGGTAATCCTACCACAAAGTCCATCACAATGTGTTCCCACTTCCATTTAGGAATTTTTAACGGTTGTAGTAATCCACTTGGTCTCTGATGTTCTGCATTGACTCTTTGGCACGTAAAACATTTACTTACCCACTCAGCAATTTCTCTTTTCATATCTGGCCACCAAAAATTCGTTTTAAGATCTCGATACATCTTTGTACTTCCAAGATGAATTGAATACTTCAAGTTATGCGCTTCGTGCAAAATTTCAATCTTCAGTTCCGCTACATTAGATACCCATATTCGAGAAGCAAACCTTAAGATCCCTTTGTCATCCGGTTGGCTACATATCTCCTCACCTGTTAACTTACTTGCATTGTCGTTCATAACTTGCTCTTGGCATTTCCGTATCTTTTCTAACAATTCAGGTTGAAACGTCATGGCGTAAATCATTTCTGTCACAACCTTCGGAATACGTAAATTCACTTATATCCTTAGGTTGGGTGCCTGAAGGAATCCTGCTACCATCAGGAGCTGTAGATTCACTAACCGGTTTCATTGGTACAAACGGTCCGTTCTCTAATATGCCAATATACAACGGATTAGATGCCTTGATAAATAACAGCATCTTCATCTTCCACAAACCGAAATCATCTCTAGTAAACGGGGGAACTTTAATACCAGCGGTTGTCTTTGGAGCACTCATGGTTTCTGAAAATTTCAAATTGTTTAAAATTCAAGAAATTCCAATTAAATGAAAAATTTTGAAAGTTAAAAAAATTTGTTTCGAATTTTCCCGCTACGTTTGATTTTGGTCTCATTCACCGGATCTGATTTGTATATCAATCAAGTAGCTCTGATACCAATTGTTAGGTCCAAAGTATCGTAGAAGGGGGCGTTGAATACGATACTCACAAATAATTCAATTTCGTTCACGGATTAATCTTTCAGTTCTATAACGAAATCAAACACACCAAACCAAATCAAGTTTCGGGGAATATATCTTTTTATAAATATAAACCTCGAGGGGTGCTACAATTTCTAATCCGTAGATTAGCTTCAATGAGTTTAAGGTTACACAAATACAAAACAATGATCAAGTTCTGAGCACTATTAATTCTCTGATAATTTCTCCGGCTTAGTTCTCTCTCGTAGTAATGTTTCTGTGTTGAATGCCTTAACTGAAGAAGACACTTTCTTCTCTCGAGTTAATTGTAGACTTGAATTGAAAAACCATCGAACCATTTAGAATAGAATATTCTTGGCCGTTGGATCTTCATCAACCTGTCAGACAAGCACAACTTTTCACCTGCTCCATGAATTGAAAAACCATCGAATGGATTAAAAAACCATCGAATGGATTAAATCAATTTGCCATTCGATAGTTTTTAAATCAAAACTATCGAATGCCAAATTAATTTACTTTGTATTTCAATGAATCACTTCAACCACCATTCGATAGTTTTTTCAATTGAAAAACTATCGAATTCTTTTTCTTGTCTTTTGTCCTTTAGTAATTACTCCTGAGCTCCTGGGTGTTTAAGTTTTAGACTGTATCAATTTCTTCTGAGACGATAAAACAACTTGATCTTTTTAGTGCCGTCACCTAGTGCAACTGGTCTGGTTCACAGATGAATAACACTTGATCAATTCTTCTTTTATGTCTTCAATATAGTGCTGCTGATAAGTCCCTTGTCGTTCTGGTTGCTTCATCACTGGAATCCCGTGGTACTGAACCCTAAATCATTCACATACTTCTGTCGTCTTGAAAGTCTTGTTTCTTTTGCTGTCACTGAGGCTTGAACATTTTCATGAACTTCTTTCCGTGACCTGTTTACGGACTTCAAGAATACATAACGTATTTTGATTTTTTTGAGTTTACCTTTTCTTCTTTGATTCTGGATTCCTGTGCTTCTGTTAATACTATTGTCTGTCTTGTCCTTTGTTGAGTTGTAGTTATCTCTTTTACATCTTATGTTACATTATGCTTTACAATCTCCCCCTATTTGATTGGATAGAGTTCGACAAGAAAATACTTCGAGGATAACTCAACTAACTAAGGAAACATTAAACTACTTAAAGTAAGACAGCGTAATAATATTAATGCATTCTGGATCAGATATATATACATTTCCAGATTTCATAAATCAAAGAACAATTAAACTTTATACAATGAAGTTGCTCCTCTAGTCTGAGCTGATAGTTCTTTTGTTCTTTGCTTCAATCTTCAGTCCATTCCAATCTCACCTTCTTCAATCATTGGATCGGAGTTAGCAGCTTGATAATCAATCACAGATAGATAGTGCAGTGGTTCTCCAGGTTTAAGGATTGCTCCTTGGATGTGTCTTCCAATATATTCAACCTCTTGACCCACTCCAGCCCATAACCATGCAATGTTAACATCTTTCTTGTTTAGCTTTGGCATGTTTGGCAATCTGGTATGCACTTCCAATCCTCTTTCCACTCTTTTCCTATAGTAAGGAACATTCTCCATTAGAAATCTTCTAAGAGTGTCTGCTGCTTTGTCCTTGTCCGTTGATGAGAATCCAGTGGATCTAAGATACTTCTCAACTAAGATTAGATAGTTGCTTGGGTAGTCCCTCAGTTTGTCCTCAGCCAAATAGCAGATTCTGAACAAGTCATTCGTCATGAATCTAACCATTGGAGGATCTTCAGTAATCTCTGGACTGACTTTCATCACGATCTCCTTAACATGCTCACGGAGCAGTTCATTTAGCCTTGTAGTTCTTTGGATCTTGATGAGTATAGCCTGCAATTCTGTATATGTCCTCTGTTCTAAAAACTTAGTGGAAATCACAAATGTACCTTTCTCCAAGAAACTGATTAATAAGCTCCAGGCACCATTTGCTTTAACCCCAGCTGTCAGACAGATTATAGAGCTTCTCAGTGCTTTAAAGTAAGTCTGATCTTCAAGATTAGCATTTCTGATGTCCTGAATAATAACTTCCACCTCAGCATTGTCGTTGACTTGTAATCCTTCTTCAACTCCGCAAAAGGTTTTGTAAGCCATTTCCTATTCAGTACCATCTTTCTTTGCCAGATCTATCATCTTCTTCTTCCTCACTTCATTATACACTTTGATTCTCTTTAGCTTTTCACTTCTCAGAATTGCTTGCTGTTTCTCTTTCTCAGCTTGCCTGTCATCAACTGCAGCTCTCTGAGCTCTTACAGCTTCCAAGGCAGCTTCTTCCTCAAGTGATAGAGAATTTGCTTCTTCCATATCATCATCCAAGATAGGATGTTCTATTGGCTCTGGATAATATGGCTCATGCTCCTCTTGAATAGGTTGCTCATGCATGACCTCAAATTCCTCTTCACTCTCCTTCTCTTCCTCTACAAGCTCCTCAATCCAGTACTGTCTGATTGGAATAGCCTCAACAGTCTCCCAAACTCCCCATTTATCCTTCACCCCTTCTCCAACTTTCTCCCCCTTAGTTGAGGAATCCTCGATAAAAGCATCCTCAGCATAAAAGACATTAGAAGGATCAGGTTCCTGATTTGAAGGACCAGGTTGTCCAGATTGTTGGTTCTTCAGCATACTCCATATAGACTGTACTCCGTCACCTTGATTCTCCAAGAAATCCATAAGCTGCTTATTAAACTCATTTATAGAAGCTAGCAACAGGTCAATGTTCTCCAATCTTGAGTTGGTAGTCTTTTCCATGTGATCCAGCCTCTTGTTTAGCTTAGACTCCACTCGTGAAAGGGTATTCATTGCATCTTTTACCCGCGCTTGACCATCCCGGATAACCAGAACGTCTTCTTTCAAAGCTTCATGTCCTTGAGACAGTGCAGTTACTTCATTCATGAATCCATCTTTAAGTTCCCTGACGTCCATCCTCAGCTCGACTAGTTCTTCCATAGCTTCCTTCTTTAAGGAGTCCACTGCCTGCTTCGTACTTGTTATAGTGCCAGATGCACTGCCAATGACCCGGAATGTTCTTCTGGAATCAGCTGCAGCCAAGTCAACTTTCTCTTGAATAGACTTTAAAGAAACATTGGCTTGACTGGAGGAGATCCCTTGGTCAAAGGAAGGTCGCAGTGGAACCTTGAATAGTGGATTTCCTTCTTTGTCTCGAACTGTCATCTCCTTGAGGGAAGATTGAACTTGTAGCTCTCTTTCTGTTGGTAACAGCAAATCATGAATATTAGGTAGGGTTAGGGTGTCACTCCTCACATTTGGCTCTGGGTGTACACTCAACGTTTCTGTCGGTGTTTGAATCATTTTTCCTTTCCCACTCAGGCCAGGTGTAAGTGTTTTTGTTTCACTCAAATCCTTTGTGCTGATTGTACCTGCAGAAGAGATCACCGTAGCCGTCCTTAAGGAGGTCACCGGTGGTGCAATGGGGCTTCGCAAGTCCCCGTCCTTGGATAAACCAAGTTGCTGATCATCCTTAGATGATATATCCTTTGTAGGATCTAGAGTTTGAATCTCTAGGGGGTTAGAAACAGGCTCTTTTAACAGCAGAGATCCCGAATCTTCCCCTTGAGTCTGTAAAGACTTCACCTCAGTTGACTCCTCAATAGTAATTGATTCACTGTCAACGAGTTGCCGATCTGCACCTACGTCAGACCCTTTACCCGCAGGATCCAGATATGTTCCATCTGGGGAGGTAGACAATGACCTTTTAGATTGTGCATTTAGGTCAAAGCCTTCTCTCGACGTCTGTGAAGACCCTTGGTTCTTAGAACCTTCAACCAGTCAACCTGACCGTGATATGGTCGGAACACCAGTTGCTTCCGTCAATTCTTCCTTACTTGATTGAGCTATTGGTTCAGATATAGCTTTCGTTAGCGTAGCCCAATCAGCATCAGAAAAATCAAAAAAGGGCGCTTTGGATGAGAGAAATGAAGTATCAACAGTTGCCTCGGTTTCTGTTCTTCTCCTTTTAGAGGAAGGCAGAGCTGTTGTTGAAGGATGTATCTCCTTATGTGGTGCTGCTTTGGCACTATCTCCCTCTACACTCATGGATGGTTCTTTACTGGGTATAGGAGGGGAAGGAGGTTCGTTTATGTTTTCATTTGGCTCTTCCAAAGGCTCTTCGACCGTGGTTAGAGGTTGTGGGTTTGCAACCTCCTGGTCAGGAATGGCCACTGAGGGCTCTGGATCAACATCAATTGGTTCAGGTGCCAGTTCAGGTTCAGGTTGTGGAATATTACCTTGATTTACCTGTTCCCCTGGGGGTAGAAGTGGTAGGGGCACCGTTCTTAGATATTCAGTGAGAACAGTGGGTACCCCTGGAAGATAGTTGTTCTTCCTAATGAGAGCGGTTATGGCATTGCTCTTCATTCTCATGCACTCCTGGTTGGCTTCACCTTCAAAGATCTCCCGTTCATTATCTGTTAAGATATCATTGAGAATTAGCTGTAGGAACCTAGGATAGAAACAGAGCACATCTTCATTTATGCCTGTTCTTTCATCCAGTGGTCCCATGCATATGATTACTTGATCAATCAGTAACCGTCCAATGTTAATATGCCTATTGTTCGCAATGGCAAACCCTATCTTTTGAAGGAATAAGGGAATACCATGCAGATTTGTAAGCTTGGCAGTAAAAACATGGATTAGGGTATGAAAGAAAAAGTTCCATGCTTTTGGCAAGTAATGCTTAAGGAACTCTCCCACAAAGAAGTTAGGTTGTTGACTTCTAATGAGAGTGAAGAAAGCATGTATCTCCTCAGTCGTGGGATCCGGAACAAGGTTTTCTGTAGGAAAATGTAGGATTCTATTAAAATCATGTTCCGTCACCCTTATTGTTCTGCCCCCTGGCACAACAAAACTGAAGGATCGAATATTATTCTCACTCGTATCCGTGGCGGTTGTGTACAACGCAGTCAATTGATCGATGCAAAGGACCACGGGAGTACTCACAGCGTATGCCACTAATGAACGTGTGTTCAAAAACTCTGCCCATGCACGAAACTGAAGGTTCGTTATGGATTGCAAGTTTTGGAACGAGACATGATTAGTCTTGGTAATAATAAATTCTCCAGCCATATTTTAAAATTTCTAGAAAATTTAAATAACCAAAACTATTTTTCCTTTAAATTTAATTAATTATTTCTAATTAATCAAACTCTTAACAAAAATTACCCTTTTTATCACTTAATTAAATTTCGAACAATAACACAAAACTCACAACTTAAGAACCCTAGATTTCTAAATCAAGAAAAGCTATTTTGATTGACAATGATTTCCAAAGAGACTAAAATCAATCAAACAGTGCTTGTCAAGAACAGGTTTTCTGAATCAAGGTTCGAAAAGTGCTTTCGATAGAATTTTTTGTAACCACAACCACAATTGAGTACACGGATTTCAGAAGATACAAAGAAATCACTGTTTGAAAATGAAATCACTGTCAAAACTGAAATAACTGTGTTTAAAACTCGGTTAACAATGAAAAACTATCGAGTTTTTATATATTCTTCTTCAACAATATATGTAAGTATTTGTATAACACTTGGATCTGAGAAAATGACAAAGGAAAACGTCCAAGGGCCATTTAAATACTCACTGATTTTTTCAGGGGTATTTTTGTCCTTTTTCATTCGATAGTTTTATAAAGAACTATCGATGGTTTTTCTGAGGGGGTAAAATGGTCAAGTTTACTTCGATAGTTTTTCCAAAAAAACTATCGAAGTGTTTTGATTTAGAATTCAAACAGACCTTTTCTGTAAAACCATCGAGGGATTTGTAATATATAACAAAAACTATCGAACTTTCTTTTTCTGAAAAACTATCGAAGATTTGAATTATAAAAGGAATTAAATCTTTTTCGATATTTTTCACCTGATTTTCAAAATCTATCGAGAATTTAAATATTAATTAAGGTAAATTCCTTCGATATATTTTAAATTAAATCTCAAAAACTATCGAGAAATGCTTTCAATAGTTTTTCTTTTCCTTTTCAAAAACTATCGAAAATTAAATTCGATAGATTTATCTATGTACTTGAAAAACTATCGAATTTCCTAAATTCGATATTTTTTGCTTCTGTCTTCATTTTAAAACCTGTTCTTGTTTTAAAAATCAGAATTTTTTATTTCCTGCCTAGTTTTAATTCTAATAAATCTTTTCAAATTTACCAAAATCAATTATTAACAGAAAATTCACAATTTTCTTAGAATAAAATCAATTAAATATCATTGAGTGATATTAACCAATTAAAATCTAATCAATTATGCTGCATTAATCTACAATGTTAAAAACAAAGCAAATTAATTCAAATTAAATAGATGCTAGAATATTTAGAACAAATATTAACACCTAAATAATTTTTAGAATTAATAACCAATTAAATGCCAGAAGATATATCATCCATAATTATGACATAAAATTAGTACAAAAATCCTAACTACGAGAATTGCTCCAGAAAATAAATTCACGAGTCCTAAGGATATAGCAATTCTTAAACTCATGTATTCACCAGGACTCTCTGCAGTTACTGACTTCTAATCAAAATCAATTAGAAAGATTTAACATCCCAAGTTCACCAACCAGCTTATTGAAAGTGGATTCATCAAGCGGTTTAGTAAAGATGTCTGCAATTTGATCCTATGTGGGTACAAAGTGTAACTCCACAGTTCCATTCATGACATGCTCTCGGATAAAATGATACCTGATGTCGATGTGCTTCGTCCTCGAGTGTTGCACTGGATTGTTAGAGATTGCTATGGCACTTGTGTTATCACAAAAGATTGGAATCTTTGTCAACAAAAGTCCATAGTCACGGAGTTGGTTTTTCATCCACAAGATCTGAGCACAGCAGCTACCAGCAGCAATGTATTCAGCCTCAGCTGTTGATGTGGAAACTGAATGATGCTTCTTGCTATACCAGGAAACCAATCTTCTTCCAAGAAACTGACAGCTTCCTGAAGTTCTCTTCCGATCAATCTTACAACCTGCAAAATCAGAGTCTGTATATCCAATAAGATCAAATCCTGTATCTTTAGGGTACCAAATTCCAAGATTTGGGGTCCCCTTAAGATATCTAAATATTCGCTTAACAGCTATTAGATGAGATTCTTTAGGATCAGACTGAAATCTAGCACACAAGCATGTTGCAAACATTATATCTGGTCTACTTGCAGTGAGATAAAGTAATGAGCCTATCATACCTCTATAGCCTGTGATGTCAACCTTCTTACCAGTTTCATCCTTATCAAGCTTAGTGGCAGTTGGCATAGGAGTCTTTGCTGTAGATGAGTCTTCCATTTGATACTTCTTAAGAAGATCCTTGATGTACTTGGACTGACAAATGAATATACCATCTTGTTTTTGGTATACTTGCAGTCCAAGAAAGAATGACAATTCACCCATCATGCTCATTTCATAACGACTCTGCATTAACTTAGCAAATCTCTTGCATAGATCATCATTAGTAGAACCAAATATTATGTCATCAACATATACTTGCACCAATATCAAATCATTTTTATGCTTTTTGACAAAGAGAGTTTTGTCTACAACACCTCTTGTAAAATCATTTTCAAGTAAGAATTCAGAGAGAGTGTCATACCATGTCCTCGGAGCTTGTTTGAGTCCATAGAGAGCTTTGAATAGAAAGTACACAAAGTCTGCCAGTTTTGAATCCTCAAAACCTGGAGGTTGTTCCACATACACTTCTTCTTCTAACTCCCCGTTCAGAAAAGCACTCTTCACATCCATTTGATATACCTTGTAATTGGAATGTGCAGCAAATGCCAGAAACATTCTGATGGCCTCAAGTCTTGCTACTGGTGCATAGGTTTCATCATAATCTATACCCTCTTCTTGAGAGTAACCTTTAGCAACCAGTCTGGCTTTGTTTCTCGTTACAATGCCATCTTCGTCCAACTTATTTCTGAATACCCATCGTGTTCCAATAACAGATTTTCCCTTAGGCCTGGGTACCAGCTTCCAAACTTTCTGCCTTTCAAACTGATTGAGTTCCTCTTGCATAGCAATCACCCAATATGGATCATCTAGAGCATCTTCAACTTTCTTAGGTTCTGTTTCTGAAAGAAACCCAGAATAGTGACATTCATTTTGTGATGTTCTCCTAGTTCTCACTCCTGTGTCCGGATCACCAATGATCAAGTGAAAGGGATGATCTCTATTCCATACCCTTTGTCTTGGCAGATGCGATCTTGATGATTCTCCTTGTTCTAGATGTTGTGGAGTGTGACTAGTTGATCCTTCTCCTGCTCCCCCTGAGTTGTTGACGGTTTGATCTGTTGATTCTGAAGACTGACTAGTGGATCCTGTAGAATGAGGATCTCCACTTTGGTCACCACTTTGTCCAGAATCATTATCATTATGATTATTATTAATAACTGTAACAACTTCAGGTACTTCTTCATTGTCAGAGAGATCTCCTGATAGATTTTCAAATACCAAGGATTCAGAGTTCTCTCCAGTTTGCAGGCCTGGTCTTTTGGTGTCGTCAAATGTTACATTAAAGCTTTCCAACACCTTCTTATCTTCAATCACATATACCCTGAAAGCCTTAGATTCCAGAGAATAGCCTAGAAAAATGCCTTCATCTGCTTTGGCATCAAACTTGCCAAGATGTTCTCCATCTTTAAGTACAAAGCACTTTGCACCAAACACATGAAAGTACTTCAGTGTTGGTTTCTTGTTGGCCATTAACTCATACAGAGTCTTTTCATGATCTTTGTTGATCAGGGTTCGATTCTGAGTGTAGCAAGCTGTATTCACTGCTTCAGCCCAAAAGTAAGTGGGAAGTTTTGATTCACTCAACATGGTCCTTGCTGCTTCAACCAAGGTCCTGTTCTTCCTTTCCACTACTCCATTCTGTTGAGGAGTTCTTGGTGCTGAAAACTGTCTTGATATTCCTTTCTCTGAGCAGAAATCATTTAGAACTGCATTCTTGAATTCAGTTCCATTGTCTGATCTGATTGTCCGCACAGGTAGCTTAGCTTCCACTTCTATCTTCTTGATGTGATCAATGATTAGTTGTGTTGCTTCATCCTTTGTTTGTATGAACAACACCCACGTGTACTTGGAGTAGTCATCCACCATCACCAATGCATATCTGTTTCTTGAAAGTGACATAACATTAACTGGACCAAATAAATCCATATGAATCAGCTGTAATGGTTCAGTAATGCTTGTCATTACTTTGCTTCCATGTGATGCTTTCTTCGACTTCCCCTTTTCACATGCTTCACATAGTCCCTCCTGATTGAATTCCATCAGGGGCAACCCTCTCACTAACTCTCTCTTTACCAAAGAGTTCATAGTTTTGAAGTTCAGATGTGAGAGCTTCTTGTGCCATAGCCAACTTTGTTCTGAAGATGCCTTTGCATAGAAACATGTAACTTCTCCTTCACTGGTAGAACTTAAGTCATCTATAAACAAATTTCCTTTTCTCACTCCCAGTAGAGTAAGCTTCTCATCCTTCCTGTTGGTGATCAAGCACTTGTCCTTTCTGAAATCTACATCGTAGCCTTTATCACAGAACTGACTGATGCTTAAAAGATTGTGCTTTAATCCTTCAACAAGAGAGATGTTTTCAATGATGACATTTCCAGCTTTCAATTTACCATATCCCGTAGTGAATCCTTTGCTGTCATCTCCAAAGGTTACAATCGGGCCGGTCTTCTTAACCACCTCTGTAAGCAGGGACTCTTCACCTGTCATGTGTCTAGAACAGCCACTATCCAGAATCCACACGACCTTTGAGCTTTTAACCTTACCCTGCAATCACAGATTGATTAAGCGGACTTTGGTACCCAAAATTGTTTGGGTCCTGAAGGTTTAAATGATTTAACAGGAGTAACATTCAATTTAGTCTTACCATGTTTGATATTCATAGTATCTGTGGATTTAACATTATCAGTGCTATTGCTATTATCATTCATCAACTTAAAATAAGCATGCATGATGTTGTACTTACATAGCAAACACTCTTTCTTTCCACAGGGTTCATGAGTATCAAGCATGTCAGACATGTTATGCATTTCAGGAGTATTAGCAGTTTCTACTTTAACCTTTTTACATGCAAGTGTAAGGTGTCCAGCAGAATTACAAATAGAGCACAACTTCCTAGATGCAATGGGAGAAGATGGAACCAATTCCTGATTAACAATCTTCTTCTTCCCATTCCTGTTCTTTTTAACATTACTAACTAAGGAACCTACTTCAGTTTTAGGTAAATCAGGTTTAGGTAATTCATTTTTTACTGATTTCCTAGGCAACTTAGTCTTTACCTCTTTTTCCTTCAACAAATCCTCTTCAAGCAATTCTTGTGCTATGAAAAGATCATCCTCATGAAAAAGTGGTGGAAACGACTTAACAAAAACTGGACAATCAACATTCTTAAGAACATGTGGAGTATTCCTTTTGACAACTGAAGGTGTCACAGGGATTTCCACAATCTTCTTACCAGCTTTCTTGTTATAGTCAAATCCTATAGCAGTTTTATTCTCTACGGCCTGAGTATCAATGATCTCCTTGGCAACTAGAGCGGAATTCTTAAAAGCATTCAGCTTCAAATCAAGATCTGAAATCTGCTTCCTGAGGATAGTCTCTATCTCATCATTACACTTGACCTTGTTCTCTAAGTACGCATTCTTTTGCTTAAGATCTTCTAATGTTACAGCTACAAGCTCTAGTTCTTCATTTTTAAATTCTAGCTTTTTAATCTTAAGAACTAGTTTAGCATTTTCCATTTCTGATGCTAGCATGCTTGTGTGTACATTAAACAATTCTACACTAAGATCTTGCACAGTTTTCTTGTACTCAGAGTTAGACATATCAATTGTAGTTAAGATAGGTACCTGAGATGATTGTGGTGATTCCTCTGAAGAGTCAGCCATTAGAGCAACATTTACATATTCCTCCTCTTCATCCGAATCAGTATCATCCCAGTGCTTTCCCTCTGCTATGTAAGCTTTCCCTTTTTGCTTTCCAGAGAATGCCTCCAATTGCTGTTTAAGCTTGGCATTCTCCTTCTTCAACTCATCATAAGAATCCTTCTTTCCATAGACATCTTTCATGTCTCTTGCTTGACGAGGCTTTCTGCATTCAGTGGCGAAATGCCCTAACTCATTGCAGTTGTAGCATCTTGATTTGCTTCTATCAATCATGCCAGTCTTGTAGCCTCCCTTAAAGCCTGTACTAGGTGTATAATTGCTCTTCTGGAATCTGTTGGTTGAGCCCTTGAACTTGTACTTAGGGTTTCTCTTGAAACGTATATGACTAAACTTTGCAGCTAAGTACGCCATGGTTTTGTCTTCCATTTGCTCAAGCTCTTCTAGGGTGTAGTAATCACTTTCATCAACACCCAGATTCACAGAATCCATTTCTGCTTCTATTATCACCTCCTTTCCAGCTCTAGGGGTTTGAACCTGAATCTCAGAAGTTATTGGTTCATCCACTACAAGTGCTGCTGATCTCACAAGTGCATTGTGCTTGCTGTCCACTGTCCCTGATCCGTAGATTATCACCCTTTGTTCCTGTTCCATCTCATAGGTCTTCAACTTGCCATAGATCATCTCTAGTGGCATCTTTGTGAAGTCAATTCTTTCCCTAATGGATGATGACTTGTGTTCTACATGATGGGGCAGCGTCATCATGAACTTCCTGTTCGATTCTCTCAGTGGATAGGTCTTTCCTTTCATTGCCAATTCATTGAGGAGCTTAGTATATTTCTCAAAGACCTGAGTTATACTTTCTCCTGGCAGTGACCTAAACGCTTCATATTGAGAAGTCAGGATGTCCAATCTGTTTTCCTGAACGTCTTCAGTTCCTTCCATTATTAAGTTAATGGTATCCCACATATGTTTCCCGCTTGTACAGTTCATCAACTGATAGCTCATTTCCTTGTCTGCGGAGTCCGCCAATATCAACATCAAACCGGTGTCCAATCGAATCAGTTCTTTGTCAGAATCTGTAAATTCACTTATATCCTTAGGTTGGGTGCCTGAAGGAATCCTGCTACCATCAGGAGCTGTAGATTCACTAACCGGTTTCATTGGTACAAACGGTCCGTTCTCTAATATGCCAATATACAACGGATTAGATGCCTTGATAAATAACAGCATCTTCATCTTCCACAAACCGAAATCATCTCTAGTAAACGGGGGAACTTTAATACCAGCGGTTGTCTTTGGAGCACTCATGGTTTCTGAAAATTTCAAATTGTTTAAAATTCAAGAAATTCCAATTAAATGAAAAATTTTGAAAGTTAAAAAAATTTGCTTCGAATTTTCCCGCTACGTTTGATTTTGGTCTCATTCACCGGATCTGATTTGTATATCAATCAAGTAGCTCTGATACCAATTGTTAGGTCCAAAGTATCGTAGAAGGGGGGGTTGAATACGATACTCACAAATAATTCAATTTCGTTTGCGGATTAATCTTTCAGTTCTATAACGAAATCAAACACACCAAACCAAATCAAGTTTCGGGGAATATATCTTTTTATAAATATAAACCTCGAGGGGTGCTACAATTTCTAATCCGTAGATTAGCTTCAATGAGTTTAAGGTTACACAAATACAAAACAATGATCAAGTTCTGAGCACTATTAATTCTCTGATAATTTCTCCGGCTTAGTTCTCTCTCGTAGTAATGTTTCTGTGTTGAATGCCTTAACTGAAGAAGACACTTTCTTCTCTCGAGTTAATTGTAGACTTGAATTGAAAAACCATCGAACCATTTAGAATAGAATATTCTTGGCCGTTGGATCTTCATCAACCTGTCAGACAAGCACAACTTTTCACCTGCTCCATGAATTGAAAAACCATCGAATGGATTAAAAAACCATCGAATGGATTAAATCAATTTGCCATTCGATAGTTTTTAAATCAAAACTATCGAATGCCAAATTAATTTACTTTGTATTTCAATGAATCACTTCAACCACCATTCGATAGTTTTTTCAATTGAAAAACTATCGAATTCTTTTTCTTGTCTTTTGTCCTTTAGTAATTACTCCTGAGCTCCTGGGTGTTTAAGTTTTAGACTGTATCAATTTCTTCTGAGACGATAAAACAACTTGATCTTTTTAGTGCCGTCACCTAGTGCAACTGGTCTGGTTCACAGATGAATAACACTTGATCAATTCTTCTTTTATGTCTTCAATATAGTGCTGCTGATAAGTCCCTTGTCGTTCTGGTTGCTTCATCACTGGAATCCCGTGGTACTGAACCCTAAATCATTCACATACTTCTGTCGTCTTGAAAGTCTTGTTTCTTTTGCTGTCACTGAGGCTTGAATATTTTCATGAACTTCTTTCCGTGACCTGTTTACGGACTTCAAGAATACATAACGTATTTTGATTTTTTTGAGTTTACCTTTTCTTCTTTGATTCTGGATTCCTGTGCTTCTGTTAATACTATTGTCTGTCTTGTCCTTGTTGAGTTGTAGTTATCTCTTTTACATCTTATGTTACATTATGCTTTACAGGAGTATATGAAGATATCGTCGATGAATACCACTACAAACTTGTCCAAATATTTCTTGAAAATCCTGTTCATCAAATCCATAAAAGATGCTGGTGAATTCGTTAATCCAAACGCCATTACTAAAAATTCATAGTGTCCATACCTCGTTCAAAAAGCTGTCTTTGGTATATCGTCTGGTTTAATCTTCAATTGGTGATATCCTAATCGTAGATCAATCTTTGAAAAATGAACCGCTCCTTTCAACTGGTCAAACAGATCATCTATTCTGGGCAATGGATACTTGTTCTTGATGGTTAGCTTGTTCAATTCCCGATAGTCTATACAAAGTCTCATGCTTCCATCCTTCTTCTTGACAAACAACACTGGTGTTCCCCACAGCGAAACGCTGGGTCTGATAATTCCTTTGTCTAACAAGTCCTGCAGTTGGTTAGCTAATTCCTTTGTTAGGCCGATTTCACAATATATAATCAATATAAGTATGATAATAACAATAAAGAACACTGTTTATAAATCAACAACTGAATTATATAAATAACTCTTCTCTTTGTGATGTAAAATATCACAGAGAGCTGCAAGGTTACAAGAATAATGTATATAGTATTCGCATCCCTTTTAGGGTTAACATATCTGTGTTTATATAGTACACAGCTACATAGAATCAATCTCTAATTGATATTCCTATAAATTAGCTATACAAATCATATCAAATTTGGATTGCTTCTGTCTTCTGTTCCGTTTCCTTGTCTATCTCAATATATCTTGCTTCTTTCCATCTTCAAGATATATTGCTTCTAGAATCTTCAATGTTAGCACCGACAACTAAGGCAAACTCTCACCCCGTCAGACTTTAATAAACTCTGACTGGCTTCCAGTAAACTCTGATGAGTACCTGTTGCTTAAACACTGATAAACACTCATCAGCAATTATATCTAACAATCTCCCCCAACTTGTGCATAATAAAAATGTACAAGTTAAAAGATAATTGATGATGTCAAAACATATAACAAATGCAGTGTTTATAACATATCAGAGTTTAACTTTTACTTAGAACAGAAAACTTTAAAAACTTACAGTCAGACTTTACTTAATCTCTTCAATATCAGGCACTGTCCTGAGATAGTCAATAAGTAGCCTCCTTTCTGCTTTTGCTAGCTCATCCACCATGATTTCTTTCAATTCCTTAAGCTCTGGATCACTTTCTCCAGTCTGGTAGATGGCAGCTCTCAGAGAATAAATGCTGTTCTTCCTCATTTCATTCCCTAGCCGGATAAAGTATGATTTGTCTGACTCTAGGTTGAATTCTAAAACCTTTATACCCAGTGCAGTATTGAGCTTGGCACTGTTTCTCTTCATTTCAACAATCTTTCCATAAGCATCTCTGTACTTAGGAATATATGCACTTGAAACCCCTCCTCCAAGAAGAACTTTGGACTTCATCATTCTGTCTTTTAGAACTAGAGCAGCATCATGAGTACTTCTATTTTTGATTTTGAGAAGATATAGAACATATTCAAGCTCTTCCCATAGTTTCAATTGAACATCAGCTTCTCCTATTCTATATACTCTTCCGTCAGACATAAAATATAACAACACCTCTTTCTTCAACCCTCTATGATAAACCATCTGAACAGACTCTAGTTTATCAAGGCTCTCTTGAGATACCCCAACACCAGGTTCTGCCAGTGATGAATGATCAAAAGGTCTGTTATTTATTCTTATCTCCCTGTGTGAACCCAAACCAGACTTATCATAAGATTCTTTTCCAAGTACTGTTCTGGTTTGTGAAAAGTCCACAGCTTCTAGCGTCAGAGTTTCAGAAAGTACAGGTCTTAAGAAACCTTGGAGTTGTGGAGCTAGCTGAGTTTGTACAACTTGAGCATTGTCAGAGGTTGTCACAACTTTAGTAGAAACATCAACATGAGCAACGTCAGAGGTTGATTTATTTGGCCTTGATTCAACTTGAGCAACGTCAGAGGTTGAATAATTCTTCTTTGATAACTGTCCTTCTTCTACCAGTATACCTTTTCCTTTTTCAGAAACATTTACTGTAGGCCTCCTGGAATATTGTATACTCTGTTGAGTATTTTCCTTGATGATAATTCCTTTTTCCTTTAATCTAGGAGCCTTTACAGATTTCTTCTTATAAGTACCAGCTTCAATCTTTTTCTGGTGTTCTTCAGCAAGAAGCTTCATCTCAGCATCCAAATCTTCCATTGTGGCTTCACCACCATGTTCTTCCATGAAAAGCTTAGCAGCAATCTCTTCATCAGTAGTTGGATTTGATGAAATCTGTAATAACCCGAATTTTTGGTAAAATTAAAACTTTTCTTATTATGATTAAGTGCATCAGTGAATAGTGAATTTGGTGGATGAATAGTGATTTTGAGGGCTAAGAAAATTTTTCATGCCACCTATGTACGAGACGTAGTGTGGATATTCCGAAGTCATATTAGTGATCTACGGAGTAAATAAGTGAATGCAAAGACGATCGGAATTCAGAAATTCCAAATTTTATTTTGGTGTAATATTCGACCGGGCAGCGAATTATATATTATTATATTCAAGAAATGAGATATTAAAATTGAGGATTTGAGGATTTAATATTTTGGAATTTTATTATTTTATTAAAGTCGATTTAAGGATTCGATTGATGAAGTGAATAGTTACTATTCACTGCGAGAATCGCGTAGAATTTTATTCGCTCTTTTTGGGAAATATTTCGAATCGTTTCAAGAGGAACAAGGCAACATTTACAGGATTAAATATAGACATGGAAGTAACATGTAACAAGATTAATTCGAGGGATGCAACATTTGGATCATCCATGTGAAAAGAAACGAACCAGTAAAGCTGCTTGCCACCATGATCTCCATTGCTTGACACGTGTCCCTGCTTTGCCACCATAACCCCCCACTGATCGACACGTGTCCTGGACATGCAATGACTCATCACTTTTTAATACAAAAATCAGCATCATTATCAAAATTATCAAGTCAACCAAATCAAAAAGTAAAACCATTCTCTTTTCTTTATTTCGGCCAAAAACAAACTGCCGAATTGTAAAGTTCATAGCTCCTTCATTTCTTGGTGGACAATGGCGATCTATAGCTTGTTGGAAAGGTCTTGAGATAACCTACATTTCCTATTTCACAAGGGTCTTCCATTTGAGCAAGGTAAGACCTTCATTTTTCCAGTTCTTTAAACCGGTGTATAGTAACTCCGAGGATTCATAACTTGTTCTTGATTTTCTTTTGCAAGTTTAAGGATGATAACCATGGATAAAGACTCTCTTAAGGCTTACAAGCTCTTGTGGTGTGTTTAGGGATTCAAGGAAGGTATACCACTCATCCACCCAATTGATTTATGTTGAGATTTAAGTGAAGTTTCTAGTAATGTTTAAGAATAAGCGTGTTTATGGAATTTGGAGTATGTGTTGTTAATTCTTGATGAATACTTGTTGTTGGTTGATGTTGGTGATGTGTTCTTGAATTATATAAACTGGTTATGTTGTAAAAGTTGTTGGGTTGTTGAATTCAATTGGTTTTAAGAGGTTTTGACATAACAAAAACCGGGAAACGTTACGATTATAGGCGTTGTAATGCCCAAATTTTTACCTACTGATTGGTTCCCTGTTTTTCCTCTGTTAGAGCTCGACCCTTGAGTCCTACTGCCCATGATTGTGTATTTTATGTTATAAGCTTCGTAATGATATGTGGTTCACCTAATTTGGCCGAACGGTTTAAGAGAAAAGTGAATTTTAGTAAACGTCGTTCGGAGGATCAACCCTTCTCTGGTCAGCCACTTTGAGGCTATATTTGGACCACTTAGAAGCCATATTAAAATGTGAAACTTTGAGGAATAATACTATAGACAGTTAGGAAGGCTCACGAAAAAGATTCGGATTAAAAAGATTATTTTTCGATTTTATAAAAATGTTTTAGCCGAGGTCCCGCAAGTGAAAACCACTGAAAACGAGACTTAGAAACCAAGGTTCCAAATGATTAAGTATAACTTGGATTTGAGGATGGATTTCGAACCAAACTTATGATATAAGTATTTGACGAATAACATGGACTTAGTGTGACGCTAGAGCGAGCAAGTAATGCCTTGGTTGTGTTTCGCTTACGTGTTTAAGCATTGAGTTATAAGTTGTTTATCCAGGGGATTAATCGTACGTTTTCTTTGACTTTGTCTAGATTGTCCGGCATCGTCGCGAACCCCTATCACTTCTCGAGCATCAGGCAAGTTTACTAAACCTTACTCTATTATTCAGAGTAGATATATTTTCCAATGTTCAATACTTGTGTATTCCCAATTTATATACCAAATCTTTGTTGCAAGTATTGTGGCAAGTTTTCTAAATCTATACTTTGAAGTATTGATTATATATTACTGCTTTTGCCATGTGTGGAGTTATACAGTTTTGCGATACATGTTATATATTGTATAAAATAGAGTTTGATTTTGGTTTATATACGAGCTTTGAGATAATGTACTTATGAACCGGTATACCTTGTAGCTCTATATATAAGAGCATATTCATTGTTTTCGACTCTAAATCGGGAGTCGGTATTTTGAGATATGTAGATAGCCGTGGAAACCCGGAGGGATTCCATCGGCAGAATACTATGTGTTTTGAGGAATGTTATTTGAGTATTATCTCGGTCGAGAAATACTATTTGAATACTATTTCAGTTATATATATGCAAATGAGAAGTATACATGTGTTATTGCATACTTGTTTTCGAATTGCTATGTATAGCAATACTTGAGGTTATGATTTGATGTGGGGCTTATAAGCTAGATATGGGATATCAGTTATAAGCCAGTTTTGTATATAATGCCCTAGGATAAGGGCGGGTGATTTTCTCTAAGATCAGAAGTAATTATATTTCGGTATATGTGAAAGGTTATTTTCCGATAAAGATATCGGGTAACTGTTATTCGAGGGTTAATTATTTTATTTAAGGAATATTATTTATATTCATTTGAGGATTATTGACGTTAAGAATATTATTTATTAATATTCATTTTAAGAATATTATTTATTAATATTCATTTGAGGATTATCGACTTACAGAATATTATTTATATTCATTTGAGGATTATTGACTTAAAGGATATTATTTTCATTTGAGGATTACTGACTTTAAGAATATTATTGTGAATATTCATCTGAGGATTATTTAATGAATATTATTTTGAATATTTAATGAATATTACTTTTGAATATTCATTCGAGGGTTATTTATTTTTTTAATGAATATTATTTTTGAATATTCATTTGAGGATTATTTATTTAATGAATATTGTTTTCAAATATTCATTTGAGGATTGCTTACTTAATGAATATTATTTTCAGATATTCGTTTAAGGTTACTTATTTAATAAATATTATTAATTATTTTCAAATCAAAAAGAGGTTCCCAAAACAATGTTTTTCCATTTAAATCTGTCTTTTAAAGGGGATTTAAATGCTCGCTCAATTATCAAAAATATAGAAAACCTGTTTTAAGTAACTGCTACTCTTTTTAAACTCTCAACTCAAAACTGTCAGGGGACAGATATTTTCTCGAAGCAATTTAGTTGCTGCAAGTCAAATATTGTGTTACCACCTCAACGATCGAGGGGTAAATTCCTGGAACAAGTCGATATCCATTAACAAGCATCGCTTGGGAAATATTGGAGAATCTTCCTTTCCAACCTAGATATGACTACTGAGTGGAGTCGTATCAACAAGTATTACACTTGGGGAAAGGAAGACGATCTTTACGTTTCAGAGTCATGGATTTCATCTGAACTAGGTGCATGTGTAAGAGGTCGAGTCGCGCCGACCCATCACCTTATTGCCCCAAATGGGCCGGGAGATCCAGAAAGGCGGTAGACAATGTCAGGCTGTCGTGATACTTCCATCTACATGTAGAAAACATATTTTGTTGTACAACCTGCTACTGATCATAGTAAGGTTGGTACGACGGGCGCGGAGAAGGCTCCAGTATTGGTTCATCATCCATTTTGGATAATTCTGCAACATGTACTGAAAGGGACCACGGATGGCTCCGTTGGTACAGGTTTACCGATCATGTTGGCAGAGGGATTCTGCAACATGTATTGAAAGGGACCAAGGATGACACCGTGGTACAGGTTTACCGGTCATGTTGGCAGGGGGTCGAAAAGTGTTCAAAAATAAAGTTACAATAAATTCATGCAACTCCATCTTTTATGAGTTATGACTCTGATAAAACCTGATTAAGGATATATATGCATAAGTGGATTATGGGTTACGGAAATATTATAATAATTTTCCTTGTAACTTCATCCTTTATATTAAACTAGTTTCTTATCTGTTTAAGGCATAACATGTGGCTACAGAAATATCTTTGAATTGTTATATTTTGGTAATCTGTTATAAGTTCTATGTTGATAGTCTGCTTATATTTTACATAGCAGATATTTCACGAAAAGGATATACTGAGTTACCTTGTTATTTCATCTTTTATATTATACTAGAACTTTGTTCAGAGTATGAATATTGAAAGTTGCAGAATTACTATGAAAATGATATTTGAAGTACAATAATGGTAATGTTTTTGGGAATACATTCCGATAAGGAAATTATTTCAGTATCGAGATATTTTGACAAATTATTGTCTTATACCCGCTTTATTCTGGGTTGAGTTAAAGGCGGGATTATGCCATATTTTTATTACCTTGCTGAGCTATCGCTCACTCTTGATATTGTTTTATATATATTATATAGCAGCGAAGCAGGATGCCAATGGGACGGCACATACCCCGCAAGGCGTTTCCATAAACAGTTTCTAGCAGTGATCCCGAAGAGTAGTACGAACCAATCGAATCAGGCTACGGCTTTTGGCATTCAACTTATGTATAGACATGAATGGTATTAGAGGATTGTAAGCATCAGAAGACTAAGTTGGTAATGTAACCTTACTTAGAAATTGTATCAGTGACAGATTCAAAAGACATTTGGGTATTGTAATAAAAAATTATTTATTCCGCAGTTGTTATATTGTGTCGTTTCTGAGACTCTAACCTGTGTGTGTGTGTGTGTGTGTGTGTGTGTGTGTGTGAGACATATGTTGTGGGGTCATGAGCAGGTGAATTATGAATGGTGTGAGTAATACAGGTAAGGCAAGGAGTACATGGATCGTGACTACCCTAAATCCCTGACCCCGGATTTGGGGCTGTTACAGAAATGGTATCAGAGCATTAGGTTACAGTCCTCAGAAACGATAGGAGATCGAGTCTTACAATACCCTTAATAATGATAAGAACATCTAGAGCTCAAATTGAGTTCGTAGTCGGGTTAGAGGACATGACCCTGACTATTTAAGATGAAGCCCGAGAGGGGACTTCTTTTGGGAAACCGTACTTAGGACTTCGTGATTAGTCACCTCGAGTCGTACGAGTTATAGATTGATGGGACTCTGAAATACCAGACCCCGAGGCCTTCGAGTAGGCAATTGATGATGCGTTCCTTGAAATGGACGGAGACCCGATAAGGGAAGATCCAAAGGAGGATCTAGAGGAAGACCCCATAGTAGGTCAAGGAAAGAATCTTGTAGAGGAAGTGCCGATTGATAAAGATGTGGTGTGTTACTTGAGGTCTAATAATAAGACCGGACGAACCTTCAAGGGATAAATAAGTGACGAGACGAGATGAAAGGCATATGCTATAGCCTATTTGTAATTCGAGGATTCTACTCAACTTAAACAAGAATGTAATAAGTAAATATTAGTTCAGATGTCACAGGAATCTCAGAAGATTATATATGTCAAAGAATGAAGATTAAAGTCATCTACAGACTTGAAGTGATTCTACATTGAAAGAAGCTCAATTTATTGATCAAGCCTCAGTGAAGTATTCAAGCTCAGTGGATTTATTAAAGTGACGGAGATTTCAAGTTGTGACAGCAAAAGGTACTGATTACGGAGTTCTTGAATGAGAAGGAAGTGAATCACTGCTTAAAGTTAAATAGATAAAGAACAGACATTGCCGTTAGTCACTCATGAACCAGACAGTGCATCGAGTGTCAACGTACTATTGTGTTTGTTATTTATCTAAGTTTTAAGTGATTCTGGAATTAAGTGAGAAGTCAATTAATTCTATTTATTCTCTTATAAATAATTAATACTTTTGAGTAAATTATTTATTGAATTAATTCTGTAAAGAATTAATTTAATACATAATTTATTTAGTTAATTATTTAAATTAGAATAAAAAGAAATTAATTGAGAAGTCAACTAATTCTATTTTATTCTCTTATAAATAATTAATACAATCAAGTATATTATTTATTAAATTAATTCTGTAAAGAATTAATTTAATACATAATTTATTTAGTTAATTATTTAAATTAGAATAAAAATGAACTAGGAAGACTTAGGTTTGAACTAGGAAGACTTAGAAAAATGAACTAGGAAGACTCTCAGGTGAGTCTTCCCGATTGTCTTCCTAGGCCAATCTCTTGTCTTACCGATTGTCTTCCTAGTACAAATGCTTGTCTTCCCGATTGTCTTCCAAGGCTTAATGCATTCTGTTGATTTGGCTTGCACGTGGGATTGATTAACAGAAATGCATTTTAGTATTTATACAAGGCAGAAGACAATTTGGCCACCTAATTCATTACATTACAATTCATACAAAAGCAAAAAAAAGAGACAGCAACAAATATTTCATTCTCTCTCTCTTTATTTCTTCAACTGCTAAGCATTCAATTTCTACCAGAGATTTAATTCTTGTATTGATTCTTAACATTTAATCCATAAGAATCATTTCTCTTGTACTGCTTTAGCTTTCTAGCGGATCATAATCCCTAGATTTTATATCGAACTACTTTTTAGTATTCGATCCTTTTTATTACAAAAATAGATAAATTCATGTCGAATTTATTCTAGATTTGTTTTATCAAGTTCATTGTAATCAGTGATCAGAATTGTAACACCCTTCAAGTTTAATAGAGTTTTATTTAACTTGAATATTGTTTCAATTTTATTCCGCATTAATTTGTTCTAAATTGTTTAATCTTAAAAGAACAAATTTCGATAAAACGGTATAGTTTGTATTCAACCCCCCTTCTACAAACTTATCAGGACCTAACAATTGGCATCAGAGCCTTTTGATTGATATACAAATCAAAGATCCAATTGTTTTGAGATTTTTCTTAAACTCTGAAATTTTTATTATTCTAAAAATCTCAAAAGATGTCTACTACACAGAAAGTTGGTACTGTCAAAATCCCAATGTTCAGCAAGGAGCATTATCCTATGTGGAAGAAGAAAATGCTCCTATTTCTTAAGGTTGCAAATCCTAGTACATTGATGTGATGAAGAGTGGTCCCAAAATCCCTATGATTATTGAGGAAGAGCTAAAAGTGGATAACATTGTTACTAGGGCTGCTAGGATGTACCCTAAGGATCCCAAGGATTTCACTCCTGGTGAAAAAGAGGATGTTACCTTGGATTCCAGTCTACAGCTGATCCTTATTGATTGTCTTGATCCTATCATGCATAATCATGTCCTAAACTGTGATACTGCCAAACACATTTGGGAAACCATAGAGATAATCAATGAGGGGACAGAGGAAGTTAGGGAGAATATGCTGGAAATTCTCACCTCACAATATGAGCATTTCAGATCAAACCCTGGTGAAGGTATCTCTCAGGTTTTTGAGAGATATAACAAATTAATCAATGATCTGAATCTCAATGGGAAGCACTACACCAACAAGGAGATTAACAAGAAGTTCCTTCTTACACTTCCACCTCATTTGGAGCACAAAATTTCTGCCATTAGAGAAGCAAGAGATATGAATGAAATTGCTTTGGAGAGATTGTATGGTGTTCTGAAGACCTATGAGCTGGAGCAGATTCAACAAAGGGAGCTGTATGGAACTGGGAAGATTGTTGGTACCTCTACTGCATTGGCTGCTGAAGTCCCACAGAGACTGGAAGTGAAGGCTGTTCAACCTTCCAGTTCTAACATGAATGTTATTGATGCTGAATATGGATTAACATCCATTGATCAATCTGGTGGTGACTTCTATTCTTTAGAAGAACTTGATCAGCTGGAGGATAGTGATTTGGCTTTGATAGTCAGGAAGTTTGGGAAGTTCAGATTCAAGAGGAATCCCAATCTTAAGTTCAGGCCCAGATTTCAGAGAGGTGGATCTTCCTCTTCAAGTGGCACAAGGGGTGGCTACAAAACTGGAACTGTGGAAAGGAGCACAATCAGATGCTACAATTACAATGAGTTGGGTCACTTTGCTACTGAATGTAAAAAACCAAAGCAAGTGACAAGGAACTCATTTGATTCTAGCAAGAAGAATAAGATTGGGAAAGCGTATGTTGCTGAAGGAAAGAGTTGGGATGACACTGACAGTGATGAAGAAGCAGGTGAGATTGGGAATCTTGCACTCATGGCAATAGGAGACAAACTCTTTCAGTCCATGTTATCTTCACCCAACATGTCTGAGGTAAAGTTCACTGATACTGAAATGATTCGTCATCTTGGTGATACTTTAAGTTGTGCACGCACTGAAAATGATAAAATAATTCTTTTGAACACAAATCTTGAAAATGAGATAAAAGAATTAAAACTTGTGCATGTTAATCAGGATGAACTTACTGAGAAAATTGTTTTTCTTGAGAATAGGGTTAAATGTTATATTCAACTGGAAACCATTCTCAAAGAGCAGATTAGTGAGCTTAAAACCAAAGCTAATGCCTATTACAACTCTTGTAAAACGGCTAAAGATATTTTCAATAAACAAGCTATTGGTAATCATGTCAGTATAGGTTATGATTATAACGAGGCTATAGGATTGCTTGGTATTAATACACCTTGTAGAGTCAGAGAAGAAGGAAAGGTTGTTCCTTATATACTTAAGGGTATTGAAACACCCTTCTGTAAAGAATCCATAGCAGATCCTATGAATGAATACTCTATAATCATTGCTGAAGAGATTCGTGAAGAAGATATGGCTTTGGAAGTTGAACAGTCCAAAAAGTGTATATCTGATATTCCAGTCAAAGTTGCTACAACTAAAAAGACTAAATCAGATATCCATAAGTTGGATCAAAACAACTGTAGAACTAACATGCCTGCTATTAATTCTTCTCATAAAGCATGTGGTGTGAGTAATTGCATGTCTTGTGCTTTTAATGTTATGTATGCTTTCTTTAATAAAAAGCATGTATCTAGTGATAAGACTGCTCCACGTCAACATGTTAATAATAAGAAGCATGTTAAAGCAAAGACTACTAGTCTTCCTCAGACTAGAGTGGATTCATTTATCCCTAAGCCTACTCAGAAATGTGTTAAGGCTGGCTATAAATGGAAACGCTCTTATGTGAAAGAGGATGAAGTAGTTTTAATTAGAAATGTTGTTTTGCCTGACAAAGGCCAGTTCTTTAAGTATGCCGGACCCAATCAATTTTGGGCTCCGAGGAAGGACTAATCAATCTGATATTGCAGGGAGTTAAACAGGTAAACCGTGTTATGTGGATTCTTGACAGTGGTTGTTCAAGGCATATGACCGGAGATAGAGCCCTGCTATCAGATGTGGTTGTGAAAGCTGGCCCAGTAGTTACCTTTGGAGATAACAGCAAGGGTATTACGAAAGGATATGGCTGTTTGAAGTACGGAAATGTTATCATTGAAGATGTTTCATTTGTGGAAGGTCTGACGTTCAATCTTCTCAGCATCAGTCAGTTCTGTGACAGAGGATATGCTGTTTCCTTTGAAAGAGAGAAGTGTCAGATTACTCACAAGAAGAATGGAAAGCCTGCTCTTCAAGGAGTAAGGAAAGGTGACTTGTTCATAGCTGATCTGAACTCAGGATTCAAAGATGAAGTTAATTGTTTTTATGCTAAAGCTTCATCAGATGATAGTTGGCTATGGCACAAGAAGATGTCTCACCTTAACTTCAAAACTATGAACTCTTTAGTCAAGAGGGAATTAGTTAGAGGTTTGCCTCAGATGGAATTTACACAGGAAGGACTGTGTGAGGCATGTCAGAAGGGAAAGTCAAAGAAAGCTTCTCACAAGGGCACTGACACATCATCAATAACTGAACCTCTTCAGCTACTGCACATGGATTTGTTTGGTCCAGTTAATGTGATGTCCATGTCAAAGAAACAATATGCACTTGTGATTGTTGATGACTATTCAAAATATACATGGGTTTTATTCCTACATTCCAAGGATGAGACCCCATACCTGGTGATTGGCCACATAAAGTTGATTGAGCTGGATTCTAGATTCCCTGTTAGAGCCATAAGGTCAGATAATGGTACTGAATTCAAGAATGCCATTCTAAATGACTTTTGTGCTGATAAAGGAATAACAAGACAGTATTCTGCCCCTAGAACTCCTCAACAAAATGGAGTAGTGGAAAGAAAGAATCGTACATTGATTGAAGCTGCTAGGACTATGTTAAGTGAGTCCAAACTTCCAACGTACTTTTGGGCTGAAGCAGCGAATACAGCTTGTTATACTCAGAATCGAACTTTAATCAACAAGGACTTAATGAAGACTCCGTATGAGATCATGAACAACAAGAAACCAACTGTCAAATACTTTCATGTATTTGGAGCAAAATGCTTTGTGCTTTTAGATGACAATGTGAAACGTGGCAAGTTTGATGCAAAGGCACAAGAAGCTATTTTTGTTGGTTATTCCAGAAGATCTTACAGGGTCTACTTGGTTGGCAGTCACACAGTAAAGGAAAGTGTCAATGTTACTTTTGATGACACTACATTCCCTAATATCCAAACAGCAGATTCATCTGAGAAAATGAAGTTTGATAACTTGCCAGACTCAGATTCAGATGATGAAGCCCCACCTGAAGTTATTGCTGGTAATGATAATAACAATGATGATAATGATCATAGTGGTGATGGTGGAAACATTGGTAACAATGGAGATACCACTAACACTGGAGAAGAATCATCAAGGCAAACAAGCAACAACTCAGGGGGAGCAAATGAAGGATCAACTAGTCAGTCACAACATCAAAGTGAAATTCAAGGCGAATCATCAAGATCAAATCTTCCAAGACAGACTGTATGGAATAGAGCTCATCCCTTTGAGCTGATCATTGGTGATCCAGATGTTGGAGTTAAAACTAGAAGTGCAACTCAGAATGAATGTCATTTTTCAGCATTTTTATCTAAAATGGAGCCAAAGAAAACTGAGGAAGCACTGACTGATCCAGATTGGGTGATTGCTATGCAAGATGAACTCAATCAGTTTGAACAACAGCAAGTCTGGAAGCTGGTACCCAGGCCAAAGAACAAGAAAGTAGTTGGTACAAGATGGGTATACAGGAACAAGCTAGATGAGGATGGCATTGTTACAAGGAACAAGGCAAGACTGGTTGCACAAGGGTATTCTCAAGCTGAAGGCATTGATTATGATGAAACCTATGCACCAGTGGCTAGACTTGAGGCCATCAGGATGTTCTTAGCATTTGCTGCTTATTCTAATTTTAAAGTCTATCAAATGGATGTTAAGAGTGCATTCCTGAATGGTGAGCTTGATGAAGAAGTGTATGTGGAACAGCCCCCTGGCTTTGAAAATCAGGAGCTGCTGGACTTTGTGTACTTTCTCTTCAAGGCTATCTATGGTCTCAAACAAGCCCCAAGAAAATGGTATGACACTCTCTCTGGTTTTCTTTTAGAAAATGGTTTTGTTAGAGGTATCATAGACAAAACTCTTTTTTCAAAGAAACACAAAAATGATATGATATTAGTCCAAGTCTATGTGGATGACATCATATTTGGGTCTACTAATGATAATCTCTGTAAGAGATTTGCTGAGCTTATGCAGAGTAAGTTTGAGATGAGTATGATGGGTGAGCTGAAGTTCTTTCTTGGATTGCAAGTAAGTCAAAGGACAAATGGTATATTTATTTGTCAATCCAAGTATCTCAAAGAACTCCTCAAGAAGTATCACATGGAGGATTCAGCATCAGCAAGGACTCCATCTTCAACAGCCGTCAAACTTGGAGCTTCTGACAAATCTATCAAGGTAGATGTTACAAGCTACAGAGGTATGATTGGCTCCTTACTCTATCTTACTGCTAGTAGACCAGATATTATGTATGCTACATGCTTGTGTGCAAGGTTCCAAGCGGACCCTAGAGATGTTCATCTCGTTGCTGTGAAAAGAATCTTGAGATATCTTAAGGGTACACCTAATCTAGGTATCTGGTACCCTAAAGATTCTGGTTTTAATCTTGTTGGATATACAGATTCTGATTATGCAGGTAGTGTTGTGGATAGAAAAAGCACCTCTGGGAGTTGTCAATTCCTAGGAGGTAGGTTGATTTCCTGGTATAGCAAGAAACAGCAAACAGTTTCCAATTCAACAGCAGAAGCTGAATATATTGCTGCTGGAAGCTGTTGTGCTCAAATCTTATGGATTAGGAATCAATTAAAGGACTATGGCTTTGCATTAGACAAAATTCCTATTTTGTGTGATAATACAAGTGCCATAGCAATCTCCAACAACCCTGTGCAGCACTCGAGAACGAAGCACATTGATATCAGGTATCATTTTATCAGAGAGCATGTCATGAATGGAACTGTGGAGTTACACTTTGTACCCACAGAAGAACAGACTGCAGATATATTCACTAAATCTGTTGACGAATCCACATTTATCAAGTTAGTTGGTAAATTGGGTATGTTAAACAGTCTTAGTGATTAACAATATCTCTGTCATGTTTGTTCTTTCAAAATCATTTTCTCTTGCTGATATTGAATGATATATTTTGCCAATTCTTGTTTAGAGTAAAGCTTGTTAATTTAAATATTCTGAATAATTTATTTTTATTGAAAATTTATTTATTTAGAATCATTTAAGTTAGTTTCAGATTGTAAATATTGTTGTTTAAATATTTATGCAAGTTTATATTATTTTTATGCACCTCTATATTATTCTGTATAGTTATTGCATGTAAATAGTTGCCTGTAAATAGTTTCCTGTAAATATTTATTATTATTATTTTTTTATTATTTTTATTGCTTATTATTTATTATCTTTTATTTTCTATTTGTCTTAGATATTTTTGTAAATATATTGTATATATTATTTCTGATCTAGCTCTTGCTTAGCTGGAAATTCAGTGCCAAATCAAATTCAGGTATTACTTTCTATCTCTCAATCCACTTCTTCTACTGTTGCTGAACCCAAGTGGTTGTTAGGGCTGACCAAGGGATTGTAGATCCACAATCTCTATCCCAGGTCTTAGAGCCAAACAATGAGTCTACAACTTAATTACTTGACCTCTCAGCCTGAACAGAAATCAAATGTTAAACAAAGAAGTATTTTGATTGAAACAGTGAGTGATCCCACAGCTCTGCCTCCTCTAAAGAAATTCAATATATACTGAGGCATCTGTCAGCCCATCTGTATCCTCTCAATAGGATATGGACTTTGAAATGGCCAATGAACTGTATCTAGAGACATTCTCTCAACAGGATGAATCTATTGAAATTCGCCATAGGGCCATGGCACTTTGTACTGAGTCAAGCACACTCTCATTACTCACAATGGGAGAAAACAATTTCATTAGATGAAGCTCAGGACACAGTGAAAGCAGAGCACCTGCAACTGGTTACAGTGCCTACCATTGTTACGGTAGAAGTGCCTTCATAGGCATCTGAGGGAAAATTTGATTCTTTGCTAAATTTAAATAGAATCATTTTCTCCCCTCCCAGAGTGAACACCTCTGGCTCCCAACGGGATTTTCCACTCGCAGATTTATCTGGAGAAAGTGGAAGGCAACTTGGTCAGTCTATCACTGAAGCAATTCAGATTTCAAATCCAAGTGATTTGATAGACATGATTGAGGATCGGGATTTGTGAACTCCCATTGCACCACCACTGACCTCTCTTGAAGAGGCTAGGGTGAGTTTCAATGCAGGTACTGATCAAAAAGGAGCAAACAGATAGCTAATGTTGAGTGATAAGAGTCAAACACTGAGTGAAACACATGCACGTGAGATGAGTGATACACTTACAAGAGAAATTCAAGTGAGTGCACACACAGACACATACACTGCAATGTAGTTAGCTCACATAGCTGATCTACAGGAACATCTATTCTAAACCCAGGCTGATAAAGAATTTTTGCAAGCACAAGTGGTTGAACGGTCTTCTTCTTCCACCTCTGTCAACAATCAGCTGGGACTGCTCAAGGAAATCTTGAAGACAAAGTTACTACCCAAGATCAACTCCATCAACTATCTCAACTCCTACTGGCTTCAGATACTCATAAATTTAAATCTGTAGAGAATTCCTCAACTAAGGGGGAGAAGTTTCTACAGAAGTTTCTACAGAAGTTTGGGGAGAAGTTTCTATCTACTTCTAAGGGGAAGAAGTTTCTAGAGACTTTTGGTGAAGCTAGTAAAAGGGGAGCTGAAAAAGATATAAAAGGTAAAGGAGGAGTTTCAGGGGAGTAAAGGTATTTAGCTCTGTTTTGTAAATGTTTTATGTATAGAGCTTAGGTAAATCAAGACAGGTTCAATGTTATCATATGTTCAGTCTAGAGGAACATCTGTCTTGTATTTACCTTTACTGGTGAAATCTGGAAATGTCATATTTGATCCAGAACTTTCTAGTATTTACTTAGGTTTAAGAGTCTTATCTTTTTCTTGGTTTTAGTTGAGTGATCCTCTAGGTATTTGGTTGTTATTTTCTAACAAACAAATAGGGGGAGATTGAAAGGCATATGCTATAGCCTATTTGTAATTCGAGGATTCTACTCAACTTAAACAAGAATGTAATAAGTAAATATTAGTTCAGATGTCACAGGAATCTCAGAAGATTATATATGTCAAAGAATGAAGATTAAAGTCATCTACAGACTTGAAGTGATTCTACATTGAAAGAAGCTCAATTTATTGATCAAGCCTCAGTGAAGTATTCAAGCTCAGTGGATTTATTAAAGTGACAGAGATTTCAAGTTGTGACAGCAAAAGGTACTGATTACGGAGTTCTTGAATGAGAAGGAAGTGAATCACTGCTTAAAGTTAAATAGATAAAGAACAGACATTGCCGTTAGTCACTCATGAACCAGACAGTGCATCGAGTGTCAACGTACTATTGTGTTTGTTATTTATCTAAGTTTTAAGTGATTCTGGAATTAAGTGAGAAGTCAATTAATTCTATTTATTCTCTTATAAATAATTAATACTTTTGAGTAAATTATTTATTGAATTAATTCTGTAAAGAATTAATTTAATACATAATTTATTTAGTTAATTATTTAAATTAGAATAAAAAGAAATTAATTGAGAAGTCAACTAATTCTATTTTATTCTCTTATAAATAATTAATACAATCAAGTATATTATTTATTAAATTAATTCTGTAAAGAATTAATTTAATACATAATTTATTTAGTTAATTATTTAAATTAGAATAAAAATGAACTAGGAAGACTTAGGTTTGAACTAGGAAGACTTAGAAAAATGAACTAGGAAGACTCTCAGGTGAGTCTTCCCGATTGTCTTCCTAGGCCAATCTCTTGTCTTACCGATTGTCTTCCTAGTACAAATGCTTGTCTTCCCGATTGTCTTCCAAGGCTTAATGCATTCTGTTGATTTGGCTTGCACGTGGGATTGATTAACAGAAATGCATTTTAGTATTTATACAAGGCAGAAGACAATTTGGCCACCTAATTCATTACATTACAATTCATATAGAAGCAAAAAAAAGAGACAGCAACAAATATTTCATTCTCTCTCTCTTTATTTCTTCAACTGCTAAGCATTCAATTTCTACCAGAGATTTAATTCTTGTATTGATTCTTAACATTTAATCCATAAGAATCATTTCTCTTGTACTGCTTTAGCTTTCTAGCGGATCATAATCCCTAGATTTTATATCGAACTACTTTTTAGTATTCGATCCTTTTTATTACAAAAATAGATAAATTAATGTCGAATTTATTCTAGATTTGTTTTATCAAGTTCATTGTAATCAGTGATCAGAATTGTAACACCCTTCAAGTTTAATAGAGTTTTATTTAACTTGAATATTGTTTCAATTTTATTCCGCATTAATTTGTTCTAAATTGTTTAATCTTAAAAGAACAAATTTCGATAAAACGGTATAGTTTGTATTCAACCCCCCTTCTACAAACTTATCAGGACCTAACACGAGAGTTTAAGGATCGTTCATGATTCATCAAGAGGTATGACAAAGAAAATGGAGTAGAGTCTCCAAGGCAGAAGAGGTAGAGGCAGTATAGCCAGTATCAGTGGATTGATTCGACTTGAACGAAACCTGTTACTCGTAGTAAGTTATAGTTGCCCATAAGGAAGCAGCATATGTAAGAGCCAAGGTGTTCAGATTTTCACGAACGATTAAGGGTACTTAGTTGCCTAGAATAGTGTAAGGAATTGCTTTGACTATGAGGTTTCAATCCCCCACGACCAGCGATTCCACTGGAACTAGTGTCTATTACATCATTGAGGAATTTTATTATCTCAAGGAAAATTTTGGTTATATGTACCATGCAAATGTCATTGTAAGACAAGCACGCTAAGACGGAATCGAGAACGAGATTTACCACCCTCAGGAAACCAGGAAGGAATTATGAGGATAAAACAGAAAGGTCGGAAATCAGACCCGAGTATTACTAGTAGGTAAATAGATTGATCAAATTTCCCAGATTTGGAGGGAAATTCAGCAAATTTTGGCAAACCTTGTCTTTCTGATTACCAGAGGATGTCACCAAAGAGAATGGAAATTAGAGCGAACCCTGTGGATTGGGTAAGATAGCCGTTATATGAGTTGGTGGACAGACCCTGATTGCTATAATTGATTGTAGAGATAAAATGATGAAGTTGAGATTGGACGGTAAAGGCGAAATATATTTAAGGACCAAGACGGACTGAGAAGTTCCGGGATTGACTTAAATGAAAAGGCTATTGTGCCAAAAGTGTGGAGTACCGCCCAGTCGACATGAGGAATTGTCATTGCTATGGGCGACAACGGTATCGAAGTCTTCTTATAGAACAGAACGCTTATTTGAGATGTCTGCACCTAGTCGAATAGAATTCCCTGCGATTGCAAATGTTGATGGTTGAATTCTTAGCGACTATTATAAGTCGGCAATGACGTAAGTATCGAGCACCTTAGGGTGTGCCTGAAGAAGAAAAGCTTTAGAATGGAACGATTATCCATTAGAGGAGCCGACATAAAAAGGCATCCGTAGAGACCTTGGTAGTACCCTCCCCATTTGCAAATTATGTGGGGTACCTCCCCAATCTATGATCTATCTTGACCTCTCTCCAGGAAAGAATTCTGATAAAGGGTATATTCCCTCTTCGAAGTTGTTTTATAACACTTGTGCTAAACCATATTCAGTTTCACTTGTGCCAGAGGCTGTCACAATGCCTACTTTCAGGTTTTCGAAGCCCTGTCAAATAATGTTATTTAAGCTTTTACTTTTCGTCAAATAATGAATGACCCTATGGTGATACCTCACCACTTGTTGTTAAGTACCAGTATCTTTTGGTTATTCTTTTCTTTGTATATTCTTTGGAAACCGCACCTTTGGAATCTGTTCAATTTTAATCCAAGGTGTTCCTTTAAGAAATATTGTCGAAAGACGATAATCATTAAATTGATATCAAATTGCTTTCATACTTTTCAACTTCCACTGAGACGAACAACCCTATACTTATAGGGCTACAAGGACTATCTGTCTGTGTGATAGAAGTCTGATGGGACGCCATCACTTGTAAGTTGTGAAATACAAGAAGGCTAATTACCCTTAGTAATGTCTCAATTGAGGCACACAACGTTGAGTTCTTATGATCATATTGATCTCTCGGTAAAATTCTCTTACCTCCAATAAGGTTACCTTAAAACTCATAACCAGTGTGTGACGTTTTCCTTGACATGGGAGCTGTCTTTTCAAGGCCCCATAATTTTTGTTATCCTCATTGAATTCTAAGGGGAGGCCAACCAGGTCGAATAATTCAAAATTCGCTGATAGGAATTAGATTCGCAACGGAATCACCTATGACAGGAGCGAATCCCTAAGACGAATAGAATGTTAGTGATATATCAATGAAATTGGTTTATTCTCCCAAGGATATTATGATAATGGAAAGCGTGTCAATCGATATATGTGAAAGGAATAGCGATGTGCCGTGAACTCCAGTGACAACGGTGTTAGATAGATGCCCTATAGTGGAATTGAGATTTTGAAGGAGTTGTTTACGAATGTACACTACCTCTGGGTTAGCAAGATAAGTACTGACGATGGAGTCAGAGGGAGCTGGTATTGTGACTTGGGAGAGGTGCAGCGTGTGTGGTCCTAGAGGAATAATTTCCGGAAATATATGGAGACCCGGATGAAAATGAAAGTTAAAGAGTTAAAACAATAAAACATGACTGTGACCGAGTATGAAGCCAAGTTTTCCGAATTATTGAGGTTTGTTCCGGAGTTTGTGAACACAGAAGAAAAGAAAGCCATTAGGTTTCAACCAGGGCTACCTCCAACAAGCAGCCCACTGTCAGGACCTTTAAATAGCAGGTGCCCTTCTATACTGTTTAGACAGAGCTAATGTATCGTTGTATATCAAGAAGTTGCATGACAATTAAACCTTAAGGCCGAGCCACTAAGGGAATAATTACAAGTAGAAATAGCCATTCGAGGGATTTTCCCATAAGACTGGTACATCCAGGTTGTGAACTAGAAATATGAGGTCGACCCTTTTGATAGACCTGATTCTTTTCAAGTTGGGAGAAGTTGATATTATAATAAGAATGGGTTGGTTGACACCCAATGGAGCCCAGACTGATTGTAAGGGAGAGAGAGTAATAAATAAAGAATGGAGACAGATTCAGAAATTCTTGAATATAGTTCAGACTAAGAAACTATTACGCCAGAGATACGAGGCTTAATTAGCTCTTATGGTTGACGCCAAGAAAAGAGATACCAAGTATAAAGGAAACTACAATGGTTTTGGGAGATTGTACAAGGTTTTAATGAGCTACCAGATATCGATTTGGATGACATGAGAATGAATACCGAGTATTCAGGGTATAGTGGGAATGAAAGAGTTAGTGACTCAGTTACAAGAGTTGTTGTACAGGGGTATGATAAGACCCAGTGTACCACCATGGAGAGCCCGGTTTTGTTGTAAGAGAGAAAGATGTTAGCACAAAATTATGTATCGAACCTCGAGAGTTGTATGAGTTCGACATGGAGAATAGGTACCCTTGTAAATGATTGTTTGATCAGCGGAAGAACGCTGTGTATTTCCAAATCTATTTAAGAACTGGGTATCACCAGTTGGAAGTTAAATCCGAGGATATACCCAAGACTGCGATTCGTACTAGGAATAGATACTTCGAGTTTTCAGCGAGGTTATTTTGGGTTGACTAATGCACCCACAAATTTTATGGAATGTAATGAATTGGCTTTGAGTTACCCGTGATAGTAGATAACATGAGATGGGGAAATGGCTAGAATTGACCTAGAATTATGACTGTGAGGTACATTACCATCCGGGGAAGGCCAATGTGGTGGTCGATACCCTTAATTAAAATGAGACAGAGATGGATTCCGAATGATCGGGAATTAAAGGATGAGATTTTACACAAAACCCAAGTTAGTCCAACAAACTAGAAAGACAAAAGATTTCACCAACAAGCGGCTAGTGACAACCAAGACAGACAGAGAAAGTATGCGGAATAAGCCCGCGAGTATAGAGATAGTACTGCTATTGATAAGCTAAATGGCATGTTGATGGATGACAAGCAAGTTTATGTTGGTGTATTTTCTGTACAAACAAGATGGGGAATATGAGGTTAGAGATTCGTGATGCTAAAAGATATCCATGGACAAAATTAATGAGATTTGGAAAGAAAGGGAAGTGAGCCCGAGATTCATTGGGCCATCTGAGATTTTAAAACGCGTCAGGAAGGTGGCCTACGAGCCAGCCTTACCCCCCCCCCCCCCCCCAAACTTGTAGAATGGTCATAATGGGGTTCATGTGTCAATGCTACGTCAGTATACTATAGATGCCCGGCATATGTTAGAGTACGAGCAGGTAGATATACAACCTGGTCTGATTTACAAAGAACAACCTGTGGAAATCACGGATAGAAAAGAGCAAGTGCTAAGTGACGAGGTTGCCAAGCTAGTGAAAGGTTTGTGGAAAATCAAGAAGTGGAAGAATCCACTTGGGAGTTAGAAAGTACAATGGAAGAGAAGTACCCCCAGTTATTCCTAAGCTGATTCCGGGACGGAATCCTTTTAAGGAGGGGAGACTGTAATAACCCGAATTTTTGGTAAAATTAAAACTTTTCTTATTATGATTAAGTGCATCAGTGAATAGTGAATTTGGTGGATGAATAGTGATTTTGAGGGCTAAGAAAATTTTTCATGCCACCTATGTACGAGACGTCGTGTGGATATTCTGAAGTCATATTAGTGATCTACGGAGTAAATAAGTGAATGCAAAGACGATCGGAATTCAGAAATTCCAAATTTTATTTTGGTGTAATATTCGACCGGGGAGCGAATTATATATTATTATATTCAAGAAATGAGATATTAAAATTGAGGATTTGAGGATTTAATATTTTGGAATTTTATTATTTTATTAAAGTCGATTTAAGGATTCGATTGATGAAGTGAATAGTTACTATTCACTGCGAGAATCGCGTAGAATTTTATTCGCTCTTTTTGGGAAATATTTCGAATCGTTTCAAGAGGAACAAGGTAACATTTACAGGATTAAATATAGACATGGAAGTAACATTTAACAAGATTAATTCGAGGGATGCAACATTTGGATCATCCATGTGGAAAGAAACGAACCAGTAAAGCTGCTTGCCACCATGATCTCCATTGCTTGACACGTGTCCCTGCTTTGCCACCATAACCCCCCACTGATCGACACCTGTCCTGGACATGCAATGACTCATCACTTTTTAATACAAAAATCAGCATCATTATCATAATTATCAAGTCAACCAAATCAAAAAGTAAAACCATTCTCTTTTCTTTATTTCGGCCAAAAACAAACTGCCGAATTGTAAAGTTCATAGCTCCTTCATTTCTTGGTGGAAAATGGCGATCTATAGCTTGTTGGAAAGGTCTTGAGATAACCTACATTTCCTATTTCACAAGTTGCTTCCATTTGAGCAAGGTAAGACCTTCATTGTTCCAGTTCTTTAAACCGGTGTATAGTAACTCCGAGGATTCATAACTTGTTCTTGATTTTCTTTTGCAATTATAAGGATGATAACCATGGATAAAGACTCTCTTAAGGCTTACAAGCTCTTGTGGTGTGTTTAAGGATTCAAGGAAGGTATACCACTCATCCACCCAATTTATTTATGTTGAGATTTAAGTGAAGTTTCTAGTAATGTTTAAGAATAAGCGTGTTTATGGAATTTGGAGTATGTATGGTTAATTCTTGATGAATACTTGTTGTTGGTTGATGTTGGTGATGTGTTCTTGAAGTATATAAACTGGTTATGTTGTAAAAGTTGTTGGGTTGTTGAATTCAATTGGTTTTAAGAGGGTTTGACATAACAAAAACCGGGAAACGTTACGATTATAGCCGTCGTAATGCCCAAATTTTTACCTACTGATTGGTTCCCTGTTTTTCCTCTGTTAGAGCTCGACCCTTGAGTCCTACTGCCCATGATTGTGTATTTTATGTTATAAGCTTCGTAATGATATGTGGTTCGCCTAATTTGGCCGAACGGTTTAAGAGAAAAGTGAATTTAAGTAAACGTCGTTCGGAGGATCAACCCTTCTATGGTCAGCCACTTTGAGGCTATATTTGGACCACTTAGAAGCCATATTAAAATGTGAAACTTTGAGGAATAATACTATAGACAGTTAGGAAGGCTCACGAAAAAGATTCGGATTAAAAAGATTATTTTTCGATTTTATAAAAATGTTTTAGCCGAGGTCGCGCAAGTGAAAACCACTGAAAACGAGACTTAGAAACCAAGGTTCCAAATGATTAAGTATAACTTGGATTTGAGGATGGATTTCGAACCAAACTTATGATATAAGTATTTGACGAATAACATGGACTTAGTGTGACGCTAGAGCGAGCAAGTAATGCCTTGGTTGTGTTTCGCTTACGTGTTTAAGCATTGAGTTATAAGTGGTTTATCCAGGGGATTAATCGTACGTTTTCTTTGACTTTGTCTAGATTGTCCGGCATCGTCGCGAACCCCTATCACTTCTCGAGCATCAGGCAAGTTTACTAAACCTTACTCTATTATTCAGAGTAGATATATTTTCCAATGTTCAATACTTGTGTATTCCCAATTTATATACCAAATCTTTGTTGCAAGTATTGTGGCAAGTTTTCTAAATCTATACTTTGAAGTATTGATTATATATTACTGCTTTTGCCATGTGTGGAGTTATACAGTTTTGCGATACATGTTATATATTGTATAAAATAGAGTTTGATTTTGGTTTATATACGAGCTTTGAGATAATGTACTTATGAACCGGTATGCCTTGTAGCTCTATATATAAGAGCATATTCATTGTTTTCGACTCTAAATCGGGAGTCGGTATTTTGAGATATGTAGATAGCCGTGGAAACCCGGAGGGATTCCATCGGCAGAATACTATGTGTTTTGAGGAATGTTATTTGAGTATTATCTCGGTCGAGAAATACTATTTGAATACTATTTCAGTTATATATATGCAAATGAGAAGTATACATGTGTTATTGCATACTTGTTTTTGAATTGCTATGTATAGCAATACTTGAGGTTATGATTTGATGTGGGGCTTATAAGCTAGATATGGGATATCAGTTATAAGCCAGTTTTGTATATAATGCCCTAGGATAAGGGCGGGTGATTTTCTCTAAGATCAGAAGTAATTATATTTCGGTATATGTGAAAGGTTATTTTCCGATAAAGATATCGGATAACTGTTATTCGAGGGTTAATTATTTTATTTAAGGAATATTATTTATATTCATTTGAGGATTATTGACGTTAAGAATATTATTTATTAATATTCATTTTAAGAATATTATTTATTAATATTCATTTTAAGAATATTATTTATTAATATTCATTTGAGGATTATCGACTTACAGAATATTATTTATATTCATTTGAGGATTATTGACTTAAAGGATATTATTTTCATTTGAGGATTACTGACTTTAAGAATATTATTGTGAATATTCATCTGAGGATTATTTAATGAATATTATTTTGAATATTCATTTGAAGATTATTTATTTATTTAATGAATATTACTTTTGAATATTCATTCGAGGGTTATTTATTTATTTAATGAATATTATTTTTGAATATTCATTTGAGGATTATTTATTTAATGAATATTGTTTTCAAATATTCATTTGAGGATTGCTTACTTAATGAATATTATTTTCAGATATTCGTTTAAGGTTACTTATTTAATAAATATTATTAATTATTTTCAAATCAAAAAGAGGTTCCCAAAACAATGTTTTTCCATTTAAATCTGTCTTTTAAAGGGGATTTAAATGCTCGCTCAATTATCAAAAATATGGGAAACCTGTTTTAAGTAACTGCTACTCTTTTTAAACTCTCAACTCAAAACTGTCAGGGGACAGATATTTTCTCGGAGCAATTTAGTTGCTGCAAGTCAAATACCTCAACGATCGAGGGGTAAATTCCTGGAACAAGTCGATATCCATTAACAAGCATCGCTTGGGAAATATTGGAGAATCTTCCTTTCCAACCTAGATATGACTACTGAGTGGAGTCGTATCAACAAGTATTACACTTGGGGAAAGGAAGACGATCTTTACATTTCAGAGTCATGGATTTCATCTGAACTAGGAGCATGTGTAAGAGGTCGAGTCGCGCCGACCCATCACCTTATTGCCCCAAATGGGCCGGGAGATCCAGAAAGGCGGTAGACAATGTCAGGCTGTCGTGATACTTCCATCTACATGTAGAAAACATATTTTGTTGTACAACCTGCTACTGATCATAGTAAGGTTGGTACGACGGGCGCGGAGAAGGCTCCAGTATTGGTTCATCATCCATTTTGGATAATTCTGCAACATGTACTGAAAGGGACCACGGATGGCTCCGTTGGTACAGGTTTACCGATCATGTTGGCAGAGGGATTCTGCAACATGTATTGAAAGGGACCAAGGATGACACCGTGGTACAGGTTTACCGGTCATGTTGGCAGGGGGTCGAAAAGTGTTCAAAAATAAAGTTACAATAAATTCATGCAACTCCATCTTTTATGAGTTATGACTCTGATAAAACCTGATTAAGGATATATATGCATAAGTGGATTATGGGTTACGGAAATATTATAATAATTTTCCTTGTAACTTCATCCTTTATATTAAACTAGTTTCTTATCTGTTTAAGGCATAACATGTGGCTACAGAAATATCTTTGAATTGTTATATTTTGGTAATCTGTTATAAGTTCTATGTTGATAGTCTGCTTATATTTTACATAGCAGATATTTCACGAAAAGGATATACTGAGTTACCTTGTTATTTCATCTTTTATATTATACTAGAACTTTGTTCAGAGTATGAATATTGAAAGTTGCAGAATTACTATGAAAATGATATTTGAAGTACAATAATGGTAATGTTTTTGGGAATACATTCCGATAAGGAAATTATTTCAGTATCGAGATATTTTGACAAATTATTATCTTATACCCGCTTTATTCTGGGTTGAGTTAAAAGCAGGATTATGCCATATTTTTATTACCTTGCTGAGCTATCGCTCACTCTTGCTATTGTTTTATATATATTATATAGCAGCGAAGCAGGATGCCAATGGGACGGCACATACCCCGCAAGGCGTTTCCATAAACAGTTTCTAGCAGTGATCCCGAAGAGTAGTACGAACCAATCGAATTAGGCTACGGCTTTTGGCATTCAACTTATGTATAGACATGAATGGTATTAGAGGATTGTAAGCATCAGAAGACTAAGTTGGTAATGTAACCTTACTTAGAAATTGTATCAGTGACAGATTCAAAAGACATTTGGGTATTGTAATAAAAAATTATTTATTCCGCAGTTGTTGTATTGTGTCGTTTCTGAGACTCTAACCTGTATGTGTGTGTGTGTGTGTGTGTGTGTGTGAGACATATGTTGTGGGGTCATGAGCAGGTGAATTATGAATGGTGTGAGTAATACAGGTAAGGCAAATAGTACATGGATCGTGACTACCCTAAATCCCTGACCCCGGATTTGGGGCTGTTACAAAATCACTAGACTCTTAAGTCTTGAAGAAGATTGACCACCAGAATGCTTTCTCTCAGAGTATGTCTGTCTAGCAGAGTTTGACCGAAGTCTCCCTTGCTCTTGAGAAGACTTTGACCTTTTCTCTGTTCCTCGGCTTCCACCATCATTTGAATCATCCCTCAGTCTAAAGGTTGGAGTCCTTTTGCATTTGTCTTTAGGTACTTTCTCCCCCTTTTTGACATCATCAGGAATAAAAACTGATGTCAGCAACTCTAGTGAAGTAGCAATCGAATCAATTTTAGTAGATATGGCAGCTTGATTGCTTTCAACGTTGGATAGCCTCTTCTTGATTTCTTCTTGATCCTTGATCAAAGATGAAAATCTAGCTCTATCTTGCTTCATTTCTAAATCCTTAAGAGCAATATCATTACTCAACCCAAGAACAACTTTGTTTGTCTCATCAAATCGATTGTGCAATGACTTGACTTGAACAATGGTCGCCTTAAAATGAGCTAACAGCTCAGGATTAGAAATCTCTTCAGCAGACCTTTGTACAAAATCAGCAGCCCTTTGAGTAGAGAAAATGCAGTCTGCTCCAGACCAATTAGCATAATGCATTTCTCTGAAGTGAGCTTCAGTTGCATTTTGGTTTTCCTTGATAGACTCTGTAGTAGGATCCCTTAGAAAAGGTAGTGACTCATGACTATCAGAGTTTGAAAGTGCAGGATTAACCTTAGAGTTTGCATGATCAGAGTTTACAGATGTGTGATCAGCATTATCAAAATCAACTCTAGCTTCATTAGCATTTTCTTCTATCTGCTCTGCAATTTCTTCATGAACATTGTCTGCAGTAGCCTCAGCATTTATCTCAGAGTTTGTATTTACAAAAACCTCTGTTTCTACAGGAACTGACTCTGCAACAACTTCTTCTGTTTGAACTTCTTCTGCTGTTGCTTCAACCAAGTTCTCGACAGCAGCTTCAACTACCTGATCAACCTCCTCACCCAATTCAGGAATTTGATTATTTACAGAGAGAATCTCTGTGTGAGTTGCAATTGACTCATCTAAAATTTGGGTGGGTTGATCAGCTGCCACATCCTCAGTATCACAAACACTGATACTAGGATATGCTTCCAGAATATTATCCATATCAAGATCAGCAAATAAAGTATCTTGCTCAAAAATTTCAGCCTCTATATCAGCATTTGCCATGTCGGGTACAGTGGCTGCTTCAACATCTTCAGTAGCCTCCTGAACAATAACTTCAGGAGCTTCAGTGTTTACAAAAACCCTGTCCTCATTAGCATTATTTACAACAGGCTCCTCAACAAAATCTTCTGGAGCTTCATGCTGGACAGCTTCAGATACTGGTGTAGATTCATCCACATTATCAAAAAGATAATTGGCTACTAGTCTTCTTTTTCTCTGATGAAGTGGTTCATCATCAATATCAGCTTCATCATCAGTTTTTGATCGATTTGCTCTTCTTTTCTTAGAAGGACCAACACCCTTTGGCACAGATGTCTTGGACACTCCTACTTCAGTAGCTGGTCTAACAGACTTCGCAGGTTTGGAGCCAACATGCTTAGTCCTACCACTGGATTTATGTGGGACAGAAGTAGATGGAGGAAGTTCTGTTTGTAGAGGTTCAGGTTGGTGTTCTGATTGAGAAGGAGCTTGTGTTGGTGGATTAACTTGATCATTTACAAACTGCTGCACAGATGCATGCAGTAACAAATCTCCAACAACCCCTTTCTTAACATCTTTGTTGATAAGATCAGAGAATATCCTCTTGTGTAATTTAAAACAAAAAATGACATCTTCATCAACTATATCTACCCCTTCAACACAGTAAGAGAATAAAATCTGACAAAATCTAGAAAAGTATACTACCCCTCTATTCTCTGTCATTTTCTCCCCTAAATTATTCAAGACAAGTCGTGCAAAATCAAAATGATTATCATATAAAAGAGAATACCCGATTTGCAGACTGTCCGTGGGAATAGCATCCCAGTTCGTGCATTTCTTTCCGAACGTTCTTGTGATGCAATCAAAGAAGAAGCTCCACTCCTTCCGCAAGAACGGTCGCTTCAATTGTCCAATCTTTGTCAAAGGTCCAGAATACCCAATCTCTCGCATCATCCTCAGCAAATCAATGTCACCCATTCCAGTTGTATATGAAGAAAACTCAGGAAACCCCATTGCAGCCCGAATTGTACCAGAAGTAATTACATACTCTGCTTCTTCAAATTCAAAGATTATGGATGGGTTGCCAGATTCACCACCATCATCATACATACCTGTCTCCCAGAAGGCCTTGATTTGCGAACCAGAAAGTTTTGTTGGTTCGACTAGAGCACGCCCAATCGCTGACCGAGCAAGAAATTCTTGTATCATATGAAACGCCTCTGGTGCGTTGGCAGTATTTAGTGGTGCTGCATAATTATTAGGGACAAACTCTAACCCAGAAGAAACAAACGCTGTAGTCGCCATTAGTAAGATATGAAGGATTAACAAAGAAACAGATGCAAAAGCTTGAAAGAGTTTGTAAGTAGAAAAGTGTTTGTGACAATAGATGTGAATTGGAGTAAGATGTGAAAGGTTTAGACGGAAGTGTGTGTATTGTTTAAATATGAAAATCAAAATTAAAAACTGAAGAGTTTTTAATCATTAATACACAACTGTCTTACTCCGTTAACTGTGTGAGTGGAACACGTGGCACACATGCAATGACTGACAGCAGTAATTGACAGTTTCCAATGCGCATGCGCAGTAAAAACAGCAATAATTACCGCCTTTTACACTTTCCTAGACAATTAACCTCTCTCCTCTGTTTAATACAAATTGGAACCGTTACCAATTATACTCTTTTATTTTCAAGAATGTTTTCTCAAAAATTGTTAACTGTCTGAAACAAATAATTAATTTTAATCACCAGAGATTAAAATAAAATTACCTCAGTGTAGAGTACACAGTCCATCAGTGTTTACCAATCCTCCTTCTTTATTCATAATCTCTTTTCTCTCAATGCACAGTTGTGAAAAATTGTGTGTGAATAGCAGAGTTTACTGAATATTAATATTTAGATCATCTCAAAGTGCATAAAATCCACAAAATAAATCAGTAAAAACTGGTTGCTCAAACTCTCATGTATAAAGTAAAATCTGATATTTATCCAAACTCTGTCTTCTTATATCCTTTCATTTGGATATTTATATTATTTTCACCCCCTTTATATATATATATATATATATTTATTTATTATAATTTTTCCAGTAATCAGTGGTTGGCACTAGTCACCAAAAATCAAAGATTTTAGCCCTTATTTCATACAATAAGTTCCTGGATCTTCCTAGGCACAACATGATCTCAAAGGAATTTGTGCTCTTTTTGGCATCTTTTGATTTGAGGGTGAAATATTTGCAACTAATTATCAGAGTTTAGACTTTTCATCAGTGAATACAATTAATTTATGAGAGAAAGTGCAAACAGCTAATACAGACTCAGTGTATAGAATCAATAAACTAAGAGATGCTATAAATATAGAGATAGTATCATGCTGTACAAACTTTCTGCACATTTTGAAATCAGAATTTATATTACTTAGAAGGATTCATGATTACTTACTGAAAATCATGCTTCATACAATTTTCTTCATCGGTCCATGTGTTTCAGACAAAAATCACAACCAGAGTTTGACATCAGAGTTTAACCGACAGAGTATGACTGACAGAGTATGACTAACAGAGTTTACTATCAGAGTTTAACATACTGGTACACATAACAGTTAACATATGCAAAGAACCATGAGCATAAAATCAATCATGTATAGATTTTGAATCTAACCAGTATCTCTAGTCAAAACCAGAGACCATTCCAAGTTCGTTTACCAGCCTTGTAAAGGTAGCTTCACTCAAAGGTTTGGTGAAAATATCTGCAAGCTGTTGGTCTGTAGACACAAAATGAAGCTCAATATCTCCTTCTTCCACATGTTCCCTGATAAAATGATACCTTATGCTGATGTGCTTGGTCATGGAGTGCTGTACTGGATTACCTGTATAGCAATAGCACTTTGATTATCACAGTAAATAGGTATTTTAGAGTACCTTAATCCATAGTCCAGCAATTGATTCTTCATCCATAAAATCTGTGCACAACAGCTACCAGCAGCTATATACTCTGCTTCTGCTGTGGATGTGGAAATTGATTTCTGTTTCTTGCTGTACCAAGAAACTAATCTGTCACCTAAAAATTGACAGCTTCCACTTGTGCTTTTTCTGTCTATCTTACAGCCTGCAAAATCTGCATCAGAGTAACCAATTAACTTAAACTCTGATTCTCTAGGGTACCACAGACCAAGAGTTATGGTTCCTTTGAGATATTTGAAAATCCTTTTTACAGCTGTTAGATGTGGCTCTCTGGGGTCTGCTTGAAATCTTGCACAAAGACATGTTGCATACATGATATCAGGTCTACTTGCTGTCAGATAAAGAAGAGACCCTATCATCCCTATGTAGTTTGTCATATCTACTGAGGCTCCTGTGTCTTTGTCTAGCTTTGTTGCAGTAGCCATGGGAGTTGTAGCAGATGAACTATCAAGCATACCAAATTTCTTGAGAAGATTTCTGGTATATTTTGCTTGATTGATAAAAATCCCATCATCTGTTTTCTTGACCTGTAAGCCTAGAAAATAACTAAGCTCTCCCATCATACTCATTTGATATCTTGACTGCATAAGCTTGGCAAATTTCTTACAGAGTTTGTCATTAGTAGACCCAAAAATTATGTCATCCACATAGATTTGAACTAACAGCAAATCATCACCAGAATTAAAATAGAACAAGGTTTTGTCAATTGTACCTCTAGTGAACCCACTTTCTAAAAGAAATTGAGCCAGAGTTTCATACCATGCTCTAGGTGCTTGCTTTAGTCCATATAATGCCTTATCAAGCCTGTAGACATAATCTGGATGTTTGGAATCTACAAACCCTGGTGGTTGTTCAACAAACACTTCTTCTTCAAGTTTCCCATTGAGAAAAGCACTTTTCACATCCATCTGAAAGACTTTAAACTTTTTGTGAGCAGCATAGGCCAGAAAAATCCTTATTGCTTCCAATCTTGCAACTGGAGCAAAGGTTTCATCATAGTCAATTCCTTCCTGCTGTGAATAGCCTTTAGCCACAAGTCTAGCCTTATTCCTTGTAATCACTCCATCACTGTCTGTTTTGTTTCTGAAAACCCACTTTGTACCAACAATAGATCTGTTCTTTGGTCTTGGTACAAGTGTCCAGACTTCATTCCTCTCAAATTCATTTAACTCCTCTTGCATAGCTGTTATCCAGTTGGCATCTTGAAGAGCTTCTTCCACTTTCTTGGGCTCTGTTTGAGATAAGAATGCATGAAACATACATTCATTATTTGTAGCACTTCTAGTTTTTACACTAGCTTCTGGATCTCCAATTATCAAGTCAGGTGTATGAGCTTGTGTCCACCTTCTTGCTGTTGGTAATTGGCTTCTATTACCAGTATTAGATCCTCCCCCTTGATCCATGCTTTCCTGATTTTCTCCTTGACCATTTGCATTCTCTGAGGCTCCCCCTGAATTGGACTGCTCAGAGTTTGGATTTTCAGTGTTTGACTCAGAGTTTGGGATAGATCCTTCAGCTGATTCACTTTCAGAATTTGAGTTATTATCTTGAGATGTTTCTGAAGTATCTTCACACTCCCCCTCGACTGGTTCTCTATTTTGTTCTGTCAGAGAAATTCCCTCAGTTTTTATCAGTAGAGGTTCAGAGTATGCTTCGTCAGAGTTTGTTGGATTTGCTTCATCAGAGTTTACGTCATCAGAGTTTAGATCTTCATTTTCAAATCGAAGTTGATCATGATATTCTTCATCTTCTATTCCAGTTATTTTCTTGTCATCAAATGACACATGTATAGATTCCATGAAAGCTTTAGTTGATAGTGGGTATCCAACAAAAATTCCTTGATCAGCTTTTAAGTCAAACTTGGTCAATTGTTCAGGATGAGTTTTCAACACAAAACACTTGCATCCAAAAATATGAAAATATTTCAAATTTGGCTTCTTATTTTTCACCATCTCATATGGTGTTTTCCCATGCTTGTTGATCAGTGTAGCATTTTGAGTAAAACAAGCTGTTTGAACAGCTTCTGCCCAGAAATAAGTTGGCAATTTTGCTTCATCAAGCATTGTTCTGGCAGCTTCGATTAAGGTTCTGTTCTTTCTTTCAACTACACCATTTTGCTGTGGAGTTCCAGGTGCAGAAAATTCTTGCTTCACTCCTCTTTCCTTGCAGAAAGCTTCCATTTCAGAATTTCTGAATTCAGTACCATTATCACTCCTGATAATTTTTACTTTGTGTTGTGATCCTTTGTCCAATTGCTTCACATGATCCATTAGAATTGAGGCAGTTTCATCCTTTTTTGCTAAGAAGTACACCCATGTGTACCTAGTGTACTCATCAACAATGACTAGAGCATATTTATTTCTGCCCAATGACATTATATTTACCCAATGACATTATATTTACTGGACCAAAAAGATCAACATGTAGAAGATGATAAGGATCCATAACTGAAGATTCAGATTTACTCTTGAAAAATGACTTCCTTTGCTTGGCCTTTTGACAAGAATCACACAGACCATCTAAGCTGAGTATTGACTTTGGAAGTCCCCTTACAAGATCTTTTCGTATTAGCTCATTGATGTTGTTCAAGTTTAGATGAGAGAGCTTCTTATGCCATTTCCAACTCTCTTCATTTGACATTTTTGCAGTTAGACACACAACTTTACCTTCAGAGTTTGTTACCAAACTTGCTTCATAAATGTTATTGTGCCTGTGTCCAACTAGAACAACTTTCCCAGTAGATTTGCTGATAACTTCACAATGTTCAGTATGAAAATCTACATGGTATCCTCTGTCACAGATTTGACTCACAGAAAGCAAATCATGCTTGAGTCCTGGGACTAGAGCTACATTTGTGATGATGACACTTCCAAGATTAATATTGCCATATCCCATAGTACGTCATATGTTGCCATCTCCATAGGAAACTTTTGGGCCAGCTCTCTCCTCATAATCTGATAGCAGGGCTTTATTTCCAGTCATGTGTCCTGAACATCCACTGTCCAAGACTAGGGTACTTTCCCTTATGCCCTGCAATCACAGAAAATTACAAAGAGTTAGATTTAAGGATCCAGACTTGCTTGGATCCTTTGGCTTTCTTAACATTGTTAGCTTTTGCAGCGGAATAACTTTCAACAGAGTTTAAGCTAACTGTGTCAGACTTTACACTTGCAGAGTTTGCTTTAACCCATTTCAGGTTGGGTTTCAGCTCATAATAGTTGTGATAAATAGCATGATAACTCTTACAAGTATAAATGGAATGCCAAGTGCTCCCACAGTGTGTGCATAAAGTCTGTGGTCTAACCCTAACATAATCATTCTTTACCCCAGACTTGGAGGATAAAGAATTAATTCTTTATTTTTCGTGCAGAAACTTGAAAGATGGTTAGTACTACCACAATTATGACATGTCTTTCTAGGAGCATCAGAATTAGGCAGATAATCATTTCTTTTATTAATGCCTACTTTTCCATTCCTATTTTTCTTGGACACTTTCTGTTTGTTGACAGACTTTACCTCTTTGAGCTTATGTTTGAATTGTTTTTCTGTCATTGAACCAACATTAACCTGCTTATCACAGATTTTTACTGGTTCTTTAACAGCTTCTATTTTAACCTTATTCTCTGTTATTGAACCAACATTAACCTGTTTATCACAAGTTTCAACTGGTTCCATAACAGCTTCTTTCACAACTACAGACTTTAGCTTACTGGATTCAGAAACAAATTTCACAGGTTTAAGTTGTGGTTTTACTTTCACTTTATCTTTAAACCTAAGTTCATCTTTCTCACAGTAACCTAGACCTACAGTGTCTGTCTGAAAAACTTGATGTGTGTCTTTTCCAGAATTAGTCCAAGTTTTAATCACTTTCCTCTCTTTTTCCAACTCAGATTCTATTTTCCTATATCTTTTAAGCAATTCCTGTTCAACATAAACAGCATCATCTCTCTCCTTTTGAACTTGTTGCATGTTAACAAGTCTCTCTTCAAGAAATTTATTCCTCTCTTTAAGACCTAGATTCTCAGTTTTGATTCTTTCATTCTCTAAAGTCTGATCCCTATAACTAACATGTATGCTTTTTAGATAAACTCTTAATTCAGATATATTATCGGTATCATAAGCATAAGTAGTTAGGGGTACCTTGTTTTCAGATGACTCAGCTTCATCTTTAACAGTTGCCATGAGAGCATAATTGACTCCCTCATCTGAGTCTGAAGTGTCTGCCCAGTCCTTGCCTTTAGTGATGAGTGCTTTCTCAGATTTTCCTTTCTTGCACTCTGGAGCATAATGACCCATCTCTTTACACTTGTAGCACTGGATCTCAGACTTGTCTTTCTTACCAGACTTGGTATTCCCTCCATCAGACTTTCTGAAATTTCTCTTATCAGAGTTTGAATCTCTCCTAGAGAATCTCTTCCCTTTCTTGAAGTTCTTGAATCTCGTCTTCTTGAAGGTCTTCACCATTAAAGCAGCCATTTTCATCATCTCTTCTTCATCATCCTCAGAATCAGAAGCTTCATCATCAGTGTTTGAGCCATCATCAGAGTTTGATGACTCACTGTCAGATTTAATGACTAAAGCCTTTCCTTTGGCTTTCTTTCTTGATGATTCCTTCTTGACAGGCTTTTCTTCAACTTTAAGAGCAACAGATTTTGTCTTCTTTCCAGATCTTTTGTTTCTTTGTTCTATCTCCAGTTCATAAGTTTTGAGCAACCCATAGATTTCATCAAGATCTGTTTCTGCAAGATCATAATTGTCTATGATTGTTGTCGCCTTCAAATCCCATCTTTCAGGTAGGGATAACAGAAACTTGAGATTTGACTCTTCAAGTTCATATTCTTTATCAACCAGGGACAAATCATTCAACAATTTACAAAATTTGTCATAAGTATCTGTCAAAGTTTCATCAGATCTAGAGTCAAAGTGTTCATACTCCTGTGTTAGAATGGTCTTCCTATTCTTCTTTATAGCACTTGTTCCTTGACACCTGACTTCCAAAGCATCCCAAATTTCTTTGGCAGTTTTGCAGCCAATAACTCTGTTAGACATGACATTATCTAAAGCACTATGGAGAAGGTGTCTAACTTTTGCATCCTTTGCAATTGATGAGATGTCTTCAGGAGTCAAATCTTTCTTCTCTTTTGGAACAGTCTTTTGTTCTTGACCAGCAACAATAGGAGACAGTTTTGTTGGCATATGAGGACCATCATTGATTCTATCAAGGTATTCTGGATCTGTGGCTTCCAGAAACATGGTCATCTTCACCTTCCATATTGGATATTCAACTGATCTTAGAATTGGAACCCTTATAGTCTCATATCGACTAACAGAAGTTGGTTGAACCTTCTGAGCATTCGAACCTGCATTAGAACCTTCCTGAGAGTTGTCAGCCATGATTATACTTGTGTTTAGATCGATAAACTGTATATATTAAACAGCCTAGGCTCTGATACCAATTGTTAGGCCGATTTCACAATATATAATCAATATAAGTATGATAATAACAATAAAGAACACTGTTTATAAATCAACAACTGAATTATATAAATAACTCTTCTCTTTGTGATGTAAAATATCACAGAGAGCTGCAAGATTACAAGAATAATGTATATAGTATTCGCATCCCTTTTAGGGTTAACCTATTTGTGTTTATATAGTACACAGCTACATAGAATCAATCTCTAATTGATATTCCTATAAATTAGCTATACAAATCATATCAAATTTGGATTGCTTCTGTCTTCTGTTCCGTTTCCTTGTCTGTCTCAATATATCTTGCTTCTTTCCATCTTCAAGATATATTGCTTCTAGAATCTTCAATGTTAGCACCGACAGCTAAGGCAAACTCTCACCCCGTCAGACTTTAATAAACTCTGACTGGCTTCCAGTAAACTCTGATGAGTACCTGTTGCTTAAACACTGATAAACACTCATCAGCAATTATATCTAACATCCTTCATTTCCACTGGTGCCATTTTGTATGGGGCTTTGGATACTGGCTACGTGCCTGGTACTAAGTCTATTGCAAACTCAATCTCTCTATCTGGAGGTAATCCTGGCAACTCTTCTGGGAAAACATCTGGAAACTCACTCATGACTGGAATATCTTCTAACTTAGAAACTTCCTTCTCTGTATCTATCACATATGCTAAGTACGCCTCACATCCTTACTTTAATAATCTCTTAGTTTGAATCATCATCAAAAATTTCTTCGTTTGTTTCTCTCCTTTAAATATTATTTCTTTCTTTTCTGGGGTAACCAAAGTAACCCTCTTATTCTTACAATCAATACGCGCATCATAATCAATTAACCAATCCATCCCTAGAATCACATCAAATTCTCCCAACTTGAAAGGTAACAAATCAACATAAAAACAATTTCCTAAAATCTTTATTTCACAACGTGGACAATATGCACTCACCGGTATACGATCCTGGTTAGCTATTTCTACACTCAACACTCCACTTAAGGGTTTCATTACGCAATTAAATTTATGTGCAAACGTTTATGAAATAAATGACTTAGTCGCTCCTGAATCTATCAACACTTTAGCACTAATAGAGTTTACTAGAAGTGTACCTGCCACCACGTCGGAGTCTCTCACTACTTCTGTCATTGACATGTTCTAGGTTCTGGCTAGCGGCTGGACATTAACAGCTGGAGGTGCCTCTATTGCCCGGATCATGTTGTTCACGGGTGCTGGTGCTCTACAGTCCTTGATCAAATGACCTGGTTTCTTGCATTGGTGACACACAATACCTATCTTGCAATCCCTGGAATAATGACCCTTCTAGTTGCATTTAAAGCATGTGACACTCAATCGATGGCATACTCCTGGATGTCGTTTCCCGCATGTCTTACATTCTGGCAGTGGGGGTCTGGAAACTCCCTGATGACTGCTGGCTGGTAGACGGTTATCTTGCCCTACACTTTCGGTATCTGGATTCTTGAAAATTGTATTCCTTCCGGGCTGGAATCCCGGTTTCTTGTTTGACTGACTTTGAAAATTCCCTTGCGGCTGTCCCTTGTCGGATGTCCCTGCCTTCCTTTTCTTATTCTCTCTCTCCTTCATGTATGAATCACTCTCTGCTTCCGTAATCATTGCTTTCTGTACCACTGCTGCATAGGTGTCCAACTCCAAAATGCCTAACTTACTACGAATCCATGACCTCAGTCCCTGTTGGAACCTCTTGGCCTTCTTCTTCTCCGTGTCCACGTACGTCAGAACAAACCTAGACAATTCAGTAAACTTCATCTCGTACTGAGGAACAACCATGTTACCTTGTTTCAACTCTAAAAATTTTAACTCCATTTGGTCTCGCATATAATCAGGAAAATACCTCTCTAAGAACAACTCTGTAAACCTGCCCCACATAATTAATCCCTCAGGTTCCATGTTAGTAATGAATATCACTTAGAAACTAGACAGAGGGGGGGGGGGGGTGAATGGATAGTTTAGATATTTTTTCGTTTCTTGAAAGCTAAATAAAACTGTATATGATTATGCTGAATTGTTTGCAGAAAATAAACAACACACACAATCACTTTAATCTACTTTGTATTAAGTAAATTAAATACTACAGCTTTCCAGAATTTCACAGATGAATTTCTGGCTTCTAACAAGAACAGTTTGTACCTTGTTTTGCTTACAGAGAAAAGAGCTTAGCAAATAACTATGTGTGTCTCTCTTACTGCTTACAGTGGTGTGTGCATGATATATATATTCCTATACAAACTAGGCACACCCTTACTTACACAGTTACCCCTAGCTGAAAGTCCAACTTGTTCTGCCATAAGAAGTTAACTGTGTCAGGAAGGACCACCTGCTTTTCGGAGTCTTTCCCGTTTCTGTAGCTGCTTGTCTCTTATCTTTCTCTCCAAGTCTAGCTGTAGATTTGCCATCTGTTCTTTGGACCACCTTGCCAGAACAAATGCTTCAGTATTTGTCTCTCTTGAATCTTGATTTTGTACCTTGATTTGTCTTGTTGTAAACGGCTAAGTGTTGATATCGTGAACTCCACTTCATTCCAGACTATGCGATGTCACTTGTGAAGACTACGTGATATGACCTTGTAGACTTTGCGACATAGGCCATTTGAGGACTTTGCGATCTAGCCTTTTTGAGGACTATGCGACATAGGTCATTTAAGGACTATGCGACATAGGTCACTTGAGGACTATGCGACATAGTTCATTTGAGGACTATGCGACATAGGCTTTCTGAGGACTTCACGATCTAGTTCAACTTGACTTTGCGATCTCAACACTTCTCGGTATCAGCTTTGAAGACTTCACGACATAGAACAAATAGGACTATGCGATCTAGCACTTCTCGACATGGATATTGGTGACTTCACGACATAGCTTTATTCTGACTTTGCTATATAATGCCTTAGACAAATTTCTGCAACTTATTTCTTCAGGGCCTTATTCACTTCTATCCTGCTGCATGAACATTTCTGAACTTCTACCAGGACTATTATTCAATGGCCTATATACATACTAGATGCAGGAAATTGACTAAGCTCATTATAATTCTGAGCATACATGATCAAGCTAATGTTCATGAGAACAAGACAAGTACAATGGAGACCTATACTATATCCCAGTGATAGAATTCACTAGGTCATATAGTGTGACATAGTCACATAGTGTAGGCTTTTTAATAGTGGTATTCAGACATGTCTTGAGCCTAACAATCTCCCTCAAATTGTGAGTAAGACCCTTAGGCACAATTTCATGTCTGATAACAAGCCTAACTTTACATAAAAAGAAACAGTTATAGAGCAGATAAAAAGATGAACAAAATTTAATAACAACTTGGAAATTTAGCCTTACAGAATTTTTCCTTGAGCTACATAGCTTCAGTTTCCAAATGTTTCTTTAGGAAATCATCATAAATCTTCTTCTTTCTTATTTCTTCGTTCTTCTTCATTTCAGAAATGGCAAGTAGAATTTCATCTCTAGCAGTTAATTCTTCAATGAGAGGAGAGTCTTCTAGATCTTCAGCTGCTGTTCTTAGGGCACTTTCCACATAAGAATCAATAAACTCCATCCTTATCTTGCTTTTTCCTCCATAATGATTTTTGCACTCCACAACATAAGGATTTTGTTTTACCCTGCACAACCCTTTCTCCCTCATCTCCTTTGCTCTTTCCTCCATTTCAGCCATCTCCTTTTCTTTCAGACACCTCTTCTCTTCATTTAGCTTCCTTAGATTTTCTTCATAATCAGAGTGCATCTTCATGAATCTGGCTATCTCTATTTTCCACAGCCTTTCTTCCTTTTCTTCAAAATTCAACAAGGCATTTATTCTTTCTAGCTCATAGGTGTCAAAATATTGCCATCCTTCTGATCTCATTTCTCTCTCCCTTCCATCAGTGTACTTGATTTGTAGATAGTTTTGCATCACATTGACTTAAAAGATCTTTTGGGCCCTCATAAATGCTAAGGCATCAGGATCATAATCTTCATCCAGTGGAAATACATTGATGCCAACAACATTTGTGAGTCTTCCAGTTTTCTTTGTTATCCTTGTCCTTTTGGCTACACTCTTGATCTTCAAATGTTTCACTTGAGGTAGCTTTCTGGAGCAGGGAGAGTTAGTCTTCAGTGCCACATCATTTGGAAGTAGCTTCATTCCTTTGCCCTTGATCCACTATAACACTCCACTAGATGTGACCTTGTGGAAGTGTTTTCTAGATATTTCTTTTATGGCTTCATCTTTTTTTTTTTTTGTGGCAATTCAGGTTCAGAAGTCTTGGATAAAGATTTTGGAGGATCATTACTAACAGTGCCCACCCTAGACTTGAAGTCTTGTGTTGTGGTTAAGGTACTGTTAGCAAAGTCCTTGACTTGCTGAATCTCTCTTGTCATCATCACCATCTTTTGATCTCCTAGAAGGTTTGGTCCTGCTACTGTCACTGATCCATCCTTATTACTCCTGGATTGGTTCCTCCTTCTATACCTCTTTTCCTCATCATCATCCTCACCATCCTTCTTCTTGCTCTTTTCTTTGATAGATTCAGGAATGACTCCATGAATCAAGAAGGATTGTAGAATGTGAATCATTTCAAGCTCTTCTGTTGTTTTGACTCCTTTCTTAGCCCTGAGCATTTGCAGCACTTGGTTGATTCTAGCATTATTCTTCATTGTCAAATCTGAGGGAATCACCAATTGATCAATGCTGCTTTCTTGAGATAGACTTTGGAAGATTATTGTCCTTGGCTTGGGGATAACCTTAGGAAATCTTTGATATTGGTCTATCTTCAAGTCATCAAACAGTCTCTTGTTGTTTGCCCCATTCTTTTCAATCAACTCCAGAATTATTGACAGCTCAGTAAATCTCAGTTTCTCCAGAGTTTGAAATGCTAGGTGCCACAAGCAGTTGTCCTTGCTCACCATGATAACTTCTCTTAGATGCACATCCTTGATTTTCCTTACTGCCACAGTGAAGTATTTGATGCTATCCTTGATCATTTCTCTGTAGACTCTTGCATCTTCTTGAGCCTTGCTATAGATGGCTTTCAGAAACTCCAGGAAGGCCTCATCATGATAGATGTTTGAATTGGCAACTTCCTGTAGCTTCGCCTCAGTTATGATTGTGGCTTTGATAGGTTTAGCACTTGAAGTAGATTGAGGAGCTGAAATGTCCTTTTGCATGGTAGAGGGATGGAAGGTAGTTGTGACTGTGCTTTTCAGGCCTTGTGCACTTATGACTTCTACAGAGGGAAGAGTTATTGGCTTTATTGTTTCTTCAGTGACGAGTTTGCCCTTAAGCTTTTGCTGCTTGGCAGGTACTCCCCCTCTCTTTTTCAGAATGACCTCCTTTTCTTTCTCCCCCTTAGGCTTGGAATCAGACAGGATGTCTTGAGCTTCACCAGGGATAGGCAGGTTCATATGTCTCATCATAGAAGCCATCATTTGCTGTTGCACCAATAAGATATTTGAAGTGTTGTTGCCTTGGTCATCCAGCTTGTCATTGAGCTTGGTTAATGATGTAGAGAGCATCTTGTTTTCATCCTTGAGAGATGCCACTTCTCTTTCTAGATCATCCACTTTTGAGAAGAGTTGCTGAGATTTGAAGGCATTTAGAGATTGATCCTTGAGCTTGGTAAAGTCAAACTTGGAGATGTTTGCCAGAGGGACTTCATCCACCAATTTGTCACCATATTGATTCTTCCACATCACATTCAGCATGGCATTGGAGGTTATGTTGGCTTTGACTTGATTCTCCATTGTGGCAGCCAGCTTTTTGATATTGTCTGTGACCATGGCAAGTGAAAGATCCATCATGCTGACATTTGAAGAAGTTTTCTGGATTTCCTTGAGGATGCCATCCACCTTGGGAAAATCAGAGAGATATGAGTTTCTCAGTTGAATGAGGGATCTATCTGTCTCCTCCTTGATTGAATAAATCTCTGATTGAAGCCCTTTCCCAAGGTAGTGCAGAGCCTTCAGCTGATTCTTGTATATGTCATTCACAACCTCATAAATTGCAGCAGGAGAGAGATTCTTTGCATTGGAGCCCAGAGAAGTGAGGTAATCTTCTCTTAGAAAAGCCAGGGCATCCTTGAGTTTAATAGCCCTTTTAGCATCCAACCAGGCATCCACATTTCCCTCTGGTTCAGCTTCATCTACAATCTTCTCCTGCTGAGCTTCAACATCCTCCTTGTTGCAAAGTAAGATAGCTTCATAATCAGCATTAGGTAGATTGGAGGTTAGGAGGTGTTGAGCTATTTTTGAGAACTCATCAATCTGTGCCACATTTAGATTTTGAATATCTTCCTCTGTGAATTTGGAAGGCACAGATGATGATCTTGAAGGCCTGTCATGTTGCACAGGCTTCAGCCATTCGGAAATAGTGGCCTTAGCCAAGTGAGAGCTGGTGCTAGGCACCTCAAGGGGGTTTGATGTGTGAGTTTCCTCCAGTCTTGGAATGACTGTGGAGTCTGATGTTGTCTCCATTGAAATGGGATGAGTAACAACATCAGCTCCAAATGCCTATGAAGGCAAGTCCGTGTCCATAAGGAATGGAGAGTTTGGCATAGAGTCTCCAGTGAAAACCGGTGAATCCTCTATGTTGGTGTTGGTGTCATTAGGATATGCCCCAGCATGCATTCCCTGACCAACTAGATGTGGTTCCTGGGTGGTGAGCACAGTGTCATGCACCATGTCACTTGAGGTTGGCTCAATCACAGATTTGGAATATGATTGATCAAGTGCAGATATGTCATGAGAATGACTATTCTGTTGAGAAGAAATATGAGATGTAGATTCTGGAAGAGAAGTGTGGTGTAGAGTAGATTTTGGCAACTCCCCCTGAGAAATAGGAGGAGTTTCAAGTGTGATGTGCTCTCCACTCAGTGTATCATCACCCTTATTACTCCTGGGGTCAAGAGTGAGGTCTTGACCCTGTGCAGACTCTTTACAAAGTGTAGTGGGGAGACTACTCTTTTCAATATCAATGCCTTGTTGAGAAGACATTGACAGTAATAGGTGTACCCCTTTTTGTACATCTAAATCCTGTTGGGAGGATTCAGTGTTGGCTGTAGATTTGGATTTCTTCCTTTGTCTTGTGAGCTGTGACTCAGGTTGTAACGCCCCCAGATCCGGGGTCAGGGATCCAGGTCGTCACCTCACCATCCAATCATATAATACCTGTATTAACTCAATGATCCAATCAAAACATCATCATAGACCCCAATCTCTTACTCACACAAGTTATAGCCTTAGAAACGATATACAGTAACATTAGTTATTACAAACCAAATGTACTATCCAGGATCTCACACTATTAATCTACAACCACTACATGTAGTTATTACAACCCATATTTGTAAACAAACTTACTAATGATAGCTGAACCTATCCAACTTACTCAAGCGGTATCCTTCCTGAACTATCTCAAGGGAGTATCTTCCACATTCCTCTCCTCGTAATGCTGGACGACCGACTATGGTCTCCTTTTACTGAAAATATAATTTTTAACAAAGCAAGGATGAGCGAAAGAATGCTCAGCAAGTTATCTAGTTACTAATATAAAGTTCTTCCCATAATATAAAATAGTACATAGTTTTCCACTGAAAGTATTCATACTTAATACGAAGTTTAGAATACTACCATATGAACGGGTTTAGTTCGTAATTTAGAAATACACTATCAGTGACTTAGCACGATTTTTAGAAATCAACAAGTACACAGTTCCAGATGCTGCTAGATGAACAACACTGGTTCACCAGTTTTTAAATTACCATTTGCCTTTCATCAATAATTAACCAGAATCATTCACCTTTTTAAATATTTCCTTCGAAATATCAAATCATTCATACTAAAGTTAACACCATCGGTAACTCAGCACCTTGGCCTTTGTTACAGTGTTAATCAGAATTTTTCCAAACTGGAAGGAAGGGACTTATCCAAAACAGAAAACACGATATGAAGTGACGATGATCAGTCGCCACAACCATATCCACCGCGGGTCTTCTCTACTAGTAGAAGGGCAAATACTTCATTCGTAAGTTACCCCGGGATGAAGGCTTCATTCACGATCATCCTGGATGGGAGCTCCATATGCACTCATCCAGGCGCATTCGGCCAATAATTGTTGATGGACCGCCCGGCTAACGGCCTTTTACACTCTCGGGATCGCCCGTCGACGATCTTGCCACCGCCAGAGTCCCCTTATTTTATTTTCTTTCAAAAAAATCATTTTGAATATAAAATCGAGTAGTTGAGGTCCGACCTCAGTCGACCGATACTTATTTCAAAACAACGCTACGTGAGCAACACATGACCGGGGGTTTTCATAAAAGATTTCGAGTGAGAAGGTTCACGTGTTTAATCATTTTTGAAACATCTTAGATAACTTTTAAATAATATTCGAAGTATTTTTGGAAATGTTTAATATATTTAATAAATATTTAAATAATATATTTTATCCAAGATAAATGTTTTTGGAATATTTTAATAAATAAAGTTTATTAAACAATCATAAGTACATATACTATTTCCCGAAAACCTTTCGGGTTTACATAGTTAAAATACATCGAGTCAAAAATACCGCTCCCCGGTCAACTCTACTTTTTGGACCAACGCGCTCTATCCCTAGAGCCGTCGTCCGAATATTAAACATAACATACCATTATCAACATAGTATGCTTTATCACAATTTTCACATATAACGTTCATAATATAAATCGAACAATTATTCTTGATATCAAAACCGTAAACACAACATGATATATGTATTTGAGAAAGTAGACTTGCATAAACATGCTCCAAAGATATTTTTATAAGTAAAACATAGGATTAGAAGACTTGTCACGATACTCTGATCAAAAGAGTGTATATATATATATATATGAATAAACAAGTTTTAGGCATTTGAAAATATACCTACTCTGAACAATAGAGTAAGAGTTAATAAACTTGCCTGAACAAGTTTATTAGTGTTGGTATTTTCTAATTGCATGTATAAGTTTTGGGTAAATTATTGAGAACATGAGTTCTAGTTTTGATATTGGATGGTTATTTATAGTAGAGATTATGTTTTGGGTTGGTTTTGTATAAATAAACGTCATGCTGAAATTTCCAGAAAACTGCCTGTTCTGTTTTGATTGTTTTCGAATTGTTGCTGCCTGTTTTAGACAGAGAGCCTAGGATGTCACTGTTCTAAATTGAATCTAGTTTGTGCACGCGCTAACCTTGTATCAATAGAGTTAACGAATAAAAAGTTATGCTTGTTTTACTAAAAGTTGCGCAGCAGGGATGTTTCTGTGTTTTAGTACCTAGTTTATACAGTTCGTTTTTAATCTAAATAAGGTGTTCTGAAGTTGAAACTTTTATGCTAAGTTGAGTTAGTAATCAGGAAGTAGCATCTCAAATTTGGTATTTGTTCGACTACTTTTGGAGTTTTGAAAAATGTTTTAGTAAAGTATGCGCAGCGGATTTTTCTGCTTTTTGAAATGAAAACATTGTTGTAATGGTGTTAAGGATATGGTTGGCATGATCAAATTGATTTAAGGAATGCCAAGTGTGGTATGTTTTGAAAGATAGATTGTTATATATATATATGTATAAGGAGTATGTTATACGTACTTAAATGGCGATGTGCGTTTATATGGTTGATTGCCTAGTACGTGGTTGTAATTGTTATGTGGTGTAACTATTATGTGTTTACGCGCTTAGGATGCGTTGGGTAGTTTAGAATAAAGGATTAGCATTTTAGAGAGGGCATACTAAGATAGAATATATTCTTTTGTAGAGTCCAAGGAAGTGGAACTTAGAGAGTTCAAGGAAGTGGAACTTAGAGACAAAGGAAAGACTAAGGTGGAGAACCAGTGATTGCTCATTACCCCTTTTAGCTACTTAAGGCAAGTAATACAAACTTGCTTTCATATTTCGATTCCATTGTTTCGTTTTGACATATATGAATTGTTATCTTGCCTTGATATACTTTTAGTTCCGAAAACACCTATTGTTCATTGATAACCCTTATCTTTGTTCATATATATACCATGTTGAATTATATACCATGCTTTGTTTAGTTCTTTATCCTTAAACCTTTTTACCCTGTTCATATCCATGAATTGAAACCTAATGACCTATGATTCTATAACCTGAATTTGATCATAAACTTATGCATTCCCTTTTTATACCTGAAAGTGAATACACCTAACTCTTATTCTAGTACATTCCCAGAACATACCCGATGATAAATATTTCTTATATTCCACTAATAGAAATCCAAAGTGTTTTGATTGAACTTATCTGATTTCCAAAGGACTTCTTTATACCTGAACATGTTTTAAAAAGGAATAAAGTTTGGATTCATTTAAATTCTGATTTATGGTTTCCACGGATTCCTAAGATTGGAGGCGTAAGAGGCCGAGTAACGCCGGTCCAGCACTTTTTAATTATAATAAATGGACTAGGGATGGACTAGTCTAAAGACCAATATGTGCCTAATGGGACCCAATACAAGGACCAGAGGGACTGTGTGTCCGGTATGGGGACTTTACGTGGCTGATCACCCGTATTGTCCGGTGCGTTGTGAAAAATCTCCAAAATTACTTATTGATTTTCTTGAAAACAGATATCTTGATAATGAAATTGGTTTACCCTTTGAAATTGCATATTTATGTCATTGTTCTGATAATCCCTTGATATGGATTCTGCTAAAACCATGCCATATATATTGATATTGGAAACTGTTTTGAAACTGTATATTCGATTCATTGTTCTGATAATCCCTTGATACGGATTTTGCTATACCCATGTCATACATATTGATATTGGAACTGTTTCCCAGTGGATAACTGTTTGGTCATATTATTACTTGTTGGGCATTTGGCTCATTCTTTTTCCCTATTCTAACCCACAGTTAAACGAGAAGATGGTACGCACTTTTCAGACAGCTAGGAAGTCTTCCTATAGGGTTGTTTTTGGGATGCCAGCTCAGGTAGGTGATGACCATATCTAGAAGGTGTTTTGTAATAGAGAACATAGAACTTTTAAGACATAGTTGTAATAACTTCTGAGACTTATGTATTAATGAATTAGATAGTGGATGCTTGTTTCACACCATCAACTGTTAAAGATCCAGGGTAGAGTTGGGGTCGAGTCTGCATGTTTATATTATTGTTTATGGGTTTAATATGTATAGAGGTTGTAGTGACTCCCCGATCATGACCCCAGATTGGGAGGGCGTCACACACTCTTTTAAATTAGCCAAAACGGATGGTCAAAGTAGTACCTCTAGAGTTGACTTTCCATAGAATCACTATTCCGCAACCCACACTCTAACACTTTTAGTAAATCAGAAATTTAATAATTAAATATGAAACCACCTCAAGGAGCTTCTTGAGTATTTGTAATATTTATCAAAAATATCTTGATTTGAAAATGTGAGTCGAAATAGGTGAAATGCATTTTAAAAGTCGAGTCAACTACGGAGTTTTACTATTCGCGCTCGTTTCACGAAAACGCCCATAACTCATTAACCGCCAACTCTATCGACACACCGTTTTCGCGTGCACGATCTAGAGAATGTCTAGAACAAAATATTTCAAAATGTATTTCTGGTCAGGGAGGTCAAATTCCCGAATGCTCTGTTTAAGGCAGTGGATGTGCAGAAAGTTTTGTCGTCGCGTAGCTTCGTTTCCGACATTTTTATAAAATAGGAAATTAATCTTTTTAATATGAATCCTTTTCGTGAGTCTTCCTAACTGTCTCTAGTATTATTCCTAAAAGTTTCACATTTTAATATGGCTTTTAAGTGGTCAAAACATGGCCTCAAAGTAACTGACCAGAGATGGGTTGGTTCTCCGAACGGCGTTTACTAAAACTCACTTTTCTCCAAAACCGTAAATCGGATTAACATGATTTTCGCGTCAAAACAAACTATGAAACAAGCTCTAGCTAAAGGTGGCCAGTGGTTACTCTTAAAATGATTTTATTGCTTCGGGTTTTATGTGCAAAACAGGGCTAAGGAAAATCGGGCATTACGACGGCTATGTTTTAGTGATTCCAAAGTTTAAATCATAAACTTTACATGATCAACCAACCATATCCTCAAACCAACTCCTTTAACATCTCAAATAAGTCATGAACTTCAAGAACAATAGTCAAAACCAACATCTACACAATCAACCATCAAAACAACACCATACATCCACCATAATCAACCATTCATCCACTAAATTATACTAACTTAATCTAACTCAAAACTAACCATAAAATTCGATTTATAACTAAGGGTTAAAATAGTTTATACCTTCCATGATGCCTTAAACACACTAACAATATCTTACAATCCTTTCTTGAGCCTTGAACTAACCTTAGTTTGCTTAAACTTCAAGAACAAAATCAAGAACACAAGTTAGTATTTCGAAAACACTATTCATGCCTCAACTTTGATCCAATATTTGACCATGCTCTGATACTTGGATGGCCATGAAATTTTGAACGTACCTTGGGTATGGATTGAGGAAGCTTTGGTCCAAATTTGGTGATTTTAGCATGAGTATAATTCAAGTTATGAATTTTTCTTCCTCCCTTGGTCATGCTGGGCAGGAAGTTTGAAGAAATGGGGTGGGGAGAGTTTTTCTCTTTTCTTCCTTGGTTACTTTTGGATAATTGTGATATTTTGTATCAAGTGATGAGTCATAGCTCTTATTGCCTCATCTTTGGACACTTGTCAAGCATGCAAGGGTGGGGAGATGAGGTGGCTTGGCTTTTCTAGTTTGTCCCGTCACCGCTTAATCTCGTAGAATGTTCGCATGGTTTCTTAAGTGTTCTATCTAGGTAGTTTATCGTAAACGTCCTTGACATCACTAATTCTTTTATTAAATCCATATCCATGGAATTGATAATTTAAATCCTCCAATATTCTCAACTAGTGACTAATCCGTCCGTTATCGGTGAAATTTCTGAGAAAACAGGAAATGCTATTCTTCTGATTCTGACAGCTTCTGCATTCAATCATTTACACAGAGGATCACTAATACGACTTTGAAAGTTCATTATACCGTCCCGTACATAGTGTGGTCTAAAAAATTTCTAAATGAAAAATTTACTATTCATCAAAAGTTACTATTCATCCGTGGTTCTTAAATAAGTACAAAATTTGGGGATATTACAGTCTCCCCTCCTTAAAAGGATTCCGCCCCGGAATCTTAAGAAAATAGCTGAGGTACTTCCCCAATACTACATTCTCCCATTTCCAGGTTGACTCTCCAACCTTCTGGTTCCATCACAACACTTTTACTAGCTCCATAGCTTTGTTCATCGACACTCACTCACTCCGGTCTATAATCACTACCGGGTGCTCTATATACGATAATTCTGGTTGTATCCCTATGCGTTCATATTCTATCACATTCCTGGTCACCTATGCTGAACTCTCATATCATCGATACGCGAAATACGTCGTGGACTTGCGAACTTCATTGGTCTTAGTCATGGAGATACTTCCTACAACGCGAAGTCTTCCGCATCGTACTCTCTATCTCTCCCAGCTTGATTGGCATATATGTGTGGTATGTCTTCAGCCGCTAGCAATTGCTCTCGAATGATGCATAGTCTCCTTCGTTCGTTGAACCAGCTCGGGTCCCGATAACTCTCGTTTGTCGGCTTCTTCCTACCGCAGGGGAGATGGATACTTCTTTTCATAACTAGCTTCATACGGGGGCATCCCCACGCTCGTACAATAATTATAGATACACGAAATTTCTATCAGCGATAAAGGATCATTCTAACGGCCTTTGAAATCCAAGGCACACGTGCTCAACGTAACTTCGATTGTCTGAATAGTTCTTTCGGTCGGTCTGCGGTCCCAAGTAGTGCTCATGTTCAATCTCGTTGTCAAACATTCTTTAAAACTCTTCTCAATATACGGAATTTAAACCTTGGGTCATTATCTGACGCTATTGCTATTGAAACTCCATGTCGTACCACTATCTTTTCCATATCAATATTTATAAACCTTTCCATTGAAGATCTATCGTTGATGAGGACAATCGGAGTAGACTTATTCAATTAATCAACTATAACCCAACTAACGTCATGGTTCGATTTGGTCCTTGGTATTCCTACCACAAAATCCATTACAATAACTTATATTCCCATCGTGGAATCTCTACGGCTGTGATAGTCCACTAAGTCTCTGCTTTCATTCTCGGACATGTCTAGCATTTACTTAATAATCGATCATATCCTTCTTTATATCCGGCCACCAATAATATTCTCTTAAATCTCTACGTAATCTTAACTTCAAACTTCATCCTTTCAATTTCTCTTAGTAGTTGTCCCGAAGAATTTGCATCTCAATCTCTTTTGCCTAATTAAAGTGTCAGCCACCATATTGGCCTTTCCTTAGTGATAGTGAATTTCACACTCAAAGTCTTTGATCAGTTCCAACTACAATCTCTACCTCGCGTCACTCGTTTCTATGTAAAGATATACTAAAGGCTATTGTGGGAAAAAAAAATCCACATTTCTCCATAAAGTTGAAGTCTCCAAATTTTCAGTGCGAACATAATCGCGGCTAACTCCAAGTCAGGTGTAGGATATCTTATCTCATGCTGCTTAAGTTGCTTAGACGCATAACTATAATTCTTAAAGTCCCCTCTATCATCAGGTATTTCTAACAACGGGGCTGTTACTAACTTCTACTTCAATCCTTTAAACTCTATTCATTCAATCCAAGGATACATCAAAATATCTTCTATGAATACAATAATCAATTTGTCTAGAAATTTTATCCCTTTAACTCCATAAAGGCTGCTAACGTAATAGTCCGTCCAACGACGTCATCCGCAAGTTCAAAATTATAATGGTCATATCGGTGCGAAAGGCCATCTTTGGCACATCACTTTGGTAAGTCTTAAGGGGTGATTCTCTATCCTCAAACCTATCCTTGAAAATTAAATTGTTTCCATTGATTGGTCAAACCAATCATCCTTTCTTTGGCAAGAAGTATCTTATTCCTTATGGTTAGTCCATTCAGCTCTTGGTAACCTAGGTACAGTCTTATACTGCGAGTCTTCTCTTGGCAAACAAAATTGGTGTACTCCAAGGTGACACAATGAGTCTTATTTCCTTTAATCGAGTAGCTAATTCTTTCATCTCTATAGTGGCAATGGATATGGGTCCTGAATACTGACGCAATCCCTGGAAATAAATCAATGGCAAGTTCCATGCCTCGACCAGGTGGTAGTTCCTGGAGATCGTAAAAATACATCCATGAATTCATTTAAATTGAGGTGCCCAATTATATTTGGTATCTCCCTATTTGTATCGATTTGCATGTGCTCAATAAGTTTCACATTTTTGCCGCGACAATCTCTTTGTTTGTACTAACATAATAAACTTCGTAGTTCACTTCCGTCCTTAAAGGACAACTCCCCCTTACTGGGCAATCCACATTTTACCTCCTTATCTCCTCAATCAATTTGCACATCGTATTTGATCAATCAGTTTATTTCTAAAATTTCATCGGATCCTCCCCTTTTGAGGAAAAATAAATCAACGTATATTGTTGCCTTAAAACCTCACCTTCACATTGCGGCCAAACAAGGTTCACCAAGATAATTTCATAGTTTTCTAATTCTATTTCTATTTCTATTTCTATTGTTAGGGTTCCAAAGGATTTCCACATCTGTGACTCCCTTATTAGTCTTCAAACTCATGTTCCTCTATCGTTCTTTCTTTCTCATTCATTAAGCTTCTATCATAGTCATTTCTTAATCAACGTATCGCCATCAGTCATTTCGAATACTACGTCATTCTGAGTTTCCAACATACCGAACAGACCTTGAAAATTTTCGTAAACTTCGACTCATAATTTGTCGCACTCATCTACTTTTATCTTAGTTCCAAAACTTCAACAATATATCTCTTTCCAAATACTAAGGGAAATACTTGCATGGTACCAAGAATATTTCAAGCAACAGAATATTTTATAAAACTTCGTAAGAATTCTCGTCGAGTGGGCGACCTTGTTAGGTCTCAATCAATTTATCCCTTGGGAATTTCATAATCATAATTCACTACATATAAAATGTGTTGTGAACTCACTTAAATAAATTCGACCGAAAGTTGAACTTAGTGAAACAATAACCAGTCCATTTCAAGAAAAATTAACAACTAGCTGAACAAAAGTTGCTAGTTCGATTGGTTTGGGACGCAGCATCTAGCTAGGATGATTAGCTAGATTTTCATCATATCGTTAAAATTTCAACTAGTTAGAACAATTAACTAGTCACTCATAATGGCATAAACAATTAGCCAGTTTCAATCTACTAGTACACAATCTCGACATCGTAACCAAAGAAAGAAAGAAACAAAATTTTGACTACTTAGATAATGAATTGAAAAGAAGAGTAAATAAGTTTGGGACGAATAAGGTAATTATAAACTTTGAATAGAATATAAGCTTTGAATAGAAAGTTCTTGGTATCGGAACAATCGATAACCTCCCATCAAATATTTCTCATCAGTGAAACGGTCCACCCAAAGGGGTCTCCGTACATATACTTTATCAAATTCTTCAATAGAATTGAATTCGGACTACCAATATCAAATTGATATCCTTTCTACGATTCCAACGCCTGATTTACAAATCTCATCTTAAATGGAAGAAAAGAATTCATGAGGAATCTATAAATAATGGATCCTCTATGTTTAGAAAAATAGTTAGATATTTATGAACTCGACTGAGGAGTCCAAGTATGAAAGAAGAAATCGAATATCAAGATCATCGTTAAAGAATATTCGTCAAATAATTAAGGAAACATTAATTGAACATTCCTTAGATAATTGAAATAATAATGAATAAAAATATAGACCTAGAAGGATAGATGAATAATGGTTCCCTCTTCCGGTCGTCCTAGGGCTCGAACAAGCGCCCTGGTGAGTAACAGTAACTTAACTCTGCGTTTAAACCTTAAAGGTAATGAGAGGAGAAAGGAAAAGAAATAAAATGAATACAACAGTTGTTGGTTGCATCCCAAGTTTGAAGTAGGAATTGGAAGGGCTACCTTACATGAACTATTCAAGGTAACACATGAAGTGAACAATTTTAGATTGAGTAATGCACCAGCAAGTAGAGGCCAAAATAAATCATGATCGCCTTTAAGCTCTTACATCACCGGTTCAGGATGATTCCATCTCCTCACCGTCATAATACAAGATACAAACTAATGAGTCTCTTCAATTCATATCAAGACACTTACTGATTGGGGTTCGTCAATATTTCTTCATTCCCCTATAGTCATCCAATATTGGTGTCTTCCACGGTCGAATTGATATCCACCGAAGATGGAGGTCTACTCGTTTAATATATACGTAGTCTCTAATAAGAGTTGTATCGAAAGAATCCAATTCCAGACTCAAGGGCCTTCCTCCAGGTAGGTTCTGAGATCGTCGTAGTTCTCGTTGCAACCGTATACACTTCATTAATGTCATACCATCGATTCCCAACGTTCTTGATCGCTGAGTTGAACCATCATGACCTATCGTACGAAGCATACTCATGACGTCGTCTAGTGCACTCGTCTTATGATAACATTCTCGTGATATATATGCATTCTTCCTCGAGGGCCACAAAATTCTCAATGGTTTAGTAGACACTATCTCTGGTAGAGTCATCGCTCGCGGGGATTTGAAACCTCATAACAATAAATGCCTTTAATTAATCCAAGTAACTAAGTAATCTTAATCGCGTAAAAAAAATGTAAACATCTTGGTTCTCACATATGTCGCCTCCTTGAGGGCAACTAAGAAGGACTACGAGTACAAGTTTTGCTCTAGTCAAGTCAACCAATAGTATGGGCTATATCTCCTATATCAAAACTTCTCTTGAGACTCTACTCGGCGTCTTATATCAATATCCTCGATAAATCACATACAATTCTAACTCCCTTCTCATCATCCAGATGGCCTCTATATATTCTATCGGTCCTACTATAAGACCTCAAGTAAACATTCCAATCTTAAATTCCTCAATTGTACTACATTCGGTACTCCAATAACGAACTCTATATGAGTCCTTACGTTAATCTCTTATTTAGTCATAACTCTTAGACTCTCGTTTCTGAGTACTATAACTTAAATCTCTGATACCATTTCTGTAACGCCCCCAGATCCGGGGTCAGGGATCCAGGTCGTCACCTCACCATCCAATCATCTAATACCTGTATTAACTCAATGATCCAATCAAAACATCATCATAGACCCCAATCTCTTACTCACACAAGTTATAGCCTTAGAAACGATATACAGTAACATTAGTTATTACAAACCAAATGTACTATCCAGGATCTCACACTATTAATCTACAACCACTACATGTAGTTATTACAACCCATATTTGTAAACAAACTTACTAATGATAGCTGAACCTATCCAACTTACTCAAGCGGTATCCTTCCTGAACTATCTCAAGGGAGTATCTTCCACATTCCTCTCCTCGTAATGCTGGACGACCGACTATGGTCTCCTTTTACTGAAAATATAATTTTTAACAAAGCAAGGATGAGCGAAAGAATGCTCATTATCTAGTTACTAATATAAAGTTCTTCCCATAATATAAAATAGTACATAGTTTTCCATTGAAAGTATTCATACTTAATACGAAGTTTAGAATACTACCATATGAACGGGTTTAGTTCGTAATTTAGAAATACACTATCAGTGACTTAGAACGATTTTTAGAAATCAACAAGTACGCAGTTCCAGATGTTGCTAGATGAACAACACTGGTTCACCAGTTTTTAAATTACCATTTGCCTTTCATCAATAATTAACCAGAATCATTAACCTTTTTAAATATTTCCTTCGAAATATCAAATCATTCATACTAAAGTTAACACCATCGGTAACTCAGCACCTTGGCCTTTGTTACAGTGTTAATCAGAATTTTTCCAAACTGGAAGGAATGGACTTATCCAAAACAGAAAACACGATATGAAGTGACGATGATCAGTCGCCACAACCATATCCACCGCGGGTCTTCTCTACTAGTAGAAGGGCAAATACTTCATTCGTAAGTTACCCCGGGATGAAGGCTTCATTCACGATCATCCTGGATGGGAGCTCCATATGCACTCATCCAGGCGCATTCGGCCAATAATTGTTGATGGACCGCCCGGCTAACGGCCTTTTACACTCTCGGGATCGCCCGTCGACGATCTTGCCACCGCCAGAGTCCCCTTATTTTATTTTCTTTCAAAAAAATCATTTTGAATATAAAATCGAGTAGTTGAGGTCCGACCTCAGTCGACCGATACTTATTTCAAAACAACGCTACGTGAGCAACACATGACCGGGGGTTTTCATAAAAGATTTCGAGTGAGAAGGTTCACGTGTTTAATCATTTTTGAAACATCTTGGATAACTTTTAAATAATATTCGAAGTATTTTTGGAAATGTTTAATCTATTTAATAAATATTTAAATAATATATTTTATCCAAGATAAATGTTTTTGGAATATTTTAATAAATAAAGTTTATTAAACAATCATAAGTACATATACTATTTCCCGAAAACCTTTCGGGTTTACATAGTTAAAATACATCGAGTCAAAAATACCGCTCCCCGGTCAACTCTACTTTTTGGACCAACGCGCTCTATCCCTAGAGCCGTCGTCCGAATATTAAACATAACATACCATTATCAACATAGTATGCTTTATCACAATTTTCACATATAACGTTCATAATATAAATCGAACAATTATTCTTGATATCAAATGTTAGGCCGATTACACAATATATAATCAATATAAGTATGATAATAACAATAAAGAACACTGTTTATAAATCAACAACTGAATTATATAAATAACTCTTCTCTTTGTGATGTAAAATATCACAGAGAGCTGCAAGGTTACAAGAATTATGTTTTCAATAATCGCATCCCTTTTAGGGTTAACCTATCTGTGTTTATATAGTACACAGCTACATAGAATCAATCTCTAATTAATATTCCTATAAATTAGCTATACAAATCATATCAAATTAGAATTGCTTCTGTCTTCTGTTCCGTTTCCTTGTCTGTCTCAATATATCTTGCTTCTTTCCATCTTCAAGATATATTGCTTCTAGAATCTTCAATATTAGCACCGACAGCTTCAGCAAACTCTCACCCCGTCAGACTTTATCAAACTCTGACTGGCTTCTAGTAAACTCTGATGAATACATGTTGCTTAAACACTGATAAACACTCATCAGCAATTATATCTAACAATCTCCCCCAACTTGTGCATAATAAAAATGTACAAGTTAAAAGATAATTGATGATGTCAAAACATATAACAAATGCAGTGTTTATAACATATCAGAGTTTAACTTTTACTTAGAACAGAAAACTTTAAAAACTTACAGTCAGACTTTACTTAATCTCTTCAATATCAGGCACTGTCCTGAGATAGTCAATCAGTAGCCTCCTTTCTGCTTTTCCTAGCTCATCCACCATAATTTCCTTCAACTCCTTAAGCTCTGGATCACTTTCTCCAGTCTGGTAGATGGCAGCTCTCAGAGAATAAATGATGTTCTTCCTCATTTCATTCCCTAGCCGGATAAAATATGATTTGTCTGACTCTAGGTTGAATTCTAAAACCTTTATACCCAGTGCAGTATTGAGCTTGGCACTGTTTCTCTTCATTTCAACAATCTTTCCATAAGCATCTCTGTACTTAGGAATATATGCACTTGAAACTCCTCCTCCAAGAAGAACTTTGGACTTCATCATTCTATCTTTTAGAACTAGAGCAGCATCATGAGTACTTCTATTTTTGATTTTGAGAATATATAGAACATACTCAAGCTCTTCCCATAGTTTCAATTGAACATCAGCTTCTCCTATTCTGTATACTCTTCCATCAGACATAAAATATAACAGCACCTCTTTCTTCAACCCTCTATGATAAACCATCTGAACAGACTCTAGTTTATCAAGGCTCTCTTGAGATACCCCAACACCAGGTTCTGCCAGTGATGAATGGTCAAAAGGTCTGTTATTTATTCTTTTCTCCCTGTGTGAACCCAAACCAGACTTATCATAAGATTTTTTTCCAAGTACTGTTCTGGTTTGTGAAAAGTCCACAGCTTCTAGCGTCAGAGTTTCAGAAAGTACAGGTCTCAAGAAACCTTGAAGTTGTGGAGCTAGCTGAGTTTGTACAACTTGAGCATTGTCAGAGGTTGTCACAACTTTAGTAGAAACATCAACATGAGCAACGTCAGAGGTTGATCTATTTATCCTTGATTCAACTTGAGCAACGTCAGAGGTTGAATAATTCTTCTTTGGTAACTGTCCTTCTTCTACCAGTATACCTTTTCCTTTTTCAGAAACATTTACTGTAGGCCTCCTGGAATATTGTATACTCTGTTGAGTATTTTCCTTGATGATAATTCCTTTTTCCTTTAATCTAGGAGCCTTTACAGATTTCTTCTTATAAGTACCAGCTTCAATCTGTTTCTGGTGTTCTTCAGCAAGAAGCTTCATCTCAGCATCCAAATCTTCCATTGTGGCTTCACCACCATGTTCTTCCATGAAAAGCTTAGCAGCAATCTCTTCATCAGTAGTTGGATTTGATGAAATCACTAGACTCTTGAGTCTTGAAGAAGATTGACCACCAGAATATTTTCTTTCAGAGTTTATCTGTCTAGCAGAGTTTGACCGAAGTCTCCCTTGCTCTTGAGAAGACTTTGACCTTTTCTCTGTTCCTCGGCTTCCACCATCATTTGAATCATCCCTCAGTCTAAAGGTTGGAGTCCTTTTGCATTTGTCTTTAGGTACTTTCTCCCCCTTTTTGACATCATCAGGAATAAAAACTGATGTCAGCAACTCTAGTGAAGTAGCAATCGAATCAAGTTTAGTAGATATGGTAGCTTGATTGCTTTCAACATTGGATAGCCTCTTCTTGATTTCTTCTTGATCCTTGATCAAAGATGAAAATCTAGCTCTATCTTGCTTCATTGCTAAATCCTTAAGAGCAATATCATTACTCAATCCAAGAACAACTTTGTTTGTCTCATCAAAGCGATTGTGCAATGACTTGACTTGAACAATGGTCGCCTTAAAATGAGCTAACAGCTTAGGATTAGAAATCTCTTCAGCTGACTTATGTACAAAATCTGCAGCCCTTTGAGTAGAGAAGATACAGTCTGCTCCTGACCAATTGGCATAATGCATTTCTCTGAAGTGAGCTTCAGTTGCATTTTGGTTTTCCTTGATAGACTCTGTAGTAGGATCCCTTAGAAAAGGTATTGACTCATGACTATCAGAGTTTGAAAGAGCAGGATTAACCTCAGAGTTTACAGATGTGTGAGCAGCAGTATCAACATTTTCTGCATTACCAACTCTAGCTTCATCGACATTTTCTGCTATCTGCTCTGCAAGTTCTTCAGCATTATTTTCTGCAGTAGCCTCAGCATTTAACTTTACAGCTTCAGGAATCTCAGAGTTTGGAGTTACAAAAACTTCTGTTTCAACAGGAACAGACTCTGCAACAATTTCTTCAGTTTGTACAGTAGTCTCTTTCAAAGTCTCTGCCATAGCTTCATCAATTTTCTCTATAGCAGTTTCAACTACTTGATCAACCTCCTCACCCAATTCAGGAATTTGATTATTTACAGAGAGAATCTCTGTATGAGTTGCAATTGACTCATCTATAATTTGGGTGGGTTGATCAGCTGCCACATCCTCAGTATCACAAACACTGATACTACGATGTGCTTCCAGAATATTATCCATATCAAGATCAGGAAATAAAGAATCTTGCTCAAAAATTTCAGCCTCTTTATCAGCATTTGCCATATCAGGTACAGTGGCTGCTTCAACATCTTTCGTAGCCTCCTGAACAATAACTTCAGGAGCTTCAGTGTTTACAAAACCTGTCCTCATTAGCATTATTGACAACAGGCTCCTCAACAAAATCTTCTGGAGCTTCATGCTGGACAGCTTCAGTTGCTGGTGTAGATTCATCCACATTATCAAAAAGATAATTGGCTACTAGTCTTCTTTTTCTCTGATGAAGTGGTTCATCATCAACATCAGCTTCATCAACAGTTTTTGATCGATTGGCTCTTCTTTTCTTAGAAGGACCAACACCCTTTGGCACAACTGTCTTGGACACTCCTACTTCAGTAGCTGGTCTAACAGACTTTGCAGGTTTGGAGCCAACATGCTTAGTCCTACCACTGGATTTTTGTGGGACAGAAGTGGATTGAGGAATTTCTGTTTGTAAAGGTTCTGGTTGTGGTTCTGATGGAGAAGGAGCTTGTGGATTAACTTGATCATTTACAAACTGCTGCACAGATGCAGGCAGTAACAAATCTCCAACAACCCCTTTCTTAACATCTTTGTTGATAAGATCAGAGAATATCCTCTTGTGTAATTTAAAACAAGAAATGACATCTTCATCAACTATATCCACCCCTTCAACACAGTAAGAGAATAAAATCTGACAAAATCTAGAAAAGTAGACTACCCCTCTATTCTCTGTCATTTTCTCCCCTAAATTATTTAAAACAAGTCGTGCAAAATCAAAATGATTATCATATAACAGAGAATACCCGATTTGCAGACTGTCCGTGGGAATAGCATCCCAGTTCGTGCATTTCTTTCCGAACGTTCTTGTGATGCAATCAAAGAAGAAGCTCCACTCCTTCCGCAAGAACGGTCGCTTCAACTGTCCAATCTTTGTCAAGGGCCCAGAATACCCAATCTCTCTCATCATCCTCAGCAAATCAATGTCACCCATTCCAGTTGTATATGAAGAAAACTCAGGAAACCCTATTGCAGCCCGAATTGTAACAGAAGTAATTACATACTCTGCTTCTTGAAATTCAAAGATGATAGACGGGTTGCCAGAGTCACCACCATCATCATAACTACCTGTCTCCCAGAAGGCCTTAATTTGCGAACCATAAAGTGTTGTTGGTTCGACTAGAGCGCGCCCAATTGCTGATTGAGCAAGAAATTCCTGCATCATATGAAACGCCTCTGGTGCATTGGCAGTGTTTAGTGGTGCTGCATAGTTGTTAGGGACAAACTCGAACCCAGAAGAAACAAACGCTGTAGTCGCCATTAGTAAGATTTGAAAGATTAACAGAGAATCTGATGCAAAAGCTTGAAAGAGTTTGAAAGTAGAAAAGTGTTTGTGAATATGTATGTGTGACAATAGATGTGAATTGGAGTAAGATGTGAAAGGTTTAGACGTAAGTGTGTGTATTGTTTAAATATGTAATTCAAAATTAAAAACTGAAGAGTTTTTAATCATTAATACACAACTGTCTTACTCCGTTAACTGTGTGAGTGGGACACGTGGCACACATGCAATGACTGACAGCAGTAATTGACAGTTTCCAATGCGCATGCGCAGTAAAAACAGCAATAATTACCGCCTTTTACACTTTCCTAGACAATTAACCTCTCTCCTCTGTTTAATACAAATTGGAACCGTTACCAATCATACTCTTTTATTTTCAGGAATGTTTTCTCAAAAATTGTTAACAGTCTGAAACAAATAATTAATTTTAATCACCAGAGATTAAAATAAAATTACCTCAGTGTAGAGTACACAGTCCACCAGTGTTTACCAATCCTCCTTCTTTATTCATAATCTCTTTTCTCTCAATGCACAGTTGTGAGAAATTGTGTGTAAATAGTAGAGTTTACTGAATATAAATATTTAGAGCATCTTAAAGTCCATAAAATCCACACAATAAATCAGTAAGAAAAACTGGTTGTCCAAACTCTCATGTATAAAATAAAATCTGATTTTATCTAAACTCTGTACTATAAAATTTATTATTTTCACCCCCTTTGAATTTTGAATTTTTTTTTTCCAGTAATCAGTGGTTGGCACTAGTCACCAAAAATCAAGGATTTTAGCTCTTATTTCATACAATAAGTTCCTGGGTCTTCCTAGGCACAACATGATCTCAAAGGAATTTGTGCACTTTTTGGCATCTTTCGATTGGAGGGTGAAATCTTTGCAACTAATTATCAGAGTTTAGACTTTTCCAAGTTCATTTACCAATCTTGTAAAGGTAGCTTCACTCAAAGGTTTGGTGAAGATATCTGCAAGCTGTTGGTCTGTAGATACAAAATGAAGCTCAATATTTCCTTCTTCCACATGTTCCCTGATAAAATGATACCTTATGCTGATGTGCTTGGTCATGGAATGTTGTACTGGATTACCTGTCATAGCAATAGCACTTTGATTATTACAGTAAATAGGTATTTTGCATAGTCCAGCAATTGATTCTTCATCCATAAAATCTGTGCACAACAGCTACCAACAGCTATATACTCTGCTTCTGCTGTGGATGTGGAAATTGATTTCTGTTTCTTGCTGTACCAAGAAACTAATCTGTCACTTAAAAATTGACAGCTTCCACTTGTGCTTTTTCTATCTATCTTACAGCCTGCAAAATCTGCATCAGAGTAACCAATTAATTTAAACTCTGATTCTCTAGGGTACCACAAACCAAGGGTTATGGTTCTTTTGAGATATTTGAAAATTCTTTTCACAGCTGTTAGATGTGGCTCTCTGGGGTCTGCTTGAAATCTTGCACAAAGACATGTTGCATACATGATATCTGGTCTACTTGCAGTGAGATAAAGAAGAGACCCTATCATTCCTCTATAGTTTGTCACATCTACTGAGGCTCCTATGTCTTTGTCCAGCTTTGTTGCAGTAGCCATGGGAGTTGTAGCAGATGAACTATCAAGCATACCAAATTTCTTGAGAAGATTTCTGGTATATTTTGCTTGATTGATAAAAATCCCATCATCTGTTTACTTGACCTGTAAGCCTAGAAAATAACTAAGCTCTCCCATCATGCTCATTTGATACCTTGACTGCATAAGCTTGGCAAATTTCTTACAGAGTTTGTCATTAGTAGACCCAAAAATTATGTCATCCACATAGATTTGAACTAACAGCAAATCATCACCAGAATTAAAGTAGAACAAAGTTTTGTCAATTGTACCTCTAGTGAACCCACTTTCTAAAAGAAATTGAGCTAGAGTTTCATACCATGCTCTAGGTGCCTGCTTTAGTCCATATAATGCCTTGTCAAGCCTATAGACATAATCTGGATGTTTGGGATCTACAAACCCTGGTGGTTGTTCAACAAACACTTCCTCTTCAAGTTTCCCATTGAGAAAAGCACTTTTCACATCCATCTGAAAGACTTTAAACTTCTTGTGTGCAGCATAGGCCAGAAAAATCCTTATTGCCTCCAATCTTGCAACTGGAGCAAAGGTTTCATCATAGTCAATTCCTTCCTGCTGTGAATAGCCTTTAGCCACAAGTCTAGCCTTATTCCTTGTAATCACTCCATCACTGTCTGTTTTGTTTCTGAAAACCCACTTTGTACCAACAATAGATCTGTTCTTTGGTCTTGGTACAAGTGTCCAGACTTCATTCCTCTCAAATTCATTTAACTCCTCTTGCATAGCTGTTATGCAGTTAGCATCTTGAAGAGCTTCTTCCACTTTCTTGGGCTCTGTTTGAGATAAGAATGCATGAAATAGACATTCATTATTTGTAGCACTTCTAGTTTTTACACTAGCTTCTGGATCTCCAATTATCAAGTCAGGTGTATGAGCTTGTGTCCACCTTCTTGCTGTTGGTAATTGGCTTCTATTATCAGTATTAGATCCTCCCCCTTGATCCATGCTCTCCTGATTTTCTTCTTGACCATTTGCATTCTCTGAGGCTCCCCCTGAATTGGACTGCTCAGAGTTTGGATTTTCAGTGTTTGACTCAGAGTTTGGGATAGATCCTCCAGCTGATTCACTTTCAGAATTTGAGTTATTATCTTGAGATGTTTCTGAAGTATCTTCACACTTCCCCTCGACTGGTTCTCTATTTTGTTCTGTCAGAGAAATTCCCTCAGTGTTTATCAGTAGAGGTTCAGAGTATGCTTCGTCAGAGTTTGTTGGATTTGCTTCATCAGAGTTTACGTCATCAGAGTTTAGATCTTCATTTTCAAATCGAAGTTGATCATGATATTCTTCATCTTCTATTCCAGCTATTTTCTTGTCATCAAATGACACATGTATAGATTCCATGATCACTTTAGTTCTCAGATTGTAGACTCTGAAAGCTTTAGTTGATAGTGGGTATCCAACAAAAATTCCTTCATCAGCTTTTAAGTCAAACTTGGTCAATTGTTCAGGATGAGTTTTCAACACAAAACACTTGCATCCAAAAATATGAAAATATTTCAAATTTGGCTTCTTATTTTTCACCATCTCATATGGTGTTTTCCCATGCTTGTTGATCAGTGTAGCATTTTGAGTAAAACAAGCTGTTTGAACAGCTTCTGCCCAGAAATAAGTTGGCAATTTTGCTTCATCAAGCATTGTTCTGGCAGCTTCGATTAAGGTTCTGTTCTTTCTTTCAACTACACCATTTTGCTGTGGAGTTCCAGGTGCAGAAAATTCTTGTTTCACTCCTCTTTCCTTGCAGAAAGCTTCCATTTCAGAATTTCTGAATTCAGTACCATTATCACTCCTGATTATTTTCACTTTGTGCTGTGATCCTTTGTCCAATTGCTTCACATGATCCATCAAAGTTAAGGCAGTTTCATCCTTCTTTGCTAAGAAATACACCCATGTGTATCTGGTGTATTCATCAACAATTACCAAAGCATATTTCTTTCTTCCCATTGACATTATATTCACTGGACCAAAGAGATCAACATGTAAAAGATGATAAGGTTCCACAACTGATGATTCAGATTTACTCTTGAAAGATGACTTCCTTTGCTTGGCCTTTTGACAAGAATCACACAGACCATCTAAGCTGAGTATTGACTTTGGAAGTCCCCTTACAAGATCTTTTCGAATTAGCTCATTGATGTTGTTCAAGTTTAGATGAGAGAGCTTCTTATGCCATTTCCAACTCTCTTTATTTGACATTTTTGCAGTTAGACACACAGCTTTTCCTTCAGAGTTTGTTACCAAACTTGCTTCATAAATGTTATTGTGCCTGTGTCCAACTAGAACAACTTTCCCAGTAGATTTGCTGATAACTTCATAATGTTCAGTATGAAAATCTACATGGTATCCTCTGTCACAGATTTGACTCACAGAAAGCAGATCATGCTTGAGTCCTGGGACTAGAGCTACATTTGTGATGATGACACTTCCAAGATTAATATTGCCATATCCCATAGTAAGTCCTATGTTGCCATCTCCATATGAAACTTTTGGGCCAGCTCTCTCCTCATAATCTGATAGCAGGGCTTTATTTCCAGTCATGTGTCCTGAACATCCACTGTCCAAGACTAGGGTACTTTCCCTTATGCCCTGCAATCACAGACAATTACAAAGAGTTAGATTTAAGGATCCAGACTTGCTTGGATCCTTTGGCTTTCTTAACATTGTTAGCTTTTGCAGCGGAATCACTATCAACAGAGTTTAAACTAACATTGTCAGACTTTACACTTGCAGAGTTTGCTTTAACCCATTTCAGGTTGGGTTTTAGCTCATAATAGTTGTGATAAATAGCATGATAACTCTTACAAGTATAAATAGAATGCCAAGTGCTCCCACAGTGTGTGCATAAAGTCTGTGGTCTAACCCTTACATAATCATTCTTTACCCCAGACTTGGAAGATAAAGAATTAATATCTTTGTTTTTCGTGCAGAAACTTGCAAGATGGTTAGTGCTACCACAATTATGACATGTCTTCCTAGGAGCATCAGAATTAGGCAGATAATCATTTCTTTTATTAATGCCTACTTTTCCATTCCTATTTTTCTTGGACACTTTCTGTTTGTTGACAGACTTTACCTCTTTGAGCTTATGTTTGAATTGTTTTTCTGTCATTGAACCAACATTAACCTGCTTATCACAGATTTTTACTGGTTCTTTAACAGCTTCTAATTTAACCTTATTCTCTGTTATTGAACCAACATTAACCTGTTTATCACAAGTTTCAACTGGTTCCATAACAGCTTCTTTCACAACTACAGACTTTAGCTTACTGGATTCAGAAACAAATTTCACAGGTTTAAGCTGTGGTTTCACTTTCACTTTATCTTTAAACCTAAGTTCATCTTTCTCACAGTAACCTAAACCTACAGTGTCTGTCTGAAAAACTTGATGTGTGTCTTTTCCAGAATTAGTCCAAGTTTTAATCACTTTCCTCTCTTTCTCTAACTCAGATTCTATTTGCCTATATCTTTTAAGCAATTCCTGTTCAACATAAACAGCATCATCTCTCTCCTTTTGAACTTGTTGCATGTTAACAAGTCTCTCTTCAAGGAATTTATTCCTCTCTTTAAGACCTAGATTCTCAGATTTGATTCTTTCATTTTCTAAAGTCTGATCCCTATAACTAACATGTATGCTTTTTAGATAAACTCTTAATTCAGATATATTATCAGTATCATAAGCATAAGTAGTTAGGGGTACCTTGTTTTCAGATGACTCAGCTTCATCTTTAACAGTTGCCATGAGAGCATAATTTACTCCCTCATCTGAGTCTGAAGTGTCTGCCCAGTCCTTGCCTTTAGTGATGAGTGCTTTCTCAGATTTTCCTTTCTTGCACTCTGGAGCATAATGACCCATCTCTTTACACTTGTAGCACTGGATCTCAGACTTGTCTTTCTTTCCAGACTTGGTATTCCCTCCATCAGACTTTCTGAAATTTCTCTTATCAGAGTTTGAATCTCTCCTAGAAAATCTCTTTCATTTCTTGAAGTTCTTGAATCCCATCTTCTTGAAGGTCTTCACCATTAAAGCAGCCATTCTCATCATCTCTTCATCATCATCCTCAGAATCAGAAGCTTCATCATCAGTGTTTGAGCCATCATTAGAGTTTGATGACTCACTTTCAGATTTAATGACTAAAGCCTTTCCTTTGGCTTTCTTTCTTGATGATTCCTTCTTGACAGGTTTTTCTTCAACTTTAAGAGCAACAAATTTTGTCTTCTTTCCAGATCTTTTGTTTCTTTGTTCTATCTCTAGTTCATGAGTTTTGAGCAACCCATAGATTTCATCAAGATCTGTTTCTGCAAGATCATAATTGTCTCGAATTGTTGTTGCCTTCAAATCCCATCTTTCAGGTAGAGATAACAGAAACTTGAGATTTGACTCTTCAAGTTCATATTCTTTATCAACCAGGGACAAATCATTCAACAATTTACAAAATCTGTCATAAGTATCTGTCAAAGTTTCATTAGATCTTGAGTCAAAGTGTTCATACTCCTGTGTTAGAATGGTTTTCCTATTCTTCTTTATTGCACTTGTTCCTTGACACCTGACTTCCAAAGCATCCCAAATTTCTTTGGCAGTTTTGCAGCCAATCACTCTGTTAGACATGACATTATCTAAGGAACTATGGAGTAGATGTCTAACCTTTGCATCCTTTGCAATTGATGAGATGTCTTCAGGAGTCAAGTCTTTCTTCTCTTTTGGAACAGTCTTTTGTTCTTGACCAGTAATAACAGGAGATAATTTAGTTGGCATATGAGGACCATCATTGATTCTATCAAGGTATTCTGGATCTGTGGCTTCCAGAAACATGGTCATCTTCACCTTCCATATTGGATATTCAACTGGTCTTAGAATTGGAACCCTTATAGTCTCATATCGACTAACAGAAGTTGGTTGAACATTCTGAGCATTAGAACCTGCATTAGAACCTTCCTGAGAGTTGTCAGCCATGATTATATTTGTGTTTAGATCGATAAACTGTATATATTAAACAGCCTTGGCTCTGATACCAATTGTTAGGCCGATTACACAATATATAATCAATATAAGTATGATAATAACAATAAAGAACACTGTTTATAAATCAACAACTGAATTATATAAATAACTCTTCTCTTTGTGATGTAAAATATCACAGAGAGCTGCAAGGTTACAAGAATAATGTTTTCAATAATCGCATCCCTTTTAGGGTTAACCTATCTGTGTTTATATAGTACACAGCTACATAGAATCAATCTCTAATTGATATTCCTATAAATTAGCTATACAAATCATATCAAATTAGAATTGCTTCTGTCTTCTGTTCCGTTTCCTTGTCTGTCTCAATATATCTTGCTTCTTTCCATCTTCAAGATATATTACTTCTAGAATCTTCAATATTAGCACCGACAGCTTTAGCAAACTCTCACCCCGTCAGACTTTATCAAACTCTGACTGGCTTCTAGTAAACTCTGATGAATACATGTTGCTTAAACACTGATAAACACTCATCAGCAATTATATCTAACATCAAAACCGTAAACACAACATGATATATGTATTTGAGAAAGTAGACTTGCATAAACATGCTCCAAAGATATTTTCATAAGTAAAACATAGGATTAGAAGACTTGTCACGATACTCTGATCAAAAGAGTGTATATATATATATGAATAAACAAGTTTTAGGCATTTGAAAATATACCTACTCTGAACAATAGAGTAAGAGTTAATAAACTTGCCTGGTGTCCAAGCTCTAACTGGATGTCATCTCTTCTAGTCCTGGAACCTCTACTAAGACAATACATAACCTTAATTAGTCACTTGATTGACAATTCACTTATTCTAAGTAAACTCCATTTTACCCGACTTTCATTCTCTCGGGTCTACTTAACAACTTTCGTGTTTTAGTCGACTCGAAATCACTCTTTTAAATTAGCCAAAACGGATGGTCAAAGTAGTACCTCTAGAGTTGACTTTTCATAGAATCACTATTCCGCAACCCACACTCTAACACTTTTAGTAAATCAGAAAATTAATAATTAAATATGAAACCACCTCAAGGAGCTTCTTGAGTATTTGTAATATTTATCAAAAATATCTTGATTTGAAAATATGAGTCGAAATAGGTGAAATGCATTTTAAAAGTCGAGTCAACTACGGAGTTTTACTATTTGCGCTCGTTTCACGAAAACGCCCATAACTCATTAACCACCAACTCTATCGACACACCGTTTTCGCGTGCACGATCTAGAGAATGTCTAGAACAAAATATTTCAAAATGTATTTCTGGTCAGGGAGGTCAAATTCCCGAATGCTCTGTTTAAGGCAGTGGATGTGCAGAAAGTTTTGTCGTCGCGTAGCTTCGTTTCCGACATTTTTATAAAATAGGAAATTAATCTTTTTAATATGAATCCTTTTCGTGAGTCTTCCTAACTGTCTCTAGTATTATTCCTCAAAGTTTCACATTTTAATATGGCATTTAAGTGGTCAAAACATGGCCTCAAAGTAACTGACCAGAGATGGGTTGGTTCTCCGAACGGCGTTTACTAAAACTCACTTTTCTCCAAAACCGTAAATCGGATTAACATGATTTTCACGTCAAAACAAACTATGAAACAAGCTCTAGCTAAAGGTGGCCAGTGGTTACTCTTAAAATGATTTTATTGCTTCGGGTTTTATGTGCAAAACAGGGCTAAGGAAAATCGGGCATTACGACGGCTATGTTTTAGTGATTCCAAAGTTTAAATCATAAACTTTACATGATCAACCAACCATATCCTCAAACCAACTCCTTTAACATCTCAAATAAGTCATGAACTTCAAGAACAATAGTCAAAACCAACATCTACACAATCAACCATCAAAACAACACCATACATCCACCATAATCAACCATTCATCCACTAAATTATACTAACTTAATCTAACTCAAAACTAACCATAAAATTCGATTTATAACTAAGGGTTAAAATAGTTTATACCTTCCATGATGCCTTAAACACACTAACAATATCTTACAATCCTTGCTTGAGCATTGAACTAACCTTAGTTTGCTTAAACTTCAAGAACAAAATCAAGAACACAAGTTAGTATTTCGAAAACACTATTCATGCCTCAACTTTGATCCAATATTTGACCATGCTCTGATACTTGGATGGCCATGAAATTTTGAACTTACCTTGGGTATGGATTGAGGAAGCTTTGGTCCAAATTTGGTGATTTTATCATGAGTATAATTCAAGTTATGAATTTTTATTCCTCCCTTGGTCATGCTGGGCAGGAAGTTTGAAGAAATGGGGTGGGGAGAGTTTTTCTCTTTTCTTCCTTGGTTACTTTTGGATAATTGTGATATTTTGTATCAAGTGATGAGTCATAGCTCTTGTTGCCTCATCTTTGGACACTTGTCAATCATGCAAGGGTTGGGAGATGAGGTGGCTTGGCTTTTCTAGTTTGTCCCGTCACCGCTTAATCTCGTAGAATGTTCGCATGGTTTCTTAAGTGTTCTATCGAGGTAGTTTATCGTAAACGTCCTTGACATCACTAATTCTTTTATTAAATCCATATCCATGGAATTGATAATTTAAATCATCCAATATTCTCAACTAGTGACTAATCCGTCCGTTATCGGTGAAATTTCTGAGAAAACAGGAAATGCTATTCTTCTGATTCTGACAGCTTCTGCATTCAATCATTTACACAGAGGATCACTAATACGACTTTGAAAGTTCATTATACCGTCCCGTACATAGTGTGGTCTGAAAACTTTCTAAATGAAAATTTTACTATTCATCAAAAGTTACTATTCATCAGTGGTTCTTAAATAAGTACAAAATTTGGGGATATTACACAGGTTCCTCAGTCCCTAAATCTACAGTGTCATTTACTACAGAAAGGGTTCTCTTCTTTATCTTCTTTTTAGTGACACCAATCTTTTGAGAGACTGGTGCACTTGGCTCCCTAATCACTACTGGACTGTTTGCAGGGGGGTCATTGGATGGGTTAGGAAGGCTTGGGTTAGACTCTGTAGCTCCATCAGCCTTAGCCTTTCCTTTCCAAGAAAGCTCATGATATATGGGCTGATCAAGTGTGTAAGTTTTGAATGTGTTTTGCATATGCTCTGTCACACTCAAAATTACATCAACTTGATTCCTAGTGTCCAATGTACCAAATAGAATCTTGGACATGGACTTAGGATAAGCCAACTTTGTTGTGTCTATCCCTTCTAATTCATGCAAATGAGAATCTAAATGATTTAAAATGCATTGAAGAAAACGAGGATAGAAGATTTCAGTACCTCTGTGGCGTGGAGACTTACCCAACCTTTGAGCCAACTCCCTTACAATGATGGCTCCTACATTGATTTCCTGGTTGTATGCCAGGGAATGAGCAAGCTTCACTACAATGTGGCTGATTTGATCCCACCCAGTCTTTCTACACAGAAACACCTTCTGTAGAGCATCAAACAAGAACGACCACTCCCTCCTTACATTCTTCTTGGTCAGCTTCCCCATGTCTATCTCATCAGCATACTTTATCAGTGTCATGAAATCCACCATTTCCTGGTCACTGGCTTCAGCAGCATGCCCTTCCGTCTTAAACTCAAACGTTTCATTAACCTCCTTCTCCCCAAACACCAGCTCCTTTCCGCCAATACTACAGGTTACTTCATAGAATGAAGTGCCATCCTCCCTTGCCAGTAAGGTACAATTGGCTGTCCTCCAAAACCCCTCAAGGATATCAACATACATGGGAGGATTCATCGTCAACGCCTGACGAAGGTATGAGGTATTCAGAAAGCGTACAAAGCACTTGTACCTTGGATTTGCCTCGGTTTCAGATGGAATGGTGAGAAGATTGGTTTCTTTGGGAATGGTTAAAGGGTTCGAAGAGGAAGCTGTTTGAGATTTGGGTGCCATTTGAAATTGAGATTGAAGAAGAGAGTGAAGAGTATGATTTTAGGTTTGAGAAATTGAGAGCAATAGACAGAGTAGAAAGTTGTGAACGGTCGATAAGAAGTATTTATATGATAGAGACACTGCGATACAGAGTTATGAATATGTACAGTCTAATTGTATGTCGCGAAGTCAACAATAGCCTGTATCGCAAAGTCTTGCAAAGTGTATCGCATAGTCTCAAAAAGAACTATGTCGCAAAGTCTCAAAGATTGAAGGAATGGGGGTACTTTGCGATATAGTGTAAATACTCTGTCTAAAACTCTTATTTTCGAATTTCAACCATTTTGTCAGACTTAAATCAAAAATTGAAATAAAATTAGTTTAAATCAAAATTCTGTCAAATATAGGGACTTGTCGATATAGTTATTCTAAGTCGCGAAGTCATAAAATGAACTATGTCGCAAACTCATGAAATGAACTATATCGTGAAGTCTCACAATCTCAACAGTTTGCGATATAAGTCTGTTTGATTTGAACTAAGTCGTGAACTCTCAAAATCACCTATGTAAAGATGTCTTAAGAACTCATAACTACTCAGAAACGTAAGATTTGAAAAATATGCAGTAAAATACTGAAATATTTATAAATCATATCTCAGCTAATTTTCACTCCAAATGAATAGAACATCTAAATACAGTGAAAATTTACTGCTGCAACAATTGACTGGCAAACTTACTTAGAACAACTAAATGAAGGATTGAGCATTCCAATTTCACTCACAAGTCTGTTGAAGACAGCTTCATTTAGAGGTTTAGTAAATATGTCAGCTAATTGTTTCTCAGTTGGAACATAAGAGACTTCTATGGTACCATTTGCAGCATGTTCCCTAATGAAATGGTACCTGATCTCAATGTGCTTTGTAGTAGAATGATTGACAGGATTGGCAACTATGGATATTGCACTAGTATTGTCACACATTAGGGGTATGTGTTCTAACACTAGTCCATAATCCATAAGTTGATTTCTAATCCAAAGCAATTGAGCACAGCAACTTCCAGCAGCAATATATTCAGCCTCAGCTGTTGATGTTGCAGTGGATTGTTGTTTCTTACTGAACCAGGACACTAACCTTTGACCCAAGAATTGGCAGCTACCTGAGGTGCTTTTCCTGTCAATCCTGCATCCAGCATTATCAGAGTCTGTGTAACCAACCAGGTTGAACCCTGTTCCTTTTGGATACCATAGCCCAAGATTAGGAGTCCCTTTCAGATACCTGAAGATTCTTTTGATAGCCACCATGTGAGATTCCTTTGGATCAGATTGAAACCTTGCACATAGGCATGTGGAAAACATGATATCAGGTCTGCTAGCAGTGAGATAGAGTAATGATCCAACCATGCCTCTGTAAACTTTGATGTCAACTCTCTTGCCTTTCTTGTCTTCATCAAGCTTGACAGCAGTGGACATGGGAGTTTTTGCAGGGGATGAGTCTTCCAAACCATATTTCTTTAAAAGATCTCTTACATACTTGGATTGGTTTATGAAGATGCCATCCTCCTTTTGATATACTTGCAAACCTAGAAAGTAGGTGAACTCTCCCATCATACTCATCTCATATTTGCTTTGCATCAACTTAGAGAACCTTTCACAGAGTTTTTCATTTGAAGAGCCAAAGATGATATTATCCACATAGATTTGGACAAGAATGATATCATTTCCATGCTTCTTGAAGAATAGGGTCTTATCAATTGTACCCCTAGTAAATTGATGCTCAAGAAGAAATTGAGATAGGGTCTCATACCAAGCTCTAGGTGCTTGCTTGAGTCCATAGAGTGCTTTGAGCAATCTATACACAAAATCTGGGAAATCTTCATTCTCAAAACCAGGAGGTTGGGATACATAAACTTCTTCAGCTAGATCACCATTTAGGAAGGCACTTTTCACATCCATTTGATACACCTTGAAATTTGAGTGAGCTGCAAAGGCCAAGAAAATCCTTATGGCCTCCAGTCTAGCTACAGGTGCAAATGTCTCATCATAGTCAATGCCTTCTTGCTGAGAGTATCCCTTGGCAACCAGCCTTGCTTTGTTTCTTACCACCACACCTTCTTCATCCATCTTGTTTCTGAATACCCATTTGGTGTTAATAACATTATTTCCTTCAGGAGGTGGTACCAATTCCCAAACTTTGTTTTTCTCAAATTGATTTAATTCTTCTTGCATGGCAACAATCCAATCAGAATTCTTCAAAGCTTCTTCAATTACTTTAGGTTCCTCTTGTGATAGAAAGCAGCTATATAGACATGTATTCATTGTTGCCCTTCTTGTTCTAACTCCCTCACCAGGATCTCCAATAATTTGATCCCTAGTGTGGGCTCTGTCCCATTTCCTTGTGTGCCCTTGCTCATTCTCTTGACATGTTCCAGAATCACTTTGATTTGAAGTTGCATTCTCTTCTCCTCCCCCTGTGTTTGTGAACTCTTGCACAGGTGTTTGAAGAATGTCATCAACTTCAAGAATTTCATTTTCTGGAATAGGTTGAGCAAGTGGTTCATCCTCACTTTCAGAATCCTCAAGATATCCTTGATTCTCAAATCTTAATGGCACACTGTCTTGATCACTTGTTTTAAGTCCAGGAATTTTCTTGTCATCAAAGGTAACATCCATGCTTTCCATGACTTTATGTTGTTCAGGTACAAACACTCTGTATGTTGTCCTTTCCAGAGAGTATCCAATGAAAATACCTTCAAATGCCTTAGCATCAAATTTTCCAACATGCTCAGAGGTATCTTTCATCACAAAACACTTGCTTCCAAACACATGAAGGTGCTTGAAGGATGCTCTTTTCCCAGTCATTAATGAATAAGGAGTTTTCCAGACTTCTTATTGATCAATGTTCTATTTTGCACATAGCATGCGTGTTAACAACATCAGCCCAAAAACTAGTAGGTAGCCTTGCATCCAACAGCATTGTCATTGCAGCTTCAATGAGGGTTCTATTCTTTCTCTTAACTACTCCATTTTGTTGAGGTGTTCTAGGAGCTGAAAATTGTTGAGAAATTCCTTTATCTTTGCAAAACTCATACAATGTTGAATTTCTGAACTCAGTCCCATTATCACTTCTCAAAGTAACTACAGAGGAACCAGTGCTTTGTGCTTCTCTATCAACTCTCTTAATATGCTCTATAATAACTTGAGGTGCTTCATCCTTGGAGTTCAGGAATTCCACCCAAGTATATCTTGAATAATCATCAACCATCACTAGAGCATATTTCTTCTTGGAAAGAGACATTACATTCACAGGCCCAAATAGATCCATGTGAATTAGCTGCAGAGGTTTTGAGTTTGTATTGAGCAACTTGTTCTTGTGACTTGATCTTTTAATCTTTCCTTTTTAACAAGCTTCACATGCTCCATCTTGCACAAACTCCAAGGCATGCATGTCTCTGATGAGTTCTCTCTTTGTTAGAGAGTTCATTGCCTGAACATTCAAGTGAGACAGTTTCTTGTGCCACAGCCAGAATTCTTCATTTGTGGCCTTAGTGTAGAAACAACAAATTTCTCCCTTGTCTGCAGCCTTGAGATTAGCTACAAACAAGCTTCCTTTCTTCACACCAGTTAGAACAACTTCACCACTTCCTCTTTTTGAGATTAGACAATAATCTTCATCAAATTCCACCTTGAAACCCCTGTTGGTGAATTGTCCAATACTCAAGAGGTTATGCTTCAGTCCTTCAACAAGTGCTACATCTTCAATAATGACATTTCCAGATTTAACACTGCCATATCCCATTGTATAACCAATGTTGTCATTTTCAAAGGTTACTGATGGGCCAGCCTTCTCCTCAAATTGTGATAGCAGGGCTATATCACCAGTCATGTGGCTTGAGCATTCACTGTCCAAGATCCATATGACTCTTTTGTTCATGTTGCCCTGCATTCACAAAGTGACTAAGTTGTTTTTGGTACCCACACATGTGAGGGTCCAGTTGATTTAGAAGCATTGTTGGCATTCATCATTCTGTTGTAACTAGCATTGTTCACAGTCGGAGACTTCACTTTGCATGAGGTTTTAGAGTTGACACTCATAGACTCACATGAAGTGTTCATCTCTGTTATGTGATTGTGCATTTATGTGTGAGATTCACATGAGTGTTCAGAGTCAAGTTTATGTTTAAGAGATAAACACTTAGCAATCACAGTCACATAGCAAGTCATGCAGTTAGAGTTACCACAGAAGGAGTCATGATTATTAAGCATGCTATCGGAATGATTACTTAAGGTATCAACCTCACTACTAGCAGGCTTATTACACTTATGAGTCAAGTGATTAACAGATAAGCATTTTTGACACTGTTTCCTAGGAGCATTTGGCAAATAAGCATAATTGTTGCCCTTGTTGACACCTACTTTACCATTTCTGTTTTGCTTATTTTTCTTAACAACCTCTTTCTTGACTTTAGGACTCTTTACAAGGTTGTTTTTGGTCTCTTTCTGATCAACAGATTTAGGAGAGGAAGAAATGTTTTTAGCAGCCTCATCTTCTTCAAGAATTTGTTGTTTGATGATCAATAGTTCTTCATCAAACTCAACAACACTCTTTTTGAAGATAGGCTGTTCAACACTGGACAAAATGGTTGGGGCATTTTTGTTTGTAAAAGATTCTTTTCCTTTGCCCTTTGCCTTCCTCCTTCCTTTATCATTCTCATAGTCAAAACCAACTCCAACCTTGCTGTTTTCAGTGTGTTCCTTGTGATAGGTTTGAACAAGTTCAGATGAGTTCTTGTAACTCCTTAGCTTTAATTCAGTTTCAGCAATTTGTTCTCTAAGAGCTTTTTCTATTTGTTCAGCACAAACAACTTTGTTTTTGAGATACTCAATCTCCTTTTTCAAACCATCAAGGCTCACAACCATTAACTCAAGTTCCTCATTCTTTTCTGTAAGCTCAAGATTTTTAGCATTTAGCCTATCAATTTCTTCATTTGCAACTAACATGCTAGTATGTATATTAAACATTTCAGTACTCATATCCTCAACAGTCTGCTTATATTGAAAGGGAGTCATATCAAGAGAAGTAAGAATAGGTACCTGACTTGAGGAGTCACCTTCATCAGAAAATGCCATCAAGGCATAGTTTGAGTACTCTTGTTCTTCTTCTTCATCAGAGTCATCCCAACACTTTCCCTCAGCAATAAAAGCTTTACCCTGTTGTTTCTTGAGTAGAGCTTCATACTTAGCTTCAAGCTCTAAGTATGCTTTGTCCTTTTTGACCTGCTTAGGCTTTTTGCACTCATTGGCAAAATGCCCAAGTTCATTGCAGTTATAGCATCTTATTTTGGACCTATCCACACTCCCAGATTTGTATCCTCCTTTAGCAGCACCAACAATCCCTTTTCCTTTGTTGAAAGAGGTTGAGCTACCTGAACCACCAGCATTTCCATTATTGAATTTAGACTTGAATGGTTGCTTCCTTTTAAACCTAATGTTAGGATACGTCCTAGCCATATAAGAAAAAGATTTGTTTTCCATCTTGTCTAGTTCATCAATGCTGTAAAACTCATCCTCCTCAGCCAAATCATAAACCATCTGAGTGTCATCACCAGTGTCATCATTTTCCAGTTCTTTAATCTTTACTTGATTGATATTTAGAGATTCCATTCTTTGACCTAGATTGTCAGCAATAAGGGCACAAGAGGTATTGGCCATTAATCCTTGCTTAGCTTGAATAGATCTCTTCTGAAACAGCTCCAGCTCATATGTCTTCAAAACACCATACAACACATCAAAACCAATCTTTGTTAGATCTCTTTCCTTAAGGGAAGAGATTCTTAGTTCCAAATGATCTGGAAGAGTTAGTAAAAACTTCATGTTTAGCTCTTCTGTCTCATAGTGTTTGTCATAGAGCTTGAGTTCATTTATCTGCTTGTTGAACCTCTCAAACACTTCTGTGATTCCCTCCTTTGATTTAGCCATAAATGCTTCATACTGTGAAACCAGAATCTGCTTTTTGTTCTTTCTTACCTCAGGAGTTCCTTCACATAGCACTTCTATGAGATCCCACATTTTCTTTGCACTACTACAGTGAGCAACAGTGCTATACATGTTGAAATCCATAGATTCACAGATGATAAGTTGGAGGTGACCATCCAGTGCTATCTTCTCCTTTTCAGGATCAGTGTATTTTGAGGGGTCTTTAGGAACATGTCTTGCTGGTATTATCTCAGTGCCAACAGTTGTCTCAGCAATCTCAATCATTGGAATGAAGGGACCATGCTTTAGAATGTCTAGATACATGGGATTGGAAGCTTTGATGAAAAGTAACATCTTCTTCTTCCATAAGCTGTAGTGCTCCTTGTTAAAGGGAGGAATCTTGATACTGCTTAGTTTCTGTGAACTCATTCTTGATCTTTTCCTGTTTGTACGTTAACAGTCTTTCTCTGATACCACTTGTTAGTAATGAATATCACTTAGAAACTCGACAGAGGGGGGGGTGAATGGATAGTTTAGATATTTTTTCGTTTCTTGAAAGCTAAATAAAACTGTATATGATTATGCTGAATTGTTTGCAGAAAATAAACAACACACACAATCACTTTAATCTACTTTGTATTAAGTAAATTAAATACTACAGCTTTCCAGAATTTCACAGATGAATTTCTGGCTTCTAACAAGAACAGTTTGTACCTTGTTTTGCTTACAGAGAAAAGAGCTTAGCAAATAACTATGTGTGTCTCTCTTACTGCTTACAGTGGTGTGTGCATGATATATATATTCCTATACAAACTAGGCACACCCTTATTTACACAGTTACCCCTAGCTGAAAGTCCAACTTGTTCTGCCATAAGAAGTTAACTGTGTCAGGAAGGACCACCTGCTTTTCGGAGTCTTTCCTGTTTCTGTAGCTGCTCGTCTCTTATCTTTCTCTCCAAGTCTAGCTGTAGATTTTCCATCTGTTCTTTGGACCACCTTTCCAGAACAAATGCTTCAGTATTTGTCTCTCTTGAATCTTGATTTTGTACCTTGATTTGTCTTGTTGTTAAGTGTTGATATCGTGAACTCCACTTCATTCCAGACTATGCGATGTCACTTGTGAAGACTACGCGATATGACCTTGTAGACTTTGCGACATAGGCCATTTGAGGACTTTGCGATCTAGCCTTTTTGAGGACTATGCGACATAGGTCATTTAAGGACTATGCGACATAGGTCACTTGAGGACTATGCGACATAATTCATTTGAGGACTATGTGACATAGGCTTTCTAAGGACTTCACGATCTAGTTCAACTTGACTTTGCGATCTCAACACTTCTCGGTATCAGCTTTGAAGACTTCACGACATAGAACAAATAGGACTATGCGATCTAGCACTTCTCGACATGGATATTGGTGACTTCACGACATAGCTTTATTCTGACTTTGCTATATAATGCCTTAGACAAATTTCTGCAACTTATTTCTTCAGGGCCTTATTCACTTCTATCCTGCTGCATGAACATTTCTGAACTTCTACCAGGACTATTATTCAATGGCCTATATACATACTAGATGCAGGAAATTGACTAAGCTCATTATAATTCTGAGCATACATGATCAAGCTAATGTTCATGAGAACAAGACAAGTACAATGGAGACCTATACTATATCCCAGTGATAGAATTCACTAGGTCATGTAGTGTGACATAGTCACATAGTGTAGGCTTGTTAATAGTGGTATTCAGACATGTCTTGAGCCTAACATTCCATGGCCCTACTTGTTTCCCACCAATAACTTGCCTCACTCTTTAAGAAATAACTAGCATACTCCGTTTTCTTTTCTTCCGTTACCTCTATCAAGGTAAAAGCTTACTCTATTTCCTTCAACCATGCCTTCGCGTCAACTGGGTCTGCAGATCCCTTAAATTCCAGAGGTTTCGCTGCTTGAAACGATTTAAACGTAACCACTGGTGCTGCCTGCTGGTGATGCTGCTGTTGCTGATGTTGTTCTAGTAGCTGTTGTTGAATCACTTGTTGTTGTTGTGCCAAAGCACTAGTTTGTTGGGTAAGAGTATTCAAAAGCTGTATTACCATCGGATCTATGTGACCCGTGGGAGATGAATTCTGCTGACCTTCTTGGTCAGGGGAATCATTTATACGGGTGTGTCGTCTAGGAGGCATATTGCTGATAAATAAACAATAACTGGTTTAATCAAATAATTCATAAGTAGAAGAGAAAGAACATAATTGATAGATCCAAGGTTTACAGATTTTCAACGGCGTAAGAGTACACTCGTTGTAACAAGTAGAATGACAATTATAGTGCTGAAAGTGAATAACAAGAGAATAATAACAGTTCTGCAAAAGGTGATTATCATACATATATATAGTCAATACAAGTGTAGAACGCTTTCAAAAGTAAAGTACGTCATAGCTGAACTATAACTGCCGATAAACAGTACAACAAAAATACAACAACAACCCAAGGCGATACTATAAGCCCGGTGCACTGCTGGTACCATAATATGCATCTATATAGTATCTAACTGGAATCAATACACCCATATAACATCTGACTTCACCTAAACCTACTCATGGATCATCACCTCTAGTCTCCCATAGCGCTGGTCCTGCAATCTCCCCAATCTCTCTCATCGCGTAATCCAAGATCTCTCTCGTCCCTGCTACAGTCTCTCCCTCCCTGCTAGAAGCTAGTCCATGCAACCTCGTCTCTACCAAGGTCCTCGTAACTCTAAGTCTCATCTGAATATCTCCTATCTGACCTCTGAGTCTGTCCCTCTCTCGGGCTACGGCTGCCTCTACCGAACGAATCCATCGTATCTCCAAGACCTGCCTATAGAAATACTCTATTTCCCCTCTCAGCGTCTGATACTCATGGTGTGGAACTGGGGGCTCAGAAATGTGGTACAGAGGTCCGGAAACTGATGCCTGAGACAACGGTGTTGGGGCTACGCGTCGAAGTGGAACGGGACAAGGTACATGATCTCTCCTGACTACTCCATGTCCAGGCTGGGGTCGTGTCGGTCGCGACGGTCCTGCTCTCCCACCTGGTACAGGTCTCTCCTCTATCATATGCTCTGACGGGTCTGAATCTGAACTAGATCTAGGGGCTGCAATTATATAACCATATTCAATTACCACGCATAATATTCCTAATTGACCTTCTATAATCCTTAAGTGAATTTCTAACTCTCTACGTTATCCTGGACCCTAAGTCCTAACTTGTTTCAAATGCCATAACCTGTTGCTCTGATACCAACCTGTGACGCCCTCCAAACCCCCAAACCCGGGGTACAGATTTGGTAGACGGTTATCTTGCCCTACACTTTCGGTATTTGGCTTCTTGAAACTTGTATTCCTGCCGGGCTGGAATCCCGGTTTCTTGTTCGACTGACTTTGAAAACTTCCTTGCTGCTGTCCCTTGTCAAGTGTCCCTGCCTTCCTTTTCTTATTCTCTCTCTCCTTCATGTATGATTCACTCTCTGTTTCCGCAATCATGGCTTTCTGAACAATTGCTACATAGGTGTCCAATTCCAAAATAGCTAACTTGTTGCGAATCCATGACCTCAGTCCCTATTGGAACCTTTTGGCCTTCTTCTTTTCCGTGTCCACGTATGTCGGAACAAACCTAGACAATTCTGTAAACTTTGTCTCGTACTGGGGAACAGTCATGTTTCCTTGTTTCAACTCTAAAAACTTCAATTCCATCTGGTCTCGCATGTAATCTGGAAAATATCTTTCTAAGAACAACTCTGTAAATCTAGCCTACGTAATCAATCCCTCAGGCTCCATAGCCCTACTTGTTTCCCACCAATAACTTGCCTCACTCTTTAAGAAATAACTAGCATACTCTGTTTTTTTATCTTCTGTTACCTCTATCAGGGTAAAAGCCATCTCTATTTCTTTCAACCATGCTTTCGCCTCAACGGGGTCTGCGGATCCCTTAAAATCTGGAGGTTTTGCGGCCTGAAAAGATTTGAACGTAACCGCTAGTGCTGCCTGCTGGTGATGTTGTTGTTGCTAATGCTGCTGTTGCTGTTCTAGGAGTTGTTGTTGAATCATTTGTTGTTGTTGTGCTAACGCTGCAGTGTGTTGAGTAAGAATATTCAAAAGCTAAATTACCACCGGATCTATGTGACCCGTGGGAGGGAATTCTGTTGACCTTCTTGATCAGAGGATTCATTTGAACGGGTATGTCGTCTAGGAGGCATATCGCTGATAAATAAAAAAATAACTGGTTTAATCAAATAGTTCATAAATAGAAGAGGAAGATCATAGTTGATAGTTCCAAGGTTTACAGATTTTCTCAATGGTATAAGGATACACTCGTTGTAACAAGTAGAATGACAATTATAATGCTGGAAATGAATGACAAGAGAATAATAATAGTTCTACAAAAGATGTTCATCATATATATAGAGAGTCAATACAAGCGTAGAACGCTTTAAAAGTAAAGTACGTCATAGCTGAACTACAACTGCCGATCAACAGTACAACAAAAATACAACAACAACCCAAGGCGTACCTATAAGCCCGGTGCACTGCTGGTATCATAATATGCATCTATATACTATGTCCCTGCTACTATCTCTCCCTCTCGGCTAGAAGCTAGTCCATGTAATCGTGTCTCAACCAAGGTCCTCGTAACCATAAGTCTCATCTGTATATCTCCCACCTGACCTCTAAGTCTGTCCCTCTCTCGGATGACGGCTGCCTCTGTCGAACGAATCCCTCTCATCTCCAATACCTCCCTATAGAAGTACTCCCTCTCTCCTCTCAACCTCTGGTACTCATGGTGTGGAACTGGTGGCTCACAAAGCTGATACATAGGTCCAGAAACTGATGCCTGAGACAATGGTGCTGGAGCTACTCGTCGGAGTGGAACATGACAAGGTATCTGGTCTCTCCTGACTACTGGATGCCCAGGCTGGTGTCGTGTCGGCCGTGACGGTCCTGCTCTCCCACCTGGTGTAGGTCTCTCCTCTATCGTGTGCTCTGACGGGTCTGAATCTGAGCTAGCGCTAGGGGGCTGCAATTATAACCACATTTAATTACAACTCATAATATACCTAATTGACCTTCTATTATTCTTAGGTGAATTTCTAACTCTCTACGTTATCCTGGACCCTAAGTCCTAACTTGTTTCAAATGCCATAACATGTTGCTCTGATACCAACCTGTGACGCCCTCCAAACCCGGGGTACAGATTTGGGGAGTCGCCCGACCAACGGAACACAATATATACATGGATATAACACATGCATAATATATAATGACATAAATACCCCTTAACCAAGACCGCATCCAGATTATGGCATTGAACACAAGCTTCTACGTTCTATTATTAATACAAACCAGTTTTTAGAGTTAATATCATTACAACTTAAAGTTCAGAGCTAGACATCTAGTCTAACTAACAAAACAAACAACTACCCTGCCAATGACAACCACTCGAGGGGCTCTCCTAGCTGCCGGAGAACTATCGCTCGCGCTGTGCCGACTCATACTCTCGCTTCACTGGAATAGGGTTAGAAAACAACAAGCAAGAGTGAGCCAAAAGTGCTCAGCAGGCATAATATATATTTCAATCACAATTTATAATGATAGGAATTCACAATATCTGAATCAACAATATTCAAGCCAAACATATGCTTTTTAACAATTTCAATTGAAGTAAAAGGAATTAGAATTGGACTTCTACATTTTTTTCAAATCAAAGGTTGAGCTGCTGATCAGTCACGCATCAACCCCGGACTTGCTTATAGCAAAGTTCTCTACTGGATCCTAGGCCAACCTGGGCCTTAAATTATTCCGACCATAAATATGGCCCAACCAATTACTGGTCCCATTTTAAAAACACGTGCCAATTCTATCATAGAGTATAAGCAATAACATGCTTAACAAGATAAATGCACAATGTCAAGATATAATAATTGCAAAAGAGCTTCAACTGCTCAATATCAAATGAAGTTTGAGAAATAATTGCGGGATGGTTTCAACGGTACAACGTACTCGTTCAAGAAGGTAATCAATGGTGGTAGTCAATAATCAATGGTTGTATTCAATATGAAGTGAATTGAAGGTGACGGTTTCCGATAACCAACATGATTGTGGATTAATCAAGGAGTTAGGAATATTCATGTAAATGGAATCAGTTGCTCAAATACGGGGTGAAGATTTGATAATCTGAATTGTTCTGGTGATAACAAGCATTTAAGTATTGAAAGCATTAACAATTTATCACAAGTAAAGGCACATATACTTGCCTGGTCTACGTAGCTGACGGGGTTCTATCTCGTTCACTCTACTTTCTCCTTTTCCTTGCTCCGGGAACTCGATTCTATAATAAACAACTGATAACAGTAAGTCAACTATCCTCGACACATATTCATAATCATTTTCAAATTTAAACAAGTAACCGGTACTTATCGAACGCCCGGTCTAATTTACGGTACTTAAGACTTAGACACTAACCCTCGTACGGGCATTTACGGACTATAAAACACATTACACAACTCATACGAACCATATAGCACTTATAAATATATTTAGAACAACATATGAGTCTTATTTGAATTTAAATAAGTCACAAACAATTTTTATATCAAAAATCGGATTTTTAATCCCAATATAAGTATTTAAAAAAATTTAAATCAATTAATAAAAATTAATTGACACTTTTCAAACACTCAAACTATTTTTAAATAATTAAATCAAGCTAGAAAATAATTAAACTTAATTTTAAAGCAATTAAATCTAATTAATTATTAATTATTAAGAATTAACTGATTAAAAGAATTAATCAATTAATTAAATAAATTAATTATTAATTAAAAATAATTAAAATAATTAAATTTAATCAGTTTTCTAATTTAAATAAATAATTATAATTTTTCAGAATTTTCTGAATTTAAAAATGTATTTTTTAAATAAAAATATGTTTTTTATAAAATTTTAAACTATTTTCGAATTAAATTTAAAAATAAATTCAAAAACAGTTTTCTGAAAATGAATTAGGGTTTCGAAGATTGAAACCGGGTCAAAATTCTGGTGAACGGGTCGGGAAGAACAAACCGGAATTTTTCCAGAATCCGGTGGGTTTTCCAGATTCCGGTGAGCCAAAAACATATCAAAAATTGGGGTTTTTTACATCAAAACATTCCTTAAACACTCAGCAATCCATTTCGATCAAAAACAAACCAAAACACAGCCGGAATCCCAATCCCGATCAAATTCCGGCGACCTCGAACAAATTTTCCGATCTACTAAAATCGTACATGAAACTCTACGTTCTTTATGTTAAAATGAAGCTAAGAACACATACAATGAAAGCCCTCTACCAAAAACAATGTCAGATCATTCATATGAACGGACAATTCAAAATAAAAATCGGGCAAAAACCCTAAAATCGAATTTCTCAAATCTGGACATAAACATGAAATTAAAACATGGATTACTACTAATTAGAACCCTAGGAACATGTTAGAAGCAATCAATTGAACGGAGAATCAACAGAATGGAAATCCCCAATTCCAACATGAACCCTAATTTAATTCGAAACTTGAAAAATTCATATAAAATCGAAAAATTACCAGATGATGATACGGTTAGAAGATTCTGAAACTAGAGCTCAAGACCTTTGATTTGAGTACTTGAACTTAAGATTTGGATTTCAATAACACCTTCAAAATTGTGTTTGATCTTCAAGAACACGAAGAACACGGTTCAGGGATTTTTATATTTTCGATAATATTAAATGCAGATTATGAAAGGTATAATGTACGATTCGTCTTTTTATATTTAGTGAAAAATAATACCCCAAACGACATTTTTGGATCGATATTGATCCATTGGATCGCTTTAAAAACCCTAATAAGGTAAAATACACGTTTTACGAGGTGATAATTATCTACAAAGACTGATAATTATCCAAATCAATACATATCATTTATATAACTAATGCTCAAGAATACTGGGGCTATAACAGATATATTATTGATACGGACGATATATCAATTGCCCTAAAAAAATTAGGGTTCGGAATAATTTTTCCCTTTCTGAATAAAACGAATAATATTGACAATGTCGGATAATTAGGGATATAATGATACGAATAAATCTTCCGATAATGATTCGGATACGAATGACGAAGGGATAATAATGATGTACAAAATTTTAACGGGGCCCTTGAATTTTCAAAACGGGGCTCAAAATTGAAGATAATTTCAAATGACAGGATATTTGAAAGGGGCTTTTGACACACTAATTTAGCATATAATCACTCAACAACCGCAACTTATTAATATCCAAATACTCCACAATAATTATTCTACACAAAAATGTAATTGATATTATTAATAAAGTTCACGGATATTACAACTAAGCTTGATAATGATGAAACTAGTAAGAAGGTTGACATCACAAGCTACAGAGGTATGATAGGCTCATTACTTTATCTCACTGCAAGTAGACCAGATATAATGTTTGCAACATGTTTGTGTGCTAGGTTTCAGTCTGATCCTAAAGAATCTCATCTAATAGCTGTTAAGCGAATATTTAAATATCTTAAGGGAACTCCAAATCTTGGAATCTGGTACCCTAAAGATACATGATTTGATCTTATTGGATATAGAGACTCTGATTTTGCAGGTTGTAAGATTGATCGGAAGAGTATTTCAGGAAGCTGTCAGTTTCTTGGAAGAAGATTAGTTTCTTGGTATAGCAAGAAGCAGCATTCAGTGTCCACATCAACAGCTGAGGCTGAATACATTGCTGCTGGAAGCTGTTGTGCTCAAATCTTGTGGATGAGAAACCAACTCCGTGACTATGGGCTTTTGTTGACTACGATTCCAATATTTTGCGACAACACAAGTGCCATAGCAATCTCTAACAACCCAATGCAACACTCGAGGACGAAGCACATCGACATCAGTTATCATTTTATCCGAGAGCATGTCATGAATGGAACTGTGGAGTTACACTTTGTACCCACAGAGGAACAAATTGCAGACATCTTTACTAAACCGCTTGATGAATCCACTTTTTCAAAGCTGGTTGGTGAACTTGGGATATTAAGTCTTTCTAATTGATTTTGATTAAAAGTCAGTAACTGCAAGATAGTCCTAGTGAATACATGAGTTTAAGAATTTCCATATCCTTAAGACTCGTGAACTTATTTTCTGGAGCAATTCTCGTAGTTAGGATTATTGTACTAATTTTATGTCATATTTATGGATGATATATCTTCTGGCATTTAATTGGTTATTAATTCTAAAAATTATTTAGGTGCTAATATTTGTTCTAAATATTTAAGCATCTATTTAATTTGAATTAATTTACTTTGTTTTAAACATTGTAGATTAATGCAGTATAATTTATTGGATATTAATTGGTTAATATCATTCATTGATATTTAGCCGATTTTATTCTAAGAAAATTGTGAATTTTCTATTAACAATTGATTTTGGTAAATTTGTAAAAGTTTATTGAAATTAAAAGTTCACAGAATAATAAAAAGTCTGATTTTTAAAACATGAACAAGTTTTAAAAATTGGACAGGAAGCAAAAATATCGAATTAGGTAGTTCGATAGATTTTTCAAGTACTGGAGAAAAACTATCGAAAGCTTTTTTTCGATGATTTTTTTAAAAGAAATAAAATATATCGAGGACATTGTTCGATGGTTTTTGAAAGTGATTTGAAAATGCATCGAAGTGAATTTCATTTATTCAATATTTAAATTCTCGATGACTTTCAGAAAAACAGTTCGATAGAATTTGGATTAAACAGAAGAGAACTTTCGATAGTTTTTTCAGAAAATCATTTTACATTCCCAACTTCAAATACTTCGATAGTTTTTCAAAAACTATCGAAGTCATGTTGACTTTTTTGCCCCTCTGAAAATCCATCGACAGTTCAAATAAAATCTATCGAACAGTTAAATGACAAAAATGCCCCTGTCAGTTTCAAAAAGTATAAAACACTGCCTTGGTTAATTTCTTTTCATTTTTACAGATCTGAAAACTGAGCTCTCGTTTAAGTACTTACAGAAAATAGATACAAACTAAGAACATCACCATCGATAGTTTCTTGAGTTTTTACCGATTAAAACATGAAATAATCACTGTTTCTCTACTGTAAATTGTTTTTAACCGAGCAATTGTAATTACCTTGAGTTGTTGTTCTTTCTTTGAAGAAGAAACCATCGACAGTGATCTTTAAGAAATCAAAAGATTCTTAACTGTTTGCTTTAAGAAATTAGTTGGTTCTAAATTGATTTCTTTTTGTTATTAAAGTGAAATTTTCGAAAACAACAGTTAGGGTTCTTGGATATTTGTTCTTAGTTTGTGTATTCGGGAAAATGGGTTATTTTGTTAAAGTTTTGTTAATTAGTAATAATTAATTAAATTTAATTAGTTTTGGTTTAACTTAATTTTCTAAAAAATTTAATTAAAATGGTCGGAGAATTTATCGTAACCAAGAATAATCATGTCTCGTTTCAGAACTTGCAATCCATAACAAACTTACAGTTTCGTGCATGGGCAGAGTTTCTGAACACACGTTCATTAGTGGCATATGCTTTGAGTACTCCCGTAGTCCTTTGCATCGATCAATTGACTGCGTTGTACACATCCGCCACAGATACAACTGAGAATAATGTAAGATCCTCTAGTTTTGTTGTGCCAGGGGGCAGAACAATAAGGGTGATGGAACATGATTTTAACAGGGTTCTACATTTTCCAACAGAAAACCTTGTTCCGTATCCCACAACTGAGGAGATACATGCTTTATTCACTCTCATAAGAAGTCAATAACCAAACTTCTTTATGGGAGAGTTCCTTAAGCATTACTTGACAAAGCCATGGAATTTCTTCTTTCACACTCGTATCCATGTTTTTACTACCAAGCTGACAAATCTGCATGGTATTCCCTTATTTCTTCAGAAGATAGGGTTTTCCATCGCTAACAATAGGCATATAAACATAGGAAAATTAGTGATTGATCAAGTCATTCTATGCATGGGACCACTGGATGACAGAACATGCATGGACGATGTGCTTTGTTTGTATCCTAGGTTCCTACAACTAATTCTCAATGATTTCTTAACAGATGATGAACGGGACACCTTTGAAGGAGGGGAGACCATGAAGTGCATGAAGATGAAGAGCAATGCGATAACCGCTCTGATAAGAAAGAATCATCTTCTAGGGGTACCCATTGTTCTCACTGACTATCTAAGAACGGTGCCCCTACCACTTCTACCCCCAGGGGAACAGGTAAACGAAGGTAATTTTCCTCAACCTGAACTGGCTCCTGTACCACAAGAAATGGATGTTGATCCAGAGCCCTTAGTGGCCATTCCTGACCATGAGGTTGTAAACCCACAACCTCTAGCCCCGGTCACAGAGCCTTTGGAAGAGCCAAATGAAACCATAAACGAACCTCCTTCCCCTCCTATACCCAATATTTAGACATCCATGAGTGTAGAGGGAGATAGTGCCATAGCAGCACCACATAAGGAGTCACACCCTTCAACAACAACTCTGCCTTCCTCTAAAAGGAGAAGAATAGAAAATGAGGCAATTGTTGAAACTTCATTTCAAACTTCCAAAGAGCCCTTTATTGATTTTTCTGATGCTGATTGGTCTACTCTAACCAAAGCAATATCTGAACCAATAGCCCAATCAAGCAAGGAGGAATTGACGGAAGCAACTGGTGTTCCGACCATTTTACGGTCAGGTTCATTGGTTGAAGGTTCTAAGAACCAAGAGTCTTCACAGACGTCGAGAGAAGGTTCTAACCTAAATGCACAATCTCAAAGGTCATTACCTAACTCCCCAGATGGAACATATCTGGATCCTGCGGGTAAAGGGTCTGACGTAGGTGCAGATCGGCAATTCAGTGACAATGAATCAATTCTTATTGAGGAGTTAACTGAGGATAAGTCTTCACAAACTCAAGGGTAAGTTTCAGGATCTCTGCTGTTAATAGAGCCTGATTCTAACCTCCTAGAGATTCAAACTCTAGATACTTCTAAGGATATATCATCTACGGATGATCAGCAACTTGGTTTATCCAAGGACGGGGACTTGCGAAGCCCCATTGCACCACTAGTGACCTCCTTAAGGACGCCTACGGTGTTTTCTTCTGCAGGTACAAAGAGCACAAATGGATTGAGTGAAATAAAAACACTTACACCCGGCCTGAGTGGGGAAGGAAAATTGAGTGAAACACCGACAGAAACGTTGAGTGTACACCCAGAGCCAAATGTGAGGAGTGATACCCTAACCCTTCCACAAATAGATGATTTGTTGTTACCTACAGAGAGAGAAGTACACGTTCAACCCACCCTCAAGGAGATGATGGTTCATGATAAGCAAGGAAATCCATTATTCAAGATTCCACTGCGACCTTCCTTTGACCAAGGGATCTCCTCTAGTCAAGGCAATGCTTCTTTAAAGTCTATTCAAGAGAAGGTTGACTTGGCTGCAGCTGATTCCAGAAGAACATTCAGGGTCATTGGCAGTGCATCTGGCACTATAACAGGAACCAAGCAAGCAGTGGACTCCTTGAAGAAGGAAACAATGGAAGAACTGGTCGACTTGAGGACGGACGTCAAAGAGCTGAATGATGGATTCATGAATGAAGTATATGCTCTGACACAAGGACAAGAAGCTTTAAGAGAAGACGTTTGGGTTATCCGGGATGGTCAAGCTAGGGTAAAAGATGCAATGAACACCCTTTCAAGAGTGGAGTCTAAGCTAAACAAGAGGCTGGATAGTATTGCAAAGACTACCAACTCAAGATTGGATGACATTGACCTAAAGCTGGCTTCTATGTACGAGATGAATAAGGAGATTACGGATTTCTTGACGAATCAAAGCGACGGAGTACAGTCTATCTGGACTATGCTGAGGAACCAACAACCTGGACCTTCGAATCAGCAACCTGGTCCTTCTACAATCTTTTATGCTGAGGATGACTTTATCGAGGATTCCTCAACTAAGGGGGAGAAAGTTGGAGCTGGGGAGCAAGGTCTGGATGGATGGGGAGTATGGGAAACCAATCAAGCTATTCCGGTAAGACAGTACTGGATAGTGAACATAGTAAAAGAAGAAGGAAGCAGTGAAGAGGTATTTGAGGTCATGCATGAGCATCCACAGGAAGAGCATGAGTTATATTATCCAGAGCCTATTGAAAATCCTATCTTGGATGATGATATAGAAGAAGAAGCAAATCCTCTGTCACTAGAAGAAGAAGCTGCCATGGAGACATTAAAAGCTGAGAGAGCTGAAAGAGATGCCTGGAATGCTGAAAAAGAAAGACATCAAGCAGTTCTGAGGACTGAAAAACTGAAGAGATTCAAGATGTATAATGAAGTGAGGAAGAAAAAGATGATGGATTTGGCAAAGAAATCAGGAACTGACTGGGAGATGGCTTATAAAACCTTCTGCGGAGTTGAAGATGGATTAGAAGTCAACGACAATGCTGAGGTGGAAGTTATCATTCAGAACATCAGAAGTGCCAATCTTGAAGATCCGACTTACTTCACTGCATTCAGAAACTCTATGATCTATCTGAAAGCTGGGGTTAAAGCAAACAGTGTCTGGAACATAATAATCAACTTTCTTGAAAGAGGTACCTTTGTGATTTCCACTATGTTTTTTGAACAGAGAACCTACACAGAATTGTAGGTGTTACTTATCAAGATTCAAAGGACCGCAAGGCTAAATGAACTGCTCCGTGAGCATGTTAGAGATATCTCGATAAAAGTCAGTCCAGAGATTACTGAAGATCCTCCAATGGTTAGATTCATGACGAATGTCTTGTTCAGAATCTGTTATTTGACTGAGGACAAGCTGAAGGACTATCCAAGAAACTATCTTATATCAGTGGAGAAGTATCTTAGATCCACTGGATTCTCATCAACGGAGAAGGACAAAGCAGCAGACACTCTTAGAAGATTTTTAATGGAGAATGTTCCTTACTACAGGAAAAGAGTGGAAAGAGGATTGGAAGTGCGTCCCAGACTACCAAACATGCCAAAGCTAAACAAGAAAGATGTTAATATTGCATGGTTGTGGGCTGGAGTGGGTCAAGAGGTTGAATACATTGGAAGACACATCAAAGGAGCAATCCTTAAACCTGGAGAACCACTGCACTATCCATCAGTGGGTCAAGAGGTTGATTTTTTTTTTTACGTGTTGGAGTTAGAAATTTATATATTAAGCTTAGTAATTGAGTATACACAATCAGATATGGTAGAAAAATTCGATCTGATTCCATTCATTCTGACATGATTGGATTTTATCGAATCCGATATTTTGGATTTAGTATGTTTTGTGGATTAAAAAACGTACTTGTGAATTTATTGCTAGGGTTTAGGAGCTTTCGAGCTTTAATGGTTGTTCTTGCGTTTCGAGACTAAATCGGTACTCACAAGATGCCTATGTATCTCAATTCGTTATTGAGAATCAAGCCAAAGACGTAGTTCTGATTGTAGGATCAGGGTCCTTATATAGGCGTCTGGAGCCTCGTATTTATGGTATGTTTAGGAGACTTGGCGAATAAGTCTTCTTATTGATAATGGATAAACATTGTATTTCTTACTGAATAAGTCTTTTCCTTGTTGATAAAGGCTATGACTCATTAATTGGGATTCTGGATCCTTCTTTGACAAATTTACCATATTTTGGACTCTTTTCATGAGCTGTATATTTTCCCTATTTATTAATTATGAAATTAATAAATAATCAGGGTTTTGGGCCTTAATTATTGGGCCTTTCCAATGGATCATCAATTATATTTCCATAATTACTTTTCTGTCCATATCATTTGCCCCCCCAACTTCTGGAAAAATCTCCCTGGGGTTTTCGTAGAAGTTATAGCGTGTTTTTCCTCAAAATTTTCTATTTTTATGGGTATTTTCGACCTCAAAATAGGTCATTTTCGACCAGGATTTAGGTCATTTTCGACCTCATTTTCGACCTCATTTTCGACCAGGATTTAGGTCATTTTCGACCTCAATTTCGACCAGGTTTTAGGTCATTTTCAACCTCAATTTCGACCTCATTTTCAACCTCAACTGATGTGAGGTCGAAGGGTTCGACCTCGATTTCTAAGTCTTTTTCGACCTCGACTGTTCGACCTCGATCCCATATATTTTCGACCTCAATTTGATGTGAGGTCGAAGGGTTCGACCTCGATTTCTAAGTCTTTTTCGACCTCGACTGTTCGACCTCGAACCCATACATTTTCGACCTCAATTTGGTGTGAGGTCGAAGGAGCTCAGTTCTCCGTGTTTTTTCGATTTCAACCTTTCGACCTCGAACCCATACATTTTTTACCTCAATTTGGTGTGAAGTCGAAGGGTTCGAGCTCATTTCCTAGGTCTTTTTCGACCTCAAGTCTTCGAACTTGATCTAAGGTCTTTTCGACCTCAAATCTTTAATTTTTTGACCTTATTTTGGTGCGAAGTCGATGGATACGACCTCAATTCCTTGTGTATTTTCGACTTCGAGTCTTCGACGTCGTTCTAAGATTTTTTCGACCTCAATTTCTTTACTTTTCGATTTCATTTGGGAGCGAGGTCGATGGATTCGACCTTGATTTCCCATATGTTTTCGATTTCGATCGTCTGACTTCAATTTAATGTCTTTTCGACCTCAAATATATTTATCTTTGTTTTTGCCTTGGCTTCATTTCAAATTTCATTCTTTCTTGGGCCTTAACTAACCCGAATTTTTATTGGACTTCAATTTTTCCAACCTTGGGCTTTATTGGGCCTTAAATTGTTTGGGCTTTGATTTTTTTAATCCATAAAAGGATTTATGGGCCTTAACTGGCCATAGTCGGTTGCCCTTCCCTTAACCGGTTGGGTGACCGGCTACCTTGATTATAAAAGAGTGGAATTTCCACTATCACTCTTCACTTCATACTTTCTATTTCTAAAAATTTCTCTCTAGCGTTCTTAGTTTTTCTCTCTACTTACTCCGTAGTAAGGCGATTTCCGGCGAAGTTTCCGCGGTTGTATTCTTTGATTTTCCGGGTTCAATCTTCATCCTTTGAAGATTTTCTGGGTTTAATCTTCATCCCTTGAAGATTTACTGGGTTTTAGCTTGAAGATTTTAAGATTCTGGGATTTCTCCTTGAAGATTTGAAGCTTTTCTGGGTTTTACTTTGAAGTTTTGAAGATGTCTGATCGCGCTGCTCAACGTCTCCAGAAAATCAATCAAGCTTCTAAGAGAGGTATCACTATTCGTTCTTCCCATATGTCTCTTCAAGATATGATTTTAGAACGTAGTGATGAATACCCCTATGTTTCACATTTAGATTCCTTCGACTGTAGCAATAAGTTTCATGAAATTGACATGATTAGGGACTATAATAAAATGTATAGAGTTAAAACTCCATACAGGCTTATCCCAGCTGGCCCAGGAGATCGTTCTTGCCATTGGCGTCCTGATGCTCTCTGCATTTACAAGGATGCCATTGTGGCTGGCCTTAGATTTCCTTTCCATGAATTCATTCCCAAGCTTTTGGCAGACGTTAGGATTAACCCTTGCCAACTTCCCCCAAACGCCTGGAGAATAATTATGTGTTTTATTGTTCTTTGTTTGAAGAACAAATTTCCTCTTTTTGTTGCTCTGTTTAGGAAGATTTTTCAATTTGAAAATAGTTCCGCAATTTCTTTGGGTTGGGTTTATATCAACCATCGCCCTTCTACTCCTCCCATTTTCCACCCAAAATCCATCCCTGATAATAATCCAAAGTGGAAGAATGAATTCATGTATTTAGCTTGGGAAGGAGGGGATTGGGGCACCCTATTCCGTAGATCTTTCAGTAGGGTCTCGGATGGTAGCCCCAATGATATTACTTTGACTGAGGAGGAGGCTCATGCCTATGCCGAGCTCACCAAAGATGATTATGCTACAATGGCTTGGGAGCTCCTGGATGAGTTTCAGCTTAAGCCCTTGGGACTTTCAAGCATTTCTGATAAGGGTAATTCTCATTTCATTCTTTCCTTTATTTATCTAAGATTGTCTTATACCCATTGTTTCTTTCCTTGTGTTTTTGCAGCTGCGGCCTTTATTAACAAGACCAACGAGCCCCAGGATGGTGAAACAGCTAGAATGAAGAGGGCTCGTTTGGGAGGGAAGGATCCCCGTGCTACAAGTGTCCCATTCTTTATAAGGCCCCATGTGGACATTGCTGATGAGGTTGAGGGTCCTTCCTCGGCCAAAAGTTCAGTTTGGCGCCCCAACTAGGATCTTAGAAAGAAAGACACCGTGGTGGGGGTGTCTAAGCATGCTGTTGAGTGGTCCTACCACTCCTTGACTCCTTGTGACTACAAGGATTTTGTCTCCAACTCTACCATTGAAGGGGTGGAGCATGCTGGTGCCCAAGTTGTGGCTGCTGTAAGTTATTTTCTTCTCTTTTTTCTTTGTAGTTTGCTAATGTGTTTCAAGTTCATATTTTGACTTGTAACTTGCTTGCAGACTAATGCCAACTTCCAAGGGGATCTCTTTCAAGCCAAGGCTTGGCGCTCATCTTCAGAGGCCAACCAAGGCAAGTTTGAGAAGTCCCAAGAGGAGGTGGGCTCCCTGAGGGCCACTCTGGCTAGGAGGGAGAAGGAGTTGGCCGACTCTCAGGCTGAACTGGTCGCACTTAGGAAAGGCCGTGATGATTTTATCGATGAGTACCTTGACTCCCAGGAGTACAAGGACTTAATTGGTAAGCATGACAAGCTCCTTTTCCCAGTTCAGTTCACTAAGGGATGGGATGGCGCTCTTGCTGAAGTCTTGGAGAAGATGCATGGATCTCTCATCCTTTCTGACTTTCCAAGTCCTTATGCCCCTAACCCTTTAGAGGTGGCTTTGGCTGGAGAGGACGATATGGATGAGGATGACAGGATTTTGGATCTAGGACACTCTTCTCCCCCTGGTCAGACAGTCGGGGCTGATTCCGCAGCCACTCGCTCTGGTTCTGGTTCAGAAGAAGAGGAGGAGGAGGACGTCGACAAGGAAGGGGAAGATTAGTTTATAGTTTTATTTATGGCCATTCATGGCTTGTACTAGTTTTATTTATGGCCATTCATGGCTTGTACTAGTTTTTCTGTATCTTCTGCCTACGGGCTAAACTTAACTTTTATTTAAGTCTTAGCTTTTATTTTTCTTCTAGCTTTTTACATTCATGATTTTGCATGCTTAGTTAACATGCCTATCAGAATGCATTGCACATATAATGAAAACATAAGAATATGGAATTCATAACTTTGAAAATGGGATCAACCCTTACATAATACTCAAGTTTAAGAACTTGGATTGGTTTTGTCAAACCTTATTTATACTTGTCTTAAGTGAGTCCAATCAGGACTTAAACATAATAGACTTTCAAGTTTGTAGCATGCCAAGTCCTTGGCACTTCAGTCGCTTCCAGGGTTTCCAATTTGTAGGAGCCACGACCAAATACGTTCTTAACGCGATATGGTCCTTCCCAATTTGGGGCCAGCTTGCCATTTTGTCCAACTCCGAATGCCTCAATATTTCGAAGAACCAAGTCTCCTTGTCGAGAGAACCTTTCTTTAACCCTTAGGTTGTAGTAGAAAGATGCCTTCTTTTGATGTTCAACTATCTTGGCGTTTGCCTCATCTCTAACTTCGTCAATTAGATCTAAGGCCAGCCTCAAGCCTTCCTCATTTGTTTCTGGTTCATAAGCCTCAACTCTTGGAGATGTGTGAGTAATCTCCACTGGAACCACTGCTTCTGCTCCATAAGCCAATAGAAATGGAGTTGCTCCAGTGGTGACTTTGCAGGTAGTACGATATGCCCAAAGTATGGGGAGTAATTCATCTACCCAAGTGTTTCTGGAGCGTTCAACTCTTTTCTTTAGTCCATCCAGGATAATTCAATTTGCAACCTCAGCTTGCCCATTTGCTTGAGGATGAGCAACAAAAGTGAAGCGCAATTGGATATCATTCTCTTCACAATACTTCTTGAACTCATCATTGTTAAATTGAGTTCCATTGTCCGTGACTAAGATACGTGGAATCCCGTATCTGCATATCACATTCTCCCAGAAGAAATGCATCACCTGTTTGGTGGTTATCTTGGCTAAAGGTTTAACCTCAATCCACTTGGTAAAGTAGTCGATTGCTACTATCAAGAACTTCCTTTGAGCACTTGCCATTGGAAATGGCCCAAGTATATCCATCCCCCACATGGCAAATGGAATTGGTGAGTTAATGGATGTCAACATCTCTGGTGGTTGCCTAACCACTGGTGCATGTTTCTGGCACCGTTCATATTTTTTCACGTAGCTTTTAGCATCAACAAGTATGCTTGGCCAATAGAAACCTAGACGGGTGATTTTATGAGCAAGGGCTCTGCCCCCCAAGTGTTGCCCACAAATTCCTTCATGTACTTCTTTTAGGGCCAATTCTGCCTCTTGGGGTCTCAAGCATTTTAAGTATGGAATGATGAAAGACTTTTTGTATAGGATTCCCTCAATTAGGGCATACCTTAGTGCTCTCACGTATAGCTTTCGTGCTTCTGAAGCATCATTAGGTAGCCAACCGGTTTCCAGATGAGATTTGATGGGATCCATCCAACAGCTAGCAACATCAATGGGTGTTACCAGCTTTCCATTGATGCTTGGGGTCTTCAAGACTTGAAAGTATACACTCCCTGCATAGTTTTCAATTTCTGAAGAAGTGAACTTAGACAAGGCATCAGCCTTCATGTTTTCTTCCCTTGGAATGTGCTCCACATAGAACTCATCAAACTGAGTCATAATGGCCTTAACAAGTTTCAAGTACTTGGCCATGATTTCATCTCTGGCTTCAAACTCCCCATTTACTTGGGAGACCACCAGCCTCGAATCTCCACACACTTTCAGAATTTTAACTCTCAAAGCTCCAGCCAGCCCTAAGCCAGCTATCAGAGCTTCATATTCAGCTTCGTTGTTTGTCGTTGGGAAGTCCAGTTTTAGTGCGTACTCTATGAGGAATCCATCAGGACTTTGTAGCACCAAACCGGCTCCACTTGATTTTGTTTTTGATGCTCCATCAAAATAGAGCACCCAACATTCTTTGGAGACCATGTCTTCATCTTCCTTATCTTCCACTATTACTTCCTGCCCCCCGACTTCCTGGTTGTCAATGGTGCATTCAACCATGAAGTCAGCGAGTGCTTGAACTTTTATGGTCGTTCGAGGCTTGTACTTGTTGTCAAATTCTCCTAGTTTGATAGCCCATTTGATCAACCTTCCACTAACTTGAGGGCTATGCAAGATGTTTCTTAGAGGTTGATTGGTCAAAACCTCTATCTTGTGTGCCTGGAAGTATGGGCGTAGCTTTCTTGAAGCCATAATCAAGGCCAAGGCAAACTTCTCTATCGTAGAGTAGTTTATTTATGCCCCATGTAGAATCTTGCTCACATAATAAACGGGCTTCTGCACCTTCAATTCTTCTTTTATCAAACAGCTCTAAGGACTACGTTAGAAACCGCCAAGTACAAATAGAGAGTTTCTCCTGGCTTTGGCTTCGCCAACAGTGGTGCCTCAGCCATGTACTTAGAAATAATAGAGTTATTCACTGTTGAAGAAATTAGAAATTCAAATATCAAGACTTGATAGGGTTTTAGAAATCTGAAAACAAAATAGGCATCAAGACAACCTTTAGCACATTTGAAACCCAATAACAGGTGAACACAATATCAAATATAAATTCAGAAGGCGGAATATTTTCACAGACAAAAGTCTTACTTAAAGGAGTGTTAAATATTTTATTAAGAAGGAAGTTATTGCCAAGGTCTTCAGGTATGTCTTCTTTATCAGCTTCCTCTGATGGCTCGTCATTCGATTCTAAGTTCTTCTGATACACGTCCTAAAGTTATCGATATCATACGTCATCGTCGACCCGCAATAGTCTCTGAAGATTCCACTACCTACATCTACAGCCACAAGGATTTCCATCCAGCTCAGCTCAACTATCTCAAACGAGTACTATATCTTAAATTACTCGTTTATACTATATCCAATAGTCCAACACGAACTCTACGTGAGCTCTGACGTTCTTACATAACTATACACACACCTACACACTCTCGTTTCTAGTTTACTATAACCCTGCTCTGATACCACCTGTGACGCCTCCAAATCCGGGGTCAGGGAATTTGGTCGTCATGCTAAAATCTCAATTTAAAACAACCTGCTAAATATTAAACCAATACAAATATAACATCTTCGACCCCAACTCTACCAAGAATCTTTAAAAGCTATAGTGCTAGAAACCAGAATCCAAAATTTTACAAACTTTAACTTCCTTTTACAACAATCTCCTTGCATATATCCTATAACGCTAGTATAACTTAGATGAGAAGTATACAAGGCCAAACTACTTATATACATAATAATATTTACTAGAAATCAACTTTATACAATAACCTTACACTAGATCCAAATGCTCTGCATCAACTTGTCTTCCCAACGTCATCTTGACTCTTCTCGTTCCATAGTTATACAATTAAATACTGTTCGTTGTACTGAAACATCAAGGGTAACAAGCAAGAGTGAGCAAAAGAAGCTCAGCAAGTATATAGTACTACACAAGATAAAATAATGATGCAGCGATATCAATATAGATAAAAATGAACTCAGTTGGCCAAGAAAATGGCAATATATGAGAGAATCAACTTAACTGGCAAAAATGAACAATAATAATAATCTGTGTCAAACTTTAAGTTAGAATTGGATTTTTACTGTGACACAACGAGTTAAAGTGGATGATTAGTCACACTAAAACTCCGGACCATACCTTACGGTATGTCCAAATACTGAACTGGATCCAAGGCCACTTTGGCCTACATAATACTGATACTCTGACTGGCATCGGCAGTCCTTAAAAACATTTCATTTTAATTAAAAACTTCCAATTCCAACCTAATACTCGGAGTTAGGTGTCAGAACAATCGACTACATCGTTAATTCAAACTATTACTTTCAACTGTCTGCTTAACTTTATCAACTGAATCAGGGTAAGACAAATGCATAAGAATTAAATTTCCAATCACAAGGAATCAAGGTAAAACCTGACCAATATAAGGTACTGCAAGGTATAAATTATGAAATGGAATAGAATTTGTCAAGTCAAGAACAATAGGTTGTCTCAATCTCAGGATAATAAAAATCTGGTTATGAAACAATAATTAAATTAAGAATTGAAAACAGGAATCTTGATACGATACTCCGAACAAAAGAGTACGAGTTAGTAAACTTGCCTTTGGTCCTTCGCTATTACGTAAAGTCGAAGTAATATGATTCTATTCTTCTTCTATCTTATGTCATCACAGTCTTCTATTCTGATAACTCTTGGATCCGGCGCATATGTGGTTGCTACGAGTATGCACTACCGAGCTCGTGCCCGCCTAACTATTCACTAGTTAAATATAAGATGTACTTTAGCCTTCGGACTTTCAACTCTACTTAATATAAATGTTTATAAACTTAAGCGAATTTATTTTCTACAGAAAATTGGGCATTGTTAGGAATATGTTGTTCTTGATGATAATAATAAAACACTTAGTAGAATTTGTGTAAGGCAAATTGTAGCTGTCAACGGATTGGTATGCTTTGCAGCATCCGTTGACAGGTAACTCATCAACGGATGAGACCTGTAACAACTGTAATGTACAATACTTCTTTAGTTGATACACATTCTGTTGTAAGTATTAGATAGGTTTTCTAAGTCATGTTGACTAAGTACTAGATAGACAGAATAGGTTGGTTAATTGTAAATATATCATGCCTTGTAATTTTGCCTAAGTGAAGACCTGTCAACGGAATGAAGATTACCCTATCAACAGTATGGAGTTTACTCATCAACGGAATGGAGTTTACTCATCAACGGAATGAAGATTACTCATCAACGAAATGAAGAATAAGGCTATCAACGAAACACATCTCCCTACTATCAACGAATCATTATTGCTTTTCTGAACAGTTGACAAAGTGATAGTGACAGTTTTCTGACTGCTCAAAAGGTGATGTAGAAGTGTACAGTGCATTGGAAGCCATTAAAATGGACATTGGAAATAAGGAAACATCCCAGTTTCCAATTGAGTTCTTAGAATGAATTATTATATGCATGAAGACAAAAGACAAGGATATTCAAGAACCATTGGACAAAGGGATGAAAAGCAAACTATTGGTGGTTACTCATTGTACTTTTAGTGTAGCCAAAAATAGAGTTGTAAACTTGGGTTTATATAACCAAGTGTAGCAGTTATTTTAGATGTAAGAGAAGAAAAACAAATAGACTGTATTAGCTATCCTTGAGAGCATTCTTCTCTACATTCTTGTAACTGAGCAGCTGTGTACATCTTTGCATCACAGATTATTTCCGCAATAAAAACACTTCAATTGGATCATCAAACAATCCAACTGAATTATTTACTTCTTGTGTTTTTATTTAATCAGTTCATTTTTCATTATTTCATTTTGAGTTTAAAAATAGCTAGAATTGTATTCAACCCCCCTTTCTACAATTCTGTTAAGGTCATTTGGGATTAACAATTGGTATCAGAGCGAGCTTCTAACATACAAGAAGTTTAAAGATCAAGGCCAAAACAGAAACCATGGTGAAGAAAGATGCAGGTGTGAAGATACCAGTTCTAGACAAGCACAACTACTTTCACTGGAATGTAAAAATGCATCTACATCTCATGTCTATGGATGAGAGATATGTAGAATGCATTGAGAGAGGTCCACATGTTCCTATGGGAATTGGATCTAGAGTTGGACTGCCAGATGATGCTCCTGGTGTGGAGATTCCTAAACCTGTCTCAGAATGGACTCCTGAAGATGCTGCAGAGGTCCATAAAGATAAAAGAACCATGAACATTCTGTTCAATGGATTGGAACAAGAGATGTTTGACAATGTTATTAACTGTACAACTGCTAAAGAAATATGGGACACTGTTAAAATATTGTGTGAAGGAACTGAGCAAGTTAGGGAAAATAAAATGCAACTCCTCATACAACAATATGAGCACTTTCATTTCAAAGCTGGTGAAACCCTAAATGATACATTCAGTAGGTTTCAAAAGCTTTTGAATGGCTTGAAGTTGTACGGGAGGGTCTACCAAACTAAAGACTCAAACCTCAAATTTCTTAGAGCTCTTCCAAAGGAATGGAAGCCTATGACTGTTTCTCTAAGAAACACACAAGAGTACAAAGATTACACTCTTGAGAGGCTTTATGGAACATTAAAGACATATGAGCTGGAAATGGAGCAAGATGAAGAAATTGAGAAGGTACAAAAGAAGGGTGGATCTGTTGCATTGGTTGCATCTGTGAACCAACTTGAAGAAGACAATGAAGAGGCTGTTAAAGCTACAACTAGTCGAGCTAGTTGCAAGAGTGATGTTAGAAAGGGCAAAGGAAAATTGACAGAAGAGGAAGAGCCAGGCAACTTGGATGACTTATATGAGATTGATGAGCATATTGCATTTCTGTCAAGAAAATTCTCTAAGTTAAAATTCAAAAGAAACTCAGACTCAAGACCACCAAGGAGAGACTTTCAACCTAACAAAAGTAATTGGGTTGACAAGTCTAAGATTAAATGTTTCAACTGTGGAACCCTTGGTCATTTTGCTGGAGATTGCAGAAAACCTAAAGCTGAGAAGGGCAACAGGAGTTTTGAGCCTGTTGACTATAAGAAAAAATATTTTGAACTTCTCAAGCAAAAGGAAAAGGCTTTTGTGTCAAAAGAGTATGATCGGGCTGGTAATGGTGAAGATTCTGATGAAGATGTTGAGTATGTCAATTTGGCTCTAATGGCTAACAATCATGAGCAAGAAGCAAGTTCCTCAAGCAATCAGGTAACAACTACTAATCTTTCTGAGTTTTCTTTAGAGGAATGCAATAGTAAAATTAATGAGATGTCTTCTGTATTGTACAATTTGCGTGTTTCTCTTAAATCACTTACAAAGGAGAATTCTAGAATTAAGGAGACTAATCTGCTATTAAGTGATAGGAATGCCATGTTAGAAGCACAGCTCATTGATTTTGAGAAAAATGAGACGTGTAAGTAGGGATGCTAAGAAGGAACTTGAAGCAGTCTTGGAAAGGGAACAGATTCTTAAGGTTCAATTAGAATCAGAACAGAGAGTGATTGCTAAATGGAAGGATTCTAGGAATGTTGCTAACAACATCATAAATGTTCAAGGAATGGAATCCTTCTGTGAGCAGTCATGGAAGAAAAACAAAGAGAAGCTAGGATATGTTGATGAAGTCCTAGAATCAGAAATAGAGTCAACAAACAACAATGATCATATGTTGGAGGTTGATGTGTCAACGGATCATGCTGTTCCGTTGACAGATGAACCATCAACGGATCAGGCTGTTTCGTTGACAGAGGAAAAGAAACAGAAAATCACTAGACTTAATAACAAGTATGGTCCTGTCACCAAGAACTTTGTTCAAGGTGAGTCTAGCAAAACTAAGAAAGTTGAGAAGCCTGTTGAAAAAGCTAATGTAGGTCACTTGTCTAACAAGCAATTGAAAGACAAGTTAGAAAAGGTTCAAGTTGAGACTAAAGGCAATAAAAAGAAAAACAGAAATGGAAAAGTAGGGATTAACAAGCACAACAATTACACACCTGATAAATATGCACCTAGAAAGACATGTGTTAATTGTGGTAGTGTTAATCATTTGTCTACTAATTGCAAGTCTGTTAAGAAACCTGCTAATGTGAAAATGCCTAAGTCTGCAATAAATGTTTCTATGCCTGCAATGCATGTTATGCCTAACATGTTTGCTCCATATGCACAGTATCAGAATCCATATGCTAGCATGCCATATGTGCCTAAGCCTTACATGAATATGTTTAACATGCCACAAATGCCATGGAATAACATGTTTGTTCCTCCAACTATGCATGCTGTGAATGAAACTGTGAGAAACCCTCAAAGATCAACACCTAAGACAAAGGTTGATTTAACTCAATCTGAGTCACAAGTGAAAAATGATTTGAGAGGGAAATCAAAGGCTAACAAAACAGGACCCAAGGAAACTTGGGTACCAAAATCAACTTGATTTGGTTTTGTTGTATGCAGGGAGACAAAAGGAATCTTTGGTACTTGGATAGCGGTTGTTCAAGACACATGACTGGTGATTCTACCCTGCTCACAGAGTTTCAGGAAAGAGCTGGCCCTTGTATTGCTTTTGGAGATGACAGCAAAGGCTACACAAAGGGATATGGCTTGATTTCAAAAGAGAATGTCAACATTGATGAGGTTGCATTGGTGGATGGTCTAAAGAACAACTTGCTTAGTATCAGCCAACTCTGTGACAAAGGATTTTTAGTTACTTTTTCTAAGAAAGCCTGTGTTGTTTCTAAAAGTGGAAACAACAATGTGGTAATGACTGGATTCAGGAGAGGAAATGTGTACATTGCTGATTTTAGTAGCACAAGTCCAGACACTATCACTTGTCTCTTCAGCAAGGCAAGCAAGGATGAAAGTTGGCTATGGCACAAGAAATTATTTCATTTGAATTTCAAGGTCATGAATGATTTGGTAAGGAAAGATCTTGCTAGGGGAATTCCACAAGTGAAATTTACCAAGGATGGTTTGTGTGATGCCTGTCAGAAAGGGAAACAAAAGAAGGCATCATTCAAAAGCAAGACAGAGTCATCAATTGTCCAACAGCTTGAATTGCTTCATATGGATCTATTCGGTCCTGTAAATGTCATGTCCATTTCAAAGAAAAAATATTGTCTTGTGATTGTTGATGATATTTCTAGATTTACATGGACTTTCTTTTTGCACTCTAAAGATGAGGCAAGTGAAATCATTATCAATCACATTAAGATAGTTAACAATCATCCTGACTCTAAAGTAAGAAGGATAAGGAGTGACAATGGGACTGAATTCAAGAATTCAACAATGAAGGTGTTCTGTGAAGAAAATGGAATAATTCATGAATTTTCAGCAGCAAGGACACCACAACAAAATGGTGTAGTTGAAAGGAAAAATAGAACACTAATTGAAGCTGCAAGGAGAATGCTAGATGAATCAAAGTTACCAACCTATTTCTGGGCTGAGGCAGTTAATACAGCTTGCTTCACTCAAAATATTTCTTTGATTAATCAAGCCAAGAGAATGACCCCTTATCAACTACTCAAAAGAAAGAAGCCACTATTGGATTTTCTTCATGTCTTTGGATGCAAGTGCTTTGTTCTGAGGAATCAAGCTGAGCATTTGGGAAAATTTGAAGCAAAGGCAGATGAAGCAATATTTGTGGGATATGCAGCAGGGAAATCTTACAGAGTCTATAATCTCAGAACCAACATTGTTATGGAATCTGTACATGTTGTTTTTGATGATCTCAAAATTCAAGGTCTCTGTGATGAAGGTTTCCATGAAAGTCTTTCTTTTGAGAATGAGGAAGGAGATCAAATGGATCATAAGAAGGCCATTGAGAAACAGCCCAAGGTTGTTGTGACTAGCACAGATGAAAGCAGTAGTGAAGATGAAATTGCTGCACTAAGATTGAAAAGAATAGCTGCTAGCAGACCAAATTATCATTCCGTTGACAATCAAAGTGGAGGATTCGTTGACACTCAAAATGAGCATTCCGTTGACAGCCAAGGTAGGCATACCGTTGACAGTCATGGAAATGCTTCTAGGAATGATCACTCAGGAACAACCAACTCAGGGGGAGTTTCTCAAAGACAAGTATTCAATCAAGGCAATCATGATCATGAGGCTACATCTTCAAGATCAAATCTACCTCCCTCAAGGAAATGGACGAAAGATCATCCCTTTGAGCTCATCATAGGTGATGTTTCTTCAAAAGTCCAAACTAGAAGAGCAACTCAAGAAGAATGTTTATACAGTAGCTTTCTGTCTCAAGATGAGCCAAAGAAAGTTGAGGATGCACTTCTAGATCCAGATTGGGTTTTGGCTATGCAAGAAGAGCTAAACCAATTTGAGAGAAACAAAGTTTGGAAGCTGGTACCCAAGCCTAAAAACAGGTCTGTTATAGGCACAAAATGGGTGTTCAGAAACAAGATGGATGAAAATGGCATTATCACAAGGAACAAAGCTAGATTGGTTGCAAAAGGCTATTCACAGGAAGAAGGAATTGATTTTGATGAAACCTTTGCTCCTGTTGCAAGACTAGAAGCAATAAGAATTTTCCTAGCCTATGTAGCCTATGCCAATTTCAAAGTCTATCAAATGGATGTGAAGAGTGCTTTTCTGAATGGGGAATTGGAAGAGAAGGTGTATGTAAGTCAACCTCCTGGTTTTGAAGATGATGACTTTCCAGAATATGTATACTTTCTCCTCAAAGCACTCTATGGTTTGAAGCAAGCACCTAGAGCCTGGTATGACACTCTTTCACAGTTTCTTCTAGAGAATCACTTCACTAGAGGTACTGTGGATAAAACTCTTTTTCATAGAATTGTGAATGGCTCTAATATACTTGTTCAAATTTATGTAGATGACATAATCTTTGGGTCTACAGATGTGAAACTTTGTCAAAAGTTTGCCAAGCTTATGCAAAGTAAATATGAAATGAGCATGATGGGAGAATTAACCTATTTTCTTGGTCTTCAAGTAAAACAGGTTAATTAAGGCATATTCATTAGTCAAACAAAGTACATTCATGATTTATTGAAGAAATTTGATCTAATGGATTGCTCTCCTGCTAAAACTCCCATGCCTACTACTACTAAACTTGAATTGAATACTAAGGAAAAATCAGTGGACATTTCAAGTTACAGAGTCATGGTAGGCTCACTTTTATATTTAACATCTAGTAGACCTGATATTATGTTTGCTACATGTCTTTGTGCTAGATTTCAAGCTGATCCTAGGGAATCCCATTTAGTTGCTATTAAAAGAATTTTCAGATATCTCAAAGGAACACCAAACCTTGGTATTTGGTATCCTAGAGAATCTGGCTTTGAACTAATTGGTTATTCAGATTCAGATTATGCAGGATGTAAAATTGACAGGAAAAGCACAACTGGCACCTGTCAATTCCTAGGAAACAAGCTTGTGTCATGGTTCAGTAAGAAACAAAACTCAGTTTCCACCTCCACAGCTGAGGCTGAGTACATTGTAGCTGGAAGTTGTTGTGCACAAATTTTATGGATGAAAAATCAACTACTTGATTATGGATTAAGAGTTGAGAAAATTCCTATTTTCTGTGACAACACTAGTGCCATTGCCATTACTGAGAATCCAGTACAGCATTCAAGGACCAAGCACATTGACATCAAGTACCATTTCATTAGAGAACATGTTATGAATGGTACTGTGGAGTTACATTTTGTTCCAAGTGAACAACAACTTGCAGATATCTTTACCAAGCAACTTGATGAATCAACATTCTCAAGACTAGTAAGTGAGCTAGGTATGCTAAATTTCTCCTAATTATTTTTGAGATTTTTGCAAGTTACTATGCAGCCAGAAATTTGCTAGGTTTTCCTATGAATTAATTTTCTAAGGAAAAAGTGAAATTTTGTCTAAGTCAAAATTACTATGTCAACGAAACGCACCATTCCGTTGACAGTCTTAGTACTTTTCTGGGTGTTCCGTTGACAGTATTTCTATGTCAACGAAACACAGCTTTATCAACGAAATAGGAGGGGGCCTCAAACGGTCAATTCTGATTCGTTGATATAAGTTTAGTTAATCTTAACCGTTGAAAACTGACACGTCTTTTACCACGATCTATACATACACCCCTGTAAGTATAAATCGTGGTAATACTCTAAAAGTAACGGTTATATTTTTAATCCAATCCAGTAATTAACAATTGATTATTGGACTTAATTTCTGAGAATTTTTGGGGGAGTATTTAAGAAATTCTATTTTCTTTAATTCTTTTCTACCTGTTCTCAAAAATTCCAAAGGCTTTTTCTTTCTTCTTCTCTCTAACAAGCAAACCAAAGTTCGAGCTTTCTTTACTCAACAATGGCACCCATAGTCAAGGTAATGTCAGCAGGAGGGTTCATTTATGAAAAGAACAATTATATTCCCTTTGTTGTCAAGGAAAGCCCAAACAGCATCTTTTTCAAGATGATGGACTTCATGATGAATTGCAAGCTGAGCTATGCAATGTTTCACTCAACTCCGCTCTACAATGAGATAATCGAGGAGATTTGGACCTCATGTGAGTACAGTGGAACAAACTGCACACTGCAATTCACCATTCAAGGTAAAGAGTATATAGTTAATTCTGATGTATTGCAAGCATGTCTACATATTCCTGAAAATAACTGCAATGCTTTGCCTACAAATACTGAAATGATTAACATGCTAAATTCTATAAACTACTCTTTGCCTACTGATAATTTGGGTAAGATCATTAGGAGGGGTTTGGTTAAGGAATACAGTTACTTAGCTGATGCATTCATAAAGGTCTTTTCTGGAAAGATTAGTAATTTTGATGCACTAACTAACTCTATGTTAATTCTCTTAACCATGCTCTTGACTGATAGATTTTACAACTTTAGCACCCAACTTATGTATGAAATTGGTGCTAAGTTGGGTGATAAGGTTACTAGGAAAAAGAATATTTACTATGCTAGATTTCTGATGATGTTGGTTATCATGTTAGTCCAGCACCATTGGTTATCTCTAACCCTGCTTCCAGGTTTGATTGCTTCGTGCAAGAGAAGAGAGTCCTGACAGATATATTGAGACTGAACCACAATGGTAATGTCCCAATGGTGTATCTGCCCATCTTTGAGGTAACTATTCCTAACCCTGTTAGTTTAGTTGTTACTTCTTCTATTGCATCCACCATTGTTGCTATGGAGTCTGTAGCTGTGCCCCAACAGGCTCCTGTCCCAGCAACAAGACCTAAATCAAAGAAATCCTCCAAGCCAATCGCAGGTGCCTCCCAAAAGGCACCTGTTGTAAAAACTACCACACAACCTAAGGGGAGTGAGTCTGGAGTTGTGAGAGGTGAGGGAAGGGGTGAAAGTCAAAGAAACCCCAAGAACAAGGAAGGTGAGGTGAGTGCTTCCCAACCTAGCCCCATTGTGTCTTCCCAACAAGGCACAGTGAGTAAAATGGATTTAAGCACAAGTCTAGTTGCATCCTCCCAAAAGGATGTAATTATTGAAACAAGCTCTCCACCAAGAGCACAGTCCAAGAGGGTAAGGGACACTGTAAGCCCACAGTCTACAATTTCCCAGTACCAAAGAAGAGTAAAGCAAAAATCCAAGGGTACACAGGGTGCAGACACACTGGAAGCAACACTTCCAGTTTCACAAATTCAGTTTGATGTAACCCCTATCATAACTCAGGGGTTACAGTCCCACTCTCTAAACATTGATCTTGAACCAACTTCACAATATTCACCAACTCAGTCATTAGATGTGGATATGATCCATTCATCTATTCCTGATTCTCCAACTCTTATCTTGGAGAAGCCCCACTCTGAAGCTGGTGGTCATCACTTGTTAAGTGATTTGTTGGGCCATCAACCAATTTTTTCTGAAGCTACAAGGGAATCTGTGGACCCCAATCTCAAATCAATCACCACAGATTCTATTGTAATTTCACTTTCTCAAACTGCTTTCTTGACTTCATCAACGGAACAGTCTCTTCCGTTGACAAGTGTTTCTCCATCAACGGTATCCATACCGTTGACAATTCAAACTACCATTCCGTTGATAGGTCATTCTGCACCCCTTCTTAAAAATCAAGTTGTTTCCACAACTAGTGCAGATGACTTGGTGGTAGTTGAGACACTTTTAGGTTTGAGAGGGAGTGAATCTGAGAGGCTGGCTTGCAGCCAGTCAAAAGGAGAGATTGTGAGTGAGAGGCTGACTATTTCTTCAAGTCAGGCAAAAGGAGAGGCTGAGTGTTCCACCTTAGTAGGTGAAGGTGAGGGTGTGAGAGGTGTGAGCCATGGGGAGCCCATGATGAAAGAAAAGAGTGGAGAGAGAGAAGGGACTACAGGAGAAATAATGTAATAACCCGAATTTTTGGAAAAATTTAAAACTTTTCTTATTATGATTAAGTGCAGCAGTGAATAGTGATATTGGTGGATGAATAGTGATTTTGAGGGTTAAGAAAATTTTTCATGCCACCTATGTACGAGACGTAGTGTGGATATTCCGAAGTCATATTAGTGATCTACGGAGTAAATAAGTGAATGCAAAGACGATCGGAATTCAGAAATTCCAAATTTTATTTTGGTGTAATATTCGACCGGGCAGCGAATTATATATTATTATATTCAAGAAATGAGATATTAAAATTGAGGATTTGAGGATTTAATATTTTGGAATTTTATTATTTTATTAAAGTCGATTTAAGAATCCGATTATTGAAGTGAATAGTGAATAGTTACTATTCACTGCGAGAATCGCGTAAAGTTTTACTCGCTCTTTTTGGAAAATATTTCGAATCGTTTCAAGAGGAACAAGGCAATATTTACAGGATTAAATAGAGACATGGAAGTAACATGTAACAAGATTAGTTCGAGGGATGCAACATTTGGAGCATCCATGTGAAAGGAAACGAACCAGTAAAGCAAAGCAGTCAAGCCACTTGCCCACCACTCTTGCATGTGTGACAAGTGTCAAGAGGACAATACACCAAGCCATGACTCACCATTTTTGTCTCTAAAAATCAGCATTTCCATTAATTGAACAAGGCAAGAAAAATCAAGAAACTCTCCCCCATTTTCCAGATTTTCGGCTCAGCTTGCACAAGGAGGAGAGAAAAATTCATAACTCCAAAAATACTTGTCCTAAAATCACCAAATTTTAACCATAGCTTCTCCACTCCAGGGACAACATTCTATCAAAATTTCATGGCCAACAAAGGAGTCTAGTCAAATCCCTTCCCCAAGTTGGAGAACCCAAACTGTGCAGTTTGTGTCCAGCGGAAAGATGGGACTCAAAACCCTAGCTAGGAAGCTTTAAATGTGGCGATCTATAGCTCAAAAGAAAGCTTATGAAGAGTACAAGGTCTGGTAAAAATCTTAGAACCAAACTCATGTTTTTCGATTTTATATGGATTTTACAAAGTGATGATGAATAGTAACTTTTCATGATTCTTGATTTTGTTTCTTAAGGATTAAGCTTGATAAGGTTTGTTCAAAGCTCAAGGAAGGATTATAAACCATTGTTAGTGTATATGAAGCACCAAGGAAGGTATAAAAACCCCTGCCCCTTTTTGTTTATATGAGTTTTGAAGTGGTTTTGATGTTTATGTAAGGTTAAGATCATGATTAAGTAATTATATGAATTGTTGGTTGAGTTTGGAGGATGGGTTATGAATTTGTTTTGATTATTCATGGAGGATTTGACTGAGTGGAGGGTGTATAAGGTGGATGGTGAGTTTGGGATTAATTGGTATTGATTTGGTTGTGTTTTGGAAATGGAAAACGTTACGATTATAGCCGTCGTAATGCCCATTTGATTTAAGGTTGTTTTGAGCAAGAATTACGAACTGTTCTTGGAACATTTTTGAGCAGAACTGACCAGGAGCCTGTAGGTCTTGTTTAAAGGTTTGTTTTGGTATAAAGATTATGTCTATACGATTTACGGTTTAAGAGAAAAGTAAGTTTTAGTAAACGTCGTTCGGAGGAACAACCCCTTTCTGGTCAGTCACTTTGAGGCTATATTTGGACCACTTAGAAGCCATATTAAAATGTGAAACTTTGAGGAATAATACTAGAGACAGTTGGGAAGGCTCACGAAAAAGATTCGGATTAAAAAGATTATTTTTCGATTTTATAAAAATGTTTTAGCCGAGGTTGCGCAAGTGAAAACCACTAAGAGCATGACTTAGAAATCGATGTTGCAAATGGTTAAGTATAACTTGGATTTGAGGATGGATTTTGAACCAAACTTATGATATAAGTATTTGACGAATAACATGGACTTAGTGTGACGCTAGAGCGAGCTAGTAATTCCTTGGTTGTGTTTCGCTTACGTGTTTAAGCATTGAGTACAAGTGGATTATCCAGGAGATTAACCGTGTGTTTTCGTTTGACTTTGTCTAGATTGTCCGGCATCGTCGCGAACCCCTATCACTTCTCGAGCATCAGGCAAGTTTACTAAACCTTACTCTATTATTCAGAGTATGTCTATTTTCCTATGTTCAATACTTGTGTATTCCCAATTTATATACCAAATCTTTGTTGCAAGCATTGTGGCAAGTTTTCTAAATCTATACTTTGAAGTATTGATTATATATTACTGCTTTTGCCATGTGTGGAGTTATACAGTTTTGCGATGCATGTTATATATTGTATAAAATAGAGTTTGATTTTGGTTTATATATGAGCTTTGAGATAAAGTAGTTATAAACCGGTATACCTTGTAGCTCTATATATAAGAGCATATTCATTGTTTTCGACTCTAAATCGGGAGTCGGTATTTTGAGATATGTAGGTAGCCGTGGAAACCCGGAGGGATTCCATCGGCAGAATACTATGTGTTTTGAGGAATGTTATTTGAGTATTATCTCGGTCGAGAAATACTATTTGAATACTATTTCAGTTATATATCCAAATGAGAAGTATACATGTGTTATTGCATACTTGTTTTCGAATTGCTATGTATAGCAATACTTGAGGTTATGACTTGAAGTTGGGGCTTATGAGTTAGATATGGGATATCAGCTATAAGCCAGGATTTTATATTTGCCCTAGGATAAGGGCGGGTGATTTTCTCTAAGATCAGAAGTAATTATATTTCGGTATATGTGAAAGGTTATTTTCCGATAAAGATATCGGGTAACTGTTATTCGAGGGTTAATTATTTTATTTAAGGAATATTATTTATATTCATTTGAGGATTATTGACGTTAAGAATATTATTTATTAATATTCATTTTAAGAATATTATTTATTAATATTCATTTTAAGAATATTATTTATTAATATTCATTTGAGGATTATAGACTTACAGAATATTATTTATATTTATTTGAGGATTATTGACTTAAAGGATATTATTTTCATTTGAGGATTACTGACTTTAAGAATATTATTGTGAATATTCATCTGAGGATTATTTAATGAATATTATTTTGAATATTCATTTGAAGATTATTTATTTATTTAATGAATATTACTTTTGAATATTCATTCGAGGGTTATTTATTTATTTAATGAATATTATTTTTGAATATTCATTTGAGGATTATTTATTTAATGAATATTATTTTCAAATATTCATTTGAGGATTGCTTACTTAATGAATATTATTTTCAGATATTCGTTTAAGGTTACTTATTTAATAAATATTATTAATTATTTTCAAATCAAAAAGAGGTTCCCAAAACAATGTTTTTCCATTTAAATCTGTCTTTTAAAGGGGATTTAAATGCTCGCTCAATTATCAAAAATATGGGAAACCTGTTTTAAGTAACTGCTACTCTTTTTAAACTCTCAACTCAAAACTGTCAGGGGACAGATATTTTCTCGAAGCAATTTAGTTGCTGCAAGTCAAATATTGTGTTACCACCTCAACGCTCGAGGGGTAAATTCCTGGAACAAGTCGATATCCATTAACAAGCATCGCTTGGGAAATATTGGAGAATCTTCCTTTCCAACCTAGATATGACTACTGAGTGGAGTCGTATCAACAAGTATTACACTTGGGGAAAGGAAGACGATCTTTACGTTTCAGAGTCATGGATTTCATCTGAACTAGGAGCATGTGTAAGAGGTCGAGTCGCGCCGATCCATCACCTTATTGCCCCAAATGGGCCGGGAGATCCAGAAAGGCGGTAGACAATGTCAGGCTGTCGTGATACTTCCATCTACATGTAGAAAACATATTTTCGTTGTACAACCTGCTACTGATCATAGTAAGGTGGTACGACGGGCGCGGAGAAGGCTCCAGTATTGGTTCATCATCCATTTTGGATAATTCTGCAACATGTACTGAAAGGGACCACGGATGGCTCCGTTGGTACAGGTTTACCGATCATGTTGGCAGAGGGATTCTGCAACATGTATTGAAAGGGACCAAGGATGACACCGTGGTACAGGTTTACCGGTCATGTTGGCAGGGGGTCGAAAAGTGTTCAAAATAAAGTTACAATGAATCCTTGCAACTTCATCTGTTATGAGTTATGACTCTGATAATATATGCATAAGTAAATCTTGGGTTACGGAGATATGATATTAATTTTCCTCGTAACTTCATCTTTTATATCATTTGACCCTGTGGATACCTTACATAACATGAGTTATGGTAAGGGAGTTGTTTATACTGAATCATCTTATAACTTCTTTTAAGTTATGTGTTGATATTCTGCTTACATAGCAGATATTTTTGGAAGAGTTATATTGGTTTACTTTGAAACCTTATCTTTTATATTATACTAGAACTTTGTTCATAATATAGCAAAAGCTTGCAGAAATATTATGAAATGATATTTGAAGTACATTAATGGTACTTTTTTTGGGAATACATTCCGATAAGGAAATAATTTCAGTATCGAGATATTTTGACAAATTATTGTCTTATACCCGCTTTATTCTGGGTTGAGTTAAAGGCAGGATTATGCCATATTTTTATTACCTTGCTGAGCTATCGCTCACTCTTGCTATTGTTTTATATATATTATATAGCAGCGAAGCAGGATGCCAATGGGACGGCACATACCCCGCAAGGCGTTTCCATAAACAGTTTTTAGCAGTGATCCCGGGAGTAGTACGAACCAATCGAATCAGGCTACGGCTTTGGTATTCAACTCATGTATAGACAGGAATGGTATAAGAGGATTGTGAGCATCAGAAGGCTAAGTTGGTAATGTAACAATACTTAGAAATTGTATTAGTAACAGATTCAAAAGACATTTGGGTATTGTAATAAAAGTTATTTATTCCGCAATTGTTGTATTGTGTCGTTTCTGAGACTCTAACCGGTGTGTGTGTGTGTGTGTGAGACATATGTTGTGGGGTCATGAACAGGTAAATTATGAATGGTGTGAGTATTACAGGTAAGGCAAGGAGTACATGGATTGTGACAACCCTAAATCCCTGACCCCGGATTTGGGGCTGTTACAGAGATGGTATCATAGCGTTAGGTTACAGTCCTCAGAAACGATAGGAGATCGAGTCAATACCTGTAATAATGATAAGAGCATCTGGAGCTCAAATTAAGTTCGCAGTCGAGTTAGAAGACATGACCCTGACTGTTTAAGATAAAGCCCGAGAAGGGACTTCTTCTGGGAAACCGTACTTAGGACTTCATGGTTAGTCACCTCGATTCGTATGAGTTATAGATGGATGGGATTCTGAGATACCAGATCCCGAGGCCTTCGAGTAGGCATTTGATGATGCGCTTCTTGAGATGGACGAAGACCCGATAAAGGAAGATCCATAGGAGGATCTAGAGGAAGACCCCGTAGTGGGTCAAGGAAAGAATCTTGTAGAGGACGTGTTGATTGATAAAGATGTAGTATGTTACTTGAGGTCGTACAATAAGACCGGACGAACCTTCAAGGGATAAATAAGGGACGAGACGAGAGGTTAAGGATCGTTCATGATTCATCAAGAGGTATGACAAAGAAAATGGAGTAGAGTCTCCAAGGCAGAAGAGGTAGAGGCAGTATAGCCAGTATCAGTGGATTGATTCGACTTGAACGAAACCTGTTACTCGTAGTCAGTTATAGTTGCCCATAAGGAGGCGGCATACGTAAGAACCAAGATGTTCAGATTTTCACGAACGATTAAGGGTACTTAGTTGCCTAGAATAGTGAAAGGAATTGCTTTGGCTATGAGGTTTCAATCCCCACGACCAGCGATTCCACTGGAAATAGTGTCTATTACATCATTGAGGGATTTTATTATCTCAAGGAAAATTTTGGGTATATGTACCATGCAAATGTTATTGTAAGACAAGCACGCTAAGACGGAATCGAGGACGAGATTTACCACCCTCAGGAAACCAGGAAGACATTATGAGGATAGAACAGAAAGGTTGGAAATCAGATCCGAGTATTACTAGTAGGTAAATAGATTGATCAAATTTCCCTGATTTTGGAAAGAAATTCAGCAGATTTTGGCAAACCTTGTCTTTCTGATTACCAGGGGATGTCACCAAAGAGAGTGGAAATTGGAGTGAACCCTGTGGATTGGGTAAGATAGCCGTTATATGGGCTGGTGGACAGACCCTGATTGCTATAATTGATTGTAGAGATAAAATGATGAAGTTGAGATTGGACGGTAAAGGCGAAATATATTTAAGAACCAAGACGGACTGAGAAGTTCCGGGGTTGACTTAAATGAAAAGGCTATTGTGCCAAAAGTGTTAAGCTTATGTAGCGCCCGGGATTGATATGGGAGAAGGAATATTGGAAATAAGGATGATTGAAATAGAGACCAGATTTAATCTTGTAGTTTCTAACGATCTTCCGGAGTACTGCCCAGTCGACATGAGGAATTGTCATTGCTATGGGCGACAACGGTATCGAAGTCTTCTTATAGAACAGAACGCTCACTTGAGATGTTTGCGCCTAGTCGAATAGAATTCCCTGCGATTGCAAAGGTCGCTGGTTGAATCCTTAGCGACTATTATGAGTCGGCAATAACGTAAGTATCGAGCACCTTAGGGTGTGCGTGGAGAAGAAAAGCTTTGGAATTGAACGATTATCCATTAGAGGAGCCGACATAAAAGGCATTCGTAGAGACTTTGGTAATACCCTCCCCATTTGCAAATTATGTGGGGTACCTCCCCAATTTATGATCTATCTTGACCTCTCTCTGGGGAAAGAATTCTGATAAAGGGTATATTCCCTCTTCGAAGTGGTCTTATAACACTTGTGTTAAACCATATTCAGTTTCAATTGTGCCAGAGGCTATCACAATGCCTACTTTCAGGTTTTCGAAGCCCTGTGAAATAATGTTATTTAAGCTTTTACTTTTCTTCAAATAATGAATGACCCTATGGTGATACCTCACCACTTGTTGTTAAGTACCAGTATCTTTTGGTTATTCTTTTCTTTGTATTTTCTTTGGAAACCGCACCTTTGGAATCTGTTCAATTTTAATCCAAGGTGTTCCTTTGAGAAATATTGTCGAAAGGTGATAATCATTAAATTGATATCGAATTGCTTTCATACTTTTCAACTTCCACTGAGACGAACAACCCTATACTTATAGGGGCTACAAGGACTATCTGTCTGTGTGATAGAAGTCTGATGGGACGCCATCACTTGTAAGTTGTGAAATACAAGAAGGCTGATTACCTTTAGTAATGTCTCAATTGAGGCACACAACGTTGAGTTCTTATGATCATATTGATCTCTCGGTAAAATTCTTTTACCCCCAATAAGGTTACCTTAAAACTCATAACCTTATGATCACCAGTGTGTGACGTTTTCCTTGATATGGGAGCTGTCTTTTCAAGGCCCCATAATTTTTGTTATCCTCATTGAATTCTAAGGGGAGGCCAACCAGGTCAAATAAGTCAAAATTCGCTGATAGGAATTAGATTCGCAACGAAATCGCCTATGACAGGAGCGAATCCCTAAGACGAATAGAATGTTAGTGACATATCAATGAATTGGTTTATTCTCCCAAGGATATTATGATAATGGAAAGTGTGTCAATCGATATATGTGAAAGGAATAGCGATGTGTCGTGTACTCCAGTGACAACGGTGTTAGATAGATGCCCTATAGTGGAATCGAGATTTTGGAGGAGTTGTTTACGAATGGACACTACCTCTGGGTTAGCAAGATAAGTACTAACGATGGAGTCAGAGGGAGCTAGTATTGTGACTTGGGAGAGGTGCAGCGTGTGTTGTTTTAGAGGAATAATTTTCGGAAATATATGGAGACCCGGATGAAAATGAAAGTTAAAGAGTTAAAACAAGAAACCATGACTGTGACCAAGTATGAGACCAAGTTTTCCGAATTATCGAGGTTTGTTCCGGAGCATGTGAACACAGAAGAAAAGAAAGCCAGTAAGTTTCAACCAGGGCTACCTCCAATAAGCAGCCCACTGTCAGGACCTTTAAATAGCAAGTGCCCTCCTATACTGTTTAGACAGAGCTAATGTATCGTTGTATATCAAGCAGTTGCATGACAATTAAACCTTAAGGCCGAGCCACTAAGGGAATAACTACAAGTAGAAATAGCCATTCGAGGGATTTTCCCATAAGACTGGTACGTCCAGGTTGTGAACTAGAAATATGAGGTCGACACTTTTGATAGACCTGATTCTTTTCAAGTTGGGAGAAGTTGATATTATAATAAGAATGGGTTGGTTGACACCCAATGGAGCCCAGACTGATTGTAAGGGAGAGAGAGTAATAAATAAAGAATGGAGACAGATTCAGAGATTCTTGAATATAGTTCAGACTAAGAAACTATTACGCCAGAGATATGAGGCTTAATTAGCTCTTAGGGTTGACACCAAGAAAAGAGGTACCAAGTATAAAGGAAACTACAATGGTTTTGGGAGATTGTACAAGGTTTTAATGAGCTACCAGATATCGATTTGGATGACATGAGAATGAATACCGAGTATTCAGGGTATAGTGGGAATGGAAGAGTTAGTGACTCAGTTACAAGAGTTGTTGTATAAGGGTATGATAAGACCCAGTGTACCACCGTGTAGAGCCCGGTGTTGTTGTGAGAGAGAAAGATGTTAGCACAAGATTATATATCGAACCTCGAGAGTTGTATGAGTTCGACATGGAGAATAGGTACCCTTGTAAATGATTGTTTGATCAGCGGAAGAACGCTGTGTATTTCCAAATTTATTTAAGAACTGGGTATCGCCAGTTGGAAGTTAAATCCGAGGATATACCCAAGACTGCGATTCGTACTTGGAATAGACACTTCGAGTTTTCAGCGAGGTTGTTTTGGGTTGACTAATGCACCCACAAATTTTATGGAATGTAATGAATTGGCTTTGAGTTACCCGTGATAGTAGATAACATGAGATGGAGAAATGGCTAGAATTGACCTAGAATTATGACTGTGAGATACACTACCATCCGGGGAAGACCAATGTGGTGGCTGATACCCTTAATTAAAATGAGACAGAGATGGATTCCGAATGATCGGGAATTAAAGGATGAGATTTTACACAAAACCCAAGTTAGTCCAACAAACTAGAAAGACAAAAGATTTCACCAACAAGCGACTAGTGACAACCAAGACAGACAGAGAAAGCATGCGGACTAAGCCCGCGAGTATAGAGATAGTACTGCTATTGATAAGCTAAATGGCATGTTGATGGATGACAAGCAAGTTTATGTTGGTGTATTTTCTGTACAAACAAGATAGAGAATATGAGGTTAGAGATTCGTGATGCTAAAAGATATCCTCGTGGAAGGAATTAATGAGATTTGGAAAGAAAGGGAAGTTGAGCCAGAGATTCATTGGGCCATCTGAGATTTTAAAACGCGTCAGGAAGGTGGCCTACGAGCCAGCCTTACCCCCCAAACTTGTAGAATGGTCATCACGGGGTTCATGTGTCAATGCTACGTCAGTATACTATAGATGCCCGACATATGCTAGAGTACGAGCAGGAAGATATACAACCTGGTCTGACTTACAAAGAACAACCTATGGAAATCACGGATAGAAAAGAGCAAGTGCTAAGTGACGAGGTTGACAAGCTAGTGAGAGGTTTGTGGAAAATCAAGAGGTGGAAGAATCCACCTGGGAGTTAGAAAGTGCAATGGAAGAGAAGTACCCCAGTTACTCCTAAGTTGATTCCGGGACGGAATCCTTTTAAGGAGGGGAGACTGTAATAACCCGAATTTTTGGAAAAATTTAAAACTTTTCTTATTATGATTAAGTGCAGCAGTGAATAGTGATATTGGTGGATGAATAGTGATTTTGAGGGTTAAGAAAATTTTTCATGCCACCTATGTACGAGACGTAGTGTGGATATTCCGAAGTCATATTAGTGATCTACGGAGTAAATAAGTGAATGCAAAGACGATCGGAATTCAGAAATTCCAAATTTTATTTTGGTGTAATATTCGACCGGGCAGCGAATTATATATTATTATATTCAAGAAATGAGATATTAAAATTGAGGATTTGAGGATTTAATATTTTGGAATTTTATTATTTTATTAAAGTCGATTTAAGAATCCGATTATTGAAGTGAATAGTGAATAGTTACTATTCACTGCGAGAATCGCGTAAAGTTTTACTCGCTCTTTTTGGAAAATATTTCGAATCGTTTCAAGAGGAACAAGGCAATATTTACAGGATTAAATAGAGACATGGAAGTAACATGTAACAAGATTAGTTCGAGGGATGCAACATTTGGAGCATCCATGTGAAAGGAAACGAACCAGTAAAGCAAAGCAGTCAAGCCACTTGCCCACCACTCTTGCATGTGTGACAAGTGTCAAGAGGACAATACACCAAGCCATGACTCACCATTTTTGTCTCTAAAAATCAGCATTTCCATTAATTGAACAAGGCAAGAAAAATCAAGAAACTCTCCCCCATTTTCCAGATTTTCGGCTCAGCTTGCACAAGGAGGAGAGAAAAATTCATAACTCCAAAAATACTTGTCCTAAAATCACCAAATTTTAACCATAGCTTCTCCACTCCAGGGACAACATTCTATCAAAATTTCATGGCCAACAAAGGAGTCTAGTCAAATCCCTTCCCCAAGTTGGAGAACCCAAACTGTGCAGTTTGTGTCCAGCGGAAAGATGGGACTCAAAACCCTAGCTAGGAAGCTTTAAATGTGGCGATCTATAGCTCAAAAGAAAGCTTATGAAGAGTACAAGGTCTGGTAAAAATCTTAGAACCAAACTCATGTTTTTCGATTTTATATGGATTTTACAAAGTGATGATGAATAGTAACTTTTCATGATTCTTGATTTTGTTTCTTAAGGATTAAGCTTGATAAGGTTTGTTCAAAGCTCAAGGAAGGATTATAAACCATTGTTAGTGTATATGAAGCACCAAGGAAGGTATAAAAACCCCTGCCCCTTTTTGTTTATATGAGTTTTGAAGTGGTTTTGATGTTTATGTAAGGTTAAGATCATGATTAAGTAATTATATGAATTGTTGGTTGAGTTTGGAGGATGGGTTATGAATTTGTTTTGATTATTCATGGAGGATTTGACTGAGTGGAGGGTGTATAAGGTGGATGGTGAGTTTGGGATTAATTGGTATTGATTTGGTTGTGTTTTGGAAATGGAAAACGTTACGATTATAGCCGTCGTAATGCCCATTTGATTTAAGGTTGTTTTGAGCAAGAATTACGAACTGTTCTTGGAACATTTTTGAGCAGAACTGACCAGGAGCCTGTAGGTCTTGTTTAAAGGTTTGTTTTGGTATAAAGATTATGTCTATACGATTTACGGTTTAAGAGAAAAGTAAGTTTTAGTAAACGTCGTTCGGAGGAACAACCCCTTTCTGGTCAGTCACTTTGAGGCTATATTTGGACCACTTAGAAGCCATATTAAAATGTGAAACTTTGAGGAATAATACTAGAGACAGTTGGGAAGGCTCACGAAAAAGATTCGGATTAAAAAGATTATTTTTCGATTTTATAAAAATGTTTTAGCCGAGGTTGCGCAAGTGAAAACCACTAAGAGCATGACTTAGAAATCGATGTTGCAAATGGTTAAGTATAACTTGGATTTGAGGATGGATTTTGAACCAAACTTATGATATAAGTATTTGACGAATAACATGGACTTAGTGTGACGCTAGAGCGAGCTAGTAATTCCTTGGTTGTGTTTCGCTTACGTGTTTAAGCATTGAGTACAAGTGGATTATCCAGGAGATTAACCGTGTGTTTTCGTTTGACTTTGTCTAGATTGTCCGGCATCGTCGCGAACCCCTATCACTTCTCGAGCATCAGGCAAGTTTACTAAACCTTACTCTATTATTCAGAGTATGTCTATTTTCCTATGTTCAATACTTGTGTATTCCCAATTTATATACCAAATCTTTGTTGCAAGCATTGTGGCAAGTTTTCTAAATCTATACTTTGAAGTATTGATTATATATTACTGCTTTTGCCATGTGTGGAGTTATACAGTTTTGCGATGCATGTTATATATTGTATAAAATAGAGTTTGATTTTGGTTTATATATGAGCTTTGAGATAAAGTAGTTATAAACCGGTATACCTTGTAGCTCTATATATAAGAGCATATTCATTGTTTTCGACTCTAAATCGGGAGTCGGTATTTTGAGATATGTAGGTAGCCGTGGAAACCCGGAGGGATTCCATCGGCAGAATACTATGTGTTTTGAGGAATGTTATTTGAGTATTATCTCGGTCGAGAAATACTATTTGAATACTATTTCAGTTATATATCCAAATGAGAAGTATACATGTGTTATTGCATACTTGTTTTCGAATTGCTATGTATAGCAATACTTGAGGTTATGACTTGAAGTTGGGGCTTATGAGTTAGATATGGGATATCAGCTATAAGCCAGGATTTTATATTTGCCCTAGGATAAGGGCGGGTGATTTTCTCTAAGATCAGAAGTAATTATATTTCGGTATATGTGAAAGGTTATTTTCCGATAAAGATATCGGGTAACTGTTATTCGAGGGTTAATTATTTTATTTAAGGAATATTATTTATATTCATTTGAGGATTATTGACGTTAAGAATATTATTTATTAATATTCATTTTAAGAATATTATTTATTAATATTCATTTTAAGAATATTATTTATTAATATTCATTTGAGGATTATAGACTTACAGAATATTATTTATATTTATTTGAGGATTATTGACTTAAAGGATATTATTTTCATTTGAGGATTACTGACTTTAAGAATATTATTGTGAATATTCATCTGAGGATTATTTAATGAATATTATTTTGAATATTCATTTGAAGATTATTTATTTATTTAATGAATATTACTTTTGAATATTCATTCGAGGGTTATTTATTTATTTAATGAATATTATTTTTGAATATTCATTTGAGGATTATTTATTTAATGAATATTATTTTCAAATATTCATTTGAGGATTGCTTACTTAATGAATATTATTTTCAGATATTCGTTTAAGGTTACTTATTTAATAAATATTATTAATTATTTTCAAATCAAAAAGAGGTTCCCAAAACAATGTTTTTCCATTTAAATCTGTCTTTTAAAGGGGATTTAAATGCTCGCTCAATTATCAAAAATATGGGAAACCTGTTTTAAGTAACTGCTACTCTTTTTAAACTCTCAACTCAAAACTGTCAGGGGACAGATATTTTCTCGAAGCAATTTAGTTGCTGCAAGTCAAATATTGTGTTACCACCTCAACGCTCGAGGGGTAAATTCCTGGAACAAGTCGATATCCATTAACAAGCATCGCTTGGGAAATATTGGAGAATCTTCCTTTCCAACCTAGATATGACTACTGAGTGGAGTCGTATCAACAAGTATTACACTTGGGGAAAGGAAGACGATCTTTACGTTTCAGAGTCATGGATTTCATCTGAACTAGGAGCATGTGTAAGAGGTCGAGTCGCGCCGATCCATCACCTTATTGCCCCAAATGGGCCGGGAGATCCAGAAAGGCGGTAGACAATGTCAGGCTGTCGTGATACTTCCATCTACATGTAGAAAACATATTTTCGTTGTACAACCTGCTACTGATCATAGTAAGGTGGTACGACGGGCGCGGAGAAGGCTCCAGTATTGGTTCATCATCCATTTTGGATAATTCTGCAACATGTACTGAAAGGGACCACGGATGGCTCCGTTGGTACAGGTTTACCGATCATGTTGGCAGAGGGATTCTGCAACATGTATTGAAAGGGACCAAGGATGACACCGTGGTACAGGTTTACCGGTCATGTTGGCAGGGGGTCGAAAAGTGTTCAAAATAAAGTTACAATGAATCCTTGCAACTTCATCTGTTATGAGTTATGACTCTGATAATATATGCATAAGTAAATCTTGGGTTACGGAGATATGATATTAATTTTCCTCGTAACTTCATCTTTTATATCATTTGACCCTGTGGATACCTTACATAACATGAGTTATGGTAAGGGAATTGTTTATACTGAATCATCTTATAACTTCTTTTAAGTTATGTGTTGATATTCTGCTTACATAGCAGATATTTTTGGAAGAGTTATATTGGTTTACTTTGAAACCTTATCTTTTATATTATACTAGAACTTTGTTCATAATATAGCAAAAGCTTGCAGAAATATTATGAAATGATATTTGAAGTACATTAATGGTACTTTTTTTGGGAATACATTCCGATAAGGAAATAATTTCAGTATCGAGATATTTTGACAAATTATTGTCTTATACCCGCTTTATTCTGGGTTGAGTTAAAGGCAGGATTATGCCATATTTTTATTACCTTGCTGAGCTATCGCTCACTCTTGCTATTGTTTTATATATATTATATAGCAGCGAAGCAGGATGCCAATGGGACGGCACATACCCCGCAAGGCGTTTCCATAAACAGTTTTTAGCAGTGATCCCGGGAGTAGTACGAACCAATCGAATCAGGCTACGGCTTTGGTATTCAACTCATGTATAGACAGGAATGGTATAAGAGGATTGTGAGCATCAGAAGGCTAAGTTGGTAATGTAACAATACTTAGAAATTGTATTAGTAACAGATTCAAAAGACATTTGGGTATTGTAATAAAAGTTATTTATTCCGCAATTGTTGTATTGTGTCGTTTCTGAGACTCTAACCGGTGTGTGTGTGTGTGTGTGAGACATATGTTGTGGGGTCATGAACAGGTAAATTATGAATGGTGTGAGTATTACAGGTAAGGCAAGGAGTACATGGATTGTGACAACCCTAAATCCCTGACCCCGGATTTGGGGCTGTTACAAATAAGGATGGAGGCAGCCATTGCTAGTGAGTCAATGGGGGTCAATGAGGGAGAAAGGGAACCTACTTTCCAAGAGTATTATCAACAAACTCTGGATAGTATTTCCCTGGACCCTGAGACCTTTACTCATCCTGTGACAGCCTATCAAATCATGGCTCAGCAGGGCAATGTGGAGGCAGAGAGGTCTTTCAACCTCATTCATACAACTGCATCAATGCAAAGAGCAAAGGATGCATTGACCAATCTACCTTCAGGAGCTGCAGCAAGTGATGAATTTGATTTTTCTGATGATGAGGACAGCTTTGGTGACAATCTTCAGGTGGCCACCACTTCACAGCCAGGAACTTCTGTGGTGCCTCCTACACCTAGCTGGCTTTCTCAGGATACTCATGGAAGGATTAATCTGGATGCTGCAATCACTAGACAGTACAATGAAGCCTACTTGGCTCATGAGTCTGTTAGTGATGGGAACAAGCCTTTCTACAAAGCCATAATGGACTCCTTGGAGATTCAAAGGCTACAAATGTTGCATACCAGACTGGAAGCAAGGGACATCAAGGATTCTATTGGAAACTTGAAGGATGCTACAGAAAGAAGACTTGATAAGAAGCTTCCCCCTCTGACTGTTGCCAAAATGACCAGGTTTTTCTCCAAGGAACCTGAAGTGTCTACCTCCTTGAAGACTCTTTCCTCTAGAGTGGACAGGGTGGAAGCTACACTTACTGAAATGCAAAAGGAACAGCAGAAACAAACTCAACTCCTAACACAGCTATTGGCAGCTCAAGGACTCCCTACCATCTCTCTTGATGATAACAAAAAGGGGGAGAAATCTAAGGAGCTTGATGTTCAAGTCACAAAGGTTATGGTCCCAACCATTTCCTTACCAGAAGAGCCATTAGCTATGGGGGAGTCAGGGAAAAGCAAGATTGATGGCATTGACCTAATTGAGCAAGCATCAATGAGGCTTCAGCTTGCAAGACAAATCAAAGACCAATGGTCCAGCATAGATGCAAGGTTCAAGAAGCTTGCTGGAACCTCAAAGACAAATCAGCCATCAACGGATCAGCCATCAACGGATCAACCATCAACGGATCAAGCTTTCTCTACAGAACCATCAACAAATGCAATGGTGATAGTTTCAATGGAGCCACAGTTCAAGAGTTCTTATGTCATAGAACCCCTTCAGTATGGAGCCCTTCAAGATTCAAGAAATGAGAAAGGGGAATCTTCATGCTTTAGGGATGTGGATGCTAGAGGAATATCTCCATTATCACCTACTAAACCCAAGGGCAAAAACATAGCAAGGATATTTTATCCACCACCTAAGCCAGATGAGTTCAAAGTACTAGGGAAGCTGATCATTGAAAGCAAAAAGAACAATCATCCACACATAAGGAACCAGAGAGCCATCATCTACAGGGATAGCAAGGAAATTTGCATTTGGGTTGGTCACCCAAATTTTGCTAAGGCCAAAGCTGAAGAATCTGAAAGGGCAGCAATGCAAGCTCTTGCAGTTGCTCAATCACTTGAAGATGAGGAAACCCTACAGATAGAAAAAGCTAAGGATGATGCTGAGGAAGCTGGAAAGAAAGGGAAGAGTACAAGACAACCAAAGGCTAGAGCTAAAAGGAATCTTGACTTTGACAAAGATGGTTCCCAGGAAACTACTCAAGACTCTTCCACAACAACTGCACATCAAATTCCAGTTGATCTACCACTTGAGAGAAAGTTGGCATGTGACTCTGCACATCCTGTTAACTTTCATGATCAACCTATAATGCCAAAGGAGGAACCTTTTGAATTTGATGAAGCATATTTTCCAAAATTCTTATTTGAGAAGGATCAGCCAATAAAGACAAAGAAAAAGGCTGTGAAAGCAAAGCCAGTGTTTGTGAAAAAGCCACAACCACAGAAACCCCCTCCAAATCCAGAGGACTGCATGTACATTGCTGACATCAGGGAAGAATCCAGTCTACATCTAGACATTGACAACCTGGTGGAAGTAAGGGGCATTGCAGCATCTCAGAAATTGCCTGAAAGGCTGGTGTTTGTATTCAGGGGTGGTAGAGAACAAGTGTGGCCACTCTACAGAATCTTAGGAAAAGACTATCAAACACTACTCTCAGTGTTTAGATGCTTGAAGAAAGACTTTGGCTTCACCAAAACAGCCAAGTCTGAGGTGGTCTCTAAGATTTGTCAAATAAAGGCTAGCTGGAACAAGCCTGAGGCTCTTCCCAGAGTACTTAGAGTGCCCTCAACAGGAAAGAAGATCCATCTTCAACCATACTGGATGATGGAATTCAAGGACAAGGACAACTGTAGAAGGTTCTTCAGGATGGAAGACCAGCTGGATAAGGCATCTAATCAGACTCTTAAGTTGATGAAATCCAAGCTTGGTGATCAAGATGAAGAAGAGAAGATCTTTTACAGAAGGCTACAGGTCCAAATTGAGGAAAACAACTCCAAGAGGGGGAAGAAGACTATGCCACAAAGAAGATACAGATAAATTATTTGCTCAGCCTAGAGGAGCATTCTTTGGGCATTAGTCTTGTAAGTTTCACTTTGTATTTCAATTATCTGTTTAAACATTATGAAACTTAATGCATTTTCTACTTTTGTAATTTGTGATGTATCTAAGTGTTTTTGTTATCATCAAGTCTCTTGATTTATGGCTGTTATTTTATCAATCATAAATTGGGGGGGATTGTTAGGAATATGTTGTTCTTGATGATAATAATAAAACACTTAGTAGAATTTGTATAAGGCAAATTGTAGCTGTCAACGGATTGGTATGCTTTGCAGCATCCGTTGACAGGTAACTCATCAACGGATGAGACCTGTAACAACTGTAATGTACAATACTTCTTTAGTTGATACACATTCTGTTGTAAGTATTAGATAGGTTTTCTAAGTCATGTTGACTAAGTACTAGATAGGCAGAATAGGTTGGTTAATTGTAAATATATCATGCCTTGTAATTTTGCCTAATTGAAGACCTGTCAACGGAATGAAGATTACCCTATCAACGGTATGGAGTTTACTCATCAACGGAATGGAGTTTACTCATCAACGGAATGGAGTTTAGTCATCAACGAAATGAAGAATAAGGCTATCAACGAAACACATCTCCCTACTATCAACGAATCATTATTGCTTTTCTGAACAGTTGATAAAGTGATAGTGACAGTTTTCTGACTGCTCAAAAGGTGATGTAGAAGTGTACAGTGCATTGGAAGCCATTAAAATGGACATTGGAAATAAGGAAACATCCCAGTTTCCAATTGAGTTCTTAGAATGAATTATTATATGCATGAAGACAAAAGACAAGGATATTCAAGAACCATTGGACAAAGGGATGAAAAGCAAACTATTGGTGGTTACTCATTGTACTTTTAGTGTAGCCAAAAATAGAGTTGTAAACTTGGGTTTATATAACCGAGTGTAGCAGTTATTTTAGATGTAAGAGAAGAAAAACAAATAGACTGTATTAGCTATCCTTGAGAGCATTCTTCTCTACATTCCTGTAACTGAGCAGCTGTGTACATCTTTGTATCACAGATTATTTCCGCAATAAAAACACTTCAGTTGGATCATCAAACAATCCAACTGAATTATTTACTTCTTGTGTTTTTATTTAATCAGTTCATTTTTCATTATTTCATTTTGAGTTTAAAAATAGATAGAATTGTATTCAACCACCCCCCCCCCCCCCTTCTACAATTCTGTTAAGGTCATTTGGGATTAACAGGCATGACCTATTTTTTTATAGGACTATCCACAAAAATAGCATGTACTATGTTGCGCCCCCAGTCACAGGACGAACAACACAGTACAGCACCAACAACATCCTGTATACTCAACATTAATAAACAACATAAACTCCATAAAATAATGAACTTCAACAAAATCCCTCAAATTGGGAATTAAACAAAATAAACTAAAATCACCATCACCATTGAACTTCACCACTTAAATCAACTCCACATATTTAACATATACATAAACGAGGTTAAAATTAATTCCCCATTTAAAATTTAACTAACTATACTAAAATCATAATAACACTAAAAATCAAATTATGCCCTTAACAACTTCCAGTCTTTGACCGACTAGAAATGAGTTCTCTAACATGATCAAAATCGACACACAAACTGGTATGTTAAAAGTTGACTACTCGAGACTCCCTATTACGCGCTTTGTGTCTTAACATAATTGATAAATTGAAACAAATCAGTATTTTGCCACAAAACCTTTTTCTAATACTATCTTGAACACTATATCTATATATCATAAAAAGATTGATTGAAAATAATCACTCTAACTAAGCCAAATGCCAAACCAAACTTGATAGAAAACTGTTTTGTTAGTTCTGCACAGCTTGCAGTCTAACAATTTTAATAAATTGGAAAACCATCATTTAAAGCACAAAACTTCTTTCCTTGCAAACCGGAACATTATATCTATCTACCATAAAAATTTGATTTAAAAATAATCAGCCTATCTAGGTCATAGATTGCCTCAAAGTTGGTCCGAAAACAAAGTAGTCGATTTTGTACTACTCGTACTAAAACACTTTTAATAAATCCAAAATAAAACATTTTAACTTGAAATTTTGCAGGGATTTCCCTGTACCACCCCTCTACCCTCCGTAAAAATTGCAGCACAAAATACCAAACTTGAGTAGGCGAAATGTGGCTTCAAAAACAGTAACCCGAGAGGTTTGAAAATTCTGTGCAAGCTATACGAAAACATTAATATCTCCTAACTCGTTAATCGAAATAACATGAAATTTGCGAGGGCTTAAACTAGACTCCGAATAGAACACGAAATACACAAACCCACTGCATAAACATTGCAGCAAGTTGTCCGAATGTTGTGACCAAAAAGAGGCAGGGCAGAGAATAAAACCTAACGGCAAAACGACTCTATAATTATGCTAATTCATTTTACTATCATACTAAACCAACAACCACAAAACTGAACCAAATAATTACCACATCATATACAACAATGATATCAGCCAAAAACGTTTCAAAATCGACCAAAACGTCCAAAAATCCGGCCACCAGCCATTTTCCGGCGAACAAAATAACCTCTGAAAATTTCAATAAAAATATATATATATATATCACTACCCGAACAACGATCTATGCATACATACAAGTCGAATTGCAAAAAGATTACAAGAAATAAAACTCCAGCCAAAAATAAAAATTCGACGAAGTTTTAAACTACTCAAAACTCGAAAATATTTATATGGATAGCTTTGTTTTTAAACAATCTATAACTCTACATCAATAACAACATCAAAATCATAATAATTAACGAAACCCGAATTAATTCTCGGAATCGAAAATTACCAAAACTTGATTATGGAGACATGGTTGGATAGAGGACGAAGAGAGGAGCGATTTGAGTATTTACACGCGTGATTTGGTGGTCGGAATCATCAGAAAATGAAGGTTTAATTATTGATGGATTGAAGAACAAGAGAGAGAAAGGGAGAGGAGAGAATCAGGAGAGAGATAGAACAGGGGGGTGGGGGGTGTACGGGTTAGATTTAGGATTATGTTTAGAAATTTTATTTATTAAACTTAAATTACACCCTACAAATAATACTTGACCCCAAATTAATCTAATTAACTTCCAAAATTATCTACTAAATAATTACGGGTAAAACTAATAAATTTTATTTCGTGAATGAAATAAATAAATACTCTTTTAAAATTATTTGTAGTACGAAATTATATCCTCCCCTCAGTTGGCGGATAAATATTAAAAATTTTATTTTCTCCAAAAATTGAAATAATTATGCACAAAATTTTAATAAAGCCCGGATTTTACAGAATTGCAAAAATATTGAATTTTTGAATATTTTTATAACTCATCCAAATACTAATGGGGCACATATAAGATACCGGGTAAAATTTTGGTACTAATAAAATACCACTTTGATACCAAAAATTCCCAAATATTCTAAATCTTCCAAAATGTAAAAATACTAACTTTTGGAATACTTTTATAATTTAAACAAAATAAAACTTTGAACCCGATTAAAATATCGGATAAAATTTTGGCGCAACTAAAATACCGATTTGACCTCCAAAATTCTAAAACAAACTCAATTTGACAATGTCGATAAAATAATCAGCTTTCACAAAAATTTTAAATAAAATATACACATAATTCCATTCCTCCTCTTGGAGAAAAGCAATAAAATATTTAAATAATAAAATTAATAAACCCTGAAAATTCGGGTTACTACATCCTCCATTTTCCGTTAGCTTTTTTGACCATCACCGGGTTAGCCAACCATTCTGGGAATTGGATTTCCTCAATGAACCCGGATTCCAAAAGCTTCTCTACTTCTTGTTTAATGGCTTCAAGCCTTTCTGGAGCAAAATTTCTCTTTTTCTGTTTCACCGTCTTCCTTTCAGGATCCACATTCAGTTTGTGAGTTATTAATTGGGGATCAATCCCTGGCACGTCGGCTGCTGTCCAAGCAAAAACGTCATTGTTCTCTTGAAGAAAAGATATGAGTTTGCTTTTCAATGGTTCAGGCAATAGTGCCCCAACATAAGTCACCTTCTCTAATTCACCTGGGACTAAGGGAATTGGGATCAGATCCTCGGCCGGTTTCCCTCTTATCTCCTCATTGTCACTTGTATTCATGTCTTCAATGGGGAGAACCTGCCCTCCGATTCCATCAGGCCTTAACGCGGCTACATAACAACTTCTAGCCATCTTTTGGTCTCCCCGCTCTTCTCCAATCTCATTCCTCGTTGGGAATTTGATTTTCAGATAATAAGATGAGGCTACGGCCTTAAATGCATGAAGGCCAGTCCTTCCAAGGATCGCGTTGTAGGTTGAAGTTGCCTTTATGACTATGAAGTTCAGCATCTGAGTAGATGTGTTCATCCTTTGCCCCATGGTCATTGGGAGTTGGATAGTACCTTCCACCTTTGATTCCACTCCATTAAACCCATATATGGGCATATTCGAGGGTGTCAACTGAGAATCACTGTAGCCCATCTTGATAAAAGCATCGTGGAACAAGATATCCACTGAAGCTCCATTGTCAACTAGAACCCCCTTTGTTTTGGAATTGCCTATCACCGGTATAATGACTAAAGGGTCATCGTGGGGGAATTTCACCCCTTCTAAATCTGAATCATCAAATCCTATTGATACTTTTGTTCTGGCACGCTTCGGTGCTTCTCCAACCACAGTCATTACCTCTCGGGCATAAGCTTTCCTTGAGTTTCAGGAGGACCCAGCAGCAGTCGGTCCTCCAAATATCATGTTGATGACAGGCCCTCGGGGCTTAGGATTACGATCTTGGTCATTGTCCCTCCTATCGTAGTCTTTCCTTTCATAGTTTCCTCTTAGACTCCTGTTAATCCCAAATGACCTAACAGAATTGTATAAGGGGGGGGGGGGGTTGAATACAATTTTGATATTTCTTTAACTTAAAAACAACTTACAAATTAAAAACTGAACTTATAAAATAAAAACCACAAGCACTTAATAATTTCAGTTGGATTGTTTGATGATCCAACTGAAGTGATTTTTATTGCGGAAATATTCTGTGATACAAAAGTACACAGTTGCTCAGTTACAAGATTGTAGAGAAGTATGCTCTCAAAGATAGCTAATACAAACTATTTGTTTTTCTTCTCTTTCTTCTAAAGTAACTGCTACACTTGGTTATATAAGCCCAAGTTTACAACTCTACGTTTGGCTAAACTAAAGAACAATAGTAGTAACCATCAGTAGCTTGCTTTTCATTCCTTTTGTCCAATGGTCCTTGGAGATCTTTGCTTTTGTCTTCATGCTTATTATAATCATTCCCAAGAGCCTTATTGGAAATTGGAATGTTTCCTTATTTCCAGTAACCATTTTGATGGCTTCCAATGCAAAGTACACTTCCATATCTCCTTTAGATCTGTTCAGTAAACTGTCACTATCACTTTGTCAACTATTCAAAAAGCAATAGTGATTCGTTGATAGCAGGGAGATGTGTTTCGTTGATAGCTTTATTCTTCATTCCTTTGATGGTGTTTCCCTCGTTTCGTTGATGAGTAAACTCCATACCGTTGACATAGTAATCTCCATACCGTTGACATGTCTTCACTTAGGCAAAATTACAAGGCATAATATATTTACAATTAACCAACCTATTTTGCCTATCTAGTACTTAGTCAACATGACTTAGAAAACCTATCTAATACATACAACAAAATGCCTATCATATTGTGAAGTATTGTACAATGCAATTGCTACAACACTCATTTCGTTGATGAGCTTCCTGTCAACGAAACACTACAAAGCATGCCATTTCGTTGACAGTTACAAAAATGACTTAATACAAAATCTACTAAGTGTTTTATAATTATCATCAAGAACAACATATTCCTAACAACTCCCTTGATTTCCATCCTTGGTGAATTTGCTGAGTTTTCCTCTCCGTATCAGAAACTCAATTTCATCTTTCAGTTGCCTACAATCGTCGGTGTCGTGACCAACTTCTTTGTGGAACCGACAAAATTGGTTTTGGTTCCGTTTGGACATGTCAGCCCTTATTGGCTTCGGCCATTTGAGATCCTCTTCCTTTGCTATCTCCATCAGAATTTGACTCCTGGGAGTATTCAATCTTGCATACTCTGTAAACTTCGGGCCAAAATTGCTCCTCTTAGGTGGAGAATTAGAACTTTTTGAAGTTCTAGGAAACTTTTCATTAACATCATATTCCTGGGTTTCCTTTCTTTTCTTTGAGTTTCCACTATCACCAGTAGTGGGTTCATACTTCCTCATGCTTTCTTCTGCCTTGATGTATTTACCGGCTCTATCTTGGAGCTTCAACATGCTCTCGGGTGGATGTTTTGCCAATGATCTCTTGAAGTGATCATCAGTAGTTCCTTGCTGCAGGGCTATCATAGCCACTTTGTCCTCCAAGTCTGGGACTTTTAGAGCCTCTCTAGTGAATCGATTAATGTAATCTCTCAAAGCTTCATTCTTTCCTTGCTGAATTCCCATGAGAGATGCAGAGCTTTTCTCGTGCACCCTCCCACTTACGAATTTGTTGATGAACGCCTTGCTCAATTCCTTGAAGGATCCAATAGAATTGGGAGGCAAATGGTTGTACCAACGTTGTGCCATGCCCGCTAGGGTTTGTGGAAACGCTCGGCACTTAACCGCATCATTGGTTGGTTGCAACAGCAGTGCGTTGGAGAAGGTTCTCACATGGTTAGCGGGATCTCCCGTTCCATCATAAGCCTTGATCGTTGGCATCTTGAATTTTCTGGAGATGTTGGCTTTCATGATGTCTTGAGTGAAGGGTGGTGTTGGATCATTAGGAACTCCTAAGGGCAGTAGAACATTAGGATCTCCTCTTGGGGCCTCAGCCCTCTTGCTTTTCCTTGGTGCTGGGTCCAAGTTGATCACCGGGACTCTTCCTTGATTTTGTGACCTTGCAGCCTCCTCTTCCGCCAATAACTTTTTGAGCCTTGCAGCCTCGGCTTCAAGGGACGCAAGTTTTTCCTTAGTAGTTTCCCGATTGGTTTGGGAGGAACGTCTCCTTCTTGGGGCAACGTCCCTCTCATCTCATGTTGAGTAATTCTCATCCTCGGTATAAGGACCTGAGTAGTCTTGAAAAGAGGTTCGCCTAGCTTGGGGTCCCAGACCTTGGATGTAAGGGGGCACGTATGCCTCATGGTAGATTGGATTAGTCCCACTACTGCCCACCGGGGGTCAAGGTGGCATACCATATGTTGGCATACCGAGAGTTTGAGTAGTATATTGGGGGAGATCCGTGGTGTGAAGTTGGAGACCACGCGGTGCGTTTGCAAGCAGTGGAGTGGTGGTGGATTTGGTCCATGAACGACCATTTGCAGGGGATTCGTCCCTTCCACAGTAATTGGGACTTCCGGTCCTTGAGTAGTAGTGATGGGGGCATCTGCCTCTTCAGCGCCAGTGATTGGCGGTGGTTGGCTTCCCTGAGTCTCTGTTGTAGAAGTAATGGGAAGTCCATCAGAAGTTTGAGGGCCTCGAATTGTTCTTCGTGTGTTTGCCATGGTTGATGTTGTCTTCCCACAAACGGCGCCAAATGTTGTGGATTAAAAAACGTACTTGTGAATTTATTGCTAGGGTTTAGGAGCTTTCGAGCTTTAATGGCTGTTCTTGCGTTTCGACACTAAATCGGTCCTCACAAGATGCCTACGTATCTCAATTCGTTATTGAGAATCAAGCCAAAGATGTAGTTCTGATTGTAGGATCAGGGTCCTTATATAGGCGTCTGGAGCCTCGTATTTATGGTATGTTTAGGAGACTTAGCGAATAAGTCATCTTATTGATAATGGATAAACATTGTATTTCTTGCTGAATAAGTCTTTTCCTTGTTGATAAAGGCTATGACTCATTAATTGGGATTCTGGATCCTTCTTTGACAAATTTACCATATTTTGGACTCTTTTCATGAGCTGTATATTTTTCCTATTTATTAATTACGAAAATAATAAATAATCAGGGTTTTGGGCCTTAATTATTGGGCCTTTCCAATGGATCATCAATTATATTTCCATAATTACTTTTCTGTCCATATCAGTATGAATTTGAATTCAATTTTGAAACCCAATCGAAATAGTTTGAATTTGGGTATTAGGCATTACGATCTTAACCCGATCCGAAATCCAAACCCGAAAAAAAATTCAATATATATATATATAATAATAAAAAATTTAAATTATATTTTTTACTGGTGATACGTACACCTACCTTCTTCTTAACTTGATGCATGTTTGGTTTTTCATTACATGTCTAATAAATTTCTTTATTCTTATCCTAGTATTTCATGTTTGTTTTAATTTGTGACCTAAAACTCTAAATTTGAATCTTATTTGTAGTTTCATAACAATCGGTAATTATGTTTTAGATTTGTAAGCTAAATTTTTAATTTTAAAAGTGAAGTTCATGAATTAAAGTTCAAAGTAAATGAAAGAAAGTAATTTTTTTTATTTTTTTGGAGTTTTAAGATTTACATTTGGATAAACTCGAACCGATTCGAAATCCAATGGATTTGATTAGATTTCGATTTCGATTTTAAAATCTAATTGGATTTGAATTTGATAAAAATATTTGAATTTGATAAAAATATTTGAATTTGGATATCCACCCTATACACTCGTTGCCAAGGGGAACCGTATTAGAAATTTAGATGTTTGTCGTTGTGTATGTATTGTATCAGAAAGGGTGTTTGGCTCGGGCTTTATTAAAGTGATTTTTTATTTTAAGCTGAAAAATGTTTGTGTAATAAGTGAATGACTTCAATTTTAAAAAAAACAACTTAGGCCAAATATTTAGAACATTTGATTTAAACACACTCATGAACACTTTTCTCTGGACTTGCTCTATCTCTCTAATTAATTTTTCGTCCTCAATAATTTCGCCGAAGCACATGAGAAATAAGGAAAACATGGCATGCCAAAAATGACCATCAACTTGTATACCTCCCGACTTGGATTCTAATAACAGTCTCCGAAAAACATTTCCAAGCACCCTTTGACGTCCACTAGAAAATGTATTAAGACGGACATGGTGGATGGTCTCGGCCATATTGCGGCGGAAGAGATGCCAGGTAGGTCCATAGGCAGCAGTGCTGATGTTGCGGCTGTGGCTGTTGGTTACATGTGCAGTTGAGAGTTCTCGAGGTCTATCAGAAAAATTGCACCATCTTGAACAAGTGCACGGTGAGTGGACGAGCGGTCTGCGATGAAAATGGCAGGGCGAGAGCCGAATTTGAGGGTGACTATAGGACCATACTTATGCATGAGGTGGTGTAGAGTAGGTTCGAGTTGGAAGAAGGATTTACTTATCCATATGAAGCTACCGATGATAGGAACTGTGGTTGGTCCTGGCGGGAGTTTCTTGGTTTTCGAATTTGGGAGAATGGATCTGATGAGGGTTGCTATACAGAGTGAGACAATGATTATAAACCATATCTCCATATTTTTTATGTTACACTGTGTTATACTAGATTTTCGGTAATGGGCCCTAGACAGGTCCCTAAGTGGTTTGGGCCTAGGGAATGAGTTATGTTTTGGAAAGATTGATGTGAACTGGGATTGGGCTCGCACTGTGAGTTGTGTTGAGCCAAAGTCCTTTAAGTATGGTGGGCTCGCTTCGTTAATGAATGGTGAGCACCTCTCCTTATGAGTTCTCACCTTAACGAGGGCTCTCACGAAGATCTCATCATAATTGGGCTCGCTTCGCTAAAATGAATATTAGGCTCTCTTCCTTATGAGTTCGCCTTGATGAGCTCGCATCTTCATTTATGGGCTCTCACCATAAGCTTATGGGCTCTCACCATTATGAAGTAATGGACTCGTGCTACTTATCAGAAATGAGAATGATTGAACACAGGTGAGCTCGCACCACTTGAACTATGGAAAGGTAACATTTAATATTTGGATTTGAGCGGTGCGAGCCTAGCCAGTTCGCACCGTGGGTGAAGCCCGAAATATGGAAATTCGTATTTATGGAATGGATGTTTCTTGGTTGACACGGGACAGACCTGCAATCATGGGAAGAAATGTGGAGATGCCGCGAGATTGTAGGAAAACGTGTGAAGACCGGACTATTTATGGGAACATGAGGTGGATTGATAATCCTTGAGCTATTTATGAGAACATAAATCTTGACTATCTTATGGGCTTGGGTTGAATGGGCTTATTCAATGACTTGTTTTCCAAGAACTACGTGAGGCTTGATCCCTATATAAAGGGGTACGTAGGCACCTTGTATTATACACAATTGACACTCGGCAAAGAGCAAGAGAAAGAACCCATTCTCTATTCAATTTTCTGAGGAGTCATCATACAAGTCCAGCCACCACTTTCCATAAACCTCCAACACACGGTTGTACGAAATTCTCCCTACAACAATTGGTGCTAGAAGGAGGGGCCTCTCATTGAGCACTACATCTTAGGGAGAAGGATGTCGAAGAACAACAAGCATAGCGATAAGGAGATTGAGCACAAGAGAGACACCACAACACAAGGAACAAAAACGGATCCACCACCCCACGGAGAAGGAGGAACAAGCAAAACCACCCCTGTTACACCGGAAGTCGCACCAGTTACGCTGGATGGCAAGAAGATTCTCGGTTACCTCAAAGGAATCGAGCATCAATTCAAAACCATGAACGAGAATGCCAAAAGGAAGGCTCGAAGGCTCAAGAGCACTCAAGACAGGAAGAATCGACCCTCGAAGAAACTCATACACGAGTTCGACGATGTAGCTGATGGGCTAAAGAAAACGGGGTCCCTTGAGACAGATGAGATATCTCTAAGCTAGGAGGAGCGAGGCAGCCAGGCTCCGAGCGAGCCGCGACATGAGCCAGCTTCGTCCGAGGCTAGATCCACTGGTGTTTTAGATCGAATTAGGAAGAAGCTAACTGAACACGATCTAAGGCTTAGATTGGAAAAATCTAAAGCACGGAAGGAGGCGCCAGAGAGAACTCCACCTCGAACAGAACGAAGGGAGAGGACTCCACCTCAAACAGAACGAAGGGAGAGGACTCCGCCTCGAACAGAACGAAGGGAGAGGACTCCACCTCGAACAGAATGAAGGGAGAGGACTCCACCTAGAATAGAACGAAGAGAGAGGACTCCACCTCGAACAGAACGAAGAGAGAGGACTCCACCTAGAACAGAACGGAGGGAGAGGACTCATAGAAGAGAGCGAACTGAGAGGACTTCCTCTCACCATTCAAATGAAGAAAGGTCTGATGAAAGAATTGGAGACTTGAGGGTTGGTGATCTAAGGCGCCTGTTGGTGCAGATGGAAAACGAGAAGAGAGCGCCACCCCCTGCGACGGCCCCCTCTCCTTTTACTCCTGCGATAAGGATGTCTCCTCTGCCGCCGGCATTCAGCAGCAACCTCGAACTTGCCTTCAATGGAGATGCAGATTCTGCTGAGTACCTGGCCCGTTTCAACACCGAGATAGAAGTGTACCAGGTCCCTGATCTAACTCGTTGTCGACTATTTGCTGCCTCGTTAAGGGGAAGTACCCAACATTGGTTTACAAAGCTAGGAGCAGCTAGCATTGGCACATGGAGACAGCTGGGAGATCTATTCTTGAGGCAGTTTCAGTCCACCCTTCATTATGCCCCCACGGTGGCTACCCTTGCCAATATTAAGCAGGGCGAAATGGAGTCTCTACAGGATTATTTCATGCGATTTAATGCTGAAGTTCCCAGAGTTCGAGGGGCAACAGAAGAAGCCCAGAAGAATTTCTTAATTGCTGGATTACGAGAGGGCTCTAAATTCTGGAAGACCCTACAAGCTAGGGAACCGGAAACTCTGGCCAAATTTTATGAACAGGCGGAACCTCACAAGCGGGTAGAGAAATCTATGAGGGACCTAAGAAACATCGGCCGAAGGATGGATAAAAGAGGGAGGTCTTCTAGTCCCGAAGAAAGAAGGAAGACGTTCAAAAGGAGTCCTAGTCCGAAGAAGTTTCACAAGGCTAAGGAAAATACTAATAAAGAGACAGGAAGGCCTTATACGAGCAAATGGCAGAATCACACCCCTTTGGTCGCCTCCATAGACCATATATACGCCACTTATGCTGGAAAAGAGGTGTTCAAGAAAGCTACTCCTCTGACGGAATATAACAAGAGGGACACCTCTAAATACTGTGCTTACCATGAATCCACGGGACATCACACGGCAGATTGCCGACAATTGAAGGATGAAATTGAGACTTTGATTCGACAGGGGAAGCTAACGGAGTGGGTTGTGAAGGAAGTACGGAAACATAAGGCTGGGTACCACCAGGTGCCCCCTCCACCCCCAATAGCAAAGGATGGTGACACAGAGAGGACTGATAGGGCAGGTAGCGTTCATGTTATAATTGGAGGGCCTCATGGGGGGGAGATAGCAAGAAAGCCATGGAAAGATATGCCCGGGAGGCAAAGGACCGTCCTCTAACCAACGTTCATCGCCTTGAACAAAGGCCTCCCCACATGTTCACAAAAGAGAGAGATGACATTATGTTTAGTGAAGAAGATGCCAAATGGGTGCATCACCCTCATGCTGATGCTCTTGTCGTAAGGATGAAAATCGGGTCTACCAATGTACATCGGGTGTTGGTGGACAATGGGAGCGCTGTAAATGTCTTGACTTACGAAACTTACAAAAGGCTTAGATTCTTAGACAGAGAACTTGTCTCAGGCGGAAACCAACTTTACGGGTTCACAGGGGCTTCAGTAGGAATCTGAGGCACAATCCAGCTTCCGGTCAGTTTAGGAGACAACCCCCACGTAGCCACACAAATTGTTACCTTTACAGTGGTGGACCAGCCGTGTGCTTATAATGCCATCATTGGGAGACCAATCCTTAAGGAGATGAAGGTAGTCACCTCTATCTATCATTTGACCATGAAATTTCCAACTCCCACGGGCGTCAGACGAGTAAAGGGATGCCAATATGACTCAAGGGTGTGCTACAACCAAGCAATAAAAGGGGCAGAGAAGTTAGATGTTCTACGAGAAGTGGCAGATCTTAGAGAACAAGAGCCCGTGGAAGATGGTGAAGAGAAGAAAAGGAAGCGTGTGGACACTCTCATGCCAGATGTTTGTAACATGATATCTATAGAGGAGCTCCCGGAAGACTGCTTTGAAAGTTTGGGAATTGAGGTGGAGCCTCGGCCCGGGGCCCTAATGATGGAACCATCTCAACCCATAATGGCATTGCAGGAAGGTATAGTAGAGGAGGCTAGCGATGATGAGGAGAGCCTAGAACAGATGGCCGCTAGGTTGAATAAAGGCAAGTGGGTGAGGAAGGAGACTTCAATTCTGATAAACCTGCCAACCGGAGTCTCCCGAGAAGTCACTATAACAACAGAAGGGAACCTCCCGCAGGAAGAACCAGAGAAATCCATCAACAATGGGGATCATCTTAGTGTCACCGAGATAGGAGAGCCTAGAAAGGATAAAAGTTTCGATGATGATTTGGACCCAAGAATGCCTCCCCTGCCGGATGGAGCAGGAACATTTGAAGATATTATTTCTATCTTGGTGGATCCAAACAACCCAGCTAAAGTCTTGAAGATTGGGTCAAATCTCAGCCCCGATATGAGAAGCAATCTCGTCTCATTCCTTAAGGAGAACTTGGACGTGTTTGCATGGTCTCATGCCAACATGATAGGAATCGATCCAGAGGTGATGTGTCACAGGTTGAACTTAGACCCCGGCAAGAAGGGAATAAGGCAGAAGAGAAGGCCTGTTAGTGGAGAGAGGGCGGAGGCCCTTAGAGAAGAGGTGGACAGGTTGATGGAAGTAGGGCTCATTAAGTAATCATTCTACCCAACTTGGCTGGCTAATCCCGTACTGGTAAAAAAGCCAAACGGGAAGTGGAGGACTTGCGTCGACTTAACCAACTTGAACAAGGCATGTCCAAAGGATAGCTTTCATCTTCCTCGTATCGATCAGCTCGTGGATGCCACTACAGGACACGCATTGTTGAGCTTCATGGACGCCTACTCAGGCTATAATCAAATCCCTATGTATGGGCCAGATCAAGAACACACTTCGTTCATCACTGATCGAGGCCTATACTGTTACATTGGGATGCCTTTTGGGCTAGTGAATGCGGGAGCAACTTATCAGAGATTAGTGAATAAGATGTTTAAAGATCACATCGGGAAGACAATGGAGGTGTATGTTGATGACATGCTCGTTAAATCAAAAGAGGCCAAGGACCACATCCGGCATTTGGCAGAAATGTTCACTATGTTGCGTATCTATAGAATGAAGCTCAATCCCCAGAAATGTGTGTTTGGGGTAGAGTCAGGAAAGTTTCTAGGATTCATTGTCAACCACCGGGGAATTGAGGCTAACCCGGCCAAAATTAAGGCTCTATTGGAGATGAAGTCACCTCGGAAGGTGAAAGATGTGCAAAACCTTACAGGGAGGATCGCGGCATTGAACAGATTTGTCTCCAAATCTTCTGACAAGTGCCGCGAGTTCTTTAAAGCCATTAAAAAGGTGGGCAAGAATTTTCAATGGACAGAGGAATGTGAAGAGGCCTTTCAGAATATCAAGAAGCATTTGAGCACGCCACCTTTATTGTCTAATCCACAGGAAGGGGAGGTACTGGTGCTTTATTTGGCTGTGTCTGAGTATGCGGTAAGTGCAGTGCTTATTCGAGAAGAAGGCGATGTTCAGCTCCCTATATACTATATGAGCAAAAGGCTAGTGGGTGCAGAAACTCGGTACTTGAACATGGAAAAACTGGTGTATGCTCTAATCCTCACCTCAGGGAAGCTCCGTCCCTACTTCCAAGCTCATAAGGTCGAGGTGAGAATAGCCTATCCTCTTAGGCAGGTGTTGCATAAACCAGAAACTTCAGGAAGGATGTTGAAATGGGCTGTCGAGTTAGGAAAGTTTGATGTGGAGTATAAGCCTCGGGTCGCGATTAAAGGACAAGCTCTAGCAGATTTTGTGTTGGAATTCTCACCTCAAGTAGAAGAGGACTCTAGGGCCTTGCAAATTTATCCAGATATGCCAATGGAGGAAAATCAGAATAGCGCCCCTTGGTGGAGCTTATATGTTGATGGGGCGTCGAATGGAGACGGGGCTGGAGCTGGATTCGAGTTAGTGAGCCCAGAAGGATGTAGGGTGAAGAGGGCTGTTCACTTCACTTTTCATGCAACAAATAATGATGCTGAGTATGAGGCCTTGATCAACGAATTCAAGTTGGCATTGGAACTAAAGGTGGAAAACCTTAACGCTTTTAGTGACTCCATGATAGTGGTATACCAGATAAATGGGGGGTATCAGGCACGGGGGCCTAGAACGGAGTTATATTTGTGCTGTGTGGAGAGGTTGATCAAGTTATTTAATGAAGTCAACCTATAGCTCATCCCTTGGGGCCAGAATGAGACGGCGGACGAGCTTGCCAAGTTCGGTTCACGTCGTGAGACCACTCTGTTAGGGTCAACACCCTTGGAAATACAGAGGAGGCCTAGCGAGCTAGAGGTAGAGCTTATGGTGGTGGAAGAGGGGGCAACATGGATGTCTCCACTCTTGGCTTATATCAAAGATGGTGTTTTACCAGATGACAAGAATGAAGCACGACGGGTGTGGTATATGGCTGTAAGGTATGCAATATATGATGGAGGCTTATATAGGTGAGGCTTCAATGTGCCTTTACTCAAGTGTGTTGATGGAGAAGAGTGCAACTATATACTGAGGGAAGTCCATGAGGGTATCTGTGGTAATCAATCGGGGGGTAGTTCATTGGCACAAAAGATACTTCGTCAAGGGTATTATTGGCCGACTCTTAAAAAAGATGCTTTCGAGTTTTCTAAAGCTTGTGACAAGTACCAAAGGTATGCAAATTTTCACAACAGCCCGGTGGCACCACTAACTTCACTTATGAGCCCTTGACCCTTTACCATGTGGGGGATAGATTTGATTGGAGAACTGCCTAAGGCTAAAGATAGTGTAAAGTATGCTGTGGTTGCGGTGGATTATTTCACTAACTGGGCAGAGGCTGAACCCTTAGCCACAATAACTGCAAAGAAGCTCATCGATTTTGTGTATCGGGCTATTGTTTGTCTTTTTGGTATACCCTACAAGTTAATCTCAGATAATGGTAAACAGTTTGACAACAAGGAGATGAGAGAATTTTGTGATCGGTTGGGGATTCTAAAGAGTTTCAGTGCAGTGAGCCATCCACAGACGAACGGCCAGACTGAGGCAATTAACAAAATACTCAAGCACACATTGAAGGCAAAGCTAGAGGATGCTAAGGGAAGTTGGCCAGAGGAACTTCCACAAGTTTTATGGTACAACACCACTCCCCGAACCACAACGGGTGAGACACCCTTCTCCTTGGTATATGGATGTGAGGCTATGGTCCCGGTGGAGGTGGGAGCTGGATCTTTTAGGAGAGCTCGTTATGACCCAGAGAATAGTGAGAAGAATCATCGTCTTTACTTGGATATGTTTGAAGAAATACGAGTTGACTCACAAGAAAGGTTGTTAGCATATCACCAGAGAACTGCTAGGCATTATAACCGTAAGGTGAGAGCCCGACCCTTCCGGGTAGGGAACTTGGTTCTTCGTCGAGTTATGCCTAACACTAAGGTGGTTAATCATGGAGTGTTTGGTGCAAATTGGGAAGGACCATATCAGATTAAATCCGTTCTATGGGAGGGAACTTATCATCTCAATGACATACGAGGAAAGCTCATACCAAGGGCCTGGAATGTTGAACACTTGAGGAGATATTATCAGTAGTCTCTATCTATTTAAGACTTAGCATGCATTGATATTTATCCTAAGTCTCAGGGGGTAGCGTCATATAGACACCTCCCTGTGACATATAATGTAATAAGTCTAAGTCTGTTATTATTTAAGAAGGTGGAAGTTTTATTATCTAAATAAAGTTAAAGTTTATTGTGTATTGTCATGCATTAAGTAAATTTTATTTTCTTTTTATTCATATTTTGCTCTAAGGCAAACACGAGTTTATGTTTTCAAAAATACATTGGGTTGGGCCTCGGCCCATCAATTATGAGAAAAGAGCTTGTGAGAGGCGAGCCTTTTCTAGAAACGAGCTCATACAAGTTGGAAAATAAAAATTGAACTCAAACTCTGTGCGAGGTGAAACTCTGTGTGAGGTGGAACTTTGTGCGAGGTGAAACTCTGTACGAGGTGGAACTTTGTGCGAGGTGGAACTTTGTGCGAGGTGGGACTAAACTCTGTGCGAGGTGGAACCTCGCGTGAACAGGAATCATAGGCGAAGTAATCCCGTGCGAAGTGAACCTGGTGGGAGTTGAACAACAATTACTATGTAAAGAAATTTAAAGACACACGGAATTATGGGCAAATACAGAACGAACCTAGAAATAAAAAGTATCAAATGTTGTTGGTTTGAAGCCATCAAATGTTTATAGATTGCGAGGCAAACAGGGTGCCCGCATCCCCAAAGAATGTAATTAAATAAAATCTAAGCTTGAGGAGTTTCCACATTGGCTCAAGGAGCGAGCTGAGATTCTGGGACGAACTGGGCCTCGTCTGCGATGCGAGCCCTCTATATAGCCTCCTCCTCCATCTCCTTGCGAAGCTTCTCGGCATAATTGACAGTGGCAGCACCTAGAGGACTCCAATCAAACTCAGGGACCTTCGCCATGAAGCCCTTCATGAAGTTCTTGGATCCTAGGGCCTTCGCATCCTTGACCTCTTCATCCCGGCTCGCTTCTAACATTGAGAATTTGGCCTCGAACTCAGTACCCTGGGCAGCCATCTTAGCCTCGAGCTCAGCAACTTGGGTTTTTAGAGATTTGATCTCAGAAGTGGCATCAGTTAGAACAGTGGAATGTTCCTCCATCATTTTCTCCACAAGTGCTTTAGACTCGCGAAGATCCTTTTCAAGACTGGTGGTCGCATCGAGAATGCTTTGCTTGGATTCTTCAACCAAGGCCACATTTGCCCTCCTCGCTTCGTCGAGTTTGTTCCTCAAAATTTTGTTATCTTTATCAAGATGGGCAGAGGCCTGACCCATTGAGCGAAGCTCTCTGTGTCTGTTGATCTGTCTTATAAACACCTCGGTTGTGGCCTTGCTGAGGGCATCATTATTGGCTTCGAACGAACCCGAAGTCCATGCCCTTAACTCACTCTCAGAAATGTGTGGGGCTCCGAGTCGAAGCAGAGTACTGGCCACAACATTTCCTTGAGGGTTTGGGGCAAATCCCTGCGAGCCCGCTTCACTGCATCAGCTTCAAGAAGGGTGTCCTTGGATTGCCTGGTTCTCCTTTTGTGCGGAGAGTTCCCCCGAGTGGCCAAGTGTTCAGTGAGAGTAGTCCTGAACTGGGGAGGGATCTCTTTTGATTGAGGGATAGCTTTGTTCGAACCCTCTGCATGCGAGCCGGTTTGGCTGCAAGAAGGAACGGTGCGAGCCGGAACCTCTTGCTCGTCTAAAAATGGAGGAGGGGAAATTGCCATTTCTGAAATAAAACAAAGACAAAAGAGTTAGTTAATACACGTTAAATAAAGGCACCAAAATAAAGTAGCGGTGCGAGCTGAGGGCTCGCATCGAGTAAAACTTACCTTTTCTTTTCCTCCTAGATTTCTTACTAGGAGTCAATCTAGTCCCTTCTTTTAAGAAGCCGTACTCAACAAGGTTGGCAGTAGTGATCAATTTTTTAATATTCCGTTCTGAGACGGGGATTTTAAAGAGATTATCAGCATTTATCTTCTCTTGACCTTGCAAAGGCGTTCTTACGGGAGGTTCTGAATGAATAAAAATAAATTATAAGAACGATGCGAGCTCAAAGAACGATGCGAGGTGATAAAGAAGCGATGCGAGCTCAAATGAAGTACTTACCAGGATCGTAATAGAAATGGGTTTGAACTCGAGGAACTTCATGAACATAGAAGAAAGGGTCTTTCCATTTACCTGAGTTGCTTGGACCCCCGAAAATTAGCTTCTTCTTATTGTAATAAGGCCAGACGGAAAGATAGAAGTAACCGAACTCGGCTGAGTGCTTTAAATTCAAGAAATATCCAAGTTGCCTAGCGGTGAGAGTTGGGTAACCTTGTTTTTTATAAAGGATGTACAAAGCTATGGCATGCCTGTAACCGTTGGGGTTGATTTGTAACGGTGCGAGCCCATAATACTCCAGGATTTCTTGAATAAAGGGATGGAGGGGCGCAGTAATACCCAGCTTTAACAGAAAAGTTGAAAGAACCATGCGAGGAGCCCGTCCTCCATTTTCTGGATGGTTAAATTGATAGCATCTCATGTGCGGTGCGGGGAGGATTATGCGACCCTTTGGCCTGAATTGATCCACGAGGTCGCGCAAGACATTTTCAGTTAATGAGGTGGACATGTCTCGACAAGCCACAATTTTTCCACTCTCATGAGCAGATGATGAGCTCTCATCGCCATCCGGAATTAAGCGTTTTTTGAGAAACACTTCTCCCTCGAGCTCGGGTTGTTGGATGGGTTCATAAGGCACAAGAGATGGTTCAGGGATGTAAGCATAATTGCAGAAATCCACCTCTTTTGACACATCTGTTATCTCCTCGCTAGCAGGACTATCATATGACCAATGAGAACTAGTGTCATCGTCCTCATCATTCTGTTCGAGCTCATCCTGAGGAGATGCGGTGCGAGCCACAGCTTTTCCTTTACGCTTGGCATAGAATGTGCTCCCTAGAGAACTATCTATGGATGACTCTGAAATATCAATAGGATGATTGGCGGAAGCTGGTGCGAGGTGAAGCCTTGCCTCTCTTTCCTGAAGCAGTTGATTTATACGGGCATTGGCCTCCTCTTCGCTCATGGGTGGTAACGGACGATTGAAAAAATCATCAAGATCAAGCGAGCTGGGGACACTTGGTCCTGTATTCTTGTTTCTCCATGAATATAGATCTTTTTCCCTAGTGTAATTTTCTGGAGCGGAGTTGGGATCGAGTTGAAGTCCCAACGAGCTGGAACCACTAGCTCGCATCGCACTCTCTACCCTTGCGATGTTAACGGCCCCTTCAGGAGTAATGGCTAAATTGGGAGAGATAGGCTGGCTTAAACGACCCGAGATGGATGTTAATTCACGTTGGAATTCCTTGGAACCTCTAAGTTCAGGAGGATATTAATTCAAGGGAGATGGAGTGGCAGAAGAACGAGCCGGGCTCGGGGTATTATTGAGCGAGACGGCAGGCGGAGAAGGGGTCGCACTCGACATCTGAAAAAGATGGTGAAAATTAGTGTGTGCCCCTAAAAATAAGAAAAAAAAGATAGTGAAAAATCCTAAGTGTCCTCGCCTCGCACGGACAATTAAGGCTACTGTGTTCGATGCGAACACAGATCTTGCTCTCGTATTAAACCCAGGTTCAGCGCGAACCGTGGTCTGAGTTCGCCTTGATGAGGGAACTCAGTTCGCAACTTGTTTAGTTCGAACAGATAATATGTATTATAGAAACATAAAAACATATGACAAAAAGGATTTTTAAAGATTGAAATGCTTACTTTGTGAAGAACTAGGGGATGAACTTGAAGAACTGGTGGGTGATGGTCGGGAAGTAATAATAATCCTCGCCGTGTTTGATCCTTGAGCAAATTGGACAGAGTTTCGTTACTGTTTCTGATAGAATGAGTTTATGAAAGGAAATTCTGAGGTATTTATAGAGGGTAAGAGAGAGAATACGGGGACACGTGTCAGGATGTGAATGAATGGCACACATTTCCACGAAAAGCTATAACCAATTATGAATGAACACACACCTTGAAATGATGTGCGAACTGAACACTGTACGAGCTGGGAATCGGGCTCGCACCGTATTATTGGAAGCGAATGAAAATTCCTTATCTGAAATTACTAAGGAATTTTGGGAGGGTAGTTGTTATACTAGATTTTCGGTAATGGGCCCTAGACAGGTCCCTAAGTGGTTTGGGCCTTGGGAATGAGTTATGTTTTGGAAGGATTGATGTGAACTGGGATTGGGCTCGCACTGTGAGTTGTGTTGAGCCAAAGTCCTTCAAGTATGGCGGGCTCGCTTCGTTAATGAATGGTGAGCACCTCTCCTTATGAGTTCTCACCTTAACGAGGGCTCTCACGAAGATCTCATCATAATTGGGCTCGCTTCGCTAAAATGAATATTAGGCTCTCTTCCTTATGAGTTCGCCTTGATGAGCTCGCATCTTCATTTATGGGCTCTCACCATAAGCTTATGGGCTCTCACCATTATGAAGTAATGGACTCGTGCTACTTATCAGAAATGAGAATGATTGAACACAGGTGAGCTCGCACCACTTGAACTATGGAAAGGTAACATTTAATATTTGGATTTGAACGGTGCGAGCCTAGCCAGCTCGCACCGTGGGTGAAGCCCGAAATATGGAAATTCCTATTTATGGAATGGATATTTCTTGGTTGACACGGGACAGATGTAATAACCCGAATTTTTGGTAGAATTAAAATTTTTTTTTTAAGTGCATCAGTGAATAGTGAATTTGGTGGATGAATAGTGATTTTGAGGGTTAAGAAAATTTTTCATGCCACCTATGTATGGGACGTAGGGTGGATGTTCCGAAGTCATATTAGTGATCTACGAATCAAATAAGTGAATGCACAGACGATCGGAATTCAGAAATTCCAAATTTTATTTTTGGTGTAGTATTTGACCGGGTAGTGAATTATATATTATTATATTCAAGAAATGAGATATTAAAATTGAGGATTTGAGGATTTAATATTTTGGAATTTTATTATTTATTAAAGTCGATTTAAGGATTCGATTGTTGGAATAAATAGTGAATAGTTACTATTCACTGCGAGAACCGCGTAGAGTTTTATTCGCCCTTTTGGGAAATATTTTGAATCGTTTCAAGAGGAACAATGCAACATTTACGGGATTAAATATAGACATGGAAGTAACATGTAACAAGATTAATTCGAGGGATGCAACATTTGGATCATCCATGTGAAAGGAAACGAACTAGTAAAGCTACTTTAACCAAACGCATGCATGCGCGACACGTGTCCTGGTGACTCACCAAATGTGATGACTCACCCCTCTTTTATACAAATATCAGCATACTTATCTATTTATCAGCCACCAAGACAAAAAGAAAAAAAAAGAGAATTCTCCATTTTTGAAGAGAAAACCGAGAGAGAAATGAGAAGAAAAATGGGAGAGAAAGAAATGATCATAACTTGAGATTCCGTGGTCCGTTTTTGGCGTTCCACCACTCAAATCGAAGCTCTCGAGAAGTCCGACGTAACCATGGTAAGCAATCACCTCAACCCCGTGATTTACCCCTTCGATTTCAGTGATTAACAGTCGGAGAAGATGATGAATAGTAACTTGTGTTTTGTTTTGTTTTTGGATATTGAGTTTGTGGCTTCCAAAGGTTGTATTAAGCAAGGATCTAAGGTTACATAAGGAATATAGCAGCAAGCAAGCTTGGAGAAGGTATAAAACCTCTGCCCCTTTTGTTATATGAGTTTTGAAATTGTTTTGATGTTTATGTAAAGTTAAGAGCATGATTAAGCGATTAGATGAATTATTGATTGAGTTTGGAGGATGGGTTATGAATTTGTTTTGATTATTCATGGAGGATTTGACTGAGTGGAGGGTGTATAAGGTGGATGGTGAGTTTGGGATTGATTGGTATTGATTTGGTTGTGTTTTGGAAATGGAAAACGTTACGATTATAGCCGTCGTAATGCCCATTTGATTTAAGGATGTTTTGAGCAAGAATTACGAACTGGTCTTGGAATATTTTTGAACAGTACTGACCATGAACATGTAGGTCTTGTTTTAAGGTTTGTTTTGGTATAAAGATCATGTCTATACGATTTACGGTTTAGGAGAAAAGTGAGTTTTAGTAAACGTCGTTCGGAGGAACCACCCCTCTCTGGTCAGTCACTTTGAGGCTGTATTTGGACCACTTAGAAGCCATATTAAAATGTGAAACTTTGAGGAATAATACTAGAGACAGTTAGGAAGGCTCACGAAAAAGATTCGTATTAAAAAGATTATTTTTCGATTTTATAAAAATGTTTTAGTCGAGGTCGCGCAGGTGAAAACCACTGAAAACGAGACTTAGAAACCAAGGTTCCAAATGGTTAAGTATAACTTGAATTTGAGGATCGGTTTCGAACCAAACTTACGACTTAAGTATTTGACGAGTAACATGGACTTAGTACGAGGCTAGATTAAGCCATTAAGTGCTATAATTGTGATTCGCTTACGTGTTTAAGCATTAAGTTACAAGTGGAGTATCCAGGGGATTAATCGTGCGTTTTCTTTGACCTTGTCTAGATTGTCCGACATCGTCGCGAACCCTATCACTTCTCGAGCATCAGGCAAGTATACTAACTCTTACTCTATCGTTCGGAGTAGAGGTATTTTGAACTGCAAATATTCTAGCTATGTGATCAATTACTGAATTTTATTCGTGCAATTGAAAGGCGTGTATATCATTGTTGGTTGTTACTTGGATGTTGTAGGAAGATAATAGTAGATACGAAGTTGACTTGAGGTATTGGTCTGGATTATTGAAAGTCCATAATCAAAGATGTTATTCATATCTTTTCCCCTAATCTTTCGAGGGGGAAAACTCAATTATTAATTAAGTAGATATTTCATGGTTTCTGGATGTTATTTCTTTATTATTATAAAGTAGTAAATTGAGGTGCACGTGGCATTATACGTGGCATCTAAGATGATGAGTATAGAAGGCGGTCAATGGTTCCGACCTCTTATTTTATGGACTGGAGCTGCATAAGAGACCGGAGTGACGCCCGGCCCAGCAATTATTTAAGGGAGATGGTCCGAGCAAGTCGGCTCCCCCTTCTACGGTAGTAACTTTTGGATGACGGTCCGAGCAAGTCGGCTAATCCTTAGGGTGACGGTCCGAGCAAGTCGGCTCACTCTTCTACCGTAGTAAAACCAGACGGTTGTAACAGACTGATCACCTGTTATAGCACAGTGGCGTGGCGATGCTCCAACTAAAGTCCAAAACAGTAGTAGGCATAATGCCGAGAACCTATGTGTTCATTGTTGTGGTAGTAACTTTTGGATGACGGTCCGAGCAAGTCGGCTCATCCTTAGGGTGACGGTCCGAGCAAGTCGGCTCACTCTTCTACAGTAGTAAAAAAAAATCTTTTGAAAAACATAGTCTTAAAGAAGTTCAAGATGTTTTAAATAAATACATTCTCCGAGTTATAACCTTGCTGAGCATTCTTGGGCTCATTCTTGCTATATGTTTCTATGTTGTTAATTTAATAAAACAGGGAGAAGAGGAGACGGTGCGAGTGGATCGTACCAACCTTATCAAGACAAGGGGAAAGGCCCTTCAACTGATGAAGTATAGTGGGAGGAAGACTACGATTTTGTAGTTAAGCTGGCAGATTTGCTATTAATGTAAAGCAAACTCATTGTAGAAATGATTATGTATTATATTAGGGAGATATGTATCAACCTTAAGAAGACGATGGAGTGAGATTCTGGAAAGTACTCTGATGTTGTAATATTTTTGGTAATGTATGTTAAGTTCTAAGACTATAACCTGTGGAGTTAGATGTGTGGAGTTACTATTGTTGTTATAGTAGAATATATTATGAGCAGGTATTGATGGTTGAAGTAGTGACGAACCGAATTCCCTTGTGCGGGATTTTGGGGTCGTTACAGATGGTATCAGAGCCATAGGTTATAAACCTTAGAACTAGGGTAGAGGGAGTCAAGAAGAGAGGAGAAAGTGACGCGAGAGCTCTCATGGAGTTCCTAAATGGAAAGTTGGATGTAGTACTAAGGATGAGAATATAGGACTTTTAGGAGTTGAGAAGAGTAGAACTGATGGAAGTAGTGAGCAGGCATTAAGAGTAGAATACGAGATGGATAGCCTTACCCCCCCCCCCCCCAAACTTGTAGAATGGTCATAACGGGGTTCACGTGTCAATGCTACGTCAGTATACTATAGATGCCCGGCATATGTTAGAATACGAGCAGGTAGATATACAACCTGGTCTGACTTACAAAGAACAACCTGTGGAAATCACGGATGGAAAAGAGCAAGTGCTAAGTGGCGAGGTTGCCAAGCTAGTGAGAGGTTTGTGGAAATTCAGGAAGTGGAAGAATCCACCTGGGAGTTAGAAAGTGCAATGGGAGAGGAGTACCCCCAGTTATTCCTAAGCTGATTCCGGGACGGAATCCTTTTAAGGAGGGGAGACTGTAATAACCCGAATTTTTGGTAGAATTAAAACTTTTTTTTTAAGTGCATCAGTGAATAGTGAATTTGGTGGATGAATAGTGATTTTGAGGGTTAAGAAAATTTTTCATGCCACCTATGTATGGGACGTAGGGTGGATGTTCCGAAGTCATATTAGTGATCTACGAATCAAATAAGTGAATGCACAGACGATCGGAATTCAGAAATTCCAAATTTTATTTTTGGTGTAGTATTTGACCGGGTAGTGAATTATATATTATTATATTCAAGAAATGAGATATTAAAATTGAGGATTTGAGGATTTAATATTTTGGAATTTTATTATTTATTAAAGTCGATTTAAGGATTCGATTGTTGGAATAAATAGTGAATAGTTACTATTCACTGCGAGAACCGCGTAGAGTTTTATTCGCCCTTTTGGGAAATATTTTGAATCGTTTCAAGAGGAACAATGCAACATTTACGGGATTAAATATAGACATGGAAGTAACATGTAACAAGATTAATTCGAGGGATGCAACATTTGGATCATCCATGTGAAAGGAAACGAACTAGTAAAGCTACTTTAACCAAACGCATGCATGCGCGACACGTGTCCTGGTGACTCACCAAATGTGATGACTCACCCCTCTTTTATACAAATATCAGCATACTTATCTATTTATCAGCCACCAAGACAAAAAGAAAAAAAAAGAGAATTCTCCATTTTTGAAGAGAAAACCGAGAGAGAAATGAGAAGAAAAATGGGAGAGAAAGAAATGATCATAACTTGAGATTCCGTGGTCCGTTTTTGGCGTTCCACCACTCAAATCGAAGCTCTCGAGAAGTCCGACGTAACCATGGTAAGCAATCACCTCAACCCCGTGATTTACCCCTTCGATTTCAGTGATTAACAGTCGGAGAAGATGATGAATAGTAACTTGTGTTTTGTTTTGTTTTTGGATATTGAGTTTGTGGCTTCCAAAGGTTGTATTAAGCAAGGATCTAAGGTTACATAAGGAATATAGCAGCAAGCAAGCTTGGAGAAGGTATAAAACCTCTGCCCCTTTTGTTATATGAGTTTTGAAATTGTTTTGATGTTTATGTAAAGTTAAGAGCATGATTAAGCGATTAGATGAATTATTGATTGAGTTTGGAGGATGGGTTATGAATTTGTTTTGATTATTCATGGAGGATTTGACTGAGTGGAGGGTGTATAAGGTGGATGGTGAGTTTGGGATTGATTGGTATTGATTTGGTTGTGTTTTGGAAATGGAAAACGTTACGATTATAGCCGTCGTAATGCCCATTTGATTTAAGGATGTTTTGAGCAAGAATTACGAACTGGTCTTGGAATATTTTTGAACAGTACTGACCATGAACATGTAGGTCTTGTTTTAAGGTTTGTTTTGGTATAAAGATCATGTCTATACGATTTACGGTTTAGGAGAAAAGTGAGTTTTAGTAAACGTCGTTCGGAGGAACCACCCCTCTCTGGTCAGTCACTTTGAGGCTGTATTTGGACCACTTAGAAGCCATATTAAAATGTGAAACTTTGAGGAATAATACTAGAGACAGTTAGGAAGGCTCACGAAAAAGATTCGTATTAAAAAGATTATTTTTCGATTTTATAAAAATGTTTTAGTCGAGGTCGCGCAGGTGAAAACCACTGAAAACGAGACTTAGAAACCAAGGTTCCAAATGGTTAAGTATAACTTGAATTTGAGGATCGGTTTCGAACCAAACTTACGACTTAAGTATTTGACGAGTAACATGGACTTAGTACGAGGCTAGATTAAGCCATTAAGTGCTATAATTGTGATTCGCTTACGTGTTTAAGCATTAAGTTACAAGTGGAGTATCCAGGGGATTAATCGTGCGTTTTCTTTGACCTTGTCTAGATTGTCCGACATCGTCGCGAACCCTATCACTTCTCGAGCATCAGGCAAGTATACTAACTCTTACTCTATCGTTCGGAGTAGAGGTATTTTGAACTGCAAATATTCTAGCTATGTGATCAATTACTGAATTTTATTCGTGCAATTGAAAGGCGTGTATATCATTGTTGGTTGTTACTTGGATGTTGTAGGAAGATAATAGTAGATACGAAGTTGACTTGAGGTATTGGTCTGGATTATTGAAAGTCCATAATCAAAGATGTTATTCATATCTTTTCCCCTAATCTTTCGAGGGGGAAAACTCAATTATTAATTAAGTAGATATTTCATGGTTTCTGGATGTTATTTCTTTATTATTATAAAGTAGTAAATTGAGGTGCACGTGGCATTATACGTGGCATCTAAGATGATGAGTATAGAAGGCGGTCAATGGTTCCGACCTCTTATTTTATGGACTGGAGCTGCATAAGAGACCGGAGTGACGCCCGGCCCAGCAATTATTTAAGGGAGATGGTCCGAGCAAGTCGGCTCCCCCTTCTACGGTAGTAACTTTTGGATGACGGTCCGAGCAAGTCGGCTAATCCTTAGGGTGACGGTCCGAGCAAGTCGGCTCACTCTTCTACCGTAGTAAAACCAGACGGTTGTAACAGACTGATCACCTGTTATAGCACAGTGGCGTGGCGATGCTCCAACTAAAGTCCAAAACAGTAGTAGGCATAATGCCGAGAACCTATGTGTTCATTGTTGTGGTAGTAACTTTTGGATGACGGTCCGAGCAAGTCGGCTCATCCTTAGGGTGACGGTCCGAGCAAGTCGGCTCACTCTTCTACAGTAGTAAAAAAAAATCTTTTGAAAAACATAGTCTTAAAGAAGTTCAAGATGTTTTAAATAAATACATTCTCCGAGTTATAACCTTGCTGAGCATTCTTGGGCTCATTCTTGCTATATGTTTCTATGTTGTTAATTTAATAAAACAGGGAGAAGAGGAGACGGTGCGAGTGGATCGTACCAACCTTATCAAGACAAGGGGAAAGGCCCTTCAACTGATGAAGTATAGTGGGAGGAAGACTACGATTTTGTAGTTAAGCTGGCAGATTTGCTATTAATGTAAAGCAAACTCATTGTAGAAATGATTATGTATTATATTAGGGAGATATGTATCAACCTTAAGAAGACGATGGAGTGAGATTCTGGAAAGTACTCTGATGTTGTAATATTTTTGGTAATGTATGTTAAGTTCTAAGACTATAACCTGTGGAGTTAGATGTGTGGAGTTACTATTGTTGTTATAGTAGAATATATTATGAGCAGGTATTGATGGTTGAAGTAGTGACGAACCGAATTCCCTTGTGCGGGATTTTGGGGTCGTTACAACAGACCTGCAATCATGGGAAGAAATGTGGAGATGCCGCGAGATTGTAGGAAAACGTGTGAAGACCGGACTATTTATAGGAACATGAGGTGGATTGATAATCCTTGAGCTATTTATGGGAACATAAATTTTGACTATCTTATGGGCTTGGGTTGAATGAGCTTATTCAATGACTTGTTTTCCAAGAACTACGTGAGGCTTGATCCCTATATAAAGGGGTACGTAGGCACCTTGTATGATACACAATTGACACTCGGCAAAGAGCAAGAGAAAGAACCCATTCTCTATTCAATTTTCTCTGAGGAGTCATCATACAAGTTCAGCCACCACTTTTCATAAACCTCCAACACACGGTTGTACGAAATTCTCTCTACAACACACTGCAATGTAATGCAATGTTACAAGTATTATTTATAGGATTTATAGAGCTAGATCTCATGGATGATATTTCTGGTGCATCATTGAGCCAACCCAGCTCTTAAATAGTTATAGGTAGTAATATTAAAGTGTTTTTATGTGGAATCTGTCCCGAATAACAATAACACAGTATATTAATACATAACTATGAAATTGAAATAAAAAAATCTAATAATAAATAATTAATAATGTAATAGTATTTGAACATATTTACTTATAAATAATGTATACTATACGACTATCTATCTATTCTAATCTATAATAAGTAAATTTAAAATCTTTTGTTTTCTATACGCAATTATACCTTATTATGTAATTATATGCTTATATATAATAAACATATGGAGTTCTTATACAAAATTTTGGTCCATCAAACTAATAATGATTGTTGATTTCAAATAAATAAATTAGAACCGTTATATCTAATATTAAAAAATCTATTTGATTGTTATTAGAATTATATTCAAATACTAAAAAGTGAATTTTAGCAATATAAACCAAATATAAGTAAATTTTCCAAGTTGAATAGAATTGTTAATGTAAAATTCGTAAATTCGGTTTGTGAATAATTTCAGTTGAATACTAATTACTAAATTATCATTAAATTTAAAATATTTTCATTAATTAATAAAATTAAAAATTTAGAAGAAGTTGGTGCATTGCACAGGTCATGGATCAATTCTCATCCACAATATTATATCCTTATATTATATAATAAACGTAAAAAGGATCTTATCAAAAAATTTGGTAATCCCGTCCCTGTACGACCACAAACCAAATTAATAAGACATTTTAATCTTAAATAGATACTAGCTTATATCCCGTGCATTGCACGGTTTTCTTTAATATTTTATTAGTTTTATTTATTTTTTTGTAATTATATCTTTTTTGATGAAATTTTAATATATATTTATATGTGTATATAATAAATTGGATTTATATATCTAACAATATAAGTTTTAATTTAATAAATTTTTGACGTAATCTTTATTAGTATTTTAGATATTAAAATAGAAAAATATTTTTAAATAATAGATCTAACTGTTCGTATTTATTTGCTCTTAAAAAATCTAAGAGTGACTAAAGTGCAAATAACAAAATATGTGTCCTATAATGTGCCGAATTTCTTTTAACATATGTTATTACTTTTATTTTTTATTAATTATCTTATTTAAATTAAATATTATAAAAAATTATATTAAACATGAATTTTATAAGTTTAATATAATAATATTGTCATTATTTCTATATTTTGCTCGTGTTTTTTTTAAGTTTGAATATGAGTTGTTTCAATTAAAAAATATAAAACAGATAATGTCCTTAAAAAATAGTTAGTTACTTATTAATAACTAGGTTACTAAGTCGCGCTTCGCAGCGGCATTATAATATATTTGTTAAGAAATAAAAATTGTGAAATTAATATCTATAAAATTATTTAAATTATCAAATAAAATATATTCTATAATTAAAACACTTTTTTCTAACAAATTCTACTCATCTTCAAAAAATATCACGGGCAATTACCTTTAAATTAAAGCATCCCGTGATATTTTTGGAAAAAGAGTAGATTTTGTTAAAAAAAGTGTTTTAATGATAAAAGGTAATAAGCTAGTTAGTATTTTCATATTATTTATTATTAATGGTAATATGTTTTAAATTAAAGGTAATTGTCCGTGATATTTTTGAAAAAATGAGTATATTTTGTTATAAAAAAGGTGTTTTAAAGATAAAAGGCAATCAGCTAATTACTATTTTTATATTATTTTATTAGTTATTTTCATCCTATTAATAAACATTTTTTCCTCATGCGACATTATGGGGAGAGAGTCTCCACTGATTTACAATTTAGTAGAGAGGTGAGCAAATCTCTCTCTCATGGATGACACTATCCAGATTTGTATAAATTTTACTATTTCTTGTGATAGAAAATCTAATTGTATCTGCATATAAGAGTAAATAAATGGTTAAAAAACTAATATAAGAATTAAATTAATAATATCAATGAAACAAATATTTGTATAATATCTAATGATATTCGTTCAATCAAGATAAGATAGATTTATATATGTGCAATTTCTAAAATTATATATTATAAAAAACATTAATAAAGATAATTACTTTTAATTTTTTTAATCTGGGTAGATGTGACAATTATTATATAGGGTCCACCATCCTCCTTGTATAAATTTGTATCAACCATCTCAGCCAACTTTTCCAACAAAGTAATGGTACTGGTGATGGAGTTGTTTAAGAAAAAAATTAGAACAAATTAAATAAGTAAAACAAATAAATTGAGGTAACCAAAGAAGTAATATAAAATTACAATAACAATAAAAAACAATTAACATTTATATTAAAATTAATATAATGCATAAGTTACTAATTTGTGACAATTTTGAGATCTCTTTTTTTCCAACCGCCTTTGACATCTTCAATGTCACCCAAGTAGGTCAAACAGCCCACAATATCTAAATCAACATAGAAAAAATAATATTAGAACATGATAGTTTGAATTATAACTTATATAATAGTATTACTTATATATTACTCTAATATATTACTGCATCAAAAACCCGAGAGTATGTTGGTGTCATTAATACGTGTATCAATCATATCCGGACATATGAACTGAAATCCATGCAGTGACATGTTGACGATGCCTTCTTCCAATCTCTTAGGCAACATTATGCGTATGAAGAGTAATTTAGACCCATATGATAGTGGTATATATTTCCCTGTACTTGAAACAACTTTCAGATTTTTGATGTTGTACACAGAGCCTTCCTCTAAAAGATTTTTGAACCGAGAGACCAGAATCTTCGGGATCGTAGCATGAATCAAATTTTCCTGTCATACAACATATCTTAGAAAAGTTAATAACATCATACAATTTGACAAACTAATAAGTTATAAGTATATTGATTTATTAACCTTTTCATCGATCAAAATCATGTCAAGACTGATCAGTTCTTAAGTATTTGGATTGACAGATTCCCATATTCTACACACTCGTACTCTTATCATCCAGGTATAGCTGTTGTCGTTCAAAACATCCAACATGGTGTAGGCCATAGTTGTATTGATTGTAAATATGGTTGTAAAAATTTGAAACTATGTAAAAAAGTTTCAGTGTAGATTTTTTTGTTATGAATGGCCTTTAATTTATAGGTGTTTGTAATGTGAATAACATGGAAATCTATTATGTTTAAAAGTCAAGAAGTATTATAAAAGAAAAGTCCTATAAAGTTTGAGAATAATAAAAGAAAGTTCTATCAAGTTTGAAAATAATAAAAGAAAGTTTTATCAAGTTTGAAAATAATAAAAGAAAGTTTTATCAAGTTTGAAAATAATAAAAGAAAGTTCTATCAAGATTGAAAATAATAAAAGAGAAAATTGCAATTATTAACATAAGAGCCTACAAATTCGAAAATAATAAGGAAGTTGTAATTTTCTAAATCAAAGAAAGTTCTATCAAATCCTACAAATTCGAAAATAAGAAGGAAGTTGTAATTTTCTAAATCAAAGAAAGTTCTATCAAATTTGAAAATAATAAAAGAAAGTTCTATCAAGCCTACAAATTCGAAAATAATAAGGAAGTTGTAATTTTCTAAATCAAAGAAAGTTCTATCAAGTTTGAAAATAATAAAAGAAAGTTCTATCAAGCCTACAAATTCAAAAATAATAAGGAAGTTGTAATTTTCTAAATCAAAGAAAGTTCTATCAAGTCCTACAAATTCGAAAATAATAAGGAAGTTGTAATTTGTTAGGAATATGTTGTTCTTGGTGATAATTATAAAACACTTAGTAGATTTTGTATTAAGTCAATATTGTAACTGTCAACGGAATGGTATGCTTTGCAGCTTTCGTTGACAGGTAGCTCATCAACGGTATGAGTGATGTAGCAATTGCACTGTACAATACTTCACTGTTTGATATGCATTTTGTTGTGGGTATTAGATAGGTTTTCTAAGTCATGTTGACTATAGTATTAGATAGGCAAAATAGGTTGGATAATTGTAAATATTATGTGCCTTGTAATTTTGCCTAAGTGAAGACATGTCAACGGAATGAAGATTACTCTATCAACGAAACAAGGAATATACCATCAACAGAATGAAGAATAAAGCTATCAACGAAACACATCCTCCTGCTATTAACGAATCATTATTGCTTTTCTGAATAGTTGACAAAGTTATAGTGACAGTTTTCTGACAGATCAAAAGGAGATGTGGAAGTGTACTTTGCATTGGAAGCCATCAAAATGGTCACTGGAAATAAGGAAACATTCCAATTTCCAATTAGGTTCTTGGGAATGATCATAATAAGCATGAAGACAAAAGCCAAGATCTCCAAGGACCATTGGACAAAAGGGATGAAAAGCAAGCTACTGAAAGTTACTTCTAGATTAATTTAGAGTAGCCAAAAATAGCATTTTAAACTTGGGTTATATAACCAAGTGTAGCAGTTCATTTTAGAAATAGAAGAGTGAGATAAAAATAGCTTTGTATTAGCTTTTCAAGAGCACTCTCACTCTGTATCAAGAACTGAGCAGCTGTGATACTTTTGTAACACATATTATTTCCGCAATAAAAACATCTCAGTTGGATCCTCAAAACATCCAACTGAAATTTTAAAGTTGTTTGTGTTTTTATTTCAGTACAGTTTTATTATTGAAAGTTGTTTTAAGTTTCGAAATATCTAGAATTGTATTCAACCCCCCCCCCCCCCCTTCTACAATTCTGTTAGGTCATTTGGGATTAACATAATTTTCTAAATCAAACAAATGTTATAAATCAAAGAAAGTTATATCAAGTCCTACAAATTCGAAAATAATAAAGAAGTTGTAATTTTCTAAATCAAATAAAGTTCTATTAAGTTTGAAAATAATAAAAGAAAGTTCTATCAAGCCTACAAATTCGAAAATAATAAGGAAGTTGTAATTTTCTAAATTAAAGAAAGTTCTATCAAGTCCTACAAATTCGAAAATAATAAGGAAGTTGTAATTTTCTAAATCAAAGAAAGTTCTATCAACTTTGAAAATAATAAAAGAAAGTTCTATCAAGTTTGAAAATAATAAAAGTGTAATTTTCAATTTCCTTCCTACAAAATCGAAAATAATAAAAGAAGTTGTAATTATTAAAATTAAAAATTGTGAAAAATTGAGAAAAATAGAAAAATAGAACGGAGCGATTCTAATAATAAGGAAGTTGTAATTTTCTAAATCAAAGAAAGTTCTATCAAGTCCTACAAATTCGAAAATAATAAGGAAGTTGTAATTTTCTAAATCAAAGAAATGTTCTAAATCAAATAAAGTTATATCAAGTCCTACAAATTCGAAAATAATAAGGAAGTTGTAATTTTCTAAATCAAAGAAAGTTCTATGATGTTTGAAAATAATAAAAGAAAGTTCTATCAAGCTTACAAATTCGAAAATTACAAATTCGAAAATAATAAGGAATTTGTAATTTTCTAAATTAAAGAAAGTTCTATCAAGTCCTACAAATTCGAAAATAATAAGGAAGTTGTAATTTTCTAAATCAAAGAAAGTTCTATCAACTTTGAAAATAATAAAAGAAAGTTCTATCAAGTTTGAAAATAATAAAAGTGTAATTTTCAATTTCCTTCCTACAAAATCGAAAATAATAAAGGAAGTTGTAATTATTAAAATTAAAAATTGTGAAAAATTGAGAAAATTAGAAAAATAGAACGAAGCGATTCTAGAGGCGCCACCTCACCGCTCCGTCTTCTCCTTTATATAAGTATATTGATTGATTGGCTTTCCTGAAAATTTGAAAATTTGAGTATAAATAAGGAATGTCTTCCCTAAAACTTCGAATGTAAATAAAGAAATTTAATCTTATTGAATTAAAATTGAGGACCTCTAGAAAATTAGATAAATATAAATCGAGCGACATAAGGGTTTACTTTATATATAAAAAGATATATATTGATGATTTTATCATATTTTTTTCATTTTCTTGTATCACATCAAATAACACATTAATTTAAGAAAGAGAAATACTACGATTCTCAAACTCGTTTTTAAAATGATGAAATGTTACATTATTGGCTACGTTTTTATAAATAAAATAGGTTACTAAGCCGCGCTTCGCAGCGGCATTATAATATATTTGTTAAGAAAAAGAATATTAGAATAAAAATTGTGAAATTAATATCTATAAAATTATTTAAATTATCAAATAAAATATATTCTATAACTAAAACACTTTTTTCTAACAAATTCTACTCCTCTTCAAAAAATATCACGGGCAATTACTTTTTTTGGGTGCTAAATTCTACAAAAAAAAATGTTAAATTAAGTTATGTTTGGGTGCAACTGTACTAATAAAAATTGAATATGATCATTTTTTGTTGCTAATAGTATTTTCATGAATTTTTTTAGAAAATAAAGAAATTATAAATAAGTTTACAAACCTAATATTTTAATTACTTTTCTAAGAAGTATGCTTACATATTATTTTCTAATTTTACAGCAGCTACTAAAATTAAGGTAACAAAAATTAAGAAACAAAGTGTATGAATATTCTATCTCTTAAATAAAATCGAAAAGAGTAATATTGTAATTTGGTGGATAAATAAAGACGTAATATAAACGTAAATTTAGTAGGTTTGTTGGAAAGTTAAGTATATTCTAATATTCTATACAAATATCAATCTTGTGTGTATATAAATATGATTATCACATAGGAAGAGGTTTCCGAGGTTGTGTCACTGGTGTTGGTGTGGTGTTTTCTCAGACCAAGAACATACATACATATATACATGATACATAGACAGAAGAATAATATATAGCAGCTGTGGAGTCATTTATGTTATGCCCTGCAACCCAGAGGTATTTTTTTGTTCTTGTTTTGTTTTTTCATTCAGATCTCACTTCATTTTTTCTTTTTAAAATTTATATATGTGCAATTTCTAAAACTATATATTATAAAAAACATTAATAAAAATAATTACTTTTAAATTTTTTAATCTGGGTAGATGTGACAATTATTATATAGGGACAACCATCCTCCTTGTATAAATTTGTATCAACCATCTCGGCCAACTTTTCCCACAAAGTTATGATACTGGTGATGGAGCTGTTTAAGAAAAAAATTAGAACAAATTAAATAAGTAAAACAAATAAATTGGGGTAACTAAAGAAGTAATATAAAATTACAAGAACAATAAAAAAACAATTAACATTTATATTAAAATTAATATAATGCATAACTTACTAATTTGTGACAATTTTGAGATCTCTTTTTTTCCAACCGCCTTTGACAACTTCAATGCCACCCAAGTAGGTCAAACAGCCCACAACATCTAAATCAACATACAAAAAATAATATTAGAACATGATAGTTTGAATTATAACTTATATAATAGTAATACTTATATATAACTCTAATATATTACTGCATCAAAAACCTGAGAGTATGTTGGTGTCATTAATACGTGCATCAATCATATCCGGACATATGAACTGAAATCCATGCAGTGATATGTTGACGATGCCTTCTTCCAATCTCTTAGGCAACATTATGCGTATGAAGAGCAATTTAGACCCGTGGTCTATATTTCCCTGTACTTGAAACAACTTTCAGATTTTTGATGCTGTACACGGAGCCTTCCCCTAAAAGATTTTTGAACCGAGAGACCAGAATCTTCGGGATTGTAGCCTGGATCAAATTTTCCTGCCAAACAACATATCTTAGAAAAGTTAATAACATCATACAATTTGACAAACTAATAAGTTATAAGTATATTGATTTATTAACCTTTTCATCGATCAAAATCATGTCAAGACTGATCAGTTCTTCAGTATTTGGATTGACAAATTCTCACATTCTACACACTCGTACTCTTATCATCCAGGCTGCTGTCGTTCAAAGCATCCAACATGGTGTAGGCCATAGTTGTATTGACTGTAAATATGGTTGTAAAAATTTGAAGCTATGTAAAAAAGTTTCGGTGTAGATTTTTTGTTATGAATGACCTTTAATTTATAGGTGTTTGTAAGGTGAATAAAATGGAAATCCATTATGTTTAAAAGTCAAGAAGTATTATAAAAGAAAAGTTCTATAAAATTTGAAAATAATAAAAGAAAGTTCTATCAAGTTTGAAAATAATAAAAGAAAGTTTTATCAAGTTTGAAAATAATAAAAGAAAGTTCTATCAAGATTGAAAATAATAAAAGAGAAAATTGTAATTATTAACATAAGAGCCTACAAATTCGAAAATAATAAGGAAGTTGTAATTTTCTAAATCAAAGAAAGTTCTATCAAGTCCTACAAATTCGAAAATAATAAGGAAGTTGAAAGTTTCTAAATCAAAGAAAGTTCTATCAAGTCCTACAAATTCGAAAATAATAAGGAAGTTGTAATTTTCTAAATCAAAGAAATGTTCTAAATCAAAGAAAGTTATATCAAGTCCTACAAAATTGAAAATAATAAGGAAGTTGTAATTTTCTAAATCAAAGAAAGTTCTATCAAGTTTGAAAATAATAAAAGAAAGTTCTATCAAGCCTACAAATTCGAAAATAATAAGGAAGTTGTAATTTTCTAAATTAAATAAAGTTCTATCAAGTCCTACAAATTCGAAAATAATAAGGAAGTTGTAATTTTCTAAATCAATGAAAGTTCTATCAACTTTGAAAATAATAAAAGAAAGTTCTATCAAGTTTGAAAATAATAAAAGTGTAATTTTCAATCCTACAAAATCGAAAATAATAAAGGAAGTTGTAATTATTAAAATTAAAAATTGTGAAAAATTGAGAAAATTAGAAAAATAGAACGGAGCGATTCTAGAGGCGCCACCTCACCGCCCCCGTCTTCTCCTTTATATAAGTATATTGATTATATAAAATTAGATTATATATATATATATATATATATATATATATACATATATATATATATATATATATATATATATATATATATATATATATTGCCTGTGTTACTTTTAGAAAATTAGTTGTTTAAATTAGAAAATAGAAAATTATATTACCTTTCTATGTATATGTTGTTCGTGTTACTTTTAGAAAAATTAGTTGTTTAAGTTAGAAAAAATAAAAAAAGCTATGTGTTTAGCTGAAAAGGGTAAGTGGTTATTTATTAATAATTATATATAACAATATTACCATATGAGTTGTTTTAGTTAGAAAATGTAAAACATAAAATGTGTTTTAACTGAAAAAGGTAATCAGTTATAAATATGTAATAATATTACCATTTTATATATATGTTACTTATTTTGTTTTTAGAATATGAGTTGTTTTAGTTAGAAAAATAGATAAAATAGGTAATATATTTTAACTGAAAAATGCAATTGGTTATAAATAAATTGTTTATATATATGCCCGATCCAAATTATAGATAGGTCTGACCCAAATACCGACCGACCAAAACTTTTAATGTTTCATCATATGTGAGAATCGTTATATCTAATATTAAAAAGTGTATTTGATTAATAATATGATTATATTTTATTATTAAAAAGTGTATTTTGATAATTTATACCAAATATAATTAGGTTTTCTATATTAAATAGAATTCTCTATGTAAAAATTTGTAACAATTTTTTTTTCAATTTATGAATATTTTCAATCACATAATAATTGTTAAAATAAATATCGAAATATCAATTTATATCAACATAGTATTATATCAATATGTTTTTACATATAACAAACGTAAAAGGATAATATAAAAACATTATTAAAAATATAGAATCTCATATTTATTAACGATAATTTTGAATATAATACTTATAGAGGCTAAGGATCATGATAAACAAATAAATCAAATAATTTATTGTTAACTATTTTGCTAACATATATTTTGATTTATTTATAAATTAGAAAAGTGAGTATTTAGATAGTTAATATAATAATCAATTACTACCTCAGTAGTCCAGATCTTTATTCTCATATTCACAACATACTTTCAAAAGTTTAAATTTCGACACGTCAATAATATATTAATATTACATATTTAAAAAATTAACAAAAAATTTAAATTTTGAATTATATAAATTTGAATAAATATACATAAAATATAAATGTTTTGCACAAGTTAACGCAATACGAAATAATTTATCCAAAATTATATTCTTATATGTTTTATCCATAGTTTTGGTCGTATCAAATATAAAAAAAATATTTTTATCTCCAAATATATTAAAAAAGAAAGTCCAAAATTTTGGTCGTGAAGGAACCATAGTATCATAGTAAGCATAGTTGAATCTTAAAATAAATAGATAAGAACCATTGAATATATTGTCTAGTAATATTTTATAATTTAATAAATAAATTATTTTTTTTAATATCCAAGGTTTGAAATTCGTCATCAATATATTAAAAAATTGTATTTTGAAAATTTAAAATATTAATAAAATTAAAACAAATGTAAAAATTATAAATTAATATAATAAAATATATTAAAAATCATTTGTGTTGGCTATAAGCTAGTAGGTCTAATTTTTCTAATAATTTTGAAACAGTAGATCAAAAGATCGATTCATCTCATTTGAGTAATAAATTTATTTGAATAATATCCTTTATTAGATCATTCTTACTAGCATCAGACAAATGCACTCCTTATTACACACACTGTATAGTTTTACAAGAAATTTCTCATTTCACCATCTACTATAGGCTATGTTTTACTCTACAAGAAATGCTAACAAGCAATGGATTTTTCATGCCAACGATGAATTCTTTTTTTTCGGAAAGATCAACCTCGTAATTCCCAACAGCAGGCCTCCATTCGAAATAGAAAACCAAATTAGCCACAAAGTACTCCAAATGTAATGCCAATGTATAACAGGACACGTCCTCCTTCCTGCACCAAAAGGCATCATCTTTATCTCCCTACTACATGTTATGTCAAACCCCTCTTCCCCTCCATTCCCGCTTAAGAATCTCTCTGGTCTAAACTCCAAAGGATCTTTCCATACCTCACCATCCCTTCCCATATCTGCCACTATAAAATTCACCACAACATTCTTCGGAATCAAATAACCATCCAACTCCACCTCCTTAGTCACCGAATGTGGCAACACAAAGTGACCAGGTGGATGGAGCCTCAAACCTTCCAACACAACTGCTTTTAAGTACCGCATTCGCTGCAGCTCCTCCTCCTTCACTACCTTTTCCGCTAATATCCCTCCATCTCCTACAACTGAGACAATTTCTTGATAAAGCTTCTCCTGAACATGAGGATACTTCACCAAATTAGCCATAATCCATTGCAAAGTATTTGAAGTTGTATCAGTCCCTCCATTTAGAAACTCCCCACACAAACTAACCATCTCTTCATCACTCAACTTTCTGTTGCCTTCCTCAGGCAACTTCAAATTAGCCAAACTGTCCACATAAGCTACCACATCATCGTCTTGTACTTGCTTCATCACTTTCTCAAGTCTTGTTTTTATAATTGGAATCAACACATTATCTTGATCCTCACGGATCCCGATAAGTTCCTTCCATTTTTTTCTAAATATAATCCTCCCTAATTTAGGCCAAATATTTAGGAAATTAAAACTAAACACTCATCAACAAATTTCACAAGGAGATCAAGGAGCTTGGCATAATAAAGGAAAGAGAAGATGGATATAAGCAATTAACTGGTTAAAGAGAGCATAGGCAGTTTAAGAGCTGTTAGAAAAGAATTCTTGCCAGAATATATTCACGTCTACAAAAATAATATTACAGAAATAACATTTATGTAATTGTTTGATGATACTACATGATTGTTACACATTTGCCAATGAAACTTGTAGAAGTAAACCAAATGGTAAGCATGCTAAATAGACTACAAATCAAGCAACAGAAAAGATGATGGCTAATCAACACAGAAATAATACAGTACTCTTAAATGTGTCTTCTTTCTAGATACGAGTAATATCTTCTTGTTCGATGTATAAAAAAAAGATGTAGAGAACTTTCTTTCCTATTTTAAAAGTATATTCTTACGAAAAATGATTGATTATAACCTGTTCCAGCAAGTCCCCTTCTGCTTTAGATGCCTCGTTCACTTCTAGCTCAAGTGCAGAGGCCAGCTCTAGGGCCTTGAAAGCAGAACCCGTGGTAACAGCGGTAACCCGACGGATTCCTTTTGCAATCCCTTCCTCAGATAAAAGCGCAAATGACTCGGCCTCTCTTGTGTTTGATATGTGAGTTCCTAGATATTTCACACATTAATTGTGTTCGCAACTTCAACGTGAAAGTACCAAGCAAAAATGGAATTGACAAAGGAGGATTGCCTCCTTTGAATATACCTCCACAAAGCTCCACGGATATCGATGACCACTCTTTGTTTTCTGGATTAGCCAAAAGGTCTTCTACCTTTCTACCAATTGCGACAATTCTAACTGGATCAGGATAGACCTGTATAAGACAAATAAATGATTTAGATTACAAACCATAAGCAGATACATTGCAAGAAGATAAGTCAACAGCTTATGTTAGAAAGAACAATAACTTACTTCTCTGAAAACAGCTCGTAAACCATTTACATTTTTCGCGTCAGCAAGGATTGCCTCCTTTGAATAAACATCCAGTTCAGCTTTAATTTGCTCATTGACAATATATTCAATTTTTTTTAGCTCTTCAGGCTTTACAGGCTTGCCTGAATATATATGTGAACCACTCAGAAAAACTGATAGCATAAAACTTGAACAAAACATTATACAACTCACCGTGAGAAAAATCAAATCTTAATTTTTCAGGAAGAACAATGGATCCCTTCTGGTCCACATGATTACCAAGCACTTCCTGTAAAAGTGTAGACAGTGTATTAATAACCATCAATAACAAATACATGTAAAGTTGAAATGAATAATAGTGCTCTTTAACCTTACCCTAAGAGCAAAGTTCAACATGTGTGTACAAGTATGGTTTGGAGCAATGAGCTTACGCCGAATGTAGTCAACCTGAAAAAAAGAAGTTTAGATACCATCAGAAATAGCATTTAACATATTCACAATTTAGAGTGTTCTAGTGAGGTAGTTTTTGGCATATATACCAATTAGCTAGAAAAGCCTAGGTATATCCAGGAAACTCATATTTGACTTGGGCTCACAGTGACCACAAATCGAAAGAAAAGTACAATGTGAGTTTCCTAGGTATATCCAGGAAACTCATATTTGACTTGGGCTCACAGTGACCACAACTCGAAAGAAAAGTATAATGTACATTCACGTGTTTGGCGAGTCATCTTAGTTGGTTCAGAGTGGTCAATTTCACATTACTACTAGGTGTAAATATTTATGTTGCTTTACAATGTTGCAACAAATTAGAAATGAGTTTGCAACACACAAATATTACAAGACATGGTTGTCTTCAGAGAAAAATAAACGAAATCACAGCATACTTGTTTTTAGATGAGAACATGTTTTTAGCATAAATTATCAAGGAACAAGATGATTTGCAATGTTTTGACTTTATGTACAGCACAAACAGATAAAGAGGCTAAACTCTAGTCAAGCCAGAGCAACTCAACAAGTCAGATATAAATCTGGGTTGAAAATGCACTCTAAGGGTCAAATTGTACCTTACAGTTGACCTTATCGCCCACAGAAAATCTGCCGCTATCGTCTGTAAAATAGCCGATATGAACAATAAATCCTCCGAAAGTTTGAACATTCGAAACTTGGAATGTTCCAAAGAGGCCTTCAAGTACTCCAGTATCGTATATCTACAATACAAATAGAAAGTGGAATTTCTTGAGATACGAACATTTCAAATTTAGCATGCCAAGAAATTGCTTGAAGATTCAACAGGTTAATAAGCCTGACTACTTGAATGCTACAACTGTGAACAAACGGAAGGATCAGGAATTCACTTGAAAATAAAAAAGTTAGCTAGAAATGATATTTTCAAGCTCAAAAATGTATTAATTATATATCAATCATATAATGACGAGCTTCTAATCATTCCTGCAATATCAATACTGCAATAAATTAGTTTGAAAAACATTAAAACATGGGCGCAAAGAAATTTGCCTAAAATAACTCAAGTGCTCCATCTGGTCAGAAGGAATGCAATAAATTTTTGCGAACAAAAGTAAAGGTGGATTAAAAGTATGTCCAAGGGAAAAGTCATGAAAGAAAATTGATAATAGTGCAAAATTTTTATGATGAGGTTTGTTAAGAAATTATCCTTCTCCCTATACTGATGAAGTTGAACTCTACTTTAAATTTGTATTAATGGAATGGACAAAGGAATGAAATAATGAATTTTCACCCACAAAACAGTACAAATTTCACTCCAATCAACCCCAAGTTCATTTCCTTCCACAAATATGTATCTTCGTGCTCCTAACAAGGCCAAAGATATAGACGGGGATCACACTATTTCAGCTAAAAAATAGAGAAGCTGATTCAACAAAATTTAAAGTGCCATAGCTTCACATGTGAACACATTAGGCCTCGTCAAATCAGGCAAACAATTCATATTATATTTACATGTGATATATCATTAAGATAGGACGGTTTCAACTAGCTATATGAACTCAATTATATCATTTATCGAACATCACAATACGTAAACAAACTACTAAGATTTAACAATTTTTATTGAAGGTTATGATTCTACTAAATATAAAATTCAATGGTATTGCTATGTATCAACTATGCTATGGCTATGCATTGACTATCTATAATTCTTTGTGTTTCATAACTTCAAACAAGCAGTCAAGAATCCAGTAAAAGCTATCATAGGGTGGTATGGTAGGGATGAACCACATTTATGGCATGCCTCATCCTAACAAAGGTAATATGAGTACTAATCTGTCTTAATAATCTTATAGTTAGAGGTGAAAGACAAATAACCACCCAATATTTACTGCAATATATTAGTAGCTAACTACTACTATCTCATCAGGCAAGTCAAAAATGAATCTACGAGTATAAAACCTCCGGCAGTCCGGCCAGTATAATGTACACACCTGGCCTCCGGGAATCACAATATTTCAGCTAAAAAAATATAGAGAAGCTGATTAAAGCCATAGCATCACATGTGAACACATTAGGCCTCGTCAAATCAGGCAAACAATTCATATTATATTTACATGTGAAACAAATAATTAAGATAGGACAGCTTCAGCTAGTTATAGGAACTCAATTATATCATTTATCGAACATCACAAGTAGTAAACAAACTACTAAGATCTAACAATTTTTATTGAAGTTTATGATTCTACAAAATATAAAATTCAATAATATTTCTACGCATCAACTATTCCATGCTATGGCCATACGTTGACTATCTTTAATTCTTTGTGCTTCATAATTTCAAACAAGCAATCAAAAATTCAGTAAAAGCTATCATAGGGTGGTATTGTATGGATGAACCACATCTATGGCCTGCCTCATCCTAATAAAGGTATTATGAGTAATAATCTTATAGTTAGAGGTGAAAGACAAAAATAACCACCCAATATTTACTGCAACATATTAGTAGCTAACTACTACTATCTCATCAGGCCAGTCAAAGATGCATCTGTGAGTATAAAACCTCCGGCCAGTATACTGTACACACCTGGCCTCCTTGTTCAGCATAAAAGCTTATTGATTCTAGAACTACACCAACTTCATCACCAGCAGCAGTATCTTCCATGAACTCGCTGCCTGTGTAAATAGCTTTAATTACACTGCGATGATCCTGAATAACAAAGATACAACATTAACTGGTAAGTGGCAATTCTGCTACAAAAACAAAAGGGCAATATTATAATGACTGATGCAGCAACATAAAATTATTAACTACATCTAAGTTCACTAAAGGAAGTTTCTAGTTCAGCTAAGAAAAATTGTCAGTCCAACCAAGGTTGTTGATGAACATGACCCTCTATAAACTTCATGCAAATATCCATGTGCGGTAATCAAGTATTTCCCATCCTCTATTTTAGAAACATCTAGAGACTAAATCTAGTTCCTCTGTTTATCGGCAAGGATTGTCTTGGATATTACTAAGGCCTTGACAAGAGCTCAACATAGTCAACTTTGCAAGAACTGTGTCTAAGAATGCCAAAAAAAAAACGTAAACTCGCAATCAAGTATGCAATTGCAAACACATACAGACTAACTACTTCACTGCTTCCAATACTATCATTTAGAATTAGAAGTAAATACTCATTCCAATACCAACAATAATATAAGATATGTCATAAGAGTCTATATCACTTAATAAGATATCATTCAACAAATTGCAAGCAAGTACAAAAACACCAGTTTACATACATGTTCAATGGGCGTTCTTTACCACTTAATAAAAAAAAGTACATAAAATATAATTACTAAAAATACACTATAAAAAGAAAATATAAGTACTTAAAATACCAACAAGTCAGGTCCACTTTCAACTAGGTGGGGCAGTATCAAAATAAAGTCAAACAATAACTAACAAATTCAAATAGGCAGTGGCACGTCAGATATGTTTACCAAGCACCAAAGCATATCTAGCGACATTTTATTCCTCTATTTCAACATCCACGTCCGAGTCTGAACTCACCGTGCACCTAAGTTTGGACTTTGGAGTCTGGAGGCATCTTTGTACATTATTTGGGTTTTCTTACCTATTTATATGCAACTCAGTGGGACGGATCACTGGATCGGGTAAAGCCCAACGATTCGGTCTTTATTTATAGAGTTTTTTTTATTTTTTGTGGCGTACGAGGCGACCACCTTATTGCATGTACGTGAGTCAAGGAGGACGGTTTATGCCTTTTACCCTTTTACCCGCCACAACAGGCATATGGAAGCCACAAGAACGTCGTCACAACCCTGCCTACAAGTTAGTTACAACTAAGCCACTAGCATGTAGAAGCACAGAATTCATAAAAATAAATAATAATGATTACATACAGCTACAGATAGTCCAGCACAGAGCTAGCAAAAGAGTATTTTACGAACCTAATAGTCCTACTAAAAGATACAACTTGGTTGAAAATGGCATCTATGACCATGAGCATACCTTCTTAAACTTCTCTATTCCCTGACAAAAGTCAACAAACAATTATGTACAACTGATACTTTGATGCAAGCTAATTAAAATAAAAGAACAATCACTGACAAGAATATAATACGCAAACACACGAACGAGTTATGATACATTATGAGAAACCAACACAAAGTTAAATGTAATTGCCAGAGAATTTCATAGTCTGGAACTCTGGTATTTATAGTTGTTGGTTTTTTAGCTAGTCTTTTCATTTGCTCCACATTAGATAGCAATATAGCATTGTATAATTTGTATGAATTCAGCATTTTTATTGTTAGTAACTGTTAGCCTGCCTTTATCACAACCTCAGTTTACCAACATAAATTTTATTTGGTTTTGAAGAAAAAACTGAGATAGTCTAGTCTTGACCTCACATCCAGATGTCAACTACCTAGCCACGAAAAACCTTCTAGCACCTACTATCATCAACAAAGGATTCCTTCTCTTTGTAGTACTTTTTATTTAAATGGTCAACATTAAAAACATTTTCTGAATCTATCAATAGCTGAGGGCAAAATGGCTTTATTTGCCTATTGAGAAAAGATTCAAATCTCAGATCCTCTATTTAGTCGGAATATTCGGTCAAGATTATTAAATGTTGTGGCCTTAAATGGCAATCTACTATTAACTATCCACTAGAAATGTTGCAAAATTCGTAGTGCTACAAAATTTGATAAAAATGGGTTTACGCCTTACGGTACTTTAAAATTACTCGCAACATATTTTTTTAAAAATCTACAATGTGCACCATAAATAAAATAATTGTGGACTCAAGCTTACATTGACCAGGGTCCTGCCAAAGCTTTTCTCCTCTGATGCAATGGTGTCCACGATATGATCTTCGTATTGCTTTAGCTCAGGAAAAACATTGCCCATTACTTCCTATCCCTTGTTTTAAGAAGGGGTGTAACATAAAAACACTAGCAGCATTAGATCTATAACTTGTAGAGCTTACCCATTAAAAAAACCTTTATCGGCTTTTAGCACTTCAGTACCATAACGTACAGCTCGGCGAAGAATTCGTCTAAGAACATATTCACGACCTTCATTCCCTGCAACATTAAGATTGCCATGAGTAAAAAATCCAACCTGGTAGTCCTGACATCCTCCGAAGTGGAAGAGAATATGAACTTCTAACAGTATGAAGGAATGCCACAAACTAGAAGACAGTTACTATCCGTATAAGTATTGGTATTCAAAGTCGACTATCTCAGTGTGAATTTATCTAAACAAGGCCATATTAAAGACAATCAGATTCGAGTCATCTTAAAAACAACCAGAGCAATTTGATAGAAGTGAAGATTAAGGGTTATAGAAAAAACTAAAAAGGGAATTGGGAACTCTTACTTGAAGTCATGGAGAAAACACAACAAATGCAACTTGATATACCAAAATATGTACAGTCAGTTGCCAAACGACGAATGATTAAACCTATTGTTTCTATTGAACTTCTTCCGAACTTCTTCCTGTACGTACTTCCACATCACCTATAGGCGGTAACAGGAATTGTTTCCAGAGTTTCTAGAGTTTGTACCACACTGGTGCCTTCTAGAGTTCTATCAGTATGTGTCGAGCAATTCCTGTTACCAGCGAAACCTGGAGTAGTTTTAACCCCAGAGGTTCATAATCACACCAGGTCAATTAGGTTCAACAACTACGATACGATATACCTCACTGCTCTCAATCACTCTCAGCAACAAAGCTGGCTGCAAATGTAAAGGTACCGCACTGCTATTAAGAAAAACACGAGTTTCCATATCACCATGACAACCTAAACACCTCCGGCTTAAATTATAGTATAATTGATTTTGCAGAACACTGCCCAATTGTTCGCAGCAACTAGAAGTCTAAAAAAAAATAATTAAGTTCAAAGAACATGTAGATACATTAAAAGGAATAACAGGGGACTGAATATACATGTGTAAATTCCCTCATGAATTATAATATATACATGTAATGCTTCCTGCATCATAAATAGATATATTTAAAAAAGGAAGTACGCTCACCAACAAAAAAGTTCAGATAAAGCAAGGTGCTCAAAAATTTACGTATTTAGTAAAACAAAGGTAAAAAGAACAGAAATGCGGGATACTAGCAAGAAAAGTGACAGATGTCAACAAAGCCTTTCACCTGGATAAGAACCATCAGAAAACGCAAAGGAGAGGGTTCAAATGTGATCGGCAACAACCCTGTAAGCCATGTCAACCTTATCAACATCATCAGGCCCAAACTACAAGAGACATCAAGTTCATGCATTGAGCCAAAAAAATCATCGACTTTTTCTAGGTCAGTCAGAATCACTGCCAGGTACTATCTTGATGAAGAGAAAGATTGAGTGCATTGAACAGCCTAGCTTATGTCTTACAAATAAGTAAACCTAGTTCTGGGAAGATACAGAGATATATGCCCTGCACACAGCCAGCGACAGGCTGACCACAAGGCCAAAACAAGTAGCAAAACACACTAGCACCACAAGCATACTGTAGAAAACACAAGTAGTAACTAGGAAGAATTTGAACTTGAGAAGAACACACTGCTCCTGTTTCATAATACAATATACACAAACTACCAACCCATTTTCTTCACCATAAAAACCAGGAACCCAAATACATTTGGAATTATGAAATTAAAAAAAACTTACTTTCTGATATAAAGACACATTAATTATGTAGCAATTCAAGATAAAGTCAATTTGGACATTCAAGGGATTTTCTTGTAAATATCACCACTATTCTCACCTTGATATAATACAGTAATTAATAGAACTCATTTTTGTTTACATTCAATTCAAATAAACATAACAAAAAGGAAATACACACTGCATTGTCATCTTACCCCTTGAATAGCATTAAAAATTGGTATAAACACATCTGTATCATAATTGCTCATCTTGTTCTGCAGTATAGAAGTCAATCTTTCAAAACCCATTCCCGTATCAACATGCTTAGCAGGTAACGGCTTTAAAGAGCCATCTGATTCCCTGTTAAACTGGCAAGAGAAATTTAAAACTTAGGGAGGGGGGGGCAAAAAAACCTTACTTCTCCAAATTGTATCTTGCACTGAATTTGTTAAAAAACATAATGCTACCTGAATAAACACAAGGTTCCATATCTCAATCAAAGTTGGATCATCATTATTAACCAGAGAAGCAGCATTGCGATTGCCGATTCTGTCGAAATGTATCTCAGTGCAAGGTCCACATGGACCAGTATCACCCATCTCCCAAAAGTTATCCTGTCCAGAGTTGCAGAGTATTGGACAATACCATCAGGTACTATTTGCTATATATTCTAAAGAGTATAACTTATACCGCTTCACAGTTAGGGCTAGCCAAGGGTGGGGATTCTCTATCGAAAGAAAAATGGAACAAGTCATACGCTTCACAGTTTACCCATTACTATTACATAGGTCATGAGCACTTGGAGATCACCACCCAAATTTTAACCCTTTATACCCTAGAATTAAATTTAACAAAGATTAGAGAGAAGGCTTAGAAACAAAAGAGCTTTACTCTATGTCTACCTATATGTGCTGTGATGCCCAACTAATGTGACAAATTTGAACATAATCTAGAACCTCAGAAACATAGAGAAAATTCTATCCTAAATTATAATGAAGAAGTCTCTTTATAGAGGATATCTACTTCTTTGATAGAACTTAAAAGCTTTTCTGATGGACCTCCGCCATCTGGTTGAAGTGAGAGACAATGATTAATGATTCTTTACACGCGAGCTCAATAAACCGCACGACAACAATCCATCAGTTGTCATGGAAACAGTGTGAAGATACTAGCTTAACCACAAAAAAGAAACAAAGAAAGAAACCTGATATGAAGCTCTTACCTTACAACCAAATGGTAATACACGTTCCGATGGAAGAAATTTGAGCCACAAATCTTTAGCTTCATTATCAGCTGGAAGGCCAGATTTTTCATCACCGCCAAAATAGGTAGCATAAATTCGATCCTTTGGTAATTCGTACACCTGATATTAACAACCATCAAGAAACTAAGCTATCTATATATGTACATATAAACATGTAACAGCTAGGGGTGAACAAGGGTTGGGTCGGTCTGGTTGAGGCAATAAAACAAACCCAACCCAATTAGTTCGGTTTTTGAAAATCTCAAAACAGGTCCAAACATGCCTTGGTGAGAAGCTCCCACGCCCACTCAATTGCCTCAGCTTTAAAATAATCCCCGAAAGACCAATTACCAAGCATCTCAAAGAAAGTATGATGATAAGTATCTTTCCCAACATCATCCAAATCATTATGTTTCCCACCCGCTCTTATACACTTCTGTGTATTACAAGCACGTGTCAGCTTACTCAACTGCGTATTCGGATCAGCCGTCCCCAAAAATATCGGCTTATACTGATTCATCCCTGTAACATAATAAAAACCTCAATACATACCATCAAACAACTCAACACTCTAACCAAATAAAAACCGCGTAAATTTTCACCATTCCAGAAGCCGTAAAAACACATCAATTAACACAATAACCAATCATTCACTTAAACTCCAAACAACACAACTTGTAACATCGCAAAACAGTAAGCAATCAAAAAACAGAATATAGATACCATCAAATAACAACTTAAAACTCTAACCACCTAAAAACAGCATAAATTTCACCATTCCAAAAACCGTAAAAACACATCAATTAACACAATAACCAATCATTCACTTAAACAACTCCAAACAACCCAACTTGGAACATCGAAAAACAGTAAAAATCAATCCATTAACACAGTAAGCAATCAAAAACCAGAACATACATACCATTAAATAACAACTTAAAACTCTAACCAACTAAAAACAGAGTAAATTTCACCATTCCAAAAACCGTAAAAACACATCAATTAACACAACAACCGATCATTCACTCAAACAATTTGAAACAACACACCTTCCAACATCACTAAACAGTAAAAATGAATCCATCAGCACAGTAAACAATAAAAAAAACTGATCAATCAGACAAATTAAAGACAAGTAACTAACCGGCGTTAGCGAAAAGGAGAGTAGGATCATTGTGAGGAACAACAGGGCTTGATTTCCAATTAACATGATTTTTCGATTCAAAAAACTCAATAAACGTGTCTCTCACTTTATTCGCAGGCCATTCAATCTCGGAGCCCATAGCAATTGTAGAACTAGAAGACTGCAACGATGAAGAAGAGTGAGAAAGAGAGCGCCGAAATAAAGACCTAATTCGAACTGGAAACGACGTCGTAGAGAGGTTAATAAGGGATGAAAATGAAGATGAGGAGAAGAGTGGAGGCGCTGCAGTAGTTGTAAAACTAGTATGTGTGCTTAAACTCAACGCCAAAATCTTTCTCGTCCATTCGTCATTCGTGGATTTTAATATGTGCTTATATATGTACAGCCGGCGCAGTAATATTATTCGTGCTGCATACGTCTATTAGGGTTTTTAAATTAATGCAGAAAGAAGTATACTATGAGGTCTCCAGCAGTAGTTAGTTGTTACGCTCCAACCTTGTTTCTCGTCAAATCAGAAAGTACAACCTTGTTTCTCGTCAAATCAGAAAGTACAACTTTGTTTTGAAAAAAAAACATTTCTCGGCTCTGTTGTGATCTTTTTTCAGTTCAGCATTTTCACAAAATTCATGATGCTCTCCACGCAGCAGCTAAATTTTGCAAAAAAACAAGGATACAACAATCCTTCGCAAGAGTCTTGTTTTTTCTCAATGGTGTGAACTACAGTTACACAATTATCTTTCATCTACGAAACATAAATGAAATATAGTTACACATAAAGACGGAGGTGAAGAAATCTACTGAGACACATTTAGCATCTACTGATGTTACAGTCCAAAAGCCACTCTCTGCACATAGTCAGGCCGCCTCTTGCTAGGCATCCTTAGCAATCCTGTAATTTGGAGCTCAGCGACTGCCCTGCAGAATCGTGCTCTATGCAATTATGGTTAAAGATTCCAAAAGTCAATACTCAGACAGCAAAACATAAACGCCAGGGGAGTCAACAGTTCTACCTTAATCCTCAGTAACTTAGTTGATGTCTACTCGATACACATCCTTTACTAGGTGCTCAATATGTAATGCCACATACTCAACTATAGTAACTTTAACGGAATGGAGGATGTTACTGCTATAACTTTTAAAGGATTGGGAACCAAGATATAGACTTAAAAAAACACGACACAACTAATAGAGATGGCGCCACACAGAATAACCATGGTTCAAGGTAATTGGTGCTAAACCATGAGATAACCCAATTTACTTTTCTATCCATTACATTTATGTTTCATGTCCAATTTTGTGCTGAATAGCATGCAGTTTTGGTTTTTGCTGTTTTAAGACTTATAACTCGAAAATAGTTGCTAAAAGTAACATTTAGCTACTTACTGCCGACTGTAAGAGACAAAGGAAAGTCAATAGAAGAAAATATGATATCTTCTAACAGGAAAATGGCATGACCAAAAGAAACTACCTAAATTTCAAATGCATGACAAGACATGAAATAGGATTCTAAAGAAATTGTATGTAGGATACTGTAATGATGCTTCATCTATTTCTCGAGGTTCCGCGCCACTCTTTCTTTTCTTAGGTGATGGTGACTGCTTTAGCCTCTGCTTCGGTTTAGTAGTTGAGCATATAGTAGCTTTGAAAGACTGATACCAGTCATGGAGATTGATAAGGTCACCATGTTCTTGAGCCAGGGAATACCTATCATAGAGGAACAACAAACATAATCTTAAACTAACAACTCAAACTTCAGTCTATAACTGGATACCAGAAACATCACGACAGTCAGAAAATTATTGGTACTATCATCATCTCTTTTTCTATAAAATAGTCGCCCATGAAGTTGGCAAATATATATAGTCACCCATGAAGATGATACAATTTAAGAACCAAGACCAAAGGCAGATATACCCAGGTCTTGGAACACCACAGAGCCTGAAGAAAATCATGGTAATACTAATTACAAGACAAAACCCAGTGACCGCCATTCCTGTTCCTGACATGGGACTCGGTGGTATTGAACAAGCTTATAATTTTGTTATTCTTTTTGTTTATCATAAAGTCCATGTTGGAACAAATAATCAAGGCACCCTCATTAAATGAGAGACAGGGACAAGGTTGTGGGTCAATATCTATAAGGACATGATAGAGAAAAAAAAAAATATTTGGATAAAGCATTATAACAAATTTTAATGCAAAAGAAAAACTGAAATTGATATTAATATTGAAGTGTGACTAGCCTATTTGTAAAGGAAGGAAAAATGGAAAGAGTAACTAAGATAGTAGTTCTCATTGTCTCGTTACTAGGAGACAAAAAATAAGATGACTTGACCAATATTAGAGATATACAAGCTTGCCAAGATTAGTAACTCGTCATTCGTTAAAGTCATTTGCAGATATATCAAAGATCCTTGCTGAATAGAACAACATGTTTTGAGTGTGATCAGAAGTGACTTTTATTGGAAGTAACATGATTACCAATAGATCTTATTTCAGTTAAAAACAGCACAGGAGAAACACAATTGATCTTACATAATTGATGTGTCATGCATGGATGGCAGTGGTGTGTTGCAACTTATTCTGCAACAACTACACTTGAGAAATTTGTATGACTCAAGGAGATCAGCTTGAATTCTTCTTCTAGGGTCTCCCATAAGGTTCTATTACACGCAGAGATGAACATAAGATATCAGTTTTCAGTAATATCATGATTGTCAGTAAACTTCAAAGATAGTTTAAATTATCCATGTATATCGTATGCAGAGATTAGAGAGTAAGCATGCGACAATTGGCCATAATCATAAAAGCATTTGAAACTGCAAGACGTAACCATAAGGTTTTACTCTTCATTTGGATATTTCTTGTCTGTTTGTTTACTTGTTCGCCATTGCAATTGCTATCAAAAATTAAAACTCAAACCAGTAGTCATGTATCCTAGTAATAAATCACCATGTCTTGCTTGTCAGAACTGATTCCAACTCTTCTGAGAGTATAGGAATCGTAATTCAAAAAGGTTTAACATTCATGGGAACCACACCGCACGTAGCAGTATCAGTTTATTAGCACCTGTCCAATTATGTTAGAGTTAGACTATTCGAGGACTTTACTTTATAGTTGGTAAGTTGACCTGTAACTTTCTCCTATATCTCTGTCGAGTATAAAATCTCTCAAGATCTTGGTGGTCATATTAATTATCTGAACCTAATGGTTATTCTTTTTCTATCATTTAAAAAAAAAATCCAACAACTGAATAGACAAAGTTAAAACCTACCGACTGAAGTTTATCAACATTCTTGAAGCAGAGAATCTCATGAAATGGTATGCACTCCATAGGCTGCATATAATCCCTGGTACATGAAGATAACTTGGGGATAAAATACCACATGTTAAATGGCATGGAACTAAAGTAACTCGATAATCTGATTTTATGATAAAGTGACCTTCAATAGATACCCCCCAATCTCAAAATTAGAACTCGACAACTATTATTATTATTATTATTATTATTATTAGATTATAACCCGTGCAACGCACAGCTATTTTTTTTAAAATCTATAATTATATTAATTTGTGGTTTTTTAATAATTTTATGTTATTAGTTTTTACACTTTATTTATTAGGTTTTATACGCTCAATTTATTATTTATGTTGTATCTTGAGTTCTAATTTTTAGAACGATTTTACAGCCCACACAAAATAATCTTTAATTTAGTTATGGTTTAATAATTTTTTTCCCAATTAAAACTACCCAAAAACCGAAGAAAGAATAAAAATGACGAATTTTACATTAGTTCTATTCAACTTAGGAATAAAATTAAAATAAGAAAACCTACTAAAATTAGAATTAAAGTATAGACCAACAATCAAATAAACATACTCAACTCAGAATTAAAGTTACAAATTTTTACATCGAGCATTCTACTCAACTTAAAAAACCTACTCATATTTGATTTATATTATATTAATTAATTATTTTAATATTAGATATAACGGTTCTCATACATCTCTTTTAAGATCAACGGTTCTTATTGATTTGACGGGAGAGGGACCAAAGTTTTGGATAAGATCCCTCTTTTGACTTTACAAAACAAATTCAAATTTAAATTCAGATTAAAATCAAAAATTTCATGTCCAGTAAAATTCAATTAGCACGGATACCCATATTATTTTTACATCCCTAATATATCTTCATATTAAAAATGATATGATACAAAATTCAATATTTTAGTACTTAAACTTTTACTAACTTATATCACGTGTCATGCTAATTGGCACAAGTGTTCTTTTCTTTTTTGTATATTTCATTTTTTAAAGATTGATTTTTGTTATAAATATTTTGTTTATAATCAATTTTAAAATAGTTGATTCCATATTTTAAGATAAATAGGCTTAGAGATGTATCTAATTAAATAGTTGGATGCATTTAAAATAGTTTAATTATAATAAGGAGAAAATTTTATTAGAAAAAGTAATGTGTTTTAACTAAAAAAGTTAATTAGTTATAAATATGTATTGTTATTATTTAATAATATTGTTTATAAATAAGTAAAGGTAATTAAGTAAAAACACGTTGTATCAAAAAACAAGTACCGTACCAACCAACCAAACTTTTAATGTTTCGGCGATAGATAGATAGCTTATAACTCGTGCAATGCACGGCTCTTTTTTTTTAATATTTATAATTTTTTTAATTTTATGTTATTAGTTTTTAGATTTTATTTATTACGTTTTATACGCTCAATACATTATTTATGTTGTATCTTGAGTTATAAAAATCAGATTTAAAAACAAATTTACAGCCCACATAAAACTCACAAAATAATCTTTAATTTAGTGATAGTTTAACAAAAAATTTCCAATTAAAACTACCCTGAAATTGAAGAAAGAATAAAAAAACGAATTTTTACATTAATTCTATTAACTTAGGATTAGAATTAAATTTAACAAAAAAAAAAAATCAATTAAAACTACCCTGAAATTGAAGAAAGAATAAAATAACGAATTTTTACATTAGTTCTATTCAACTTAGGAATAGAATTAAAATAAAGAAAATCAACTTAACTTAGAATTAAAGTACAGACCAAAAATCAAATAAACCTACCAAACTTAGAATTTGTAGGTACAAATTTTTACATTGAGAATTCTAGTCAAGTTAGAAAAACTACTCATATTTGGTTTACATTATTAAAATGTTTTTAATATTTAATCTAACGGTTCTCATTCATCTATTTTAAGATCAACGATCCTTATTGATTTAGCGGTACAGGACCAAAGTTTTGGATAAGATCCTTACTACGCTTATTATATATAAAGATTTAATTATTATTATTATTATTATTATTATTATTATTACTATTATTATTATTATTATTATTATTTTAAGAGATGATAGCAGCCAGTGTAATAGTGTTAATGAAACATGATCCATTAAGTGGCTCCTCCCAAGAGGCCAAGACCTTAAAATTCAAGAGGTAGTCATTAACATAGTAATAGAGCTTGGTTTATTCAGGAATTTCAAATTCGAGTATATAGTGTTTTCATGATTTGTCACACTTGTTGATGCACTCTTACCGAAGTGTTGAATGATATATAATCTATTTAGTGGCTTTGCCCACCACCTTAAGAATTGAAAGAGATAATTATCTTATAAATAGTTTTCTTTACAAATTGCAGTCAACAATGCAAAACTAAACTGAAGGTGCTAAAATGCAACATGTAGCATCCTCTGTCAAGAGTGTAAAACAGTAAGAATCATCCAAGCAGGAAGAAAAAATTATATACAAAAAATATGTTCGACTTATTCAACAGATGCAGAACTGGTTTACAGAAAATTACAATGCATGTAAGTGGATATTTTACCTTACCATGGAACCTATTAAGGCAGCAGCTTTCTCATGCAATACTTGTGCATCTCTCTCTATATTAGTATAGTTTCGAGTTGTATGCCTCCTGTAACATCAAGATCCTTGAGAGAGAGACATAACAAATATATATAATTTTCTAAGTACTTATAATAACATTTGATTACTTAACTTTGGTCATATTATATTATATTATTTAATAATATTTCTAATTTTGTTTTGAAGAAACTTGAACAAATATAAGTAGTTGAACATAGACTAGTCACTAGTTGAAGCTTATAAAAGAATATCTGCATAATTCTACCAAGTCGCAGGTAACTCCACTTCAAAAAGGTGATGATAAATATTTTGACTAGACCCATAAGTCGAAGAGATAAAAGGCAAAATACACAGAGAGAAGTAATCATTTATATTTATGAGAGGCTACGGTTGTATCATTTTTCTTCTCATGGAAAGGGATAAAATTTGATAGCAGGATTCTTCCTCATAAATTAACCGAGCAAAATTTGTAGGAACAATTTTATAGCAAGACAATTATATATTATGCGTGCTATTTAGTGCATTCTGGTTCTTAATTCAGTTTTCACTATCCATATCATCATTTTAAGTCAATTATATCCTTCTGCCTTGATTTATAATTATTTATTTGGTTTTGTAATTTGGATATTTATAAATTAATTTGATCTCTGTGGATTGTCTTCAAAACGTTACAAATATATAAATGTGGTCCACAATAGTACAACAGAATGACCTTAAGTCCTTGACACGATAAAAAGTACAAGATTACCTGGATATGTTGGTCAGTTCTTCGTTTACGTTCTTGCTATCATCAATATTTGACAGAGATTGTAACTCTTTCACTTTCTCCTGGATCTAAGATAAGTACATTATTCAAATATCATACAAATGACTCAATATCAGTGTTTTTCAATGGAAGTAAGCGTAACTAATATAAGAAAACTCAACCTGAAAAACAGCAACATAAAGGAGAATGAACACGCACAGGCACACATACATAGACCTGAATTTATTATATCCCTAGCATTTTTGTGACCATCTGTATCAATTAATTTATCTCATTCTTGGTCCACAACACACAACCACAACCACCCTGTGTTCTTACTATTAAGTTTTAATTTTTAAAAGACGATAAATAAATATCTAAAACCTAGGCTTAGTTTGACAATACCATAAACTCAACAGATGTTACTTGAAATTTTGCATCTAAATGCTCATTTTTGAAGAAAAATGTGTCATTTGATGTGAAGTATCTAAAAAGCATTTTTTTCCTCACTAATTTCTAATCTACTACTCTAGAATATCACCTTTCTCTTCTCCTTTTCTTCATGCAGTCTCACTGGCTCATCTCTCCTTTTTTCCCTAATAAAACGTCCTACGTTTATAATTTTCTTTCTTCTTCGTTTAGTGAATTAGTCCTAATTGTTTTTCATTTGCTAGACAGTCCACAAGAACACTTGACAAGTTCAAATTTCAAAAGTATATTAGACAAGAAAGTACCTCATTGACACCCTCGCTAATTGTTTCCCAGCTCACAAGCAACTGGCACAATGCTACTGGAGACAAGTCCCTGATTAAACAAAGATTCAGACATTCAGTATCTATATCATATATATCAAGGAGCTACATTCAGTATCTGATGGGTCAATTGAATTTTTTCCAGTAACAAGTGAGAATCCATACAATCAAATCTTGCAATTTACACGTACTAGATCTTTTTTTTAGTTACTTACGTGATGCACGTCACTTATAAGAAATATTTACTCAGAAATCAAGAAATAAACCCTACCAGATATGGACATGTCAAGGGTAACATGAAATGAATCTAAGCAACACTACGCCTTGTTTACTCTGCTAGTCATGCATCTTCAAGAGAGATGGAGACATATCATGGAGTTTTTTATTGGAAATTCTAGTTTTTCATTCATCACATGATCACAGGCATTAATACAAAATGCACACACACGGAGCATAAATACACATATGTTACAAAACCTGTTCGGCCTTGCATGTGTACTTTCATTATTTCATATGTATGGTGTAAAGACATTCAAAATTGTTCCAACAAACATGAATTTTTTATATCACAAAATCATATAATCTACATATATCTCCATTTTTATTAACTTTATTAGGGATATTTATATCATTACAACAACGAGCTGCACAATATCAGAATAATAGGACATGATACATTTTTTGGAAAAGAATAGATGAAAAGGTCAAGCGCCTAGGTAGACAGACTTTAGCTTAACTTCACTATAACAACATAGTTAAACATGAAAGTCCTAAAACATTCATGCGCAGACACAGATACTTCTAAAAATGCATGCCTCGTTCAAAAGTAAGTTCGCGAAATTTGAATAATAAGAACTTGTGAGCACATAAATTTATAAAAATTGCAAACACGCACACACATTTTGAAATCAAAAGTATTTATGTTAATTGCCCGTCAATGACATGACCAAGATTTTATAAAGGTACCAAATTTAGCCATCCCCATAACCAAAATCTCACTTAGATGACTCTACACTGAAATTATTTGCGTCAATAGTTAGAAGTACACGACACTGGCTCTACAAAAATTGTTCTGATGATTAAATAAAAACAAACATCCATCACTTACCTCACCTTGCGAATTGCTTGACAAATGAAGCCACCCATGTGCAAGTTATTCTGCTCTCCAGCCACTATTTGATTGTTTGAAGGCACTTTTAAGTTGTTATCTAATACTGAATGAAGATCAGAAGCTCTAATTTCCCATAAGTCTGGATCAAGTGACTCAGAGTACAAGTCTAACAGGCTAATTTTATGAAACTTTCCAGCTTCGTACAAACACTGCAGCAAAGATACTTTGTCAAAGAACAGATACTTTTCAAAGGTGTTGCATGTCAACATAGTTTAGAGGTTTAAAAGATAATTAACTTTTACACATGTCAAATGCGGAAAAATATTTATGGGTTATAACAATTCAAGAAATGCAACTCCTCATCTAAACCTAATTTGGCATACTTATGGAAGAAGCATGTAGCAATAAATAGTTCTGAATTAAAACACTAAATGATTTCATGAGAATGGATAAGACTGGAGCACGGAGGAAGAGAAAGTGTCAAGTTACCAACTCTTTCAAAACCTTAAGGTGTGAGGAGAAGGCCACTTTTATAGGACTTGGTACTTGAACGGTCCCCCTCCCTCTAAATGTTCACATCTTTACCCTTTATTAAAAAAAGAAACCTCTTCTCAATGGTATTTATATTTTATATGTACCAAAATATTGTTTCACCCCTAAATTCCTATTACCTTTAGGATTCTATTGACGATTTTTTCTCTTGACTTTTTGTATATTATTAGACATCTCATAAAATAGCAGATCTGAATGAAGTCTAATCCTAAAATCCTCCAGCTTTTTAAAATAATTAAAATTTGTATATAATCGGCCTCTTAAAGATCGCACAATACTACATACAGTGCCTGACTATCGGTAAATCATAAAAAAAAGAAAAAGTTAAAATTTGAATAATTCAATCATATTTTTGAAGGTTGAAAGATGTAATTATTTGTTCACTATAATTTCTTATTTTATTGATGATCTTTTTAGAGCAATATCTTAATATACATATATAGTAGTCAATACGATGTTTGATATAAGCAAAAGAAGAACGTAATTATTTGATTTTATTTTATCGGAAATAAAAAAACACAATACTTAAATTTTATTTAGTTCCTCTTCAAACGTGCTTGTTAGATATCATGACTTAAATGTAAATATTATTTTGAAAAAATAACAAATATGAACCAAAAAATATGTTAAAAACTAATTATTAATGTCATAAAATCATAAAATATACAAGATCATAAACATAGAGCATCATTTTTATAGATCGAATACGATGTAAATATAGAAAGCATAATATTTTATATTTTATTAGTTCCGCTTAAACGTGTCTATCAGATATTATGACTAGAATATTCACAAAAAAAAAAAATTAAACACAAAAATATGTTAAGAGCCAACTATTATCATAAAACCATTTTAGTATGCAAACAAATTAACCTTCTACAAAGAAAATAGCTTACACAAAATTCTTATATGTTCCTAAAAACATTAAAATATTTAACAAATACTTTTATGAAAATAAAATATTATTAAAATATAATTACATTAGACTAGGCCAACATTTCACATGGGTTATCTCCTAGTTGTTAAAAAACAAGTTTGTCGTTATAAATGGGTATACAACTATTATTAGTTCATTTGAGATTATTGAAAGTAACAGCTATTATAATGGGAAGATAATTCACAACCATAGCCTTGATTGGCTTTATTTAATATGAAAAAAAAAGTAGTATAATAATTAAACCAAAAATAACAAGAAAGGGTAGGCCATCAGTGGATACAAGCTAAATATATAATTCATTAATTAATGCTTTTGAGAAGAATTTATTATGTAGGGAGTAATCAAAAGTAGTCCGACTTCTAACCAAATTTTAATTTATAATTTCGCTGCAGACTACTAATATCTCTACCTTTAGTTATCAAGAGAGTATCTATTTTCAGTACTGCATTTAACTAGCAAAGTCAACTTAGTCTCTAAAGTCTAATTACTAAAGACAATATAACATTACAGCATTTAGTCTAAGTTTCAACGAGAATCAATGTGTTTCTTTGGAAGGATTATCTTGAAGATAGATGATAAGCTAAACTTGTATTACATTATAGAAGATCCAATAGTTTGAGGTCTCACCAAAAGTACAGAGCTCCATAACTTCTGTGATCTTTTCAGCTGTGACAAACCTTGTTCCAAAATTTCACCATTTGTTTCACCACGTATCCTGTAATAAAAAAAACCATCAAGATTATTACCATGATTCCTAATCTAAAAGACAAGGAGCACTTGATGATAATGATAATAATATCTAATTTGAATACCCCATGTAAGAAGGAAGATTGAAAGCTCGACTAAGCATCGCTTCTGGTAATGTTTCATGTTTCCAGCTGAACAGTACCTGCAATTATTGATTAAAATTAAAATTCTTGCATTCTTTTACTTTGCAGGAGATGAATGATTCTACTCGATATAGATAGCGTTCAATAAATATGGTCTACTGGTTTCTAATAAATGAGTTCTATATACACAAGTGTATACATAGGTGCCACAGACTTTTACACAGATTGTAGTTGCCTTGCACATGCAGGTTTATAAGCTACTGATGGTAATTAGTGGATGGGGGAATAATGAGGCATGCCGAGTGTTATATTTTCTGAAGTAAAAAACTAGGAAACGTATGAAAGAAAAAGCACAAAGGATTATTCAAGAAGTACACTAGGAAAGAAGAAATTTTCACCTGTCCGTCATTTTGGTCAAGTAAACCTTTCAATATGAAGCTTAAAGGCTCCATCGAAAAATGGTGGATAATTGACATCTGAAAATGTTTAATATAATATGTAAAGATTATTATAAATATCAAAGTTAAAAGTGGCATACAAACAAATTATAAGATCTGCCATGGTGTCAGGCACTAACAATAAATAACTAGCCAAATTAGCAGTTCCACAAAGTAAAAATAGTGACCTTCAATGCTCGAACAAATGAGGAAAGTGTTCCGTCCGGTCTCAGGAAGCAGTTTCTCAGGAAAGTTGCAACTTTGTGGCCAACATTGAAGCCAGAAAATTGTCTCACGAGAACAGCATCAATGATTGAATCCAATCTCTCAGATGGAGATCTCAGTATAAACTTATGAGGAGATATACACTGAAGAGCATTTGAAGAAAGAACATATCTTGGGGCATCAATAGTTGTTGCAACTCCCAGTATCAAAAGAATCGGAAGCTTAACTATCCATTCGCTGGTTAGCACAAAGATCAAACTATTAAGTTTTAGTAGGGTTGATTGCATTATGTGTATGAAGAATGATAATGACTATCTTGTCTACTATACTGATACATGAAATCTTGCATACTGAAAATGATACACAAAACTGAAATTAAGATGAACAGTGAATCAAATCAATAACATGTTTTATGTTCGCGGTCCATGTTATGTCACCTAACTCGAAGAAGACTTGTATCGGCATTGCATGTAGAAAATTGAAAATGAATCTAAAACTAGAATATGACTGTCAAGATATTAGTGACTGAATGTGAAAGTCATGTAAACAACGAATACGTCTACAATATTAAAAGATTTGTTACTGACTTTGAGTCAAGTAAACAATTAATTAGTGACTGATTGTGAAAGTCATCTACTGATAGCCTCAATCTTCCATTACAAATATAGTTTGATGATTGTGTAATGTTGTTTCTCGTTTATCCACATTGTTGTAAATTTTGAATACATTAATTATGATTTAGGGCAAAAATATGTCAATTGTATGTTATAGCATATGAACTTAAGAGTACATGTATGATTCATCAAATCAATCTTCTCTTTTTGTTGACCTGTCACCTAGGTGTGTGAATGAGAGTTACTGAATAGGTCAGACACACCTTAACATTAGGATGAAATCAGATAGGACAGTGCCACAGCACCTCTCGAGATCTTCTATGATTACAACCACAGGATTTCCATAATTATCTTGTTCAGCATACCATGATGCCAGGGCTGATATATCGGCCACCTATTTAAACATGTATACAAATATGTAAATATACAAACTACATATTTATGCAAAAGTGCACGAAGTCATACATGAATATAAGTTTTCAAATAAATTTCAATATGTCAGTCATTATTCTTACATCCAGGGTAACCATCAGAAACTTTCTCAACAAACTTTGGATTGAACCACTAATTCCATTCTTTGGAGAAAAATCAAATGATGAAAGGTTAGCCACATGGCATCCATGAGACCTCAAGTGTTGTCCAAGATCCGCAAAGGTTAGCAGATCATCTACAACTTCCATATTCCCTGAGAATTTGTACTCAATAAGATTTTGATTATCAATAAAATCAAGAAGGTAACTAAAAAAAATAAAAATTGGTACATAGTAATGTTTAGACGACTTGAATGTAACTTACTGGTTAACACCATCCCGCAGAACAGTTGTTTCGACATAGCATCAGTTACAATGGGGAATGAGGATGTGACTTTGGCAAATTCAGGCTTCCCACGAGAAGTAATTGCATCAAATGATTCATGAACCCATATATCAATCTCATTGAATACATCTAGATTGATATTCCTCAAAACATCCTAAAATATAGCCAGAAAATTACTCAATTCTTGTAAAATAAATCACACTAACCAATGCATATTTCAATCCCGAGCACGTAACCTAGTTCAAATTATTTAATTACATTCACAAAAACAGAAAACGAAAAATTATAACAAAAACGAAACTAAATTCCTCAGTGTGTGTAAATGGATTAAAATGCACCTTAATAACGGACTCAGTTTTAGACCAAACGCAATCAAACGCATCATTTCGCAGTTTCTCTACTCCATCAGCTTCACCAGTGTCAGATTTCTCCAAACTTTCGTGCACCGATGACGATAAATCAATCCGTCTCCTCGCTTTACCACCAGATTTCCTCTCAATCCTTTGAGACGATGCTTTGTGAAGTACAAAAAACGGCTACATCCAAAACAAAAACAAATCAAGTAAAGAAAGTACACACAACAAATGTCACATTACAATTGCACGCGTCTCTAGATCAAGTAAAGAAGCAGCTACACAACTCAATACACACAAATCTATATCAATTGATAAATTTGTACTGATAAGTTAAAAGCACCTGTAGATCATTCTCATCATTTTGACCTAATTGAAGATCGTCAGCTTCGATTGAACCCATTTTAATGTTAATTAGGTGATTGTACGCGACTCAGTTCTAGAAATTAGGGCTTATATATATATTTTGTCCAGTGTATATCGTTGTTTTTCCTTTTGGCGGGACGTACCTAGGGGCGACTAGTGGTGTGTGTATAAGGAATGGGCTTCCCAAGTTTCACTTCTCTCTTCTGGTGGGCCGATTGTATTTGTGGCCTGATGGGCATGTTGAGAATACAAACATGTTGGTTGAACTTCATATGATATTAAAACTTTTTATCAACTTCATATGGAGGGAATACTCAAAATTAGTTATTTACCATTTACAAGTGAAGTAATGTGTTATTTGGCAAATTTGATTCATCTTTTCTGAATGATTAATATTTCTGAATCATTAAAATGAACTAGCTTTATAACCCGTGCGAGGCACGGGTATGTTCTCCATTCTTCTGTTAAAAAATTATAAGTTGATTTATTAAATATACTATATGTTTTTTTGCAAGTGGGATCAGTTTTTGTTAGAAATGGTCATATATATTTAATCATATAAATATATGCATGCATGTGAAATGTATTATAGGTTCTGTTGCGAATGAAATCTTTTTTTATCGAAAAAGATCATATCTAATAACGACGTACAATATAAGTAAGACCTGTAATTTTGAAGTGCTTGCAGTCTTGTAATTACGGGAGATTGAACTATTTTAAATGAGTATGACTTATTTTGCAACCGTCGTGTAACTTTATAAAAAACAAAATAGTATTTAACCTGTTTGAAGTAGTTAGTAAAACTATTTGGTACAATATTTCTATAACATTTGTTTGATATATAGCTTATTGTTTAAGATATACTAAATTTATAAAAAAAATTATTTGATATGGTACAAAATATTCTCGTTGGCTATTGTAAAATGACGCATATCAAATCATATTTTGCTAACTTCAAAAAATAAACCTATTAACCTTATTATTACATCTTCCGTATCCAAATTTCTTATTTGGTTGATATTCATTGCTCACTCACCATATCCATTATTTTTTATCATCATTTATTTGGTCTATAATTACTTTTGATCTCCATGAACTGTTTACTCTATAAGCAAATAAATGTAATGAACCAAATAGTGGACCTGGATACGAAATATGCAATAAGGTCAATAGTTGTTTTTTCAATTTAGCAAAATAAGATTTTATATGCAGATCAAATCATATTTTGCTAACTTCGAAAAACAAACCTATTGCATTATTATTACATCTTCTGTATCCAAATTCCTTATTTGATTGATATCCATTGTCCACTCGCCATATTCATTATTTTTTATCATCAATTTATTTGGTCTATAATTACTTTTGATCTCCCTAAACCGTCTGTTATATAAGCAGATAAATAACCAAATAACGAACCTAGATACGAAATATGTAATAAGGCCAATAGTTTTTTTTTTATTTAGCAAAATAAGATTTCATATGCATCACTTTGCAATAGTGAATGAAGCTCTAAATTAGTTGGTAATCTCTTTCAATTAACAATTATCAATCATCATTGTCACAATTTATTTAATGTTTAAAAGTTTTAATATTTTCTATAAAAAATAATATCTAGTCATAAATTGTTAATATTAAATATTGAAGTAATAATAAATATCAATGATATGCAATAATGAGTTGGACACAATTAATGTACGCATATTAAAGTAGATGAGTATTAATTGTAATTAATACATGTATAATTAAAATATAATTTAGAAGTGTATTTTGGTAATTTAACTTGAATAAATTGACTCACTGAACCTCCTAGTTGCTCTATTATATATATAAATATAATAGATATATATTGATTGTATATAGAATTTGTAATCTAATAGTATATATAATCTGAGCAAATATATACTTTTTGCAAATAAACATGATTTACAATATAAAAAATACTAACATAATTCTTTTTCCAATGGACCAATTTCAATTTATAACATTTTGTATATTTATTTTGCATGAGTTTTTCTCTAATATGGTCAAATATATGATTTTAAGGCACTTGTGAAAATAGATTATCTACCCTTATCAAGTAAATTACAAGAAGAGATCAAAATAGAATATAACATATTGAGTATTTGCACATATTAATAAAGAGTTTTATGATATAGCCAAACTTAATGTCTAGCATAGTGGTTAGAAGTGTCCTCTCTAATTTAGAGGTCAAGGGTTCGACTCCCATTAGAAACAAATTTTTTATGATTAATATAATAAGTAGGGGTAATTTGGTAATTTTACACTGATTAAATTGTCTCAAACAAACCCCTAGTTGCTCTATTATATCTATATTATATTATTAAAGACGAAATAGTAAAAGTTTTGATCGGTCGGTATTTGGGTCGTGCCTCGGACCCATCTATAATCAATTTATTAATTTTCTAAAAGTAACACGAGTAACATATATGTAAAAAGGTAATATAGTTTAATATTTTTCCAGCTAAAACACATTACCTATTTTATATAATTTTCTAACCAAAATAACTCATCTTCTAAAAATAAAATAGGTAGCATATATATAAAATGGTAATATTATTACATATTTATAATTGATTACCTTTTTCAGCAAAAACACATTATATGTTCTACATTTTATAACTAAAACAACTCATTTTCTAAACATAACACATGGAAAATAAATATGTTATGATAATATTATTATATATAACTATTAATAAATAACCACTTACCATTTCCAGCTAAACACATAACCTTTTTTATTTTTTTTCTAAATTAAATAACTAATTTTCTAAAAGTAACACGAGCAACATATATATAAAAAGGTAATATAATTTTATATTTTCTAATTTAAACAACTAATTTTCTAAAAGTAACATGGGCAACATATATATATATAAATGTAATATAATTTTATATAATTATTAATAAGTAACTAACTATATTTTTAAGGACATTGTCTGTTATATATTTTTTAAGTAAAACTCATATTCGAATTAAAAATAACACGGACAAAATATAGATATAATGAAAATATTATATAATAAAAAATATTATATAATAATATTGATAATATATAATATTATAACATATTACCAAAATATATATATTAGAAAAATATAATATATATATATATATAAATAAGCCAAAAAACCATAACTAAAAAAATATTTAGTATTATATCCAATGGTTGTTATTAATTTAATTTAAAAGATCTAACGGTCAGATATTGGATGACCAAGACCAGACTACAAAAACTTTTAATGTTTCATCTTTAATATAATAGTATAGATTAATAAATAACCAGTTACCCTTTTCAGCTAAACACATAACCTTTTTTTTTATTTTTTTCTAACTTAAACAACTAATTTTCTAAAAGTAACACAAACAACATATATATAAATAGTTAATATTATTTTATATTTTCTAATTTAAACAACTAATTTTCTAAAAATAACATGAGCAACATATATATAAATGCAATATAATTTTATATAATTATTAATAAGTAACTAACTGTTTTTTTAAGAACATTGTCTGTTTATATTTTTTAAGTAAAACAACTCATATTCGAATTAAAAATAACACGGGCAAAATATAGATATAATGACAATATTATTATATTAAACTTATAAAGTACGGGTTTAATATAATTTTTAATAACATACAATTTAAATAAGATAATTAATAAAAAAATAAAGGTAATACCATATGTTAGAAGAAACTCGGTACATTACAGAGCACATGTTTTGTTATTTGCACTTTAATCACATTTAGATTTTTTAAGAGCAAATAAATACAGACCGTTAGATCTATTATTTAAAAATATTTTATATTTTAATATATAAAATACTACTAAAGATTACGTAAACAATTTATTAAATTAAATTATTTATATTATTAGATATATAAATCCAATTTATTATATACACATATAAATATATATTAAAATTTCATAAAATAATATATAATTACAAAATTTTGAATAAAAAATAACAAAATATTAAAGAAAACTGTGCATCGTACGGGGGATATAAGGTAGTATATAATAATAGATAGATGTTAAATAAGTTATTTAACAAATTCAAATAGGCAGTGGCACGTCAGATATGTTTATCAAGCACCAAAGCATATCTAGCGACATTTTATTCCTCTATTTCAACATCCACGTCCGATTCTGAATTCAGTGCACCTAAGTTTGGACTTTGGAGTCTGGAGGTGTCTTTGTACATTATTTGGGTTTTCTTACCTATTTATATGCAACTCAGTGGGACAGATCACTGGATCGGGTAAAGCCCAACGATTCGGTCTTTATTTATACAGTTTTTTTTATTTTGTGGCGTCTGAGGTATCCTGTGGCGTACGAGGCGACCACCTTATTGCATGTACGTGAGTCGAGGTGAGTCGAGGAGGACGGTTTAGGCCTTTTACCTGCCACAACAGGCATATGGAAGCCACAAGAACATCGTCACAACCCTGCCTACAAGTTACAACTAAGACACTAGCATGTAGAAGCACAGAATTCATAAAAAGAAATAATAATGATTACATACAGCTACTGAGCTACAGATAGTCCAGCACAGAGCTAGCAAAAGAGTATTTTACGAACCTAATAGTCCTGCTAAAAGATACAACTTGGTTGAAAATGGCATCTATGACAATGAGCATACCTGCCATGTAAATTTGAATATATCATTTGTTGTTGAAATCCCTTTCTTCTGCAAAGCTGAGGTAGCATCAGCATCCATAGCAATAGTTTTACCAGCTTGCTGTCAATATATAATTATAAAAATATCAGGATAGTTGCTGCAGAATAGATATAGAGTAAAGCTCATGACGCATCAGTTCATCAACCTATTAGTACGCTCATTATTATGTGGCAAATAGTAACTTCTGAGGGAACTGGAAAACAAGATCCACACAAGTGAAGAGTTTTCTTATTTGGTATGCTTCCAGTTCTTTGCAAAACAGAAAGCATTGTGGATATATCCTAGGGGATAAATGCAGCAAAACATAACAAAGTGGAAATTACTGTTTATAGATGAGGGAAAAAAATTACGAAGTGAAAAAAGTTACCTTATTCTGAGCATTTCTTGACCTTTCCCTGGCCTCATTCATCGCTTTGTTGTAACCATCAACATCAACCGTCAAGCCTCTTTCTTCCGCCATCAACTGATAGATGACTAAAATGAGTAGCTAATTACACACAAAAAAAAAAACTGGTACATAAAATAGCATTCATCAACCTGAGTCAGATCCAATGGGAAGCCATAGGTATCCCACAACAGAAATGCATCCTGCAATTGTAGACCCAATAAAAAGCCATAGTTACACAAACGGAGCAACACATTGATCAATACAGTATATAGATATATAGATAGATAGAAATGTGGATATGCTTACCTGCCCACTTAGTTTCTCCTTAACATCTTGAGCAGCCTTCTTAAACTTCTCAATTCCCTGACAAAAGTCAACAAACAATTATGTACAACTGATACTTTGATGCAAGCTAATTAAAATAAAAGAACAATCACTGACAAGAATATAATACGCAAACACACGAGCGAGTTATGATACATTATGAGAAACCAACACAAAGTTAAATGTAATTGCCAGAGAATTTCATAGTCTGGAACTCTGGTATTTATAGTTGTTGGTTTTTTAGCTAGTCTTTTCATCTGCTCCACATTAGATAGCAATATAGCATTGTATAAATTGTATGAATTCAGCATTTTTATTGTTGGTAACTGTTAGCCTACCTTTATCACAACCTCGGTTTAGCAACAGATATTTTATTTGGTTTTGAAGAAAAAACTGAGATAGTCTAGTCTGACCTCACATCCAGATGTCAACTACCTAGCCACGAAAAACCTTCTAGCACCTACTATCATCAACAAAGGATTCCTTCTCTTTTTGTAATACTTTTTATTTAAATGGTCAACATTAAAAACATTTTCTGAATCTATCAATAGCTGAGGGCAAAATGGCTTTATTTGCCTATTGAGAAAAGATTCAAATCTCAGATCCACTATTTAGTCGGAATATTCGGTCAAGATTATTAAATGTTGTGGCCTTAAATGGCCATGGACCAAACGGTGCAATCTACTATTAACTATCCACTAGAAATGTTGCAAAATTCGTAGTGCTACAAAATTTGATAAAAATGGGCTTACGCCTTACGGTACTTTAAAATTACTCGCAACATATTTTTTTTAAAATCTACGATGTGCACCATAAATAAAATAATTGTGGTCTCAAGCTTACATTGACCAGGGTCCTGCCAAAGCTTTTCTCCTCTGATGCAATGGTGTCCACGATATGATCTTCGTATTGTTTTAGCTCAGGAAAAACATTTCCCATTACTTCCACCACAACCTTCACCAACCTGATTTCCACTATCTGTTCATTAATTTTGCTTTTTGTGGATTTGTAAGTAACCTATCCCTTGTTTTAAGAAGGGGTGTAACATAAAAACACTAGCAGCATTAGATCTATAACTTGTAGAGCTTACCCATTAAAAAAACCTTTATCGGCTTTTAGCACTTCAGTACCATAACGTACAGCTCGGCGAAGAATTCGTCTAAGAACATATTCACGTCCTTCATTCCCTGCAACATTAAGATTGCCATGAGTAAAAAATCCAACCTGGTAGTCCTGACATCCTCCGAAGTGGAAGAGAATATGAACTTCTAACAGTATGAAGGAATGCCACAAACTAGAAGACAGTTACTATCCGTATAAGTATTGGTATTCAAAGTCGTCTATCTCAGTGTGAATTTATCTAAACAAGGCCATATTAAAGACAATCAGATTCGAGTCATCTTAAAAACAACCAGAGCAATTTGATAGAAGTGAAGATTAAGGGTTATAGAAAAAACTAAAAAGGGAATTGGGAACTCTTACTTAAGTCATGGAGAAAACACAACAAATTCTTCTTGATATACCAAAATATGTACAGTCAGTTGCCAAACGACGAATGATTAAACCTATTGTTTCTATTGAACTTCTTCCGAACTTCCTGTACGTACTTCCACATCACCTATAGGCGGTAACAGGAATTGTTTCCAGAGTTCCTAGAGTTTGTACCACACTGGTGCCTTCTAGAGTTCTATCAGTATGTGTCGAGCAATTCCTGTTACCAGCATAACCTGGAGTAGTTTTAACCCCAGGCGTTCATAATCACACCAGGTCAATTAGGTTCAACAACTAGGATACGATATACCTCACTACTGTCAATCACTCTCAGCAACAAAGCTGGCTGCAAATGTAAAGGTACCACACTGCTATTTAGAAAAACACGAGTTTCCATATCACCATGACAACCTAAACACCTCCGGCTTAAATTATAGTATAATTGATTTTGCAGAACACTGCCCAATCGTTCGCAGCAACTAGAAGTCTAAAACAAAATAATTAAGTTCAAAGAACATATAGGTACATTAAAAGGAATAACAGGGGACTGAATATACATGTGTAAATTCCCTCATGAATTATAATATATACATGTAATGCTTCATGCATCATAAATAGATATATTTTAAAAAGGAAGTTCCACTCACCAACAAAAAAGTTCAGATAAAGCAAGGTGCTCAAAAATTTACGTATTTAGTAAAACAAAGGTAAAAAGAACAGAAATGCAGGACACTAGCAAGAAAAGTGACAGATGTCAACAAAGCCTTTCACCTGGATAAGAACCATCAGCAATCGCAAAGGACAGGGTTCTAATGTGATCGGCAACAACCCTGTAAGCCATGTCAACCTTATCAACATCATCAGGCCCAACTTTTCCTGAGTATGGACGAGCTCCGGTCGCCTAAATCGTTGACAAAATAAGAAGGAAGAAAACATCAAATAATATCTAGAATTAATAAATGACTGAAATCTAACCAAGTTCCTAAGAGTCAGACTGAAAATCTCAGCAAGTACTAGATTCGCAGTAGAACAATTCACTTAGTTTTTTGAAACATGCCTACTACTTGAAAACGAGACTTGAAAACGTAACAGAAAATCCGAATTTTTTAATATCACTTTTCAGGAGTCCAGCTTTGTACTACACAGTTACTAATTAGAGAAACTTCTTTAAAACTTGTACTCATATTCGTTAATGTCTTTAATTGTTTATACTTGACCAAAAAGTACCTCCAATTCTTCGTGCAGGGGACAAAATTCTGCCTTGCTAAAAAAAATAAGTAGATAATAACACCTACAAACTACAAGAGCCATCAAGTTCATGCATTGAGCCAAGAAAATCATCGACTTTTTCAAGGTCAGTCAGAATCACTGCCAGGTACTATCTTGATGAAGAGAAAGATTGAGTGCATTGAACAGCCTAGCTTATGTCTTACAAATAAGTAAACCTAGTTCTGGGAAGATACAGAGATATATGCCCTGCACACAGCCAGCGACAGGCACAAGGCCAAAACAAGTAGCAAAACACACTAGCACCACAAGCATACTGTAGAAAACACAAGAAAGTAGTAACTAGGAAGAATTTGAACTTGAGAAGAACACACTGCTCTTGTTTCATAATATAATATACACAAACTACCAACCCATTTTCTTCACCATAAAAACCAGGAACCTAAATACATTTGGAATTATAAAATTAAAAAAAAAAACTTACTTTCTGATATAAAGACACATTAATTATGTAGCAAGTCGAGATAAAGTCAATTTGGACACTCAAGGGATTTTCTTGTAAATATCACCACTATTCTCACCTTGATATAATACAGTAATTAATAGAACTCATTTTTGTTTACATTCAATTCAAATAAACATAACAAAAAGGAAATACACACTGCATTGTCATCTTACCCCTTGAATAGCATTAAAAATTGGTATAAACACATCTGTATCATAATTGCTCATCTTGTTCTGCAGTATAGAAGTCAATCTTTCAAAACCCATTCCCGTATCAACATGCTTAGCAGGTAACGGCTTTAAAGAGCCATCTGATTCCCTGTTAAACTGGCAAGAGAAATTTAAAACTTAGGGGGGGGGGGGCAAAAAAACCTTACTTATCCAAATTGTATCTTGCACTGAATTTGTTAAAAAACATAATGCTACCTGAATAAACACAAGGCTCCATATCTCAATCAAAGTTGGATCATCATTATTAACCAGAGAAGCAGCATCACGATTGCCGATTCTGTCGAAATGTATCTCAGTGCAAGGTCCACATGGACCAGTATCACCCATCTCCCAAAAGTTATCCTGTCCAGAGTTGCAGAGTATTGGACAATACCATCAGGTACTATTTGCTATATATTCTAAATAGTATAACTTATAGCTTCATTATGATTCTGTTTTATCACAGTTAGGGCTAGCCAAGGGTAGGGATTCTCTATCGAAAGAAAAACGGAACAAGTCATACGCTTCACAGTTTACCCATTACTATTACATAGGTCATGAGCACTCGGAGATCACCACCCAAATTTTAACCCTTTGTACCCTAGAATTGAACTTAACAAAGATTAGAAAGAAGGCTTAGAAACAAAAGAGCTTTACTCTATGTCTACCTATATTTGCTGTGATGCCTAACTAATGTGACAAATTTGAACATAATCTAGAACCTCGGAAACATAGAGAAAATTCTATCCTAAATTATAATGAAGAAGTCTCTTTATAGAGGATATCTACTTTGATAGAACTTAAAAGCTTTTCTGATGGACCTCCGCCATCTGGTTGAAGTGAGAGACAATGATTAATGATTCTTTACACGCGAGCTCAATAAACCGCACGACAACAATCCATCAGTTGTCATGGAAACAGTGTGAAGATACTAGCTTAACCACAAAAAAGAAACAAAGAAAGAAACCTGATATGAAGCTCTTACCTTACAACCAAATGGTAATACACGTTCCGATGGAAGAAATTTGAGCCACAAATCTTTAGCTTCATTATCAGCTGGAAGGCCAGATTTTTCATCACCGCCAAAATAGGTAGCATAAATTCGATCCTTTGGTAATTCGTACACCTGATATTAACAACCATCAAGAAACTAAGCTATCTATATATGTACATATAAACATGTAACAGCTAGGGGTGAACACGGGTTGGGTCGGTCGGGTTAGAGGCAATAAAATAAACCCAACCCAATTAGTTCGGTTTTTGAAAATCTCAAAACAGGTCCAAACATGCCTTGGTGAGAAGCTCCCACGCCCACTCAATTGCCTCAGCTTTAAAATAATCCCCGAAAGACCAATTACCAAGCATCTCAAAGAAAGTATGATGATAAGTATCTTTCCCAACATCATCCAAATCATTATGTTTCCCACCCGCTCTTATACACTTCTGCGTATTACAAGCACGTGTCAGCTTACTCAACTGCGTATTCGGATCAGCCGTCCCCAAAAATATCGGCTTATACTGATTCATCCCTGTAACATAATAAAAACCTCAATACATACCATCAAACAACTCAACACTCTAACCAAATAAAAACCGCGTAAATTTTCACCATTCCAGAAGCCGTAAAAACACATCAATTAACACAATAACCAATCATTCACTTAAACTCCAAACAACACAACTTGTAACATCGCAAAACAGTAAGCAATCAAAAAACAGAATATAGATACCATCAAATAACAACTTAAAACTCTAACCACCTAAAAACAGCATAAATTTCACCATTCCAAAAACCGTAAAAACACATCAATTAACACAATAACCAATCATTCACTTAAACAACTCCAAACAACACAACTTGGAACATCGCAAAACAGTAAAAATCAATCCATTAACACAGTAAGCAATCAAAAACCAGAACATACATACCATTAAATAACAACTTAAAACTCTAACCAACTAAAAACAGAGTAAATTTCACCATTCCAAAAACCGTAAAAACACATCAATTAACACAACAACCGATCATTCACTCAAACAATTTGAAACAACACACCTTCCAACATCACTAAACAGTAAAAATGAATCCATCAGCACAGTATACAATAAAAAAAACTGATCAATCAGACAAATTAAAGACAAGTAACTAACCGGCGTTAGCGAAAAGGAGAGTAGGATCATTGTGAGGAACAACGGGGCTTGATTTCCAATTAACGTGATTTTTCGATTCAAAAAACTCAATAAACGTGTCTCTCACTTTATTCGCAGGCCATTCAATCTCGGAGCCCATAGCAATTGTAGAACTAGAAGACTGCAACGATGAAGAAGAGTGAGAAAGAGAGCGCCGAAATAAAGACCTAATTCGAACTGGAAACGACGTCGTAGAGAGGTTAATAAGGGATGAAAATGAAGATGAGGAGAAGAGTGGAGGCGCTGCAGTGGTTGTAAAACTAGTATGTGTGCTTAAACTCAACGCCAAAATCTCTTTGAATTTTTTATTTTTTATTACCGATTACTTCAAATCTAAACAATCCCTTTAGGAATTTAAGAAAAAGGTATATATAAACCAAAAAATAAGTAAGAAAAAGTTTATTTTTTAACCAAAAAATATGCAAAAATGTTCCCCGAAAATTTAGATAATAAACTTTAATGTTTGTTAAAAGAACTTCCATAAATATATACTTTTGTTATAGTATTATCATCATTTTATAAAAAAATTAATTTTATATTAATTATAGTTAAAGTTAAATCTTAAGATAAAAAATTTGTTTAATGCGAATCTTTTACACCTCAATATTAAAAATTCAAATATTCCATCAGTTTTTTTTTTTGAAAGTCTTCCATCAGTTAAAATGGGACAAGATTTAGAAAAGAAAATTAAAAAATATCAATTTCAGATATTTGATTAACGCACGTAAAATTATATTTACCGTTAATTTTAACGGACACATTCAAACTTACTATTGTCATTGTCAAGGTTGCCTAAAAATTATAATTTGTCATTTTTTTAATTTATGGTTGACATTCAGAAAATTAATGCAGAAAGAAGTATACTATGAGGTCTCCAGCAGTAGTTAGTTGTTACGCTCCAACCTTGTTTCTCGTCAAATCAGAAAGTACAACCTTGTTTCTCGTCAAATCAGAAAGTATAACTTTGTTTTGGAAAAAAAACATTTCTCGGCTCTGGTGTGATCTTTTTTCAGTTCAGCATTTTCACAAAATTCATGATGCTCTCTACGCAGCAGCTAAATTTTGCAAAAAAACAAGAATGCAACAATCATTCGCAAGAGTCTTGTTTTTTCTCAATGGTGTGAACTACAGTTACACAATTATCTTTCATCTACGAAACATAAATGAAATATAGTTACACATAAAGACGGAGGTGAAGAAATCTACTGAGACACATTTAGCATGTACTGATGTTATAGTCCAAAAGCCACTCTCTACACATAGTCAGGCCGCCTCTTGCTAGGCATCCTTAGCAATCCTGTAATTTGGAGCTCAGCGACTGCCCTGTAGAATCGTGCTCTATGCAATTATTCATCTTAAATGATATATATGTGAGAGGAGAAAGCATCCTGTTAATCCCAAAAGACCTAACAGAATTGTAGAAGGGGGGGTTGAATACAATTCTAGATATTTTCTTGAACTTAAAAATAAATAATGAAAACTGAACTGATTAAATAAAAACACAAGAAGTAAATAATTCAGTTGGATTGTTTGATGATCCAACTGAAGTGTTTTTATTGCGGAAATAATCTGTGATACAAAGATGTACACAGCTGCTCAGTTACAAGAATGTAGAGAAGAGTGCTCTCAAAGATAGCTAATACAGTCTATTTGTTTTTCTTCTCATACTTCTAAAATAACTGCTACACTTGGTTATATAAGCCCAAGTTTACAACTCTATTTTTGGCTACACTAAAAGTACAATGAGTAACCGCCAATAGTTTGCTTTTCATCCCCTTGTCCAATGGTTCTTGAGTATCCTTGTCTTTTGTCTTCATGCATATAATAGTTCATTCTAAGAACTCAATTGGAAACTGGGATGTTTCCTTATTTCCGATGTCCATTTTAATGGCTTCCAATGCACTGTACCCTTCTACATCACCTTTTGAGCAGTCAGAAAACTGTCACTATCACTTTGTCAACTATTCAGAAAAGCAATAATGATTCGTTGATAGTAGGGAGATGTGTTTCGTTGATAGCTTTATTCTTCAATTCGTTGATGAGTAATCTTCATTCCGTTGATGAGTAAACTCTATACCGTTGATGAGTAAACTCTATACCGTTGATAGGATAATCTTCATTCCGTTGACAGGTCTTCACTTAGGCAAAATTACAAGGCATGATGTATTTACAATTAACCAACCTATTTTGCCTATCTAGTACTTAGTCAACATGACTTAGAAAACCTATCTAATACCTACAACAAATTACATATCAAGCTATGAAGTATTGTACAGTGCAATTGCTACATCACTCATTTCGTTGATGAGCTACCTGTCAACGGATTGCTGCAAAGCATACCATTCCGTTGACAGCTATAACTTACTTTACACAAATTCTACTAAGTGTTTTATGATTATCATCAAGAACAACATATTCCTAACACATCCGAAGGAAGATGGAATCTATTGGGGGATATAAAGAGGGTAGAAGAGAGGACCGAGGGAAGAAAGGGTATGACAGGTATGAATCAGGCCGAAGGTATGAAGACCGGCGAGATGAGTCGAAGGGCCGAGATAAAGGAGCCGAACGAAGAAGAGATAGAGATAGCACGACGTTCACCCCCTTGAACGCGCCTATCTCGAAAATCATCCATGAAATAAAAGGGAAACCTGGATTTGTCCACCCCGCCCGGATGAAGATGTCTGACTACAAGAAGAACGGCAATAAATACTGTGACTATCACCGGGATAAGGGCCACAATACCGATGAGTGCTACCACTTGAAGAAGATGATAGAAAAGATGATTAAGGACGGAGAGTTGAACAAATTTGTCAAAGACCTAAGGGACAAGTTGGCCCCGAAGGAAGACAAAAGGAAAGAGACCGAAGAAGCGGAAAGGTCCAGGGGCGAAGTGAGAACCATTTCCGGAGGGAGCACTTTGGTTCGGGGCAGTAGAACGGCCAAGAAAAGATATGCAAAGCAGGTATACAACTTATACCAATTTCAATCGGCCAAGCAGGCGATGCCGATAATGTTTACTGAGGACAACTATGAAGATGTAATTTGGCCCCATGAAGACCCTCTGATAATTAATCCAGTGATCGGGCAAAATAAAATTTGGAAGGTACTTGTGGATGGTGGAAGTTCGGTGAACATTCTATATCATCGGACCTATAGCAAAATGAACCTGGGAGGCGAACAGCTGGAGCCATGTCATGAAGCTCCCTTGTATGGATTCGGCAATCAACCAGTCCCCATCGAAGGTACCATTACTTTGTCTGTTCTGTTAGGTAAAGCTCCATATACTGTAGAAAAGCAGGTCAAATTCTATGTGGTTCGGGTCGAGAACCCTTACAATGCAATCCTGGGAAGGCCTGCTCTTACATCCTTCCAGGCTGTGGCGTCCATTCCCCATCTCAAATTAAAGTTCCCGACCGAGCTTGGTATCGGCGAGATGAGGGGCGACCGGAAAACTGCCTGAATCATAATGTTGGACGACCTGGAAAAAGAGCAGGACTTTGAGCTATCCGAAGGAAACAAAAGAAAAAGGGCTGAAGGCGAAACTAGTGGAGGTCGCCAAACCATGAATATAGAGTTGGAAAAATTTGGGGCAGACTTGTCCAATCCCATCGTCGAGCTAGCAGTAGAAACCGAGAAAGTAGAGCTATATGCAGGATGTTCGGGGAAGATGGTACGAATCGGAAAGAACATGGAGCCCGATCTAAAAAACAAAGTGATCGAAGTGGTCAGACAATACCACGATGTCTTTGCATGAGGGCCCGAGGATATGCCGGGGTTAGATCCAAAGACGGCGAAGCATTGTCTCAATGTTAAGCCCGAGGTCAAACCGGTAAAACAGAGAAAAAGAACCTTTGCCATAGAGAGACAGAAAATCATCGAGACCGAAGTAGAGAAGCTGTTGGAAGCCAAATTTATCGAAGAAATCGAGTACCCTAACTGGCTAGCCAATGTTGTGGTGGTGAAAAAAGCCAATAACAAGTGGCGAATGTGTGTTGATTACACCGATCTAAACAAAGCCTGCCCGAAGGATCACTACCCTCTACCTAGCATCGACTAGCTGACAGATGCTACAGAAGGTTATCAGGTACTTAGCTTTTTGGATGCTTTTTCAGGATATTATCAGATAGCGATGAATGCCGAGGATATTCCGAAGACCGCATTCATCACCCCAAAGGGGACGTACGCCTATATCAAAATACCGTTCGGCCTGAAAAATGCAGGAGCTACATTCCAGAGGGTAGTCAACAGGATTTTTTACAAGCAGATTGGCAGAAACATGGAATGCTATGTGGATGATATGATCGTCAAATCACAGTGCAAAGACCACATGGAAGACCTCAGAGAATGCTTCGAAACATTGAGGAAGCACAACATAAAGATTAACCCGAATAAATGCACATTCGGGGTCTCAAGCGGAAAGTTCTTAGGATACATGGTCAGTGCCCGAGGAATAGAGGCGAATCCCGAAAAGATACAGGCTGTCATCGACATGGAACAGGCGAAGACAGTTCGAGATGTACAAAGGCTGACCGGACGAATGGCTGCCCTCCGAAGATTCATTTCTCGATAAGCAGAAAAAGCTTTGCCCTTCTTCGAAGCACTACGGGGATCGAAATTTTTTGAATGGGTGTCGAAATGTCAGAAAACATTTGAAGAAGTGAAGGAATATCTCACCAAGGCACCCCTTTTGATGAGGCCAGACCCGAAAGAAACACTGCAATTGTATTTGGTAGTAAGCGACCGAACACTGGGAGCAGTTCTCGTAAAAGAGCATGAAGGCTGTCAGCACCCAGTATTCTACGTATCGCACATGTTGAAGGATGCGGAGACAAGGTACCCAAATGCGGAAAAATTCGCGTATGGACTAATCATGGCGTCCCGAAAGCTACGGCACTACTTTCAAGGGCGAACGGTGCAAGTCATAACCGATCAACCCCTCAAGAAGATTTTAACAAGACCGGAGGCGTCTGGGAGAATAGTAGCTTGGTCCATTGAATTGTGGGAATATGATTTGGAGTACATCCCTATGACCTCCATCAAGGCACAAGCATTGGCAGACTTCATGGTCGAATGCTCCTTTTCTGGTTCGAAGAACCTGGCTCCCGAAGAACAGTTGATCCAGTCGCCTGGAAAGTGGATGTTGTTTGTAGATGGATCGGTCGCCGGTTCGAAATGCGGGGCCGGATTAATTCTGTCCAGTGCAGATGGTTTCGAAATTTGCCAGGCAATAAGGTTTACTTTCCCATTAACCAATAATGAAGCCGAATATGAAGCATTGCTAGCAGGATTAAGTCTGGCGAAGAACCTTGAGGTAAGAAATTTAAGAGCATTTAGTGATTCCATGTTGGTAGTAAAGCATTTTTCAGGGGAATACGAACAGAGGGAACCCCGAATCAAAGCCTACGCCACAAAGTTGCAGGACCTATCGGTCTCATTCGAATCCTTCGAGTTAAGTCAAATTGGGCGAGAAGATAACAGCCAAGCCGATGCATTATCCAGATTAGCTTCGGCCGAGACCCAGAATCTCACAGGTTCCATCTACTTAACTGAAGTAAAAATCCCTTCGATCGATAGGCAACAATACATGGAAATCCACCAAGGCACCAATTGGATGACCCCGATCAGAGCCTTCCTGGAGAAAAACACCTTACCTCTAGATCGGAAAGAGGCCCAAAAGGTAAAATACCAAGCAGCAAGTTACACCATCATCGGAAATAAATTATACCGAAGATCGGCAACAAAACCCCTTCTCAGATGTTTGGATTCGGAGGAGCAACAACTGGCTTTGGAGACTATCCACGAAGGAATATGTGGAGAACATCTTGCCGGTCGGTCACTCGCCTTTAAAATCCTTAGGCAAGGGTTCTACTAGCCAACTTTGCGAGCAGATGCAGCTGATTATGCGAAGAAGTGCCGACAATGCCAGCTATTCAGCACCATTCCGAAGCAATCACCCGAAGAAATGGCATCGGTTTCAAGTCCAATTCCATTCGCCATGTGGGTCGTGGACATTGTGGGTATTCTGCCCAAGAGCACTAAGCAGGCAAAGTACTGTATCGTGGCGATTGAATATATGACTAAGTGGGTAGAAGCAAGGCCATTGGCAACCATAACTGAAGAGGCGGCAAAGAAATTCATGCTAGAACAAGTCATACTCCGATTCTGGATTCCAAAGGTGTGCGTATCCGACAACGGGACACAGTTCATTGGGAATAAGTTCCGGAAGTTCTTGACCCATTTTGGGATACAACAAAAGTTTAGTTCAGTCGGCCATCATCAGGGAAATGGAGCCATTAAAGCTGCTAACAAAATCATCTTCGATGGAATAAAGAAGCGACTGGGAGATGCTAAAGGGTTGTGGGCCGAAGAATTGTCATGGGTCCTATGGGCGTACCGAACGACCCCACGATCGTCAACAGGTGAAACGCCTTTCAAGTTGGCTTTCGAGACGGACCCCTTGGTCCCCGTAGAGGTCGGTTTGGATTCATACCGAACGGAGGTATTTATGTGGAAACAAATGAGTTCGGCCTTCGGGCCAATGTAGATTTACTTGAAGAAGAAAGAGAGGCGGCCCACCGGAGGAATCTGAAATATCAATTTCAAGCAGCCCAATATTACGACGCAGGAGTCAAGAAAAGAGCTTTTATGGTCAGAGATTTGGTGTTGCGGGAATTGGCCACTTCTTTGCCAACAAAGCAAGGGAAACTAATGCCCAACTGGGAAGGCCCGTATAAGGTAACAGAAGTAATTTGACCGGGAACATACAAGCTAGCAACTTTGTCTGGCGACCCGATCAAGAACACTTGGCACGCTTCCCGACTACGCAGGTACTACCAGTAACCTTTGCCCAAGCTCAAGGATCATCGCCGGCCAAAAGGTCTTCGCCTTCCAAGTTCCTTACTTTATATTGTACTTGAGTTTAGCCAGAAAAAGCATGTGTAATTGAACTAGTCTATTAATAAAATGCATGCTTCCCGTTTCAATTTGTTATATCACTTTATTTTTATGATGTTACAAGTCAAGGCATTTGTCTAGGGGCAATCAAAAAGATAAATGTCATAAGACTTTTTTGAATAGTATTTCATAAATTTGGCGATTAACTAGTCAAATAGCCAACTTTGGGAGAATTCAGATTATGTTTAGGCAAAATCAAAAGCTGAAGGCACATAAATGTATTTTTATGTTAAGGCATATTCGAAGCCGAAGATACATAAAGTTGTTTAAACATGTTAAGGCATATTTGAAGCCGAAGATACATAAAGTTGTTTAATTATGTTAAGGCAGATTCAAAGCTGAAGAAACATAAAGTTGTCTAATTATGTTAAGGTATATTCGAAGCCGAAGAAACATAAAGTTGTTTAATTATGTTAAGGCAGATTCAAAGCCGAATAAACATAAAGCTTAATTATGTTAAGGTATATTCGAAGCCGAAGAAACATAAAGTTGTTTAATTATGTGAAGGCAAATACGAAGCCGAAGAAACATAAATAAAACAAATATGACGAAGAAACATAAAGAAAACAAGTATGGCGAAGAAAATAAAATTGCAAATTCATTAAGTACATTAACGCCCGAAGGCTACAAAGGTTCAAATGGCCGAAGGCTTAGTACTTTACAAATAACTGAAAAAACAGAGGAAAAGTAATTAATCCGACAGCTCTTCATCTTCCCCGAAAGAAACAGCCGGGAGCTCGTCATCATCTGGGCGACCCACGGGGTCGAAAAAGTCAGGCTCTATCAAGGGTTGGTGCTCCAAGCCCATAGCAGCAGCCCTTCTCACGACCTCATCGTGACCCATTTGGTAACAACGCTCCTCGGCGTTCAACCTCAGCTTCGTCTCTTTCCGGGCCATCTTCCTCGAAGCTTTGAGGGAAAGGTTCCGCTTTGTCAGTCGGGCCCGAAGAGAATCATTCGCCCGCTGCAGAGCTTCCCGATCAGCCCTTAGTGCCGCAGACTGGCCTTCCAGCCTCTCCACGTCGCCAACCGCCTGCTGCAGAGCAGTCTCCGACCTCACCGCCCGGACCTCCAGCTCCTGAAGTTGGCCGAAGCTGCTCTGCATATCCTTCACCTTGTCGGTGATGATAGCAGCCATCGGCGTCACCTGCAATAAAAAAAACTATAAAGCTTGATCAGAAACTGAAGGAACGAAGGAAATTAAAAAGCACGAAGGAAACTAAAAAAGCAAAGTAACTATACTCACCTTAGAGAGGAAACCCATCAGCTCGGCACAAGCATCGACAATGCCCAACTGATCCTAAGTAGGGCGATCAGCCGGAAGCACCAAAGCCCGACACAAGTCAGGAGCTATCTCCTTGGTCGCCTTGGGGTCGGCCGTAGCAATGGCATCGGTCTCCAAGACCGCCCACTGAGGGACATAAGTCTTGATGACGTCCCCTCGGCGGGCTCTTTTTCTAGCCAAAGGAGAGCCAGTCGCCTTCTCCGCTTGGTCGGTCGGTGGAGGAGATGTCGGGGCCGACTGCTCAGGAGTTTGTTTCTCGCCCTCTTGGCAATCAACATGGGACGCATCGCCCGCCTCAGCCGCCCTGGCCGCCAGAGCCGCTTGTTCGGCCTCGAACTTGGCCCTTTTTCGTTCAACGATGGCTTGGCGAGAAGACACTGTAGAAAGAGAAAAAAAGAGTTAGAATCTATCATTGATAATATAAGCATAAAGTTGGAGGTGCAGCAATGAAAAGGAAAAAATTAATATATAATGCAAGGGATGAAGAATGTTACCATTACCCCATAGGGCAAAAAGCCATTGTTGATCCCGAAGATCATCAAGAGGAATTCGGCCCATGTCAAATTGGCAAAGCCGTTCGTACTCGTGCAATTCCACACCCGACAACGTGGGCTTCACCACCTGGACAAATGGATCAACCACGCGCCATTGAGATCCCTGTAGCTACGTTCCCGTAACCCTTCGGGACGGGCGAGTTATGCCATATTCGGTCTGCAGCCCTCGACAGGTACGTATGTCAGGCGCCCGTCGGGATTTCGTATTCCTTCGGTAATTTGGCTATGCGATCTTCAGATAGCCGAGTGGGGAGATTCACCGCCGGGAATTCGTCGGCATTAAAAAATGGAGATCTCTCCGGGGACACAGATCTGGGCGACCGCCCTGATCCGGAAGGCGACCGATCCATAATTCATGTGTTAGATATAATTGCTGACGTTTGTTCATCAGTGTTTAAGCAACAGATGTTCATCAGAGTTTACATTGAAGCCAGTCAGAGTTTGTTAAAGTCTGACGTGGTAATAGTTGAATTAGCTGTCGGTGCTGAATTGAATATTCTAGAAGCAATATATTCTGAAGATGGAAAGAAGCAGAATATATTGATACAGCTAAGGAAACGGAATAGAAGATAAGAAGCAATTCTTAATTGATATGAATTGTATAGCTAACTTATAGGAATATCAATTAGAGATGGATTGTATGTAGCTGTGTATTATATAAACACAGATAGGTTATCCCTAGATGGGATGCGATCATTGATTATTATTCTTGTAACCTAGAAGCTCTTTGTGATTCTTTAACATCATAAAGAGAGAAGCTGTTAATACAATTACAGTTTATTGATTCATAAACAGTGTTCTTGATTATTGTTATTCTCATATATATTTGATTATATTGTATTCGGCCTAACAATTGGTATCAGAGCCAAGGCTGTTTAATATATACAGTTTTCGATCAACAATACTAGTATAATCATGACTGAGGAAAATCAAGCTGATGCTCCAAAGACTGAACAAGTGAAACCTGCTCCTGTGAGTCGATATGAGTCAATCAGGGTTCCAATTCTCAGGCCAGCAGAATATCCAATTTGGAAGGTGAAGATGACCATGTTTCTGGAAGCCACAGATCCAGAATACCTTGATAGAATCTATGATGGTCCTCATAAGCCAACTAAGTTGTCAACAGTTGTTGTTGGTGAAGATCAGAAGACAATTCCAAAGGAGAAGAAGGACTTGTTAGGTCCTGATATGTTTGTAGAAGGGGGGTTGAATACAAACAATACCGTTTTATCGAATTTGTCCTTTTTGAATAGAACTGTTTAAGAACAAATAAGTGCGGAATTAAATGAAACAAGATTCAAGTTAAATAAACTTATATTAAACTTGAAGGGTGTTACAAATGATACTGAGTACAAGATTGAATCTTAAATAACTTAAAACAAATCTAGAATAAATTCGACATGAATTTATCTATATTTGTAATAAAATGATTTAACAAGATTTGATAATTTAAGATTCGTTCTAGGGATAAAAATCCGCTAGATAGTCAAAGCAATACAAGTAATCAAATTCTAGTGGTTTGGATTTAACAATACAAACTAGAATTAATTTCTTGAAGAGATGTAAGATTAAATGCTTGAGCTTTTGTTCTTCAGTAAATGCTTCTGTGTCTCTTCAATTTTCACAACTGCTTTTCTTTTCTATTCTGCTTTCAATTAATACTAAACCAAATAAGCCTAGTATGACCTCAAACAGACTTCGGTAGAACCTGGTATGGTCAGTATGACCTAGCTCAAAGCGTCCGGTATGACCTAAGCCAAACCACCAACTCTCGGTAGAACCTAAAAAGCAATTTGTATGACCTGAAGCAAAATACTTAGTATGACCTGTGAATTGACTCAATATGACCTAATGAATAATTCGGTAGAACCTAAAGAGATAGGTCATACCGAGCTTTCTCATCAAGGTCATACCGAGTCTATTAGAATTAATAAAGCAGGTCATACTAGTACATATTTCAGAAAATCCTTTTAATTTAAATTAGTTAGATTAAATTATAGATTAAATTAATTCTCTTAAATAGAATTAAGTTAATAAATAATTTAAACTACTAACCTAATTAATTTAATAAATAAATTAATTCTGATAGAATTAATTTATTAATTAAATTAAATAAATCAAATAAGATATCTTTAAACACTAGCATTCTTCCCTCTTCTGAAAACCACTGAATATAGATGATTGAATTCCACTGATTGATGTCGTCATTCGATGCACTGTCTGGTTTCATGAATAACTGACTTCAATGATAATTCTTCATCTTTAAAACATTTAAAGCTGTGGCTTCTTTACTTGAGCTTTGACAAAACTCTGATCCTGTACTTCTTCCGTCACCATCTGGAAATATCTGTCACTGTAGTGAATCCACTATCTTGAATACTTCACTGAGGCTTGAACAATAAATTGAACTTCTTTCAATGTAGAATAACTTCAAGTCTGTAGATGACTTTAATTTCTCATTCTCTTGACAGATAAGACTATCTGAGATTCCTGTGACATATTAACTTATTATTTACTTATTACATACTTGTTTAAATTAAGTTGTTTCCTCGGAATATTAATAGGCCTAAACATATGCCTTTCAATCTCCCCCTATTTGTTTGTTAGAGAATAACAATCAAATACCTAGAGGATAACTCAACTAACTTAAACAAGAAATAGAAATGACTTTTAAGAGCCAAGTAAATAACAAGAAAAGTTCTGGATTTCATATAACATTTTCCAGATTCAAACATTATAGATAAATACAAGATAGATGTTCCTCTAGACTGAACATGTGTTTACATTTATCCTATCTTGAAATACCTAAGCTCTATACATATAACATTTACAGACTAGAGCTTCTTCAGATCTCAGACTCCATCATCTCTCCTTCTTCAAGTGCTTCAAGCAAATCCTTGTCCAGAATACGATCAGATTCAGAAGTAATGCCACTAGGTCTGACAGGTTGAGCTGTGACTTTCTTCAGCCTATTCTTCATTTGTTGATATCTCTTTATATTGGCAATGCAATAGTCTTGAATCAAATCAGCAACTTCTGTCTTCTCTTGTGTAGCAAACCCTGTTGTCCTCAACATATTCTCCATGTAGACAAGATGCCTGGCAGGATAGTCTTTCAAAGAGATGGGGTCCATACCACAAGTTTGAAGTGCCCTTCCTTTGTAGAATTTAACTTCATAAGGCACATCCACAACTTGAGGACTAGCCTTCATTGCAAAGTCTCTTAACTGATCATGCAGAAGCTCAGCTAATGGAGAAGTTCTTTTTACCTTGCACATGAAGACCCATAGTTCAGAGAGAGTTCTGCTTTCCAGAAGATTGAGAGACACCAAGAACGTTCCCTCATTATGAGTGTAAACATATATCTTCAACTCCTCTCTAACTCTGTCAAATCCAGTTGTTATCCTTGAAATCTCTGCATGAAGAGCTTTCATATATACAGTGTTGTCTGGATTGACCTGTTTGTACCTTTCCAACATCCCAAGAAACTTTGCATCATTATTAATTCCTTCTTGATGTGCAAACATTTCTCTAGCTTTGTCCCATTCTACTCCTTGCTTGAGCCTTACATATAACTTTCTATCACTGACCTTCAGATTGTGAAGTCTTTGTTTTTCTTGTTGCTCAGCTTTTTGAATGACAATATGCTTGGAGATGATGTCAGATACTTTTGCATTTTCCTCCTCTCTCCTCTTCAAATCAGCCTTTTGCCTTACCAACTCAGCTTCAAAGGCAGGATCCACTATAGGTTCATCTTCCCAGTCAGCATAGTCAGCCTCTCCTTCAACTTCTACCTCACCAAAGATATCTTCAGGGGCTTCAGATTCAACATCATCAAATACTCCCTCATCACCTTGATAGTAGTCAGCATCAGAAAAAGTTAACTTCTGCTTCCCTTTGTCCTTTGCAGAACCAGAACCTCCAGCTTCTCCTCCTTGTAACTCCTTCTCCTTATTCTCCCCCTTAGTTGAGGAATCCTCTAAAGATTTAACTTTATCAGTTTTAGGATCCTCCTTTGTACCTTCTCTTTCTCCTTCACCATCCCTGTCACCATTGTCCCCTTCATCATCATCACCCTCAAAGAATTTCTTTTGTTCAGCAGTGGGTTGATGTGTGAACTTGATCATATTATACAAATGTTTCATGCCCTCGTTCAGATGTTGCATCCCTCCTTCAATCTTGGTAAACCTCTCATCATTGTAGTACTGATTTTCATCAATAGTATCTTGAACGGAGTCTACTTTGGTTGAAATCATAGGAATCTGTTTGATAGCCTCCCTGATCTCAGCATTAGAAACTAGGAGCTCTGACATATCTGAAGCCATAAACACTTGTGATTCTTGAATAGCATTCATCTTTGGGACCAATGTGACCTTCACTCCTTCCAATTCATCTCTAATGGAACCCAGCTGATTAGTTACAGAGGTGGAAGAAGTAGATCGTTCAACCACTTGTGCTTTGAGAATTTCCTTTTCAGCCTGGGTCTCTTGAAGTTGTTTCTGTAAACCAGCTATTTGAGCCAATAATGAAGCAGTGTATGTGTCATTGTGTGCACTCATCTCAATTTCTCTCGATGGTGTTTCACTCACCTCACGTGCTTGTGTATCGCTCTGTGTTTGTCTCTCAGAACTAACCACTAGCTGTTTATCCATTGTTGGAGTTGAAGTACCTGCAGAAAAAATCACCATAGCCCCTTCTTGAGAGGTCACTGGTGGTGCAATGGGAGTTCGCGAATCCCAGTCCATGGTAAAATCCACATATTCATTAGAAATTGAAAACTGAATTGCTTCAGATATAGACTTACCATGTTGCCCTTCACTTTCTCCAGTTGAAACTGCGAGTGAAGAATCCCTTAGGGGAGCCAGAGATGTTCCCTCTGGGAGGGGAGAAAATGATTCTATTATAGTTGGCAAAGAACCAGATTTTCCCTCTGAAGCCTGTGAAGGCTCTTCTACCGTGACAATGGTAGGCACTGTTTCATCAAGCATTCCTATGTGCTCTCCTCTCTGAGTGTCCTGTGCAAGAGTCTCTACTATTGATTCAGAAGTGTTTTCTCCCATTGTGAGTAATGGGAGTGTGCTTGACTCTGTACAGAATGCCATGGCCTGATGGCGAATTTCAATAGATTCATCCTGTTGAGAGGATGTCTCTAGTAACTGTTCATTGGCCGTTTGAGAATCCATATCCTTTTGGGAGGATACAGACTGGCTAACAGGTGCCTCAAGTAGTGTTCTTCTCTTCTTTAGTGGTGGAGGCAGAGCTGTGGGATCACTCACATTAACATCTATTTCAAGTTGCTCTTCTGATCTTGTTGTAGCTGAAAGTTCTAGGGGAGCGGTCATTGGATTTGACTCAGTGTGTGGCTCTATGACCTGGGACAGAGATTGTGGTTCTACAATCCCTTGGTCAATCCTAAGAACCTCTTGGGTTAGTGGAGCAGTTGAGAGAGGATATATTACCTGAAGTGCCATAGTGTTAGGAGGTGCCACTGAAGTTCCTGCTGACGAGGATGCAACCACTGGATGTTCAATAAAGAGTAAAGGTAACTGTGGTTGCAAAATCTCTCGTAGATAAGATTGTGGAACTAGAGGTCTTCTTCCAGACTTTGAGCTTGTGGACAAGGTTGAGTAAATGAGAGGATTAGTGTTTGCGGGAACTTGAAAAGGAGTGTTTAAAAACAGTGTTTTATGTTCATCAGAAAGAACATGATTCAACACTAGAGAAAGGAAACGAGAATAAAAGCATCTAACTTTCTTTCCAGTTTCAATATCTCTAGGGTAATTGAAAATCCTCCTTATCAAAAGATCCCACACAAGAGTTCCTATGTCCAACCTCAGGTTAAAAACAGCAGCATAGGCAATGTTTTGCAGTAGAGAAGTGATGGTTGGAAAGTTGTTTTTGGTAGAATTACTAAAAACTTTAGCTAAACAGTCAAAGAACAAATCCCACTCACAAGCTAGATTCCCCTTATTCAACCGAGGAAGAACAATATTCCCTTGGTAATCAATACTAGAGAAAAATTGAACTAACTCAGGATCAGTAGGGAATCTAACAAAGTTATCAAGTGGAAAATGAAGCACTTGACAAAAGATCTCCTTAGTTACTGTGTACTGATGATCAGAAATAGTGAATGTGAAAGATTGTTTATCTTCAGCAACAACAGCAGTTAAGCATAATAGACGAAGGGGTTCAATCTTTAAATCAACAGAAGCAGTGATAGCATAGCTAACAATTGATTGTTCATTTAAAAAACGAATCCACGGTCTAAAACGTTCAACAGAACACTTAAGGGGATCAAAATAGCCATTGTAATTATTAAAACGTTCAACAACAAACTCAGCAGCCATTAGAAATTTAATAATAATAATAAAAAAAAAAAAATAATAATAATAATAATAATAATAATAATAATAATAAAGAACCAGCAATTAATAATATTAATCAGCAAAGAAATAAAATCCCAAGAAATTCACAAGAAAAATTTGCAATAGTTCGTTGTTCTAAGAATAAAACACAAACTAGAGCAAAGTTAACTAAGTAAAAACTTGAGTTAGAAAGGAATGAGAAGAGTATGACCTTGGGTGCTCAGTATTTATAGGCAATAGAATCTGAAGAGCTCGGTATGACCTAAAGGGAGGTCATACCGAGTTTTTGGTTGAGGTCATACCGAGCACAGCCTAGGTCATACCGAGAAAATAAGAAAAACTATTGAATAATTAACAAAAATAAAACCAATATGACCACAGCAGAGGTCATACCGAGTTTTTGGAATTAAATAATTAACAAAAAAAAACCAATATGACCAATCCTGGGGGTCATACCGAGTTTTTGAAGTTAATAAAACAAAAATAATTAACATAAACACCAATATGACCTGTCTAAAGGGTCATACCGAGTTTTATTACAAATAAAACTAATAACATTATTTAAAAACAAGTCAATATGACCTCAAGAGGGTCATACCGAGACAAAATGCAATCAGAAGTTATCAAAACACAATATTCACAGACAAACTGCTATCAGTATAAAAACCTACTGCATAAAATAAATTAAAAACACAAAACTACCTAGACTTGCATAAAAATTCGAACAAAAAATTTTATAATCTGAAAATAACTTAAATGAGTCTAAATAAGTAAATTTTCAATAAAAATACATTTCTCCATGGAAAATGAGAAAAATATTTTTAAAGAAATTAAATTATTCAGAACATTTAAATTAACAAGCTTTATACAATGAACATGGATAGGCAATATTTAACATCTTAAAACACCAAGAGAAAATGATTTAGTTAAGAACAAACCTACCGGAGATATTGTCAATCACTAAGACTGTTCAACATACCCAATTTACCAACTAACTTGATAAATGTGGATTCATCAACAGATTTAGTGAAAATATCTGCAGTCTGTTCTTCAGTGGGTACAAAGTGCAACTCCACTGTTCCATTCATAACATGCTCTCTGATAAAATGATACCTGATATCAATGTGCTTCGTTCTCGAGTGCTGCACAGGGTTGTTGGAGATTGCTATGGCACTTGTATTATCACAAAAAATAGGAATTTTGTCTAATGCAAAGCCATAGTCCTTTAATTGATTCCTTATCCATAAGATCTGAGCACAACAGCTTCCAGCAGCAATATATTCAGCTTCTGCTGTTGAATTGGAAACTGTTTGCTGTTTCTTGCTATACCAGGAAATCAACCTACCTCCTAGGAATTGACAACTCCCAGAGGTACTCTTTCTATCCACAACACTACCTGCATAATCAGAATCTGTATATCCAACAAGATTAAAACCAGAATCTTTAGGGTACCAGATACCTAGATTAGGTGTACCCTTAAGATATCTCAAGATTCTTTTCACAGCAACGAGATGAACATCTCTAGGGTCCGCTTGGAACCTTGCACACAAGCATGTAGCATACATAATATCTGGTCTACTAGCAGTAAGATAGAGTAAGGAGCCAATCATACCTCTGTAGCTTGTAACATCTACCTTGATAGATTTGTCAGAAGCTCCAAGTTTGACGGCTGTTGCAGATGGAGTCCTTGCTGATGCTGAGTCCTCCATGTGATACTTCTTGAGAAGTTCTTTGAGATACTTGGATTGACAAATAAATATTCCATTTGACCTTTGACTTACTTGTAATCCAAGAAAGAACTTCAACTCACCCATCATACTCATTTCAAACTTACTCTGCATAAGCTCAGCAAATCTCTTACAGAGATTATCATTAGTAGACCCAAATATGATGTCATCCACATAGACTTGGACTAATATCATATCACTTTTGTGTTTCTTTGAAAAAAGAGTTTTGTCTATGATACCTCTAACAAAACCATTTTCTAAAAGAAAACCAGAGAGAGTGTCATACCATTTTCTTGGGGCTTGTTTGAGACCATAGATAGCCTTGAAGAGAAAGTACACAAAGTCCAGCAGTTCCTGATTTTCAAAGCCAGGGGGCTGTTCCACATACACTTCTTCATCAAGTTCACCATTCAGGAATGCACTCTTAACATCCATTTGATAGACTTTAAAATTGGAGTAAGCAGCAAATGCTAAGAACATCCTGATGGCCTCAAGTCTAGCCACTGGTGCATAGGTTTCATCATAATCAATGCCTTCAGCTTGAGAGTACCCTTGTGCAACCAGTCTTGCCTTGTTCCTAGTAACAATGCCATCCTCATCTAGCTTGTTCCTGTATACCCATCTAGTACCAACTACTTTCTTGTTCTTTGGCCTGGGTACCAGCTTCCAGACTTGTTGTTGTTCAAACTGATTGAGTTCATCTTGCATAGCAATCACCCAATCTGGATCAGTAAGTGCTTCCTCAGTTTTCTTTGGCTCCATTTTAGATAAAAATGCTGAGAAAAGACATTCATTCTGAGAAGCTCTTCTAGTTTTAACTCCAACATCTGGATCACCAATGATCAGCTCAAAAGGATGAGCTCTATTCCAAACAGTCTGTCTTGGAAGATTTGATCTTGATGATTCACCTTGAAATTCACTTTGATGTTGTGAGTGACTAGCTGATCCTTCATTTGCTCCCCCTGAGTTGTTGCCTGTTTGCCTTGATGATCCTTCTCCAGTGCTGGTGGTATCTCCATTGTTACCAGTGTTTCCACCACCATCACCAGGATCATTATCATCATTGTTATTATCATTACCAGCAATAACTTCAGGTGGGGCTTCATCATCTGATTCTGAGTCTGGCAAGTTATCAAACTTCAGCTCTTCAGATGAATCTTCTTTTTGGATATTGGGGAACTTAGTGTCATCAAAAGTAACATTGACACTTTCCTTTACTGTGTGACTACCAACCACATAAACCCTGTAAGATCTTCTGGAATAACCAACAAAAATAGCTTCTTGTGCCTTGGCCTCAAACTTGCCACGTTTAACATTTTCATCTAAAAGTACAAAGCATTTTGCTCCAAATACATGAAAGTACTTGACAGTTGGTTTCTTGTTGTTCATGATCTCATACGGAGTCTTCATTAGGTCTTTGTTGATTAAAGTTCGATTCTGAGTATAACAAGCTGTATTCGCTGCTTCAGCCCAAAAGTACATTGGAAGTTTGGACTCACTTAACATAGTCCTAGCAGCTTCAATCAATGTACGATTCTTTCTTTCCACTACTCCATTTTGTTGAGGAGTTCTAGGGGCAGAATACTGTCTTGTTATTCCTTTATCAGCACAAAAGTCATTCAGAATGGCATTCTTGAATTCTGTACCATTATCTGACCTTATGGCTCTAACAGGGAATCTATAATCCAGCTCAATCAACTTCACATGGCCAATCACCAGAAATGGGGTCTCATCCTTGGAATGTAGGAATAAAACCCATGTATATTTTGAATAGTCATCAACAATCACAAGTGCATATTGTTTCTTTGACATGGACATCACATTAACTGGACCAAACAAATCCATGTGCAGTAGCTGAAGAGGTTCAGTTATTGATGATGTGTCAGTGCCCTTGTGAGAAGCTTTCTTTGACTTTCCCTTCTGACATGCCTCACACAGTCCTTCCTGTGTAAATTCCATCTGAGGCAAACCTCTAACTAATTCCCTCTTGACTAAAGAGTTCATAGTTTTGAAGTTAAGGTGAGACATCTTCTTGTGCCATAGCCAACTATCATCTGATGAAGCTTTAGCATAAAAACAATTAACTTCATCTTTGAATCCCGAGTTCAGATCAGCTATGAACAAGTCACCTTTCCTTACTCCTTGAAGAGCAGGCTTTCCATTCTTCTTGTGAGTAATCTGACACTTCTCTCTTTCAAAGGAAACAGCATATCCTCTGTCACAGAACTGACTGATGCTGAGAAGATTGAACGTCAGACCTTCCACAAATGAAACATCTTCAATGATAACATTTCCGTACTTCAAACAGCCATATCCTTTCGTAATACCCTTGCTGTTATCTCCAAAGGTAACTACTGGGCCAGCTTTCACAACCACATCTGATAGCAGGGCTCTATCTCCGGTCATATGCCTTGAACAGCCACTGTCAAGAATCCACATAACACGGTTTACCTGTTTAACTCCCTGCAATATCAGATTGATTAGTCCTTCCTCGGAACCCAAAATTGATTGGGTCCGGCATACTTAAAAAACTGGCCTTTGTCAGGCAAAACAACATTTCTAACTAAACCTACTTCAACCTCTTTCACATAAGAGCGTTTCCATTTATAGCCAGCCTTAACACATTTCTGAGTAGGCTTAGGGATAAATGAATCCACTTTAATATTAGGAGGATTAGCAGTCTTAGCTTTAACATGCTTCTTACTATTAACATGTTGACGTGGAGCAGTCTTATCACTAGATACATGCTTTTTATTAAAGAAAGCATACATAACATTAAAAGCACAAGACATGCAATTACTCACACCACATGCTTTATGAGAAGAATTAATAGCAGGCATGTTAGTTCTACAGTTATTTTGATCCAACTTATGGATATCTGATTTAGTCTTTTTAGTTGTAGCAACTTTGACTGGAATATCAGATACACACTTTTTGGATTGCTCAGCTTCTAAGGCAACATCTTCTTCATGAATCTCCTCAGCAATAATGATAGAAGATTCATTCAGAGGCTCTGCCTCAGACTCCTTACAGAAGGGTGTTTTAATACCCTTAAGAATATAAGGAACAACCTTTCCTTCTTCTCTGACTCTACAAGGTGTATTAATACCAAGCAATCCTATAGCCTCATTATAATCATAACCTATACTGACATGATTACCAACAGCTTGCTTATTGAGAATTTCTTTAGCAGTCTTACAAGAACTGAAATAAGCATTAGCTTTAGTCTTCAGCTCACTAATCTCTTTCTTAAGAATGGTTTCCAGTTGAATATAACATTTAACCCTATTCTCCAGAAAAGCAATTTTCTCATTAAGTTCATCCTGATTAACATGCACAAGTTTCAAATCTTTTAATTCCTTTTCAAGATTTGTGTTTAAAAGATTTATTCTATCATTTTCAGTGCGTGCACAACTTATGGTGCCACCAAGATGATAAATCATTTCAGCATCAGTAAAGGTTACCTCTGACATGTATCTGGATGAAGTGCTTTCCTCTTTAGCCATTAAAGCAAGGTTCCCAATCTCACCTGCTTCTTCATCACTGTCAGTGTCATCCCAACTCTTTCCCTCAGCAACATAAGCTTTCCCAATCTTGTTCTTCTTGCTAGAATCAAATGTGTTTCTAGTCACTTGCTTTGGCTTTCTGCATTCAGTAGCAAAGTGACCCAACTCATTGCAATTGTAGCATCTGATTATACTTCTTTCCACAGTTCCAGTTTTGTAGCCACCCCTTGTGCCACTTGAAGATGAAGATCCACCTCTCTGAAATCTGGGTCTGAACTTAAGATTGGGATTCCTCTTGAATCTAAACTTCCCAAACTTTCTGACTATCAAAGCCAAATCACCATCCTCCAGCTGATCAAGTTCTTCCAAAGAATAGAAGTCACCACCAGATTGATCAATGGATGTTAATCCATATTCAGCATCAATAACATTCATGTGAGAACTGGAAGGTTGAACAGCCTTCACTTCCAGTTTCTGTGGGACTTCAGCAGCCAATGCAGTGGAGGTACCAACAATCCTTCCAGTTCCATACAGCTCCTTCTGTTGAATCTGCTCCAGCTCATAGGTCTTCAAGACACCATACAATCTCTCCAAAGCAATCTCATTCATATCTCTTGCTTCTCTAATAGCAGATATCTTGTGCTCCAAATGAGGTGGAAGGGTAAGAAGGAACTTCTTGTTAACCTCTTTGTTGGTGTAGTGCTTCCCATTGAGATTCAGATCATTGATTAATTTGTTGTATCTCTCAAACACCTGAGAGATACCTTCACCTGGATTTGATCTGAAATGCTCATATTGTGAAGTGAGAATTTCCAGCATATTCTCCCTAACTTCCTCTGTCCCCTCATTGATTATCTCTATTGTTCCCCAAATGTGTTTGGCAGTTTCACAATTTAGAACATGATTATGCATGACAGGATCAAGACTCTCAATAAGGATCAACTGTAGACAGGAATCCAAGGTAACATCCTCTTTCTCATCAGGAGTGTATTCCTTGGGATCTTTAGGATACATCCTAGCAGCCCTAGTCACAACATTATCCTCAACAACTTCAGGATCAATAATCATAGGGAGTTTGGGACCACTCTTCAGCACATCCAAGTATTTAGGATTTGCAACCTTAAGAAATAGAAGCATTTTCTTCTTCCACATTGGATAATGCTCCTTGCTGAATATTGGGATTTTAACTGTCCCCACTTTCTGTGCAGTAGACATCTTTTGAGATTTTTAGAATTAGAATAAAAAATCAGAGTTAAAAAAAATCTCAAACAATTGGATCTTTGATTAGTATATCAATCAAAAGGCTCTGATGCCAATTGTTAGGTCCTGATATGTTTGTAGAAGGGGGGTTGAATACAAACAATACCGTTTTATCGAATTTGTCCTTTTTGAATAGAACTGTTTAAGAACAAATAAGTGCGGAATTAAATGAAACAAGATTCAAGTTAAATAAACTTATATTAAACTTGAAGGGTGTTACAAATGATACTGAGTACAAGATTGAATCTTAAATAACTTAAAACAAATCTAGAATAAATTCGACATGAATTTATCTATATTTGTAATAAAATGATTTAACAAGATTTGATAATTTAAGATTCGTTCTAGGGATAAAAATCCGCTAGATAGTCAAAGCAATACAAGTAATCAAATTCTAGTGGTTTGGATTTAACAATACAAACTAGAATTAATTTCTTGAAGAGATGTAAGATTAAATGCTTGAGCTTTTGTTCTTCAGTAAATGCTTCTGTGTCTCTTCAATTTTCACAACTGCTTTTCTTTTCTATTCTGCTTTCAATTAATACTAAACCAAATAAGCCTAGTATGACCTCAAACAGACTTCGGTAGAACCTGGTATGGTCAGTATGACCTAGCTCAAAGCGTCCGGTATGACCTAAGCCAAACCACCAACTCTCGGTAGAACCTAAAAAGCAATTTGTATGACCTGAAGCAAAATACTTAGTATGACCTGTGAATTGACTCAATATGACCTAATGAATAATTCGGTAGAACCTAAAGAGATAGGTCATACCGAGCTTTCTCATCAAGGTCATACCGAGTCTATTAGAATTAATAAAGCAGGTCATACTAGTACATATTTCAGAAAATCCTTTTAATTTAAATTAGTTAGATTAAATTATAGATTAAATTAATTCTCTTAAATAGAATTAAGTTAATAAATAATTTAAACTACTAACCTAATTAATTTAATAAATAAATTAATTCTGATAGAATTAATTTATTAATTAAATTAAATAAATCAAATAAGATATCTTTAAACACTAGCATTCTTCCCTCTTCTGAAAACCACTGAATATAGATGATTGAATTCCACTGATTGATGTCGTCATTCGATGCACTGTCTGGTTTCATGAATAACTGACTTCAATGATAATTCTTCATCTTTAAAACATTTAAAGCTGTGGCTTCTTTACTTGAGCTTTGACAAAACTCTGATCCTGTACTTCTTCCGTCACCATCTGGAAATATCTGTCACTGTAGTGAATCCACTATCTTGAATACTTCACTGAGGCTTGAACAATAAATTGAACTTCTTTCAATGTAGAATAACTTCAAGTCTGTAGATGACTTTAATTTCTCATTCTCTTGACAGATAAGACTATCTGAGATTCCTGTGACATATTAACTTATTATTTACTTATTACATACTTGTTTAAATTAAGTTGTTTCCTCGGAATATTAATAGGCCTAAACATATGCCTTTCAGGACTATACTCCTGAAGACATCTCATCGTTTGCAAAGGATGCAAAGGTTAGACATCTACTCCATAGTGCTTTATATAATGTTATGTCTAACAGAGTTATTGGATGCAAAACTGCAAAAGAGATCTGGGATGCTTTGGAAGTTAGATGTCAAGGAACCTCTGCTATAAAGAAGAACAGGAAGACTATACTCACTCAGGAGTATGAGCACTTTGATTCAAGAGCCAATGAAACCTTGACTGAGACATATGACAGATTCTGTAAACTGTTGAATGATTTATCTCTAGTTGATAAAGAATATGATCTTGAAGAATCAAATCTCAAATTTCTCTTATCTTTACCTGAAAGATGGGATTTGAAGACAACAACTATAAGAGATAATTACGAACTTGCTGAAACTGAACTTGATGAGATTTATGGGTTACTGAAAACTCATGAATTGGAGATAGAACAAAGAAACAGAAGATCAAGCAAGAAGACAAAATCTGTTGCTCTCAGAGTCGAGGAGAAGCCCATCGAGAAGAAAATCTCAAGGAAGAAAGCCAAAGGAAAAGCATTGGTCGTAAACTCTGACAGTGAGTCATCAAACTCTGATGATGGCTCAAACTCTGATGAAGCTTCTGACTCTGAGGATGATGAAGAGGAGTTGATGCAAATGGCTGCCTTGATGGTGAAGACCTTCAAAAAGATGGGATTCAAGAATTTCAAGAAAGGAAAAAGATTTTCTAGGAAAGATTCAAATTCTGAAAGAAAGAATTTCAGAAAGTCTGATGGAAGGGATACCAAGTCTGGAAAGAAGGACAAATCTGAGATCCAGTGCTACAAGTGCAAAGAGATGGGTCACTATGCTCCAGAGTGCAAGAAAGGAAAAACTGAAAAAGCACTCATCTCAAAAGGCAAAGACTGGGCAGACACTTCAGACTCAGATGAGGGAGTCAATTATGCTCTCATGGCAACTGGAAGAGATGAAGCTAACTCATCTGAAAACAAGGTACCCCTAACAACTTATGCTTATGATATTGATGATATATCTGAATTAAGAATTTATCTTAAAAGCATACATGTTAGTTATAGGGATCAGACTTTAGAAAATGAGAGAATAAAATCTGAGAATCTAGGTCTCAAAGAAAGAAATAAATTTCTTGAAGAGAAGCTTGTTAACATGCAACAAGTTCAAAAGGAGAGAGATGATGCTGTTTATGTTGAACAGGAATTGCTTAAAAGATATAGGCAAATAGAATCTGAGTTGGAAAAAGAGAGGAAAGTGATTAAAACCTGGACTAATTCTGGAAAAGACACACATCAGGTTTTTCAAACAGATACTGTAGGTTTAGGTTACTGTGAGAAAGATGAACTTAGGTTTAAAGATAAAGTTAAAGTAAAACCACAACTTAAACCTGTGAAATTTGTTCATGAATCCAGTAAGCTAAAGTCTGTAGTTGTAAAAGAAGCTGTTATGGAGCCAGTTGAAGCTTGTGTTGAACAAGTGGATATTGAATCTACAACAGAGAAGCCTATTGAGCAAGAAGCTGTTAGAAAACCAGTAAAAGTCTGTGAAAAACAGGTTAATGTTGGTTTAATGACAGGAAAACAGTTCAATCATAAGCTCAAAGATGTAAAATCTGCCATGAAACCAAAAGGATCCAAGCAGAATAGGAATGGAAAAGTAGGCATAAATAAAAGGCATAATCATCTGTCTACTTCAGTAGCTCCAAGAAAAACATGTTATAACTGTGGTAGTGCTAACCATCTTGCCAGTTTTTGCAGGAAGAACAAAGATATTAATTCTTTACCCTCCAAGTCTGGGGTAAAGAATGATTATGTTAGGGTTAGGCCACAGACTTTATGCACACACTGTGGGAGCACTTGGCATTCCATATATACTTGCAAGAGTTATCATGCTATTTATCACAATTATTATGAGCTAAAACCCAACTTGAAATGGGTTAGAGCAAACTCTGCAAGTGTAAAGTCTGACAATGTTAGTTTAAACTCTGTTGATAGTGATTCCGCTGCAAAAGCTAACAATGTTAAGAAAGCCAAAGGATCCAAGCAAGTCTGGATCCTTAAAACTAACACTTAGTGTTTGTTTGTGATTGCAGGGCATAAAAGAGAGCACTCTTATCTTGGACAGTGGATGCTCAGGACATATGACTGGAAATAAAGCCCTGCTATCAGACTATGAGGAGAAGGCTGGCCCAAAAGTTTCCTATGGAGATGGCAACATAGGATGTACTCTGGGATATGGCAATATCAGTCTTGGAAGTGTCATCATCAAAAATGTAGCTCTAGTCTCAGGACTCAAGCATAATCTGCTTTCTGTGAGTCAAATCTGTGACAGAGGATACCATGTAGATTTTCATAATGAACATTGTGAAGTAATCAGCAAATCTACAGGGAAAGTTGTTCTAGTTGGACACAGGCACAATAATATCTATGAAGCAAGTTTGGTAACAAACTCTGAAGGAAAAACTGTGTGTCTATCTGCAAGAATGTCAAATGAAGAGAGTTGGAAATGGCATAAGAAGCTCTCTCATCTAAATTTGAACAACATCAATGAGCTGATAAGAAAAGATCTTGTAAGGGGACTTCCCAAGTCAATACTCAGCTTAGATGGCCTGTGTGATTCTTGTCAAAAGGCCAAGCTAAGGAAGTCATCTTTCAAGAGCAAGTCTGAATCTTCAATTGTGGAGCCATATCATCTTCTACATGTTGATCTCTTTGGTCCAGTAAATGTAATGTCTATGGGCAGAAAGAAATATACTCTAGTAATTGTTGATGAGTATACTAGATACACTTGGGTTTATTTCTTGGCAAAGAAGGATGAAACTGCTCAGACTCTGATGAATCATGTAAATCAACTGGATAAAGGATCACAGTACAAAGCAAAGATAATAAGAAGTGATAATGGAACTGAATTTAGAAATTCAGTAATGGAAGCTTTCTGCAAGGAAAGAGGAGTGAAGCAAGAGTTTTCTGCACCAGGGACTCCACAGCAAAATGGTGTAGTTGAAAGAAAGAACAGAACTCTAATCGAAGCTGCCAGAACAATGCTTGATGAAGCAAAGTTGCCAACTTATTTCTGGGCAGAAGCTGTTCAAACTGCTTGTTTTACTCAGAATGCAACATTGATCAACAAGCATGGAAAGACACCATATGAGATGGTGAAGAACAAGAAGCCAAATTTGAAATATTTTCATATATTTGGATGTAAGTGTTTTGTTCTGAAGACTCATCCTGAACAGTTGACCAAATTTGAGTTAAAAGCTGATGAAGGAATTTTTGTTGGCTATCCATTGTCAACAAAAGCATTCAGAGTATACAATCTGAGAACAAAGGTGATCATGGAGTCTATACATGTGTCATTTGATGACAAGAAAATAACTGGACTTGATGACTTAGATGAATATGATCAACTGCGCTTTGAAAATGAAGATTTATTCTCTGATGATGTAAACTCTGATGAAGCAGTACCGACAAACTCTGTTGAAGCGGTTCTGATAAACTCTGACGAAGCATACTCTGAACCTTTACTGGTAAATAATGGAGAAACTGAAAATTCTCAAAACAGAGAACTAGTTGAGGGGGAGCGTGAGGCAGCTCAACATGGTGACTCAAACACTCAAAGTGAGTCTGTTGAGGAAGCTGATTCAAACTCTGAAAGCTCAAACTCTGAGCAGTCCAATTCAGGGGGAGCCTCAGAAGCTGCAGAAAGTCAACACATGAATCAGGAGAGCATGGATCAAGGGGGAGGATCCAATACTGATACAAGAAGCCACTTACCAACAGCAAGAAAGTGGACACAGGCACATACACCTGATCTCATAATTGGAGATCCTGATGCTAGTGTAAGAACTAGAAGTGCTACTACAAATGAATGCCTGTATCATGCTTTCTTGTCTCAAACAGAACCAAAGAAAGTGGAAGAAACTCTTCAAGATGCTAACTGGATAACAGCTATGCAAGAAGAGTTGAATGAATTTGAGAGGAATGAGGTCTGGACACTTGTACCTAGACCAAAGAACAGATCTGTAGTAGGTACAAAGTGGGTTTTCAGAAACAAGACTGACAGTGATGGTGTGATTACAAGGAACAAGGCTAGATTAGTAGCAAAAGGCTATTCTCAACAGGAAGGAATTGACTATGATGAAACCTTTGCTCCAGTTGCAAGATTGGAGGCAATAAGGATTTTTCTGGCCTATGCTGCACACAAAAAGTTCAAAGTCTTTCAGATGGATGTAAAGAGTGATTTTCTCAATGGGAAGCTTGAAGAAGAGGTGTTTGTTGAACAACCACCAGGGTTTGTAGATCCCAAACATCCAGATTATGTCTACAGGCTTGACACGGCTTTATATGGACTAAAGCAGGCACCAAGAGCATGGTATGAAACTCTGGCTCAATTTCTTTTAGAAAGTGGGTTCACTAGAGGTACAATTGATAAAACCTTGTTTTATTTCAATTCTGGTGATGATTTGCTTTTAGTTCAAATTTATGTAGATGATATTATTTTTGGATCTACTAATGACAAACTCTGTCAGAAGTTTGCAAAGCTTATGCAGTCCAGGTACCAAATGAGCATGATGGGAGAGCTTAGTTATTTTCTAGGCTTACAGGTCAAGCAAACAGATGATGGGATTTTTATCAATCAGGCAAAATATACCAGAAATCTTCTGAAGAAATTTGGTATGCTTGATAGTTCATCTGCTACAACTCCCATGGCAACTGCAACAAAGCTAGACAAGGACAGTGGGGCACCAGTCGATATGACAAACTATAGAGGCATGATAGGGTCTCTGTTGTATCTTACTGCAGGCAGACCAGACATCATGTATGCCACATGTCTTTGTGCAAGATTCCAAGCAGACCCCAGAGAGCCACATCTAACAGCTGTGAAAAGGATCTTTAAGTATCTTAAAGGAACCATAACCTTGGGTTTGTGGTATCCTAGAGAATCAGAGTTTAAATTAATTGGTTACTCTGATGCAGATTTTGCAGGCTGTAAGATAGATAGAAAGAGCACAAGTGGAAGCTGTCAATTTTTAGGTGACAGGTTAGTTTCTTGGTACAGCAAGAAACAAAAGTCAATCTCAACATCCACTGCAGAAGCAGAGTATATAGCTGCTGGTAGCTGTTGTGCACAAATTCTTTGGATGAAGAATCAGTTGCTGGATTATGGGTTAAGGTACTCTAAGATACCTATTTTCTGTGATAACCAAAGTGCTATTGCTATGACAGGTAATCCAGTACAGCACTCCATGACCAAGCACATCAACATAAGGTATCATTTTATCAGAGAACATGTAGAAGAAGGAGATATTGAGCTTCATTTTGTATCTACAGACCAACAGCTTGCAGATATCTTCACCAAACCTTTGAGTGAAGCTACCTTTACAAGACTGGTAAATGAACTTGGAATGATTTCTGGTTTTGACTAGAAATACTGGTTAGATTCAAAATCTATACATGTTTGATTTTATGCTCATGGTTCTTTGCATGTGTTAACTGTTATTTGCACCAGTATGTTAAACTCTGATAGTAAACTCTGTTAGTTATACTCTGTCAATCATACTCTGTCGGTTAAAGTCTGATGTTAAACTCTGATTATGATTTTTGTCTGAATCACATGGACCGATGAAGAAAAATGTATGAAGCATGATTTTCAGTAAGTAATCATGAATCCTTCTAAGTATTATAAATTCTGATTATAAAATGTGCAGAAATTTTACACAGCATGATACTGTCTCTATATTTATAGCATCTCTTAGTTTATTGATCCTAAACACTGAGTCTGTATTAGCTGTTTGCGTTTTCTCTCATAAATTAATTGTATTAACTGATGAAAAGTCTAAACTCTGATTATTAATTGCAAATAATTCACCCTCGAATCAAAAGATGCCAAAAAGAGCACAAATTCCTTTGAGATCATGTTGTGCCTAGGAAGATCCAAGAACTTATTGTATGAAATAAGGGCTAAAATCTTTGATTTTTGGTGACTAGTGTCAACCACTGATTACTGGGAAAATTAAAAAAAAAAAAAATCTATATATATATATAAAGGGGGTGAAAAATAAAAGATATATCCAAATGAAAGGATATCAGTATACAGAGTTTAGATATAAAAATCAGATTTTATGTTATACATGAGAGTTTAGGCAACCAGTTGTTACTACTTTAGTTCGTGGATTTTATGCACTTTGAGATGGTCTAAATATTCATATTCAGTAAACTCTGCTAAATTCACACACAAATACTCACATCTGTACAGTTTGTGAAAAGAGTTTATTTATAAAGGAGAAGGATTGGTAAAAACTGATGAATTATGTACTCTACGCCGAGGTAATTTAATTTTAATCTCTGGTGATTAAAATAATTTTTTTTGGTTTCAGACATATTATAATTTTGAGAAAAAGACATTTGTTTTGAAAATTTAAAAAGAGTATGATTGGACAGTTGATCAAGAATGTTTTAAACAGAGGAGAGAGGTTAATTTCCTAGAAAAGTGTAACAGGCGGTAATTATTGTTTTTTTTACTGCGCATGCGCATTGGAAACTGTAAATTATTTGTTGTCAGTCATTGCATGTGTGCCACGTGTCCCACTCACATAATTAAAGGAGTAAGACAGTTGTGTATTAATGATTAAAAACTGTTCAGTTTTTAATTTTGCATTTCATATTAATACAATACACACACATACGTCTAAACCTTTCACATCTTACTTCAATTTACACACACACATATTCACAAACACTTCCCTGCTCACAAACTCTTACGAAGCTTTTGCATAAATTTCTTTGATTTCTTTCAAATCTTACTAATGGCGACTACAGCGTTTGTTTCGTCTGGATTAGAATTCGTTCCTAACAATTATGCTGCACCACTAAACACTGTCAACGCACCAGAGGCGTTTCACTTGGTTCAGCGTTTCTTAGCAAATTCTGATATTGGACGTGCTCTTACTGAACCAACGAAGCTGTCTGGGTCTCAAATAAGTGCTTTCTGGCAGACAGGTGTTTATGATGATGGAGGAGAGACTGGGTCTCCGTCCATTATCTTTGAGTATCAAGATCAAGAGTTTGTGGTTACTCTTGTGACTGTTCATGATGCTATGAACTTTGAAGATTTTAATTCCTATACAATCTCTGTTGGCGATGGCGAACTGATAAGGATGATGAGGGATATCGGTTACTCTGGGTCATTGGCCAAGGTAGGACAATTGAAGCGTCCATTCTTGAGGAAGGAGTGGAGTTTCTTCTTTGATTGCATCACTAGAGCTTTCGGGAAGAAATGCACCAATTGGGATGCAATTCCTACAGATAGTCTGCAAATCGGATTCTGGAGGATGATGTTATTCAGTCGTTTAGATTGCATAAACGCATATTTTCTGACTTAACAAACAAGGATCTGAAGAAAGGGAATGTTGGTGCTCTGCTATTACCTGAGAGAGTGCAACAGTTTGAAAATAATCCTCCACAACCACAACCACAACCAGAACAGTAAACTCTGAACATTTCCTCATTAAACACTGAACCTCTACCACAATCTACTTCTCAACAACCACAGTCTGGTAGTAGAATTAAGAAAAGGGCTTTCAAGAGAAAAGTTCGAGCTAACAGGTCAAAGTCTGTTGGTGAAGCTGATGTTGATGAAGATGATGTTGATAATGAAATTCTTCATCAGAAAAAGAGGAGGATGGTTGCTGATTATCTTTTTGATGAATCAGAAACTGCAGCTTCTGAAGCTGAAAATCAGGAGGTTGTTAATGAAGCTCCTCTAGCTGTGACTAAGGAGACTGTTGTTGATGAAGCTACTGTGCCTGATGAGGATAGAGCACATGCTGAAGCAGAAGCTGTTCATAAGGTTGCTCCTGACGTTGTTCCTGCGAATGAACAGACTGTAGATCCTGATGTTGAAGCTACTGTGCCCACAGAGGACAGAGATAATGTGGATGATACTACAAATGCTGACAATTTTCTTGCCATGGATTTGGAAGCACATCCTAGTATCAGTGTTTGTGATACTGAGGATGTGGCAGCTGATCAAGCCACCTTGGTGATTGACGATTCTGTGGGTTCTCACACAGAAGTTCTTTCAGTAAATAATGCAAATTCTGAAAAAGGTGAAGAAGTTGATCAGAGTTTGGAAGCTGTGACAGAAACTGTTCTACAAGATGCTGTTTTACTTGAAGCTCTACAACAGGATGTTGTTGAGGTTGTTACAAGAGAAGCAGAGGTTTTTGCTCAAGCAAACTCTGATATTCCTGAAACTGTTGCAGAGAAAGTAATTGATGAAGCTGCACAGTTACATAATGAACTTACTGCTGAAAATGTTCCTGCTGCAGATGAAGCAGACATTAATGAAGAAGCTAAAAATGATGCTGAGGGTTCTCATTCACACCCTAGTATTCAAGTTTCATTGTCTGATGGTGTAAATACTGATGAAGCAAGGGAAGTTAATAGAGAGACTGCTGAGTATTTCCAGAATATGTACTATAACAGATGGGCTGATGCAGATTGTGTCTTTTCAGCACAAAGGGCTGCGGATTTTCTATCTGATTCTGTAAAGCATATTTCAAACTCTGATGTTCTTACAAGTCTAAAGGCCACTGTGGTTCAAGTCAAAGCCTTACACAATAGGTTTGATGAAACACAAACAGTGGTTACCAATCTTAGAAATGGCGTTGGTATAAGGGATCTCACTTTGAAGACTGATAGGTCTTATTATTCTGCAATGTTCAAGCAGCAAGCCAAGGATTCTGATGAACTTAAGAAGAGGCTTGGGAAAGTTGAGGAGAATCAGACTGCAATGTCTGCGCAACTGACTTCTATTTCTACTGCGTTAGAGTTGCTGACATCAGTATTACTTTCTGATGATGTCAAAAAGGGGGAGAGTGTACCAAATGACAAATGCAAAGACACTCAAACTCTGAGACGGAGGGATGATTCTGCTGATGGTGGAAGCAAGGAAACTGAGAGGAATTTAATTTCTGCTCAAGGGCAAAGAAGATCAAGATTCAATTCTGATAGGTTGACAAACTCTGGTAAAGGAATCTCAAACTCTGCCAGTGGTTCAAGACTTAAGAGTTTAATTATTTCAGCCAATCCATTTACTGATGAAGAAATTGCTACCAAGATGTTTTTAGAAGAACATGGTAATGAAGCTACAGTTGAAAACATGGAAGCTGAAATGCTGAGTCTTGCTGAAGAGCATGAGAGGAAATTAAAGGATGGTACTTACAAGAAGAAAGCTGTCAAGGTTTCTAGAAAGAAAGAAATGGGTATTTCCATCAAGGAAACTTCTCAACAGAGTATACAATACTCAAGGAAGCCTGTGATTGCCAATACTGATAAGGGAAAGGGTAAACTGGTAGAAGAAGGACAGTTACCAAAGAAGATTTATTCAACCTCTGACATTGCTCAAGTTGAATCAAGGATAAACAAATCAACCTCTGACGTTGCTCATGTTGATATTTCTACTAAAATTGTGACAACCTCTGACAAGGCTCAAGTTGTACAAACTCAGCTAGCTCCACAACTCAAAGGTTTCTTAAGACCTGTACTTTCTGAAACTCTGATACTAGAACCTGTGAATTTTTCTCAAACCAGGACAGTACTTGGAAAAGAATCTTATGACAAGTCTGGTTTAGGATCACACAGAGAAAAGAGGATAAATAACAGTCCAATGGATCAAACTTCACTGGCAGAACCTGGTGTTGGGGTTACTCAAGAGAGCCTTGACAAGCTAGAGTCTGTTCAGTTAATTCATCATAAGGGACTTAGGAAGGACTTTCTGTTATACTTCATGGCTGATGGCAGAGTATACAGAATAGGTGAAAATGATATACACTTGAAAATGGCTGAAGAGTTAGAATATGTCTTATATCTACTCAAAGTCAGAAATATATTGATATGAATAGAAGATGGAAAGAAGCAGAATATATTGATACAGCTAAGGAAACGGAATAGAAGATAAGAAGCAATTCTTAATTGATATGAATTGTATAGCTAACTTATAGGAATATCAATTAGAGATGGATTGTATGTAGCTGTGTATTATATAAACACAGATAGGTTATCCCTAGATGGGATGCGATCATTGATTATTATTCTTGTAACCTAGAAGCTCTTTGTGATTCTTTAACATCATAAAGAGAGAAGCTGTTAATACAATTACAGTTTATTGATTCATAAACAGTGTTCTTGATTATTGTTATTCTCATATATATTTGATTATATTGTATTCGGCCTAACATCCTGCATTAGTGTATGAAGAAATTAGCCGTGTACTCGGACGAGTTTAAGAAAAGATGAAAAGAAAAGGAGAAAACACCGAGTACAGAGGGCTTTGGATCGGTCGGGAGGATCACTAAGGCCTAAGTCAAAAGAAAAAAGGATACCTAAAGCATTCAAGTCACCCCGAAGTCTGTTCTAGGGACAAGTCTATCCCGAAGATGGTTATAAAGGGCAAACCTGCCCCGATAATTGTTCTAAAGGCAATTTTTCTACAAACTTAGCCACAAGCATAACTACGAGCGCATACAGAGGTCTATATGTAAATGTGCACTCTTAAGCAGGAAAATCTAAGATTAAGCAGTCTTGTCGAAGTTTAATAAAGAAAACATGCGCACAAATTAAGAAATATTCAGTTACGCGTAAATAGGATTCAAACGACTTACTTGTGATGAAGGCAAGAAAGGGGCTTGAACTTGTGTAGCAAAGACAGAAACTGATGACTGCGTCTGGAAAAGCTGGAGAAAAATTGACAGAGTGTTCTTTCTTTTGAATGTATGGTGACGATGTTTGGGGGGAAATGAGTATTTATAAGTGAAGGATGCGATGTTTGGACAGTGGAAACGCGAACGTTCACGTTCAACCGTTCGATTAGATTCGTTTGGGATTCAACGGCTGTGATGAGGCATGGATTTCAAGAAATAACGGTTGTCATCATTAATTACGGCACGATTCTCTAAGTGACGTGTCATAACGGATAAGTTTGAGCCCTCTGAAAAGTTATCCCGAAGAGGAGTAAAGAACTGGGACTCCGAACGAATTGGACATCTGACCGAAGTCCAGGGACATGTTGGGGGCCCAGTAGTGAATGGGCCGAATGGCAATTGGGCCGAACAGTAATTGGGCCGAATAGTTGGTTGATGGGTCAAAGCCCGTTACTTCGGTCCGGTCTGTTACATATGATCATTGAGAGACCAAGTCTTCCGGATCTCTAGGCGGACGAACCGGACAACCCACGTGGGTTGTTGCCCCCGAAGAATCCGGGCGAACCGTTGCTAGTCGTGTCTATAAAAGCACACACCAGGTTCTATTGTCAGGTGAACACTTTTTTAACCATTACAAGCTCTTGTACGTTCTATTAAGCTCATCGGAACCGTTAACTCATTCTTACACCGGAGGTGAATCGGGGGCCAACCCCTCGCATTCTTCTCTTTGGCAGGTAAACCCGAAGGGACCCTTGGAGTCCGACCCGACAGAAAATTGGTTCCAACAACAATAATCCTTTGGTGCAAGAATCTTGTTTTTCTCAATGTTGTGAACTACAGTTGCACAATTATCTTATATATCTACGAAACATAAATGAAAATGTAGTTACACAATGGTGAAATCTATTGTAAATCAGACACATTTAGCATCAATTGATGTTACAGTCCAAAAGCCACTCTCTGCACATAGTCAGGCCGCCTCTTGCTAGGCATCCTTAGCAATCCTGTAATTTGGAGCTCCGTGATTGCCCTGTAGAATCGTGCTCTATGCAATTATGGTTAAAGATTCCAAAAATCAATACTCAGACAACATATAGGGCTAGGGGAGCCAACACTTCTCCATAGTCAGTAACTTAATTGATATCTCTATTCGATACACATCCTTTACTAGGTGTTCAATATGACACAGCTATAACTTTATGGGCATGGAGGATGTTACTGCTATAACTTTTAAAGGATGGGAACCAAGATATAATAAAACATGACACAGCTGATGTAAATGGCGCCACACAGAATAACCATGCTTAACGTAATTGGTGCTAAACCATGAGATAAACCAATTTACTTTTCTATCAATTACATATATGTTTCATGTCCAATTTTGTGCTGAATAGCAAGTATGTTGCTGGTAATAAAGCATGCAGTTTTGGGATTTTTCTATTTTAAGACTTATAACTCAAAAATAGTTGCTAAAAGTAACCTTTAGCTACTTACTACTGAATGGTAAGAGACAAAGGAAAGTCAGATGACAATGGAACAAAATATGATATCTTCTAACAGGAAAATGGCATGACCAAAAAAGTCTCCCTAAATTTCATATGCATGAAAAACATGAAATAAGATTCTAAAGAAATTGTATGTAGGATACTGTAATGATGCTTCATCTATTGCTCAAGGTTCCACACCACTCTTTCTTTTCTTAGGTGATGGTGACTGTTTTAGCCTCTGCTTCGTTTTAGTAGTTGAGCAGATAGTAGCTTTGAAAGACTGATACCAGTCATGGAGATTGATAAGGTCACCATGTTCTTGAGCAAGGGAATACCTCTCATATATGAACAACAAACACAACCTTAAACTAACAACTCTAACTTCAGTCTATAATTGAATACCAGAAACATCACGACACTCAAAAAACTATTGGTACTATCATCATCTCTTTTGCTATAAAATAGTTGCCCATGAAGTTGGCAATATATATATATAGTAACCCATGAAGATAATACAATTTAAAGAACCAAGACCAAAAGCAGATATACCCAAGTCTTGGACCACCACAAAGCCTGAAGAAAATCATGGTAATACTAATAACAAGAGAATACCCAGTGACCGACATTCCTGTTCCTGACGTGGGACTCGGTGGCATTGAACATGCTTATAATTACGTTAGTATTTTTGTTTATCACAAAGTCCATCTGTTGAAAAATAATCAAGGCACCCTCGTTAAATGAGAGACAGGGACAAGGTTGTGGGCCAATATCTATATTCTGTAAGGACATAGTAGGGAAAAAGAATAATATTTGGATAAAGCATTATAACAAATTTAAATGCAAAAGAAAAGCTGAAATTGATATTAATACTAAAGTGCGACTAGCCTATTTGTAAAGGAAGAAATAATAGAAAGAGCAACTAAAAGTAGTTCTCATAATCTCATTACTAAGAGACAAAATAAAATGACTTGACCAATATTAGAGAATAAATAAGCTTGCCAAAATTAGTAACTCGTCATTATTTAAAGTCATTTGCAGATATATTAAAGACCCTTGCTGAACAGACCAACATGTTTTGAGTGTGATCAGAAGTGAATTTTATCGGAAGTAACATGATTACCATATATCTCATTTTAGTTTAAAACATCACATAAGATTAAAACAATTCTTCTTACATAATTGATGTGTCATGCATGAATGGCAGTGGTGTGTTGCAACTTATTCTGCAACAACTACACTTGAGAAATTTGTATGACACAAGGAGATCAGCTTGAATTCTTCTTCTAGGGTCTCCCATAAGGTTCTATTTCAAGCAGAGATGAAGATAAGATATCAGTTTTCAGTACTAGCATGATTGTCAGTAAACTTCAAAGATAGTTTAATCCAGATGTATCGCATGCAGAGATCAGAGAGCAGCATGCGTCAATTGGCCATATTCCTAAAAACTTTCGAAACAGCAAGACATAACCATAAGGTTTTACTCTTCATTTGGATATTTCTCTCTGTTTGTTCACTTGTTTGCCATTGCAATTGCTATCAAAAATTAAAACTAAAAGCAGTGCTCGTCCTAGTAATTAATCATCATGTCTTGCTTGTCAGAACTGAATCCAACTCTTCTTAGAGTATAGGAATCGTAATTCAAAAAGGTTTAACATTCATGCGAACAATGTTGGGTTGGACCGGTTGTTCAACCCAATATGGTAATATGAATTTGGGTGATTAAGACTGATTTGGTAATACTTGTATGGGTAGACAATTATTATATATGGTAATAATTGTATGGATAGACAATTATTATATATGGTATGTCTTGGTCATGATTAAATTAGGGAATTAGGTACCAAGAATAAAAAGTCTTGTATAACAAGTATGGTAAGTCTTGTAAAACAAGTATGGCAAGTCTTGGTTGCTAAGTTTTGGGTGGCTATATAAACATAGTCATATTATGTTTGATGTATGCTTGAGCATTGTTTGGCTTGAGTATCGTGTGAGTGATACACCGTCGGTGAGATTGATTGTATTATTGATAACTGTTTTGATTAATAATACAAGTTGGGACGTGGTTGTTTCCGCGTCATATATATTGTGTGTGTGATTTGCTTTGTTTGTTTGTTTGAATCTCGTATTGTTGTGTAGCCCATAAACCTAACAAACAACACCGCACGTAGAAGTATCAGTGTATTAGCATCTGCACAATTATGTTAGATTATTCAAGGCCTTCACTTTTTAGTTGGTAAATTGAACTGTAACTTTCTCCTATATCTCTGTCAAGTATAAAATCTCCCAAGATCTTGGTGGTCATATAATTATCTGAACCTAATGGTTATTCTTTTTCTATCATTTAAAAAAAACCCAACAACTGAAGAGACAAAAGTTGAGACCTACCGACTGAAGTTTATCAACATTCTTGAAGCAGAGAATCTCATGAAATGGTATGCACTCCATAGGCTGCATATAATCCATGGTACATGAAGATAAATTAGGGATAAAATACCACATGTTTAATGGCATGGAACAAAAGTAGCTCGATAATCTGATTTCATGATAAAGTGGCCTTCAATAGAAACCCCCCAATGTCAAAACTAGAACTCGACAACTAGTATTATTATTATTATTATTATTATTATTATTATTATTATTATTATTATTATTATTATTATTATTATTATTATTATTATTTTAAGAACAAATGATAACAACCAGTGTAATAGTGTTTATGATACATGAACCATAAAGTGGCTCCTCCCAAGAGGCCAAGACCTTATAATTCAAGAGGTAGTCATTAACATGGTAATAGAGTTTGGTTAATTCAGGGGTTTCAAATTCGAGTGTAGGGTGCTTTCAAAATTTGTCACACTTATTATGGACATTTTTGTTGATGCACTCTTACCCGAATTGGGTTCTAAAGTATCGGGAAGTGTTGAATCATGAATGATATATAATCTATTTAGAGCTTTGCCCACCACCTTAAGAATTGAAAGAGATAATCATTTGACAAATGGTTTTCTTTACAGATTTGAGTTAAAAAAACTCAACAATGCAAAACTAATCCGAAGGTGCTAAATTGCAAGCTGTAGCATTCTCTGTCAGGAGTGTAAAACAGTTTTCATCCAAACAGGAAGAAAACATTATATACGAAAAAAACATGGTCGACTTATTCTACAGACGCAGAACCGGTTTACAGAAATTTACAATGCCTGAAAGTGGATATTTTACCTTACCAAGGAACCTATCAAGGCAACAGCTTTCTCATGTAACACTTGTGCATCTCTCTTTGTATTAGTATAGTTTCGAGTTGTATGCCTCCTGTAACATCAAGATCCTTGAGAAAGTGACACAACAAATAAATATTATTTTATAAGTCCTTATAATTACATTTGATTACTTAAACTTTGCTCATATTGTACTATATTTTGTAATAATGTTTCTAATTTTGTTTTGCAGAAATTGAACAAATAGAAGTAGTTAAACAGAGACTAGTTGAATCTTACAAAAGAATATCCGCATAATTCTACCAAGTTGCAGGTAACTCCACTTCAAAAAGGTGAAGACAAATAATTTGACTAGACCCATTAGTGGAAGAGATAAAACATAAAAGGCAAAATACGCAGAGAGTATAATCATTTATATTTATGGGAGACTACGGTTGTTTCCTTTTTTTTCTCATGGAGAGGGATAAAATTTGATAGCAGAATTCTCCCTCATAAATTAATAGAGCAAAATTGGTAGGAACAATTTTATAGTAAGATGATTATATTATGTGTGCTATATAGTGCATTCTGGTTCCTAATTCACTTTTCACTATCCATAACATCATTTTAAGTCAATTATATCCTTTTTCCTTGATTTATAATTATTTGTTTGGTTTTACAATTTGGATATATATAAATTAATCTGATCTCTGTGGAATGCCTTCAAAACGTTACAAATATATAAAATATTGTTGAGAATAGTACGACAGTATGACCTCAAGTCCTTGACACAATTAAAAGTACAAGATTACCTGGATATGTTGGTCAATTCTTGGTTTACGTTCTTGCTATCATCAATATTTGACAAATACTGTAACTCTTTCACTTTCTCCTGAATCTAAGACAAGCACATTATTCAAATATCCTAATATATACATATACATATCCTGAATCAAAAGCTTTATAAATATCCTAATATTTATATACATTATATAAATATCCTGAATCTAAGAACTTGGGTGCACATAAATTTATAAAGCTTTGCAAATACACATATACATTTTAAAATCAAAAGTATTCATGTTAATTGTCCACCAATGACATGACCAAGATTTCAAAAAGGTACCACATTTAGCCATCCCCATCACCAACATCTCGCTTAGATGACTCTTCAGTTAAATTATTTGCATCAATAGATAGAAGTACACAACACTGGCTCTACAAAAATTATTATGATGATTAATTAAAAGCAAACATCCATCACCTACCTCACCTTGCGAATTGCTTGACAAATGAAGCCACCCATGTGCAAGTTATTCTGCTCTCCGACCACTATTTGATTGTTTGCAGGCACTTTTAAGCTGTTATCTGATACTGAATGAAGATATGAAGCTCTAGTTTCCCATAAGTCTGGATCAAGTGCCTCACAGTACAAGTCTAACAGGCTAAGTTTATGATACTTTCCAGCTACATACAAACACTGCAGCAAAAGCTACTTTGTCAAAGAATAGATTGTTTTCAAAGGTGTTGCATGTCTACTTAATTTAGAGGTTTAAAAGATAATTAGCTTTTACACATGTCAAATGCGAAAAGTTATTTATGAGTTATAACGATTTAAGAAATATAATTCCTATCATCTAGCTAGTGAAACCTAATTTGGCATACTTATGGAATAAGCGTGTAGCAACAAATAGTTCTGAATTAAAACACTAATGTTGTGTTTGGTTGGGGTGAATGGAATGGAATGGATGAATTGAAGGGAAATGATGAGAGTTGGAGGGAAGATTTGAAAAAAAATGAGATAGTGCAAAATTGTTATGATGAAACTTGTGAAGAAAATGAATAAGTTAAGGAATGAAGCATTCTATCATAAAGTGATGTGTTTAAAATATAATGTAGGTGGTTAATGTAATATCCCCAAATTTTGTACTTATTTAAAAACCACTGATGAATAGTAACTTTTTTGTTTAGAAAGTTTTCAGACCACCCTATGTACGGGATGGTATAATGAACTTTCAAAGTCGTATTAGTGATCTTCTATGTAAATGATTGAATGCAAAATCTGTCAGAATTAGAAGAATAGCATTTTCTGTTTTCTCCGAAATTTCACCAAAAACTGATGGATTAATCATTATTTGAAAATATTGGAGGATTTAAATTATCAATCCCATGGATATGGATTTAATAAAAGAATTAGTGATGTCAAGAACGTTTACGGTAAACTACTTCGATAGAACACTTAAGAAACCCTGCGAACAATCTACGAGATTAAGCGGTAACGAAACAACGCGACACTTACAGGATTAAATATAGGCATGGAAGTAACATGTAACAAGATTAATCCAAGGAATGCAACAATTGTATCATCCATGTGAAAAGGAACAAACCAGTAAAGCTACTTTATCTCCAAACTCTCCCATTGCTTGACACGTGTCCTGATGATGAGGCAAATAGGCTATGACTCACCATTTAACTACAAAAATATCAAGGATTGAACAAGTATCAAGAAAAGAAAACCCCCCACTTGAAGAAGAACCATTCAGCCCTTTTCTTCATCAAAGGATACATTTTTCAAAATCAAACTTCCAAGCTTCCATAAATCATGATGTTGGATTCAAAAGCTTCCTAATTCCTAGACTAAGGTATTCTCTAATTCCTAGCTTCATCCATGGATTGTAACATGCTTGAATATTAGATCAAAGATGAGAGTGAATAGTGAAATGAATAGTAACCTTTTGTGTTCTCGATTTTGTTCTTAAAGATTAAGCTTGTTAAGGATAGTTTAAAGCTCAAGGAAGGATTATAAGCTATTGTGGGTGTTTATAAAGCATCAAGGAAGGTAAAGCATGGTAAACAAAATTAAAATGGAATTGCTAATGGCATCAAAGTTACTAATTTTACCAGAAAATGCCTTGATAAAGGCATCTGCTAAATAACTATATTCTTTAACTAACTGTAATAACCCGAATTTTTGGAAAAATTTAAAACTTTTCTTATTATGATTAAGTGCATCAGTGAATAGTGAATTTGGTGGATGAATAGTGATTTCGAGGGTTAAGAAAAAAAAATTCATGCCACCTATGTACGAGACGTAGTGTGAATATTCCGAAGTCATATCAGTGATCTACGGAGTAAATGAGTGAATGCAAAGACAATCGGAATTCAGAAATTCCAAATTTTATTTTGGTGTAGTATTTGACCGGGCAGTGATTTATTATTATTATATTCAAGAAAAGAGATATTAAAATTGAGGATTTGAGGATCTAATATTTTAGAATTTTATTATTTTATTAAAGTCGACTTAAGGATTCAATTGTTGGAGTGAATAGTGAATAGTTACTATTCACTGCGAAAATCGCGTAGAGTTTTATTCGCTCTTTTTGGAAAATATTTCGAATCGTTTCAAGAGGAACAAGGCAACATCTACAGGATTAAATATAGACATGGAAGTAACATGTAACAAGATTAATTCGAGGGATGCAACATTTGGATCATCCATGTGAAAGGAAACGAACCAGTAAAGCTACTTTAACCAAACACATGCATGCGCGACACGTGTCCCTGCTTTGCCACCATGATACTCCATGGCTCGACATGTGTCCTGATGACAAGGATAACTCTTATGACTCACCAAAAACCAAGACTTGACAACAATTATCATTAATCAACCAAAACCAAAAACCATTCTTTTTTTTTTCTCTCATTTCGGCTAAAGCAAATCTGCCGAATTGTAAATTTCATATCTCCTTCATTTCTCGGTGGAAAATTGCGATCTATAGCTTGTTGGAAAGGTCTTGAGATAACCTACATTTCTTATTTCACAAGTGGCTTCCATTTGATCAAGGTAAGACCTTCAGTTTTCCAGTTCTTTAAACCGGTGTATAGTAACTCCGAAAGTTTCATGACTTGTTCTTGATTTCTTTTGCAAGTTTAAGGATGATAACCATGGATAAAGACTCTCTTAAGGCTTACAAGCTCTTGTTGTGTGTTTAAGGATTCAAGGAAGGTATACCACTCATCCACCCTTTGATTTGTGTTGAGATTTAAGTGAAGTTTCTAGTAATGTTTAAGAATGAGCAAGTTTATGGAGTTTGGAGTATGTATGGTTAATTCTTGATGGATACTTGTTGTTGGTTGATGTTGGTGATATGTTCTTGAAGTATATAAACTGATTATGTTGCGAAAATGGTTGTGTTGTTGAATTGATTTGGTTTTAAGAGGTTTTGACATAACAAAAACCGGGAAACGTTACGATTATAGCCGTCGTAATGCCCAAATTTTTACCTACTGATTGGTTCCCTGTTTTTCCTCTGTTAGAGCTCGACCCTTGAGTCCTACTGCCCAGGATTGTGTAGTTTATGTTATAAGCTTCGTATTGATATGTGGTTCGCCTAATTTGGCCGAACGGTTTAAGAGTTATGCTAGTTTTAGTAATCGTGGTTCGAGAGGTTTCATCGCAGAAATGTAACCACTTTGATGCTAAGTCAAAGACCTTTAAGAGTCGAATTAAAATGTGAAACTTTGTGATATAATGCTAAGGACAGTTAGCAAGCCTTGTGCGAAGGTTTCGAGTCAAAAAGATCTTTTTCCGATTTTATAAAAATAAGGAAGCCGAGGTTGCACAAGTGAAAACCACCGAAAACGAGACTTAGAAACCAAGGTTCCAAATGGTTAAGTATAACTTGGATTTGAGGATGGATTTCAAACCAAACTTATGATATAAGTAGTTGACGAATAACATGGACTTAGTGTGACGCTAGAGCAAGCAAGTAATGCCTTGGTTGTGTTTCGCTTACGTGTTTTAGCATTGAGTACAAGTGGATTATCCAGGGGATTAATCGTGCGTTTGCTTTGACTTTGTCTAGATTGTCCGGCATCGTCGCGAACCCCTATCACTTCTCGAGCATCAGGCAAGTTTTCTCACTACATGCTGTATTTTAAAGTACCATATTCTGATATATGCATATACTAGATGCAAGTTTCAAACCTATACCTCTTTTAACTGTTGTGGTGATAAATAAAAGATTTTGAGATATATGCTATGTGTTTATGATACTTATGATGCTAAGTAAAAGTTATTGATATGAGTTGAACTTATAAGCTATGGCTATGGCAATATTTATAAACCTATATGTTAAGAAAGACCCTCAGAAGGGGGTATATACTCTGTACATATACTACGGACCGGGAATGGTATCAGTTGCTATCTAGGGTTATTTTATTGTATTATTATAATTAATCTAGTTAAATGATTTACAAACTAAAGACTAATTGGGGTTTAATCTGTTAAGGATATACCTAAGTATACGATGAGTAGTTTATTATCCACCCCTTTTGTTAAGAAAGTACTTGGAAATTATTTCTAAATAAATATTCCTTATTAAATATAGTTTTCATTAATTATTTAAAGTCCTACTTCTTAAGGAAGTATTTTGTGAAAACTATTCTTTAACCCTAGATAGCTAATAAAGTTTTATTCAATCAATTATAAATATAATTAGAGAAGGTTCCCAAATCTATTTCCCTTTTAAGTCTATATTCAGAAAGACTTAAATGTTCGCTCAAACTACAGAGATGCATGGGACCTTTCTCAAGATTTATGTTTGTTCCAAGTGGACTGCCCGGTCCTAAATCTTTTTGAAACAATGAATTTATCAGTCTGGTATACTACCACCAAAATGATTTTGATTACTTCCTCAAGACTCGAGGAGTAAGATCAATGAAGTCAGTGGTATCCATTAACAGGCATCAGCCTGGGAAATATGGGTGAATTTTCCTTTCCAACCAGATATGACTACTTTGTGGAGTTGTATACTTGGGGGAAAAGGGAAAGGAACTTTATGTTTCAGTGTTATGGATTTACTCGAACTTGGAGAAATGTAAGGGACTGAGTAGCGCCGGTCCCCTAAGGGAATTACAATATGGCCGACGGACTATTGCAACGGGTCTGTTCTTCCCTTAGATGATTAGCAGTGCCCGACCGTAGGATAAGAGGAGAGTAACAGACTGGCGGACTATTGCAACGGGTCTGTTCTTCCTACCTACAACCGATTGGCGGGGGGGGTAAATCGGTGTGAGACTGATTATCGTCCCTTCTACGTAGAAAAAGACCAGGGGGATACAGCTTGCGACTGATCATCGCAGGGGTATCCCTGGCGCCCAGAATCTCCATCTACAGTTCATCATCCATGAAAGAGTATGTTTTATGCAAGTTTTCATAGAAAGAAAGTTTACTCCAGTTATTCAGTTTTATGCAAGTTTTCAGAGAAAGAAAGTTTACTCCAGTTATTCAGTTTTATGCAAGTTTTCAGAGAAAGAAAGTTTACTCCAGTTATTCAGTTTTATGCAAGTTTTCAGAAAAAGAAAGTTTACTCCAGTTATTCAGTTTTATGCAAGTTTCCAGAAAAAGAAAGTTACTCAAGTTATTCAGTTTATGCAAGTATATGAGTTTATGAGAAAGCATATGAAATTACGAAAATGTATATGATTTTATGAAAAAAAAGATATATGGAATCAGATGAGTATCAAAAATAGATTGGAAATATTTTACATTGTCTTTATTTCCAGATTATGATATGAGGTAAATGTTTGATATGAAAGATGATATTGAATTTTCCTTATAACTTTATCTTTTAAGTTATATGTTGATAGTCTGTTTATATTTTACATAGCAGATATTTTATGGAAAGGATATACTGAGTTATCTTGCTACTTCATCTTATATATTATACTAGAACTTTGTTCATAGTATGAATATCGAAAGTTGCAGAGTAATATGGAAATGATATTTGAAATACAGCAATGGTACTATTTTTGGAATACATTCCGATAAGGAAATAATTTCAGTAGCAAGATATTTTGACAAATTATTGTCTTGTACTCGCTTTATTTTTGGGTTGAATTAAAGGCAGAATTATGCCATATTTTCATTACCTTGCTGAGCTATCGCTCACTCTTGCTATTATTTTATATATATTATATAGCAGCGAAGCAGGATGCCAATGGGACGGCACATACCTCGCAAGGCGTTTCCATAAACAGTTTCTAGCAGCGATCCTGAGAGTAGTACGAACCAATCAAATCAGGCTACAGCTTTTGGTATTCAACTTATGTATAGATATAAATGGTAGGAGAGGATTGTGAGCATCAGAAGGTTAAGTTGGTAATGTAACATTACTTAGAAATTGTATCAGTGACAGATTCAAATGACATTTGGGTATTGTAATAAAAATTATTTATTCCGCAGTTGTTGTAGTGTGTCGTTTCTGAGACTCTAACCTGTGTGTGTGTGTGAGACATATATTGTGGGGTCATGAGCAGGTGAATTATGAATGGTGTGAGTAATACAGGTAAGGCAAGGAGTACATGGATCGTGACTACCCTAAATCCCTGACCCCGGATTCGGGGCTGTTACAGAGATGGTATCAGATCATTAGGTTACAGTCCTCAGAAACGATAGGAGATCGAGTCTTACAATACCCTTAATAATGATGAGAACATCCAGAGCTCAAATTGAGTTCGTAGTCGGGTTAGAGGACATGACCCTGACTGTTTAAGATGAAGCCCGAGAGGGGACTTCTTTTGGGAAACCGTACTTAGGACTTCATGGTTAGTCACCTCGATTCGTATGAGTTATAGAAGGATGTGACTCTGAGATACTAGATCCCGAGGCCTTCGAGTAGGCATTTGATGATGCGCTCCTAGAAATGGACGGAGACCCGATAAAGGAAGATCCATAGGAGGATCTAGAGGAAGACCCCATGGTGGGTCAAGGGAAGAACCTTGTAGAAAATGTGCCGATTGATAAAGATGTGGTGTGTTACTTGAGGTCTAATAATAAGACCGGACGAACCTTCAAGGGATAAATAAGTGACGAGACGAGAGTTTAAGGATCGTTCATGATTCATCAAGAGGTATGACAAAGAAAATGGAGTAGAGTCACCATAGCAGAAGAGGTAGAGGCAGTATAGCCAGTATCAGTGGATTGATTCGACTTGAACGAAACCTGTTACTCATAGTCGGTTATAGTTGCCCATAAGGAGGCGGCATACGTAAGAACCAAGGTGTTCAGATTTTCACGAACGATTAAGGGTACTTAGTTGCCTAAGAGTAGTGAAAGGAATTGCTTTGGCTACGAGGTTTCAATCCCCCACGACCAGCGATTCCACTGGAAATAGTGTCTATTACATCATGGAGGGATTTTATTATCTCAAAGAAAATTTTGAGTATATGTACCATGCAAATGTTATTGTAAGACAAGCACGCTAAGACGGAATCGAGAACGAGATTTACCACCCTCAGAAACCAGGAAGGAATTATGAGGATAGAACAGAAAGGTTGGAAATCAGATCTGAGCATTACTAGTAGGTAAATAGATTGATCAAATTTCCCTGATTTTGGAAAGAAATTCAGCAAATTTTGGCAAACCTTGTCTTTCTGATTACCAGAGGATGTCACCGAAGAGAATGGAAACTAGAGCGAACCCTGTGGATTGGGTAAGATGGCCGCTATATGGATTGGTGGACAGACCCTGATTGCTACAATTGATTGTAGAGATAAAATGATGAAGTTGAGATTGGACGGTAAAGGCGAAATATATTTAAGGACCAAGACGGACTGAGAAACTCCGGGATTGACTTAAATGAAAAGGCTATTGTGCCAAAAGTGTTAAGCTTATGTAGCGCACGGGATTGATATGGGAGAAAGAATATTGGGTATAAGGATGATTGAAATAGAGACCGGATTTAAGCTTGTAGTTTCTAACGATCTTCCGAAGTACCGCCCAGTCGACACGTGGAATCATCATTGCTATGGGCGACAACGGTATCGAAGTCTTCTTATAGAACAGAACGCTTACTTGAGATGTTTGCGCCTAGTCGAATAGAATTCCCTGCGATTGCAAAGGTCGATGGTTGAATCCTTAACGACTATTATGAGTCGGCAATAACGTAAGTATCGAACAACTTAGGGTGCGTGGAAAAGAAAAGCTTTGGAATTGAACGATTATCCATTAGAGGAGCCGACATAAAAGGCATCCGTAGAGACCTTGGTAGTACCCTCCCCATTTGCAAATTATGTGGGGTACCTCCCCAATCTATGATCTATCTTGACCTCTCTCCAGGAAAGAATTCTGATAAAGGGTATATTCCCTCTTCGAAGTTGTTTTATAACACTTGTGCTAAACCATATTCCGTTTCACTTGTGCCAGAGGCTGTCACAATGCCTACTTTCAGGCTTTCGAAGCCCTGTCAAATGATGTTATTTAAGCTTTCCCTTTTCTTCATAGAATGAATGACCCTATTGTGATACCTCACCACTTGTTGGTTGAATACCAGTATCTTTATGGCTATCCTTTTCTTGTAATCGCACCTTTGGAATCTGTTCAATTTTAATCCAAGGTGTTCCTTTAAGAAATATTGTCAAAAGGCGATAATCATTAAATTGATCTCGAATTGCTTTCATACTTTTCAACTTCCACTGAGACGAACAACCCTATACTTATAGGGGCTACAAGGACTATCTGTCTGTGTGATAGAAGTCTGATGGGACGCCATCATTTGTAAGTTGTGAAATACAAGAAGGCTAATTACCTTTAGTAATGTCTCAATCGAGGCACACAACGCTGAGTTCTTATGATCATGTTGATCTCTCGGTAAATTCTCTTACCTCCAATAAGGTTACCTTAAAACTCATAACCTTATGATCACCAGTGTGCGACGTTTTCCTTGATATGGGAGCTGTCTTTTCAAGGCCCCATAATTTTTGTTATTCTCATTGAATTCTAAGGGGAGGCCACCCAGGTCAAATAAGTCAAAATTCGCTGATAGGAATTAGATTCGCAACGAAATCGCCTATGACATGAGCGAATCCCTAAGACGAATAGAATGTTAGTAACATATCGATGAAATTAGTTTATTCCCCCAAGGATATTATGATTATGGAAAGCGTGTCAATCGATATATGTGAAAGAAATAGCGATGTGCCGTGAACTCTAGTGACAACGGTGTTAGATAGATGCCCTATAGTGAGATTGAGATTTTGGAGGAGTTGTTTACGAATGGACACTACCTCTGGGTTAGCAAGATAAGTACTGACGATGGAGTCAGAGGGAGCTGGTATTGTGACTTGGGAAAGGTGCAGTGTGTTGTTATTAGAGGAATAATTTTCGGAAATATATGGAGACCCGGATGAAAAAGAAAGTTAAAGAGTTAAAACAAGAAACCATGACTGTGACCGAGTATGAGACCAAGTTTTCCGAATTATTGAGGTTTGTTCTGGAGTTTGTGAACACAGAATAAAAGAAAGCCAGCAGGTTTCAACCAGGGCTACCTCCAACAAGCAGCCCACGGTCAGGACCTTTAAATAGCAGGTACCCTTCTATACTATTTAGACAGAGCTAATGTATCGTTGTATATCAAGAAGTTGCATGACAATTAAACCTTAAGGCCGAGCCGCTAAAGAGAATAATTACAAGTAGAAATAGTCAATCGAGGGATTTTCCCATAAGACTGGTACATCCAGGTTGTGAACTAGAAGTATGAGGTCGACACTTTTGATAGACCTGATTCCTTTCAAGTTGGGAGAAATTGATATTATAAGAAGGATGGGTTGGTTGACACCCAATGGAGCCTAGACTGATTGTAAGGGAGAGAGAGTAATAAATAAAGGATGGAGACAGATTCAGAGATTCTTGAGTATAGTTCAGACTAAGAAATTATTATGCCAGAGATATGAGGCTTAATTAGCTCTTATGGTTGACGCCAAGAAAAGAGACACGAAGTATAAAGGAAACTACAATGGTTTTGGGAGATTGTACAAGGTTGTAATGAGCTACCAGATATCGATTTGGATGACATGAGAATGAATACCGAGTATTCAGAGTATCGTGGGAATGAAAGAGTTAGTGACTCAGTTACAAGAATTGTTGGGCAAGAATATGATAAGACCCAGTGTACCACCGTGGAGAGCCCGGTGTTGTTGTAAGAGAGAAAGATGTTAGCACAAGATTATGCATCGAACCTCGAGAGTTGTATGAGTTCGACATGGAGAATAGGTACCCTTGTAAATGATTGTTTGATCAGCGGAAGAACGCTGGGTATTTCCAAATTTATTTAAGAACTGGATATCACCAGTTGGAAGTTAAATCCGAGGATATACCCAAGACTGCGATTCGTACTAGGAATAGACACTTCGAGTTTTCAGCAAGGTTATTTTGGGTTGACTAATGCACCCACAAATTTTTATGGAATGTAATGAATTGGCTTTGAGTTACCCGTGATAGTAGATAGCGTGAGATGGAGAAATGGCTAGAATTGACCTAGGATTATGATTGTAAGATACACTACCATCCGGGGAAGGCCAATGTGGTGGCCGATACCCTTAATTAAAATGAGACAGAGATGGATTCCGAATGATCAGGAATTAAAGGATGAGATTTTACACAAAACCCAAGTTAGTCCAACAAACTAGAAAGACAAAAGATTTCACCAACAAGCAGCTAGTGACAGCCAAGACAGACAGAGAAAGTACGCGGACTAAGCCCGCGAGTATAGAGACAGTACTACTATTGATAAGCTAAGTGGCATGTTGATGAATGACAAACAAGTTTATGCTGGTGTATTTCTGTACAAACAAAGTAGAGAGTATGAGGTTAGAGATTCGTGATGCTAAAGGTATCTCCATGGAAAGAATTAATAAGATTTGGAAAGAAAGGGAAGTTGAGCCCGAGATTCATTGGGCCATCTGAGATTTAAGACGCGTCAGGAAGGTGGCCTATGAGCCAGCCTTACACCCCCCCAACCTTGTAGAATGGTCATATCGGGGTTCATGTGTCAATGCTACGTCAGTATACTATAGATGCCCGGCATATGTTAGAGTACGAGCAAGTAGATATACAACCTGGTCTGACTTACAAAGAACAACCTGTGGAAATCACGGATAGAAAAGAGCAAGTGCTAAGTGACGAGGTTGCCAAGCTAATGAGAAGTTTGTGAAAAAAAAAAAAACAAGAAGTGGAAGAATCCACTTGGGAGTTAGAAAGCGCAATGGGAGAGAAGTACCCCCAGTCATTCCTAAGCTGATTCCGGGACGGAATCCTTTTAAGGAGGGGAGACTGTAATAACCCGAATTTTTGGAAAAATTTAAAACTTTTCTTATTATGATTAAGTGCATCAGTGAATAGTAATTTGGTGGATGAATAGTGATTTAGAGGGTTAAGACAAAATTTTCATGCCACCTATGTACGAGACGTAGTGTGAATATTCCGAAGTCATATCAGTGATCTACGAAGTAAATGAGTGAATGCAAAGACAATCGGAATTCAGAAATTCCAAATGTTATTTTGGTGTAGTATTTGACCGGGCAGTGATTTATTATTATTATATTCAAGAAAAGAGATATTAAAATTGAGGATTTGAGGATCTAATATTTTGGGATTTTATTATTTTATTAAAGTCGACTTAAGGATTCAATTGTTGGAGTGAATAGTGAATAATTACTATTCACTACGAAAATCGCGTAGAGTTTTATTCGCTCTTTTTGGAAAATATTTCGAATCGTTTCAAGAGGAACAAGGCAACATCTACAGGATTAAATATAGACATGGAAGTAACATGTAACAAGATTAATTCGAGGGATGCAACATTTGGATCATCCATGTGAAAGGAAACAAACCAGTAAAGCTACTTTAACCAAACACATGCATGCGCGACACGTGTCCCTGCTTTGCCACCATGATACTCCATGGCTCGACATGTGTCCTGATGACAAGGATAACTCTTATGACTCACCAAAAACCAAGACTTGACAACAATTATCATTAATCAACCAAAACCAAAAACCATTCTTTTTTTTTTCTCTCATTTCGGCTAAAGCAAATCTGCCGAATTGTAAATTTCATATCTCCTTCATTTCTCGGTGGAAAATTGCGATCTATAGCTTGTTGGAAAGGTCTTGAGATAACCTACATTTCTTATTTCACAAGTGTCTTCCATTTGATCAAGGTAAGACCTTTATATTTCCAGGATTGTGTAGTTTATGTTATAAGCTTCGTATTGATATGTGGTTCGCCTAATTTGGCCGAACGGTTTAAGAGTTATGCTAGTTTTAGTAATCGTGGTTCGAGAGGTTTCATCGCAGAAATATAACCACTTTGATGCTAAGTCAAAGACCTTTAAGAGTCGAATTAAAATGTGAAACTTTGTGATATAATGCTAAGGACAGTTAGCAAGCCTTGTGCGAAGGTTTCGAGTCAAAAAGATCTTTTTCCGATTTTAAAAAAAAGGAAGCCGAGGTTGCACAAGTGAAAACCACCGAAAACGAGACTTAGAAACCAAGGTTCCAAATGGTTAAGTATAACTTGGATTTGAGGATGGATTTCGAACCAAACTTATGATATAAGTAGTTGATGAATAACATGGACTTAGTGTGACGCTAGAGCAAGCAAGTAATGCCTTGGTTGTGTTTCGCTTACGTGTTTTAGCATTGAGGACAAGTGGATTATCCAGGGGATTAATCGTGCGTTTGCTTTGACTTTGTCTAGATTGTCCGGCATCGTCGCGAACCCCTATCACTTCTCGAGCATCAGGCAAGTTTTCTCACTACATGCTGTATTTTAAAGTACCATATTCTGATATATGCATATACTAGATGCAAGTTTCAAACCTATACCTCTTTTAACTGTTGTGGTGATAAATAAAAGATTTTGAGATATATGCTATGTGTTTATGATACTTATGATGCTAAGTAAAAGTTATTGATATGAGTTGAACTTATAAGCTATGGCTATGGCAATATTTATAAACCTATATGTTAAGAAAGACCCTCAGAAGGGGGTATATACTCTGTACATATACTACGGACCGGGAATGGTATCAGTTGCTATCTAGGGTTATTTTATTGTATTATTATAATTAATCTAGTTAAATGATTTACAAACTAAAGACTAATTGGGGTTTAATCTGTTAAGGATATACCTAAGTATACGATGAGTAGTTTATTATCCACCCCTTTTGTTAAGAAAGTACGTGGAAATTATTTCTAAATAAATATTCCTTATTAAATATAGTTTTCATTAATTATTTAAAGCCCTACTTCTTAAGAAAGTATTTTGTGAAAACTATTCTTTAACCCTAGATAGCTAATAAAGTTTTATTCAATCAATTATAAATATAATTAGAGAAGGTTCCCAAATCTATTTCCCTTTTAAGTCTATATTCAGAAAGACTTAAATGTTCGCTCAAACTACAGAGATGCATGGGACCTTTCTCAAGATTTATGTTTGTTCCAAGTGGACTGCCCGGTCCTAAATCTTTTTGAAACAATGAATTTATCAGTCTGGTATACTACCACCAAAATGATTTTGATTACTTCCTCAAGACTCGAGGAGTAAGATCAATGAAGTCAGTGATATCCATTAACAGGCATCAGCCTGGGAAATATGGGTGAATTTTCCTTTCCAACCAGATATGACTACTTTGTGGAGTTGTATACTTGGGGGAAAAGGGAAAGGAACTTTATGTTTCAGTGTTATGGATTTACTCGAACTTGGAGAAATGTAAGGGACTGAGTAGCGCCGGTCCCCTAAGGGAATTACAATATGGCCGACGGACTATTGCAACGGGTCTGTTCTTCCCTTAGATGATTAGCAGTGCCCGACCGTAGGATAAGAGGAGAGTAACAGACTGACGGACTATTGCAACGGGTCTGTTCTTCCTACCTACAACCGATTGGCGGGGGGGGGGGGGGGGGGGTAAGTCGGTGTGAGACTGATTATCTTCCCTTCTACGTAGAAAAAGACCAGGGGGATACAGCTTGCGACTGATCATCGCAGGGGTATCCCTGGCGCCCAGAATCTCCATCTACAGTTCATCATCCATGAAAGAGCATGTTTTATGCAAGTTTTCAGAGAAAGAAAGTTTACTCCAGTTATTCAGTTTTATGCAAGTTTTCAGAGAAAGAAAGTTTACTCCAGTTATTCAGTTTTATGCAAGTTTTCAGAGAAAGAAAGTTTACTCCAGTTATTCAGTTTTATGCAAGTTTTCAGAAAAAGAAAGTTTACTCCAGTTATTCAGTTTTATGCAAGTTTCCAGAAAAAGAAAGTTACTCAAGTTATTCAGTTTATGCAAGTATATGAGTTTATGAGAAAGCATATGAAATTACGAAAAGGTATATGATTTTATGAAAAAAAAGATATATGGAATCAGATGAGTATCAAAAATAGATTGGAAATATTTTACATTGTCTTTATTTCCAGATTATGATATGAGGTAAATGTTTGATATGAAAGATGATATTGAATTTTCCTTATAACTTTATCTTTTAAGTTATATGTTGATAGTCTGTTTATATTTTACATAGCAGATATTTTATGGAAAGGATATACTGAGTTATCTTGCTACTTCATCTTTTATATTATACTAGAACTTTGTTCATAGTATGAATATCGAAAGTTGCAGAGTAATATGGAAATGATATTTGAAATACAGCAATGGTACTATTTTTGGAATACATTCCGATAAGGAAATAATTTCAGTAGCAAGATATTTTGACAAATTATTGTCTTGTACCCGCTTTATTTTTGGGTTGAATTAAAGGCAGAATTATGTCATATTTTCATTACCTTGCTGAGCTATCGCTCACTCTTGCTATTATTATATATATATTATATAGCAGCGAAGCAGGATGCCAATGGGACGGCACATACCTCGCAAGGCGTTTCCATAAACAGTTTCTAGCAGGGATCCTGAGAGTAGTACGAACCAATCGAATCAGGCTACAACTTTTGGTATTCAACTTATGTATAGATATAAATGGTAGGAGAGGATTGTGAGCATCAGAAGGTTAAGTTGGTAATGTAACATTACTTAGAAATTGTATCAGTGACAGATTCAAATGACATTTGGGTATTGTAATAAAAATTATTTATTCCGCAGTTGTTGTAGTGTGTCGTTTCTGAGACTCTAACCTGTGTGTGTGTGAGACATATATTGTGGGGTCATGAGCAGGTGAATTATGAATGGTGTGAGTAATACAGGTAAGGTAAGGAGTACATGGATCGTGACTACCCTAAATCCCTGACCCCGGATTCGGGGCTGTTACACTAACCCTCTCCTAATTATTTTACCTAGATTATCAGTAGGCAATGAATAATTTATGGAGTTAAGCAGATTGACAATTTCAGCATTTGATGGCAATTCAGAACAGTTATTTTCAGGCAAATGTAAACATGCTTGCAAAATATCAGAATTGACCACATATTCATTACCTTTAAGGGAGAAAGACATTGTGCAGCCGGTATCATTGAACTCACAGGTAGTCCAAATCTCCTCTACGACTTCATGGTACACTGGGGTCGAGTGGAGCATAGCATAGCTTAGCTTGCAGTTGACAATGAAATCCATCATTCTGTGAAAGATTTCATTCGACCCTGCTTTCTCAACAAAAGTAACAAAGTTGTTCTTCTCGTAGATAAATCCACCAGCAGACATAAATTTTACTATGGGTGCCATTGATGAGTATGAGAAAGCTTGAAAACTGACGATTGCTTTGAGAAGATGAGAGAAAGAGAGATAAAATTGTCTTTGAAAATTCGAGAGAGAGTAAGATAAATGAATTAAAGAAAATAAAATTCTTTAAATACTCCCCCAGAAATTCCCAGAAATTAAGTCCAATAATCAATGTAAATTACTGGATACAAATAAATAATTACCATGATTTATACTTACAGGGAGTGTATATATAGATCGTGGTAAAAGACGTGCAACTCAACGGTTTAGATTAAAAGTGCTATATCAACGGATGGGAAGTGGGCGGTTAACATCCACTCTTATTCGTTGATGAAGCTGTGTTCCGTTGACGTAAAAAAGACTCATCAACGGATCACCCAGAAAAGTGCTTAGACTGTCAACGGATAAGGACATCCATTGACAAGGTAATTTTGACTTAGACAAAATTTAACCTTTTTCAGAGAAATTTAATTCACAGAAAAATCATAGCAAATTTTTGGCTGCTACAATTAAACAAAAGTAACTAGCAAAAATCTCATGAACATTAAGAGAAGTTTAGCATACCTAGCTCACTTACTAATCTTGAGAATGTAGATTCATCAAGTGGCTTGGTAAAGATGTCTGCTAGTTGTTGTTCACTGGGAACAAAATGTAACTCCACAGTACCATTCATAACATGTTCTCTAATGAAATGGTACTTGATGTCAATGTGCTTGGTCCTTGAGTGCTGCACTGGATTCTCAGTAATAGCAATGACACTAGTGTTGTCACAGAAAATAGGGATTTTCTCAACTCTTAATCCATAATCAAGTAGTTGATTTTTCATCCATAAAATCTGTGCACAACAACTCCCAGCTGCAATGTACTCAGCCTCAGCTGTGGAGGTAGAAACCGAGTTTTGTTTCTTGCTGAACCATGAAACAAGCTTGTTGCCTAGGAATTGACAGGTTCCTGTTGTACTTTTCCTGTCCATTTTACATCCTGCATAATCTGCATTTGAATAACAAATTAGTTCAAAACCAGACTCTCTAGGACACCAAATGCCAAGGTTTGGTGTTCCTTTGAGATATCTGAAAATCCTTTTAATAGCAACTAAATGGGATTCCCTAGGATCAGCCTGAAATCTAGCACATAGACATGTAGCAAACATAATATCAGGCCTACTAGCTGTTAAATATAAAAGTGAGTCTACCATGCCTCTGTAACTTGAAATGTCCACAAATTTTTCTTTAGTATTCAATTCAATGGAAGGAGAGCAATCCATTAAATCAAATTTCTTCAACAAATCATGAATGTACTTTGATTGACTAATGAATATGCCTTCATTAACCTGTTTTACTTGAAGACCAAGAAAATAGGTTAATTCTCCTATCATGCTCATTTCATATTTACTTTGCATAAGCTTGGCAAACTTTTCACAAAGTTTCACATCAGTAGACCCAAAAATTATGTCATCTACATAAATTTGAACAAGTATAGTAGAGCCATTCATAATTCTATGAAAAAGAGTTTTATCCACAGTACCTCTTATGAAGTGATTCTCAAGAAGAAACTGTTAGGAATATGTTGTTCTTGATGATAAACATAAAACACTTAGTAGAATTTGTGTAAAGTTATTTTGTAGCTGTCAACGAAATGGCATGCTTTGCAGCATTCCGTTGACAGGAAGCTCATCAACGAAATGAGTGATGTAGCAATTGCACTGTACAATACTTCACAGTTTGATATGCATTTTGTTGTATGTATTAGATAGGTTTTCTAAGTCATGTTGACTAAATGATAGATAGGCAAAATAGGTTGGTTAATTGTAAATATCTTGTGCCTTGTAATTTTACCTAAGTGAAGACATGTCAACGGAATGAAGATTACCCATCAACGAAATGAAGTTCACTCATCAACGAAATGGAGAATAAAGCTATCAACGAAACACATCTCCCTGCCATCAACGAATCATTATTGCTTTTCTGAATAGTTGACAAAGTGATAGTGACAGGTTACTGAACAGATCTAAAGGTGACGTGGAAGTGTACTTTGCATTGGAAACCATTAAAATGGACATGGGGAATAAGGAAACATCCCAGTTTCCATTTGGGCTCTTGGGAGTGATCATAATAAGCATGAAGACAAAAGCAAGGATCTCCAAGGACCACTGGACAAAGGGATGAAAAGCAAACTATTGGAGGTTACCTTTAGTGTACTTTAGTGTAGCCAAAAATAGATTTGTAAACTTGGGAATATATAACCAAGTGTAGCAGTTAAAATAAGTGTAAGAGAAGAAAAACAAATAGATTGTATTAGCTATCTTTGAGAGCATTTTTCTTCTCTACATTCTTGTAACTGAGCAGCTGTGTACATTTTGTATCACAGATTATTTCCGCAATAAAAATCACTTCAGTTGGATCATCAAAAAATCCAACTGAAATTATTTATGTGCTTGTGATTTTTACTTTAAGTTCAGTTTTTATTTGTAAGTTGTTTTAAGTTTAAGAAATATCAAGAATTGTATTCAACCCCCCCTTCTACAATTCTGTTAGGTCATTTGGGATTAACAATTGGTATCAAAGCAAGCTTCTAACATACAAGAAGTTTAAAGATCAAGACCAAAACAGTAACCATGGTGAAGAAGGATGCAGGTGTAAAGATACCAGTTCTTGATAAGGACAATTACTTTCACTGGAAAGTAAAGATGCACTTACATCTCATGTCTATGGATGAGAGATATGTAGACTGCATTGAGAAAGGTCCACACGTTCCCATGAAGTTTGCATCTAGAGTTGGAGTGCCAGATGATGCTCCTGATGTAGAAATTCCAAAACTTGTCTCAGAATGGACTATTGAAGATCTTGCAGAAATTCATAAAGATAAGAGAACCATGAACATTCTGTTTAATGGTTTGGAGCAAGAGATGTTTGACAATGTCATCAACTGTACAACCTCCAAAGAAGTATGGGACACTGTTAGAACTCTCTGTGAAGGTACTGAGCAAGTTAGGGAAAACAAAATGCAACTCCTCATACAACAATATGAGCATTTTCATTTTAAAGCTGGTGAAACCCTAAATGACACGTTTAGTAGGTTTCAGAAGCTCTTGAATGGATTAAAGCTGTATGGGAGGATCTATCAAACCAAGGATTCAAACCTTAAATTTCTTAGAGCTCTTCCAAAAGAATGGAAGCCTATGACTGTTTCTCTCAGAAACACTCAAGAGTACAAAGACTACACTCTTGAAAGGCTTTATGGAACCTTGAAGACATATGAGTTGGAAATGGAGCAAGATGAAGAAATTGAAAAGGTACAGAAGAAGGGTGGATCTATTGCATTGATTGCATCTGTGAACCAACTGGAAGATGACACTAAAGAAGCTGCAAAGGCCACAACTAGTCGAGCTAGTTGTAGAAGTGATGTTAGCAAGGGTAAAGGCAAGATGACAGAAGAAGAAGAACCAGAACCAACCAACTTGGATGACTTAGATGAGATTGATGAACACATTGCTTTTCTGTCAAGAAAATTCTCTAAGTTCAAGTTCAAGAGAAACTCAGAAGCAAGGCCACCAAGGAGAGACTTTCAACCTAACAAAAGTAACTGGATTGAAAAGTCTAAATCTAAATGTTTCAATTGTGGAATGCTTGGTCACTTTGCTGGAGACTGCAGAAAGCCCAAGATTGAGAAGGGCAACAGGAAATTTGAGCCTGTTGATTATAAAAAGAAATACTTTGAACTTCTCAAGCAAAAAGAAAAGGCTTTCATGTCTCAGGAGTATGATTGGGCTGGTAATGGTGAAGATTCTGATGATGATGTTGAATATGTCAACTTGGCTCTTATGGCTAACAATCATGAGCAGGAAGCAAGCTCCTCAAGCAACCAGGTAACAATTACTAATCTTTCTGAGCTTTCTAAAGAGGAATGCGATAGTGCAGTAAATGAAATGTCTACTATATTATATAATTTACGTGTTACTCTTAAATCACTTACCAAAGAGAATTCAAGAATAAAAGAGACTAATTTGCTCTTAAGTGATAGGAATGCAATGTTAGAAGCACATCTCATTGAATTTGAGAAAATGAGATGTGTTAGTAGGGATGCTAAGAAGGAACTTGAGAACGTGTTACAAAGGGAAGAAATTCTTAAGACACAACTTGAAATAGAACAAAGTGTGATTGCTAAATGGAAAGATGCCAGGAATGTTGCTACCAACATCATTAATGTTCAAGGTATGGAATCTTTCTGTGAACAATCATGGAAAAAGAACAAAGAGAAACTAGGGTATGTTTGTGAAACCTTAGAATCAGAAACAGAGTCAACAAACAACAATGATCATTTGTTGAAGGTTGATATGTCAACGGAATGCAATGTTTCGTTGACAGATGAACCATCAACCGATCAGGGTGTTTCGTTGACAGAGAAAAGAAAAGATGAACTCACTAGACTTAATAATAAGTATGGTCCTGTCACCAAGAACTTTGTTCAAGGTGAGTCTAGTAAATCAAAGAAAGTTGAGAAGCCTGTTGAGAGAGCTAATGTAGGTCACTTGTCCAACAAGCAATTGAAAGATAAGTTAGAGAATGTTCAAGTTGAGGCTAAGGGAAATAAAAAGAATAACATGAATGGCAAAGTAGGAATTAACAAACACAACAATTACACACCTGATAAATATGCTCCTAGAAAGACATGTGTTAATTGTGGAAGTGTTAGTCATTTATCTACTAACTACAAATCTGTTAAGAAGACTGTTAAAGTGAAAATTCCCAAGCCTGCAATGAATAGTTCTATGCCTACAATGCCTGTTATGCCTAACATGTTTGCTCCATATGCACAATTTCAAAATCCTTATGCCAGCATGCCATTTGTGTCTAATCCATACATGAATATGTTTAATGTGCCACAAATGCCATGGAATATGAATAACATGTTTGTTCCTCCAACTATGCATGCTGTGAATGAAAATGTGAGCAATCCTCAGAAATCAACACCAAGGATAAAGATTGATTTAAATCAATCTGAGCCCAAGGTGAAAAATGATATAAAAGGAAAAGCAAAGGCTAACAAAACAGGACCCAAGGAAACTTGGGTACCAAAATCGACTTGATTTGGTTTTATTGTGTGCAGGGAGACAAAAGGAATCTTTGGTACTTGGATAGTGGTTGTTCAAGACACATGACTGGTGATTCTACCCTGCTCACAGAGTTTCAGGAAAGAGCTGGCCCTTGTATTGCTTTTGGAGATGACAGCAAAGGCTACACTAAGGGATATGGCTTGATTTCAAAAGAGAATGTCATCATAGATGAAGTTGCATTGGTGGATGGTCTTAAGTACAATTTGCTTAGTATCAGCCAACTTTGTGACAAAGGATTTTTAGTTACTTTTTCTAAAGAAGCCTGTGTTGTTTCTAAAGGAGGAAACAACAATGTGGTAATGACTGGATTCAGAAGAGGGAATGTGTACATTGCTGACTTTAGTAGCACAAGTCCAGAAACCATCACTTGTCTTTTCAGCAAGGCAAGCAAGGATGAAAGTTGGCTATGGCACAAGAAATTATCTCATCTGAATTTTAAAGTTATGAATGATTTGGTGAGGAAAGATCTTGCTAGAGGAATTCCACAGGTGGAGTTTTCCAAGGATGGTTTGTGTGATGCCTGTCAAAAAGGGAAACAAAAGAAGGCATCATTCAAAAGCAAGACAGAGTCATCAATTGTCCATCAGCTTGAGTTGCTTCATATGGATTTGTTTGGCCCTGTAAATGTCATGTCTATTTCAAAGAAGAAATATTGTCTTGTGATTGTTGATGATTTTTCTAGATTTACATGGACTTTCTTTTTGCTCTCCAAAGATGAGGCAAGTGAAATCATTATCAATCACATCAAGATGGTAAACAATCATCCTGACTTGAAAGTAAGAAGGATTAGGAGTGACAATGGGACAGAATTCAAGAATTCAAGCATGAAGGTGTTCTGTGAAGAAAATGGTATTTTGCATGAGTTTTCAGCAGCAAGGACACCACAGCAAAATGGTGTAGTTGAAAGGAAAAACAGAACACTTATTGAAGCTGCAAGGACAATGCTAGATGAATCAAAGTTACCAACTTATTTTTGGGCTGAGGCAGTTAATACAGCTTGCTTCACTCAGAATATTTCTTTGATTAATCAGGCCAAAGGAATGACCCCTTATCAGCTACTCAAAAGAAAGAAGCCACTATTGGATTTTCTTCATGTCTTTGGATGCAAGTGCTTTGTTCTGAGAAATCAAGCTGAGCATTTGGGGAAATTTGAAGCAAAGGCAGATGAAGCAATATTTGTGGGATATGCAGCAGGGAAAGCCTACAGAGTCTATAATATCATGTAAGACCCCAGATTTTGGGTAGAATTAAAACTTTTATTATATGTTGATGTAAATATGGATAGTGGCAATGACTTTGAGAATCAAGTTATGAAATGAATATGAATTTCGGTTTTCAAACATTTTGAGAATAGTAAGAATGGACTGAACAAATAGATAAGAATAATCTCTCTGGAAAATAAGAATACAATATTCCAAGGAAGAAAAGTATTTTTATGTCATCCAAATCGATATCTGGTATGCATCCGACAACTCCGTAAACAAGATAGCGTGTGCCCGAGAAAGCACTAGAACATTTCTAAGTGCAAGAAGTAAAGAGAAATAAACCAGGAATATTGGAACGGAATTGATCCAAAGGATTATAGAAAAACCACTGATGAATAGTAACTTTTGATGAATAGTAAATTTTTGTCGTTTAAAAGGTTTTCAGACCACACCATATGCGGAACGATATAGTAAACTTTCAAAGCTGTAATAATGATCTACGATGAAAATAAAGGAATGCAAAAGCTGTCAGAATCGGAAAAATAGCATTTCCGTTTTCTCCGAAATTTCACCATTAACGGACGGATTAATCATTATTTGGGAATATTGAAGGATTTAGATTATCAATTCTATGGATATGGGTTAATAAAAGAATTAGAGATATCAAGGACGTACATGATTAAATATAGACATGGAAGTAACATGTAACAAGATTAGTTCGAGAAATGCAACATTTGGATCATCCAGGTGAAAAGAAACGAACCAGCAAAGTTAGTTTAACAGAGCCGTTGCATGTGCGACAAGTGTCGAAGGAAGAAGACACCAAAGACCATGACTCACCATTTTGACTATTAAAATATCACAAATATCAAAGTAATTAAAACAAGAAAAGAAAAAGAAGAATTCTCCACCTTGAAGAAAAATTCGGGAGAGAAGAAGAAAGAAAATGGAGGAGAAAGAAATGCTTATAACTTGAGATTCCGTTGTCCGTTTTTGGCGTTCCACCACTCAAATCGAAGCTCTCGAGAATCTCTACGCAACCATGGTAAGCGCTCGCCTCACCTCTGTGATTTACCCTTCGATTTCAGTGAGTAACAGTTGGAGAAGATGATGAATAGTAACTTGTATTTTGCTTTGTTGCTTTTGATATTGAGTTTGTGGCTTCCAAAGGTTGTATTAAGCAAGGATCTACGGTTACATAAGGAATATAGCAGCAAGAAAGCTTGGAGGAAGGTATAAACCTCTGCCCCTTTGAGTTTTATATGAGTTTTAAAGTGGTTTTGATGTTCATGTAAAGTTAAGATCATGATTAAGTGATTTAGTGATTATTTGGATTTGTTTGAATGTGTAAAATGATGGGTGTTGGATTTGAGCCTCCCCACTGATCTTAGAGGTGTATGATGGTTGTTTGTTGAGGTTGTAGATGTATGGTATGCCCGGTGTGGCTTGGTTATGTTGTGACAAAATAGGATTATTCGATTTTAAGCCGTCGTAATGCCCGATTTTCGGTAACTCTATAAACTGCCTAGAATCAGAAAACTTAACTGCCTCTTTTGGTTCAGTTATGAACATGAGTGTGTAGATCTTTGTTTCTAGTTTATGTGAGCGCAAGAATCATGTCATTACGATTTACGGTTTATGAGATATGACCATTGTAGTGAAAGTGGTTCAAGGAATGAGATTGCAGAAATGTACCAACTTTGTGGCTATGTTTGAGACCCTTAAGAGTTGTTTTAAAATATGAAATTTTGTATTGAAGTGTCAAGGGCAGTTACGAAGGTTTGTACGAAGGTTTCGAGTCCAAAAGATTATTTTCCGATTTTATAAAAATGTGTTAGCCGAGGTTGCGCAAGTGAAAACCACTAAGAGCATGACTTAGGAACCAATGTTGAAAATGGTTAAGTATAACTTGTATTCGAGGATCGATTTCGGACTAAACCTACGACTGAAGTAATTGTCGACTAAACATGGACTTAGTATGAGCCTATAACGAGCTAGTAATGCCTTGGTTGTGTTTCGCTTACGTGTTTAAGCATAGAGTACAAATGGATTATCCAGGGGATTAATCGTGCGTTTTCTTTGACTTTTGTTAGGTCCTGATAAGTTTGTAGAAGGGGGGTTGAATACAAACTATACCGTTTTATCGAATTTGTTCGGTTCGTGATTTAACAATTCAAGAACAAATTAGTGCGGAATAAAAACTGAAACAATATTCAAGTTAAATAGAAACTCTATTAAACTTGAGGGGTGTTACAATTCAGTGCACAGATTACAAGGTTCTTGTTAAAACAAATCTAGAATAAATTCGACATGAATTTATCTATATTTGTAATAAAAAGATCGAATACTAAAAAGTAGTTCGATAATAATTCTAGGGATTATGATCCGCTAGATTGTCAAAGCAATACAAGTAATTGAATTCTAGTGGATTGGATATAACTTTGATGGCTAGAATTTATTACAAGAATAAATTTGAGCTTTGCAGTTGGCTTCGGTTTAATGCAGAAGAGAGAAAAATGATAAGCTGTTCTTTTGCTTCTGTATTGAATTGTGTTGGCTGTTGAAATGATCAAACTTGTATTTAATACAAGTCAAAGCATTGCATTCCACGCGCCAAAACAAACTCCCTGCATTTCTTATAATACTCGGTAGTACTATTGAATAACCTTAGTAGTACTCTCGGTAGTACTATTGAGGATAGTACTACCAGTACTGAATTGATAGTACTCCTAGTATAAAACTGATAGTACTACAAGTATAAGAAATAGAAACAATTCTGATTTAATATATTCTGCATTTAATTAATTTAACAAATGAATTAATTCTTTTAGAATCAATTCACAGATTAAATAAATTAAATAACTGACTCAAATAATTTCATAAATAAATTAATTCTGGAGAATTAATTTATACATTAAATTACTTAAGATCTAGATTGATTAATTTAATATATGAATTAATTCTGAAAGAATTAATTCATAGATTAAATTAAATATCTTATAGAATAATATTAAAAGAGAATTAAACTAATTCTTAGAACCACTGAATTTGATGACGAACTTCCACCGAATGATGTTGACACTCCATGTACTGTCTGGTTCATGAGCGACTAACTTTAATGGTTGTTCTTCATTTTAAACTTTAAGCTGTGATTCTTTTCTTCTTTTCTTTAAACAAGGACTGTAACCTGTACTTTTTCCCGTCACACTTCTGAAACCTCTGTCACTTTAAATAGATCCACTTTCTTGAATACTTCACTGAGGCTTGATCAAATAAATGAACTTCTTCCAGTGTAGAATAACTTCAAGTCCGTAGATGACTTTAATCTTCATTCTTTGACAGATATAACCTTCTGAGATTCCTGTGACAATTGATTATTATTATTTACTTATTACATCTTAATTAAAGTTGAGTAGAATCCTCGGTGTTTACAAATAGGCCTAGACATATGCCTTTCAATCTCCCCCTATTTGTTTGTTAGACAATAACAACCAAATACCTCTAGAGGATAACTCAACTAAAACAAGAAAAGATAAGACTTTTAAGAGCCAAGCAAATAATAAAACGTTCTGGATTAAATATAACAATATCCAGATTCAAACAGAAAAGATAAATACAAGATAGATGTTCCTCTAGACTGAACATATGAATACATTTACCTATCTTGATTTACCTAGCTCTAAACATATAACAATTACACATTGAGCTAACTACATCATGCCTTTAGTCTCTAATTTCACCTTCTTCAGCTTCTTGTAAGGTGACTAGAAGATCTTTGTCAAGGACACGATCACTTTCAGAAACCACACCACTTGGCATTACTGGTTGATTGGTGATCTTCTTCAATCTATTCTTCATCTGAGCATATCTTGGAATTTTCTCCGTGCAGTAGTCTGAAATTATATCAGCAACTTCAGACTTCTCTACAGAAGCAAACCCAGAAGTTCTAAGAAGATTCTCCAACTTCACCAGTTGCATAGCAGTCTGTAGCTTCATGGAATCAGGATCCAGCCTCACAGTCTCTAAAGTTGTACCTCTGTAGATTTTGACTTCATAAGGAAAATGTACAACTTGAGGGCTGGCCTTCATAGCAGAATCTCTAAGCCGGTCATATAGAAGCTCATTCAAGCAAGAAGATCTCTTTACTTTACTCATCAGAATCCACAATTCAGATAGAGATCTTCTTTGTAGGAGGTCAAGAGAAATGGTGAATGACCCTTCAAGCGCACTTGAGACATAGATGAACAATTCTTGCCTCACTTGATCAAATGCAGACGTAATCCTTAGGATATCTTCCTTCAATGCCTTCATATATAATGAGTTGTCTGGATTAACCGTTCTGATCTTCTCAAGCAGCTTCAGAAAAGTAGCATCATTGTTTGTGCCTCTCTGAGGGATATCAAACATCTCCCTTGCCTTATCCCATTTGATTCCTCGCTTCATCCTAACATCCAATCTCCTTTCTTTGACATGAATACTATGAAGACGTTGTTTGTCTTCATGTTCAGCCTTTTGAATCTTTAGCTTCTGAGATATGATGTCGGAGACCTTGGCTTGCTCATCCTCCTTTCTCCTTAGCTCTGCTTGCTGTTTCTTCAACTCCTTTTGAAACAAAGGGTCAGGTGTATATAGATCAGCTTCATCCTCCCAATCCTCAAAGTTTGCTGCCTCCTCAACCTCCTCCTCACCAAAAGCTTCTTCAGAAATGGTCTTCCTCAGATCACCAGAAGTGTCAAATTGGAAGTCATCCTGTTCACCTTGGTAGTAGTAAGCATCGTCAAAGACAGTATCCTCCAGTGATTGTTTACCTTTCCCTTTATTTCCTCCAGAAGCTTCTCCAGCTTCCCTTTCTTCTCCTATCTTCTCCTTCTCCCCCTTAGTTGAGGAATCCTCTACAGTTTGAGCTGTGGAAGCCCTAGGATTCACCTCAGTTGTTCTCCTTATCTCTCCTCTTTCCCTTCCATCTCTTCCTTCATCAGCCTCATCATCCCCATCATCATCTCCCTCAAAGAATGATCTTTGTTCTACAGTAGGTTGATGTGATTCCTTGATCATGTTGTACAGGTGCTTCATCCCTTCATTAAGATGCTCCATTCCTCCTTCAATCCTAGATATCCTTTGCTCATTAAACCTCTGGTTTTCATCAGATGTTTGCAGAATGAAGTCCACCTTGGTAGAAATAGAAGCAATCTCCTTAACACTCTCCGATATCTGAGCATTTGACATTATAATATCAGAGATGTCTGAAGCCACCAGTACTTGAGATTGTTGGATTGAATTCAGCCTCGGGAGTAGATTATTCTTCAGTCCTTCCAGGTCATCTTTCACCGTACCCAGCTGATTTGATACAGAGGTGGTAGATTGTGCAACCACTTGTGCTTTCAGAAGATTGTTCTCAGCCTGGGTTTCTTGTAACTTCCTTTGTAGATCAGCTAGTTGGTTCAACAAAGTAGTGTTTGTGTCAGTGTGTGCACTCACCTCAATTGCTCTCAGTGGTGTTTCACTCAACTCACGTGCTTGTGTTTCACTCGGTGTTTGATTCATATCTCTCACCACTAACTGTCTGTCAAGATTCTCAGTAGATGTACCTGCAAGAAAAATCACCCTAGCCCCTTCAAGAGAGGTCAGTGGTGGTGCAATGGGAGTTCGCAATTCCCGATCCCTGAATGAGTCTGTCAAAATATTTGACATTGTATACTGAATTTCTTCAGGGACAGACTCATCAGGTTGCCTTTCACTTTCACCAGTAAAAACTGCGAGTGAAAAATCCCTTAGGGGAGCCAGAGATGTTCCCTCTGGGAGGGGAGAAAATGATTATATTATAGATGGCAAAGAATCAGATTTTCCCTCTGATGCCTGTGAAGGCACTTCTACCGTGACAATGGTAGGCACTGTTTCAGATCCTAAGTGCTCTCCTAACAAAGTGTCCTGAGTTTCTTGTATTTGGATGTCTTCTCCCATTGTGAGTAATGGGAGAGTGCTTGACTCATTACAGATTGCCAGGGCCCGATGGCGAATTTCAATAGATTCATCCTGTTCAGAGGATGTCTCCAGAGACTGTTCAATGGCCATTTCAAGGTCCAAGTCCTTTTGGGAGGACATGGATGGGCTTACAGATGTCTCTCTATAGGTTTTTCTTTTCTTTAATGGTGGAGACAGAGCTGTGGGTGCACTCAGTGTTTCTTCACTACTTGACCTTTGTCTTATTAAAGAAGCAGTTCCAGGTTGAGAGGTTAAAGGATTAGACACTGTGTTTGGGTCTCTGACCTGGGATAGAGATTGTGGTTCTACAACCTCTTGGTCTGTCCTATCAACCACTTGGGTTTGAGCAGAGGTGCCAGATGATCCAGAGATAGGATGTATTACCTGTAGTGGCAGTTCCTCTGAAGTTCCAGCTGCAATGACTAGTTGTTGATCAGGAACAAAGGGTTCAAAAGTAGGTAGGTGAATGAAATGAGCCATGAATGGACTTACAACCACTGGTGTCATATTCCATTTACTAGAAGTATGGAGTCTTTGATAGAACTTACTAAAAGTAGTAGGAGAAGGAATAGATACAGCATTTGAAAACAACTCCTTGTGAGCATCAGATAGCACATGATTGATTAGGATAGTGAGAAATCTAGGATAGAAACACCTGACATTTCTACCACTATCATGATCAATCCTGGCATTAGATACTCTCCTAACCATAAGACTCCAAATAAGATGACCAATGTTAAGCCTAACATTAAACACAATAGCATAAGCAATGTACTGCAACAAAGATGGAATATGTTGAAAATTGCTCTTAGTACAATTGCTGAAAACCTTAGCTAAAGTATCAAATAAGATATCCCATTCACAGACTAGATTTGCTTTACTGAGTTTAGGCAACTCCAAAGGACCTTGATAATGAATTCTGGTGAAAAACTGAATTAATTCATCATCAGAAGGAGTCCTATCAAAGTTATCCCTAGGAAGTTGAAACACTTCACAAAACAAATCCTCAGTAATGGTATATTGTGTGTGCTCAATAGTGAAATATATAGAATTTAAATTCTCAGAAATTACAGCAGTAGAACACAACAATCTAAGTGGTTCAATCTTTAAATCAGCAGATAAACATATAGCACGACTCACACAACACTGCGAATTTAAAAACTGAATCCAAGGTCGAAAACGATCAATCGGACATCTCAACGGATCAAAATACCCAATGTAATTGTTTTTAACAACCTCAAAATTCTGAGCCATAATTTACTAAGTAAGAATTAACACAGAAAATCAAAAGCTTAAATAATTATGAATAATTCGAATTTTAGGATTTTAAAATTAATTAAAATTAATTAAAAATCCAAATTTTCAAAGTTCTCCAAAAATTACCAAATTTTAGTATGTTAATCCTTGACACAAACCACACACAGTACTATTTTTAGAAACTAAAAATACCTCCTAAATCACTAAAAACGAAAAGGAAAACCCTTTGAAATTCAAAAACTTGAAAACTCAAAACTCAATGAAACTTGAATTTTAAGTACTCGAGTTAATGGGCTTGAGAAGATCTATTCAGTGATGGTCTCAGATTTTAAAACTAACAAGAAACGAATTCAGAAACTGAAAAACAAAAGGGCAGCAGTTCGTTTTCTTGAAGAATAAAATGAGAGAGAAAAAATCAGTTAAGTAAAAACTTGAACTGTTGGAAGTACTCAGTAAAAAAAAAAAAAAAATTACTATACATATATATATATAAATACACTGATAGTACTAAGGTAAAAGAACTAATAGTACTATGGTAAAAAGAAAAGGAAAAACACGGTAGTACTATCATTAATTAAAAAGAAAATCAAAAAGGTAAAAACTTAAAGAAAATGCTTAGTAGTACTATCCAAAATTCGGTAGTACTATAAGTAATAAAAAAAACATGAAAAACACGGTAGTACTATCTAAAGAGAACTAGTAGTACTAAGAAATAAAAGGAAAAACAAAAAACAAAAAAAAACAAACGAAAACGCTAGCAGTACTATTAAAAGAACTGGTAGTACTATCAAGGGATAGTACTACCGATAGTACTACTAGTATAAAACTAGTAATACTAACGAAAATTAAATAAAAATAAAAAGAAAATGCTGAAAGTAACTGAAACTTTACAGAAAAATGCAGAAATAATATAGAAATGCATGAAAAATACTTACAAACCTAGAAAAATTCACAGAAAATTCCATAAATCCTAGAAAAATATGCAGAATATTATAGAAATGCATAAAATTAATATAAACTTGCAGAAATATTTAAACAACAATATTTACAATCTGAAAAATACCTAAATAATTCTAAATAAATATATTTTCAATAAAAATACATTTCTCTTCTTAAAAAAAATATGAGAAAAATATTTTTAAAGAGAATAAAATATTCAGAGCTATTTAAATATACAAGCATGTACTATTAAATGAGAACTCTCAGTGAATATCATTAACAAAGCAAAAGAAAATGAATTTTGAAAGAACAAACATGACAGAGATATTGTTAATCACTAAGACTGTTTAACATACCCAATTTACCAACTAACTTGATAAATGTGGATTCATCAACAGATTTAGTGAATATATCTGCAGTCTGTTCTTCTGTGGGTACAAAATGTAACTCCACAGTTTCATTCATGACATGCTCTCTGATAAAATGATACCTGATATCAATGTGCTTCGTTCTCGAGTGCTGCACAGGGTTGTTGGAGATTGCTATGGCACTTGTATTATCACAAAATATGGGAATTTTGTCTAATGCAAAGCCATAGTCCTTTAATTGATTCCGTATCCATAAGATCTGAGCACAACAGCTTCCAGCAGCAATATATTCAGCTTCTGCTGTTGAATTGGAAACTGTTTGCTGTTTCTTGCTATACCAGGAAATCAACCTACCTCCTAGGAATTGACAACTCCCAGAGGTACTCTTTCTATCCACAACACTACCTGCATAATCAGAATCTGTATATCCAACAAGATTAAAACCAGAATCTTTAGGGTACCAAATACCTAGATTAGGTGTACCCTTAAGATATCTCAAGATTCTTTTCACAGCAACGAGATGAACATCTCTAGGGTCCGCTTGGAACCTTGCACACAAGCATGTAGCATACATAATATCTGGTCTACTAGCAGTAAGATAGAGTAAAGAGCCAATCATACCTCTGTAGCTTGTAACATCTACCTTGATAGATTTGTCAGAAGCTCCAAGTTTGATGGCTGTTGAAGATGGAGTCCTTGCTGATGCTGAATCCTCCATGTGATACTTCTTGAGGAGTTCTTTGAGATACTTGGATTGACAAATAAATATACCATTTGACCTTTGACTTACTTGCAATCCAAGAAAGAACTTCAGCTCACCCATCATACTCATTTCAAACTTACTCTGCATAAGCTCAGCAAATCTCTTACAGAGATTATCATTAGTAGACCCAAATATGATGTCATCCACATAGACTTGGACTAATATCATATCACTTTTGTGTTTCTTTGAAAAAAGAGTTTTGTCTATGATACCTCTAACAAAACCATTTTCTAAAAGAAAACCAGAGAGAGTGTCATACCATTTTCTTGGGGCTTGCTTGAGACCATAGATAGCCTTGAAGAGAAAGTACACAAAGTCCAGCAGCTCCTGATTTTCAAAGCCAGGGGGCTGTTCCACATACACTTCTTCATCAAGTTCACCATTCAGGAATGCACTCTTAACATCCATTTGATAGACTTTAAAATTGGAATAAGCAGCAAATGCTAAGAACATCCTGATGGCCTCAAGTCTAGCCACTGGTGCATAGGTTTCATCATAATCAATGCCTTCAGCTTGAGAATACCCTTGTGCAACCAGTCTTGCCTTGTTCCTTGTAACAATGCCATCCTCATCTAGCTTGTTCCTGTATACCCATCTTGTACCCACTACTTTCTTGTTCTTTGGCCTGGGTACCAGCTTCCAGACTTGCTGTTGTTCAAATTGATTGAGTTCATCTTGCATAGCAATCACCCAATCTGGATCAGTCAGCGCTTCCTCAGTTTTCTTTGGCTCCATTTTAGATAGGAATGCTGAGAAAAGACATTCATTCTGAGAAGCACTTCTAGTTCTAACTCCAACATTTGGATCACCAAGGATCAGCTCAAAAGGATGAGCTCTATTCCAAACAGTCTGTCTTGGAAGATTTGATCTTGATGATTCACCTTGAAATTCACTTTGATGTTGTGAGTGACTAGTTGATCCTTCATTTGCTCCCCCTGAGTTGTTGCCTGTTTGCCTTGATGATTCTTCTCCAGTGTTGGTGGTATCTCCATTGTTACCAGTGTTTCCACCACCATCACCATGATCATTATCATCATTGTTATTATCATCACCAGCAATAACTTCAGGTGAGGCTTCATCATCTGATTCTGAGTCTGGCAAGTTATCAAACTTCAGCTTTTCAGATGAGTCTTCTTTTTGGATACTGGGGAACTTAGTGTCATCAAAAGTAACATTGACACTTTCCTTTACTGTGTGACTGCCAACCACATAGACCCTGTAAGATCTTCTGGAATATCCAACAAAAATAGCTTCTTGTGCCTTTGCATCAAACTTGCCACGTTTAACATTGTCATCTATAAGCACAAAGCATCTTGCTCCAAATACATGAAAGTACTTGACAGTTGGTTTCTTGTTGTTCATGATCTCATACGGAGTCTTCATTAAGTCCTTGTTGATTAAAGTTCGATTCTGAGTATAACAAGCTGTATTCGCTGCTTCAGCCCAAAAGTACGTTGGAAGTTTGGACTCACTTAACATAGTCCTTGCAGCTTCAATCAATGTACGATTCTTTCTTTCCACTACTCCATTTTGTTGAGGAGTTCTAGGGGCAGAATACTGTCTTGTTATTCCTTTATCAGCACAAAAGTCATTTAGAATGGCATTCTTGAATTCAGTACCATTATCTGACCTTATGGCTCTAACAGGGAATCTAGAATCCAGCTCAATCAACTTCACATGGCCAATCACCAGGTATGGGGTCTCATCCTTGGAATGTAGGAATAAAACCCATGAATATTTAAAAAAATCATCAACAATCACAAGTGCATATTGCTTCTTTGACATGGACATCACATTAACTGGACCAAACAAATCCATGTGCAGTAGCTGAAGAGGTTCAGTTATTGATGATGTATCAGTGCCCTTGTGAGAAGCTTTCTTTGACTTTCCTTTCTGACATGCCTCACACAGTCCTTCCTGTGTAAATTCCATCTGAGGCAAACCTCTAACTAATTCCCTCTTGACTAAAGAGTTCATAGTTTTGAAGTTAAGGTGAGACATCTTCTTGTGCCATAGCCAACTATCATCTGATGAAGCTTTAGCATAAAAACAATTAACTTCATCTTTGAATCCCGAGTTCAGATCAGCTATGAACAAGTCACCTTTCCTCACTCCTTGAAGAGCAGGCTTTCCATTCTTCTTGTGAAGGATCTGGCACTTCTCTCTTTCAAAGGAAACAGAATATCCTCTGTCACAGAACTGACTGATGCTGAGAAGATTGAACGTCAGACCTTCCACAAATGAAACATCTTCAATGATAACATTTCCGTACTTCAAACAGCCATATCCTTTCGTAATACCCTTGCTGTTATCTCCAAAGGTTACTACTGGGCCAGCTTTTTCAACCATATCTGATAGCAGGGCTCTATCTCCGGTCATATGCCTTGAACAGCCACTGTCAAGAACCCATATAACACGGCTTACCTGTTTAACTCCCTGCAATATCAAATTGATTACACCTTCTTCGGAGCCCAAAATTGATTGGGTCCGGCATACTTAAAGAATTGGCCTTTGTCAGGCAAAACAACATTTTTAACTGAAACTACTTCAACCTCTTTCACATAAGAGCGTTTCCATTTATAGCCAGCCTTAACACATTTCTGAGTAGGCTTAGGGATAAATGAATCCACTCTAGTCTGAGGAGGACTAGTAGTCTTTGCTTTAACATGCTTCTTATTATTAACATGTTGACGTGGAGCAGTCTTATCACTAGATACATGCTTACTATTAAAATAAGCATACATAACATTGAAAGCACAAGACATGCAATTAATCACACCACATGCTTTATGAGAAGAATTAACAGCAGGCATGTTAGTTCTACAGTTGTTTTGATCCAACTTATGGATATCTGATTTAGTCTTTTTAGTTGAAGCAACTTTGACTGGAATATCAGATATACACTTTTTGGACTGTTCAACTTCCAAAGCCATATCTTCTTCACGAATCTCTTCAGCAATGATTATAGAGTATTCATTCATAGGATCTGCTATGGATTCTTTACAGAAGGGTGTTTCAATACCCTTAAGTATATAAGGAACAACCTTTCCTTCTTCTCTGACTCTACAAGGTGTATTAATACCAAGCAATCCAATAGCCTCATTATAATTATACCCTATACTGACATGATTACCAACAGCTTGCTTATTGAGAATCTCTTTAGCCTTCTTACATGAGCTAAAATAGGCATTAGCTTTAGTCTTGAGCTCACTAATCTCTTTCTTAAGAATGGTTTCCAGTTGAATATAACATTTAACCCTATTCTCAAGAAAAGCTATTTTCTCAACAAGTTCATCCTGATTAACATGCACTAGTTTTAATTCTTTTATCTCATTTTCAAGATTTGTGTTCAAAAGAATTATTCTATCATTTTCAGTGCGAGCACATTCTAAGGTGCCACCAAGATGACGAATCATTTCAGTATCAGTAAACATTACCTCTGACATGTGTGCAGATGAAGTGCTTGCCTCTTTAGCCACTAAAGCAAGGTTCCCAATCTCACCTGCTTCTTCATCACTGTCAGTGTCATCCCAACTCTTTCCTTCAGCAACATAAGCTTTCCCAATCTTGTTCTTCTTGCTAGAATCAAATGTGTTTCTAGTCACTTGCTTTGGCTTTCTACATTCAGTAGCAAAGTGACCCAACTCATTGCAATTGTAGCATCTGATTGCGCTCCTTTCCACAGTTCCAGTTTTGTAGCCACCCCTTGTGCCACTTGAAGATGAAGAACCACCTCTCTGAAACCTGGGTCTGAACTTAAGATTGGGATTCCTCTTGAATCTGAACTTCCCAAACTTTCTGACTATCAAAGCCAAATCACCATCCTCCAGCTGATCAAGTTCTTCTAAGGAATAGAAGTCACCACCAGATTGATCAATGGATGTTAATCCATATTCAACATCAATAACATTCATGTTAGAACTGGAAGGTTGAACATGCTTCACTTCCAGTTTCTGTGGGACTTCAGCAGCCAATGCAGTAGAGGTACCAACAATCTTCCCAGTTCCATACAGCTCCCTTTGTTGAATCTGCTCCAGCTCATAGGTCTTCAGAACACCATACAGTCTCTCCAAAGCAATTTCATTCATATCTCTTGCTTCTCTAATGGCAGAAATTTTGTGCTCCAAATGAGGTGGAAGTGTAAGAAGGAACTTCTTGTTAATCTCCTTGTTGGTGTAGTGCTTCCCATTGAGATTCAGATCATTGATTAACTTGTTATATCTCTCAAAAACCTGAGAGATACCTTCACCAGGGTTTGATCTGAAATGCTCATATTGTGAGGTGAGAATTTCCAGCATATTCTCCCTAACTTCCTCTGTCCCCTCATTGATTATCTCTATAGTTGCCCAAATGTGTTTAGCAGTATCACAGTTGAGAACATGATTATGCATGATTGGATCAAGACAATCAATAAGGATCAACTGAAGACAGGAATCCAAGGTAACATCCTCTTTCTCATCAGGAGTGTACTCCTTGGGATCTTTAGGGTACATTCTGGCAGCCCTAGTCACAACATTATTCTCAATGAGTTCTCCCTCAATAATCATAGGGACTTTGGGACCGTTCTTCAGCACATCAATGTATTTAGGATTTGCAACCTTAAGAAATAGAAGCATTTTCTTCTTCCACATTGGATAATGCTCCTTGCTGAACATAGGGATTTTGACAGTACCAACTTTCTGTGTAGTAGACATCTTTTGAGATTTTTAGGAATAAGATAAAAAATCAGAGTTTAAAAGAAAAATCTCAAAACAATTGGATCTTTGATTTGTATATCAATCAAAAGGCTCTGATGCCAATTGTTAGGTCCTGATAAGTTTGTAGAAGGGGGGTTGAATACAAACTATACCGTTTTATCGAATTTGTTCGGTTCGTGATTTAACAATTCAAGAACAAATTAGTGCGGAATAAAAACTGAAACAATATTCAAGTTAAATAGAAACTCTATTAAACTTGAGGGGTGTTACAATTCAGTGCACATATTACAAGGTTCTTGTTAAAACAAATCTAGAATAAATTCGACATGAATTTATCTATATTTGTAATAAAAAGATCGAATACTAAAAAGTAGTTCGATAATAATTCTAGGGATTATGATCCGCTAGATTGTCAAAGCAATACAAGTAATTGAATTCTAGTGGATTGGATATAACTTTGCTGGCTAGAATTTATTACAAGAATAAATTTGAGCTTTGCAGTTGGCTTCGGTTTAATGCAGAAGAGAGAAAAATGATAAGCTGTTCTTTTGCTTCTGTATTGAATTGTGTTGGCTGTTGAAATGATCAAACTTGTATTTAATACAAGTCAAAGCATTGCATTCCACGCGCCAAAACAAACTCCCTGCATTTCTTATAATACTCGGTAGTACTATTGAATAACCTTAGTAGTACTCTCGGTAGTACTATTGAGGATAGTACTACCAGTACTGAATTGATAGTACTCCTAGTATAAAACTGATAGTACTACAAGTATAAGAAATAGAAACAATTCTGATTTAATATATTCTGCATTTAATTAATTTAACAAATGAATTAATTCTTTTAGAATCAATTCACAGATTAAATAAATTAAATAACTGACTCAAATAATTTCATAAATAAATTAATTCTGGAGAATTAATTTATACATTAAATTACTTAAGATCTAGATTGATTAATTTAATATATGAATTAATTCTGAAAGAATTAATTCATAGATTAAATTAAATATCTTATAGAATAATATTAAAAGAGAATTAAACTAATTCTTAGAACCACTGAATTTGATGACGAACTTCCACCGAATGATGTTGACACTCCATGTACTGTCTGGTTCATGAGCGACTAACTTTAATGGTTGTTCTTCATTTTAAACTTTAAGCTGTGATTCTTTTCTTCTTTTCTTTAAACAAGGACTGTAACCTGTACTTTTTCCCGTCACACTTCTGAAACCTCTGTCACTTTAAATAGATCCACTTTCTTGAATACTTCACTGAGGCTTGATCAAATAAATGAACTTCTTCCAGTGTAGAATAACTTCAAGTCTGTAGATGACTTTAATCTTCATTCTTTGACAGATATAACCTTCTGAGATTCCTGTGACAATTGATTATTATTATTTACTTATTACATCTTAATTAAAGTTGAGTAGAATCCTCGGTGTTTACAAATAGGCCTAGACATATGCCTTTCAATCTCCCCCTATTTGTTTGTTAGACAATAACAACCAAATACCTCTAGAGGATAACTCAACTAAAACAAGAAAAGATAAGACTTTTAAGAGCCAAGCAAATAATAAAACGTTCTGGATTAAATATAACAATATCCAGATTCAAACAGAAAAGATAAATACAAGATAGATGTTCCTCTAGACTGAACATATGAATACATTTACCTATCTTGATTTACCTAGCTCTAAACATATAACAATTACACATTGAGCTAACTACATCATGCCTTTAGTCTCTAATTTCACCTTCTTCAGCTTCTTGTAAGGTGACTAGAAGATCTTTGTCAAGGACACGATCACTTTCAGAAACCACACCACTTGGCATTACTGGTTGATTGGTGATCTTCTTCAATCTATTCTTCATCTGAGCATATCTTGGAATTTTCTCCGTGCAGTAGTCTGAAATCATATCAGCAACTTCAGACTTCTCTACAGAAGCAAACCCAGAAGTTCTAAGAAGATTCTCCAACTTCACCAGTTGCATAGCAGTCTGTAGCTTCATGGAATCAGGATCCAGCCTCACAGTCTCTAAAGTTGTACCTCTGTAGATTTTGACTTCATAAGGAAAATGTACAACTTGAGGGCTGGCCTTCATAGCAGAATCTCTAAGCCGGTCATATAGAAGCTCATTCAAGCAAGAAGATCTCTTTACTTTACTCATCAGAATCCACAATTCAGATAGAGATCTTCTTTGTAGGAGGTCAAGAGAAATGGTGAATGACCCTTCAAGCGCACTTGAGACATAGATGAACAATTCTTGCCTCACTTGATCAAATGCAGACATAATCCTTAGGATATCTTCCTTCAATGCCTTCATATATAATGAGTTGTCTGGATTAACCGTTCTGATCTTCTCAAGCAGCTTCAGAAAAGTAGCATCATTGTTTGTGCCTCTCTGAGGGATATCAAACATCTCCCTTGCCTTATCCCATTTGATTCCTCGCTTCATCCTAACATCCAATCTCCTTTCTTTGACATGAATACTATGAAGACGTTGTTTGTCTTCATGTTCAGCCTTTTGAATCTTTAGCTTCTGAGATATGATGTCGGAGACCTTGGCTTGTTCATCCTCCTTTCTCCTTAGCTCTGCTTGCTGTTTCTTCAACTCCTTTTGAAACAAAGGGTCAGGTGTATATAGATCAGCTTCATCCTCCCAATCCTCAAAGTTTGCTGCCTCTTCAACCTCCTCCTCACCAAAAGCTTCTTCAGAAATGGTCTTCCTCAGATCACCAGAAGTGTCAAATTGGAAGTCATCCTGTTCACCTTGGTAGTAGTAAGCATCGTCAAAGAAACAGAAAACCTAAACTGCCTCTTTTGGTTCAGTTATGAACATAAGTGTGTAGAGCTTTGTTTCTAGTTTATGTGAGCACAAGAATCATGTCATTACGATTTACGGTTTATGAGATATGACCATTGTAGTGAAAGTGGTTCAAGGAATGAGATTGCAGAAATGTACCAACTTTGTGGCTATGTTTGAGACCCTTAAGAGTTGTTTTAAAATATGAAATTTTGTATTGAAGTGTCAAGGGCAGTTACGAAGGTTTGTACGAAGGTTTCGAGTCCAAAAGATTATTTTCCGATTTTATAAAAATGTGTTAGCCGAGGTTGCGCAAGTGAAAACCACTAAGAGCATGACTTAGGAACCAATGTTGAAAATGGTTAAGTATAACTTGTATTCGAGGATCGATTTCGGACTAAACCTACGACTGAAGTAATTGTCGACTAAACATGGACTTAGTATGAGCCTATAACGAGCTAGTAATGCCTTGGTTGTGTTTCACTTACGTGTTTAAGCATAGAGTACAAATGGATTATCCAGGGGATTAATCGTGCGTTTTCTTTGACTTTGTCTAGATTGTCCGGCATCGTCGCGAACCCCTATCACTTCTCGAGCATCAGGCAAGTTTACTAAACCTTACTCTATTATTCAGAGTATGTATATTTTCCTATGTTCAATACTTGTGTATTCCCAATTTATATACCAAATCTTTGTTGCAAGTATTGTGACAAGTTTTCTAAATCCATACTTTGAAGTATTAATTATATAACACTGCATTTGCCATGTATAGTTTTGAGATAATATACTTACGAACCGGTATACCTTGTAGCTCTATAGATAAGAGCATGTTCATTGTTTCGACTCTAGACCGGGAGTCGCTATGTTGTTGTATGCAAGTTTTCTCATTCCATGCTTTATTTTAGGTTATAATATTCTGATGATGCATCTGGTATTATGCATGCTTTCAAACCTCACGTCGTATATGAATGTGATGGTATAAAATTGTTGAGATGGAATATATGCATATGATAGATGCATGCAAGTTTTCAAACCTATACCTCTATAAACTGTTGTTGTGATAAATAAAAGATTTTGAGATATATGTTATGTGTTTACGATTTCGAAATGATACTTATGATGCTAAGTAAAAGTTATTGATATGAGTCGAGCTTATAAGCTATGGTTATAGTAATATTTTGGAGCTGATGTGCTAAGCAAAACCCTCAGTAGGGGGAATATACTCTGCATTTATACTTTGGACCGGGAATGGTATCAGTTGTTATCTAGAGATATATTATATATTCTCTATATTTATTTTACATACTAAGAATGGTATCAGTTGCTATCTAGGGTTATTTTATTGTGTTATTACAATTAATCTCGATAAGTGGTTTACAAATTAAAGATCATTTGGAGTTTAATCTATTAAGGGTATATTTTAAATATATGATGAATAGTTGTTATCTACCCTTTTTGATAAGAAAGTACTTGAGAATTATTTCTAAATAAATATTCTTTATTAAATATAGTTTGCATTAATTATTTAAAGCCCTACTTCTTAAGGAAGTATTTTGTGAAAACTATTTTAAACCCTAGATAGCTAATAAAGTATATTTCAGTCAATTTTTATTATAAATAGAGAAGGTTCCCAAATCTATTTCCCGTTTAAGTCTATATTCAGAAAGACTTAAATGTTCGCTCAAACTACAAATGCATGGGACCTTTCTCGAGATTTTATGTATGTTTCCAGTGGACTGCCCGGTCCTAAGCCTTTTTAAATCAATGAATTTATCAGTCTGGTTTACTACCATCAAAATGATTTTGATTACTTCCTCAAGATTCGAGGGGTAAGATCAGTGGAATTAGTTGCATCCATTAACAAGCGTCAGCTTGGGAAATATGGGTGAATTTTCCTTTCCAACCAGATATGACTACTTTGTGGAGTTGTATTCTTGGGGAAAAAGGGAAAGGAACTTCATGTTTCAGTGTTATGGATTTACTCGAACTTGGAGAGTATGTAAGGGACTGAGTAGCGCCGGTCCCCTAAGGGAATTACAATATGGCCGACGGACTGGTGAACGGGTCTGTTCTTCCCTTAGTTTATCAGAAATTGCCCGACCGTAGGAAAGAGGAGAGCAACAGGCCGACGGACTGGTGAAACGGGTATGTTCTTCCCCATAGGAGAGTCACGGGCCGACGGACTGGTGAAACGGGTCTGTACTTCCTGCCTACAACCGATTGGCGGGGAGGTAGGTCAGTCAGATACTGTCTATTCTTCCCTTCTACGTAGAAAAAGATCAGGGGGATACAGCTTACGACTGATCATCGTAGGGGTATCCTCGGCGCCCAGAATCTCCATCTACAGTTCATCATCCATGAAAGAGCATGTTTTATGCAAGTTTTCAGAAAAAAAAAGAAAGTTTACTCAAGAGTATTCAAGTTTATTCCAGTATATGAGTTTATCAGAAAGCATATGAGATTACAAAAAGGGTATATGGAATCAGATGAGTTTCGAAAATGGATTGGACATATTGTGCCTTGTCTTTATTTCCAGAATATGATATGAGATAAATGTTTGATATGAAAGATGATACTTGGAAATTCCTACAACTTCATCTTTTATTTTATGAGTTATGACTCTGATAAAACCTGATTAAGGATATATATATGCATGAGTGGATTTTGGGTTATGGAAACCTTATATTGGATTTTCCTTATAACTTCATCTTTCAAGTATATGTTGATAGTCTGCTTATATTTTATATAGCAGATATTTTACAGAAAGGATATACTGAGTTATCTTGTTATTTCATCTTTTATACTATATTAGAACTTTGTTCATAGTATGAATATCGGAAGTTTGCAGAATATTATGGAGATGATATTTGAAATACAACAATGGTATTTTTGGAATACATTCCGATAAGGAAATGATTTCAGTATCAAGATATTTTGACAAATTATTGTCGCATACCCGCTTTATTTCTGGGTTGAATAAAAGGGCAGAATTATGCCATACTTTCATTACCTTGCTGAGCTATCGCTCACTCTTGCTATTATTTTATATATATTATATAGCAGCGAAGCAGGATGCCAATGGGACGGCACATACCTCGCAAGGCGTTTCCATTAAGCAGTTTCTAGCAGCGATCCCGAGAGTAGCACGAACCAATCGAATCAGGCTACGGCTTTTGGTATTCAACTTATGTATAGACATGAATAGTATTAGAGGATTGTGAGCATCAGAAGGCTAAGTTGGTAATGTAACAATACTTAGAAATTGTATCAGTAACAGATTCAAAAGACATTTGGGTATTGTAATAAAAGTTATTTATTCCGCAGTTGTTGTATTGTGTCGTTTCTGAGACTCTAACCTGTGTGTGTGTGTGTGTGTGTGTGTGAGACATATGTTGTGGGGTCATGAGCAGGTGAATTATGAATGGTGTGAGTAATACAGGTAAGGCAAGGAATACATGGATTGTGACAACCCTAGATCCCTGACCCCGGATTTGGGGCTGTTACATCTCAGAACCAACATTGTTATGGAATCTGTACATGTTGTTTTTGATGATCTCAAAATTCAAGGTCTCTGTGATGAAGGTTTCCATGAAAGTCTTTCTTTTGAAAATGAGGAAGGAGATCAAGTGAATCATGTTAAGGCTACTGAGAAACAGCCTAAAGTTGTTGTATCTAGCACAGATGAAAGCAGCAGTGAAGATGAAATTGCTGCATTAAGATTGAAAAGAATAGCTGCTAGCAGACCAAATGGTCATTTCGTTGACAGTCATGATGGTGGATTCGTTGACAGTCAAAATGAGCGTTTCGTTGACAGCCAAAATGGTAATACCGTTGACAGTCATAGAAATGCTTCTAGAAGTGATCATTTAGGGACAACAAACTCAGGGGGAGTTTCTCAAGGACAAATATCCAATCAAGGCAATCATGATCATGAAGCTACCTCTTCAAGAGCAAATCTACCTCCCTCAAGGAAATGGACTAAAGATCATCCCTTTGAACTTATTATAGGTGATGTGTCTTCAAAAGTCCAAACTAGAAGAGCAACTCAAGAAGAATGTCTATATAGTAGCTTTCTGTCTCAAGATGAGCCAAAGAAAGTTGAGGATGCACTTCTAGATCCAGATTGGGTTTTGGCTATGCAAGAGGAGCTAAACCAATTTGAAAGGAACAATGTTTGGAAGCTGGTGCCCAAGCCTAAGGACAGGAGTGTCATAGGCACAAAATGGGTGTTCAGAAACAAGATGGATGAAAATGGCATAGTCACAAGGAACAAAGCTAGATTGGTTGCAAAAGACTATTCACAGGAAGAAGGAATTGATTTTGATGAAACCTTTGTTCCTGTTGCAAGACTAGAAGCAATAAGGATTTTTCTAGCCTATGCAGCCCATGCCAATTTCAAAGTTTATCAAATGGATGTGAAGAGTGCTTTTCTGAATGGGGAATTGGAAGAGGAGGTGTATGTAAGTCAACCTCTTGGTTTTGAAGATGATGACTTTCCAGAATATGTATATTTCCTCCTCAAAGCACTCTATGGTTTGAAACAAGCACCTAGAGCCTGGTATGACACACTTTCACAGTTCCTCCTTGAGAATCACTTCACTAGAGGTACTGTAGATAAAACTCTTTTTCACAGGGTTGTGAATGGCTCTACTATACTTGTTCAAATTTATGTAGATGACATAATCTTTGGGTCTACAGATGTGAAACTTTGTCAAAAGTTTGCCAAGCTTATGGAAAGTAAATATGAAATGAGCATGATGGGAGAATTAACTTACTTTCTTGGTCTTCAAGTGAAGCAAGTTAATGAAGGCATTTTCATTAGTCAAACAAAATATATTCATGATTTATTAAAGAAGTTTAATTTAATGGAATTCTCTCCTGCCAAAACTCCCATGCCTACTGCCACCAAACTTGAATTGAATACTAAGGAAAAATCTGTGGACATTTCAGGTTACAGAGGCATGGTAGGCTCACTTTTATATTTAACAGCTAGTAGACCTGATATTATGTTTGCTACATGTCTATGTGCTAGATTTCAGGCTGATCCTAGGGAATCCCATTTAGTTGCTATTAAAAGAATTTTCAGATATCTCAAAGGAACACCAAACCTTGGCATTTGGTATCCTAGAGAATCTGGCTTTGAACTAATTGGTTATTCAGATGCAGATTTTGCAGGATGTAAAATTGACAGGAAAAGCACAACAGGCACCTGTCAATTCTTAGGAAACAAGCTTGTCTCATGGTTCAGCAAGAAACAAAACTCAGTTTCTACCTCCATAGCTGAGGCTGAGTATATTGCAGCTGGAAGTTGTTGTGCACAGATTTTATGGATGAAAAATCAACATCTTGATTATGGAATAAGAGTTGAGAAAATTCCTATTTTCTGTGACAACACTAGTGCCATTGCCATTACTGAAAATCCAGTGCAGCATTCAAGGACCAAGCACATTGACATCAAGTACCATTTCATTAGAGAACATGTTATGAATGGTACTGTGGAGTTACATTTTGTTCCAAGTGAACAACAACTTGCAGACATCTTTACCAAGCCACTTGATGAATCCACATTCTCAAGATTAGTAAGTGAGCTAGGTATGCTAAATTTCTCTTAATTATTTTGAGATTTTTGCAAGTTAAAATGCAGCCAGAAACTTGCTATGTTTTTCTGTGAATTAATTTTCTCAGGAAAAAGTGAAATTTTGTCTAAGTCAAAATTACTATGTCAACGAAACGAACCATTTCGTTGACAGTCTTAGCATTTTTCTGGGTGTTTCGTTGATAGCTCTTTTATATCAACGAAACACAGCTTTATCAACGAAATAAGACGGGACTTTAACCGCCCAATCCTAATTCGTTGATTTAGCGCTTTTAATCTGAACCGTTGAAATTTGACACGTCCGTTACCACGATCTATGCATACACCCCTGTAAGTATAAATCATGGTAATTCTTTAAAAGTAACGGTTATATTTTTAAGCCAATCCAGTAATTTACATTTATTATTGGACTCTTTTTCTGAGAATTTTTGGGGGAGTATTTAAGAAATTCTATTTTCTTTATTTTCTTTTTACCTGTTCTCAAAAATTCCAAAGGCTTTTCTCTCTTCTTCTCTCTAACAAGCAATTTAGCTCGAAGCTTTTCTTCACACAACAATGGCACCCATAGTCAAGCTTATGTCTGCTGGAGGGTTCATTTACGAAAAGAACAACTCAATCCCATTTGTTGTCAAGGAGGGTCCAAACAGTATCTTTTTCAAGATGATGGACTTCATGAAGAACTGCAAATTGAGCTATGCAATGTTTCACTCAACTCCTCTCTATAATGAGATAATCGAGGAGATTTGGACCTCGTGTGAGTATAGTGGAACAAACTGCACACTGCAATTCACCATACAAGGTAAAGAGTACATAGTTAATTCTGATGTATTGCAAGCATGTTTACATATTCCTGAAAATAACTGTGATGCTTTGCCTACAATCACTGAAATGGTTAACTTGCTAAATTCAATACACTACTCTTTGCCTACTGATAATCTGGGTAGAATAATTAGGAGAGGTTTGGTTAGGGAATATAGTTATTTAGCTGATGCATTTATCAAGGTCTTTTCTGGTAAGATTAGTAATTTTGATGCATTAACTATATCCATGTTGATTCTTTTTACCATGCTCCTAACTGATAGATATTACAACTTTAGCACCCAACTTATGTATGAAATTGGTGCTAAGTTGGGTGATAAGGCTAATAGGAAAAAGAATATCTATTATGTCAGGTTTCTGATGATGTTGGCTAATCATGTTAGTCCAACACCATTAGTTATTTCTAACCCTGTTTCCAAGTTTGAGTGTTTTGTGCAAGAAAAGAGAGTACTGACAGACATACTGAGGCTGAACCACAATGGTGAGGTTCCGGTGGTGTATCTGCCAGTAATTGAGGTAACTACTGCTATCCCTTCTAGTATAATTGTTACTTCAACTGTATCACCCAGTACTGTTGCTGTGGAGTCTGTAGTTGTGACCCAACAGGCTCCTGCCCCAGCAACAAGACCAAAATCAAAGAAATCCTCCAAGCCAACCTCAGGTGCTTCCCAAAAGGCACCTGTTGTAAAATCCACTACACAACCTAAGGGGAGTGTTGTAGGTGCTGTGAGAGGTGAGGGAAGGGGTGAACATAAAAGAAACCCTAAGGTTAAGGAAGGACAAATGAGTGAAATCCAGCCAAGCCCCATTGTGTCTTCCCAACAAGGCACAATGAGTAATATGGATTTAAACACAAGTCTAATTGCATCCTCCCAAAAGGATGTAATTATTGAAACAAGCTCTTCTCCAAGAGCACACTCCAAGAGGGTTAGGGACACTTCAAGCCCACAGTCTACTTTTTCCCAATACCAAAGGAGGGTGAAACAAAAGTCCAAGGGTTCACAGGGTGCACACACTCTGGAAGCTACACTTCCAGTTTCACAAATTCAGTTTGATGTAACCCCTATCATTACTCTGGGGTCACAGTCCCATTCTCTAAACATCAACCTTGAACTATCTCCATCAAATTCACCAACTTTATCTCTAGATGTGGACATGATCCATACATCTATTCCTGATTCTCCAACTCTAATCTTGGAGAAGCCCCACTCTGAAGCTGGTGGCCATCACTTGTTAAGTGATTTGTTGGGCCATCAACCAATTTTTTCTGAAGTTGCAAGAGGATCTGTGGACCAATATCTAAAATCAATCACCACAGATTCTACTGTAATTTCACTTTCTCAAAGTGCTTTATTGACTTCATCAACGAAACAGCTTCTTTCGTTGACAAGTGTTTCTCCATCAACGGTATCCATACCGTTGACAGTTCAAACTACCATTCCGTTGATAGGTCAATCTACACCCCTTATTGAAAATCCAGTTGTTTCCACAACTAGTGTAGATGACCTGGTGGTAGTTGAGACACTTTTAGGTTTGAGAGGGAGTGAAACTGAGAGGCTGGCTTGCAGCCAGGCAAAAGGAGAGTCTGAGAGTGAGAGGCTGGCTATTTCTTCCAGCCAGGCAAAAGGAGAGATTGAGTGTACCACCTTAGTAGGTGAAGGTGAGGGTGTGAGAGGTGTGAGCCATGGGGAGCCCATGATGCAAGAAAAGAGTGGAGAGAGAGAAGGGACTACAGGAGCAATAAGGATGGAAGCAGCCATTGCAAGTGAGTTAATGGGGGTCAGTGAGGGAGAAAGGGAACTTACCTTCCAAGAGCATTATCAACAAACTCTGGATAGTATTTCCCTGGATCCTGAGACCTTTACTCATCCTGTGTCAGCCTATCAAGTTATGGCTCAACATGGCAATGTGGAGGCAGAAAGGTCACTCAACTTAATTCATACTACTGCATCAATGCAAAGAGCCAAGGATGCCTTGACCAATCTACCTCCAGGAGCTGCAGCAAGTGGAGAATTTGAGTTTTCTGATGATGAAGACAGCTTTGGTGACAATCTACAGGTGGCCACTACTACACAGACTGGGACTTCTGTGGTGCCTCCTACACCAAACTGGCTTTCTCAAGATATGCATGGTAGATCCAACTTGGATGCTGCTATTACAAGGCAATACAATGAGGCATATCTAGCTCATGAGTCAGCAGCTGCAAGGGACAAGAAATTCTATAAGTCCATAATGGATTCTCTGGAAATTCAAAGGCTACAAATGTTGCAGACAAGGATTGAAGCTACAGAAATAAAGGATTCAATTAGCAACCTTAGGGATGCTACTGACAGGAGGCTAGATGAAAAGCTTCCTCTTCACACTGTCTCCAAGATGTCAAGGTTTTTCACCAAGGAACCTGAAGTGTCCTCATCTTTGAAAACTCTCTCCTCTAGAGTGGACAAAGTTGAGGCTACACTTTCTCACATGCAGAAGGAACAGGAGAAGCAAACTAGCCTACTCACCCAGCTTCTGGCAGCTCAAGGAATCCCTATCATCTCACTTGATGATAACAAAAAGGGGGAGAAAACTAAGGAGCTAGAGATACAAATTACAAAGGTTTTGGTCCCAGCCATCTCCTTGCCAGAAGAGCCATTAGCAATGGGGGAGTTTGGAAAGAAGAAAAAGGATGGCATTGACCTGATCCAGGAAGCTTCTATGAGGATGAGACTTGCAGAACAAATCAAAGACCATTGGTCCAACATAGAAGCAAGGGTCAAGAAAATTGCTGGAACTACAAAGGAATCTAATCCATCAACGAATGCCATGGTTCTAGTGTCAACGGAATGGGAGCCACATACCAATTCTTTCTATAAGGTAGAGCCCCTTCTACATGGAGTCACTCAAGGTCCAAGGAAGGAAAAAGGACAAACTTCATGCATTAGGGATGTGGAACAAGCTACACTCCAAAGAAGCCTATCTCCCAAGTCCCCTGCTAAACCAAAGGGCAAAAATATAGCAAGGACTTTCTATCCTGCACCTTATCCAGATGAGCTCAAGCTTCTTGGTCTACTTATCACAAAAAGCAAGGAAAGCAATGATTATGAGATAAGGAAGCAAAGGGCAATTGTCTACAGGAATGGACAACAAATCTGTGTTTGGGCTGGTCACCCAAACTTTGCTGAAGCTAAAGCTGAAGAGTCAGAAAGAGCAGCAATGCAAGCCCTTGCTGTTGCTCAGTCTCTTGATGAAGAAGAAAGACAGCAAGAAGAAAGAGCAAGAGAGGAAAGAAGTGCAAAGAAGAGCACAAGGCAACCAAAGGCAAGAGCTAGGAGAAACATAGCCTTTGAGAATGATGACTTTCAGAACACTGCATCAGACTCTTCTGTACCAATTGCACCTCCAACAAATCCTGATCCAGTTTCAGAGGTAAAGTTAGCCTGTGATCCTAATCATCCTGTAAATTTCCATGATCAGCCAATTGAGCCAAAGGAAGAGCCAATTGAGTTTGATGAGGCCAACTTTCCAAAATTCCTCTTTGAAATGGATCCAAAGAAGAAATCTAAGCAAAGGGCTACCAAGGCTAAGCCATTTCTGATAAGGAGACCACAAGCTGAAAAACCCCCTACCAACTTAAAAGACTTCATCTACATTGCTGATATCAGGGAGGAGTCTGACATTCATATCAATCTTGATGACCTGGTTGAAGTGAGAGGAATAGCAGCTTCTTACAAACTACCAGAGAGATTGGTATTTGTCTATAAGGGTGGGAGAGAACAGGTTTGGCCTCTACACAGAATTCTGGGAGAAGACTATCAGACACTGCTATCTGTGTTTAAATGTTTGAAGAAAGATTTTGGTTTTACCAAAACAGCCAAGTCTGAGGTTGTCTCCAAGATTTGCCAAATCAAAGCTAGCTGGAACAAGCCTGGTGCACTTCCCAGAGTATTGAAGGTCCCTCAAACAGGAAAGATAATTCATCTCCAACCTTTTTGGATGATGGAATTCAGAGATAAGGACAGCTATAGAAGATTCTTCAGAATAGAAGACCAACTGGAGAAGGCATCCAATAAAACTCTAAGGTTAATGCAATCCAAGTTGGGAAATCAAGATGAAGAAGAGAAGATTTTCTACAGAAGACTTCAAGCTCAAATTGAGGAGAACAATGCAAGAAAAGGGAAGAAAACAAGACCACAGAGGCAAAGATGAAAAATCTGCTCAGTCTAGAGGAGCAACTCTGTGCACATGTTTTGTAAGATTTTCTACTTTACATTTCAATTAAATTCAATGAAGCTCAATGCAATTTCTACTTTTATCATGTGTAATATGTCTGAGTGTTTTTGTTATCATCAAGGCTCTTGATTTATGGCTGTTATTCTATCAGTCATAAATTGGGGGAGATTGTTAGGAATATGTTGTTCTTGATGATAAACATAAAACACTTAGTAGAATTTGTGTAAAGTTATTTTGTAGCTGTCAACGAAATGGCATGCTTTGCAGCATTCCGTTGACAGGAAGCTCATCAACGAAATGAGTGATGTAGCAATTGCACTGTACAATACTTCACAGTTTGATATGCATTTTGTTGTATGTATTAGATAGGTTTTCTAAGTCATGTTGACTAAATGATAGATAGGCAAAATAGGTTGGTTAATTGTAAATATCTTGTGCCTTGTAATTTTGCCTAAGTGAAGACATGTCAACGGAATGAAGATTACCCATCAACGAAATGAAGTTCACTCATCAACGAAATAGAGAATAAAGCTATCAACGAAACACATCTCCCTGCCATCAACGAATCATTATTGCTTTTCTGAATAGTTGACAAAGTGATAGTGACAGGTTACTGAACAGATCTAAAGGTGATGTGGAAGTGTACTTTGCATTGGAAACCATTAAAATGGACATGGGGAATAAGGAAACATCCCAGTTTCCATTTGGGCTCTTGGGAGTGATCATAATAAGCATGAAGACAAAAGCAAGGATCTCCAAGGACCACTGGACAAAGGGATGAAAAGCAAACTATTGGAGGTTACCTTTAGTGTAGCCAAAAATAGATTTGTAAACTTGGGAATATATAACCAAGTGTAGCAGTTAAAATAAGTGTAAGAGAAGAAAAACAAATAGATTGTATTAGCTATCTTTGAGAGCATTTTTCTTCTCTACATTCTTGTAACTGAGCAGCTGTGTACATTTTGTATCACAGATTATTTCCACAATAAAAATCACTTCAGTTGGATCATCAAACAATCCAACTGAAATTATTTATGTGCTTGTGATTTTTACTTTAAGTTCAGTTTTTATATGTAAGTAGTTTTAAGTTTAAGAAATATCAAGAATTGTATTCAACCCCCCCTTCTACAATTCTGTTAGGTCATTTGGGATTAACAGAAACTGTGAAAGAGTGTCATACCAGGCTCTAGGTGCTTGCTTCAAACCATAGACTGCTTTGAGGAGAAAGTAAACATACTCTGGAAAATCATCATCTTCAAAACCAGGAGGTTGACTCACATAAACCTCCTCTTCCAATTCCCCATTCAGAAAGGCACTCTTTACATCCATTTGATAGACCTTGAAATTGGCATGGGCTGCATAGGATAGGAAGATCCTTATTGCTTCTAGTCTTGCAACAGGAGCAAAGGTTTCATCAAAATCAATTCCTTCTTCCTGTGAGTAGCCTTTAGCAACCAATCTAGCTTTATTCCTTGTGATAATGCCATTTTCATCCATCTTATTCCTGAACACCCATTTTGTGCCTATAACACTTCTGTTTTTAGGATTGGGCACTAGCTTCCATACTTTGTTCCTTTCAAACTGGTTTAGCTCTTCTTGCATTGCTAAAACCCAGTCAGGATCTAGAAGTGCATCCTCAACTTTCTTTGGCTCTTCTTGAGACAGAAAGCTACTGAGTAAACATTCTTCTTGAGTTGCTCTTCTAGTTTGGACTCTTGAAGACACATCACCTATAATTAATTCAAAGGGATGGTCTTTAGTCCACTTTCTTGAGGAGGGTAGATTTGCTCTAGAAGATGTAGCCTCATAATCATGATTGCCTTGTCCTGAATTATTCCTTTGAGAAACTCCCCCTGAGTTTGTTGTCCCCGTATGATCATTCCTAGAAACATTCTCTTGTCTGTCAACGGAATGCTCATTTTGAATGTCAACGGATCCTCTATTATGACTGTCAACGGATCCTCCACCATGACTGTCAACGGATCGATCAGTAGGTTTGCTAGCAGCTAATTCCCTTAATCTCAATGCATCAATTTCATCTTCACTGCTACTCTCATCTGTACTAGACACAACAACCTTAGATTGTTTCTCAATTGCTTTCTCATGATTCTCTTGAGCACCTTCCTCATTCTCAAAAGAAAGACTTTCATGGAAACCTTCATCACAGAGACCTTGGATTTTGAGATCATCAAAAACAACATGTACAGATTCCATAACAATGTTGAGTCTGAGATTATAGACTCTGTAAGCTTTCCCTGCTGCATATCCCACAAAAATGGCTTCATCTGCTTTTGCTTCAAACTTTCCCAAATGCTCAGCTTGATTTCTCAGAACAAAGCACTTGCATCCAAAAACATGTAGAAAATCCAATAGTGGCTTCTTTCTTTTGAGTAACTGATAAGGGGTCATTCCTTTAGCTTGATTGATCAAAGACACATTCTGAGTGAAACAAGCTGTGTTTACTGCTTCAGCCCAAAAATAGGTAGGTAACTTTGATTCATCTAGCATTGTTCTTGCAGCTTCTATGAGTGTTCTGTTTTTCCTTTCAACTACACCATTTTGTTGTGGTGTTCTTGCAGCTGAAAACTCATGCATAATTCCATTCTCCTCACAGAACACCTTCATTGTTGAATTCTTAAACTCAGTCCCATTGTCACTTCTAATCCTTCTTACTTTGATGTCAGGATTATTGTTTACCATCTTGATGTGATTGATAATGATTTCACTTGCCTCATCCTTAGAGTGCAGAAAGAAAGTCCAAGTAAACCTAGAAAAATCATCAACAATCACAAGACAATATTTCTTCTTTGAAATGAACATGACATTAACAGGACCAAATAAATCCATATGAAGTAACTCTAGCTGTTGAACAATTGATGACTCTGTCTTGCTTTTGAATGATGCCTTCTTTTGTTTCCCTTTCTGACAGGCATCACACAAACCATCCTTTGTAAATTCCACTTGTGGAATTCCCCTAGCAAGATCCTTCCTTACCAAATCATTCATGACCTTGAAGTTCAGATGAGATAATTTCTTGTGCCATAGCCAACTTTCATCCTTACTTGCTTTGCTGAAAAGACAAGTGATTGTATCTGGACTTGTGCTATTAAAGTCAGCAATGTACACATTTCCTCTCCTGAATCCAGTCATGACCACATTGTTGTCTCCTTTTGAAACAACACAGGCTTCTTTTGAAAAAGTAACTAAAAATCCTTTGTCACAAAGTTGGCTGATATTAAGCAAATTGTGCTTAAGACCATCCACCAATGCAACCTCATCAATGATGACATTTTCCTTTGAAATCAAGCCATATCCCTTTGTGTAGCCTTTACTGTCATCTCCAAAGGCAATACAAGGGCCAGCTTTCTCCTGAAACTCTGTGAGCAGGGTAGAATCACCAGTCATGTGTCTTGAACAACCACTATCCAAGTACTAAAGATTCCTCTCGTCTCCCTGCACACAACAAAACCAAATCAAGTTGATTTTGGTACCCAAGTTTCCTTGGGTCCTGTTTTGTCAGCCTTTGATTTCCCTCTCAAATCATTTCTCACCTTTGACTCAGGTTGAGTTAAGTCAACCTTTGTCTTAGGTGTTGATCTTTGAGGGTTGCTCACAGTTTCATTTACAGTATGCATAGTTGGGGGAACAAACATGTTATTCCATGGCATTTGTGGCATATTGAACATATTCATATAAGGATTAGGCACAAATGGCATGCTAGCATAAGGATTCTGATACTGTGCATAAGGAGCAAACATGTTAGGAATAACAGGCATTGTAGGCATAGAAACATTCATAGCAGGCTTAGGCATTTTCATATTAGCAGTTTTCTTAACAGACTTGCAATTAGTAGATAGGTGATTAACACTGCCACAATTAACACATGTCTTTCTAGGTGCATATTTATCAGGTGTGTAATTGTTGTGCTTGTTAATTCCTACTTTACCATTTCTGTTACTTTTCTTGATGCCCTTACCTTCATCTTGAACTTTCTCTAACTTGTCCTCCAATTGCTTGTTGGATAAGTGACCTACATTAGCTCTCTCAACAGGCTTATCATCTTTCTTGGTTTTACTAGACTCACCCTTAACAAAGTTCTTGGTGACAGGACCATACTTGTTATTTAATCTAGTGAGTTTCTGTTTCACATCCTTTGTCAACGGAACAGCATGATCCGTTGATGGTTCATCTGTCAACGGAATAGCATGATCCGTTGATGGTTCACCTGTCAACGGAAGCTTGCTATCCGTTGATACATGAACCTCCAACTCAGTGTTGGGTTTTATACTAAACTATTCATTAGTAGTATATAAACATTGTCCATTTTATTGAGAATCTTGATTGCATATTTTTACATTGTCTGTTTATTATATTGTGGATAATTTAGTATCAAATGGGATAACAGAAGATTAAATTATCAGTGTCTATATATAATATAAAGGGTTCACAGTTTAAGTGGAATTAGACAAACCACTGGAATAACTGAAGTATTATTTGGGAATAGTTTATCTTGACTATTAAATAATACTTGTATACTTTGTGTATATTGAACAGGATCGAAATATTAGAATTGTTCTTCTATTCTGACAATAAAGAAGAACTAAGATTCTATGATATTATTAATGCTTAGGTTCTCAATCCAAGTGTAGTGATTGACACTTGTATGCAATGCACATGCTTTGATTCATATGTGATGTAATTAATTGTTAATTACAATATTATGTATTGAGCAATGACATTGCATGCAGAGTGGGATATTAATTACATAAGGAAACCATGTCCTGATAATATTCGGGTTGATGATGTCCTCTTGAAAGCTCATAAAGATAATTATGCTTTAGTCCTGCAGGCAGATTTGTTCTTGCATAATTATAAGGTTGAGTGGATGATCAAGGATAAAAAGATATTAATTAAATTAATTATTAGAAATTAATTTAATTAATGGACATACGATATCTTAAACATGGGGAATTTAATAAGCAAATAATATAGGAGCCGAATTTAATAATAAAGCAATTACGGTATTAGGAAAGGCAGTGCAGATATTAATTCGTTAGTGGATAGAATTAATATTTAATGACATTGGGCTTGACCCAGAATGTCATTGGGAGGCCCGACCTAATTGTCCATGATCCATACTGGAGCCTATAAATATTCTTGTTCTCCTAAAGGTTGAAAACGTTTTTTCGGTTTTTCATAATTCGAGATTAAAACCTAGGGCAGCCGCAAGGAGCTAGGGTTTTGGGATTTCGAGGCTTTAAGGAGAGGAAACTTCGGGAGATCGAAGGCCACACTTCGCTCGAAGGGAATCAAGGAATTCAGTAGAAGACGTGGATCAGAATCGTATCGATTAAGGTAAAGTTTTCTTTTCGAACTCGTAATCAATCATATAGTAAAACGCAGAACAGTAATCATCCGTTCCAACAATTGGTATATGAGCGCCTGGTTATGCAGTTCTGCGTTTTATGATATGATGACCATGTCGTAATTATATATGCATGTATATGGTGGTTTCTTGTATTGATTCTGTGATGCAGGTTGTAATCCACTATTATGGTCATGTTTTATTTTATTATGTGATTGGATCCCACGTGGTTTATCATGGATGTTTGATTGTTGTAAATCACGTGGTTTATCGTGAATGTTTGATTGTTGTAAATCACGAGGGTTTATCGTGATAGTTAAGATTATGATCAGATGTATGTAATAGAATAGGTTTGTTTTGCTGTATTATGTTGTATGTAATCGTTTAAACATCGGAGATACGAGAAACAGGGTTCTTCCGCTGCGCCATACTGTTTTCGTGGGAGCTTCGCTGTTTTGGCTGCAGATTTTGCATACGATGTCCGATTTGGGCGAATAAGCACTTTTCGGAAACGGCAGAACGAGACGAACAGGCTAAAATGTATCAAAAGAACCATTCCCCGATTTTTCGACCCATTCTGACGCTGTTTAGGCCTCCAAACAGGCTCCTGAAGATTTCGGAAAATTTTTCAACGAAAGAATTCGAAGCTGATTTTCTGGGGCCATAATAGTGGATGTGTTTTATTATGCTTTACACAATTTCTGCTATTTATTTTAATTATTGCAATTTTATATGCCTTATGTGATTATCATGCCATGCAATACTAACCTTAGTATGCTAGAACGACATGGACATAGGGTTATATGCTATGCTTTAATTATGTTGATCGTCATGCCATGTTCTTCTATGTTATGTGTTCTTTGCCTTGTTATTATGATAACATGTGGACCTCGAAGAATTAACATAGGACGATGCATGTAGATATAAAAAAAAATCCTCAAAGTAAAATACTAAGTGGGAGAGGGAATTAATTTGATATTAGATCCCATGGTCATCCATTATTGGTTGTATGTAATTTAACACTAGGACGATTATGAATTGGATATATGTCACCCATCGTGGCGTATGATTTATGACGTCTGGGTAGTGTTAAGGATATTACTAGGACAATCTTCTTAAGTTAATCACGAATATTGAAAGGTTAGCTCACCCCATCGTGACATACCAAGTTTCATAGAATTCGAGAAAAAAGTTGGACATTCCTTGATTGATGTTGATAATGGATATTTCTGTCTTAGGTGTTGTGTTCTTAAGCGAGTCCGTCTGTGACTTCACCGAAAACATCTGGGATTTATCCATTGATACATCGAACGGATGGGTCTGACTAAAGGCAACTTAAGATCTAAATAATGGTATACACTTAGCTATGAAAGATAATATATAGTCCACCCTAACGTGGCGTATTATTTAGTAGTAGGACCGAAGTAATATTTAAATTTAAATGGTATATATGTCATCCATCATGGCGTACCAGATATTTATGGAATTTAAATATTAGTGCATTAATTTTAATTAATTGTTAGAGGAAACCAATAGGTTTTAAGATATATGCAATTTTCTGATTAAGTGTTATATGCATGATTCTCAGGATAGAATGGGCTTTAATCCACTTTTCACCATACTTAAGGATAACAAACTTACCGGACCTAACTATATTGAATGGAAACGCAATTTGGACATAGTGTTGACTGCTGAAGAGTTCAAATTTTGTACTGTTGAACCCCAACCGGACCAGCCTGCTGCCGATGCTCCGGATGAGGAAAAAGAGTATTTTAAGAAGTGGACTAAGGCAGATGAGATGTCGCGATGTTACATTCTGGCAGCAATGTCGGGTGTTTTGCAACATCAGCATCAGGCCATGACCACTGCTGCAGATATGCTCTTTAATCTCAAGGAGCTTTTCGGAGATCAGAATAGGGCTGCTAGGCAAGTAGCAATGAAGTCTCTAATGAACACTCAGATGGCTGAAAAAACACCTGTAAGGGACCATGTTCTTCTGATGATGTCTCATATAAATGAACTAGAGGTCCTTGGTGCTGATATTGATGCGGAAACGCAGGTCGATATCATACTTAGGAGTTTGCCAAAAAGCTTTGAGCCGTTTCGCTTGAATTACAACATGAACAAGAAGTTGTATAGTCTTGCAGAACTTCTGACAGAGCTTCAGGCAGCGGAATCATTATTTCAGCAGCATGTTCAGGTAAATGTGGCTGAGAAAGTTTCTTCTTCAAAGCTGAAAGGAAAGAAGAAGAAGAAGGTTCAGACACAGAAAGTTGTGAAACCATTGGGAGTTCAGAATTCAGTGAAGAAGCCTAAGGGCAAGTGCTTCAAGTGCAAGCAGTCGGGTCACTGGAAAAAGGATTGTCCTCTGTCTAAGAAGAACAATGCTGGTATGTCTCTTTCTCTTGTTACGGAAACATATATAGCGGCTATGTCTACGAGCACTTGGTGTGTAGACACAGGAGCCACTGATCATGTTTGTAATTCTATACAAGGGTTCCAGAAAACCAGGCTGCTTAGAGATGGCGAGATATATGTGTTCATGGGAGATGCTACGAAAGTAGCAGTGGTTGCAGTTGGAGTTATTTCTTTATCTTTTGGTTATGATAGGATTTTGGTTTTGAATAATTGTCTTTATGTACCTTCATTTAGAAGGAATTTAATTTCGGTTTCTAAACTTGCTATGGATGGTTATAATGTTTGTTTGGATCGTAATGTTTCCATTATGATGAATAAACGAGTTATATGTTCTGGTACATTGCAAGACAATTTATATATTATTGATCCTATAGAACCAATGCTGCAACCAAGTGAAATTAATAATACATTTTCTACTTCTAGTAAAAGAAAGGAACCTTCTGGATTGAACCAAACATATCTTTGGCACTTGAGATTAGGTCATATTAACTTGAGGAGGATTCAAAGATTGGTAGTAGATGGGCCTTTAGGCTCGTTGGCAGTGGAGCCATTTCCAGTCTGTGAATCTTGCTTGGAAGGAAAAATGACCAGTAGACCTTTTAAGGCAAAAGGAAATAGAGCCAAAGATGTGTTAGAATTGGTTCATACTGATTTATGTGGACCTATGAATATCCAAGCGAGAGGTGGGTATGAATATTTTGTCACTTTCATTGATGATTATTCGAGATATGGATACATTTATCTGTTGCACCGCAAGTCTGAGTGCTTTGAAAAATTCAAAGAGTACAAAGCAAGTGCGGAGAAGCGACATTCAGGAAAATGTATCAAGTCACTACGATCAGATCGTGGGGGCGAATACCTGCTTGGAGAATTTAGAGAATATTTATCAGAACATGGGATTTCATCCCAGTTGACTGCACCTGGCACACCTCAGCAGAATGGTGTAGCAGAAAGAAGGAACCGGACTCTTTTAGAGAGTGTTAGATCGATGATGAGTTATTCGAATTTACCCAAGTCGTTTTGGGGGCATGCTCTAGAAACAGCGGCTTATCTTCTAAACTTGGTACCTTCTAAGTCAGTTCCAAAAACTCCAAAAGAATTGTGGACTAGTACCAAACCTAGTTTGAAACACATTCGGATTTGGGGTTGTCCAGCACATGTGCTGAACAAGAACGTGACTAAGTTAGATTCTCGTACAGAAGTGAGGCTGTTTGTGGGTTATCCCAAGGGAACAAAAGGGTATTTGTTTTATAGTCCTAAGGATCGGGATATCATTGTAAGCACCAATGCTAGATTCTTAGAGGAAGACTATATAATGAATCACAAACCCAAGAGTACTGTTGTTTTAGAGGAACTAGTGGGAGGACAAGATAATTCTAATATGCCACCGGTACAAGTAGAACAACCACAAGTAAATGAACAACCTATCACTAATACCACTCCAATGCTTCGTCGTAGTGGGAGGGTTGTTAAACAACCTGAGAGGTTCATGTTTTTGGGAGAGTCTTCGGACTTAGTCTCTGGTGAACATGATGAGGATCCCAGGACATACGAAGAAGCAATGCAAGATAAGGATGCAGATCTTTGGCAAAAGGCTATGCAATCTGAGATGGAATCTATGTATTCCAATAAAGTCTGGGATCTCGTGGAACCACCCAATGGTGTAAAACCCATTGGATGCAAGTGGATCTACAAAAGAAAAAGAGGATCTGACAAAAAGGTGAAAGCCTGGAAAGCAAGACTTGTTGCGAAGGGTATACTCAGAAACAAGGAATTGATTATGAGGAAACCTTTTCTCCGGTAGTCATGCTTAAGTCAATCCAGATTCTTTTATCTATAGCAGCTCATCTCGATTATGAGATTTGGCAAATGGATGTCAAGACAGCTTTCCTAAATGGAAGTCTTGATGAAAACATCCATATGCAGCAACCAGAGGGATTCATCAAAGAGGGCCAAGAGCATCTAGTGTGTAAGCTTAAGAAGTCCATTTATGGACTGAAACAAGCTTCCAGGGAGTGGAACATTCGTTTTGATCAGGCCGTCCAGACAAATGGTTATGATCAGAGTCCAAGCGAAGCATGTGTGTATAGGAAAAGTGAAGGAAATGCAGTGGTTTTTCTAGTACTATATGTAGATGATATTTTGCTCATTGGAAACAATGTAGGGATGTTGTCATCTATTAAGGCATGGTTGTTCAAACAATTTGAAATGAAAGACTTAGGTGAAGCCGCATACATTCTAGGGATCAAAGTTATAAGAGATCGCAAGAAAAGAACGTTGGCTTTATCTCAAGAACCGTACATTGATGAGGTATTGGCTCGTTTTAACATGCAGGCCTCTAAGAAGGGTAATTTACCTTTTAGACATGGAGTCTCTCTATCAAAGGAGCAGTGTCCTAAGACACCTAAGGAGATAGAGAACATGAAAGCAGTTCCTTATGCTTCAGCATGTGGAAGCTTAATGTATGTTATGTTATGCACGAGACCTGATATTTGCTTTGCCGTAGGCATGGTCAGTAGATATCAGTCCAATCCAGGTCAGGAACATTGGAGTGCAGTAAAAACGATACTTAAGTACCTGCGAAGGACTAAGAAGTATATGTTAATTTACAAGGCTTCAGACTTATTTCCTGTGGGATATACCGATTCAGATTTCCAGACAGATAGGGATAAGAGGAAGTCAACCTCGGGGTGTGTTTTTACTTTAGGAGGTGGAGCTGTAATATGGAGGAGTGTGAAGCAGAAATGCATCGCAGACTCAACCATGGAAGCTGAATATGTGGCAGCCTCTGAGGCAGCCAAGGAGGCTATATGGTTCCGGAATTTCCTGCTGGATTTTAATGTAGTTCCTAATTTGCCACGGCAAATCACAATTTATTGTGATAATACTGGTGCTGTTGCAAATACAAAGGAACCACGAGAACATAAAGCAGCAAAACACATTGAGCGTAAGTATCACCTAATACGACAGTTCGTTAAGCGAGGAGATATTATTGTGACTGATATAGCATCAAAGGACAACCGGGCTGATCCTTTCACGAAGAGTTTACCAGCTAAGGTTTTTGAAGAACACGTGGAGGCGATAGGAGTCAGATGTCTGGTCACGGAATAGTTATTTAAATTGGTAGCGGATTATATAAATAAACACTGATATACTCAAAGAATAGCTTGAGTATAAGTGGGAGATTGTTGGGTTTTATACTAAACTATTCATTAGTAGTATATAAACATTGTCCATTTTATTGAGAATCTTGATTGCATATTTTTACATTGTCTGTTTATTATATTGTGGACAATTTAGTATCAAATGGGATAACAGAAGATTAAATTATCAGTGTCTATATATAATATAAAGGGTTTACAATTTAAGTGGAATTAGACAAACCACTGGAATAACTGAAGTATTATTTGGGAATAGTTTATCTTGACTATTAAATAATAGTTGTATACTTTGTGTATATTGAACAGGATCGAAATATTAGAATTGTTCTTCTATTCTGACAATAAAGAAGAACTAAGATTCTATGATATTATTAATGCTTAGGTTCTCAATCCAAGTGTAGTGATTGACACTTGTATGCAATGCACATGCTTTGATTCATATGTGATGTAATTAATTGTTAATTACAATATTATGTATTGAGCAATGACATTGCATGCAGAGTGGGATATTAATTACATAAGGAAACCATGTCCTGATAATATTCGGGTTGATGATGTCCTCTTGAAAGCTCATAAAGATAATTATGCTTTAGTCCTGCAGGCAGATTTGTTCTTGCATAATTATAAGGTTGAGTGGATGATCAAGGATAAAAAGATATTAATTAAATTAATTATTAGAAATTAATTTAATTAATGGACATACGATATCTTAAACATGGGGAATTTAATAAGCAAATAATATAGGAGCCGAATTTAATAATAAAGCAATTACGGTATTAGGAAAGGCAGTGCAGATATTAATTCGTTAGTGGATAGAATTAATATTTAATGACATTGGGCTTGACCCAGAATGTCATTGGGAGGCCCGACCTAATTGTCCATGATCCATACTGGAGCCTATAAATATTCTTGTTCTCCTAAAGGTTGAAAACGTTTTTTCGGTTTTTCATAATTCGAGATTAAAACCTAGGGCAGCCGCAAGGAGCTAGGGTTTTGGGATTTCGAGGCTTTAAGGAGAGGAAACTTCGGGAGATCGAAGGCCACACTTCGCTCGAAGGGAATCAAGGAATTCAGTAGAAGACGTGGATCAGAATCGTATCGATTAAGGTAAAGTTTTCTTTTCGAACTCGTAATCAATCATATAGTAAAACGCAGAACAGTAATCATCCGTTCCAACACTCAGGATCATTGTTGCCAGTTGACTCAGCTACTGATTCTAGGATTTCATCAACATATCCTAGTTTCTCCTTATTCTTTTTCCATGATTGCTCACAGAAAGATTCTATCCCTTGAACATTAATGATGTTGTTAGCAACATTCCTTGAATCTTTCCATTTAGCAATCACCTTTTGTTCTGATTCTAGTTGAAGTTTAAGAATCTGTTCTCTTTCTTTGACTGCTTCAAGTTCCTTTTTAGCATCCCTACTTACACATCTCATTTTCTCAAAATCAATGAGTTGTGCTTCTAACATGGCATTCCTATCACTTAAGAGCAGATTAGTATCTTTAATTCTAGAATTCTCCTTTGTAAGTGATTTAAGAGAAACACACAAATTGTACAATACAGTAGACATCTCATTAATTGTACTATTGCATTCCTCTAAGGAAAGCTCATAAAGATTAGTAGTTGTTACCTGATTGCTTGAGGAACTTGCTTCTTGCTCATGATTGTTAGCCATTAGAGCCAAATTGACATATTCAACATCTTCATCAGAATCTTCACCATTACCAGCCCAATCATACTCTTTTGACACAAAAGCCTTTTCCTTTTGCTTGAGAAGTTCAAAATATTTCTTCTTGTAGTCAACAGGCTCAAAGCTCCTATTGCCCTTCTCAACTTTAGGTTTTCTGCAGTCACCAGCAAAATGACCAAGGGTTCCACAGTTGAAACATTTAATCTTAGACTTGTCAACCCAATTACTTTTGTTAGGTTGAGAGTCTCTCCTTGGTGGTCTTGAGTCTGAGTTTCTCTTGAATTTTAACTTAGAGAATTTTCTTGACAGAAATGCAATATGCTCATCAATCTCATCTAAGTCATCCAAGTTGGCTGGCTCTTCTTCTTCTGTCAATTTTCCTTTGCCCTTGCTAACATCACTCTTGCAACTAGCTCGACTAGTTGTAGCTTTAACAGCCTCATCACTATCTTCTTCAAGTTGGTTCACAGATGCAACCAATGCAACAAATCCACCTTTCTTCTGTACCTTCTCAATTTCTTCATCTTGCTCCATTTCCAACTCATATGTCTTTAGGGTTCCATAAAGCCTCTCAAGAGTATAGTCCTTGTACTCTTGAGTGTTTCTCAAGGAAACAGTCATAGGCTTCCATTCTTTTGGAAGAGCTCTAAGAAATTTGAGGTTTGAATCCTTGGTTTGGTAGACTCTCCCATACAATTTCAGGCCATTCAAAAGCTTTTGAAACCTACTGAAAGTATCATTTAGGGTTTCACTAGCTTTAAAATGAAAGTGCTCATATTGTTTTATGAGAAGTTGCATTTTATTCTCCCTCACTTGCTCAGTTCCTTCACATAATGTTCTAACAATGTCCCATACTTCTTTGGCAGTTGTACAGTTAATGATATTGTCAAACATTTCTTGTTCCAAACCATTAAACAGAATGTTCATGGTTCTTTTGTCTTTGTGGACTTCTGCAGCATCTTCAACAGTCCATTCTGAGGCAGGTTTAGGGATTTCCACATCTGGTGCATCATCTGGTAAACCAATTCTTGATGCAAATGTCATGGGAACGTGTGGACCTTTCTCAATGAATTCTACATATCTCTCATCCATAGACATGAGATGTAGATGCATTTTTACTTTCCAGTGAAAGTAGTTGTCCTTATCAAGAACTGGTATCTTCACACCTGCATCCTTCTTCACCATGATTCTGTATTAGGTCTTGATCTTTAAACTTCTTGTATGTTAGAAGCTCGCTCTGATACCAATTGTTAATCCCAAATGACCTAACAGAATTGTAGAAGGGAGGGGGGGGGGGGTTGAATACAATTCTATATAATTCTTAAAACTTAAAACAAAATAAATAATAAAATTGAACTTAAAATAAAAACACAAGATATAAATAATTCAGTTGGATTGTTTGATGATCCAACTGAAGTGTTTTTATTGCGGAAATAATCTGTGATGCAAAATGCACACAGCTGCTCAGTTACAAGAAATGTAGAGAGTTGCTCTCAAAATAGCTAATACAAACTATATGTTTTTCTTCTCTCTTTTTCTCACACTTCTAAACTAACTGCTACACTTGGTTATATATCCCAAGTTTACAACACTATTTAGGTTACACTACAGGTTACATAGAGTAGCCGTCCATAGCTTGCTTTTCATTCCTTTAACAATTAGTTAAATAGAATGTTTCTTCATTTCCAATGTCCAATCTGTTGGCTTCCAATGCACTGTACACTTCTTCATCACCTTTTGAACAGTAGGTAAACTGTCACTATCACTTTATCAACTGATCAATAAAGTAATAGTGGTCCGTTGATAGTAAGAGATGTCATCCGTTGACAGCCTTTATTCTTTATCCGTTGATAGTGCAATCTTCATCCGTTGATGGTGAAAATCACATCCGTTGATAGCTTGATCCTTCATCCGTTGATAGTCTTCACTTAGGCAAAATTACAAGGCATAAGATATTTACATTTAACCAACCTATCTTGCCTATCTACTACATAGTCAACATGACTCAGAAACCTATCAACTAATTACAACAAATGTATGTCAACAAAGGAAGTGTTGTACAATGCAATTGTTACAGGACTTATCCGTTGATAAGCTACCTGTCAACAGATGCTGCAAAGCATACCATCCGTTGACAGCTACAAAAATACTTATACAAATTCTATTAAGTGTTTTGTAGTTATCATCAAGTACAACATATTCCTAACAGTAACGATTTCAAAATCCTTCTTTCAAACCTATTTTATTACCAGTAATTGTTGATATAAATTACTTGCGGGGCAATTTAGCTCACTCTTGCTTTATTTTCATATATATATATATATATAACACAACAGCTAGTAGCCATGGCAAGGACGCAACGGACTACCCGCAAGCGAGTGGGAAACGCCAAGCGTTTCCGTGAGCAGCTTTTAGCTATCATCCCTGAGGTAGAAGGAACCAGTGGAATGGATTTACAACTTTTGTTAGGCTGTTTTAATTACAAGTATGATCATGTAAGGAAATCTATCAGAACAAACACTCAAGCCGCTGATGTAACTTCACTTAGAGGTTATATTAGTAGCATAAATTAGTAATCATTTTGAGTTGTAATAACTTTAAACTTATGAAACTGTGTAGTAATGATATTGTATGTCGTTTCTGAGACTCTAGCCTGTGTGAGTGATATTGTTATGGGGTCAACAACATGTGTATCTATATTATTGTGAGTGAAACAGATGTACTATTGGGATAAGAATATTGTGACAACCTAGATCTCCGACCCCGGGTCTGGGGGTGTTACAATGTAAAATGGCAGAAGGGTCATCTGTGAATGAACATGTGCTCAAGATGATCAATTTGATTGAACGTTTGGGGCAACTTGGTTTTGTCATGGATGGGGAGCTAAGCCAAGACTTGGTCTTGAAATCGCTTCCGGATTCGTTCTCGCAGTTTGTCGTGAATTTTCACATGAATAAGATGGATGTCAGCTTGCCTGAACTCCATAACATGTTGAAAACCGCTGAGGCGAACTTTCCCTCGAAGAAGAGTTCTGTTCTTCTTATTGGCGAAGGCTCTACTTCCAAGAAAAGGAAGAGGAACCCTCCCAAGAAGAAGAAGGTTGGTGAGAATAAGCCTAATCCAGCAAAGGCTAAAGAACACCCCAAGAGCAAAGCTGTTTGCTTCCACTGTAACAAGGTGGGTCACTGGAAGAGGAACTGCAAGGCTTACCTTGCAGAGTTAAAAAAGAAGAAGGCTAGTCAGGCTACCACTTCTGATTCAGGTATGTTCATGATCGAAGTAAACATGTCACTAAGTCAAATTTCTACTTGGGTATTAGATACCGCTTGTGGTTCTCATATTTCAATTCGTTGCAAGGACTCAAGGGAAGTAGGACTCTTGAAGAAGATGAGGTGATTCTACGGATGGGAAATGGAGCAAGAGTTGCCGCCATAGCTGTGGGATCATTTAGTTTACATATGCCTACGGGCAAGACTATTATTTTGAATAATTGTTATTACGTTCCCTCAATTGTGAGGAATATTGCTTCTATTCCTATGTGGGATTTGGATGGTTTTTCATTTATTATTAAGAATGATGAATGTTCTATTCTTAGAAATAATGTTCTCTATGGTTGTGGTACTTTAAATAATGGTTTGTATGTATGTGACTTAGAAAACAATATACTTCAGATTGAACAAACTAATAAAAGAAAAAGAGATGATGAAAATCCGACTTATTTGTGGCACTGTAGGCTAGGTCATATTAGTGAGAAAATATTACGCTCATTGCATAAGGATGGGTTACTTGAACCATTTGATTTTGAATCATATCCGGTATGCGAATCTTGTCTCATGGGTAAGATGACCAAATTTCCATTTACCGGACATGGAGAGAGAGCTGCAGATGTGTTAGGGTTGGTACACACAAATGTATGTGGACCAATGTCAACACATGCCATGGGAAGATTTTCTTACTTCATTACTTTCACGGATGATCGATCCAGATTCGGACATTTGTATTTAATGAAATACAAGTCTGAAGCCTTTAAAAAGTTCAAAGAGTATAGATATGAAGTAGAGAAACAAACCAAAATGAGTATTAAAGTTCTTCGATCAGATCGAGGAGGTGAATACTTAAGTGGGGAGTTCCTAAGTTATCTCAAAGAAAACGGTATACTATCTCAATGGACACCTCCAGCAACTCCATAACTTAATGGAGTATTTGAAAGGAGGATCCGAACTTTGTTAGACATGGTTCGGTCCATGATGAGCTATACAGATCTTCCAGTATCACTTTGGGGTTATGCCTTGCAAACTTCGGCATATTTATTGAACAAGGTACCTTCCAAATTTGTTCTTAAGACTCCATATGAGATATGGAAAGGAAAGAAGCCAAGTCTTAAACATATTAAGATTTGGGGATGTTCGACTTATGTCAAGAAGATTGAACATGAAAAGCTAGAATCTAGATCCGTAAAATGTAGGTTTGTGGGATATCCAAAAGAGACTTTAGGATATTACTTCTACACCGATCAAAGGGTGTTTGTTTCCAGACATGCAACCTTCTTGGAGAAACAGTTTATCCTTGAAAGGAACAGTGAGAGCAAGATTGAACTTAATGAAGTTCAAGAAGCACAAACTACTACGGTTCAAGAGGAAGTACCTGTTCAGGAAGAACAACCTTCTGTAGAACAGCCCGTGCGTAGGTCAAGTAGAGTGTCTCGCCAACCTGAGAGGTATTATGGCCTTGTTATTGAGAATGACAATAAGTTGTCACTCATTGATGAAGATGACCCTATGACCTATGATGAGGATATGAGTTGTAAAGACTCAGAGAAATGGTAGAGTGCCATGAAATCCGAAATGGACTCCATGTATGCCAACCAAGTATGGACTCTGGTTGAGGCACCTAAAGGTGTAAAACCTATCGGGTGTAAGTGGGTATATAAAAGAAAGATGGGAGCATATGGCCAGGTGGAGACCTATAAGGCCAGGCTTGTGGCAAAAGGATTCAAACAAAGACAAGGGATTGACTTTGATGAAACTTTTTCACTAGTAGCCCTGCTTAAATCCATTCGGATTTTGCTTGCAATCGCAGCTTACTACGACTATGAAATCTGGCAAATGGACGTGAAAACGGCCTTCCTCAATGGGAAACTTGAAGAGGATGTGTATATGACACAACCAGAAGGTTTTGTTTCTAAAGGAAATGAACATCTAGTTTGTAAATTGCATCGATCCATATATGGATTGAGGCAAGTTTCTCGAACATGGAACTTCCATTTTGATGAGATAATCAAAGAGTTTGATTTTATCAAAAACATGGATGAACCATGTATCTACAAGAAGGTTAGTGGGAGCGCGGTAACATTCCTTATATTGTATGTGGATGACATACTTCTCATTGGGAATGATATACCGATGCTGCAATCAGTCAAAGTGTGGCTATCTAAGAACTTCACTATGAAGGACTTGGGAGAAGCATCCTACATTCTTGGAATAAAGATCTATAGAGATAGATCAAAAAGAATGTTAGGCCTGACCCAAGGTACATACATCGAAAAGTTGCTAAAGAGGTATAGTATGGAGAACTCCAAGAGAGGACTCATTCCTATGAGTCATGGAGTTTCTCTTTCCAAGAAAATGTCTGCAAAGACATCAGAGGAGAGATAACGTATGAGTAAGATTACTTATGCTTCTGCAATAGGATTTATCATGTACGCGATGTTATGTACTCGGCCCGATGTTGCTCACTCATTTAGTGTGACAAGCAGATATCAGTCCGATCCAGGTGAAGAACACTGGAAAGCAGTGAAGAACGTTCTTAAGTACTTAAGAAGAACTAAAGATATTTTTCTTGTTTACGGCGGTGGGTCTGAGTTGAAAATAGAGGGTTATACTGACTCTAGTTTTCAGTCAGAAAGTGATGATAGTAAATCCATGTCAGGGTATGTGTTTACCCTAAATGGTGGAGCTGTTAGTTGGAAGAGTTCAAAACAACCCACAACGGCTGACTCCACAGCGGAAGCAGAATATATAACTGCAAGTGAAGCTGCAAAAGAAGCTGTTTGGATGAAGAAATTTGTTTCTGAGTTGGGAGTTGTTCCTAGTATAGAAGAGCCCATAGTGTTGTATTGTGACAACAATGCAGCGATAGCGCAAGCTAAGGAACCAAGGTCTCATAAGTATTCCAAGCATGTATTGCGGCACTTTCATCTAATTAGGGAGATTGTTGAAAGAGGAGATGTCAATGTCGAGAGAGTTGACTCACATAACAACATAGCAGACCCATTAACAAAGCCACTTTCTCAAAGTCACTTTGATCGTCATAAAGAAACGATGGGCATTAGATACCAAAGTGATTGGCTTTAGTACAAGTGGGAGATTGAAAAGTAAAGTGTCCTAAGTCCAAACATGTATGATGAGTTAGGAATAACTTTATTGTAATCTATTTGATTTCGTTATATTAATAAAAGACTTTTTTGTTTTTATCACGGGCTTTATCTATTTAAGTGTTTAAATAAGATGATCCATAGTTTAGAGTAATGCTTTTAGAATTATAATGAGATTATAATAGTGAGATCTAAAAGATGATAACCCTAAACTTAAATAGTTCCTGATCATAGGATAACTAATTGGTAGTTAGTTAATCCGCAAAGATCGGTACATACTATGCTTGCTCCATTATGAAGGATGTCTGTTCTCATAGACACTTGTGTGATGACACTATAGCTAGTATGTAGGTGTTATTAGGAATAAGTTCACTGAACATGACTCGATCAGTTGAACAACTAATGGAGTTCACTCATGTGTCAGTAGTTGTTCATATAGTGATGGTTGTACAAGTGTCCTTAGACTTGAGATCATCATAGTCATCTTGTGCACACTGCACTATACTTTGGTTTAGCTCTTAGTCTTGAGGGACAATAATAAGTGCTCTTCTGGGTATAGGAATTTGTACATGAAGATAGTGAATGATCAATAAAGGATCTGCCCCTTTCAGTGAAGGAAGAGAATGTCCTATGTTATTCCATTTATGCTAGTTCAGGAATCTCTTGCCAGAGTGAATGAAATTAGAAAGTGAAAGTGTTTGTCCTAAATCCAATCATGTATGATGAGTTAGGAAGAACTTTCTTGTATTCTTATTTGATTTCATTAATGTTAATAAAAGACTTGTTTTGTTTTTATTACGGGCCTTATCTATTTAAAGTGTTTTAAATAAGATATTCCATAGTTTAGAGTAAAACTTCTAGAATTATAATGAGATTATAATAGTGAGATCTAGAAGATGATAACTCTAGACTTAAACAATTCCTGATCATAGGATAACTAATCGGAAGTTGGTGAATCCGCAAAGATTGGTACATACTATGCTTGCTCCCGTCAGGAGGATGTCTGTTCTCATAGGCATTTGTGTGGTGACACTATAGCTAGTATGTAGGTGCTTGTTAGGGAATAAGTTCACTGAACATGACTCGATAAGTTGAATAGCTAATGGAGTTTACTCACGTGTCAATAGTTATTCACTGAGTGATAGTTGTACAAGTGTCCTTAGACTTGAGATCGTTAGAGTTATCTTGTATATAATGAACTATGCTTTGGATTAGTCCTTAGTCTCAAGGACATCCATTAGGTCTATTCTGGGCATAGGGATTTGTGTATGGAGATAGTTAACGTCAATAGAGGATCTACCCCTTCCAGTATAGGAAGAGAATATCCTATGTTATTCTTAGTATGCGAGTTCTGGAATCTCTGGCCAGAGTGTATGAAATTAGAAAGGAGTTTCTAATTTGCATTAATATGAACTTAGCATTATGAATAAGAAATCATATGATTAAATTTGATAGGCCTGACACGAGATCCATGCCTTATATTTAATCGGGATATTGTAGGGTAGAAGGAATTGATTGTACTGAAACTAGTCACTGACAGGTTCTTGGTATTCTAAGCAGTGAATTCATATTATCCGGATAGTCGCGATATGTTGAGAAGCATCACTCACGATGTAGAATAAATATAATTAATCAGTTAATTATATTTAATGAATTATTAGAATTCATATAAATAATAAATAAAAGTTTATTATTATTTATTTCTACTACCGGCTTAATATTGAACCTACAGGGTCACACCATAAAAGATTAATTTATTGATGAAGGTATTTTGAGAGAGCAAGTTATTTTCTAAATAGTTTAGAAAAGGAAATAATGATTAAAATAGTTTTAATTATTATTAAAGCATTTTATAAGATAAAGTGTGGGGTTAATATATATATATAAAGATATATTAAAAAACCCTAGAAGAGCCCTATAAATAGAATGAGATAGTTCATTCTAAATGACTTGAGTTTTTGTGAAAACCTAGTTGCCAGCCTCTTCTTCTTCATCTCTCTCTCTCTCTCAAAAGAAGAAAAACTCCATTTTTATAAAAGCTTAGTTTTATAAAAAGCTTCATCGAAGGATTATTCTTGGTGGATACCGGTAGAGTGCTTCACACTCTGAGGAGCAACTGCTAGAATCCATTTTTATAAAGCTTCGATTTTCAAGGTATGGTTACGATTCCTCCGCTCTTTCATTTTATATATTTTTCTATATGTGCGATACATGGTTTTTACGGAATAAATGTTATATCATGCTTCCGCTCATCCGTAAATTCCTTCAGAAAGAAGTTTCTAATTTGCATTAATCGGAACTAGGCATAGTGAATATGAAAGCATATGATTAAATTAGATAGGCTTGACACGAGATCCATGCCTTGTATTTAATCGGGACATTGCAGGGTAGAAGCAATTGATTGTACGGTAACTACTCACTGAATAGGTTCTTGGTATTCTAAGCAGTGAATTCATATTATCCGGATAGTCGCGATATGCTGAGAAGTATCCTCACGATGTAGAATAAATGTGATTAATTTATTAATCGTATTTAATGAATTAAAAAATTCATATAAATAATAATAAAATTGTTTTATTATTATTTATTTCTACTACCGGCTTAATATTGAACCTACAGGGTCAAACCATAAAAGAGAATGATTTGATAGTGAAGGAATTAATTAATAATGGCTAGTCATTATTTATTTATGAAATAAATATTTGATTAGAATTTTTTATAATCAATTAAATATGATTTAATTTATTATAAATTAAATAAGAAGAGTTCTTAATATTATTAATTAAGAATTTAATTTAAGAAATTAAATTAAGTGAGAGAATTATTTTCTAAAGAGTTTAGAAAAAGAATTAATGATTAAAAGAGTTTTAATTATTAATTAATTGATTAATGAGATTAATTAATTAAAGGGTTAATAATAATAATATTTTATAGGACAAATATTCAGCTGAATATTTTGCCTATAAATATACTATTATAAACCCTATTGCCTTGAACCCTAATTTTATAAGAAAGAAAAAAAAAAGAGGCAACCCAAATTCTCTCTCAACCTCTTCCTCTCTCCATTGATTCAAGCTCTTGGTGGATACCAGTGGAGTGCTTCACATATTGAGGAGCAGCTGCTAAGAGTCTGTATTCATCATATTTGGATCGCTTTTGTAAGGTACGAATCAAATCCATTGTTTTTCACGATTCGTATATGCTTTTATATGTGTTTTATTGCTCGATAAATTGTTATACATGATTCCGCCATGCAATAAATCCCTTCACTACAATCTCTGGGTCAGCCCTAACAACCACTTAGGTTTGAATTGAAGTACCAGAAGAAGATCCAGGGTTAGGAATAACTACCTGTAGTGGAACTGGATGTGGTTGAGGAACTTGTTCACCAAAATAGGAAGATTAATGAATTGACTCATCAATGATGAAACAAGAATTGGGATGTTGAGGAATTTGGATGAGACATCAAGTCTGGTGTAGAATTTAGTGTCTGTGGTTGGAGAGGTTTCAAATCTTGTTTCTCGAAACAGTTCTACCTGCTCAGCAGTGAGAAGATGATTAATGATAAGAGTGAGAAAGCGAGGGTACCAACACTTTACTTTCCCATTATTATCAGAATCTCTCCTAGAGTGAGCAAGCCTGTTGAGCATTAGGTTCCATAGAATCTCAGCAAAATTTAATCTACGACCAAATACTATAGCAAAGCAATATACTGATTAAGACTGGTAATGCAGTGAAAATTTGTTTTTGTGCAATTACCAAATACTCTTGCTATAGTATCAAAGAACAGATCCCATTCCCTTACAACAAAGCTTTTGGACAACTGAACCATTTGCAAGGGACCCTGATAATGAATATTCACGAAGAACTGTGATAATTCATCATCAGTGGGTTAAGGATCAAACCCGTCCTTTGGAAAATGTAAAACATCACAAAACAACTCAAAAGTGACTGTGTATTGCTGGTTTAGAATATTGAAAGTAAAAGATTTTGAATCTCCAGCAATAACAGCACTTGAACACAAAGACCTTAAAGGATCAATTTTAAGAGGTGCATTGGCACAAATAGCATGACTGATACAAGTCTCTCTATTTAAAAATTGAATCCAATGTCTAAAACGTTCCACCTTGCATTTTAAAGGAACAAAATACCCAACAAAATTATTTAAAACAAGTTCAAAATTAGGATCCATTTAGATAAAACAAGAAATTTTAATTAACTTAAATAAAATTAGTATTTTAGGGATTTTTAGAATTAATCAAAATTACTTAAAATCCACAAAATCACAATTCTATTGAAATTAACCAAAATTAAAATTTTAATCCTAAAATTCGAACTTTAGACCTTTGAAAAACAGAAATGAATTGGGCAAATGATTTAAATAACACACACCAGTTTAACATACACAGATCACAATACAGAATCTTCTTAGATCACTAAAATATGTAAGAACCACTTAGCAAATCAAAAACAAACAAGTCGAATGGTTTTCAAGAAAAGTGAAAATTTTAACAGCACTTCGACTTAAAAGCTTGATTTTGAAAGAATACTGAGATTTGCTAACAACTTGAGCAACAAAGAACAAGATCAAAGATTGTTTCTGCAGAACTGACAGAACTCGAAAGGGGGGAAAATAAAAGAACTGCTAAGGCAAAAACTGAATAGAAATGCGTATGTACTGTAAGTATATGTATATATAAGAAATAAAAACAAATAAACTGACTTTAGAAGACTATCCAAACGTTTTTAAGGAAAAAGACTTGGGAAGACAATCGGGAAGACTTAGAATAGTCTTCCCGGTAGTCTTCATAGTACAAACCGGATTGTCTTCTAAATAAATAATAAAAGAAAAACAAACAAAAAATAAACTAATAATGCTAAGTCTTCCCGATAGTCTTCCTAGTTCAACAACTGGGAAGACTTAGAAAAGACTTAAAATAAAAAAGGAAAAAATAAAAAACAAAATGAAAATACTAAGTTTACCCGGTAGTCTTCCTAGTATTAAACTGGGAAGACTTAGAATAAACTTAGAATTTAATTAAAATAATTACAGAAAAATGCAGAAAAATTATAAAAATGCATGAAAAATATATAAAAGACTAGAAAAATTCACAGAAAATTCCATAAATCCTAGAAAAATATGCAGAATAATATAGAAGTGCATAAAAATAATATAAACTTGCAGAAATATTTAAACAACAATATTTACAAACTGAAAAACATCTAAATAATTCTAAATAAGTATATTTTCAATAAAAATACATTTCTCCACTTAAAAAAAATATGAGAAAAATATTTTTAGAGAAAATATATTATTCAGAAATATTTAAATCAACAAGCATGCAATTATAATCAAGAATTGGCAGTAATCATTTGACAAACACAATAGAAAAATGATTTTTAGAAAAGAACAAACATGACAGAGACATTATCAATCACTAAGACTGTTCAACATACCCAACTTACTAACTAACTTAGTAAATGTGGATTCATCAAGAGACTTAGTGAATATATCTGTAGTTTGTTCTTCTGTGGGTACAAAATGTAACTCCACAGTTCCATTCATGACATACTCTCTGATAAAATGATACCTGATATCAATGTGCTTCGTTCTCGAGTGCTGCACAGGGTTGTTGGAGATTGCTATGGCACTTGTATTATCACATAAAATAGGGATTTTGTTTAATACAAAGCCATAGTCCTTCAATTGATTCCTTATCCATAGGATCTGAGCACAACAGCTTCCAACAACAATATATTCAGCTTCTGCTGTTGAATTGGAAACTGTTTGCTGTTTCTTGCTATACCAGGAAATCAACCTACCTCCTAGGAATTGACAACTCCCAGAGGTGCTCTTTCTATCAACAACACTACCTGCATATTTAGAATATGTATATCCAATAAGATTAAAATCAGAATCTTTAGGGTACCAGATACCTAGATTAGGTGTACCCTTAAGATATATCAAGATTCTTTTCACAGCAACGAGATGTAAATCTCTAGGGTCCGCTTGGAACCTTGCACACAAGCATGTAGCATACATAATATCTGGTCTACTTGCAGTAAAGTAGAGTAAGGAGCCAATCATACCTCTGTAGCTTGTAACATCTACCTTGATAGATTTGTCAGAAGCTCCAAGTTTGATGGTTGTTGAAGATGGAGTCCTTGCTGATGCTGAATCCTCCATGTGATACTTCTTGAGGAGTTCTTTGAGATACTTGGATTGACAAATAAATATACCATTTGACCTTTGACTTACTTGCAATCCAAGAAAGAACTTCAGCTCACCCATCATACTCATTTCAAACTTACTCTGCATTAGCTTAGCAAATCTCTTACAGAGATCATCATTAGTAGACCCAAATATGATGTCATCCACATAGACTTGGACTAATATCATATCACTTTTGTATTTCTTTGAAAAAAGAGTTTTGTCTATGATACCTCTAACAAAACCATTTTCTAAAAGAAAACCAGAGAGAGTGTCATACCATTTTCTTGGGGCTTGTTTGAGACCATAGATAGCCTTGAGAGAAAGTACACTAAGTCCAGCAGCTCCTGATTTTCAAAGCCAGGGGGCTGTTCCACATAAACTTCTTCATCAAGCTCACCATTCAGGAATGCACTCTTAACATCCATTTGATAGACTTTAAAATTGGAATAAGCAGCAAATGCTAAGAACATCCTGATGGCCTCAAGTCTAGCCACTGGTGCATAGGTTTCATCATAATCAATGCCTTCAGCTTGTGAATACCCTTGTGCAACCAGTCTTTCCTTGTTCCTTGTAACAATGCCATCCTCATCTAGCTTGTTCCTGTATACCCATCTTGTACCAACTACTTTCTTGTTCTTTGGTCTGGGTACCAGTTTCTAGACTTGCTGTTGTTCAAACTGATTGAGTTCATCTTGCATAGCAATCACCCAATCTGGATCAGTCAGTGCTTCCTCAGTTTTCTTTGGCTCCATTTCAGATAGAAATGCTGAATAATGACATTCATTCTGAGTTTCACTTCTAGTTTTAACTCCAACATTTGGATCACCAATGATCAGCTCAAAAGGACGAGCTCTATTCCATACAGTCTGTCTTGGAAGATTTGATCTTGATGATTCGCCTTGAAATTCACGTTGATGTTGTGAGTGACTAGATGATCCTTCATTTGCTCCCCCTGAGTTGTTGCTTGAATGCCTTGATGATTCTTCTCCAGTGTTGGTGGTATCTCCATTGTTGCCAGTGTTTCCACCACCACAACCATGATCATTATCATCATTGTTATTATCATCACCAGCAATAACTTCAGGTGGGGCTACATCATCTGATTCTGAGTCTGGCAAGTTATCAAACTTCAGCTTTTCAGATGTGTCTTCTTTTTGGATATTAGGGAGCTTAGTGTCATCAAAAGTAACATTGACACTTTCCTTTACTGTGTGACTACCAACCAAGTAGACCTTGTAAGATCTTCTGGAATAACCAACAAAAATAGCTTCTAGTGTCTTGGCCTCAAACTTGCCACGTTTAACATTGTCATCTTTAAGCACAAAGCATTTTGCTCCAAATACATGAAAGTACTTGACAGTTGGTTTCTTGTTTTTCATGATCTCATAAGGAGTCTTCATTAAGTCCTTGTTGATTAAAGTTCGATTCTGAGTATAACAAGTTGTATTCGCTGCTTCAGCCCAAAAGTACATTGGAAGTTTAGACTCACTTAACATAGTCCTGGCAGCTTCAATCAATGTACGATTCTTTCTTTCCACTACTCCATTTTGTTGAGGAGTTCTAGGGGCAGAATACTGTCTTGTTATTCCTTTATCAGCACAAAAGTCATTTAGGACTGCATTCTTGAATTCAGTTCCATTATCTGACCTTATGGCTCTAACAGGGAATCTAGAATCCAGCTCAATCAACTTTATATGGCCAATCACCAGGTGTGGGGTCTCATCCTTGGAATGTAGGAATAAAACCCATGTATATTTTGAAAAGTCATCAACAATCACAAGTGCATACTGTTTCTTTGACATGGACATCACATTAACTGCACCAAACAAATCCATGTGCAGTAGCTGATGTGGTTCAGTTATTGATGATGTGTCAGTGCCCTTGTGAGAAGCTTTCTTTGACTTTCCTTTCTGACATGCCTCACACAGTCCTTCCTGTGTAAATTCCATCTGAGGCAAACCTCTAACCAATTCCCTCTTAACCAAAGAGTTCATGGTTTTGAAGTTAAGGTGAGACATCTGCTTGTGCCATAGCCAACTTTCATCTGATGAAGCTTTAGCATAAAAACAATTAACTTCATCTTGGGATCCAGAGTGCAGATCAGCTATGAACAAATTACCTTTCCTTACTCCTTGAAAAGCAGGCTTTCCATTCTTCTTGTGAAGGATCTGACACTTCTCTCTTTCAAAGGAAACAACATATCCTCTGTCACAGAAATGACTGATGCTGAGAAGATTGAATCTCAGACCTTCCACAAATGATACATCTTCAATGATAACATTTCCAAACTTCAAACAGTCATATCCTTTCGTAATACCCTTGCTGTTATCTCCAAAGGTAACTACTGGGTCAGCTTTCTCAACCAAATCTGATAGCAGGGCTCTATCTCCGGTCATATGCCTTGAACAGCCACTGTCAAGAATCCACATAACACGGTTTACCTGTTTAACTCCCTACAATATCAAATTGATTAGTCCTTCCTCGGAACCCAAAATTGATTGGGTCCGGCATATTTAAAGAACTGGCCTTTGTCAGGCAAAACAACATTTTTAACTAAAACTACTTCAACTTCTTTCACAAAATAGCATTTCCATTTATAGCCAGCCTTAACACATTTCTGAGTAGGCTTAGGGATAAATGAATCCACTCTAGTCTTAGGAGGACTAGTAGTCTAGCTCTAACATGCTTCTTATTATTAACATGTTGACGTGGAGGAGTCTTATCATTAGATACATGCTTACTATTAAAATAAGCATACATAACATTGAAAGCACAAGACATGCAATTAATCACACCACATGCTTTATGAGAAGAATTAACAGCAAGCATGTTAGTTCTACAGTTGTTTTGATCCAACTTATGGATATCTGATTTAGTCTTTTTAGTTGTAACAACTTTGACTGGAATATCAGATATACACTTGTTGGACTGTTCAACTTCCAAAGCAAGATCTTCTTCACGTATCTCCTCTGCAATGATGATAGAGTATTCATTCAGAGGATCTGCCTGGGACTCTCTAAAGAAGGGTGTTTCAATACCCTTAAGCACATATGGAATACCCCTTTCTTCAGCACTGACTCTATTAGGGGTATTAATGCCTAGCAATCCAATAGCCTCATTATAACCATAACCTATACTAACATGATTAACAATATCTTGTTGGTTAAAAATATCTTTAGCAGTCTTACAAGAGTTGTAATAAGCATTAGCTTTTGTCTTAAGCTCACTATTCTTTTCCTTGAGAATGGTTTCCAGTTGAATATAACATTTAACCCTATTCTCAAGAAATGCAATTTTCTCAATAAGTTCATTCTGATTAACATGCACAAGTTCTAATTCTTTTATCTCCTTTTCAAGAGCTGTGTTCAAAAGAATTATTCTATCATTTTCAGTGCGAGCACAATTTAAGGTACCACCAAGATGACGAATCATTTCAGTATCAGTGAACTTTACCTCTGACATGTAGGTAGATGAAGTGCTTGCTTCTTTAGCCACTAGAGCAAGGTTTCCAATTTCACCTGCTTCTTCATCACTGTCAGAATCATCCCAACTCTTTGCTTCAGCAACATAAGCTTTCCCAATCTTGTTCTTTTTGCTAGAATCAAATGTGTTCCTTGTCACTTGCTTTGGCTTTCTGCATTCAGTAGCAAAGTGACCCAACTCATTGCAATTGTAGCATCTGATTGTGCTCCTTTCCACAGTTCCAGTTTTGTAGCCACCCCTTGTGCCACTTGAAGAGGAAGATCCACCTCTCTGAAATCTGGGCCTGAACTTAAGATTGGGATTCCTTCTGAATCTGAACTTCCCAAACTTCCTGACTATCAAAGCCAAATCACCATCCTGCAGCTGATCAAGTTCCTCTACAGAATAGAAGTCACCACCAGATTGATCAATGGATGTTAAGCCATATTCAGCATCAATAACATCCATGTTAGAACTGGAAGGTTGAACAGCCTTCACTTCCTGTTTCTGTGGGACTTCAGCAGTCAATGCAGTAGAAGTACTAACTATCTTCCCAGTTCCATACAGCTCCCTTTGTTGAATCTGCTCCAGCTCATAGGTCTTCAGAACACCATACAGTCTTTCCAAAGCAATCTCTCCCAGATCTCTTGCTTCTCTAATGGGAGATATTCTGTGCTCCAAATGAGGTGGAAGTGTAAGAAGGAACTTCTTGTTAATTTCCTTGATAGTGTAGTGCTTCCCATTGAGATTCAGATCATTGATTAATTTGTTGTATCTCTCAAAAACCTCAGAGATACCTTCACCAGGGTTTGATCTGAAATGCTCATATTGAGAGGTGAGAATTTCCAGCTTATTCTCTCTAACTTCCTCTGTCCCCTCATTGATTATCTCTATGGTTTCCCAAATGTGTTTGGCAGTATCACAGTTTAGGACATGATTATGCATGATAGGATCAAGACAATCAACAAGGATCAACTGTAGACAGGAATCCAAGGTAACATCCTCTTTTTCATCAGGAGTGTAATCCTTGGGATCTTTAGGGAACATCCTAGCAGCCCTAGTCACAACATCATTCTCAATTAGTTCTCCCTCAATAATCATAGGGAGTTTTGGTCCATTCTTCAGCACATCAATGTATTTAGGATTCACCACTTTAAGAAATAGGAGCATTTTCTTCTTTCACATAGGATAATGCTCCTTGCTGGATATTGGGATTTTGACTGTACTCACTTTCTGTGTAGTAGACATCTTTTGAGATTTTTAGGAATAATAAAAAATTCAGAGTTTAAGAAAAAAATCTCAAAACAATTGGATCTTTGATTTGTATATCAATCAAAAGGCTCTGATACCAATTGTTAGGTCCTGATATGTTTGTAGAAGGGGGGTTGAATACAAACGATACCATTTAATCGAAATTTGTCCTTTGAATAATTTAACAATAAGGAACAAATTAGTGCGGAATAAAACTGAAACAATATTCAAGTTAAATAAAACTCTATTAAACTTGAAGGGTGTTACAATTCTGATCACTGATTACAATGAACTTGATAAAACAAACCTAGAATAAATTCGACATTAATTTATCTATTTTTGTAATAAAAAGGATCGAATACTATAAAGTAGTTCGATATAAAATCTAGGGATTATGATCCGCTAGAAAGCTAAAGCAGCACAAGAGAATCAGTTCTTATGAATTAAATGTTATGAACTAATCAAGATTTAATTCTCCGGCAGAAATTGAATGCTTTGCTGATGAAGAAGTAATGAAGACAGAGGGATTTGATAATATGCTTTCTGTGTCTTTTTGCTTCTGTATGTTTTGTGTGTTATATCTTTTGTAAAGTCTCATGCCTTGTCTTTATAATAACACAATCCACTGTCTTTAAATTCCACGTGCAAGCCTTGATAGAATGTAATTTTTCCTTGGAAGACTTGCAGGAAAACAATGGATTTGGCCTTGGAAGACTCTCGGGAAGACGACCATTGCAAAGGGAAGACAATCGGGAAAACTTAGATTTGGCTTAGGAAGACAATCGGGAAGACTCACTTACGAGTCTTCCTAGTTCAAAAAACTAAGTCTTCCTAGTTCAAACCTAAGTCTTCCTAGTTCATTTTTATTCTAATTTAAATAATTAACTAAATAAATTATGTATTAAATTAATTCTTTACAGAATTAATTTAATAAATAATTTACTTAATAGTATTAATTATTTATAAGAGAATAAATAGAATTAGTTGACTTCTCAAACAATTCCAGAATCACTTAAAATTTAGATAAATAACAAACACAATAGTACGTTGACACTCGATGCACTGTCTGGTTCATGAGTGACTAACGACAATGTTTGTTCTTTATCTATTTGACTTTAAGCAGTGATTCACTTCCTTCTCATTCAAGAACTCCGTAATCAGTATCTTTTGCTGTCACCACTTGAAATCTCTGTCACTTTAATAAATCCACTGAGCTTGAATACTTCATTGAGGCTTGATCAATAAATTGAGCTTCTTTCAATGTAGAATCACTTCAAGTCTGTAGATGACTTTAATCTTCATTCTTTGACAGATATAATCTTCTGAGATTCCTGTGACATTTGATTTTTATTATTTACTTATTACATCTTAATTAAAGTTGAGTAGAATCCTCGGTGTTTACAAATAGGCCTGGACATATGTCTTTCAGTTTCAAATGCTAATACTCGTCGGAGGAGCAACTTTCCCTTTAATATTGTTATAATGTTATGGATGGATCCATGCGGACGATCATTTGTTAAGCATAGTTATATTTACGGTAAGAGGGCGTGCTCTAGAACACTACTACATTACGTTTATATAAATTATTGGATTTTTTAAAGAGATTATTTTAAAAAATTATATGCGTCTAAAGTAATTGACGTTGTTAGTTATTTTGCGGTGTGCTGGAGAATAATATTTAAATTTGTACTTGAAATTTAGATTTCAGGTATGTAAGAAATTAGTTTATTCAAATTTCATTTATTTTAAAGTTATTGATTTCATGGATCGTTTATTCAAAGTTCGGGACAACTTTTAATTAAATTTGTAAGCTATTTTCTTATCAAGCCTGTGCAGGTTGATATCCATATATCCTTTTTTAAGAACGTGAACTTATTTAATTCAGAAGTACGAATTTTCAATGTAAATTCTTAACAGTACCTACTTTTACATGTTTAGGTCAAAGATATTTAATTACAAATTATTGTTAATAATATTGTTGTGTCTTTTCCTAAACTTCTGTATTTTCGCACAATTTAATACGATCTATTATTTCAATTTTTCAAAATTTTAAATATTGAAAGTAAAAAGGATCTTAATTTGCTTATATTCTCCTAAACTTTCTATTAAAGTTGAATTACTATCTTAATTTTCTATTAAAATAACCCTTCAAATTAAATTACATATTTGAAGTAAGAAAAAGGTATTTCAATTTATGAAAAAAGAAGATTCAAATTTATAGCGAAAAGTATAATTAAAATTTCTTTTTAACATATTTGAAATAGAAAAGAAATATTAATAATCAACACGTCATTTAACATATTCGAAGTAGAATAGACTTTCGAATTTATAAAGAAGAAAAATTTAAAAATTTAAAAAGGCATATAATTAATTTTTTAAAATATATTTGAAGTAAAAAATAATTCAGATTTATATATTCAAGATATTAGTATTTTTTTGTGATAATATAAAAGGATAGATTTTGAGACGGGGGGCCTTTCAAACTACCTCAATCTATTTTTGAAATTTTCTCAAAATTTTGAATTGATTAATATAAAATTTGAGAAAAAATCTCGATTTCCTTCTTTATCTTCTAATTGATTAAACTAAATATACTATATTAATGTTCTCCAACATTCTCTACAATTTATTTACATATTTCCTTCTAATGGAAAAAATTGAATATAGTAGACTAATATTATCCTATATTTCCTTTACAAATCTGGTGAGGTGACCTCTTTTAGATGGTCTCGATCTATTTTTAAGTTTTACAATTTTTTGAATTTAATAAATATTAAATATGAGAAATTCTACACTTTTTTTTATTTAACTAGAAATCAATTTTAAAAGATAACAATACTTCACTAATTAATACAATTTTGTCATTATTTTTCTAAATATATTATTAAATAATTTAGAATATTTACAAATTACATATTATATTATAACACTGTCCCGAAGCGCGGCTTTAAAGAGGAGAATACGAGGGTGGTGAGGTGCCGCCTCTCAAATCCTCTCGATCTATTTTTCTAATTTTCTAAAATTTTAGAATAATATTAAAGATTCAAAAATACATCAACTGCCTTTAAAATCTTTACTAACGGAGGAAACTAAATATATAATTTTAATATTTTTTCCTCTAAAATATTTACTAATAAAAGAAGCTAAATATACAATTTTAATATTCTTCTAATTTTTTATGAGAAAATATATCAATTGCCTTTGAAATCTCTACTAATAGAGGAAAATAAATATACAATTTTAAAATTCTTGTCTTTAGAATCTTTACTAATGAAAAAAATTAAATTTACAATTTAAATATTCTCTTAAATGTTTACTTATAAATATACTTACTAACATAGTAAACTAAATAAATTATCTTAAAAGTAGGAAGAAAATAGAAAATTCAGGAGAATATTAAGAATTCAATTAATTTATTTACATTAAAATTCATAGTAATAATAATAAATATATAAAAGTCAATCCTATTGAGAATTCAATTAAACAAATAATAATTGTTTTCTTAACTAAAATAAAATTAAATTCCCTTATTTACATTCAAATTCACAGGATATACAATAACTATATAAAAATCAATTATGTTTCAATGATGAACCTTTTATATATTATAATGATGCACATGTACGTAATAAAAAAAATATTTTAACATCTAGAGATATTTAAGAAATTTGTAATTCTGTCATAATATGAATCGTTGAAATTTGAATATAGAGTTCGACAAGCAAATACCTCGAGGATAAATCAGCTAACTAAGGAAACATGAAACTAATTAAAGTAAGACAGCTGAATAATATTAATTGCATTCTGAATAAGATATATATACATTTCCAGATTTCATAATTCAAAAAACAATAAAACTTTATACATAGAAGTTGCTCCTCTAGACTGAGCTGATAGTTCTTTTGTTCTTTGCTTATTTTCTTCAGTCCATTTCAATCTCACCTTCTTCTATCACCGGATTGGAGTTAGCAGCTTGATAATCAATCACTGATGGATAGTGCAGTGGTTCTCCAGGTTTAAGGATTGCTCCTTTGATGTGTCTTCCAATGTATTCAACCTCTTCACCCACTCCAGCCCACAACCATGCAATGTTAACATCTTTCTTGTTTAGCTTTGGCATGTTTGGTAGTCTGGGACGCACTTCCAATCCTATTTCCACTCTTTTTCTGTAGTAAGGAACATTCTCCATTAGAAATCTTCTCAGAGTGTCTGCTGCTTTGTCCTTTTCCGTTGATGAGAATCCAGTGGATCTAAGATACTTCTCCACTGATATAAGATAGTTGCTTGGATAGTCTTTCATTTTGTCCTCATTCAAATAGCAGATTCTGAACAAGTCATTCGTCATGAATCTAACCATTGGAGGATCTTCAGTTATCTCTGGACTGACTTTTATCAAGATATCTCTAACATGCTCACGGAGCAGTTCATTTAGCCTTGTAGTCCTTTGAATCTTGATAAGCAACACCTACAGTTCTGTGTATGTTCTCTGTTCAAAAAACTAATTGGAAATCACAAAGGTACCTCTTTCTAGAAATTTGATCACTATGTTCCAGGCACCGTTTGCTTTAACCCCAGCTTTCAGATAGATCATAGAGTTTCTCAATGCAGTGAAGTAAGTCTGATCTTCAAGATTGGCACTTCTGATGTTCTGAATGATAACTTCCACCTCAGCATTGTCGTTGACTTCTAATCCGTCTTCAACTCCGCAGAAGGTTTTATAAGCCATATCCCAGTCAGTTCCTGATTTCTTTGCCAAGTCCATCATCTTCTTCTTTCTCACTTCATTATACATCTTGAATCTCTTCAGTTTTTCACTCCTCAGAACTGCTTGATGTCTTTCTTTCTCACTTGCCTGGCATCTCTTTCAGCTCTCTCAGCTTTTAATGTCTCCAAGGCAGCTTCTTCTTCTAGTGACAGAAGATTTGCTTCTTCTTCCATATCATCATCCAAGATAGGATGTTCAATAGGCTCTGGATAATATGGCTCATGCTCTTCCTGTGGATGCTCATGCATGACCTCAAATACCTCTTCATTGCTTCCTTCTTCTTGTTCGATGTTCTCTATCCAGTACTGTCTTACCGGTATAGCTTGATTGGTTTCCCATACTCCCCATCCATCCAGACCTTGCTCCCTAGCTCCAACTTTCTCCCCCTTAGTTGAGGAATCCTCGATAAAGTCATCCTCAGCATAAAAGGTTGTAGAAGGGCCAGGTTGCTGATTTGAAGGTCCAGGTTGTTGGTTCCTCAGCATAGTCCAGATAGACTGTATTCCGTCTCTTTGATTTTCCATGAACTCCGCAATCTCCTTGTTCATCTCATACATAGAAGCCAGCTTCAGGTCAATGTCATCCAATATTAAGTTGGTAGTCTTTTCAATATGATTCAATCTCCTGTTTAGCTTAGACTCCACTCTTGAAAGGGTGTTCATTGCATCTTTTACCTTAGCTTGACCATCCCGGATAACCAGAACGTCTTCTTTCAGGGCTTCTTGTCCTTGTGTCAGAGCATACACTTCGTTCATGAATCCATCCTTCAGCTCTTTGACGTCCGTCGTCAAGTCGACTAGCTCCTCCATTGCTTCCTTCTTCAAGGAGTCCACTGCTTGCTTGGTTCCTGTTATAGTGCCAGATGCACTGCCAATGACCCTGAATGTTCTTCTGGAATCAGCTGCAACCAAGTCAACCTTCTCTTGAATAGACTTTAAAGAAGCATTGCCTTGACTAGAGAAGATCCCTTGGTCAAAGGAAGGTCGCAGTGGAACCTTGAATAATGGATTTCCTTGTTTATCATGAACCGTCATTTCCTTGAGGGTGGATTGAACATGTACTTCTCTTTCTGTTGGTAACAGCAAATCATCTATTTGTAGAAGGGTTAGGGTGTCACTCCTCACATTTGGCTCTGGGTCTAAACTCAACGTTTCTATCGGTGTTTCACTCATTTTTCCTTTTCCACTCAGGCCAGGTGTAAGTATTTTTGTTTCACTCAATCCCTTTGTGCTCTTTGTACCTGCAGAAGAAAACACCGTAGCTGTCCTTAAGGAGGTCACCAGTGTTGCAATGGGGCTTCGCAAGTCCCCATCCTTGGATAAACCAAGTTGCTGATCATCCGTAGATGATGTATCCTTAGAAGGATCTAGAGTTTGAATCTCTAGGAGCTTAGAATCAGGCTCTATTAGCAACAGAGATCCTGAAACTTCCCCTTGAGTCTGTAAAGACTTCTCCTCAGTTAACTCCTCAATAAGAATTGATTCATTGTCACCGAGTTGCCGATCTGCACCTACGTCAGACCCTTTACCCGCAGGATCCAGATATGTTCCATCTGGGGAGTTAGGTAATGACCTTTGAGATTGTGCATTTAGGTCAGAACCTTCTCTCGACGTCTGTGAAGACTCTTGGTTCTTAGAACCTTCAACCAGTGAACCTGACCGTAATATGGTCGGAACACCAGTTGCTTCCGTCAATTCCTCCTTGCTTGATTGAGCTATGGGTTCAGATATAGCTTTGGTTAGTGTAGCCCAATCAGCATCAGAAAAATCAATAAAGGGCTCTTTGGATGATTGAAATGAAGTTTCAACAGTTGCCTCGTTTTCTATTCTTCTCCTTTTAGAGGAAGGCAGAGCTGCTGTTGAAGGGTTTATCTCCTTATGTGGTGCTGCTATGGCACTATCTCCCTCTACACTCACGGATGTCTGAATATTGGGTCTAGGAGGGGAAGGAGGTTCGTTTATGGTTTCATTTGGCTCGTCCAAAGGCTCTGTGACCGGGGATAGAGGTTGTGGGTTTGCAACCTCCTGGTCAGGAATGGCCACTAAGGGCTCTGGATCTACATCCATTTGTTGTGGTTCAGGAGCCAGTTCAGGTTGAGGGATATTACCTTCGTTTACCTGTTCCCCTGGGGGTAGAAGTGGTAGGGGCACCGTTCTTAGATATTCAGTTAGAACAGTGGGTACCCCTGGAAGATGATTCTTTCTTATCAGAGCGGTTATTGCATTGCTCTTCATCTTCATGCACTCCATGGTCTCCTCTCCTTCAAATGTGTCCCGTTCATCAGCTGTTAAGACATCATTGAGAATTAGCTGTAGGAACCTAGGATAGAAACAAAGCACATCGTCCATGCCTGTTCTGTCATCCAGTGGTCCCATGCATAGAATGACTTGATCAATCACTAATTTTCCTATGTTTATATGCCTATTTTTAGCAATGGCAAACCCTATTTTCTGAAGAAATAAGGGAATATCATGCAGATTTGTCAGCTTAGCAGTAAAAACATGGATAAGTGTGTGAAAGAAGAAATTCCACGGCTTTGTCAAGTAATGCTTAATGAACTCTCCCACAAAGAAGTTTGGTTGTTGACTTCTTATGAGAGTGAAGAAAGCATGTATCTCCTCAGTTGTGGGATCCAGAACAAGGTTTTCTGTTGGAAAATGTAGAATTCTATTAAAGTCATGTTCCGTCACCCTTATTGTTCTGCCCCTGGCACAACAAAACTAAAGGATCTTACATTATTCTCAGTTGTATCTGTGGCGGATGTGTACAACATAGTCAATTGATCGATACAAAGGACCACGGGAGTACTCAAAGAATATGCCACTAATGAACGTGTGTTCAGAAATTCTGCCCATGCACGAAATTGTAAGTTCGCAATGGATTGCAAATTCTGAAACGAGACATGATTAGTCTTGGTTACGATAAATTCTCCGGCCATTTTTAATTCAAATTTCCAGAAAATTAAATTTAAACCAAAACTAAAATTTTCAATTAATTATTTCTAATTAATCAAACTTAACCACACACAATGTTGGTTTCTTGTAATATCCCAAAATTTTGTAATATTCGAAACCCTGATGAATAGTAAATTTGCTGATGGAAATTTTTTCAGACCACACTATGTGGATGATATGGAATGAATGTTTCGAAGCGATATTATTGATGTATAGGAAGAATAAGTGAATGTAAACGTGATCAGAATCGGGAGATTCCAACTTAAAATTTTGATCACTATTCATCGGACAATCAAGGATGAATTGATTTGATCGTTTTGAGAAAGTATGTAGAATGAGAAATCTGTGATCATATCTTATACTAAGGTGAGAAATCTAAGACCATATACTAAACCAAGGTAATGGGAAGATCAAGGAGGTATCCCCTAGCTTTGGTACAGAGAAACATTTTTAAAATCACTTGAATCTATCGCGAAACAGAAGCGTAACGAATTATGGATTAAACCCTAACCGAAGGGAAGTATCATACAAGATCATCAAGTGTAACATATAAGAGGATTGAGGACACAAATTATGACAGAAGAGTGATGCAGGAGGGTGACAAGGTGATGACAAAGTGATGACAAGGTGATGAATCACCACCTTGTCACCACTTTCACCACAACCACAAGATTAAAAGGCTATGTGTCTTTGATGACCAAACCAAATAAATACCACACAAATGAGATGCATCCAAATTAGAGATATTTGGACAAAAGAAAAGAAAATCAAAAGAAAAGCATCAAGAACACCAAGCTTTCGAATTTGTTTCTTCATCAAAGGATAAGAAAAGTTTTCCTCCACTTCTACTTAACCATAATTCATGTTCTTGGGCTTTAAATCATCCTCATCCATAAACTAAGGTAATCCCTAAATCTTAGCTTCTTCCATGGTTGTTATCATGCTCAAAAGTTGAATCAAAGTTGATGATGAATAGTGTTTTGAATAGTAACTTATGAATTTCTTGATTTGTTTTTGAAGATTAAGGCTTGTTAAAGATGTTTAAGGATCAAGCAAGGATATATAAGCTATTGTTAGGGTATACCAAGCATCAAGGAAGGTATGACCATCTCCCACCATTGGTTATATTTTGATTATTAGGATTAGCTTGATAAAAGTTTATGTTAGTATGAATAGGATGATGAATCTTGGCTTTGATGAATGATTAAGTGGATGTTTAATGAATGATCTTGTAGATGTTAGTTTTGACTTGTTAGTTAAATATTATGAGTTGGTTTAGATGATGAATGAGAAGTATTGATGGTTTGATTGTGTTAATGGATTGATTTGAGTATTTTAAACACAGGAATCACGTTTAAGCGTCGTTACCATGTCGAATTTCATTTAGAAAGATTTGACAGAGACCACGGCTACCTTGTAGACATAACAATGAGGTTTTCTGACCATGATCATGTAGGCTCTGTTTTTTAGTTTAATTTGGTGAAAGAATCGCATCGTTTCGATTTACGGTTTAGGAGAAACATCCGTTTTAGTGAAAGCGGTTTCGGATAACTAAGTAGTTCATTGTATGAACTTTGAGATTGTGATCAAGCCCTTTAAAAATGGAATTGGGTCGAGATATTAATATGGATACAAGTATGGACAGTTAGGAAAGGAACCTAGAAGGTTTCGTGTTAAAAAGATAAGTTTTTGATTTTATAAAAATGCGAGAACCAAAGTTACGCGAGTGAAATACCCTTAAGGGGATGGTTAAAACGATAAGTTTAGTAATGGTAAAGTACTTGGGTTTTGAGAATAGATTTCCACCCAACCTTTTGACTTAAGAGATTACGGAATGTCATGAGGTTATAAGTGACCAAGAGCGAGACATTTGATGTTCGTTAATAGAATGTTAGTGCTTAAGCTAAATGCACTCTAAATGATTAAGCAAGTTCTCAAACCCATAACAACCAAGGACCCGAGGCAAGTTTTCTCATTCCATGCTGTATTTTAAATTACAATATTCTGTTGATGTATATGCATATGATAGATGCATTCTTTCAAACCTCACATCGTATATAGATGTGTTGGTATTAAAAACGTTGAGATGTAATATATGCATATGATATTATGCATGCTTTCAAACCTCACTTCGTATATAGATGTGATGGTATTAACATTGTTGAGATGAAATATATGCATATGATAGATGCATGCTTTTAAATGTAATATATGCATATGATATTATGCATGCTTTCAAACCGTACATCGTATATGGATGTGGTTGGATTTTTAAACTATGGAGATTATAATATGCATATGATATATGCAAGTTTTCAAACCCTACATCATATAAATGATGCTGTTGTGATTTATGTGATATATATATATATATATATATATATATATATATATATATATATTCTGCTTTAATGCTGTGAAAAGCTTTACAAACTGTTTACGCTTTTAGTAAAAAGTTGTATAAGATATAGGTTTATATGCTAGGTAAATAGTAGATATAAAACGAGGTTTTAAAGGCTCTAAGTATAGAGCATTCGTATGATGATTTTTAAAAATATTAGACCGAGAGTTAAATTACTATTTTATCATGATAAAACTGTCAGAAACTGGAGGGTCTAGGGACAGCTATATTTTATATATGTTGATTAAATATTCCAATATATATACATATATATATATATATATTATTGGATATTTAATGTGAGATATTAAATAATATTATTAAAAATATTATTTGAATATTTATTTGATTAAGTAAATATTATTTTGAATATTCACTTAAGTGGAATTTTATTGAATAAAAAATCAATATTTATTATTGGAATATTTATTAAATATTCCAAAAATGATTTAAAAATCATACAACCATATTTATAATATTATTTAAGGTTCCAATATTTATTAGAATATTTTTTGATCTTAAAAAGATTTATTCGATTGTAATAGGGGTTCCCAACTACTTTAATTATTTATCGTAAATAATGATTATGGTCTTGAACTTATCAAAAATTGGGAATCCATCTCAGGAAGTGAACATATGATTTCACTTGCTTCTTTTATTAAAAGCGATATAATTTGGGTCTCTGAGATATCAGAACTAAAAATATTTTACCAAACTCCCGGGTCATGATTGCGAAATGATTTACTCGAGAATCGAGGTCAGTTGACAATAGTCAACCCACATTGTATAATTACTTCCTCAACATTCTGGAATTAAGTATGGTAATAAGTTCATACCTATCAACGAGCTAGTTTACGCTCGGGGAACAACGATTAAGTTCGGTTCCAGTAAAGGATAGGTTTCATCATGGGATCTGGAAGGGCTTACACGACAATGAAACAGGTGCCGGGGTAGTGACCATAATTATCAAGGCTTACCTGGTGATGAAACAGGCGCCGAGGTAGTGACCTTGCCTGCAAAGGATTACACGGTAATGAAATAGGTGCCGATGTAGTGACCTTATAGCACAATGGGCCCGTATGCGGCCAGGGTGATAACCGAATAGGAAGTCGTCCTTCTACTAGTAGAAAAGTTACGTTACGATACAACGGCTGATCACCGTGTATCGGGTGTTCCAGTATACCCCCTTCCCTCCAATTGGAGTTGTGCTGCACATTGTAACAAAAGCCTAGGCGCTGAGTTACTGATAATGTGACAGTGATGAGTAATGATGTTCCTCATACAGTGGTCGTATTGTATGGCATGTTTTGACGAAAAGAATATTTAAACATATCGTTCGGTATATGAACGGAGTTTTAAAGGTTTTTAATTATGAGATTAGCTTACATATATGATTATGCTGCTATATCTTATTGTCGAGCCATAGTGCTCAGTCTTGCTCCTTTTATGGAAAGGTATTCATCACTGATATCTTACATTATTTTGAACAGTATGAGATATCTAAATAGATACGCATGTATATATGCTGAGAAGGGATTTAAGGTATACAGTATATTGAACTGTATGGTATTTTGAATCAATGAATAGGTTTTAAGCCTTGATTCCAATGTTTAATATCTATTTTAAAAAGATATGTTTTGAGTCTTGGTTCATTATATTAATACCAAGGATTTCTAAATGATTTACGAAGAGTAAATGAGTATGATTATAAGTCATACAGTATTTTGAACGGTATACTATTTTGGGGTTAGACCCTAGTAGTGTTAAAACTTTGATCCTATATGGATTATCTACCTTAAAGGTTTAAAGATTTAAACTGGGATAGATTTCTTGCTGAGCGCTATTAGCTCATTCTTGCTTTATTAAATCTTTCAGCATGAAGAAAACATTGCCGGTTCACCTTGCTTTAAACTATTTTTGAGTAGGTTTGTATTACTAAACCTTGTATAGAATTGTGAGGTCTATTATTTTAACTTCAGGTAGAGGTTGTAAATGATAGATGAGATCCTGGATAGTACATTTGATTAGTAATAACAAATGTTACTTTTGTTGCTCATTTCCAAGGCTATAACTTGTGTGTGTGTGCGTTAGTGATTGGGGTCGTTGGAGTTATATTATTAGAATGCATGTATTGTGTAATTGATGGAGCGTGACAACCCAGATTCCTGACCCCGGATCTGGGGGTGTTACAGAAATGGTATCAGAGCGTTAAGTTATAAACTTGGATGTGAGAGTGTTAAGAGTTATATCGAAGTAAGAGAATGACGCGAGGACTCATATAGAGCTCGTTAAGTGGACTACCGGAAGTAGTACCATTGAGAATGTTAAGATTAAAAAGTTAAGTTGGGGACTTATCGGAGGACCGATAGGACCGTTGAAGACCATCATAATGATGAGACGGATGTCTAGAATTATACCCGGATTATCAAAGAGATTAAGATAAGACGCAGAGCAAAGTCTCAGTTGCAGTTGGGGTAAGGTCGGAATGGCCAATACCGAGGGATAACTTGACTTAGTAAGAACCTAAGTGTTTGTAGTTCATCATAGTTGCCCACGAGAAGGTAGCACATGTGAAGATTAAGACGTTTACAGTCCTTTACGCGATCCGAATTACTAAATTGCGTGGACTAGGTAAGGCATTAACTTGTGTATGAGGTCCAAGCCTTGAGAACAACGATTCCACCAGAATTGGTGTCTTTTCTGTCAATGGGTATTTTGTTACCTAAGAAGGAGACTGTTGCGTACATGTAGTACCAGAACGTTATCGTGAGACGAACGTGCTAAATTGCATCGCGAGTATATTTCGTACGATATGCCATGATGGCTCAACTCAGAAATCAAAGATATGAAGAATAAATAGTGTGGTTCTAATAAAGACACGTATAGATGCAATGAACAATGCGACAATCTCAGGACCTATGAGGAACGAGACCTATGGTGGCCTGGGGTTGGATTCATTCGATACGACTAGTGTTAAGAAATTACATATACGTTAATGGACCTCCATCTTTTGAGGATTTGTTGATGCGGCCGTAAGAGGCCCAATCTCTGAACGATTATCGGGGAATGGCGAATATGTTCGAACTCCCAACCTGATTGCGAATTTGTACGATTTTGAAGTACCGTTGGTTAGTACCATAAGCCATAAAGGCAGAAAGATTAAAAGGTGATGATTAAAACTTATGATGAACACTGACTTTTGGTATCTACTTGCTGGTACACTACTCAATCTAAAACTGTTCATGCCCGTGTTACCTTAAATAGTTCATGTCAGGTAACCCTTCTAGTTTCCTACTTCAACTTGGGATGCAACCAACAATTGTTAAATATTCATTTTATTTATTTTCTTTCTTCATGCTTGGACTCCTTAGTCGAGTTCATAAATATCTAGCTATTTGTTTGAAACATAGATGATATATATTTCTGAGATTACTCGTGAATTCTTTTCTTCTATTAAGGAGAGGTTTGCACATCAGACGTTGGAATCGTGGAAAGGATATCAATTTGATATTGGTAGTCCGAATTCGATTATATCGGAGAATTTGACAAAGTTTATATACGGAGACACCTTTGGGGTGGACCGTTTCACTGATGAGAAATGTTTGATGGGAGGTTATCGATTGTTCCGATGCCAAGAACTTTCTGTCCAGACCCTATATTCTATTCAAGGGTTATAATTACCTTGTTCGTCCCAAACTTATTTACTCTTCTTTTCAATTCATTATCCGAGTAGCTAAATTTTTTTTTTCTTTCTTTCTTTGGCTACGATGCCGAGATTTTGTACTAGTAGATTGAAAATGGCTAATTATATGTGCCATTATGAGTGACTAGTTAATTGTTCCAACTAGTTGAAATTTTAATGATATGATTAAAATCTAGCTAATCATCCTAGTTGGATGCTGCGTCCCAAACTATTCGAACTAGCAAATTTTGTTCAGCTAGTTGTTAATGTTTCTTGAAGTGAACTAGTTATTTTTTCACTAAGTTCAACTTTCTGTCAAATTTATATAAGTAAATTCACGATGCGTTATATATGCAGTGAATTGTGATGATGAAATTTCCAAATGATAATTGATTGAGACCTAATAAGGTCACCCATTCGACGAGAATTCTTAAAAAGATTTTATAAAATATTTTGTTGCTTGAAGTATTCTTGGTACCATGCAAGTATTTTCCTTAGTATTTGGAAAAAGAGAGTGTTGAAGCTTATAGCTAAAACAAATGAGCCCGATAAATTATGAATCGAAGTTTACGGAAATTGCCAAGGTTTGTTTCGCATGATGCGAATTCAGAATAACGAAGTGTTCGAAACGACTGATTATGTTACCTTGGTTAATGAAACGACTATGATAGAAATGGAAGCAAAGTGGACGAGAAAGAAATGGGCCTAAAGAAAATAGAGTATGAAACGTGAATAGATTGAGAAAGAAAGAAGGCAAGAACTCAGATTGTCGGACGAGGGAACGATTGACCTCCAGGGATGTGAAACTTGTTTAGCGACTGTGATGGATATGAAACGGGAAGTACCTAGTGTACAGAATATCCATGTGGTTAACGAATTCGAGGATGTATTTCTAGAAGATCTTCCGGGGTTACCACCCGATAGAGAAATAAAGTTTGCTATAGAATTAGCTCCAAGAACGGCGCTAGTTTCGAAGGCCCCGTACCGACTAGCTCCATTCGAGATGAAGAAATTAGTCGCTCAATTGTAGGAATTGTTAGGGAAAGGAATGATAAGACCAAGTGCGTCACTGTGGGATGCACCCGTGTTATTGGTGAAGAAAAAGGACAGCAGCATGAGGCTGTGCATAAACTATCGAAAGCTGAATAGGCTAACTGTTAAGAATGAATACCCCTGCCAAGGATCGGTGATTTGATCGATCAGCTGCATGATGTAGTTAAATTCTCGAAGATTGATTTGATAATTGGGTAACACCAATTGAATATTAAACCTGAGGACGTACCCAAGACTACGTTTCGCACCAGGTATGGACACTACGAGTTTTATTAATGTCGTTTGGGCTGACGAATGCCCTTGCAGCTTTCATGGACTTGATGAATCGAGTTTTCAAGAAGTATTTGGATAAGTGTGTCATAGTGACATCGACAATATTTTGGTTTACCTGAAAGACCGAGGAAGAACGTGTAGAACGTTTGAGGATAGTGTTAGAAGCACATAGGAGAGAAAAGTTATATGCCAAGCTCTCAAAGTGTGAGTTCTGGCTAAGGGAAGTACAGTTTTTAGGACATATGGTCAACAGTGAAGAGGTGCTGGTTGACCCCGCTAAGATAAAAGCTGTTTCGAACTGGGAAAGACCAACCACACCAACCGAGGGGAGAAATTTTGTGGATTTAGCCGGATATTACCGAGGATGTGTACAAGATTTTGCTATAATAGCATCCCCACTGACCAGACTTACTCGAAAGACTGAAAAGTTGAATGGACCGAGAAATGTGAGAAAAGTTTCCAGGAGTTAAAGAAGAGACTAGTCACCGCCCTGTGCTGGTACTGCCAGGCAGGAAGGGAGATTTTGTGATCTATAGCGACGCATCGCATAACGAAGTAGGGTGTGTGCTTATACAGCACGGAAAGGTAATTACGTATGCATCCAGGCAATTAAAGGAATATGAATTTAGATACCCTACGATTGACTTAGAATTGGCAGCGATAGTTTCGCTTTAAAGATTGGAGGCACTACTTGTATGGAGAGAAGTGCGAGAATTATACAAATCATAAGAGCAATAGATACGTTTTCCCAGGAAGAACGTACCGTGATAATAGAAAAGATAGCTGAAGCTAATCAAGGATTATGATGGTGGGATTCTTTACCACCCAGGGAAGGCCAATGTTGTGGCCAATGCCCTTAATAGGAAATTGAGACTTAAGAGGATAACATCGTCGAATAAAGTTAATCCAAGGATTTGAGAAAATGGAAATTGAGGTTAAGATAACCGGAAATGGTATTGAGAGACTATTTGAGATTGCAATGCAACCAGAGTTGCTGCAAAAAAAAATATCAGGTTATGTCAAGAGCAAATGACGAGTAAAGGTATAAAGTCAATGTTGGAGAAAGCATTAAAGACTGAGAAAGATGATAAAGGAATCATAAGGTATTTTGACCAAGTTGGGATTCCTAATGTTCAATAGATTAAGGATGCTAATTTTTCAGAATGATTAATAAGAGGAACTGAAAGGATGAAGTTTGAAGTCACGAGTACAACAAGGATTATTTAAAGGTCCTGATTGAGCCAGAATAAATTAAGGAATAAAGATCTGTCATAAAGAGACAGCTACACCGAGAGTACAAAAAAAAAAGGTAAAGAAAGTTAAGGAAATGTTATAAGTGGTCGGATAGATAAAAAGGATTTATCAATTTTTAAGTAAATATTGGATATGTCAGAAAATGAAGGCAAAACAAAGACCTAGTTGACTATCACAGTTAGTAGAGATTCCTGAGTAGGAATGTAATTTTACTATAATGGATTTTGTGATAGGATCAACAAGAATCAAGTCGGACTATGACGTCAATTGAGTTATAATTGATGGATTAAATGAGTCTACTCATATTTTATTATCAGCAAGAGATCGTTAACCGAAGAGTTACGAAATGGATAGTTGGGTGACGTGGAGTTCCAGTCACCATCGTGTCAGATAAGAACCAATGATTCGGGAGGAGTTTTCCAAACGTGTTTGGCAACGAGTTTGAGTGCGAGCACTACGTAGGATCCGTAGACCGACGGACCGACCGGGAGAAACGTTTCAGAGAACCGAAGTTACGGTAAGCGTTGTACCGACGATTGCGAGAATAGTCGGATGTTGATAGAAAATGGGTGTATAAGAGTACAACCAGAATTGGCTTATATAAAGCGTCCGGTAGATATCACAGACCGGAATGAGTAAGTGTTGTAATGAAACCAGAGGGTTGAGGAGTCAACCTGGAAACTGGAGATTTCTATACTGGAAGTGTAATCTCAGCTATTTTCTTAGATTTCGGGACGGAATCCTTTTAAGAAGGGGAGACTATAATATCCCAAAATTTTGTAATATTCGAAACCCTGATGAATAGTAAATTGCCCCTGATGAATAGTAAATTTGCTGATGGAAATTTTTTCAGACCACACTATGTGGATGATATGGAATGAATGTTTCGAAGTGATATTATTGATGTATAGGAAGAATAAGTGAATGTAAACGCGATCAGAATCGGGAGATTCCAACTTTAAATTTTGATCACTATTCATCGGACAATCAATGATGAATTGATTTGATCATTTTGAGAAAGTATGTAGAAGGAGAAATCAGTGATCATATCTTAAACCAAGGTGAGAAATCTAAGACCATATACTAAAGCAAGGTAATGGGAAGATCAAGGAGGTATCCCCTAGCTTTGGTACAGAGAAACGTTTTTAAAATAACTTGAAACTATCGCGAAATAGAAGCGTAACGAATTATGGATTAAACCCTAACCGAAGGGAAGTATCATACAAGATCATCAAGTGTAACATATAAGAGGATTGAGGACACAAATTATGACAGAAGCGTGATGCAGGAGGGTGACAAGGTGATGACAAAGTGATGACAAGGTGATGAATCACCACCTTGTCACCACTTTCACCACAACCGAAAGATTAAAAGGCTATGTGTCTTTGATGACCAAACCAAATAAAGACCACACAAATGAGATGCATCCAAATTAGAGATATTTTGACAAAAGAAAAGAAAATCAAAAGAAAAGCATCAAGAACACCAAACTTTTGAATTTTTTTCTTCATCAAAGGATAAGAAAATTTTTCCTCCACTTCTACTCAACCATAATTCATGTTCTTGGCTTCTAAATCACCCTCATCCATAAACTAAGGTAATCCCTAAATCTTAGCTTCATCCATGGTTGTTATCATGCTCAAAAGTTGAATCAAAGTTGATGATGAATAGTGTTTTGAATAGTAACTTATGAATTTCTTGATTTGTTCTTGAAAATTAAGGCTTGTTAAAGATGTTTAAGGATCAAGTAAGGATATATAAGCTATTGTTAGGGTATACCAAGCATCAAGGAAGGTATAAACATCTCCCACCCTTGGTTATATTTTGGTTATTATGATTAGTTTGATAATAGTTTATGTTAGTATGAATAGGATGATGAATCTTGGCTTTGATGAATGATTAAGTGGATGTTTAATGGATGATCTTGTAGATGTTAGTTTTGACTTGTTAGTTAAAGATTATGAGTTGGTTTAGATGATGAATGAGAAGTATTGATGGTTTGGTTGTGTTAATGGATTGATTTGAGTATTTTAAACACAGGAATCGCGTTTAAGTGTTGTTACCATGTCAAATTTCATTTAGAAAGATTTGACAGAGACCACGTCTACCTTGTAGACATAACAATGAGGTTTTCTGACCATGGTCATGTAGGCTCTGTTTTGTAGTTTATTTTGGCGAAAGAATCGCATCGTTTCGATTTACGGTTTAGGAGAAACATCCGTTTTAGTGAAAGCGGTTTCGGATAACTAAGTAGTTCATTGTATGAACTTTGACATTGTGATCAAGCCCTTTAAAAATGGAATTGGGTCGAGATATTAATATGGTTACTAGTATGGACAGTTAGGAAAGGAACCTAGAAGGTTTCGTGTTAAAAAGATAAGTTTTTGATTTTATAAAAATGCGAGAACCAAAGTTGCGCGAGTGAAATACCCTTAAGGGGATGGTTAAAACGATAAGTTTAGTAATGGTAAAGTACTTGGGTTTTGAGAATAGATTTCCACCCAACCTTTTGACTTAAGAGTTTACGGAATGTCATGAGGTTATAAGTGACCAAGAGCGAGACATTTGATGTTTGTTAATAGAACGTTAGTGCTTAAGCTAAATGCACTTTAAATGATTAAGCCATGGGACTGATCGAGTATTTCCTTGTTTATAGATTTTCCGGCAAGTTCTCGAACCCATAACAACCAAGGACCCGAGGCAAGTTTTCTCATTTCATGCTGTATTTTAAATTACAATATTCTGTTGATGTATACGCATATGATAGATGTATGCTTTCAAACCTCACATCGTATATAGATGTGATGGTATTAAAAACGTTGAGATGTAATATATGCATATGATATTATGCATGCTTTCAAACCTCACGTCGTATATAGATGTGATGGTATTAACATTGTTGAAATGAAATATATGCATATGATAGATGCATGCTTTTAAATGTAATATATGCATATGATATTATGCATGCTTTCAAACCGTACATCGTATATGGATGTGGTTTGATTTTTAAACTGTGGAGCTTATAATATGCATATGATAGATGCAAGTTTTCAAACCCTACATCATATAAATGATGTTGTTGTGATTTATGTGATTGATATATATATATATATATATATATATATATATATATATATATATATATATATATATATATATATATATATATATATATATATATATATATATATTCTACTTTAATGCTGTGAAAAGCTTTACAAACTGTTTACGCTTTTAGTAAAAAGTTGTATAAGATATAGGTTTACATGCTAGGTAAATACTAGATATAAACCGAGGTTTTAAAGGCTCTAAGTATAGAGCAGTCGTATGATTTTTTTTAAAAATATTAGACCGGGAGTTAAATTACTATTTTATCTTGATAATACTGTGAGAAACTGGAGGGTCCAGGGACAGCTCTATTTTATATATGTTGATTAAATATTCCAATATATATATATATATATATATATATATATATATATATATATATATATATATATATATTATAGTGAATATTATTTTGAATATTCATTTAAGTGGAATTTTATTGAATAAAAATTCAATATTTATTATTGGAATATTTATTAAATATTCCAAAAATGATTTAAAAATCATAGAACCTTATTTATATTATTATTTAAGGTTCCAATATTTATTAGAATATTTTCTGATCTTAAAAAGATTTATTCGATTGTAATAGGGGTTCCCAACTACTTTAATTATTTATCGTAAATAATGATTATGGTCTTGAACTTATTAAAAATTGGGAATCCATCTCAGGAAGTGAACATATGATTTCACTTGCCTCTTTTATTAAAAGAGATATAATTTGGGTCTCTGAGATATCAGAACTAAAAATATTTTACCAAACTCCCGGGTCATGATTGCGAAATGATTTACTCGAGAATCGAGGTCAGTTGACAATAGTCAACCCACATTGTATAATTACTTCCTCAACATTCCAAAAGTAAGTATGGTAATAAGTTCATACCTATCAACGAGCTAGTTTACGCTCGGGGAACAACGATTAAGTTCGGTTCCAGTAAAGGATAGGTTTCATTATGGGATCTGGAAGGGCTTACACGACAATGAAACAAGTGCCGGGGTAGTGACCATAATTATCAAGGCTTACCCGGTGATGAAACAGGCGCCGATGTAGTGACCTTGCGTGCAAAGGATTACACGGTAATGAAACAGGTGTCGATGTAGTGACCTTATAGCACAATGGGCCCGTATGCGGCCAGGGTGATAACCGAATAGGAAGTCGTCCTTCTACTGGTAGAAAAGTTACGTTACGATACAATGGCTGATCACCGTGTATCGGGTGTTCCAGTATATCCCCTTCCCTCCAATTGGAGTTGTGCTGCACATTGTAACAAAAGCCTAGGCGCTGTGTTACTGATAATGTGACAGTGATGATTAATGATGTTCCTCATACAGTGGTTGTACTGTATGGCATGTTTTGACGAAAAGAATATTTAAAAATATTGTTCGGTATATGAACAGAGTTTTAAAGGTTTTTAATTATGAGATTATCTTACATATATGATTATGCTGCTATATCTTATTGTCGAGCCATAGTGCTCAGTCTTGCTCCTTTTATGGAAAGGTATTCATCACTGATATCTTACAGTATTTTGAGCAGTATGAGATATCTAAATAGATACGCATGTATATATGCTGAGAAGGGATTTAAGATATACAGTATATTGAACTATATGGTATTTTGAATCAATGAATAGGTTTTAAGCCTTGATTCCAATGTTTAATATCTATTTTAAAAAGATATGTTTTGAGTCTTGGTTCATTATATTGATACCAAGGATTTCTAAATGATTTACGAAGAGTAAATGAGTATGATTATAAGTCATACAGTATTTTGAACGGTATACTATTTTGGGGTTAGACCCTAGTAGTGTTAAAACTTTGATCCTATATGGATTATCCACCTTAAAGGTTTAAAGATTTAAACTGGGATAGATTTCTTGCTGAGCGCTATTAGCTCATTCTTGCTTTATTAAATCTTTCAGCATGAAGAAAACATTGTCGGTTCACCTCGTGTTACGAGAGCAAGGGAATGGAGAGACCACCCTTGAGCTAGTTCAGCAGGATGGATACTGCCGGTGTGAGCAGAATAGTTGCAGCTTGAATTAGTGAGAATTATTTTTGAGTAAGTGTGTATTACTAAACCTTGTATATAATTGTGAGGTATATTATTTTAACTTCAGGTAGAGGTTGTAAATGATAGATGAGATCCTGAATAGTACATTTGATTTGTAATAACAAATGTTACTTTTGTTGCTCATTTCCAAGGCTATAACTTGTGTGTGTGTGCGTAAGTGATTGGGGTCGTTGGAGTTATATTATTAGAATGCATGTATTGTATAATTGATGGAGCTTGACAACCCAGATTTCTGACCCCGGATCTGGGGGTGTTAAATTTCTTGTTGTCCATTAACTCATACGGAGTCTTATTATGATTTTTGTTAATCAGGGTTCGATTCTGAGTGTAGCAAGCTGTATTCACTGCTTCAGCCCAAAAGTAAGTGGGAAGTTTTGATTCATTCAACATGGTCCTTGCTGCTTCAACCAAGGTCATGTTCTTCCTTTCCACTACTCCATTTTTTTGTGGAGTTCTTGGTGCTGAATACTGTCTTGATATTCCTTTCTCTGAACAGAAATCATTAAGAACTGCATTCTTGAATTCAGTTCCATTGTCTAATCTGATTGTCCGTACAGATAGCTTAGCTTCCACTTCTATCTTTTTGATGTGATCAATGATTAGTTGTGTTGCTTCATCTTTTGAATGTAAAAACAACACCCACATGTACTTGGAGACGTCATCCACCATCACCAATGCATATCTTTTTCTTGAAAGTGACATAACATTAACTGGACCAAATAAATCCATATGAATCAGCTGTAGTGGTTCAGTAATGTTTGTCATTTCTTTGCTTCTATGTGATGCTTTCTTTGACTTCCCTTTTTCACATGCTTCACACAGTCCCTCCTGATTGAATTCCATCAGGGGCAAACCTCTCACTAACTCTCTCTTTACCAAAGAGTTCATAGTTTTGAAGTTCAGATGTGAGAGCTTCTTATGCCATAACCAACTTTGTTCTGAAGATGCCTTTCCATAGAAACATGTAACTGCTCCTTCACTGGTAGAACTTAAGTCAGCTATGAACAAATTTCCTTTTCTTACTCCCATTAGAGCAAGCTTCTCATCCTTCCTGTTTATGATCAAGCACTTGTCCTTTCTGAAGTCTACATTGTAGCCTTTATCACAGAATTGACTGATACTTAGTAGATTGTGCTTTAATCCTTGAACAAGAGTGATGTTTTCAATGATGACATTTCCGATTCTCAAATTACCATATCCCGTAGTGAATCCTTTGCTGTCATCTCCAAAGGTTACAATCGGGCCGGTCTTCTTAACCACCTCTGTAAGCAGGGACTCTTCACCAATCATGTGTCTAGAACAGCCACTATCCAGAATCCACACAACCTTTGAGCTTTTAACCTTACCCTGCAATCACAGATCGATTAAGCGGACTTTGGTACCCAAAATTGTTTGGGTCCTGAAGGTTTAGATGATTTAACAGGAGTAACATTCAATTTTGTCTTACCCTGTTTGATTTTCATAGTATCTGTGGATTTAGCATTAACAGTGTTTTTGCTACTATCATTCATCAACTTGAAATAAGCATGCATGATGTTGTATGTATATAGCAAACACTCTTTCTTTCCACAGGGTTCATGAAGATCAGGCATGTCAGACATGTTATGCATTTCAGAAGTATTAGCAGTTTCTACTTTAACCTTTTTACATGCATGTGTAAGGTGTCTAGCAGAATTACAAATAGTGCACAACTTCCTAGATGCAATGGGAGAATATGGAACAATTTCCTGATTAACAATCTTCTTCTTCCCATTCCTGTTCTTTTTAGCCTTGCTAACTAAGTCACCTACTTCAGTTTTAGGTATAACAATTTTTACTGAATCCCTAGGCAACTTAGTCTTTACCTCTTTTTCCTTCACTAAATCCTCCTCAAGCAATTCTTGTCTAATGAATAAGTCATCCTCATGAAAAGGTTCTGAGAAGGGCCTGACAAAGACTGGACTGACCACATTCTTAAGAATGTGTGGAATATTCTTCCTGACAACATTGGATGTCACAGGAAATTCCAGAATCTTTTTCCCAGCCTTTTTGGTGTAGTCAAGTCCTATAACAGTTTTATTACCCTGGGTCTGAGTATCAATTATCTCCTTAGCAATCAGGGCGGAATTCTTAAAAGCATTCAGTTTCAAATCTAAATCTGAAATCTGCTTCCCGAGGATAGTCTTTATCTCATCATTACACTTGACCTTGTTTTCTAAGTACACATTCTTTTGCTTAAGATCTTCTAATGTGACAGCTACAAGCTCTAGTTCTTCATTCTTAGATTCTAGATTTTTAATCTTAAGAACTAGTTTAGCATTTTCCATTTCTGATGCTAGCATGCTTGTATGTACATTAAACAATTCTACACTAAGATCTTGCACAGTTTTCTTGTACTCAGAATTAGACATGTCAATTGTTGTTAAGATAGGTACCTGAGATAATTGCAGTGATTCCTCTAAAGAGTCAGCCATTAGGGCAACATTTACATATTCTTCCTCTTCATCCGAATCAGTATCATCCCAGTGTTTTCCCTCTGCTATATAAGCTTTCCCTTTCTGCTTTCCAGACAATGCCTCCACTTGCTGTTTCAGCTTGGCATTCTCCTTCTTCAAATCCTCGTATGAGTCTTTCTTTTCATAGACTCCCTTTCTGTCTCTTGCTTGACGAGGCTTCTAGCATTCAGTGGCAAAATGCCCTAACTCATTGCAGTTGTAGCATCTTGATTTGCTTCTATCAAACATGCTAGTCTTGTAGCCTCCCTTAAAGCCAGTGTCTGGTGAATACTTGCTTTTCTGAAATCTATTGGTTGAGCCCTTGAACTTGTACTTAGGGTTTCTCTTGAAACGGATGTGGCTAAACTTTGCAGCTAAGTACGCCATGGTTTTGTCTTCCATTTGCTCAAGTTCTTCTAGGGTGTAGTAATCACTTTCATCAACACCCAGATTTACAGAATCCATCTTAGCTTCTATAATCACCTCATTTCCAGCTCTAGGGGTTTGAACCTGAATATCAGATGTTGTTGGTGTTAGTGTTAGTGCCCTAGAGACAATACAATTGTACTTCTGGGAAACACTATTTTGTTATTTAATAATGATTATGTTCTATTGATTATTCGACAACAATTATTATGTCTTTATTTACTGTGATATTAATGTTAGAGTAATAAATGTCCTTGGAATATTGAACACGTATTCTATATCTTTAAGTATGTGACTTAAAAATGAGATTATATGAATAGTGTTTATATTCCTAAAATGTCCATAATTAAGCATTATGAATTGGGACAATTATAATGCATAAAGATTAGTATGTTCGTTGACTAAATGACCACATCTCATTGGTCATAGGTATAGTGATACTAAAGTCAAGAACATAGGTGCATGTAATATTCTACATGGCACCGGATAGACCCGGAGTGAGATTCTACATGGTAATAAAGTCATTAGAATAGCTCACAGTGATAATGGTGTAATGATCCTTAGACTTGAGATCATTATATTTCTATACGAGGATTAATATACTTTGATTACATTAAAAGTTACCTTTGACCGGGTGATGATAAAAGTGGACATCGGGTATATTATGAGTCGTATGAGAAATATGAATGATAGATACAGGATTTAACCCTCCTATTATTAGGAGAGATATTATTGGCCTCTTGATTGAGTGAGACTATGAAAATGCATGGCCATGCTCAAATATTGATTTGTTTTAATAGTCTACTCATTGATCAAGGAAACCTGGATTAAACGTTGAAGAGGATGACTAATAACATGCCTCGAGTTTAATCTATAATATATGGTTAAAGGGATTATATTACACGGAAACATTAATCACGAAAGGTTTAACTGGATCACCAATTATTATTATTATTTGGGTAGCAATGATGTATTACTAGATGCCGCTCATTGTTTATAATTTTATTATGAGATATTAAAATTATTGCCAACGTAATAATAACCTAAAGGGTTACACATAAAGAACGTTTTAAACGGAGCATTAATTAAATTTCGAATTTAATTGAATTATTATTATTATTGAATTATTGGATTAATTAAGTAGGACTTGATTAATTATATAATAATTCGAATATAATAAATAATACTACTAATAATCAGATTGGGTTTTGAAAGCCCAATCAGATTAGGTATAGGCCCAGAATTCTCTCCATATAAATACATAATGATGTATTGTTTTAGGGTGAAGTGACAAAATTCGTTTTCACACAAAACCCTAGCAGCTCTGCATATTAGAGAGGCTAGAGACAGAGAGAGAAAGATTCGAGGGCGGTTTTTGGCTAGTACCAACTCCGGTGATCGTTGGACGATCGAGCGTTCGTGTGGACTACTTTGGCGACGCAGATCTTGAACAAGGGCTGCGTGGTGGTTACAACAAGGACCTCCATCTTTCTGAATATTATAAGCTCTATTAGGTATGATTTCGTTATCTCCATAATCAGCCATGACTTGTACACGGATCCTAGGGTTAAGGTTTCGGATTTTTATTGTTTTTACGACTGTTTTCGCTGCGTTTGTTGCCCCGAAACCCAACAGTTGGTTCATCCACTACAAGTGCTGCTGATCTCACAAGTGCATTGTGCTTGTTTTCCACTGTCCCTGGTCCGTAGATTATCACTCTCTATTCCTGTTCCATCTCATAAGTCTTCAGCTTTCCATAGATCATCTCTAATGACATCTTTGTGAAGTTTATTCTTTCCCTTATGGATGATGACTTGTGTTCTACATGATGGGACAACGTCATCATGAACTTCCTGTTTGTTTCTCCTAGTGGATAGGTCTTTCCTTTCATTGCCAATTCATTCAGGAGCTTAGTATATTTCTCAAAGACCTGAGTTATACTTTCTCCTGGAAGAGACCTAAAAGACTCATACTGAGAAGTCAGGATGTCCAATCTATTTTCCTGCACGTCTTCAGTTCCTTCCATTATTAGGTTAATGGTATCCCACATATGTTTCTCGCTTATGCAGCTCATTATTTGATAGCTCATTTCCTTGTCTGCGGAGTCCGTCAATATCAGCATTAAACCTGTATCCAGTCTAATGGTCCGTTCTCTAAAATGCCAATATGCAACGGATTCGATGCCTTAATAAATAACAGCATCTTAATCTTCCACAAACCGAAATCATCTCTTGTAAATGGGGGAACTTTAATACCAGCGGTTGTCTTTGGAGCACTCATGGTTTCTGAAAATTTCAAATTGTTTAAAATTGAAGAAATTCCAATCAAATGAAAAATTTTGAAAGTTAAAAAATTTTCTTCGAATTTTCAAGCTATGTTTAATTTTGGTCTCATTCACCGGATCTGATTTGTAGGTCAATCAAGTAGCTTTGATACCAATTGTTAGGTCCAAAGTATCGTAGAAGGGGGGGTTGAATACGATACTCACAAATTATTCAATTTCGTTCGCGGATTAAACATTCAGTTCTATCACGAAATCAAATGCACCAAATCAAAACACGAGTCGGGGAATATATCGTTTTATAAATATAAACCGTGAAGGGTGCTACAATTTCTAATCCGTAGATTAGCTTCAATGAGTTCTAGGTTATACAGATTCAATACAATGATAGAATTCTGAGCTCTATTAAATTCTCTGATAAATCTCTCTGGCTCAAACTCTCTCCTCGTAACTTCTTCTATGAAATAACCTGACTGAAGAAGACACTTCTTCTCTCTTAGTAATTGTAGACTTATTTTAGAAAAACCATCGAACCAAAAAGAAAACAATTAATCTTGGTCGTTGGATCTTCATCAACCTGACAACAAAGTCACTTCTTCACCTGCTTCTCCAAATTGAAAACTATCGAATGATTAAAGTTAATATTCCATTAGATGGTTTTTAATAAAAACTATCGAATGAAACATTAACTTATATTAGTTTTCTTTATCTCACATTCGATGGTTTTCTATTTAGAAAAACCATCGAATACTTTTCTTGTCCTTGACCTTTTAGAAAAGCTTCTGAGCTTCAGAGTGTTTCAGTTTTAGACTGTATCAATTTCTTCTGAGACGATAAAACAACTTGATCTTTTTAAGTGCCGTCAACTAGTGCAACTGGTCTGGTTCACAGATGAATAACACTTGATCAATTCTTCTATGTCTTCAATTCAATGTTGTTGATAAGTCCTTTGTCGATCTGTTTGCTTCAAATAAATCACTGGAATCCTGTGGTACTAACCCTAAATCATTCACATACTTCTATAGTCTTGAAAATCTTGTTTCTTTGATTGCCACTGAGGCTTGAACATTTTCATGAACTTCTTTCTGTGACCTGTTTACGGACTTCAAGAATACATACCATATTTTGATTTTTTGAGTTTACCTTTTCTTCTTTGATTCTGGATTCATGTGCTTCTGTTAATATTATTGTTTATCTTGTCCTTTGTCGAGTTGTAGTTATCTCTGTTTCATCTTATGTTACATTATGTTTTACAAAGATAATGATCATGATGATGAAACATCACCCATAGTGGATGTTCCAACAATGAATGAAACTATCAATGACACTAGTGCATCCGTGGACAGACAAACTGGTGCATCCGTGGACAGACAAACTGGTGCATAATTATCCTTATATATATCTTCATTATCTTTATCTTTATTAGATTATATTATATAAAGTTAGGCGTTTACGTAGCGCTACGAAATGGCTGCAATCTATTTTTAAAAATTTCTAAAGTTTTAAATTTTAAGTATTAAAAATTATAAAATATAATCTAAATTACTTTATATTCTATTAAATGTTCTATATGAATTTTCCAGAATTCTTTAAATTTAAGTATTAAAAAAATAAATATTTATATAAAAAATCTTAATTACCATATGTCCTTCTAAACTTTCTCCACAAGTCAAATTATCATCTTAATTTTCTTCTTAAATTTTAATTCAAATCATATTTTATATTCGAAATATAAAAGGCGTTCAAAATTACACAGAATGAAAATTTGAATTTACAGCGAAAACATATAAAATTTCTTTAGCATATTCAAAACAAAAAAGTAATATTAATAATTAAAGTTTCCTTCAATATAATTAAAATATAAAACACATTTATATAGATTGAAGAGGAGTTTGAAATTTTGAATGAGCCAACAATAGAAAAGCATGAACCATATTATCTAGAGCCAGTTGATCATCCAATCATTGATGATATTATGGAAGAAGCTGCTGAAGCAAACCCTCTGTCAATCGAACAAGAAGATGCCTTGGAGAGATTAAAAGCCGAAAGAGCTGAAAGATAAGCAAGGCAAGCTCAAAAAGAGAAGCACCAAGCAGTTCTAAGAAGTGAGAAGCTAAAGATGTTCAAGATGTATAGTGAGATAAGGAAGAAGAAGTTGTTAGATTTGACACAAAAGCAAGGAAAGGACTGCGAGATGGCTTACAAAACATTTTGTGGAGTTGAAGACGGATTAGAAGTCAACGACAACGCTGATGTGGAAGTGATCATTCAGGACATAAGAAGTGCAAATCAGGACACTCAGACTTATTTCACAGCATTGAGACAATCTATAATCTACCTAAAGGCTGGAGTTAAAGCAAGTGGTGCCTGGAACATAATACTCAGTTTCATCAATAGAGGTACATTTGTGATCTCCACAAAGTTTTTTGAACAAAGAACATATACAGATCTGCAGGTGATACTCATCAAGATCCAAAGAAGCACAAGGCTAAATGAACTCCTTCGTGAGCATGTTAAGGAGATCTTGATGAAAGTCAGTCCAGAAGTAAGTGAAGACCCTCCAATGGTAAGATTTATGAAGAATGACATGTTCAGAATCTGCTATCTGGATGAGTAAAAACTGAAGGATTACCCAAATAACTATCTAATATCAGTTGAAAAGTACTTGAGATCCACTGGATTCAGCACACCAGAGAAGACAAGAGCTGTAGACACTCTAAGAAACTATCTCATGGAGAATATGCCTTTCTATAGGAAGAGAGTGGAACGAGGATTGGAAGTGCATCCCAGACTACCAACCATGCCAAAGCATAATCAGAAAGATGTCAACATTGCATGGGTGTGGGCTAGAGTGGGTCAAGAGGTAGAATATATTGGAAGACATATCATAGGAGCAATCCTAAAACCTGGTGAACCACTGCACTATCCAACTGTGATTGATCATCAAGCAGCAATTTTTGATCATGTAGCTGAAGAAGGTGAGATCCTTGTGGACTGAAGATGAAGCAAAGAACTATCTGCTCAGGCTAGAAGAGCTACTTCATTATTAAACTTTTTATTTTTATTTTTAAAATAGATATCTGGAAATGTAAATATTTAATCCAGAATGCAATAAATATTATTAATCTGTCGTACTTTAATTAGTTTCGTGTTTCCATTGGTTAGTTGAGTTATCCTCTAGGTATTTGCTTATCGAACTCTAACAATCAAATAGGGGGAGATTGTAAAGCATAATGTAACATAATATGTAACAAAGATGACTACAACTCAACACATGAACAAGACAGACAATAATATTAACTGAAGTACAGAAATCCAAAAGAACAAAAGACATGGTAAACTCAAGAAATCAAAATATGGTATGTATTCTTGAAGTCCGTAAATAGGTCACGGAAAGAAGTTCATTAATATGTTCAAGCCTCAGTGACAAATAAAGAATCAAGACTTTCAAGACTACAGAAGTATTTAAATGACACAGAGTTAGTACCAAAGGATTTCAGTGATTTTATAATGAAGCAACCAAGACGGCAAAGGACTTGTCAATTGTATTGTATTGAAGACATAGAGGTTTTGATCAGTGTTAGTCATCTGTGAATCAGACCAGTTGCACTAGGTGTCAGCACAATTGAAGAAGATCAACATGTTTATCGTCTCAGAAGAAATTGATTTAAGTCAGACCTGAAATATCCTGGAAGTTAAAAGAAAAAATTGATAAGGTATGTTTAGGTTAAATTGAAGTGCAATATCCTTATTGCAAAGAGAAAGAATCTTCAAGGATCAATCTACAATTAAAGACATTCGATAGTTTTCCTTTTTGAAAACTATAAACTATCAAAAGAGAAAAGAAATTTTTGATAAAAACCATCGAAGTGGTGAAAATCCAATTCGATAGTTTCTTAATTAGAAACCATCGAAGTGGATAAAATGATTATGTTTGATAGTTTAATTTATAAAACTATCGAACTAGTTTCAAAGAAACAAGTTATTCTTTTCGATAGATTTTGTTTAACTCTATTGAATGAAAAGAAAAAGCTTGTCTTCGATAGTTTTTAAATTAGAGCAGGTGAAATGCATTCATGAAATGTCAGAGGTTGGTGAGGAAATGGACGGCTGAGATTTGATCATAGCCTTCGATAGATTTCCTAAGTCTACATTTGTGTGACAGAAGAAGTAATCTTCTTCAGTTCAGAAGTTAAGGAGTTGCAGAAGAATTAATATCCGAAGAAAATTTAAGAGCTTAAGAACTTTAGAGAAGTTATTATCAGTGCCTTAAATTATATCATTTGTATTGATTAACTTGAACTCATTGAAGCTAATCCTACGGATTAGATTTGTAGCACCCCTCGTGGTTTATATTTATAAAATGATATATTCCCCGACTCATGTTTTTGATTTGGTTGATTTGATTTCGGACAAGAAAACAAATAATTATCCGCAAACGAAATCGAATAATTTGTGAGTACCCCCCCCCCCCCCCCCCCCATCTACGATACTTTGGACCTATGCATATTGTAATAGGCTGCAAAAGAAGAGTGTGTGGATACAATTTTTTCTAATTTGTTTTAGTTGATTTCTATCTTTAATAATAATTATATTGAATGTTATCTTTTATATAGGTTTTGATATTTTTTTTGTGATTTTGGAAATTAATTGGAGTTATTCAATACCATCATCTCATAATTTTCTTAATTAATTATATTTAGAGAATTGAATTTCTTTATTTACATTCAAATTCATAGTAAAAACAATAAATATATAAAAATCAATCATGTTCAAAATTCAATTAAACAAATGTTAAGTTTTTTTCTTAACTAAACTACAATTGAAATCTCTTACTTACATTCAAATTCACAAGAAAGACAATGATTATATAAAAATCGATTATGTTTCCATGATTAACCTTTTATATTATAATGATGCACATGTACACACTAAAAAGGTTTTATTATAATGTCTAAGAATATTTAAGAAATTTGTAATTTTTGTGATAATACAAATATTTGAAGTTTTAAGCGGTGGTTAATAATTAAAATTTTATTATTGCTTAATTTTATTATTTTTAATTTATATGTATTTATTGCAATGGGCGTCGGCTGAAGAAAGTATGACACAAAATCAGCATATAAAGTCTATGGATATTTAAGAAATTTGTAATTTTTGTTATGATACTAATAGTTAAAGTTTGAAGCGGTGGTTAATACTTAAATTTTATTATTTCATTTTTTTAGTATTTTTTATTTGTATGTACTTATGCAACGGGCGTCGGCTTCAAAAACATGACACAAAATCGGCATATCTCCAGAGGTATTTAAGAATTTTTTTTAATTTTTGTGATAATACGAATGATTGAAGTTTGAAGTGGTGGTTAATACTTAAATTTTATTAATTTTATTTGATAAAACATAAGTTGACATGTTAAAATAGGTAAACTTTTTTAAATAATTAAAAGCATTAAAATTAGTTTTAAAATAAATAGGCCCGTAAACTGGTCCTGGTAAATAGGTCTTGGAAATGCCTTTTAATTAGAATAGTTAAATTTATTTTAATTATAACTTTTTAAAATAATGAAGTAATTAAAATAGGTTTAAAAATAAAAAGGGCTGTTACTCGAACCAACTATATGGTATTAACTGAATTTTGTTAAGAAAAAATAGGTTCATTTAGAAATTTTATTTATATGTCCATATGTGTATAAATATAGATATGTATAATAAATAAGTCTAAATATTATAAGTAACTAAGTAAAATAATATTGTATCAAAAAACAAATATTAAAGTGTTTGTTAATAATTTAGTAAGAGTAATTAAGTAAAAATAATTAAGTACATACAGTTAAATAAGGCAAGTACCGTACCGTACCAAAAAACAGGTACCAAAACTTTTTATGTCTTGTCTTTAATAATATAGTATAGATAGATAGTATAGATTGATTGATTTTATATTTTTTTTCTTAAATAGTTAATATTTAAAATTTTACAAAAATATTATAGGGCCGCTGCGAAGCGCGCCTTAGTCGACTAAGTGGCGCCTCTCAAATCGCTTCGATCTATTTTTTTTAATTTTCTAGAAATTTTTAATTAATAACATTAAATAGTCGAAAATATCTCAATTGATTTTAAAATCTTTACTAAGGGAGGAAACTAAATATTCAATTTTAATATTTTTACCTTTAAAATCTTTACTAAAGAAGAAAATAAAATATACAATTATAAAATTCTCCAAAAAAATTTAATTAGGAAAATATCTAAAATGTCTTCTAAATCTTAACAAATGAAGAGGAAACTCAATTGTATTTTAAATCTTTAGTAGTGGAAATCTTAATTATCTTATATTTTCATAAACTTTCTTCTTAAGACAGAATACTATCTTAATATTTTCCTAAAATTTATCTTTAAATCAAATTACCATGTTGATATTCTAATATATTTTTTCTTGAAGTTCTAAAATTAATGTTGAAATCATATTATCATCTTAATATTCTCTTCAAAAATCTATTAGAGATTATGTTCTAATAATGTTTTTGTAAAAAACCCCACAATTAATTTATCTATATATTTTACATATATATTAAAAAAACATTTTCTTTATTTTTACCTTATAATTTAGATAGAAGATAATACTTACTAAAACACAAGTTTTCATAAAATAAAATAAAATATAGAAGTATTATTTTCTTTCATTTATTTTCTCGAGTATCTATATTTTAAACATTAAAAATTAGAATTTTTAAAAATATTTTAATTAAATTTTATGATATATAAAAATTGATTAATAGATAATGTATTTAATTTTGTAAATCAGTTTGTCATATGTTTAGATTTGGTAACAACGAGAAAGTGGGTCATTGAAAGGAAACATATTTAATGAGAGAGATATTCATTATGAGGAGCATATTATATGATAGAATTTAATATTGATGTTAAATTATATATTTTAAAATAGAAATTGAAATATGAATTTGAGAAAAATAAAATTGTGATGAATATACTAATATTTGATATAATATTAAAATAATGAAATATATTAAACAATTGCATTTTTCTATATTTATTTAAAATAGAAAAAGTAAGTTGAAAAATGTAATTGTCCGTGATATTTTTGGAAAAAGAGGGGGTTTTGTTAGAAAAAATCTATAATTTGTTTTTGCTGAAAAAGTAATTGGTTATAAACATGTAATTTTATTATTTAATATTTTTTTATAAATAAGTAAGGATAATTAAGTAAAAACACGATATACCAAAAAACTAGTACCGATCGACCAAACTTTTAATGTTTCATTTATTATATAATAGTAAGTATAATTTTTTTAGAGAAATTTAGAGAAATTTTTTCAAAGCTGATGCGAAGCACAAATTATTAAACTAATTTATTATTAATCGAACATAATATAAATATTTATTTAATAGTTTTTTTTTATATTTTCAATAATTTTTAGCGTAAATTGTATTCTTTTAACAATATTATAGAATACATAATATAAATATTAAAAGTTTGAATTTTTTTTATGTTCTTAATCCAAATAATATAATTATTAAATATGAACATGTCATTTATGAAATTAATAATTTTGAAACTACAAAGATTAGATTTTATAGTTTTTGGTTCGAACCTTTAACCTGTATATATTAGTATGTTCGAGTTTTAAATATTAAATTTAAATATGTTATTAATAAATTTTGAATTATCGAGCTTTGATATTAATTTTAAATTAGTTTTGTTACTAGTTGTTATTGAGGCTTTTTAGTATAACTATAAAATTTTGTACATATTTGTTGTAAATGGGAATCGATCCCTTCACCTCTGTTTAGTACTATCTTATTATATATTTTACTCTTACTAGCTTAAACCCCGTGCGATACAGATTGTTTTTACTAATTGTTATTTTATTTACATTTTAATCTTTTATTAATTTTATTTGTCAAAAAAAATAAGTAGGCGTGTTAATTTTTTTTAAATAATTAAAAGTATTAAAATTAACAGTTTGCTCATGATATTTTTGGAAAATGAAGGGTTTTAGTAAGGAAAAATAAAAAAAAATAACATGTTTGAGATAATAGGATATAATTTACGAATTTTGACATTGACAATTCTATTCAACTTAAAAATCTATTCGTAACTGATCAATATTATTAAAATTTACTTTTTAATGTTTGAATATAATTCTAATCTATCTATTTTCATTCATCTAGTTTAAGAACAACGGTCCTTTTTAATTTGGAGATAGAAGGATTAAAATTTTGGATAATATCCTTAATACGCTTATAATATATAAGAAAATACTGATTTTGAACACCAATTTTATTTAATTTACTTATATATCCTTTTAAGAGTTGTTTAAAATTGTTGAGTTTTTATAAATCAGATATGAATATTTTAAAATCAACGGTCTTTATTAGTTTGGTGGTACAAGAATCAAAATTTTGAATAAAATAGCTCTTACACTTATTATATACTAGCTTAAAACCTGTGCGATGCACGGATTGTTATTAATAATTTTTATTTTTACTATTTATGTTTTAATATTCTATTAATTTGCATTTGCTAGAAAAATAAGTAGGTGTGTTAAACTTTTTTAAATAATTAAAAATATTAAAATAAATTTTAAAATAAATTAATAACTGTTTACCCTTGATATTTTTGGAAAAGGAGGGGTCTTAGTAAGAAAAAATAGAAAAATTAACATGTTTTAGCCCGTAATTAAAATTATTTAAATAGGTTACAAAATAAATAAGTAAGGATTTGCCCGGGATATTTTTGGAAAATAAGGGGTTTCACTATGAAAAAATAGAAAGAGTAACATGTTTTAGTTGAAAAAGTTAATTGTCCGTGATTGTTTTAGAAAAAGAGAGGATTTTGTTAGAAAAAATAGAAAATGTAATGTATTTTAGCTGAAAAGTTAGTTGGTTATAAAAATGTTATTATTTAATAATAATTTTTTAGAAAATAAAAAATATAAAAGTAATACGTTTCAGCTGAAAAAGTGCTCATAATTAAAAGTATTAAATAGATTGATATTTTTGATAAATGAGGGGTTTTAGTATGGAAACACAGAAAGAGTAACATTTTTTTGTTAAAAAAGATAATCGCCCGTGTTTTTTTTAGAAAAAGAGAGGATTTTGTTAGAAAATAATTTAAAAAGGTAATGTATTTTAGCTGAAAAGGTAATTGGTTATAAATAATGTTACTATTATTTAGTGATATTTTTAAAAAAAAAAATAAGTAAGGGTAATTAAGTAAAATTACTAAGTGTCGACCGTCCGTTCGTCCGACTACCAAACTTTTAATGTTTCGTCTTTAATAATATAGCTTAAAACCCGTGCGATGCACGGATTGTTTTTAATAATTGTTAATTTTATTATTTATATTTTATTAATTGCATTTATTAAAAAAAAGCAGGCGTGCTAAATTTTTTTAAATAATTAAAAGTATTAAAATAGATTTTAAAATTAATAAGTAACGGTTTGTCCGTGAAATTTTGAAAAAAGAGGGGTTTTAGTAAGAAAAATAGAAAGTAACATGTTTTCATTGAATTTTAAAATATAAAAGTAAAGATGTGCCCATGATATTTTTGAAAAAAATAGGGGTTTTAGTAAGAAAAATAGAAAAGGTGACATATTTTAGTTGAAAAAGGTAATTGTCAATTAAAATCATTAAAATAGATTTTAAAGTAAATAAGTAAGGTTTCCCATGATATATTTGAAAAATGAGGGATTCTAGTAAGGAAACACTACGCCATAAGTGGGATTCAGCAACACCTGAAAAAGTGTGGTTATAGCCCAAAAACCTGTTGGTAAAAGGAAAAAAACAGGCTATGGCTACACTTTGACCAAATTTGAGGGTGTTAGAAAAATAGTCGCTACCATAGGGGTCTACGCCAACACTTTTGTAGTTTTTGGTAACACGGGAGAAATGTGTAGGCGTAGACCCCTACGCCAACACTTTTTATTTCTGTGGCTACATATTATTAGTTGTTGCTATAGATCTATGCCAACACAGTTATCTTTGTAGTAACACTACTAATAGTATTGCTATAGACCTATGCCAACACATTTTCAGTACTACTCTAACACCAAATTATGAAACACTTAGATGTTTTTACCAACACCCTTACCACTATGCCTACACTTTTTCTTAAACATTTTTAGATTTTGTGCCAACACTTTGCTATACTTTTGCCAACACATAAAGACTAAATTCTTTGGAGTCAATGGTTACACTTTGCATGCTTTTTACCAACACTTTAAATAAAGAATAGCAACATATGACACTGAAATATAGAACTTCTCATTCAAAATATTACCAAACATTCCAATACATAAGCAGGCTATTCAGAAGCCATTTCAATACATAAAAAACCATCTAAAATAACTACATAAAATTCACACCATTCCAATACATAAATAACCAACATCTAAAACCCAACTCAACTACCATGGAGTAGCGAAGCCTAAAAGACCTCAAATGAGCCAACTTTAATGATTTCTCAGCTGCATCTTTTGCGGCCATGGCAGCATTTGTTGTTTCTTCTTTATATTTAAGTTTATTCTCCGACTCTATTACAGCTTGTTTTGCCTCTTCAAGCTTCTGGCCATCTTGTAATTTCTTCTTCATCTGCAGCAATGTCCATCATAAGCCCTTCAACCTATAACAACAAAGTAGTGTCAATACATGATGCAAGGAATATCTAATTGAATAGGAAGTACTTACTTCCCTATATACTATATAATGTATTCACATATTAAAAGATATAGAGAGCACAACACTCTCTAGGACTGTGATTTCACCTAAGATGATTGAAGAAGCTCAACACAAAAACAGTTTACCAACACATTGGCACAGCCAATTTCGTACGAGAGTACAATTCAACTAATGGAAAAAGAAGACTTTTACATACCCGTCACATCTTCAAATTCAACTGAGAAATCAGTGCTACACCAGTATAATGTGAGTTCCAGTAACGGCCTGCTTACATAAAAAACAAAAAACGTCATTTGTTAACACAAATTATAACAATAGTACTATAGTGACTGTATATCAGATATATTTATTGTGTTAATTGATGCTAACATACTTTTCTTACTGTTACAGTACCTACTACACCAAAGTTGATGAAGATTTAACCACCAGATTTCAAGAACAACAATTTTGGCAATTTTTTATGCCATGTAATTTGTGTAAAGAAGTTGATATTGTATTTAGTTGAGGTATCTTCTTTTTTGTATAGGACTGGATCAGTGCCTATAAACCTAGCTTAACGGTAGGTGGAAGGTTGATGGTAATCTCTTACCGGATTTTGTAAAATTATCCACTGTTTATATCTCAGAAGAAGCCAGAAATGGTTGGATTACCTATGTAATGACATATAAGCACTAAGCAGTATAAAACTTAAACAGGCAGGGTTCCTGACATAGATGGTCGGCTTTATTACGAAACATTAATGAATTAATTAGCAGCAACATGAAAATTTTGCACTACTTTAACAAAGTAACGTAGATAAATTCAGGTCTTATGTTGCAGGGTATTTTAAAGATATCATTCCTATTGGGAAAAAGGTAAAACATAGAGTGCCAAAATCTACATTTCTCTACACGAGTGTCCCATATAAGAATTTAATGTTATTGATGGATGTAGGAATTTAGGATAAAAAGTACTATTACTAAGAACAGAGACAACAAAAAAAGCAGCAACATAATACGGATACACTTATGAACAGATCTGTGTCCCAGCAGCTAAAGTACAAGTGATATCACATAACGTAGCAGGTAAAGAAGACATATAATTTAACACGACCAGAAAATAATTTCATAATAACATTGATTTGAGCTAGCCTGTTGGGAGTATGATCACAGGACTTACCCATTCAATATTAACTGATATCGTCATTCCTGATTAATATTAGGCAATTTTACTATATGTTTTGGATTTACTTATGTCTGTTGGGCCAGCAAACAATAATGTAAAGTTATTACCTGTTGTAAAGCACACGTCATTGCCAATATAGCACCTTTTCCGTCAGATTGTGGTTGAGTGATGTGATATGCATCCCCTAAGAGAAGGCCAGTTTATTCAGTACATGAAACAGATATTTACAGATATTATCAGCCGCGGTAATGGCAAACCTGACATTCCGTAACCGCGAAACTCTGCATATATATTGGCTCCTCGATTCTTTGCATGCTCCATTTCCTTAAAAAGTTATAAGATTTAAAAAGTAGAAGTACTATAATTTTAGAAAAAGGAAGAAAGGTTCAACGGGTATTCACGAACACCAATAGTTAAATAAGATGATACAGAAACTAAACATAATTAATGTGTCTACTGTCTACAATTGTGACTGTTTCATCACATTGGTTTTTAAAGAGGAGACATATTCTAATACGGTGTTACCGTAGACTAAAGTCTATATTGACTCTACTTACCTCCAACACCAGGATACCAGAACCTTCACCTATTCTGAAATAAGATAAATATTTTAATTGAAGATCAGTGTAATGTTACAGCTTCGAGATCTGATAAACTGTTTTAATTGAGGATTCTTGAGGGGAAGAATTGTACTTTGTAGTCAAAGCTCTTAACCTGCAATAGATTTAGTATCAACAAACATAATTAAATAGCCTAAGGTATACAAAGTAATGACATTACTAAAAACTGCGTGAACCAGAACCCACTGTTTTCCGTATGTTTCCCTTTTCTTATATTCGTGTGTTTCTCAAATAATATGAGCACCCTTAAAAGTATTGCTTAGAGGACTTAATTCTCAGCTGCATATATTCACTTCACTTTTTTCACACATGAACTGTAGTAACCCGAATGTTCAGGATTTATCAATATTATTATTATTATTTAATAATATTTTGAGATTTGTGACATGTGAACTTTTTGTGAAAGATTGATACTTGAAATATGGTAATTATATGTTTACCTGGTGAATGGAATGAGTTAAAATTTGTGCGCATGCTTTTAGTTGCATTTATATGATTTTCTTATTAAAAATCAAATGTTTTTTGACTTTCCGGGAATTTTATAAAATCATCGGAGACTCTGTTAATTGTGAAATCTTTTTCATTACTCTCCTTTTATATTCTATTACTTTCTAAAATTGATGGAGGAATTTATTTTCGGTTTAAAAGATATAAAAATGATTTTTCGATTTAAATTCCATTTTGTGGTTTAAACTTTGAAAAATTCATATTTAATTCATTGTTTATCACAAAAATATTTTAAAAATATGTGTGAGCTTGTAAATATGTTCTCTTTGTTTTTAAATAAAGATTTTTATTTTTAGTTATTTTCATTTTATTTCAGATTTTAAAAATACTATTTATTTGTTTTCTTTATTAAAAATCAGTTTTCAGCATTATTAGATTACCAAAATACCCCTGGGGTCACAAAAACCCTCATTCACACTTCTTTCTTGCCCCCCACCCACCGTACGCCTCTCTCCCCTGTTCTCTTTCTCGTTTCTCTCTCAACTTTCTCTCCTTCTCTCTTATTTTTCTCTTAAATTTGTTGATAGAAATTTATGGGTAGATAGTCAAATCGAAGCTCTTGCCAAGCTCTACACTTATATATCAATAGTGTTGAGTTTGGTGAGGATTCAAAAATGGGTTTTTGAAATTGGGATTTCAGATTTTTGGATCGAAATCATGTGTTCTTGTGTTATTAGTTGTTTGATGTTGCATGATGATTATACGTGAGTAATTTCAATTGCATGTCGAGTTTTGTTTGGATTTTTAGATTAAACTGAGAATTTTGATTTCTAGAGTTTGATTTTCGAAATATAATCGGTTTGATTTGATGTGTTTATGTGTTTTGTGTGTAGTACAACTAATATAGTATGTTAATTAGACTTGTATGTAATTAATTTTGAGGTTTTGATTGAGAATTAAGTTTTACCAAAGTTTAGACTTTGGTTTTGATATTTTGAAGTTACAATCGTGTTCTTGAGTTAAATCTTGTATGCACGTTGTGTTTAAAATCGATTGATGGTGAATGGATCATCGGAAAACTTTTCCGATTTAATTGTTTGGGTTCGGTTTGATAATAGTGAGGCGTTTTTGGTTAAATCTTAGTTGGTAAATGATTGTGGATTGGTAAGTGAGTATTTATGTATTGCAGTGCCTCTGTTTTGGTCAGGATATTCGGACAACTTACTGTCATGTTTAGGCAGTAGGTTTGTGTGTTTTGTGTTCTATTCAGAGTCTAGTTTAAGCCCTCGAAAATTTCATGTCATTCCGATTAGCGAGCTAGGAGATATTAAGGTTTTAGTATAGCTTGCGCACTATGTAGCTCTCGGGTTTTCAACTTTGAGGCAATATTTTACCTACTTTAGCTTTGTATTTTAAGCTGAAATTTTTACTGAGAATAGAGGGGTTGTACAGGGAGATCTCTGAAAAATTTCATGTAAAAATGTTTTGTTTTCGATTTATTAAAAATCATAGCGATGTTTGTAGCCATAATTCCATTTTTCTTTCTTGTTGATGCCCTGTTTTGGAACAACTAGTTAACTGGCCTAGGTTAGGTCTGTATAATAAAACTTTTGGTGTTTAGATACTCCCTGGAGTCTAGTTTTGACTCGAGAAAGAATTAGATTAAAATCATGTTCGAGTCTAAAGTTATGGTCAATCTAGTGTGTTGTGCGCAGAATTCCACAATTCCTGAACAGGGTCTAGTACCCTGTTTGCCGACTCTGTTTGAAGGCCTTAAAACTGAAATTTGCCTCTGAAATTTTTATTGTAGATGGATGAACTGTTTGGGGATGTCCCAGAAAAATTTCACTTAAAAATGATAAATTTTCTATTTATTAAAAATCAGGGAGTAAGACCATCCATGGTACTAGTTCTCATTATTATTTTTATAGCGCATAGTTCAAATTACAATTGGTTTACTTGCAGATATTTTGATAAGTGGGTTGTGTGCTCAAACCAAATTACATGATTAGTTGTATACGTGTATATAATGATTATAAATATATGATCACAATTCATACACCGAGATCACATAGTACATAACTATTCAATCTTTGTATGAAAGTATACGCTGTGTGCTAAACGTGCTACTTGAAATGTACTTGAAATGACATAGTATCTTATCGGAGTTGTAGTTGAAAATGACAGATGATTGATGGTTGGAGATGTTTTTAATCAGGGCAAAGTTCATTTTACGAATAGGTCATGCCCAATTTTCTGTAGGAAATACATTCGCTGAAGTTTATAAACATTTATATTATATAGAAATTGAATTCCAAAGACTAAAGTACATCTTATATTTAACTATAGGAATAGTTGGGCGGGCACGATCTCGTTAATGCAGACTCGTAGCAACCGCATATGCGCGGATTCGATATCATGGGATCAGATTCGTGACGATCGCAAAAGCGTTATACCAAGAAATGAGTGAAATGGAAGATTATGATGCCGTAAGATAGAAGAAGAAGAGAATCGTATTACTTTGGATTTACGTAATAGCTAAGGACCGGAGGCATGTTTACTAACTCATACTATTTTGTTCGGAGTATCATAGCAAGTTCTATAACCTTCACTTATTGTTCAAGTGACATGTTTCTTCCACTATTATGCTAATATTATTCTCAACCCATAATGCAAGTTTTATATCTCTCACTTATTGCAAGTGACATTCACTATTACCAATATTTTCAAACGCATGATTTACAAGGCATGATTAAATATTCTGAAATTATTGCTCATTCTTATACTCTTTTGAAATGATTAATCTTTTGATACAAAGATTGAGGAATTTTATTGTTATGCTACAAACAGTATTAGGCCCAAAATTTTTATACAGGTGAGAATGATTTCTTTATTGATAAGAAATTTACTGGATTAGCAGGTTAATATACAACCAATGCTAAAATTTGTTTTTATGCGAAGTTGGATGGTTTGCGTAAGAGGTCTGTTAGCACCAGCCCAGCGTATATTTTATTTGAAGCCAACGGAAATAAGTGCTTCCGGGATCCCAACCTTAAATCATCCCTGTCAGGAAGACATTGAGGATGCGAGGCTAAAGAATGACTGATCATCAACTTTAGTTATGTGCTTTAGATTCCACTTTGCTAAATAAAAATGGGTCAATGGTTTGATAAGAAAAGAAGTATATCCAGCAATTATATTCTGTTTAGAAAAGAAACATATGATTTTAGAAAGAATGCATTATATTCCATTCTTGATTTCAGATCTAAATATATGTAAATTACTACCATGATCATCGGTTTACAAATGTGAAATGGACATTCTACTCAAAATTTTTATTTATCAAAAACTTGTTAAATATTTAAGGTGGACACTTTTAATCAGAAAAATACCTTTATTATTGAATCATATTATTATCACTTGTTGAACATTTCTTCCGCTCATACTTGCTTGTTTCACCTTTTTAACCCTCCAGTGATAGATAGAGTGGCATGATTTCATCATATAAGTTTGGAATGCGAAGAGACGAGTTGATGTTATGAAGATGAATTGATGCAGAGTATCTAGATCTAGTGTTAGGCTATTGTATAAATTTCATTTCTATTAAATATTATTATGTATATAATTAGTTTGGTCTAGTATACTTCTCATCGAAGTTATACTAGCGTTATAGGATTTATGCAAAGAGATTATTGTAGAGATGAACATTTTTATTTAATGGGATTTTGGATTCTTGTTTCTAGCACTATAACCTATAGAGATCTTGGTATAGTTGGGGTCGCAGATGTTATATTTGAGTTGGTTTAAGATTTAACAGGTTGTTTAAATTGAGATTTCCGCGTGACGACCAAATCCTCTGACCCCGGATTTGGGGGCGTTACATGAACAGGACTATATATTTAATGTCATACTGATCATAGATCATTTCAGGATATCTTCAAAAAAAATCAGCATAGTTGGGATATAAGTAATATCAAACACATTCACTAAAGTTGCAAATGGTGCACCAAAATTAATAATACTTACTTTTGGAGTTGCATGCTTTACCATTTCCTCTGGATATCTTAAATTGGGATCTTGATTGCTCTGAGAATGTCCTCCTCCTTGTTCAAAGATATGCAAAATTAAAAAATAATATTTTTATGCATATGGTGAAGATTTAATAATGTATGCCCCTGGTGAAGATTTAATATAATATGCATAAAGTATAAATAATAAAACAAATGATGTAATTAAAAAAATGAATAATGTCTAATAGATCAAACTTGTCAAGTTGTTTGATTTAGCTTCTTTTGTAAAAAATTATATATCTAAGACTGAATAAAAATTTAACAGCTTAAACCATAATAATATAATACTCTAAAAAAATTGTAGCAAACCTTCACTTTCTCCATGGTGAATGCTGGGATTGCTATCTTTCGGCGAGCAGACCATTTGTGACCCATCAACCCAGGAAGTCCATCCCCAATGAGCGGCCTAGACACAGGATTGAACCTATCCCTATCAATGATATCATTTGTTTTGAGCATGGCTTCTCTAATCATATCAGGATCTACCAAAACCAGCCTTTGAGTCACTCCAAACCAACACAAAAATGTTTTCCCAATACTTGGCTGACCATTGATAACAATCTGGCACTACACGTAAATGGAGCAATATTGGATACTGTAACGCCCCCAGATCCGGGGTCAGGGATCCAGGTCGTCACCTCACCATCCAATCATATAATACCTGTATTAACTCAATGATCCAATCAAAACATCATCATAGACCCCAATCTCTTACTCACACAAGTTATAGCCTTAGAAACGATATACAGTAACATTAGTTATTACAAACCAAATGTACTATCCAGGATCTCACACTATTAATCTACAACCACTACATGTAGTTATTACAACCCATATTTGTACACAAACTTACTAATGATAGCTGAACCTATCCAACTTACTCAAGCGGTATCCTTCCTGAACTATCTCAAGGGAGTATCTTCCACATTCCTCTCCTCGTAATGCTGGACGACCGACTATGGTCTCCTTTTACTGAAAATATAATTTTTAACAAAGCAAGGATGAGCGAAAGAATGCTCAGCAAGTTATCTAGTTACTAATATAAAGTTCTTCCCATAATATAAAATAGTACATAGTTTTCCATTGAAAGTATTCATACTTAATACGAAGTTTAGAATACTACCATATGAACGGGTTTAGTTCGTAATTTAGAAATACACTATCAGTGACTTAGCACGATTTTTAGAAATCAACAAGTACGCAGTTCCAGATGCTGCTAGATGAACAACACTGGTTCACCAGTTTTTAAATTACCATTTACCTTTCATCAATAATTAACCAGAATCATTCACCTTTTTAAATATTTCCTTCGAAATATCAAATCATTCATACTAAAGTTAACACCATCGGTAACTCAGCACCTTGGCCTTTGTTACAGTGTTAATCAGAATTTTTCCAAACTGGAAGGAAGGGACTTATCCAAAACAGAAAACACGATATGAAGTGACGATGATCAGTCGCCACAACCATATCCACCGCGGGTCTTCTCTACTAGTAGAAGGGCAAATACTTCATTCGTAAGTTACCCCGGGATGAAGGCTTCATTCACGATCATCCTGGATGGGAGCTCCATATGCACTCATCCTGGCGCATTCGGCCAATAATTGTTGATGGACCGCCCGGCTAACGGCCTCTTACACTCTCGGGATCGCCCGTCGACGATCTTGCCACCGCCAGAGTCCCCGTATTTTATTTTCTTTCAAAAAAATCATTTTGAATATAAAATCGAGTAGTTGAGGTCCGACCTCAGTCGCCCGATACTTATTTCAAAACAACGCTACGTGAGCAACACATGACCGGGGGTTTTCATAAAAGATTTCGAGTGAGAAGGTTCACATGTTTAATCATTTTCGAAACATCTTGGATAACTTTTAAATAATATTTGAAGTATTTTTGGAAATGTTTAATATATTTAATAAATATTTAAATAATATATTTTATCCAAGATAAATGTTTTTGGAATATTTTAATAAATAAATTTATTAAACAATCATAAGTACATATACTATTTCCCGAAAACCTTTCGGGTTTACATAGTTAAAATACATCGAGTCAAAAATACCGCTCCCCGGTCAACTCTACTTTTTGGACCAACGCGCTCTATCCCTAGAGACGTCGTCCGAATATTAAACATAACATACCATTATCAACATAGTATGTTTTATCACAATTTTCACATATAACGTTCATAATATAAATCGAACAATTATTCTTGATATCAAAACCGTAAACACAACATGATATATGTATTTGAGAAAGTAGACTTGCATAAACATGCTCCAAAGATATTTTCATAAGTAAAACATAGGATTAGAAGACTTGTCATGATACTCTGATCAAAAGAGTGTATATATATATATGAATAAACAAGTTTTAGGCATTTGAAAATATACCAACTCTGAACAATAGAGTAAGAGTTAATAAACTTGCCTGGTGTCCAAGCTCTAACTGGATGTCATCTCTTCTAGTCCTGGAACCTCTACCAAGGCAATACATAACCTTAATTAGTCACTTGATTGACAATTCACTTATTCTAAGTAAACTCCATTTTACCCGACTTTCATTCTCTCGGGTCTACTTAACTTACGATCTTCTATACCGTTTACTCATCATTTCTAATCTCGTTCCTCGCACCAACACGTTATCTTAATAATCCTTAACAACTTTCGTATTTTAGTCGACTCGAAATCACGCTTTTAAATTATCCAAAACGGATGGTCAAAGTAGTACCTCTAGAGTTGACTTTCCATAAAATTCTATTTCACAACTCACACTCTAACACATTTAGTAAATCAGGAAATTAATAATTAAATATGAAACCACCTCAAGGAGCTTCTTGAGTATTTGTAATATTTATCAAAAATATCTTGATTTGAAAATATGAGTCGAAATAGGTGAAATGCATTTTAAAAGTCGAGTCAACTACGGAGTTTTACTATTCGCGCTCGTTTCACGAAAACGCCCATAACTCATTAACCGCCAACTCTATCGACACACCGTTTTCGCGTGCACGATCTAGAGAATGTCTAGAACAAAATATTTCAAAATGTATTTCTGTTCAGGGAGGTCAAATTCCCGAATGCTCTGTTTAAGGCAGTGGATGTGCAGAAAGTTTTGTCGTCGAGTAGCTTCGTTTCTGACATTTTTATAAAATAGGAAATTAATCTTTCTAATATGAATCCTTTTCGTGAGTCTTCCTAACTGTCTCTAGTATTATTACTCAAAGTTTCACATTTTAATATGGCTTTTAAGTGGTCAAAACATGGCCTCAAACTAACTGACCAGAGATGGGTTGGTTCTCCGAACGGCGTTTACTAAAACTCACTTTTCTCCAAAACCGTAAATCGGATTAACATGATTTTCGCGTCAAAACAAACTATGAAACAAGCTCTAGCTAAAGGTGGCCAGTGGTTACTCTTAAAATGATTTTATTGCTTCGGGTTTTATGTGCAAAACAGGGCTAAGGAAAATCGGGCATTACGACGGCTATGTTTTAGTGATTCCAAAGTTTAAATCATAAACTTTACATGATCAACCAACCATATCCTCAAACCAACTCCTTTAACATCTCAAATAAGTCATGAACTTCAAGAACAATAGTCAAAACCAACATCTACACAATCAACCATCAAAACAACACCATACATCCACCATAATCAACCATTCATCCACTAAATTATACTAACTTAATCTAACTCAAAACTAACCATAAAATTCGATTTATAACTAAGGGTTAAAATAGTTTATACCTTCCATGATGCCTTAAACACACTAACAATAGCTTACAATCCTTGCTTGAGCCTTGAACTAACCTTAGTTTGCTTAAACTTCAAGAACAAAATCAAGAACACAAGTTAGTATTTCGAAAACACTATTCATGCCTCAACTTTGATCCAATATTTGACCATGCTATACTACTTGGATAGACATGAAATTTTGAGCGTACCTTGCCTATGATGTGAGGAAGATATGGTCCAAATTTGGTGATTTTATCATGAGTATAATTCAAGTTATGAATTTTTCTTCCTCCCTTGGTCATTCTGGGCAGGAAGTTTGAAGAAATGAGGTGGGGAGAGTTTTTCTTGCCTTGGTTGATTTTGTTGATAGAAATGATATTTTGTATAAAAGAGATGAGTCATAGCTTCCTTTGCCTCTTATCATGCCATGTGTCAAGCATGCAAGGGTTTGGAGATGAGGTGGCTTTTCTAGTTTGTCCCGTCACCGCTTAATCTCGTAGAATGTTCGCATGGTTTCTTAAGTGTTCTATCGAAGTAGTTTATCGTAAACGTTCTTGACATCACTAATTCTTTTATTAAATCCATATCCATGGAATTGATAATTTAAATCCTCCAATATTCTCAAATGGTGACTAATCCGTCCGTTATCGGTGAAATTTCGGAGAAAACAGGAAATGCTATTCTTCTGATTCTGACAGCTTCTGCATTCAATCATTTACATAGAAGATCACTAATACGACTTTGAAAGTTCATTATACCGTCTCATACATAATGTGGTCTGAAAACTTTCTAAACGAAAAATTTACTATTCATCAAAAGTTACTATTCATCAGTGGTTCTTAAATAAGTACAAAATTTGGGGATATTACAGTCTCCCCTCCTTAAAAGGATTCCGCCCCGGAATCTTAAGAAAATAGCTGAGGTACTTCCCCAATACTACATTCTCCCATTTCCAGGTTGACTCTCCAACCTTCTGGTTCCATCACAACACTTTTACTAGCTCCATAGCTTTGTTCATCGACACTCACTCACTCCGGTCTATAATCACTACCGGGTGCTCTATATACGATAATTCTGGTTGTATCCCTATGCGTTCATATTCTATCACATTCCTGGTCACCTATGCTGAACTCTCGTATCATCGATACGCGAAATACGTCGTGGACTTGCGAACTTCATTGTTCCTAGTCATGGAGATACTTCCAGCAACGCGAAGTCTTCCGCCTCGTACTCTTTATCTTTCCCAGCTTGATCGGCATATATGTGTTGTCTGTCTTCAGCCGCTACCTATTGCTTTCGAATGATGCATAGTCTCCCTTGTTCGTTGAACCAGCTCGGGTCCTGATAACTCTCGTTTGTCGGCTTCTTCCTACCGTAGGGGAGATGGATACTTCTTTTCGTAACTAGCTTCATACGGGGCATCCCCACGCTCGTACAATAATTTATAGATACACGAAATTTCTATTGGCGATAAAGGATCATTCTAACGACCCTTGAAATCCAGGGCACACGCGCTCCACGTAACTTCGATTGTCTGAATAGTTCTTTTGGTCGGTCTGCGGATCCTAAGTAGTGTTCATGTTCAATCTTGTTGCAAAACACTTTTTAAAAACTCCTCTCAATATATGGAATTTAACCGTGGGTCCCTATCTGACGCAATTGTTACTGAAACTCCATGTCGCACCACTATCTTTTCCATATCAATATTTATAAACCTTTCCATTGAAGATCTCTCGTTGATGAGGACAATCGGAGTAGAATTATTCAATTAATCAATTATAACCCAACTAACGTCATGGTTCGATTTGGTCCTTGGTATTCCTACCACAAAATCCATTACAATAACGTACATTCCCATCCTGGAATCTCTACGGCTATGATAGTCCACTAAGTCTCTACTTTCATTCTCGGACATGTCTAGCATTTACTTAATAATCGATCATATCCTTCTTTATATCCGGCCACCAATAATATTCTCTTAAATCTCTACGTAATCTTAAATTCAAACTTCATCCTTTCAATTTCTCTTAGTAGTTGTCCCGAAGAATTTGCATCTCAATCCTTTTTGCCTAATTAAAGTGTCAGCCACCATATTGGCCTTTCCTTAGTGATAATGAATTTCACACTCAAAGTCTTTGATCAGTTCCAACTACAATCTCTACCTCGCGTCACTCGTTTCTATGTAAAGATATACTAAAGGCTATTGTGGAAAAAAAATCCACATTTCTCCATAAAGTTGAAGTCTCCAAATTTTCAGTGCGAACATAATCGCGGCTAACTCCAAGTTAGGTGTAGGATATCTTATCTCATGCTGCTTAAGTTGCTTAGACGCATAACTATAATTCTTAAAGTCCCCTCTATCATCAGGTATTTCTGACAATGGGGCTGTTACTAACTTCTACTTCAATCCTTTAAACTCTATTCATTCAATTCATGGATACATCAAAATATTTTCTATGAATACAATAATCAATTTGTCTAGAAACTTTATCCTTTAACTCCATAAAGGCTGCTGACGTAATAGTCCGTCCAACGACGTCATCCGCAAGTTCAAAATTATAATGGTCATATCGGTGCGAAAGGCCATCTTTGGCACATCACTTTGGTAAGTCTTAAGGGGGTGATTCTATATCCTCAAACCTATCCTTGAAAATTAAATTGTTTTCATTAATTGGTCAAACAAAACATCCTTTCTTTGGCAAGAAGTATCTATTCCTTATGGTTAGTCCATTCAGCTCTTGGTACCCTAGGTACAGTCTTATACTGCCATTCTTTTCTTGGCAAACAAAACTGGTGTACTCCAATGTGACACAATGAGTCTTATTTCCTGTACTCAAGTAGCTAATTCCTTCATCTCAACGGTGGAAATGGATATGGGTCCTGAATACTGACGCAATCCCTGGAAATAAATCAATGGCAAGTTCCATGCCTCGACCAGGTGGTAGTTCCTGGAGATCGTAAAAATACATCCATGAATTCATTTAAATTGAGGTGCCCATTATATTTGGTATCTCCCTATTTGTATCGATTTGCATGTTCTCAATAAGGTTCACATTTTTGCCGCGACAATCTCTTTGTTTGTACTAACATAATAAACTTCGTAGTTCACCTCCGTCCTTAAAGGACAACTCCCCCTTACTGGGCAATCCACACTTTACCTTCTTATCTCCTCAATCAATTTGCACATCGTATTTGATCAATCAGTTTATTCCCAAAATTTCATCGGATCTTCCCTTTTAAAAAAAAAAAAATCAATGTATATTGTTGCCTTACAACTTCAATTTCACATTATGGGCAAACAAGGTTCACCAAGATAATTTCATAGTTTTCTAATTCTATTTCTATTTCTATTTCTATTGTTAGGGTTCCATAGGATTTCCACATCTGTGACTCCCTTATTAGTCTTCAAACTCATGTTCCTCTATCGTTCTTTCTTTCTCATTCATTAAGCTTCTATCATAGTCATTTCTTAATCAACGTATCGCCATCATTCATTTCGAATACTCCGTCATTCTGAATTTCCAACATACCGCACAGACCTAGAAAATTTTCGTAAACTTCGACTCATAATTTGTCGCACTCATCTACTTTTATCTTAGTTCTAAAACTTCAACACTATATCTCTTTCCAAATACTAAGGAAATACTTGCATGGTACCAAGAATATTTCAAGCAACGGAATATTTTATAAAAACTTCATAAGAATTCTCGTCGAGTGGGCGACCTTGTTAGGTCTCAATCAATTTATCCCTTGGGAATTTCATAATCATAATTCACTACATATAAAATGTGTAGTGAACTCACTTAAATAAATTCGACCGAAAGTTGAACTTAGTGAAACAATAACTAGTTCATTTCAAGAAATGTTAACAACTAGCTGAACAAAAATTGCTAGTTCGATTGGTTTGGGACGCAGCATCTAGCTAGGATGATTAGCTAGATTTTCATCATATCGTTAAAATTTCAACTAGTTAGAACAATTAACTAGTCACTCATAATGGCATAAACAATTAGCCAGTTTCAATCTACTAGTACACAATCTCGACATCGTAACCAAAGAAAGAAAGAAACAAAATTTTGACTACTCAGATAATGAATTGAAAAGAAGAGTAAATAAGTTTGGGACGAATAAGGTAATTATAAACTTTGAATAGAATATAAGCTTTGAATAGAAAGTTCTTGGTATCGGAACAATCGATAACCTCCCATCAAATATTTCTCATCAGTGAAACGGTCCACCCAAAGGGGTCTCCGTACATATACTTTATCAAATTCTTCAATAGAATTGAATTCGGACTACCAATATCAAATTGATATCCTTTCTACGATTCCAACGCCTGATTTACAAATCTCATCTTAAATGGAAGAAAAGAATTCATGAGGAATCTATAAATAATGGATCCTCTATGTTTAGACAAATAGTTAGATATTTATGAACTCGACTGAGGAGTCCAAGTATGAAAGAAGAAATCGAATATCAAGATCATCGTTAAAGAATATTCGTCAAATAATTAAGGAAACATTAATTGAACATTCCTTAGATAATTGAAATAATAATGAATAAAAATATAGACCTAGAAGGATAGATGAATAATGGTTCCCTCTTCCGGTCGTCCTAGGGCTCGAACAAGCGCCCTGGTGAGTAATAATAACTTAACTCTGCGTTTAAACCTTAAAGGTAATGAGAGGAGAAAGGAAAAGAAATAAAATGAATACAGCAGTTGTTGGTTGCATCCCAAGTTTGAAGTAGGAATTGGAAGGGCTACCTGACATGAACTATTCAAGGTAACACATGAAGTGAACAATTTTAGATTGAGTAATGCACCAGCAAGTAGAGGCCAAAATAAGTCATGATCGCCTTTAAGCTCTTACATCACCGGTTCAGGATGATTCCATCTCCTCATCGTCATAATACAAGATACAAACTAATGAGTCTCTTCAATTCATAACAAGACACTTACTGATTGGGGTTCGTAAATATATTCTTCATTCCCCTATAGTCATCCAATATTGGTGTCTTCCACGGTCGAATTGATATGTCCACCGAAGATGGAGGTCTACTCGTTTAATATATACGTAGTCTCTAATAAGAGTTGTATCGAAAGAATCCAAATCCAGACTCAAGGGCCTTCCTCCAGGTAGGTTCTGAGATCGTCGTAGTTCTCGTTGCAACTGTATACACTTCATTAATGTCATACCATCGATTCCCAACGTTCTTGATGTTGGGTTTCGGGGCAACAAACGCAGCGAAAAACAGTCGTAACACAATACAAATTCCGAAACCCTAACCCTAGGATCCGTGTACAAGACATGGCTGATTATGGAGAAACGAAATCATACCTTAAAGAGCTTTAAAGTTCGGAAAGATGGAGGTCCTTGTTGTAATCACCACACAGCCCTTGTTCAAGATCTGCGTCGCCAAAGTCGTCCACACGAACGCTCGATCGTCCAACGATCAACGGAGTTCGGTACTAGCCGAAAAACTGCCCCCCTCTCTCTCTCTCTCTCTAGCCTCTCTTTATGCAGAGCTGCTAGGGTTTTCTTTAATTCGAAATTGCAGAAAAAATCATAGCCTCAATAATACATCATAATGTATTTATATGAGATAGAGGATTGAGCCAAAACCCTAAATCCGTTTTTGGGCTTCTTAAAACCCAATCTGATTTTTGGTTTTAGTATTAAATTCGAAATTCTATTTAATTAAGACCATCTCAATTAAATGACTAATTTCGAAATCAATCAATTAATATTAAATTCGAATTCTGATTTAATTAAGACCAGCTCAATTAAATAACTAATTTCAAATTTAATCATTTAATTTAAATTCATAATTTAAATTAAAACTCCATTCAAAACGTTCTAAGTGTGTGACCCTTTAGGTTATTATTTCGTTGGCAATAATTTTATTCTTAAATAAAATTATAAACAATGAGCGACATCTAGTAATACATCATTGCTCCCCAAGAAATAATAATAAATGGTGATCCAATTAAACCTTTCGTGACTAATGTTTCCGTGTAATATAATCCCTTTAACCATATATTATAGATTAAACTCGAGGCATGTTATTAGTCATCCTCTTCAACGTTTAATCCAGGTTTCCTTGATCAATGAGTAGACTATTAAAACAAATCAATATTTGAGCATGGCCATGCATTTTCATAGTCTCACTCAATCAAGAGGCCAATAATATCTCTCCTAATAATAGGAGGGTTAAATTCTATATCTATCATTCATATTTCTCATACGACTCATAATATACCCGATGTCCACTTTTATCATCACCCGGTCAAAGGTAACTTTTAATGTAATCAAAGTATATTAATCCTCGTATAGAAATATAATGATCTCAAGTCTAAGGATCATTACACCATTATCACTGTGAGCTATTCTAATGACTTTATTACCATGTAGAATCTCACTGTGGGTCATTCCGGTGCCATGTAGAATATTACATGCACCTATGTTCTTGACTTTAGTATCACTATACCTATGACCAATGAGATGTGGTCATTTAGTCAACGATCATACTAATCTTTATGCATCATAATTGTCCCAATTCATAATGCTTAATTAGGGATATCTTTAGGAATATAAACACTATTCATATAATCTCATTTTTAAGTCACATACTTAAAGATATAGAATACGTGTTCAATATTCCAAAGACATTTATTACTCTAACATTAATATCGCAGTAAATAAAGACATAATAATTGTTGTCGAATAATCAATAGAACATAATCATTATTAAATAACAAAATAGTGTTTCCCAGAAGTACAATTGTATTGTCTCTAGGGCACTAACACTAACACTTGATCGCTGAGTTGAACCATCATGACCTATCGTACGAAGCATACTCATGACGTCGTCTAGTGCACTCGTCTTATGATAACATTCTCGTGATATATACGCACTCTTCCTCGAGGGCCACAAAATTCTCAATGGTTTAGTAGACACTATCTCTGGTAGAGTCTTCGCTCGCGAGGATTTGAAACCTCAAAAAAAAAACAATAATTGCCTTTAATTAATCCCGGTAAATAACTAACCTTAATCGCGTAAAAAAAAATGTAAACATCTTGGTTCTCACATATGTCGCCTCCTTGAGGGCAACTAAGAAGGACTACGAGTACAAGTTTTGCTCTAGTCAAGTCAACCAATAGTATGGGCTATATCTCCTCTATCAAAACTTCTCTTGAGACTCTACTCGGCGTCTTATATCAATATCCTCGATAAATCACATACAATTCTAACTCCCTTCTCATCATCCAGATGACCTCTATGTATTGTATTGGTCCTACTATAAGACCTCAGGTAAACATTCCAATCTTAATTTCCTCAATGGTACTACATTCGGTACTCCAATAACAAACTCTATATGAGTCCTTACGTTAATCTCTTATTTAGTCATAACTCTTAACACTCTCGTCTCTGAGTACTATAACTTAAAGCTCTGATACCATCTCTGTAACGCCCCCAGATCCGGGGTCAGGGATCCAGGTCGTCACCTCACCATCCAATCATATAATACCTGTATTAACTCAATGATCCAATCAAAACATCATCATAGACCCCAATCTCTTACTCACACAAGTTATAGCCTTAGAAACGATATACAGTAACATTAGTTATTACAAACCAAATGTACTATCCAGGATCTCACACTATTAATCTACAACCACTACATGTAGTTATTACAACCCATATTTGTACACAAACTTACTAATGATAGCTGAACCTATCCAACTTACTCAAGCGGTATCCTTCCTGAACTATCTCAAGGGAGTATCTTCCACATTCCTCTCCTCGTAATGCTGGACGACCGACTATGGTCTCCTTTTACTGAAAATATAATTTTTAACAAAGCAAGGATGAGCGAAAGAATGCTCAGCAAGTTATCTAGTTACTAATATAAAGTTCTTCCCATAATATAAAATAGTACATAGTTTTCCATTGAAAGTATTCATACTTAATACGAAGTTTAGAATACTACCATATGAACGGGTTTAGTTCGTAATTTAGAAATACACTATCAGTGACTTAGCACGATTTTTAGAAATCAACAAGTACGCAGTTCCAGATGCTGCTAGATGAACAACACTGGTTCACCAGTTTTTAAATTACCATTTGCCTTTCATCAATAATTAACCAGAATCATTCACCTTTTTAAATATTTCCTTCGAAATATCAAATCATTCATACTAAAGTTAACACCATCGGTAACTCAGCACCTTGGCCTTTGTTACAGTGTTAATCAGAATTTTTCCAAACTGGAAGGAAGGGACTTATCCAAAACAGAAAACACGATATGAAGTGACGATGATCAGTCGCCACAACCATATCCACCGCGGGTCTTCTCTACTAGTAGAAGGGCAAATACTTCATTCGTAAGTTACCCCGGGATGAAGGCTTCATTCACGATCATCCTGGATGGGAGCTCCATATGCACTCATCCTGGCGCATTCGGCCAATAATTGTTGATGGACCGCCCGGCTAACGGCCTCTTACACTCTCGGGATCGCCCGTCGACGATCTTGCCACCGCCAGAGTCCCCGTATTTTATTTTCTTTCAAAAAAATCATTTTGAATATAAAATCGAGTAGTTGAGGTCCGACCTCAGTCGCCCGATACTTATTTCAAAACAACGCTACGTGAGCAACACATGACCGGGGGTTTTCATAAAAGATTTCGAGTGAGAAGGTTCACATGTTTAATCATTTTCGAAACATCTTGGATAACTTTTAAATAATATTTGAAGTATTTTTGGAAATGTTTAATATATTTAATAAATATTTAAATAATATATTTTATCCAAGATAAATGTTTTTGGAATATTTTAATAAATAAATTTATTAAACAATCATAAGTACATATACTATTTCCCGAAAACCTTTCGGGTTTACATAGTTAAAATACATCGAGTCAAAAATACCGCTCCCCGGTCAACTCTACTTTTTGGACCAACGCGCTCTATCCCTAGAGACGTCGTCCGAATATTAAACATAACATACCATTATCAACATAGTATGCTTTATCACAATTTTCACATATAACGTTCATAATATAAATCGAACAATTATTCTTGATATCAAAACCGTAAACACAACATGATATATGTATTTGAGAAAGTAGACTTGCATAAACATGCTCCAAAGATATTTTCATAAGTAAAACATAGGATTAGAAGACTTGTCACGATACTCTGATCAAAAGAGTGTATATATATATATGAATAAACAAGTTTTAGGCATTTGAAAATATACCAACTCTGAACAATAGAGTAAGAGTTAATAAACTTGCCTGGTGTCCAAGCTCTAACTGGATGTCATCTCTTCTAGTCCTGGAACCTCTACCAAGGCAATACATAACCTTAATTAGTCACTTGATTGACAATTCACTTATTCTAAGTAAACTCCATTTTACCCGACTTTCATTCTCTCGGGTCTACTTAACTTACGATCTTCTATACCGTTTACTCATCATTTCTAATCTCGTTCCTCGCACCAACACGTTATCTTAATAATCCTTAACAACTTTCGTATTTTAGTCGACTCGAAATCACGCTTTTAAATTAGCCAAAACGGATGGTCAAAGTAGTACATCTAGAGTTGACTTTCCATAAAATTACTATTTCACAACTCACACTCTAACACATTTAGTAAATCAGGAAATTAATAATTAAATATAAAACCACCTCAAGGAGCTTCTTGAGTATTTGTAATATTTATCAAAAATATCTTGATTTGAAAATATGAGTAGAAATAGGTGAAATGCATTTTAAAAGTCGAGTCAACTACGGAGTTTTACTATTCGCGCTCGTTTCACGAAAACGCCCATAACTCATTAACCGCCAACTCTATCGACACTCCGTTTTCGCGTGCACGATCTAGAGAATATCTAGAACAAAATATTTCAAAATGTATTTCTGGTCAGGGAGGTCAAATTCCCGAATGCTCTGTTTAAGGCAGTGGATGTGCAGAAAGTTTTGTCGTCGCGTAGCTTCGTTTCTGACATTTTTATAAAATAGGAAATTAATCTTTTTAATATGAATCCTTTTCGTGAGTCTTCCTAACTGTCTCTAGTATTATTCCTCAAAGTTTCACATTTTAATATGGCTTTTAAGTGGTCAAAACATGGCCTCAAAGTAACTGACCAGAGATGGGTTGGTTCTCCGAACGGCGTTTACTAAAACTCACTTTTCTCCAAAACCGTAAATCGGATTAACATGATTTTCGCGTCAAAACAAACTATGAAACAAGCTCTAGCTAAAGGTGGCCAGTGGTTACTCTTAAAATGATTTTATTGCTTCGGTTTTTATGTGCAAAACAGGGCTAAGGAAAATCGGGCATTACGACGGCTATGTTTTAGTGATTCCAAAGTTTAAATCATAAACTTTACATGATCAACCAACCATATCCTCAAACCAACTCCTTTAACATCTCAAATAAGTCATGAACTTCAAGAACAATAGTCAAAACCAACATCTACACAATCAACCATCAAAACAACACCATACATCCACCATAATCAACCATTCATCCACTAAATTATACTAACTTAATCTAACTCAAAACTAACCATAAAATTCGATTTATAACTAAGGGTTAAAATAGTTTATACCTTCCATGATGCCTTAAACACACTAACAATAGCTTACAATCCTTGCTTGAGCCTTGAACTAACCTTAGTTTGCTTAAACTTCAAGAACAAAATCAAGAACACAAGTTAGTATTTCGAAAACACTATTCATGCCTCAACTTTGATCCAATATTTGACCATGCTATACTACTTGGATAGACATGAAATTTTTAGCGTACCTTTCCTATGATGTGAGGAAGATATGGTCCAAATTTGGTGATTTTATCATGAGTATAATTCAAGTTATGAATTTTTCTTCCTCCCTTGGTCATGCTGGGCAGGAAGTTTGAAGAAATGAGGTGGGGAGAGTTTTTCTTGCCTTGGTTGATTTTGTTGATAGAAATGATATTTTGTATAAAAGTGATGAGTCATAGCTTCCTTTGCCTCTTATCATGCCATGTGTCAAGCATGCAAGGGTTTGGAGATGAGGTGGCTTTTCTAGTTTGTCCCGTCACCGCTTAATCTCGTAGAATGCTCGCATGGTTTCTTAAGTGTTCTATCGAAGTAGTTTATCGTAAACGTTCTTGACATCACTAATTCTTTTATTAAATCCATATCCATGGAATTGATAATTTAAATCCTCCAATATTCTCAAATAGTGACTAATCCGTCCGTTATCGGTGAAATTTCGGAGAAAACAGGAAATGCTATTCTTCTGATTCTGACAGCTTCTGCATTCAATCATTTACATAGAAGATCACTAATACGACTTTGAAAGTTCATTATACCGTCCCATACATAGTGTGGTCTGAAAACATTCTAAACGAAAAATTTATTATTCATCAAAAGTTACTATTCATCAGTGGTTCTTAAATAAGTACAAAATTTGGGGATATTACAGTCTCCCCTCCTTAAAAGGATTCCGCCCCGGAATCTTAAGAAAATAGCTGAGGTACTTCCCCAATACTACATTCTCCCATTTCCAGGTTGACTCTCCAACCTTCTGGTTCCATCATAACACTTTTACTAGCTCCATAGCTTTGTTCATCGACACTCACTCACTCCGGTCTATAATCACTACCGGGTGCTCTATATACGATAATTCTGGTTGTATACCTATGCGTTCATATTCTATCACATTCCTGGTCACCTTTGCTGAACTCTCGTATCATCGATACGCGAAATACGTCGTGGACTTGCGAACTTCATTGGTCCTAGTCATGGAGATACTTCCAGCAACGCGAAGTCTTCCGCCTCGTACTCTTTATCTTTCCCAGCTTGATCGGCATATATGTGTTGTTTGTCTTCAGCCGCTACCTATTGCTTTCGAATGATGCATAGTCTCCCTTGTTTGTTGAACCAGCTCGGGTCCTGATAACTCTCGTTTGTCGGCTTCTTCCTACCGTAGGGGAGATGGATACTTCTTTTCGTAACTAGCTTCATACGGGGCATCCCCACGCTCGTACAATAATTTATAGATACACGAAATTTCTATTGGCGATAAAGGATCATTCTAACGACCCTTGAAATCCAAGGCACACGCGCTCCACGTAACTTCGATTGTCTGAATAGTTCTTTTGGTCGGTCTGCGGATCCTAAGTAGTGTTCATGTTCAATCTTGTTGCCAAACACTTTTTAAAAACTCCTCTCAATATATGGAATTTAACCGTGGGTCCCTATCTGACGCAATTGTTACTGAAACTCCATGTCGCACCACTATCTTTTTCATATCAATATTTATAAACCTTTCCATTGAAGATCTCTCGTTGATGAGGACAATCGGAGTAGAATTATTCAATTAATCAATTATAACCCAACTAACGTCATGGTTCGATTTGGTCCTTGGTATTCCTACCACAAAATCCATTACAATAACGTACATTCCCATCCTGGAATCTCTACGGCTGTGATAGTCCACTAAGTCTCTACTTTCATTCTCGGACATGTCTAGCATTTACTTAATAATCGATCATATCCTTCTTTATATCCGGCCACCAATAATATTCTCTTAAATCTCTACGTAATCTTAACTTCAAACTTCATCCTTTCAATTTCTCTTAGTAGTTGTCCCGAAGAATTTGCATCTCAATCCTTTTTGCCTAATTAAAGTGTCAGCCACCATATTGGTCTTTCCTTAGTGATAGTGAATTTCACACTCAAAGTCTTTGATCAGTTCCAACTACAATCTCTACCTCGCGTCACTCGTTTCTATGTAAAGATATACTAAAGGCTATTGTGGAAAAAAAAAATCCACATTTCTCCATAAAGTTGAAGTCTCCAAATTTTCAGTGCGAACATAATCGCGGCTAACTCTAAGTCAGGTGTAGGATATCTTATCTCATGCTGCTTAAGTTGCTTAGACGCATAACTATAATTCTTAAAGTCCCCTCTATCATCAGGTATTTCTGACAACGGGGCTGTTACTAACTTCTACTTCAATCCTTTAAACTCTATTCATTCAATTCATGGATACATCAAAATATCTTCTATGAATACAATAATCAATTTGTCTAGAAACTTTATCCTTTAACTCCATAAAGGCTGCTGACGTAATAGTCCGTCCAACGACGTCATCCGCAAGTTCAAAATTATAATGGTCATATCGGTGCGAAAGGCCATCTTTGGCACATCACTTTGGTAAGTCTTAAGGGGGTGATTCTATATCCTCAAACCTATCCTTGAAAATTAAATTGTTTCCATTAATTGGTCAAACAAAACATCCTTTCTTTGGCAAGAAGTATCTATTCCTTATGGTTAGTCCATTCAGCTCTTGGTACCCTAGGTACAGTCTTATACTGCCATTCTTTTATTGGCAAACAAAACTGGTGTACTCCAATGTGACACAATGAGTCTTATTTCCTGTACTCGAGTAGCTAATTCCTTCATCTCAGCGGTGGAAATGGATATGGGTCCTGAATACTGACGCAATCCCTGGAAATAAATCAATGGCAAGTTCCATGCCTCGACCAGGTGGTAGTTCCTGGAGATCGTAAAAATACATCCATGAATTCATTTAAATTGAGGTGCCCATTATATTTGGTATCTCCCTATTTGTATCGATTTGCATGTTCTCAATAAGGTTCACATTTTTGCCGCGACAATCTCTTTGTTTGTACTAACATAATAAACTTCGTAGTTCACCTCCGTCCTTAAAGGACAACTCCCCCTTACTGGGCAATCCACACTTTACCTTCTTATCTCCTCAATCAATTTGCACATCGTATTTGATCAATCAGTTTATTCCCAAAATTTCATCGGATCCTCCCTTTTAAAAAAAAAAAAAAAAATCAATGTATATTGTTGCCTTACAACTTCAATTTCACATTATGGGCAAACAAGGTTCACCAAGATAATTTCATAGTTTTCTAATTCTATTTCTATTTCTATTGTTAGGGTTCCATAGGATTTCCACATCTGTGACTCCCTTATTAGTCTTCAAACTCATGTTCCTCTATCGTTCTTTCTTTCTCATTCATTAAGCTTCTATCATAGTCATTTCTTAATCAACGTATCGCCATCATTCATTTCGAATACTCCGTCATTCTGAATTTCCAACATACCGCACAGACCTTGAAAATTTTCGTAAACTTCGACTCATATTTTGTCGCACTCATCTACTTTTATCTTAGTTCTAAAACTTCAACACTATATCTCTTTCCAAATACTAAGGAAATACTTGCATGGTACCAAGAATATTTCAAGCAACAGAATATTTTATAAAAACTTCATAAGAATTCTCGTCGAGTGGGCGACCTTGTTAGGTCTCAATCAATTTATCCCTTGGGAATTTCATAATCATAATTCACTACATATAAAATATGTAGTGAACTCACTAAAATAAATTCGACCGAAAGTTGAACTTAGTGAAGTAATAACTAGTTCATTTCAAGAAATGTTAACAACTAGCTGAACAAAAATTGCTAGTTCGATTGGTTTGGGACGCAGCATCTAGCTAGGATGATTAGCTAGATTTTCATCAAAAATATCTTGATTTGAAAATATGAGTCGAAATAGGTGAAATGCATTTTAAAAGACGAGTCAACTACGGAGTTTTACTATTCGCGCTCGTTTCACGAAAACGCCCATAACTCATTAACCGCCAACTCTATCGACACACCGTTTTCGCGTGCACGATCTAGAGAATGTCTAGAACAAAATATTTCAAAATGTATATCTGTTCAGGGAGGTCAAATTCCCGAATGCTCTGTTTAAGGCAGTGGATGTGCAGAAAGTTTTGTCGTCGCGTAGCTTCGTTTCTGACATTTTTATAAAATAGGAAATTAATCTTTTTAATATGAATCCTTTTCGTGAGTCTTCCTAACTGTCTCTAGTATTATTCCTCAAAGTTTCACATTTTAATATGGCTTTTAAGTGGTCAAAACATGGCCTCAAACTAACTGACCAGAGATGGGTTGGTTCTCCGAACGGCGTTTACTAAAACTCACTTTTCTCCAAAACCGTAAATCGGATTAACATGATTTTCGCGTCAAAACAAACTATGAAACAAGCTCTAGCTAAAGGTGGCCAGTGGTTACTCTTAAAATGATTTTATTGCTTCGGGTTTTATGTGCAAAACAGGGCTAAGGAAAATCGGGCATTACGACGGCTATGTTTTAGTGATTCCAAAGTTTAAATCATAAACTTTACATGATCAACCAACCATATCCTCAAACCAACTCCTTTAACATCTCGAATAAGTCATGAACTTCAAGAACAATAGTCAAAACCAACATCTACACAATCAACCATCAAAACAACACCATACATCCACCATAATCAACCATTCATCCACTAAATTATACTAACTTAATCTAACTCAAAACTAACCATAAAATTCGATTTATAACTAAGGGTTAAAATAGTTTATACCTTCCATGATGCCTTAAACACACTAACAATAGCTTACAATCCTTGCTTGAGCCTTGAACTAACCTTAGTTTGCTTAAACTTCAAGAACAAAATCAAGAACACAAGTTAGTATTTCGAAAACACTATTCATGCCTCAACTTTGATCCAATATTTGACCATGCTATACTACTTGGATAGACATGAAATTTTAGCGTACCTTGCCTATGATGTGAGGAAGATATGGTCCAAATTTGGTGATTTTATCATGAGTATAATTCAAGTTATGAATTTTTCTTCCTCCCTTGGTCATGCTGGGCAGGAAGTTTGAAGAAATGAGGTGGGGAGAGTTTTTCTTGCCTTGGTTGATTTTGTTGATAGAAATGATATTTTGTATAAAAGTGATGAGTCATAGCTTCCTTTGCCTCTTATCATGCCATGTGTCAAGCATGCAAGGGTTTGGAGATGAGGTGGCTTTTCTAGTTTGTCCCGTCACCGCTTAATCTCGTAGAATGTTCGCATGGTTTCTTAAGTGTTCTATCGAAGTAGTTTATCGTAAACGTCCTTGACATCACTAATTCTTTTATTAAATCCATATCCATGGAATTGATAATTTAAATCCTCCAATATTCTCAAATAGTGACTAATCCGTCTGTTATCGGTGAAATTTCGGAGAAAACAGGAAATGCTATTCTTCTGATTCTGATAGCTTCTGCATTCAATCATTTACATAGAAGATCACTAATACGACTTTGAAAGTTCATTATACCGTCCCATACATAGTGTGGTCTGAAAACTTTCTAAACGAAAAATTTACTATTCATCAGTGGTTCTTAAATAAGTACAAAATTTGGGGATATTATAGATACTTTCCTGCTGATCTCAGAATATGGAGTAGTTCTGGAAAGATCAATAGCTGGAAATTACTAATAAAACTTCAGTCCATGGAAGGCAACATCAAGCTTATGGATTGTCTGTGAATTTTAAAATTGAGAAAAAGAGCCACCTTAGTGTCTGATATCAACTTAAAAAGCCGTTTCCTCTCCTTGGGAAAATATCCCCAAGACTACAAATAGAATAGAGGTCCAGGTTCCTCAAATATTTGATACAACCTCTTGATCTGAGCACAAATTTTCTACATCACCTATCTAACTGCCATTGTAATACACATATAACTACAATAGAGAAATGACATTATTAAGTTATGTGAAATCAACATCAGAACTTCAAATTAACTTATCTATTTATTTCAAATGAAACTCTGCTAACAACTTTCTGTAAAACCAATATATTCATATGTAATTAAGTCTCAAACATGCCAAGTTCAGAATTTTTCAAAGTAGAGCCATGAAACAAAAGAAGAGGAAATCTAACCTTATACATACAACACAAAACAATTAAATGTACATATACATACATAAAAAACAAATTGAACATATAATATATATATATATATATATATATATATATATATATGTGTATATACACATATACACATACATATACATATACATCACAAATCCAATATGCAAACCAATGAAAGAGAAAGAGGGCAGTACTTAAAAATTGAAGGCGTCTCAAATCTGAAGGCAAATCAGCCCGTTTGGAACTCCAAATCAAATTCCTGCAACGAAAAAAAGACTAATTAGACCAATTTAAACCCTAAAATTGAAAAGTTTTGCAATTGAAACAAATTCGAGCCCAAGAAACGCCCCGAACCGCAAAAGATATAAAAGCCCCAAACTGAAGAAGCCCTAAATATATAAGTGTGTGGAACGAGATTGAGAAATTAATCGAATATCACTATTTGCAGAGAAAGAGAGGGGGAAGAGAAAGCCCTAAAATCTTGTAACTAAACCCCTCAGTTGAGACCGCTAGCGCTAATTGAGAGCCAGAGTATAGTCCTAAATTTTTTTGTTTGGGCGGTTTTTTCCCCTCACACTTTTCACCCAATTCCATTTGTGATGTGTTACTCACGCGAGCATCACATTGTCTTCTTAAAAATAATAATTTTTTAAACATATATTTGTTATCATTCTAATTTACTGGTTTTAAAATTATCAAAAAAATAGTTTACTTAGTTAAAAAAATTTAAATTCAGTTCTAGTTCATACTAATAATTTAAATAAGTTAATTAAAATTTATAACAAAATCTTTTACTTTCTAATTAAACAATTATTTATTTTCAATAATTAATTATTAATTATAAAAAAAATTAACATTCTATCTTGTTTATTAATTTATTACTTTCTATTTAGTGTGATTGTTTATTTTCATTAAATAATTATTAAATATATAATATTTTGTTTATTAAGTTTTATCTAATATTACATCTAGGCTAACACTTGATCATGTCTATGGTAACGCCTATTTAATTTCACTCGCTTAAATGAAATATTGAGCCGCCTAATTCTTTTTGATTTTTAAAGACCAACGGTTACACTTTTATTAAAGACCAACGGCTACACCGAATTTGGCGTTAGCATAGATACTGAATCACGTTTACTGTAACACTAATTTATAGAAATTCTAACATAGAAAAAAAGTGTAGGCGTAGATCCATTTTAAGGCATATATGGTTACACTTTTGCTTTTTACTCTGAAAAAAGCGTAGCTATTGCCCACATATGGCGTAGTGAAAGTAGAAAATATAACATGTTTTAACTTAAAAAGGTAATTGCCCCTGATTTTTCTAGAAAAATAGGATAAAATGTAATTGCCAATTAAAAGTATTAAAATAGGTTTTAAAATAAATAAGTAAAGATTTGCCCGTGATATATTTGGGAAATGAGAGATTTTAGTAAGGGAAATAGAAAAAGTAACATGTTTTAGCTGAAAAGGAAATTGCCCGTGATTTTTTTAGAAAAAAAATGGTAATGTATTTTAACTGAAATAGTAACTGATTATAATAATTTTTATAATAATTAAATAAACAATTAAATAAGGCAAGTAGCGTACCAAGAAATAGGTACCAAATTTTTTAATGTTTTGTGTTTAATAATATGAGTCGTTCCATTGAGAACCCACATTATTGTGAGATATGAGATCTAATCTTAGTCATTCAATAATATACCTTTTATTTATATCCACCACTCATTAATTTTATTAACATTTTATTATTTCACCACCTTCACCCACTCAACACCTGCCACCAGTGACCACCATTTCCGGCGACCACCACCTCCGGCGACGGGCAGTAATCACCAATGTCATAACTAAAATCACCATAGTTCAGAATAAAATCACCACCGTCAAACAAAAAAATCACCATCATCTCCTTCAAATTTCAACCATCTCCCACCATCACTTCCGGCCACCACTAACTCTAACCACCACTTTCGGCTACTGCCTACAAATAATCACTCCACCACTATCTCCAAACACCAATATTTAACACAAAATAATCACATTTTTTAAACAGCAACTACTAATCACCTCCGTTATCATCAGTAATCACCACCGTTACCACCAGTAATCACCACTGTTGTTCCAGTAATCACCACACATCCACCACAACGAAATTACCAAATTGCAAAAAATCACCAAAAATTGAACGGAAATTCTAGAAAAAATGAATCGAATTACTAGTTTCAGATCTAAAAAGGTCGGCGTCGGAGATGGTAGTGAAGAAGGAGAGGGAGAAGAGAGAGAGATGGGGGCGGCGGCGGTGAGTGATGGTGGTGGTGGCGCGGGGTGGCAGTGGGGGGGGGGGGGGGGGGATGGTGAGCGGAGGGTGATGGTGGTGGTGGGCGTAAGGTGATGGTGGTGGGAGAATGTGGTTAGATAATAGAGACGAAAAATTAAAAAGATAAAAATTAAAATATTAATTGTGTGGCTAGGATTTGGTTTATATATAAAAAATGTGTGAATGAGATTAAATCTCATTTTCACAATTAATGGGGTTCTCATATGAGTACAAACCTTAATAATATAGTATAGATAAGAATATAATATTGATTTTTGACACCAATTTTATTTAATTTACTTCCATATCTTTTATAACAGTTGTTTAAAATTGTTGAATTTTAATAAGTCAAATATGAATAATTATTTTGTAGTAAGAATACTCTTTATTTTTTGACGTGCATTTCTATTGTCACGATGATTTGCTCCTGCTAGATTATACTAGCTTATAATTCATTTTTAATATATATAATTTTAATTTAATTTGTTATTTAAATTTTTAAGACATAAATTTTAGGGCTTTTTTCATAAATACCCAATTTTAGATTTTTTTTTGCAAAAATCCTATGTTTTTTTGATTTTTTTTCAAAAATATGAACATATTTTCAAAAATAACAATTTTTGAAAATATTTACAAAAATACGATCCGCAACTAGATGCAACCATATCTACAACTGCAACCACAAATTCAACTTATAAAAATTTAATAATTTGAATCATTTTTTGTTGCAACGCCCTTGCAGGTCCGATTAATTGAAAGGTTAATGAAAACGTTGGAGTAAGTTGATCAATTTTCAGTTTTAATTTCAAGTTTTACAAACTTTAATTCGTTCTTGAGATTTGGATTAGAGTTTGATGTAATGGGTTGCGTAACATTGTATATCGTTGTAATTAAAGATTGTTCATTAAAAACAAAAAAAAAAATTGTTTATGTAATCTTTGAGTTTTGAATAATTTTAAGTTTGCCGGAGTTCACGGTGGTTCCCCGAATTTTGAAAAGTTGCATCTGGTTGCTTTGGTTACACACCGTATTTTGCAAATATTTTTAAGTTGCATTTAGTTGCATACCGTATTTTTGTAAACATTTTATTTGATGTTAAAATTTTTAAGACATGAATTTTGTAGGTTTAAATTTTTTAAATGATAAAATAAAATAATAATAATTATATATATTGCTCGTGATATTTTCAGAAAATTAGGAAATTTAGTTAGGAAATATAGAAAGATGTTAAGTTTTAGGTGAATAGGTAATTAATTATGAGTTAAAATTTAATTTAGGGCCAATCGGAGGTAATAATGTTATAATGTTTGAGTTATTAAAATACATAAAGCATGACCCAAAATACTGACTATCGTTGAGTAGAACCTTCGATAAATGAATGTTCGATAAACGAATAACCTCGTCAAATGAATAATATTTTTCGGTCCCAACTTGGAACAATGGAGTAAATGAATAATTTGGATAAATGCATTAATGAATAAATTTTATTGGAATCTTTAATGGCCCTATATAAATATAAATAAATATTCACTAAAATTAAAGCGATATAAATTTTATGATATATGTCATCTAATCAAAAAATTCATATCAATACTATTATATAATAGACGAAACATTAAAATTTTGGTTGGTCGGTATGGTACATTGTGATTTTACTTAATTGTCCTTAATTAGTTTTAACTTTTTGTTGGTCGGTATGGTACGTTGTTATTTTACTTAATTGCCCTTAATTAGTTTTTACTTAATTAACCTTACTTATTTATAGAAATATATTATTAAATAATAATATTACCAATTATAACCAATTACCTTTTTCGCCTAAAATACATTATTTTTTCTAACAAATTCCCCTACTTTTTCAAATATATCACGGGCAATTACCTTTTTTTAACTAAAACATGTTAGTTTTTCTATTTTTCCTTACTAAAATCCCTATTTTTCCAAAAATATCACGGACAAACATTTAGTATTATAATTATTTTTAAAAGTTTGCCTATTTTATCATATCTACTTATTTTTCTTAACAAATGCAATTACTAAAAATATTAAAATATAAATAATCAAATACCTATTTATAACCAATTACTTTTTCAGCTAAAACACATTATATATTTTTTCGAACAAAGTCCCTCCTTTTCTAAATATATCACGGGAAATTGCCTTTTACAATTTACTTTTTCTATTTTTCTCACTAAAATCCATTCTTTTTACAAAAATATCACAGGAAACCTTTTACTTATTTATTTTAAAACGTATTTAAATACTTTTAATTATTAAATTTTAAAAACTCATTTTCCAAAAATATCACGGGCATTAACCTTTTTATACTAAATATATGTTACATTTTTTATTTTTTCTTACTAAAACCCCTCATTTCCAAAAATATAACGGGCAAACCCATACTTATTTATTTTAAAACCTGTTTTAATGTTTTTAATTAATTAAAAATGTTTAGCTATTTTAACATGCCTACTTATTTTTTGCATAATTACAATTAATAAAATATTAAAATAATAATAATAAAATAACAATTAACAATCCGTGCATCGCACGGGTTTTAAGCTAGTATATTTTAATAGACTCTTAAGTATATTAATATTGGGTGACATTCAAGAGAGAACTTCTTATATAGATTCCGGCAGAGAACCATTACATAAATATTCATAATACATATTTTTATCATATTTTTTATTAGATATGATTATAAATTTTAATTATTAAATCAAAAACGAAATTAAACTACTTTTTAAAAAACAATTGAAAATTAATCAAATAGTCCAAAATGATTTTACAACAGAATCAAATTTATCTAAAACGATTCTACAGTAGAATCAAATTTAAAATCAATATTTTTATTCGCTTAGAAGTTTGTGAATAAGTTCAATTATATAATTTATAAATAAATTTGTTTATAAAGTTAGTAAGCCATCTAGTAAATATAATTTGCAAATAAGTTAAAACACGAACTCGATATGCATACTGTTGAACATATCTAACTAGTAATCCGTCTCATCCATTTGTTAACATTTGAAATGGAAGTATCGGCACGCATTTTAAGGCTCCTATAAAATATAGTTCCATTATTTTTTTTAAAATTTTTTTCTTCTTTAAATAAAAATCCAAACATTTAATTTTTATTCAGAAGAAAAAAAAATTTAAAAAAATAATGGAACTATACTTTAAAAAGGCCTTAAAATGCATGCCGAGACTTCTATTTCAAATGTTAACTTTCTGATGGGACAGAGTTAGTAACATTTAACCCCAATATAATTTCGGAACAAGTTAGTGCACGAATTCGATATGCATGTTGGGAACCTGTCTTGACTAAGATTTAACAGGAATTCGTGAACTAAAGATAACTAATGATTAATTATGTACTCCTTCTACCCCTCATTTCTTTACAGTTTTTTTTCACTGTTTGACACGCATTTTAAGGCTCGTATAAAGTATAGTTCCATAACTTATTTTTAAAAAAAAAAATTTTGAATAAAAATTCAAACATTAAATTTTTATTCAAAATAAAAAAAAATTAAAATAATATATATAACTATACTTTATAGGAGTATAAAAATACGTGCCGAGCCCCCCCCAAGGTAAAGAACCTAGGGGAACAGAGGGGGTATGTATTTGTGTATGAAATAATTTATTAGTTTTCATTCGTGCACTATTTTCTTTTGTTCAATTTATACATTATTTTTTTAAAATAAATAAATTTTAGCAAATGTTACAATGTGGAATATAAATTTATATTATTTTAAAAAAAGTGAATATCAACTTTTCATGTAATATAGGAGTAAAAATTTATAACAAAAAAAAAACTGAAAATATGCATGCACCCAAAAAAACAAATATATTATGTTAAAGAGTAAACAAATGCTAGATTTGGCCGCGGAATCATATCAAATCCAAGTCACTGGCAAGTACTGTTCCTAGTTTTCAAAATATTATCTCCTTGCTTTCTTTTGCTTTACTGCGACAAAATATTTCTAAAAACAAAAACATATGCAAGAATAGCATATTTCTTTTTTCTGATGAATCAATATAAAAATTAATGTCCGGGTCTGAATCGACAATGTTGAAACATAAACAGTCAAAAGTTGGGTTCGGCTCATTTATAATCCTAAAAATACCATATTTAGAGAAGAAACTGCAAATGATCCAGAATATAACTAAATACAAGTCAAAAAATATTCATTCTAGCTGGCTTCAGATTCACATTGACTTGACGACTATGCTTTCCGCAAATTGACTCATTGAGTATGTATTTATGGGGAAAAAGTACAAATACGATTCGAGTATATATATGCATAAACTTGATTTACTCATTACTACCTTGTACATGCAAAATGTTACTGCTGATACCAATTTTTGGAGTTTGTACAAAGTTCGGCTTTAATAAAGCAAAAAACTTGAAACTTCTCCAGGATAGTCTTGTACATAATTAGCTAACAGAAGCTGCAATTCACAAAATCGACCAAGCATGTCACATCTAACAAGTGTGGTTTCTTTGCTGGTCATGTAAAATCTTTCTTTTTCAGTAATAGAGGTTGGATGTACACTCCTCAAAATAGAGAACTTGGCGGAAAAAGAAAATCTTCCGATCACATTGATGAGTTTCCATCTTCAAGATTTAAGTTGGCACATTGGGAGAGTAACTCCTGCAGTAGATGTCAATGTTAGCCCTCAATTACAAGAAATAGACAACTCCACCTAGTAAACAGAGCATCGCAGTCCTCCAAATTACATTAATTAAATGACAGCATTTAGCCTAACTACAATCTGCAGATTTGGAGAAAATGTACAGTAAAGCATATGAAAACGATCACAGACATGCAAAATCGATACCTCCACAATCACGACAATATATATTACTCCCTCCATTCCATTTTGTTAGACGTTTTAGAAAAAAATTCAGATACCAAGGAGGTTCATTAACACACTACAATACATTTAATACGGTCTTCATTTTACTTCCATACCCTTGTTATATAAACAGGAAGAAGAAAGGGAAATGCATAACTAGGGGCAGTCGATGGAAATGTGGGTCATTTAATGCACTTTGAACAAATAAAACGTCTTATAAAAGGGAATTGTTATAGAAGTCTAAAACGTCTATCAAAAAGGAATGGAGGGAGTAAAATAAGTAGAAGCTATTATTAGTCTAATCTCGTATTTGTCATTGAATGAAAAAGGATGTAGGAATCATATAAATAGCTCAGTCAACATTATTATTTAAACTACCAAACCCAAGGAATTATTTATTTATTTTTGTATACTTGCAGTACAGTAAGTACTAAGTAGCATCAGTAATTCAAGCACACAAAAGTGCAGTTGCCAATCACATAGAGTAGATTCAGTCCAAAGCCCAATGGTTCACCTACACTTGGAGTAAATTGGGCGGGGAAGATTAAGATAAAGGGCGGAAAATTGGGAACTACAGCAGCAAAGCGAATGGAATAGGAAGTGCTACGCTGTTACTTAACATGTATAATAATATTGTTCCCGCAAGTTACTGTACTTTTAGAGTAATTTTGCGGAATAGAAAATCGTAAATGCTAAGGTAATAATTTATTGTAGTAATGTTGGCCCAGTGTAATGTAGCTTAAATTCTTCTACATTACAGGTGCACGTGCAACAACAATGCCAACTCTTGCTGACCGTCATTATGAACTAAGTGCATAATAGCAAAGGGTGGGTGAAAAATTGTACAACTTTATTATGAAGGTGAAGCGCACCTGAATTGAATCTGGCCCGTTACTTCTCTCCGCTTTTTTCTTTTCAAGTAAATTATATGCCACCTGATTCACCATGTGCGACTGCACAACCTGCTCAAGGCATTAAAACATGATCAGTTTATTGCGAAGATACTTAAATGTGAACATATGACGTGGTTTCAATATCACTAGAATATTGCATAGACCATTTTTTATCTCATACTTACCACATATTCATAAATGATGGCAGATATAGTGCCAGACTGGTTCTTTACTATCAAGACAAAGATGACAAAAATATACGACAAAATATAAGCATTTCAATGGACCAGTTTCACAGAGTCCTTCCTATACTTCATTTGCAATGTTTATAATTAACTCTGTAGGCGTATAAACAATGAGGAAGATAATATGAGGCGGGACACATAAGACAACTTAGAAACACTTGGCCAGATGGTGGGAAAAGTGCAAATATATGAACAAAACCTGTAGCAATTTCTCTACTGAGTCCTGGTCAAGAAACTGGCTGGCTCTTTCTCTCTCCTTGGTCAAACACAAAGCAGTCTGTCAAAGTGTTTCATATACACAATATTGAAACAATAAATAAACTGTCGTAGTATGTTTATCATCATGTTAGCTGCACAAGTATAAGAAGTTTACCTTTTGACGATAAACTGTAAATGAATAACAGATAAGCCATTGTGAAGCTAACTGAGAGTAGTAACTGGCTGCATCTGCTAGAACTGCCTCCTCAAAGTTGTTATAATAGCACTTATCTCCAAATCCAATATCCACAAAAAAGGTAACAATGCTATGTAACAACTCCCTATTTAGTGTTTCTTCATCACGATCCTTGTGAATCTGTAACCCAAAACACAAAAAGAATATTTTCTGTGTCCTTATACGAATGACATAATTACTAACAAGACATGTCCGTAGGATAATAGATTTACATCAATTCTTTTATCACTTCTTTCATTCCTCAAAAAACACCTTATTAAGTGGAAGCTGTAATAACAAATTCAAAAAAATTGTCATACTCTATCAGCTAATATTATTATTTTAATATTAATTAAGAAACTGTACTTGTGTCTTCCTGTTCAAGGATGGAGGTAATGTTTAGGAAGTATAGGATGGATAACTGGATAAGTTTATCAAAGAAAAAAACATACCAGAGAGATTGCAGCAGTTTGAAACTCTTGATAATGTTCAATAAAGACCTGCAAAAGAATAATAATTCCCGACACGGTAAAAAGATGAGTTTGGAGATAAAAAATTAATATATAATGTGTTAAGAGAAAAATATTTAAGAGAAACTTATAATAGAACACAATGTTTTTTCATTAGTAAACAAAATATTCCACTACGCAAATGAAAAGAATACTTTTACGGGAAAAGTATTTAAACTCACCAAGTCATGAAAACAACGAACTGACATGTGAATAAGCGAGTCCTGAGTTGTATACCGTTCCAAGTATTGAAAAATTCCCCCAAGGCAGCTTGCCATTTTTTTGTACCTTGTCCACATGTTTGCAAGTTCTGGCAGAAGAGAAGAATCCGTTTTACCCCATAAAGATGGCAGAACCTGAAAAATAAGTAAATTATAAAATATAGAGCCAAAAAAACATTTACTAGTGTTAAATCCAAGGATTCTTTGTGTCAAATTATTATAAGATTAGGTTGACAAAATTTAGGTTAATGCTATAATTAAAGGTGGTCTCATGATCAAATTTCACAAGAGCCCCCCTGTTTACCTTGGGTTATAATGCAAAAGAGAAAGAAATGAACAGTGCACTCTGTAACGTACGTGAAGAACTATTTGATTACATACTTTCACTTCACGCATTTGAAAGCTGTCTGTAATCGGAAAGAGTGAAAATAATAGCCTCAAAGAAATTATAAAGCTTCTTCATCATGCTAACTTTAACTAGACTATCACATTGGTTGCTGGTTGCCACTAAAAGTCGAGGACTAGCACAAAGCAATGCTTAAAAGAAAGAAACATCTTGAACTCCAATAAGTGCAGATGCCTATAATTTTAAATGAAGTGCTCTTTCAGGTTTTGATCTTTGATAAGCAACAGAATATCATTAGACCAAAAAATATGGTTGAGAATATAGGACATTATATATTATAAAAAATACTGCAAGTATCAAGACTCACCCTCGAAGTAATGCCTTCCGCTAGAGCTCTCTTAAACATTTCGCAAAGCTGCAGTGAGTAACAATAAGGATCCGGCTGAACAGACATGTAGAAGATACAGCTGCGGAGAGTCAAGAATACACTATCCAGAAAAAAAATCTAGACAGCAGCAGTCAATCGAAAAGCTTAAATAAACAACAGATCCGGATTGACCATAACAAGTAACATGTTTTACTTCAACAACTTCTATAAAGTGTTACTCTCTAGGCATCATGTTACATTTGAGCCCAGTTGCAGCAAATAGTAGTTACCAGTTGGGAAATCATAACATACAGAGTGACATTTTGTGCAGTCCCAGGTTCTGATAAGGCGTAAAACAGCAGGGGTTCTTGCACTTAAGAAAACATGTGCAATAGAAAAAAAGTGTACATGTGCAAGGATACTCGTAAAATTTTATATAGTCCTCAGGTTTGAACAATGCACCAGGTCGGTATCCATCTAGTATCATCTTAGCTTTCTCGATACATTCTTCCACAACTTTCGAACCTTCCTCCCACACTATAATTTGCCTCATCTCCCTACCTCAATTTCACAAATACCTAAAAAATTTGAACAAAAATTAAACTAAAATTAGAGCACGAGTACCAACAAAACAGCCTCTTCTAACGACTCAATCAAACGACATAAAATGAAATGAAAAAAAAAGGACACGCATGGGAACAATTACGACTTTCCCATCTTGCTATCGCAATTTCACAATTACCTAAACAATTATTACAGCATTGTAGCCTAGCGTAAAAATAAATTGGGAGTTTAGGCAAATTATTAAATTAATTAACGAAAACCGGAAAACAAAACCCTAAAGCATGAGTAGTAAAAAACACAACTTAAACCGTAGTCTCTAAACTAAAACCTACCTCTAATTAAATACAAACACAATGCAAGCAATTTTAACAAAAAAGAAAGCATAATTAGCAATAAAACAGCTTAATCACACACAATTAATCCATCAAACGACAAAAACAGAGTTCAAAACAACTTCAATTCCACAAAACACAGCTCGTAAATGCAAAATCAAAGTGGTAATGCTACACACAGATATTTAAATAGAGGGGAGAAACCTTGTAAGGAGCACAGTGGAGAGTCTCTAATCTCTATACACACACACAGACACAAATATTTTCTGTTTGCTATTTAGAAAACACAGATTCTGTAACCAAACGGCGACGTTTATTGAGAGACCAGTGTAAAGTGACGTGACGTTTGTTTATATTTTATTTAGTAGCTTATATCCCGCGCAAAACACGGATGATTTTTAAATATTTTTATTCTTTCAATGATTTTAAGAAATATATGTTATTTTTTTTCCCAATATTAAATATTAACTAGTTGACAAACCGCGCTTTGCGACGGCGTTATAATTTTTTTTTAAAATTATTTATAAAATTATAACAATTACTCACATTTTTTCCTAATAAGTCGTCCTCCCATTAAACACATTCTCCTTGTTAAGATCGAACTCCCAAATTTTATAAATTGAATACTTATCTTACATATTAATTTTCATGTTAACATGCTCCTTTCTAATGCGTCATCTTCTCTTTTAAAAAACACATATATAAATTCGCACTCCTATTTTACTTCTAATAGAACTTTTAATTATAAATGCCCAGGGTTCTAAAAATTGACGATTAATCAGGATTAATCGCTAGACGGTGGGTCACCAAACTTATTAAGCGAAAATCGGTTGAAAAATTATTTTTCTCAAAAAATAGCTAAAACGGACAAAAATCGGGCTTGACGGAAAAAATCGATTATATTAAAAAAAATTAGCATTCATATTTAGCCCTGATCTAAAGACCTCCCAAATTGTCACTGTTAAATATGCTCTTGTTTGATTAAATTAAGTAGCTATTTGGTATGTTCGCTAACTTATATTTGCTTAAGTAGTATTATTAAAATCTCTAAGTTGCTAGTGTTGAATCCTCTTGTTGTACCGTTTTAAACATATCAACCTATACAAGTGAATATAATTATTTAACCTGAAATTTGTTCTCTCTTGCTATAAATTTCTATAAAATTTATTAAACAGTTATCTAAGTCTATAATATACATATAAATATTAATTATATTAAAAAATAATATTAAATTAGTTCCGATTAATGATCCGATTAATCCCTAGACGGTAACTCCATCGATTAAGTCTGATTCCCGCTTTTTACAACACTGTGTATGTCTTACAAACACTTATTGTATGTCTTACAAACACTTATTTTTTTAAAATGTATTTCTTACAAATTCGAACTCTTTTAGTGTATAAATTCGAAAACCTATTCTACCAATAGAACATTTAATTATATGTCAGAACATTTAATTATATGTCTAACCTACAAATTGACAAATCACGCTTCATGGCAGCGTTATAATATTTTTTAAAAAAACTCTATATATAAAATTACAACAATCAATAATTTCTCCTTAATAAGCCGTCCTTCCGTTAAAAACGTTTTTCTTGTTAAGATCAAAATCACAAATTTTATATATTGAATACTTGTCTTAAATATTAAATATATTGAACTCTTCTCTTCTATAAATTCGAACACATATTCTACGTCCAATAGAACTTTTAATTATATCTTACAAACTCCTATTTTACTTCCGATAGAACTTTTAGCAAGTATTTCTTATATATTCGAACTCTTCTCCTCTATAAATTCGAACACATATTCTACTTTAAATAGAATTTTTAATTCTATGTCTTACCTATAAATTCAAATTATTCTCCTTTATAAATTCGAACATCTATTCTACTTCAAATCAAACTTTTATTTATATATCTTCCCTATAAATTCGAACTCTTCTCCTCAATAAATTCGAACACCTATTCTACTTCTAATAGTTTAAATGATATTTTTTGATTTATTAAAAATTCTAGAAAATTAGAAAAATAGATTGAGACAATCTTAGAGGCATCACCTAACCTCCCGTGTATCCTCCTTTATATATGTATATTGATTTTTAATATTTTGATAATACTCAGACCCTTAAATCTCTGTATAAGGGGAGGTGGGTTAATCGGTGATTATTGAAAAATTGACAATGTTTATATTAGATTTTTTATTATAAACTATTTATTTATAATTAGTTAACTAGTTAACAAAGCCGCGCTTCGCGGCGGCGTTATAATTTTGAAAAAAAAATTATATTTATAAAATTACAACAATTACTTATTTCTCTTTAATAATCGGTTCTCCTGTTAAACACATTTTTCTTGTTAAGATCGAAATCCCAAATTTTATATATTGAATACTTGTCTGACTTATTAATTTTCATGTTAACATACTACTTTCTAATGAGTTACTCTCTCGTTGAAAAAATACAGATATAAATTCGCATTCTTAATTTACTTTCAACAAAACTTTTAAATGTATATACCTTACAAACACCTATTCAACTTTTGATATAACTTTTTTTTATATGTATGAAAAACAATTTATATAAATTCGCACTGCTATTTTACTTTCAATAGAACTTTTAATTATATATGTCTTACAAAGTACAAACACTTATTCTACTTTCGATAAAACTTTTTTTATATGTACTTCTTAAAAATTCGTATTCTTCTACTCTATAAATTCGAAAACCTATTTTACCGATAAGACTTTTAATTATATGTCTAACCTACAAATTGACAAAGCCGCACTTTGCGGCAGCGTTATAATTGTTTTAAAAAAACTTTATCTATGAAATTACAACAATCACTCATTTCTCCCTAATAAGCCGTCCTCCCGTTAAACATGTTTTCCTTGTTAAGATCGAAATCACAAATTTTACACAATGAATACTTGTTTTATATATAATTTTCTGGTTATCATACTCTTTTCTAATGAGCCGCTCTCTCGTGGAAAAAACATATATATAAATTCCACTCATATTTCACTTCCAATAGAACATTTAATTATATATGCCTTACAACCATGTATTCTACTTTCAATAGATTTTTTTTTAAATATGCATTTCCTATAAATTCAAACTCTTTTACTTAGAAATCACAAATTTTACACATTGAATAATTGTCTTATATATTAATTTTCTTGTTAACATACTGTTTTCTAATGAGTCGCTCTCTCGTTGAAAAAACACACATATAAATTCACACTTCTATTTTACTTCCAATAGAACTTTTAATTATATATATCTTACAAACACCTATTCTATTTCCAATAGAACTTTTTTTTAATATGTATTTCTTATAAATTCGACTCTTTTACTCTATAAATTAGAAAACGTATTCTATTTTCCATAATACTTTTAATTATATGTCTAACTAATAAAGTCCTTATAAATTCGAACACTTCGCCTCTATAAATTCGAACACATATTATACTTGTAATAGAACTTTTAGTTATGTCTTACAAACGCCTATTTTACTTCCAATAGAACTTTTAATTGCAAGTATTCTTATATATTTGAACTCTTCTCCTCTATAAATTCGAACACTTGTTCTATTTTAAATAGAACTTTTAATTCTATGTCTTACCTATAAATTCGAACTCCTCTCCTCAATAAATTCGAACATATTTGTGATTTATTAGATTTTAAAAGTTTTTTAGAAAATTAGAAAAATAGATTGAGACAATCTTAGAGACGTCACTTATTAAAATTCTAAAATTTCAAAAATTTAGAAAATAGATTAAAACATTATTCTTAGAGTAGTTATCTAGGGTCATGTTCCTTGTAGAACCCTTAACCTAAGAACTCTTAGAACTCTATCTTATTTTTTTAAATAATATATATTTATTATATGAAGTTCATGGGTAAAGTTGTCCAAAAACACAAAATACATAATTTAGAGCTAATTAATATTTGATTAAGGATAATAATCATACATCGATATCGATCACAAAATTCTCCATCATCATCATAAAATTTCCCCAATTATTTTTATCAATTTTTGTGAAAATATTCAAGTTATTGTATAAACACAATATCAGATAACAGTGTTCAGCAGCTGAACATTTAAATACAAGTAAGTTCAGTTGCAGAACTTTAAAATTTATGTGTTTGATTTCAAATTCGATTGCATGACTTTTATGTTCAGCGGTAGAACACGAAAGTTATGGTATGAAAATAATGTGAATAACATTGTTCAACAGCTGAACATTATAAAAATAATCAAGTTCATTTGTAGAACTTCGTGGAAAAAAGTAAGTTCAGTTGTAGAACTTTGAAGTCCATATGCATAACTTTTAAAATTCAGTTGCAGAACACTATATTTATACTATGAAATAAAATAGGTTCGGCAGTAGAATCCTTTTATTCCAACAATACCCTTATAAGATTTTGAAAATGAGTTGAATCTTAACAGTTGATCTAGTAATAATCCAACGGCTTATAACAGTTCTAAAGTTGTTTTTTAGTGATTGGTTCTCTCTTGAACCTAACCCTAATTATCTATCCTCCAACATATCCTCCTTTGTAAACTTGATCAAAGATTAGATATTTTGTTATTAATACTTTAAATAATAGACACTATATTAATTCGACATAACTTAGAAAACTTTCATGTACTCTCCATTTTCATTTTTGACTTAATTGCCTACATATATTCTAAAAATATATTGATGAACGATTATTTAGCAATTTTATTATTTTAATAATTTATATTACCTCATTATGGCAAATTTGTTTTGCTTGTTCACGAAAGTTATTTTAATTTGTAATTAATCATAGTGCCTCTTTCATTGGACGATCAAATTTCTTTTTCATATGTTTACTATATCAAGCTCGTGAGTGGAACGTTATAATATTTTTTTTCCAACATAAAAACTTATGAATGAATATTTAATTCATGCCTGCAATTATAAGGGCACTCCTGAATACAAATACATAAACAAAGGCATGTATAATATACTCTACTAAGCAATTAAATAATAAAAAAAATCATTGAAGATCGTGTAACTATTGTGAACAAAATTTATACTAACAATCAAATAATAAGATACATAAAATCAAGTAACATTAGGCTGTTTAACAGAATGGACTCGCCTTCAAATCGTTGAAATCAAAGTTAATGTACGAAAATTGTAGAAGCATTGTTACCAATGTTAATTTACACAAAATTTGTCTTGCCAATCGGAGTAAAATTCAAAAACAAAATCATATTTCATAGTACAAAAGCAAATCAACATAGTTCAATTTAATACATCCTTCTAATCAAAAGTGCGTACAAATTGGTTCATGTTGTCTTTTTAATGGTTTATATAACGATCAAAATCTGAATTACTCTCCTATATAAATTCTAATGCTTCTCTCCTATAAATTTGAATATCTCTTCTACTTCTAATATGTTAAAAATCTTATAATTATTAAAATTTAAAATTTGTAAAAATCTAAAAAAATTAGAAAAATAGATCGAATCAATCTTAGATGCACCACATCACCTCCCGCGTATCCTCCTTTATATATATATTGATGTTAAAGGATATTAAAAAGGGAAAAGATTAACCAAAAAGTAAGGTGTTAAGCAAACTACAACTATACCACATATTGCTTTGCACCGGTGATTTTTAAATATTTTTATTATTTCATTGATTTTAAGAAATATATGTTAATTTTTTCTCAATATTAAATATTAATTTTTAATATTTTGATGATACTCGCCTCTTAAATCTCTATACAGAACGACTTTTAACATTGTAGCAAATATCTTGGGGAGGTGAGTTAATGGGTGATTATTGAAAAATTGCCAACGTTTATATTATATTTTTTTTTATTATAAACTACTTATTTATAATTAGTTAATGTTAAAGGATATTAAAAAGGGAAGAGATTAACCAAAAAGTAAGGTGTTAAGCAAACTAAAACTATACCATATTTTGCGTAAGAACCCTGATTTTTGTAATATTTTAAAATTATCATGAATAGTGATTTTGCGGATATAAGAAAAACTTTTGAGCCCACATTATATGAATGATGAAATTTTAATAATTCGGGGACGTAGTGTTATTATATAAGGGAAATAAGAGAATGTAAAAGTCGTCAGAATACGAAGATTTTCACTTCTACTAAATAATTGGAAAGTCGTGAGGTAATAAATATTATTGGAACCTTGGGATGATATAAATCCTGTTGGTCCTTGACTATTGCAGAGGGGGCGGGGGGTTGAATGCAATACTGACAACAACAAAAGCTAAGATTAATGTTAATCAGTTTAAGGATTGCAAACACAAGTACACACACGAGATATTCTCACAAAATAAATGTTTTATTTATTTTGCATAATGTTGCTACAACCTCAAGAAAATGTCAGTTTTCTTGAGCTTCGATTTCTCGAGTGATTCTCTTCGAATGGATTGAGAGATAGTCTAAGTAAACTAATCTTATCTCTATCAACACGGGTTTGTGACGCTGCTGTCATTTTCAAGTGGCAGCTTCTTACAAATTGTCTCCCCGTGAGTCTTACCTAAATTGTTATACAAATATTTATCATTACTGGAAAAAGCATTCTAGATACATTCTACGTTTAGCTAACACAATTCAGTAGATGTTAATTTGTCGTACTCTTGAATTGGTGAGCTTTGTCATGTGATCCCTCAAACTTCTGTCGTAGTCTTGCAGACCTATTGCAGTGTTGGGATACTGCAGCACGCCTGTTTCTTGAACATCCAAACTGTCAAATGTTTGACTGGGTAAATCCCCAATACAAAGATTATCCCTTGAGGACAGTATTCTGATCTTCAAGTTTGTTGTCACGAGAATGTGCTTTTGGTGACAGTAAGAAATCCCCGCAAAGGATGCTGTCGGAAGTTTCCAAAGTTGCTGTCTCAGGGCTTCCGCCAATGTTGCTGTCAGAGTGAATATATTATCGTGACTTGCAACATGCTATCTTCTCATAACCTTACTGTCAGTGCCATGACAGTAACATTTATTCTTGCTGTCATCCTGATATATTCCTTGAGGCTTGAACAAATGAATGAACTTCTTCCAAGATTTATAATCAAGTTTATTACAGCAAATAAAGTGGCTACAAGAACATACTCTGACTGTGACAGTATGTTCATACTTAATAAAAATTAAGTAATACAAAACATAAAGTTAAGTTGTCCTCTAAGTTATCACCCATAAATCCTAACAAATCCCATGACAAAAAATTCTAGTGGATTTAAAGTGGAACCAACATGTTTAAGTATTTAAGGATGACAATAGAAATCTCTACGCGACGAAATACTTTTATGAAAACAATTATCAAACTTGCATGAAGGATTAAGTAACAAACATTGCTTGATAAGTAAGCTAAGTAATAATACATGCAAGCCATGCAAAATCATGCAAACTATCTAGTTGGAAACTAACTACAAAAACTAGAAAACTAACCAACCATGAATAGTGTCAACGAAACATAATTCCCTAAATTAGGGATAAATCATGCACATTTTGTACTAAGCTAGCAACTAGGGGCATGGGTTAGTACCTTGATACATTATTTGTATCACACATTATCACCCAACCTCCCACACTTTTCAAAAAGCAAGAAACAACCCCTCCCCCCCCCCCCACTTCCACTTCCACTTCAAAAAGCTCTCGGCCCCAAGGAAGAAGAACAAGAAGGAGAAATTTGTTCAAGCCCTTCCCAAGCTCCATAATTCACATAAAAATATTCAATGAAAATCTCTTGAATAGATTAAGGTAACATAAAAATCTCAAGCCCATCCATTTAGTATTTCATGGTGAAATCTTGGATTGAAGACAAAAAATGAATAGTAACTTACATATTGTTTTTGGTGTTTTCTTGTAAGTTCAAGGCTTTTAAATGATAGATCAAGCTTTATTAAGGTAACCAAGCTATAGTTAGTGTTACTACCTCTCCAAGGAAGGTATAAACTCTCTTACCCTTTGATTTATATTTAGTTATGAACATAGTTTCAAGATATGTTGATGTAAGTGTTAGTTCTTGGAAGTTTAGTGTTTAAATGATGAAATCTTGATGATTGAGCATTATGGATTGATGTTGATGATATGGTTATGAAGTTTAAGAACCAATATATGATAAATATGAGAGTCTTTGTGGTTTAAAGATTGTTTAATGGATTTATCTTGGTTAAACTTGAAAGTATGACATGTGTTAGGATTTATGGGTGATAGCTATGAGACAACGTAATTAGATATCTTATATACTTAACTTTGTTAAGTATGAACATACTGTCACAGCCAGAGTATGTCTTTGTAATCATTCTGTTAGTTGTAAATAAGATTCTAGTACATCTTGGTAGAAGTTCATTTATTTGTTCAAGCCTCAAGAAGTACTCAAGATGGACAGCAAGAATAAATGTTACTGTCACAGCATTGACAGTAAGGGTACAGGAAGACAGCATGTTGCAAGTCACGACAGCATATTCACTCTGACAGCAACATTGGCGGAAGCCCTCTAACAGTAACTTTACGTTTTCCTGACAGCAAGCTTGGAACTCCTGACAACAACTATTGCGGGGAATTCTTACTGTCACCAAAAGTACATTCCTGCGACAACAAGCTTGAGGATCAGGATACTGTCAAGAGGGGATAAATTTGTATTGGGGATCTACCCAGTCAAACTTGTGACAATTTGGATGTTCAAGAAACAGGCGTGCTGCAGTATCCCAACACTGCAATAGGTCTGCAAGACTACGACAGAAGCTGAAGGGATCACATGACAAAGCTCACCAATTCAAGAGTACGACAAGTCAACATCTACTGAATTGTGTTAGCTAAATATAGAATGTATCTAGATTGCTTTTCCCAGTAATGATAAACTTGTTTGTACAGCAATTTAGGTAACACTCACGGGTGGACAATTTGTAAGAAGTTGTCACATGAAAATGACAGCAGCTTCACAAACCCGTGTTGATAGAGATAGGATTAGTTTACTTAGACTATCTCTCAATTCATTCGAAGTGTATCACTTGAGAAATCGAAGCTCAAGAAAACTGATCTTTTCTTGAGGTTGTAGCAACACATTGCAAAATAAATAAAACATTTATTTTGTGAGAAATTCTCTTGTGTCTACTTGTGTTTGTAACTTGTATTCTGATAAACGTTAATCTTAGTTTTAAGTTGTTGGAACGTAGATTGAGATTTATCAGTATTGCATTCACCCCCCCCCCCCTTCTGCAATAGTCAAGGACCAACAACTGGTATCAGAGCAAACAGATTATTCTAAATCTGAGATCATGACTAGTATGCAGAAGTCAAGTAGCATAAAGATTCCAGCATTTGATAAGGAGAACTACAATGTGTGGAAAAGAAAAATCTTGTTGTTTATCAAAGCTGCGAATCCATTGTACTTGGGTATCCTTCAAAATGGTCCCTTTGTTCCACAGAAGGAAATTGAAGCCACGACTGTGGATGGTGTTCTTATTCCAGCTTACTGGGTTGCCAAATTACCTTCAGAGTTTCTGGACCCAGAAAAAGAGAAGGTGGCCTTGGATGATTACTTGCAACTCATCTTACTGGATGCTCTCACTTTGGATAAAGCCATGTGTGGGAACGTTATTGGGTGCTCATCAGCCAAGGAAATGTGGAATAAGATCGAGCTGTTATGTGAAGGAAGTGAAGAAGTGAAAGACAATCAGAAACAGATTCTTATCTCACAGTATGAAGCTTTCATGGCAAAGTCAGGAGAAGATCTAACAACTATGTTTGAGAGATTTAGCAAACTGCTGACTAAGCTACAGATTCATGGCAAGTACTATGATAGGAAGGAGCTAAATGTTAAGTTCTTACTCACACTTCCTGAGCATCTAGAGCACAGAATCACAGCCATAAGAGAAGGAAGAAATCTAAACAATGTTTCTCTTGAAACATTATATGGTGTGCTAAAGTCATATGAGCTTGAATTTTTCCAGAAAAGAGTTATATAAGCTGTATCAAGAGGAAAGATGGTTAATATGTCTGGTGCTCTTGTAGCTCATATGCCAAGAATCACTCAACCTAGTGAAGGAATCCAATCTATCCAACCTGCTCCAGTACCTACACTCAAAATTGAAGAGGTTGTGGATGATGATGAGAAAGTGGTGCTGCAAGTAACTGATGTTGAAGATGAAGACTTCTATTCTATAGAAGAAATGGAGAAGATGGATAATCCAACCATGGCTTACATGGCTAAGAAATTCAAGAACATAAGATTCAAGAGAAACAAGCCATATAAGTCTCAAGGTCAAACATCAAGGTTCAGCAAAGGGAATTCCTCCAAGGTTGAAGGTGGTGCCACAAGAGGTGGTTACAAAACAGGGATGGTGGACAGATCCAAGTTTAGGTGCTACAACTGCAATGAGCTTGGTCATTTTGCTACTAAATGCAGAAGGCCAAAGCAGAATCAAAGAATGGATAAAGGGTCAAGTGGACACTTCAATAAAGGACAAGGAAAAGCCTATGTGGCTGAGGGAAAATGCTGGGATGATACTGATGATGAAGAGGAAGAGGAGTATGTGAATCTAGCCCTCATGGCTAAGTCTGATGAGGTCTCCTCTAGCTCTCCAAATCAGGTACCTTCACTTGTTTTCATTGAAATGTCTAAAGATGAATACAAACAAACTGTCGAAGAGTTGAGTGCTGAAATGTTTCATGTTCATACTAGTTTAACTGCAGCCAATGAAGAAATTTCTAGGTTAACTAAACTTAATAAAACACTCACCTCTGAGAATGACATGCTTTTGTTAAAGACCAATCGATTAGAGTCTCTAGTACAGGAGAATGCTAAACTTAAAAATGAATTAGCATGTGCTAAAGAAATAGAAAAGTTTCTAAGGAATGAAATTAGTGAAAATGAATTTAAGATCAAAGTCTATAGAAACTCTTCTAAGCAACTTCAGGACTATCATGAGAAACACACAGAGGATCAAAAAGTTGGGATAGGTTTTGAGTATAGTAGAAGACCTGGTAAGGAAACTATGAGTCAGGATTGTTCAACTGATGCTTCTGTCAAACCTCATGTCCTCAAGAAGATCAACAAACCTATTTTCAAACTTTCTGAACTTGAGTTTGATTAGGAAGCCATACTCATCAAACAACAACTTGATGATGAGGATGAGTGTGTTGACAACACAACAGTTGGAGGAAAAGATACTGTCAAAATTCCCAAGACATCAACTTTCCCAAACAATCTGACAGAATGTTCTAAAGATGCTGTCCATAATGGCAAGACAGTAACTTCCAAACCTACTATCAAGACAGAAGGTGTAAAAGGTACTGTTAAGGAAAGCTCGACAGCAACTTCAGGACATCTTGTTGACACAGTTACCTACAAGTCTAAGAACAGGAATGGCAAGTTAGGAAATGGCAATGCTAATGTTGGTAGTGCTCCCAGAAAACTATGCAATAATTGTGGCTCTTCACATCATCTAACTCATGTTTGTAAGAAACCAAAAGAGGTCAGGGTCAATGTGACCAAGATAGATGGTAACTTACATAGAACCCCCATTATGCATAGATCTATGGTAGTTTGCAACAACATTGATTGTATGCCTTGTAAAATAACTGCCATGAGTACTTGTTTCAATCTGCCTATTTCATCTACTGAAAAATGTCTCTATATGCAAACTGTTGAGACTTCTGAGCCTACTGAAAACAGTAAGAAGGCTACATCCACTAAGAAGAAGAACAAGTCTAATTCTAAAGCAAAGTGGGTGAAGAAAGGAGTCCAACAGAAGATTCCTGATGTGATGGTTAATATTGTAAATGCTAATTATTCTTGTGATACTGAAGTAGCAGGACCCAATAAGGATTGGGTACCATATGCCTCTTAAATCAAAATTGTTTTGCAGGGCAAAAATAAGGAGCAAGTCATATGGATCATTGACAGTGGCTGCTCAAGACACATGACTGGTGATAAAGCCCTGCTATCACAATTTATGGAGAAAGCTGGCCCAATCATAACCTTTGGAGACAACAGAAAAGGTTACACAGTGGGATATGGCTGTTTGGAAATTGGGAATGTTGTCATTAATGATATTGCACTTGTGGATGGATTGAAGCACAACCTGCTCAGTGTCAGCCAATTCAGTGACAGAGGATTCAAGGTGGATTTTGATATGATGGTGTGCAATATCTATCACAAGAAGGATAGAAGCCTCTCTCTCAAAGGGGTAAGGAAATGAAGCCTATTTGTTGCTGATCTGAGCTCAACAAAGAAGGACAAGATTTACTGCTTCTACAGTAAAGCTACTGTTGGTGACAACTTGCTTTGGCACATGAAACTCTCTCACCTCAACTTCAAAACAATGAATATGCTGATGAAGAAGGAACTAGTGAGAGGTCTACCACAACAGGAATTCTGTCAAGAAGGACTGTGTGAAGACTGTCAAATGGGAAAATTGAAGAGAGCTGTGCATAGGGCAAAGCAAGTCAACACCAACACAGAACCACTCAAACTAATTCACATGGATCTCTTTGGACCAGTCAATGTTCCATCATTAGCCAAGAAGAGATATGCATTAGTTATGGTGGATGATTATTCTAGGTATACTTGGGTAAAGTATCCAGAATCAAAAGATGAAGCGGCTCAAGTTATCATTGATCACCTAAGAGTTCTTGACAGAACTCCAAAAGCCAAGGTTCAAATTCTAAGAAGTGACAATGGTACTGAGTTCAGAAATACCACTCTTGGTAATTTCTGTAAAGATGAAGGAATTGTGCAACAATTTTCTGCTGCAAGGACACCACAGCAGAATGGAGTTGTGGAAAGGAAGAATAGAACTCTCATTGAAGCTGCCAGAACTATGCTTCATGATGCAAAGTTACCTACATACTTCTGGGCAGAAGCTATTAACACAGCTTGTTACACACAGAACGGAACCTTAATCAACAAGACTCATGGAAACACTCCTTACTACTTGCTGAATGAAAAGAATCCTACTGTCAAGTACTTTCATGTGTTTGGTAGCAAATGTTTCATGATGAAAGACAACCATGAAAAGAAAGGGAAATTTGACACCAAAGCTTATGAAGGTATTTTCATGGGGTATGCTCTAGAAAGGACTGCTTACAGAGTCTATCTCTTGGAACACAGGATCATAGATGAAAGTATAAATGTCACATTTGATAAAACCAAGTTTCCAGGACTGCATGAAGACGGTCAAATGCAGATTCTTAGATTTGAGAATCAAGGATACTTATAGGAAGAAGAAATTGTTGATGAAGAACCTACTTTTACTCAGACTGTTGATCTTGAAAAGGATGTTGTCATTGAGAACAATCCTAATCAAACTCCAGCCCAGTCACAGACCATCTCAGGAGATATTCAAAATGATGGTGACTCTGGAGATGTTGAAGAAAATGGTGGAGATAATTGCCCTGGTGAAGACTCAGTTCCTCAAACTGAGGCTACTGTTTCTAACCAAACAAGAAGCTTGCCTAGAACCACAAGGTGGAACAAGAATCACTCAAATGACCTAATTATTGGAGATCCTTCTTCTGGGGTGAGAACCAGGAACAATGTTTCTGCTGACAACATGTTTTCCTGTTTCCTGTCTCAAGTGGAGCCAAAAGCAATTGATGAAGCATTGTTGGATTCTGATTGGGTGATTGCTATGCAAGAGGAACTCAACCAGTTTGAAAGAAACAATGTATGGAAATTGGTTCGAAGACCAAAGGGAAAATCAGTTATTGAGACAAAGTGGGTCTTCAGAAACAAATTGGATGAAAATGGAAATGTGACAAGAAACAAAGCAAGGCTAGTAGCTAAAGGTTACTATCAACATGAAGGAATAGATTATGATGAGACATTTGCACCTGTAGCCAGACTTGAAGCTATCAGGATTTTCCTAGCTTTTGCTGCACACTGTAATTTCAAGGTGTTTCAAATGGATGTCAAAAGTGCCTTTCTAAATGGAGAGTTGGAGTAAGAAGTGTATGTTGAACAGCCACCAGGTTTTGAAGATGCTGAAATGTATGATTTTGTGTACAATCTGTTCAAAGCACTTTATGGATTGAAACAAGCTCCAAGAGCCTGGTATGATACCCTCTCTGCCTTTCTATTGGAAAACCGGTTTACAAGAGGTGTAGTAGACAAGACTCTATTCTACAAGCATCATGGCAAAGACATCATCTTGGTTCAAATTTATGTTGATGATATCATCTTTGGTTCATCAAACGAGAAGCTATGTGAGAAGTTTTCATCTCTAATAAGAAACATATGAGATGAGCATGATGGGAGAACTATCATTCTTCCTTGGGTTACAAGTTCTTCAGAAAGATGATGGAATCTTCATCTGTCAAGCAAAGTATGTCAAGGAACTTCTCAAGAAGTTCAACCTAGAAGATTCATCACCTGCAAAAACTCTCATCTCTACATCAACTAGTTTGGATCTAGACTCCAAAGGGAAGAAAGTGGACTCTAGTGCTTACAGAGGAATGGTTGGATCCCTTCTCTACCTAACTGCTAGCAGACCTGACATAATGTTTGCTACATGTCTTTGTGCAAGGTTTCAAGCTGATCCAAAGGAGTCACACTTGGTAGCTATCAAGAGAATTTTTAGATATCTAAAGGGCACTCCTAATCTAGGCCTTTGGTATCCTAAAAATACTGGATTTGAACTGGTAGGGTATTCAGATTCAGACTATGCTGGGTGTAGAATTGACAGAAAAAGTACAACAAGAAGCTGTCAATTCCTTGGTGGAAGATTGGTGTCATGGTTTAGTAAGAAGCAACATTTAGTGTCTACATCCACTGCAGAAGCTGAATACATAGCTGCTGGAAGTGGCTGTGCACAAATTCTGTGGATGAAGAATCAACTATTGGATTATGGTCTAGTGTTAAATAACATCCCTATCTACTGTGACAACACTAGTGCCATAGCCATCTCAGACAATCCTGTTCAACACTCCAGGACAAAGCACATTGACATAAGACATCATTTCATAAGAGAGCATGTTAAAAGAGGAACTGTGAAGTTGATCTATGTCCCAACAGAAAAGCAACTTGCAGACATCTTTACAAAACCACTGGATGAAGCAACCTTCAACAGGTTGGTAAGTGAATTGGGAATCCTAAATCTGGTATGTTAACTTCCTAGTTTTTCATTCTAGATTACTTGTTTTGCAGCTCGTGACAGTAGCCTTTAAAAGTTGTTGTCATGAGGAGTTACTGTCACATATGGTTTTATTCTTTTTGACAGCATGTTTACTTTGACTAGGCTAAAATTGAATTTTGTGCTAGTCATACTGTCAATAATAAATCTCTGTGTCATTAACTTGGATAACCTCAAAGTTTGAGATCTTTGGTCTAAACCTTTGTGTTAATTGGTTGTTGTGTGTTAATTGTTATGTTAGTGGAGGACATCACTCTTAATTGCTATATGTGGTAGTTGTATGGGTATTCCAAACTGTTGACCATATACCTCCCCCCTTAACCTGGCATGCATATAAAATGAACCTTAGGCCATGTTAGTGAATCACTAAGAACAAAAGAGGTAAAATGGAAAACATAGTAGGAATCGAATACAAGCCCAAGATTGAGTGTGATCCTGCATATAAGGAAGTGGTGGAGGAATTGTTCAATGAACTGGATGATATCCTCGATGAGGAAGAGGAGCAAGAGGCTGCTGCCATGGCCATTGAAGAGGCTAAATGGCAGGAGCAAGAGGAAGAATTTCAAGAGCTTCTTCAGCAAGAAGGAAGCACAGAAGAAGAGACTAAGGCAGAACTTCTAGAGTTGATTAAGAAAGACTGTGATGAATAGTTGTTTCTTTCAATTGTAGAATGTTTAAGCTTCTTTTAATAAAAATGGTTCCTTTGCTGCTCCTGTTTCTTGCTTTTTGATTGTTTCTGTGTTAATTATTTGATTAATTTACTGTGTATGAAATCTAGTTCTAAATTGAATATTTGTGAATGGTTTTCATTTTAGTTAAGTACATTAATGACAAAGCCCATTAAAATTCATGTCAGTTACAGGTTTCCTCAAATGTCACCGTCGTCAAGAAAAGTAACTGTCACGGAATGACATGACAGTTAGTTTCTTGACAGCGGTGAACAACATACTGTCATGAGCTTTTAAAAGGATGCTGTCATTGGAATACTTAACGATGACAGTAAGTTTTTTGCGACAATGTTACTGTCAAAGAAAACCTACTGTCATCACCCAAATGTCACTAACAGTTAGTTTCAGCGCACAGGTTACTGTCATAAGTAATGGACCGTTACAATTGACAACTCGACCTCCACGTTGACAGAAAATAACGTGGTGGAGTTTATGGGCAAAAAAAGCACTACTCCAAATAAACCCTTTTTTGAAGACCGCTTAAACTACTCTTTTACACATCAGTTAATCAAACAATATCAAACCTGACACAGAACAACCAAAAGCAAAACAACTTTCTGCTCATTCATCTATCTCATTTTCTCTCTCTTAACAACAATGGCACCCAAACAATCAATTTCTCAGACTAACTTTGCTGGCATCTAATCTCCTAGTGATACTGGTGAAGAATTCAAAGGGCTTATCTCGTTCCTGAATAAGTCCTATCTCGGATATGCAATTACCTCAACTCCTATTATTGACCTAGACATGATTGAAAATTTCTGGGAGACAGCTGTTGCTCAAGGAGATGGTGACAACACAACCATTCAGTTCAAAATCAAGGAACACAACTACACTCTCAATGTTCAGGGCATCAATGCAGCTTTGGGAATTGTGCTAGAACCAGGGAAAGTCTATAACCGAGTTTGCTAGTGATGAGACCTTCAAGAAGCTCTTCCTGAAAATTGGGTATTCTGGACCCATTCTTGAAGAGGGGACAACAAAGTGGTACCCTTATGGTGAAATGGACAGGAAATTTCTCAGAAAGGAGTGGAGCATGGTATTTGATGTAATGGTGAAGGTGTTCTCTACCAAGACCACTGGCTGGAATGGAATTCCCACCTACATCAAGAAGCTCACTCACTCTCTTGTTCATGGGTACAAAGTGGATGTTGGAAAGCTGCTCACGGCACACCTCAAAGCTGCCATAGGTAAGAAGGTAAACATCTATCCTCGCTTTCTGATGTTGTGTATTAATTCTTTGTGTGATTTTGATGAGAATGCTCCTCGTTTAGAGGTATGTCCTGTTTTGAAAAGAAACACACACACAACTCTCACTTCACAGAATTTAAATGCACATATTCCACTCTGCTTCACCAAACACATGGTTGATCAAGTGCCTAACCTTGATTTTCCATTGCCTTCTGGTTATGTTACCTTCACTCTTGAGGATGAAGCTGGATTAGACCCAAATTCAGATAACCCCCATTCTACACCATACACTCAGCCTAGGTTCTCTAGACTTCCCAAAGTTCAGAGAGAAGCTGTAATATCCGTGAATTTTATTATTTGATTAAATGATATATTTAATCTAAAATATTTATTTTGGAATATTGGAATATTATTATATGATATTTAGTGTGTGATTATGTGCTAAATGGTGAGTCAGAAGCCCCTTTCAAAAATTTCGTCATTTGGAATTTTCTTCAAATTTGAGCCGTTTTGATAATTCAAGGCCCCGTTGAAATTTCGTACATTCATTTTTAATTCTTCGTCTTTCGTATTCGAATCGTTATCGAAAGGGTTATGGGATTCTATTTAACCCTACCTATTTGATTCTGCAAATCAATTTCAATTTTTGATCCGAAAAAGGAAAAATCGTTCCGAACCCTAATTGCTTAAGGGGACGGATTTATCGTTCTATATCAATATTGAAGTTGTTATAGCCCTATATTCTTGAGCATTAGTTATATAATGATATATATCAATTTGGATAATCATCAACCTTTTTAACCCCTTATTTTTCGTAAAACGTGTTTTTGACCTAATTAGGGTTTTTAAACGATCTAACGAATCAATATCGATCCAAAAATGTTATTTGGGGTATTATTTTTCCAGAAATATAAAAAGACAAATCAGACTTCATAACTCATAGCAAATCTTCAGCAATTACTCAAAAAATCCGAAATTCCCAAAAATTATTTTTTGTGTTCTTGATCTTCAATCAATTCGTTCTAAGTGTTATTGAAGTCCAAATTTGAAGTTCTTATACTCAAATCAAAGCTCCAAAAATCTAGTTTCAGAATCTTCCAACCTCATCATCATCTGGTAAGTATTCGATTTTATATTGATTTTACAAGTTTCGAATTATAACTAGGGTTCTTGATTCGATTTGGGGATTTTCATTCTGTTGATTCTCCGTTCAATTGGTTGCTTCTAACATGTTCCTAGGGTTCTAATTAGCAAGAATCCATGCTTTAATTTCATGTTTATGTTCAATTTAGTCGGGTTTTGATTTCGGGTTTTGACCCGATTTCTTCTTTCGATTCGTACGTTCTTGATATTGATCTGACATTGTTTTTGATAAAGGGCTTTTATTGTATGAGTTATAAGCTTCATTTTGGTATATTAATCTTTGAGTTTCATGTACGGAATAGGTAGATCGGGTTTCCGGCCGAGGTCGTTGCCGGAGAATTCTTTGAACGGATTCTGGGCACGATTCCGGCTAGGGACAGATGTTTTGATGTGTGGGTTTTGTTTGGCTTGAAAAGGCGAACAAAAGCCCTCTGGTTTGATTTGTGTTTGGACGGAATCGAAGAATTCCGGCGGCCGGAGACCGGCCGGATTCTGGAAAACCCAGAATCCGGTGGGTTGTTCTTGGCGACCCGGAATTGTTCTTCCCGACCCGTTTATCCGATTTTTCGACCCGGTTTCAATCTTCAAAACCCTAATTCATTTTCAGAAAACTGTTTTTGAATTTTATTTTTAAATTTAATTCGAAAATAGTTTAAAAACTTTAAAAATTCATATTTTTATTTTAAAAATATATTTTAATATCAGAAAAATTCTGATAAATTATATTTATTATTTTAAATCTGAAAATTGATTAAACTTAATTATTTTAATTATTTTTAATTAATAATTAATTTATTAATTAATTGGTTAATTCTTTTAATCAATTAATTCTTAAAAATTAATTATTAATTAGATTTAATTAATTAAAAATTCATTTTAATTATTTTCAAGCCTATTTAATTATTTAAAAATAGTTTGAGTATTTAAAGAGTGTCAATTAATTTTATTAATTGATTTATTTTCATTTAAATGTTTATATTGGATTTAAAAATCCGATTTTTGATTTAAAAATTAGTAATGACTTATTAAAATTCGAATAAGTTTCGTATGATGTTTTAAAAATGTTTATAAGTGCTATATGGTTCATATTAATTGTGTGTTGTGTTTTATAGTCTGTATATGCCCGTACTAGGGCAAATATCTGAGTTTTAAATATCGTAAACTATACCGGACGTCCGATACGTAACCGGTTACTTGTTTAAATGTGATTATTGGTTGAATAAGTGTCGAGAGTAGAACGAGAATAGTTAGACTTATTGTGATGAGTTGTTTAATTATAGAATCGAGTTCCCGGAGCAAGGGAAAGAGGAAAGTAGAGTGAGCAGAGTCGATCCGACAGCAGCTTAGACCAGGCAAGTATCTGTGCCCTTACTTGTGATAAAATTTATTATTGTCTTGATTACTTGAATACCGTTATCCCCAGAACAATTCAAATTATCAATCTTTTAACCGCCTTTGGACAACTGATTCCATTTCCTTAGAGATTCTTGATTCTTTGATTTGATCTGCATCGGAAACCCTTATTTCCAATTCACTTGATTATTGTTTACCACCTATTGTTGTTATTTATCATCCTTTGATTATCATTGACAACCATTGATTATTTGACTTCCATCTTGACTACCGATTACGGTCATTGATTAACGATTACCAATATTGATTTCCTTATTGAATGAGTACACTGTACCATTGAAATTACTCCATGATTCTTTCTCGATCTTCGTTGATACTGAACAGTTGAAGCTCTTTTGCAATTACTATACATTCAGTTTATCTTATTGAGCATGTTATTGTTTATACCCTATTATAGATTTGGCATGTGTTTTTAAAAATGGACCAGTAATTGGTCGGGCCATATTTATGGTCGGAATAACTTAAGGCCCAGATTGGCCTGGGATCCAGTAGAGGACTATGACATGAGCTAGTCCGGGGTTGATGCGTGGCTGGCCAGCAGCACAACCTTTGATTTGAATAAAATGTATAAGCCAAATTCTAATTCTTTACTTCAATCATTATTGATACAAAGCATGTGTTAGCTAAATATTGTTGATTCTGATATCATAAATTCATATCCTTACAACTGTGATAGAAATGATTCGTTGATGTTTGCTGAGCAATTTTGGCTCACTCTTGCTTGTTGTTTTCTAACCCTATTCCAGTGAAGCGAGAGTATGAGTTGGCATAGCGTGACCGATAGTTCACCAGCAGCCAGGAGAGCCCCTCGAGTCATTGTTATTGGCAGGGTAGTTGTTGTTTTGCTTTTCTAGATTAATGTCTAGATTTGAACTTTAGTTGTGATGTAATAACTCTGATAAAACTGGTATTGTAATAATAAAAGATTGTAGTAGCTTGTGTTCATTGCCATAATCTGGATGCGGTCTTGGTCAAGGGGTAATTGTGTCTTTATATATATTATGCATGTGTTAAATAGTGTTCCGTTGGTCGGATGACTCCTCAAATCTGTACCCCGGGTTTGGAGGGCGTCACAGTTGGTATCAGAGCAACAGGTTATGGCATTTGAAACAAGTTAGGACTTAGGGTCCAGGATAACATAGAGAGTTAGGAATTCACGTAAGGATATTAGGAGGTCAACTAGGGATATTACGCGTAGTAATTAAATGTGGTTATAATTGCAGCCCCCTAGTTCTAGTTCAGACTCAGACCCTTCCGAGGATACGATAGCAGAGATACCTACACCCGTTGAGAGAGCAGGACCGTCTCGGCCAGTGCGATATCAGCCTATGCATCAGGACCCAGTAGTCAGGAGAGATCAGATACCTTGTCCTATTCCACTCCGACAAGTAGCCCCAGCACCAGTGTCTCAGGCATCAGTTTGTGGGCCTTTGTATCAGTTATGTGAGCCACCAGTTCCACACCATGTGTATCAGAGGGTGAGTAGAGAGAAGGAGTACCTTTATGGACAGGTTATGGAGATGGGTAGGATTAGTTCGATCGAGGCAGCCGCTGTCAAAGAGAGAGACAGACTTAGAGATCAGATGAGAGACATTCAGATGAGGTTTAGGGTTACGAGGACTTTGGTTGAGACTCGATTGCACGGATTAGCTTCTAGTCGAGAGGGAGAAACAGTAGCAGGGATGAGACAGATTTTGGATTATGCGATGAGTGAGATTGCAGAGATTTCAGGACCCCCGTTATGGCCGGCAGGAGCAGGTGATCTGTGAGCAGGTATTAGTAGCAGACAGATGTGACATGGATGTATGGTTTCTAGATAGTTAGTATATAGATGCATATTGTAGAATCAGCAGTGCACCGGGCTTATAGGAACGCCTCGGGTTGTTGTTGCATTTTTGTTGTTGTATTGCTGGTCGGCAGTTATGGTTCAGCCATGATATATTTTCTTTTGAAGCGTTCTACGCTTGTACTAACTCTATCTATATATATATGATAAACCTCTTTTATAGAACTATATTTATTCCCCTGTCATTCATTTCCAGCATCATAACTGTTATTCTACTTATTGCAACGAGTGTATCCATACACCGTTGAGAAGATCTGTAAACCTTCGAGATATCAATTGTGATCCTTCCTTCTCTTATATGAACTGTTTGAGTAAGCCAATTATTGTTTATTCATCAGCGATATGGCTCCTAGACGACAAACCCGTTCAACTGATACCTCTGACCAAGAAGGTCAACAAAATACACCTCCCACGGGCCGCGTGGACCCGATGGTAATCCAGTTGTTAAATACCCTTACTCAACAAACTGCCGCATTAGCACAGCAGCAACGTGCATTTCAGCAACAGCTCTTAGAACAGCAGCAACAGCATCAGCAACATCAGCATCAGCAGCATCAACAACAGCACCAGCAAGCAGCACCGGCAGTTACGTTCAAATCTTTCCAGGCAGCAAAACCTCCGGAATTTAAAGGATCAGCAGACCCTGTAGAGGCTAAGGCATGGTTGAAAGAGATGGAAAAGGCTTTTACCTTGATAGAGGTGACAGAGGATAAGAAGACAGAATATGCAAGCTATTTTCTGAAGAATGAGGCTAGTTATTGGTGGGAAACGAGTAGGGCTATAGAGCCCGAGGGATTGATTACGTGGGCAAGATTTACAGAGTTGTTTTTGGAAAGATATTTTCCGGACTATATGAGAGATCAGATGGAATTGAAGTTTTTGGAATTAAAGCAGGGAAGCATGACAGTGCCCCAATATGAAACAAGGTTTACGGAGTTGTCAAGGTTTGTTCCAACCTATGTGGATACGGAAAAGAAGAAGGCCAAGAGGTTCCAGCAGGGACTGAGGTCTTGGATTCGTAGTAAGTTAGCTGTATTGGAGTTGGACACCTATGCAGCGGTGGTCCAAAAGGCAATGATTGCGGAGACAGAGAGTGATTCTTACATGAAAGAGAGGGAGAACAAGAAAAGGAAAGCAGGGATACCCGATAAGGGACAGCAGCAGGGAAGTTTTCAAGGGCAAACAAATAAGAAACTGGGATTTCAGCACGGAAGGAATACAAGTTTTAGGAAACCAGACACCGGAAACGTAGGACAAGATAACCGTCTACTAACCGGCAGTCAGCAGGGACTTTCTAGACCCCCACTACCAGAATGCAAGACATGCGGGAAGCGACATCTAGGGACATGCCATCGATTGAATGTCACATGCTTTAAATGCAATCAGAAGGGACATTATTCCCGGGATTGCAAGATAGGCATCGTGTGTCATCGGTGTAAGAAACCAGGTCACATGATTAAGGACTGCAGAGCACCAACAACCGTGAACAATATGATTCGGGCAATTGAAGCACCCCCAGTTGTTAACGTCCAGCCGTTAGCCAGGACCTACAATATGTCAATGGGAGAAGCAGTGAGAGATTCCGACGTGGTGGCAGGTACACTTCTAGTAAATTCTATTCCTGCACAAGTGTTAATAGATTCGGGAGCGACGAAGTCTTTTATTTATGAAACGTTTGCTCGTAGATTGAATTGCGTAATGAAACCTTTAAGTGGAGTGTTGACTATAGAGATAGCTAATCAGGATCGTATCGCGGTCAGTTCATATTATCCCCGTTGTGAGATAGAGATTTTGGGAAATCGTTTTTATGTTGACTTGTTACCTTTTAAGTTAGGTGAATTTGATGTGATATTAGGGATGGATTGGTTGACTGAGCATGATGCAAGTATTGATTGTAAGAATAAGAGGGTTACTTTGATTACCCTAGAAAAGAAAGAGATAATATTTAGAGGAGAGAAACAAAGAAAGAGGTTCCTGACGATGATTCAGGCTAAGAGGTTATTAAGGCAAGGTTGTGAGGCGTATCTAGCTTATGTGATAGATATAGATAAGGAAGTTTCTAAGTTAGAAGATATTCCAGTCGTAAATGAGTTTCCAGATGTTTTTCCGGAAGAATTACCAGGTTTACCTCCAGATAGAGAGATTGAATTTGCGATAGACTTAGTACCAGGCGCGGAGCCAGTATCTAAGGCCCCTTACAGAATGGCACCAGTGGAGATGAAGGAATTGGCTGATCAACTGCAAGATTTGCTAGAAAAAGGAATTATTAGACCCAGCGTTTCACCGTGGGGAGCACCAGTACTGTTTGTCAAGAAAAAGGATGGAAGCATGAGATTGTGTATAGACTATCGGGAGTTGAACAAGCTGACCATTAAGAACAAGTATCCGTTACCTCGAATAGATGATCTGTTTGACCAGCTGAAGGGAGCGGTACATTTTTCAAAGATCGACCTACGGTCAGGATATCACCAATTGAAGATTAGACCAGACGACATACCGAAGACAGCCTTTCGAACAAGGTATGGGCACTATGAATTCTTAGTAATGGCGTTTGGACTAACGAATGCACCCGCAGCTTTTATGGACCTAATGAACAGGATTTTCAAGAGATATTTGGACAAGTTTGTAGTGGTATTCATCGACGACATCTTGATATACTCAAGGACAGAAGAAGAGCATGCAGACCAGTTGCGAATTGTGTTAGAAACGTTAAGACAAGAAAGACTATACGCGAAGTTTTCCAAGTGTGAATTCTGGTTGAAAGAAGTTCATTTCTTAGGACACGTGGTGAGCAGCGAAGGCATCAAAGTGGACCCAGCAAAGATAGAGGCAGTGAAAGATTGGGAGAGACCAAGGACACCGACTGAAGTCAGAAGTTTCTTGGGATTAGCCGGATACTACCGGAGATTTGTGCAAGATTTTGCGAAGATAGCTACTCCAATGACCAAGCTGACAAGGAAAAGCGAGCGATTCATATGGAACGATAAATGCGAAGAAGGCTTCCAAGAGTTAAAGAAAAGACTAACTACGGCACCGGTATTGATGTTACTAGACGATCAAGGTCATTTCGTAATCTATAGTGATGCGTCGTACAAAGGATTAGGATGCGTACTTATGCAACATGACAAGGTGATTGCTTATGCGTCAAGACAGTTGAGACCCCACGAACAGAAGTACCCTACACACGATTTGGAGTTAGCAGCTATTGTGTTTGCTTTGAAGATATGGAGACACTACTTGTATGGAGAGAGATGTGAAATTTACACCGATCACAAAAGTTTGAAGTATATCTTTACTCAGAAAGAGCTGAACATGAGGCAACGAAGATGGTTAGAACTAATCAAGGACTACGACGTTTCTATCAACTATCATCCCGGCAAGGCAAATGTGGCAGCAGATGCATTGAGCAGAAAAGAGAGATTAAATACACTAATGATGACCAAAGAGTTATACAAGGAATTTGAGAAGTTAGAAATCGAAGTAATTAATCCGAAGGACGCGACGGAAATGATTTATACCATGGCGTTTCAACCTGAATTGTTGGAGAAGATACGGAAGTGCCAAGAGCGAGTTATGAATGATGATGTGAGTAAAATGACAGGTGAGGAAATATGTAGCCAACCGGACGACAAAGGGATCTTGAGATTTGCTTCTCGGATATGGATACCTAACGTAACGGAACTGAAAAGTGAGATTTTGCACGAAGCACATAACTCGAAGTATTCAATTCATCCAGGGAGTACGAAAATGTATCGAGATCTTAAGACGAACTTTTGGTGGCCAGATATGAAGAGAGAGATTGTGGAATGGGTAAGTAAATGCTTTACGTGTCAAAGAGTTAAGGCGGAACATCAGAGACCAAGTGGATTACTTCAACCATTGGAAATTCCCGAATGGAAGTGGGAACACATTGCGATGGACTTTGTAGTAGGATTGCCTAGAACAAAAGCTAACCATGATGCCATCTGGGTTATCGTGGATCGATTGACGAAATCTGCGCATTTTCTTCCGATTAACGAGAGATTCTCGCTGGATAAGTTAGTTCATATTTACATAAAAGAAATCGTAGTACGACATGGAGTTCCAGTATCGATAGTGTCTGATAGAGACCCTCGATTCAATTCAAGATTTTGGAGGAGTTTTCAAGAGTGTTTAGGCACCGAGTTGAGAATGAGTACGGCTTATCATCCGCAGACGGACGGTCAAAGCGAAAGGACAATTCAGACTATTGAAGATATGCTTAGGACATGTGCACTTGACTTTGAAGGCAGTTGGGACGATCATCTACCCTTGGTGGAATTTTCATATAATAATAGTTTTCACGCGAGCATCGGAATGCCACCTTACGAAGCTCTGTATGGACGAAAGTGTCGATCTCCGGTATATTGGGAAGAAGTTGGTGAACGGAAAATGATAGGACCAGAACTAGTACAACGAACAAAAGAAGTGGTTCAATTGATTCAGAGAAGATTGATAACAGCTCAAGACCGACAGAAAAAGTATGCGGATCTAGCCAGAAAGGATGTGGGATTCGAAGAAGGAGAGCAAGTGTTACTAAAAGTTTCACCATGGAAAGGATTAGTTAGGTTTGGAAAGAAAGGGAAGTTGAGTCCGAGATATGTTGGGCCGTTTGAGATTTTGAAGAAAGTGGGCGAAGTAGCTTACGAGTTGGCATTGCCACCGCATATGCAGCACGTTCATAATGTATTTCATGTATCTATGCTTAAGAAGTATCGACCAGATTCGAATCATGTAATAGAGTATGAACCCATAGAGGTCCAGGCAGATTTATCATATGTAGAACGACCGATTCAGATATTGGATCGTAAGGAGAAAGTACTAAGGAATAAGACAGTAGCGTTAGTGAGAGTTTTGTGGAGGAATCCTAAAGTAGAAGAGTCTACCTGGGAGTTAGAGAGTGAGATGTTAGAGAAGTATCCCCAGTTGTTTCCTTGATCTGATTCTGAGGACAGAATCCTATTAAGGGGGGAAGGATGTAATATCCGTGAATTTTATTATTTGATTAAATGATATATTTAATCTAAAATATTTATTTTGGAATATTGGAATATTATTATATGATATTTAGTGTGTGATTATGTGCTAAATGGTGAGTCAGAAGCCCCTTTCAAAAATTTCGTCATTTGGAATTTTCTTCAAATTTGAGCCGTTTTGATAATTCAAGGCCCCGTTGAAATTTCGTACATTCATTTTTAATTCTTCGTCTTTCGTATTCGAATCGTTATCGAAAGGGTTATGGGATTCTATTTAACCCTACCTATTTGATTCTGCAAATCAATTTCAATTTTTGATCCGAAAAAGGAAAAATCGTTCCGAACCCTAATTGCTTAAGGGGACGGATTTATCGTTCTATATCAATATTGAAGTTGTTATAGCCCTAGTATTCTTGAGCATTAGTTATATAATGATATATATCAATTTGGATAATCATCAACCTTTTTAACCCCTTATTTTTCGTAAAACGTGTTTTTGACCTAATTAGGGTTTTTAAACGATCTAACGAATCAATATCGATCCAAAAATGTTATTTGGGGTATTATTTTTCCAGAAATATAAAAAGACAAATCAGACTTCATAACTCATAGCAAATCTTCAGCAATTACTCAAAAAATCCGAAATTCCCAAAAATTATTTTTTGTGTTCTTGATCTTCAATCAATTCGTTCTAAGTGTTATTGAAGTCCAAATTTGAAGTTCTTATACTCAAATCAAAGCTCCAAAAATCTAGTTTCAGAATCTTCCAACCTCATCATCATCTGGTAAGTATTCGATTTTATATTGATTTTACAAGTTTCGAATTATAACTAGGGTTCTTGATTCGATTTGGGGATTTTCATTCTGTTGATTCTCCGTTCAATTGGTTGCTTCTAACATGTTCCTAGGGTTCTAATTAGCAAGAATCCATGCTTTAATTTCATGTTTATGTTCAATTTAGTCGGGTTTTGATTTCGGGTTTTGACCCGATTTCTTCTTTCGATTCGTACGTTCTTGATATTGATCTGACATTGTTTTTGATAAAGGGCTTTTATTGTATGAGTTATAAGCTTCATTTTGGTATATTAATCTTTGAGTTTCATGTACGGAATAGGTAGATCGGGTTTCCGGCCGAGGTCGTTGCCGGAGAATTCTTTGAACGGATTCTGGGCACGATTCCGGCTAGGGACAGATGTTTTGATGTGTGGGTTTTGTTTGGCTTGAAAAGGCGAACAAAAGCCCTCTGGTTTGATTTGTGTTTGGACGGAATCGAAGAATTCCGGCGGCCGGAGACCGGCCGGATTCTGGAAAACCCAGAATCCGGTGGGTTGTTCTTGGCGACCCGGAATTGTTCTTCCCGACCCGTTTATCCGATTTTTCGACCCGGTTTCAATCTTCAAAACCCTAATTCATTTTCAGAAAACTGTTTTTGAATTTTATTTTTAAATTTAATTCGAAAATAGTTTAAAAACTTTAAAAATTCATATTTTTATTTTAAAAATATATTTTAATATCAGAAAAATTCTGATAAATTATATTTATTATTTTAAATCTGAAAATTGATTAAACTTAATTATTTTAATTATTTTTAATTAATAATTAATTTATTAATTAATTGGTTAATTCTTTTAATCAATTAATTCTTAAAAATTAATTATTAATTAGATTTAATTAATTAAAAATTCAGTTTAATTATTTTCAAGCCTATTTAATTATTTAAAAATAGTTTGAGTATTTAAAGAGTGTCAATTAATTTTATTAATTGATTTATTTTCATTTAAATGTTTATATTGGATTTAAAAATCCGATTTTTGATTTAAAAATTAGTAATGACTTATTAAAATTCGAATAAGTTTCGTATGATGTTTTAAAAATGTTTATAAGTGCTATATGGTTCATATTAATTGTGTGTTGTGTTTTATAGTCTGTATATGCCCGTACTAGGGCAAATATCTGAGTTTTAAATATCGTAAACTATACCGGACGTCCGATACGTAACCGGTTACTTGTTTAAATGTGATTATTGGTTGAATAAGTGTCGAGAGTAGAACGAGAATAGTTAGACTTATTGTGATGAGTTGTTTAATTATAGAATCGAGTTCCCGGAGCAAGGGAAAGAGGAAAGTAGAGTGAGCAGAGTCGATCCGACAGCAGCTTAGACCAGGCAAGTATCTGTGCCCTTACTTGTGATAAAATTTATTATTGTCTTGATTACTTGAATACCGTTATCCCCAGAACAATTCAAATTATCAATCTTTTAACCGCCTTTGGACAACTGATTCCATTTCCTTAGAGATTCTTGATTCTTTGATTTGATCTGCATCGGAAACCCTTATTTCCAATTCACTTGATTATTGTTTACCACCTATTGTTGTTATTTATCATCCTTTGATTATCATTGACAACCATTGATTATTTGACTTCCATCTTGACTACCGATTACGGTCATTGATTAACGATTACCAATATTGATTTCCTTATTGAATGAGTACACTGTACCATTGAAATTACTCCATGATTCTTTCTCGATCTTCGTTGATACTGAACAGTTGAAGCTCTTTTGCAATTACTATACATTCAGTTTATCTTATTGAGCATGTTATTGTTTATACCCTATTATAGATTTGGCATGTGTTTTTAAAAATGGACCAGTAATTGGTCGGGCCATATTTATGGTCGGAATAACTTAAGGCCCAGATTGGCCTGGGATCCAGTAGAGGACTATGACATGAGCTAGTCCGGGGTTGATGCGTGGCTGGCCAGCAGCACAAACTTTGATTTGAATAAAATGTATAAGCCAAATTCTAATTCTTTAGTTCAATCATTATTGATACAAAGCATGTGTTAGCTAAATATTGTTGATTCTGATATCATAAATTCATATCCTTACAACTGTGATAGAAATGATTCGTTGATGTTTGCTGAGCAATTTTGGCTCACTCTTGCTTGTTGTTTTCTAACCCTATTCCAGTGAAGCGAGAGTATGAGTTGGCATAGCGTGACCGATAGTTCACCAGCAGCCAGGAGAGCCCCTCGAGTCATTGTTATTGGCAGGGTAGTTGCTGTTTTGCTTTTCTAGATTAATGTCTAGATTTGAACTTTAGTTGTGATGTAATAACTCTGATAAAACTGGTATTGTAATAATAAAAGATTGTAGTAGCTTGTGTTCATTGCCATAATCTGGATGCGGTCTTGGTCAAGGGGTAATTGTGTCTTTATATATATTATGTATATGTTAAATAGTGTTCCGTTGGTCGGATGACTCCTCAAATCTGTACCCCGGGTTTGGAGGGCGTCACAGAAGCCCTGCAAGAATCTAGAAAAAGACCCCTAGAAACTGGTGTTGGTGGTAGTACAGAGAGTCAAGAGGGAGTTCCTGCACCTAGTGCAGCAAATAAGGAAGGTAGTCACACAGAACCCACAGTGGTTCCTCTTGAGCCTAAGAAGAAGAGACCTAAGAGGGCCAAAACCACTGTCAGCCACCCTGCAGTCTCCCAAAAGACTGTAGAGGAAAATAGGGACATAAACTCCTCCCTAGATGTTCCTTCTCAACAAGGGGCATCTATTGAAATTGGCCTGTCTCCCAAGGCACCCTGTACAGAGTCTGCACAACCTCATGTTTCCACTCATGAGGAGCCTCCACTTGCAGAAACACACATGGAGTCAGGACATAGTGAGGACTTCACCTCCCCTATTGATGCTTCACAAGTTCCATCTGTGGAGCAGCCATCATTCTCTTCTCCACTTTCACCTTCTTCCTTCCCTATACATTCATTTGTTTCTTCTCCACAACTTAGAGAGGGGGACAGTCCCAACCCTTCAGGTTTTGATCATCCATCTCCAATCATGGATGAGCCCCCATCTAGTGGTCCACAAGAACCCATCTCTCAAAGTGAGATGGACACCACTCCTTCAAACACTGAGAAAGAGCAAGGTACCACTCTGCTAGAAAATGAAACAACCAGTGCCTTGTTCAATCTCCTAGGAGCATCTTATCTTAGGGAAGATGTTGTCACAGCCTCAGTTGCTGTCAAAGACTCTGAAAATGTTGCTGTCATAGGTGAACCTGCTGTCAAGGACTCAGGAGAAGTTGTTGTCACAACCAAACCTGCTGTCTGCACTACAGTGGAACCTACTGTCCATATTTCAACTGACAGTAACATTTCTGACCAAGCTACTGTCACCTCTCACCAGCCTGATTTTAATGCTGTTATTATTGAGGATGCTTCTGATGATGATGTGCCACGGTCTCAATTCCTAAAGGTATATTCTAAACCTTCTTCTTCATTGCATGTAAGTACTGCTCATACCCATGCATATAGGATGAGTGAGGGTGTGCAAAAGAATAGAAAGATAAAAGAAAAGAGAGGTGAGCATAAAAATGAGAGGCAGGCAAATGAGCTGGCAAAAGGTAAGGGACTTGATCATGTCCAGAGTGAACTTGAGGGAGCCCTACATTTTCAGGCACTAGGCCTTGAGAGTTCTTATGTGAGGAGTGATGAGATCACTCAGAAAAACACTGAGAGTGTGAGAACCCCCACAGCCTCCAAGCCCCAGTCTTTTCCTTCACCTCCAAGAAGGTTAAGAACAGGTGGCCCCTCTACAGCACTAAGGTTGGAAGCCCTAGAAAACAGATGTCTCTCCATGGAAACAAAGATTGACAATCTGTCTACTATGGTGGCCTCTGGCTTCTCCAGTCTTCAGGAAGCCATTCAGGTTCTGTCTACAAGTCTTGATGCTGCCAACTTACCTAAGGGGGAGAAAAGGCCTAGATCAGAATTCAAAAGGGCAGAATCAGAAAGGGCAAACTCAGAATTTAGAAGGTGTTTTCAAGCAAGATGTTGCATCTCAGGGGGAGTCTGTCTCTAAGAAGGAATCAAAAAGTGAGGGGGAGCCTGCAGATAAAGGGAAATCAGTGTATGTAAAGAAGCAAAGGAGAACAAAAGGAGACTCAGGGAGTAAGGGGGAGAAGGAGCAAGAAGCTGGAAATTTATTTGAGTATGAGATGGCTGGAGAAATAGTTTTAATGTCCAAGGAAGCACTGGAGGCAATACAAGGAAAAGCACAGTCTAAGAAGCCAGTACTTCCTCCTGTGAAAATTAGAGAGCCAACCTCAAGACCTCGGGAATCAGCACTTGAAAAGAGATGGAGAGAGCAGGAGGAGCAGAATAGGCTGGGAAAAGGAAAGGGCAAAATGCCTGAGCATATTCTGTCAGGAAGCTTATGGAGTGAAGGGGTTGAGTTCAGTCAGGAAGAGGCAAATGCTTTGATGGTTGACTACAGGGAAAGCACACTACACAACAGAGATGATGACTTCAGTAGAATAGTTGAGGAGGCAATGGTGGAACCAAGCAAAGTGCTATGCAATTGCTCAACCATACTGAGGCAGAAGATCATAAGTGTATGTATTAAGATAAGTGATGATAAGAGGTGGGCCATTGATGTGTACCTGAATAATGGCATATCTATGTTCATCACAATGCAGCTATTGCAGATTCTTCCAACAAAGGTATTAACTGTGATGAAGTCAAAGATCAAGGCAAATCATACCTCCTTCAATGAGATTCTTCAACTGCAAATGATGAATCTAATTTCAGAGAAACTTCCAGAAATCTACACAAATCCATTCAGTGTCTACTATAGAGCTACCACAAGAAATGGCAGCAGGAGATGTTCATACATGAGTTTAGGAGGCACTTCAAGAATGGAGACAAAGGCAATACTAAAGGTGTTGGAGATGATTCTCAACTCTAAAGCCAACAAGGAGAGAGTTCTAGCTGTCAGAGAAATTCACCAATTGCTGGTGAAGAGAGACAAGGAGCTGAGATCTAAAGTGAAAGAGCTAATCTCCAAGGCAAACTCCAAAAGAGATACTCAAGGTGATAGCTGTACTTATGATGACACCCTTGATGATGATGATGAGTTGGATGGAAGTGGAGGTACTGGATTAGCAGGAAATGCTAGTGGAAACACTTCTGGGCATGCTGGATCTAAACCCTAGGAGGAAACAAAGGAAGAAGTTCATGTGCAAGAAAAGAAAGATGTTGGAGCTACAGAAGAAGAGGAGTCTGAACTACTTGAAGCTTTGGAGGCAAATATCTTGAGATGTGCAATTGAAAATATAAATGCTGAGAAAGATACTGTCACCAAAGATGCTGTCAAGAAACACACTATCACAGAAGATACTGTCATGAAGGACATTGTCAAGGAAGAAGCTGTCAAGGATTAAAGCAAGCCAACTGTCAAGACTAAGAGGACAAAATCCTTAGCTAGGGCTTGGCTTTCTAGACAGGAACCAGAACATGAAGAGATCTCTCACCCAAAGAAAGGAAAACACAAATATTCAGGAAAGGAAAAGGCCACTGGACTTGGCAGGAATCCGAGGAAACCAATTCAAATCAAACACTTAAACTCTCTTGAACTGCTGCATGTTAAATCTAAAGAGATCAAGAATGTTGAAGGAAGTTGGATGCCAATAAGGAGGCAGCCATGTACACTCTCTGGTGGAATTCATCCAGGTCTATAAAGGTTGATAAGGACTTCATCATGGAAGCTGTGTCACTCTCTGCAAATGACACTCCTGCTCTAGTAAGGACAATAGTCAGGAGAAGAATTGACTACTTCTACTTGGACAAGATGGTGGAGTTACTACAAAGCTATGACAATGTACCAAACAATGTTATGGAACACATTCTGAAGTATAAGGATGAAAGAGACATGGAATTCTATCAGAAGTATGGTATGTTTGAAGATTATGATGATGCTGATCTTGCAGACTGCCTTGTGTACACACCTGAAGAGATACCTGTTTATGATGAGGATTTTCCCACTGAAGAAGGGCAAGATCAACCAAGTCAGGAAGGGCAAGCCCAACCAGGTCAAGGAGGACCTTCAAATCCTGATGGAAAGGAACCTACTGAAGATATGGAAGCTTCACTGTTGAACAAATGCAAAGAAGCCAACAAGTTGGAAAGTGAAGAACCAAATTACCAACCCCGTGTACTAGAATACCCCCTGAGGATCAAGTTCATAAGGGAAGAAATCTATGTTGGAAGTTTTCACAGGCTCAAAACAAGTGCCTTAAAGGACTTACTCCATTTGGTAATTGGATCAACTCATCCATTGGAACAGTTGTGTTATTTTGAGATTGAGGACATTCTTCAGAAGAGAAAGGGTGAAGACTCAAAGATGGACAAGTCAAGAAGAAAAACTCTTAATGCATATCCTGGAAGAAGATTTAAACTGGTTGAAGGCAAGTTAAAGTTCAGAACTTATGCCTTTGGTCAAGAACTATGGACAGACCTTCAGGATGCAAGAGTATGTCTCTCAAAAACAGTCCAAAAGTACATTGATGAGATTGAAGATGATGCCACCTCTCCTGATGAAATATCAATGGTGGAAGGACTCAAGGAGATTTTGAAAGAAGCTCTCAACAGAGAGGATGAAGCAAGACAGAAAAGGAAATCTGAAGCTAAGTGAAAATTTTATCTATTCTGATCTTGTTTAGTTAAGTTGTCAGCATGCATAGTTTATAAATTTGTTGTTATTGTCCATAAAAACAAATTGGAGGAGATTGTTAGGATTTATGGGTGATAGCTATGAGACAACGTAATTAGATATCTTATATACTTAACTTTGTTAAGTATGAACATACTGTCACAGCCAGAGTATGTCTTTATAATCATTCTGTTAGTTGTAAATAAGATTCTAGTACATCTTGGTAGAAGTTCATTTATTTGTTCAAGCCTCAAGAAGTACTCAAGATGGACAACAAGAATAAATGTTACTGTCACAACATTGACAGTAAGGTTACAGGAAGACAGCATGTTGCAAGTCACGACATCATATTCACTCTGACAGCAACATTGGCGGAAGCCCTCTAACAGCAACTTTATGTTTGCCTGACAACAAGCTTGGAACTCCTAACAACAACTATTGCGGGGAATTCTTACTGTCACCAAAAGTACATTCCTGCGATAGCAAGCTTGAGGATCAGGATACTGTCAAGAAGGGATAACATTTGTATTGGGGATCTACCCAGTCAAACTTGTGACAATTTGGATGTTCAAGAAACAGGCGTGCTGCAGTATCCCAACACTGCAATAGGTATGCAAGACTACGACAGAAGCTTAAGGGATCACATGACAAAGCTCACCAATTCAAGAGTACGACAAGTCAACATCTACTGAATTGTGTTAGCTAAATATAGAATGTATCTAGATTGCTTTTCCCA